>OX621244.1:15000000-17500000 GCA_951640165.1 Pseudoips prasinana
GGCCCAGCCATTTGATCCTAAACTAGGCTGAGTCTGTAAGATGTTTCAAGATATTTATTAATAATATTTTTACTGTACTTTGCATATGCTTGCACATAGATAAATGACAATGATTCTGAACGAAAGTATCCTATACAATGTATCCGTCGACAAATGGAACATAATAATAGCTTAATAAATTTCATAATTTTACTATAGCAATATCACCACCCCATCTCATCGCGTGGGTAGCATAGCAATCCTCCGGAGGGAATATCTCCCAGAGAACAGGCAGGATAGTCTCTCTATGTTCTGTGACCATCATACTGGGATCGCCAACCTGTCTGCCAAGCGTGACGGTTACGGCATATCCTTCTCAATGATGGACACAACTACATAGTGGAAATATTTTGTGGAGGCATTTGTAGAATATACTAATTACTTCGTAACACTTTGTATTTTGAACTAGCTGTGCCCCGCGGTTTTACCTGCGTTAAACTTTATAAATTATCACAGCTCATCCCCCGTAGGTGATAGCGTGATAATATGTAGATTATATGTTGACCCGACCTCTTAGTAATATCCATGTAAAATTTGAAGTAAATCCAAGCAGTACTTTTTGAGTTTAGCCCGGACATACATACAGACAAACAGATAAACAGACAAAAATTCTAAAAACTATATTTTTGGCTTCGAGTTGGATAGTAGATCACGCCCCAAGTATCCTTTTAAAAAAATATTCAATGTACAGTTTTGACTTTCCTACGATTTTATTATATGTATAGATGACATGATCACGACTACAGCAAGTACCATAACCCTGTCAGGTTTAAATTGATAAGGATATAAGTTACTTCTTCGTGATTTCTTCCTATGAATTGCGTAATTACCTACACATTTTTGTGTACGAAGTGAAACAGGTCAACTGTGATTCCTTTTGAAGTCGATTGCCTTAAATCATAAAGACAAATAACGGAAAATAACGACGTCCCTAAAGATGTTTGTCTTGTTTGACATTCTTCGGAAACACATTCAAGCGTTAAATGGAAATTACAAGAAAATGGATACATTTTTTAGTTAATGAAATTCTTATCATTGCTATTGTTTAGGATTTTGAGATAATTTTTCAATGTATGATTAGTGAATCAATGTATGTGTATGAGTGTGTGTGTTCTGTGTGCTAGATGCACTCACCCGGCCGTAAGCGATCGGCTAGGTTAAGCAACTAGGCTCGCGGTCAATCTATAGATTTTTTTATACAACTTAGTTAGTATACAAGCGTACGGCCCACCTGATGGTTAGTGGTCACCGTAGCCTATGAACGCTTGCAACACCAAGGGCATCATTAGCGCGTTGCCGACCCTTTAGAAACATTACAACGCCCTTTTTGAAGGGTCCCATGCTGCAGTCTCTTGGGAAAACCGTAACAGGGAGTTCATTCCACAACCTCAACGTACGTGGGAGGAAGTTTCACTGAAAGCGAACCGTACGTGATCGAAAAGGTTCGAGAATGTGAGGATGAACTCCCTGTCTGTGGTGAGAGGTGCGATAGTAGAAGGTGGCCGTGGGTATCAAATCAAATAATTCCTCTGTATAAACATCCGATCCCATTGTATAAACGGTAGAAAACACAGAGAGTGGCAAAGTCTCTCCTTAGACTTAAGGGTTCAATGTGTCTATATAGCCTAGGATCGTCGATAATTCTCACAGCGCGTCTTTGGACTGAGTCAAGAGGCCCAAGCTGGTAACCTGGTGCCCTCGCCCACAGGTGACAACAGTACTCCATATGGGGCCGGACTTGTGCTTTATACAGCAATAGCCTTTGCCTCGGAGTGAAATACTGTTTCACCCTGTTAAGCACACCAAGCTTCTTTCATGCCAGTTTGGCCTTAATCTAGAAGGATGACCAGTAAAGTGGTTTATTTTCTGAGAGTCTGCGTGCTTCGGAGGGCACGTTAAGCTATCGGTCCCAGTTGTAGTCATTAGACAACAATCGTTAAGCCATGTCTGAGGACTCCTGGGCGGCTTGAATGACTAAGACACTAGTGTAACCACTGCCCATACGATAAGTAAGTAAGCAAGTAAATAATATGTATACATTGTTATTATATGGAGTATTTATGTAAATACTACTTAAAAAACATATCTCTTATTTCAATTAACAATATCTACCCACATTTTTATATTCTCTTTTGTATTTTCTATGTTGGAAACAAACAAATAAAATAAATATTTAAAAGGATACTTAATTATCTATTTACAATTTGTTTACAGCTTGAGTGACCTGAATCTAACGATAACACAAGTACTATAGTTAAAGTTTAACAAAGTGGTTCTCTTTCTGTCCTGGTTTTTGAGATTTCCATCGGAATAAAAGGATTTGCCAGATAGAGTGGGGGTTTACAGATTACCCAGGATGTGCCACTTAGGGAACCTCCTTTCATGCCCCTAGTGATCGCTACTAATAATGCGAAACTCACAACCAAACCATCTGGGCAGATGCATTGTAAATAACCATTGAATCGCCAAGGACAAGATCATTAATACACTTCTACCCTCATTTACAATAATATATTGGTAGTATAACTATCAAATACAATAGAGGAATTTGAAAAGTTAGCTAAGTAGGTCTTCTTCTTAGCGTTCCGATGGCAAACTCGTTAATTTTTTGTGGCCCAGAACGTGGCCACACTGATTGCCCTGCTTGTGGCATTTCTAAGATCCTGCCATGAACATGTAGCAGGGCAGGTTGGGCAAGCTGTTAGATGGGCCATGGATTGGACCGATGATCCGCAAATACAGTCCAGGCTGCTCGACAGTTCGTCAGTCACAGGTAGGTAGGTTATGTCTTTAAGAAACCGTGGGACACAGGTAAATAAATCAAAACCGAACTATTATTACGTCATATTATTTAAGTGAACTGTCATACTAAGTATTATATGTAATGACTCAAGTGTTTTGGTCTCAATCGTATTGTACATACAGAAGCAAGTCACTCCGCTTAACAATTGATGTTAACTAATCACAATGAAATATTTATTTTTTCGTTACCAGTACTTTGTTTAATGGTCAATAATTTGTGACCGCAATATTTTAGACTAGTACATATATTAGGATTACTAAAATAATTATGCTTACGAAGTCTGGTAAAACTCGGATCGTTATTTATAAAATATTGGAAGTCTATGCTATCTGCCGCTCTTAAAACATTTTTAAGAATTGGTTAATGTAAGGTTTTTTCTACTCGTTCAAATTTAACAGGATATTTAAAAACAAAAGTTTAAAATTAATAAAATGTATCTATGAGTACGTCAGTAAGAAATTTGAATGGTAATTTTTGTAGGTAAATAATAATAATATCCTGGGACATTATTCACACATGGCCATCTGATCTTATAAACTAAGCAGAGCTTGTACTATGGAAACCAGATAACTGGTTGCTACTTATATTTTTTTTGTAAATACATACTTATACAGATATTTA
Source organism: Pseudoips prasinana (assembly GCA_951640165.1). Classification (NCBI taxonomy): domain Eukaryota; kingdom Metazoa; phylum Arthropoda; class Insecta; order Lepidoptera; family Nolidae; genus Pseudoips; species Pseudoips prasinana. The sequence goes on from OX621244.1 coordinate 15,003,464, forward strand.
ACACCCAGACTAAGGACATACAGACTTGTTCATGCACACAAATATCTGTCCCGGGTTGGAATCGAACCCACGAACTGCGGCATGAAAGGCAGCTTATTTTCCAAACACGCCAACAAAACAAAATAAATATCAATCCTATTATTCTGTAGTAATTTTGTTTAACATTAGGGAATAAATTCTCTATTTCTATGTATTAAAAAGTAATTGGATAAGTTGCATATTTGGTTTACAAAAGTTTATTTGCTTATGCCACTGTCGGTTTAAAAGGGTTCTAAATACGTGGCAATTATGTGTTTTAAAATATAAGGCGTATTTATGACGTAAAGGTTCTTTATAATAGATAGTACAGCTAAACTCTACAAACCATTTCGACACATTATCCTCATGACACATTACAAATGAACAAAAATTATTCATCAGTCCAAATCTTGAGTGATAACAGCCGAAATAATATTAATATTAATGAAATATTCCCCACTTTAATAAGGCAATTAATATGCCCATGCGCATAAAACAAGATGGCGGGTATAGCGGTCAGTGGGAGTGGTAAGACGCTTCGCGAGCGCTCATTGGCGCTAGTTATCATTTAATTATGATCCGAATGAAGATGCTACGATAAGCAGTTGCTACTGTATTCCGGCCATTCGTCTTATTAGTAAGTTAGAATACTTAGAACGGTGGGCATGACTGTGTCGAAAGCTCGTTATGACTGATGTTAATTGGGATTTGTTCTTATGGCCAAGTTATTGATTATGGAGCTCAAAGCTTAAAATGTCTTACTTGGATATATCGTAGTATCTTTTGATGAATATTATTACAAAATGATATACAATGTGCAATAAGAATTTAAATATTTTCTTTAAATGAGTCCATCACATTTAAGTATAATAAATCCAATCGACCGGTCGAAAATAAAATTGAGTGATTTTTTCCGATAGTGCCCACACCATAGCTAGATGTCTTCCACGAAGACAGAATTTGATCCATTTCCGTAGTAAAACCAATAAATGGTTATCATACTTAAAGACAAACCGCACACCCCGCCATGGTTTACCTTTTTTTTTTTATGTCAGAGGTCGACAATCGAGCAAGTGGGTCACCTGATGGTAAGTGATCACCACCGCCCATGGAACTCGCAACACCAGAGGAGTCGCGGGTGCGTTGCCGGCCTTTAAGAGTCAGCAAACAAGTGTTGCTGACCCTTCCCCCCACCCCGATGAGCTCTGGCGACCTTACTCACACTCAGAAACACAACATTAAATTATTAATGTTATTATTAAGGGATGTCTTCTGTCTCTCTTAAGCTACCTCCGACCTGCAATCGGACGAGCGGACCCTGTTTTTTGTTTCATTTTAACGTAGAGCGACACTTACACAGAATGTACCTAAAATCCAACCCTTTCATGCATCTCCACGTCAGTAAGCGCCTTGAGCTGAAGTTCAAATCCCAAAGGAGTTCCCTCCTGGCGGGGATTTCTTAGATTGTAGTCTGAATTGCTAGACGGCTTAAACGTTCGATTCTATAGTCTGGTGAAGCATAGAAAGCCTCCTAGGCTTACTGTTAACGACACATGTTAAAAAGAAAACAGGTGTACGATTGCGTACAGGCGGTCACGTCGACTCGCAGGTAATAGGCACATTACGTATGCTAAGATTTGAATTCTTTCTTACATTTCTCCCAAAGAAATACTTACTTGCAATTAAAATGCTTTTTAGTTACTTCAAATTATGAGTATGAATTACATTAATTACATTCAAATTATGAATAATTGAAAGGTCAGCTACCTTCAACTCTGGTAAAAGGTTTGCGTTCGTGCACACGTCAACTTTTTAGCTCGACTGAAGTTTCTCTTGCCTATTACACTGAACTAGTTAAAAAACTAGAAATGAATTAGAATACTTTTTTCTATGTACCTACACTCATTAGACTGCACGTGTGGCGCAGCGGCTTAGACAGTCGCCTCGCCGCTTCGTGTCGCGGGTTCGAGTCCCGCGCTGGACAATTATTTGTGTGATCCACAAATAGTTGTTCTGAGTCTGGATGTAACTTGTGTCCGTCTATTACATGTTTGTAAAGTACCCCGCGACACAGGGATTAAATTCCCTAATGCGGGCGTTGTCTTTTAAAAAACAAAAGAAAAAAAAATACGAAAAGTATTTAAGGAGTCTAGTCCATGCATAAAATAAAGCAAATTAGTTTTGCCCTACCAAAGTAACTAAAAAATAAGGGAAGCACATACCTGTCGAATTGATATCCACTTTATTTGTGAAGTCGATTAAAATATTGATCATTAGTAGTTAAACTTTCTCAATTATAGCCTATATGTTATTCGGATATATAAGCTATATTATCACAATACGTCATCAAAATCCGTTCGGTAGATTTTGCGTGAAAAAGTAAGAAACATCCTAGATCCATACATCTACATTATTGTCCTAATTGTAAGTAAAAGTACCATTGCAACCTTTTTTTAAATGATTGTACAAGTCAACTCATTAAAATGCTAAGTTCTACCTAATCTCTAACCAATCCTGTAACGGTAAAACGGTTTAAATAGAAAACAAAGGGTGAATAGTAATATTCACCCTTGGTTTTTCCCATTTCGCCACGTTTTACGGTATATCATAATTATGACAAATCAAAAATAAACTCCAAAACAACAGTATCATTCTTAATAAGTCAGAAGATAAAAAACTTAAACAAACACTAGGTATAACAAGACGCACAAAAAACCACCATAATGAACTTTGTCAAGGTCGATATATTTTAATCGACAAATTGCTTCAACTTTTTTTTTATTATATAACCAAGCCATTTCCTACATCCGTTGACAGGATTCTGACCCCAATTACTTGTACTATTGTGGTCAAATTGGCGTGAGTGAATGATGTCTTGAAGAGGGCAGATGATAGGCTTGTTACCGCTTTCCAAAAACAAGACCCGAACCCTTCGGGCGGAATTGATAATTTACTCGTTCGAAGGGCTATCATTAAGCTTGTTGGGTATAGAATGATTGCTGGTTGCCTACATACGTTTACTGAGCAGACGGCGGCGGGCTGAGAAGAACAAACAACGTTTCGGGTCGTTAGGAACATAATTATAACGAGGGGTTATTATGACGTAACAACAAATTCCAAATTTAAATTGTACGATGATCTTTTGCAGGTGAATTTTGTTCTTTCCGGGAACGGAACGACGTAAAATATTGATCATTAGTAGTTAAACTTTCTCAATTATAGCCTATATGTTATTCGGATATATAAGCTATATTATCACAATACGTCATCAAAATCCGTTCGGTAGATTTTGCGTGAAAAAGTAAGAAACATCCTAGATCCATACATCTACATTATTGTCCTAATTGTAAGTAAAAGTACCATTGCAACCTTTTTTTAAATGATTGTACAAGTCAACTCATTAAAATGCTAAGTTCTACCTAATCTCTAACCAATCCTGTAACGGTAAAACGGTTTAAATAGAAAACAAAGGGTGAATAGTAATATTCACCCTTGGTTTTTCCCATTTCGCCACGTTTTACGGTATATCATAATTATGACAAATCAAAAATAAACTCCAAAACAACAGTATCATTCTTAATAAGTCAGAAGATAAAAAACTTAAACAAACACTAGGTATAACAAGACGCACAAAAAACCACCATAATGAACTTTGTCAAGGTCGATATATTTTAATCGACAAATTGCTTCAACTTTTTTTTTATTATATAACCAAGCCATTTCCTACATCCGTTGACAGGATTCTGACCCCAATTACTTGTACTATTGTGGTCAAATTGGCGTGAGTGAATGATGTCTTGAAGAGGGCAGATGATAGGCTTGTTACCGCTTTCCAAAAACAAGACCCGAACCCTTCGGGCGGAATTGATAATTTACTCGTTCGAAGGGCTATCATTAAGCTTGTTGGGTATAGAATGATTGCTGGTTGCCTACATACGTTTACTGAGCAGACGGCGGCGGGCTGAGAAGAACAAACAACGTTTCGGGTCGTTAGGAACATAATTATAACGAGGGGTTATTATGACGTAACAACAAATTCCAAATTTAAATTGTACGATGATCTTTTGCAGGTGAATTTTGTTCTTTCCGGGAACGGAACGACGTAAAAACTTGAAAACGGTGACATGAAAATTAGCGATGGGTTTTTGTTTTTGTACGTACATATGTCCCTAACTATGTAAGTTAGAGACGTAGTAACTAATTTTCCATTGTTTTTTTTAACATAATGTGTACAGTTAATCTAGTGAGCTTCCACTGCTTCACCGGACTATAAAGGTAGTGGAGGCTAAAACCGTGTAGCAAGTAAGACTACAAACCAGGTATACCACGCAAGAGGACACCCTCGGATCAGAGAGGTAACTGATCTAGAAATGCATGCGAGGGTTAGATTTTAGTGACGTTTTGTGCAACTTTTGGGTGAACCGATTGAGGTACCGAGGGGCTATTGCATTGATACGAATTCAAACAAGGTCATAGAATGTACTGTCGATCATTTTTTTATTTTAAAACTAACGCCCGCACGAGGGAATCTAATCCCTGTGCCTGGGTTACACAAATAGTTGTCCAGCGCAGGACTCGAACCCGCTACACAATGCGTCAAGGAGACTGTCTTAGCCGCTACGCCACACGTCCAGTTGAATTGAATACGATGTACAGGATTCTGTATAGTATCACGGGAGCTTCTAATAACTTTAACTGGGACTTGATTTGTCGTGAAAGGAAATTATCGGTAGTAAATCAATTTGGCTTCATACTGTGCCATTTACCTACATCACTATTTTAATTTAGTGTAGTGGTTACATTTATGCCGTATTTCAGCCGCAATTAGGTAAATTTGTTCGTGTTTACGCCCTAGTTAGCGACTAGGCGTTAAATTTAGCATTAATAACCATGTTTGATATAAGGATTTTTATTTTATTATTTATGTTAAGTGCTACCCGCTTCCGAACTTGTGTTTGTTCAATGTACTCGTATATAAATACCGCACATGTTTTCCGGTGTCATGGGGACGGTGGTTAATATTTCAGCAACTTGTTATTTACTTACGTTTTAAGTTGTCAGTTTTTTTAAAGCCAACAATATTTTTGTTTTAAGCTCCAACAGGGAAGAGAGGTGTTACATAGCTTGTTTAAGGTATCTGTCTCTATGTCTCTAATAGCCATGTTGGCGTGGTTAGTAAATGCTTGCCTTTCACGCCGCAGGTCGGGGTTTCGATTCCCAACCAGGACAGATATTTGTGTGCATGAACATGTCTGTTTGTCCTGAGTCTGGGTGTTATTATGTCTAGTAGTATGTATTTACGAAATAAAAGTAGTAGTATGTACATATATCTATCAGTTATCTTGATTCCATAGTACAAACTCTGCATAATTTGGGATCACATGATCGTGCGTGAATAATGGCCCAGGATTTTATTATTATGTACCCATACAGGTCTGTTTGAGTGGACTTCATTTTTATTGTTTGGTATACTAACTGTAACTTAAAGATATAGAAAGAACGCTGTTTTTGAAGATAGGAGACCGGCAAAATAAACGGCACGTTAAGATGTCGGTTCGGGTTATTGTCGTTATACAACAGTTGTCGAGTCTTGTCAGACGCCCTTACGGTGGCTTGAAAAACTCTGACACCAGAGAAATCACCACCCACATGATGAAAGAAAAAATCGAATTCCTTAAATTGTTCTACGTCTAAAGTAGGCACGGAACGATGCAAGTTCGATTAGTATTTCACCGACTTTTTAATATTGCCTCATATCATTTAAAATACCTAAAGATGTTATAAGTTAACCTCTGCGCCAAGGCATTGTATGACTCTACTCTAACGGTAGCGAGTTTAAATGATGTCGACGGTTTGATTTCCGGGTGTGGCTAGAAAATTTATTGGAGGTTAAGAGAGAGGAAGGAAGGAGAGAGAAAGGTGATCCTGCTTACTACTTACTTACAATTTTCGTGCCAGATAACCTGTAATAAAGTTTCTAGCCATACCCGGAAATCAAACCCTCGACATCATTTAAACTCGCTACCGTTAGAGTAGAGTCATAGAATAGCGTGGCGCAGAGGTTAACGCGGTCACCTAGCTAACCGCAAATTTCCCGCACAGGGCAACAATTTGTGTGATACATAATTTGTTATTCCAAGTCAAGATGTGTCCGTTAATTACCTATTTGTAAGGGTCCTTCGACCCTGAGATTTAATCCTTAGTGCGAACGTAGTCTCAAAAAACACGACTTATTCTTAGCATTCTATCCAGAAACCGGGTCCATCGCGTGGTTGAGGAGGGAACACTCGACGGAGTCTGAAACTGGGACTCAGATATACATGTATAGGTTTAAGGGATGTGGTGTATCAACGCTCACCTTCTACATATGTCTCTCAGCGTTCCCCCGTCTTCCTAGCTTAAAATATATTAATCGATAAGTGGTAATTTATTAACAAACTACTGCGGCCCGTGGTGTTAAATTTTATAAATTTTCTTTGCTTTAAACCTCACGGAGCCCGAGACCTTTCCAACGAATGCAAAACCGTGGAAATCGGTTCGTGCGTTCTGGAGTTATAGCGTCAGGAAGGAAAACCCGACTTATTTTTATATAGTATAGTTGATATTATGACAATAACGCCAGCAAGTTTAATCATTTCATACATATATGTTGACATTATAATAACATTTTGCATTATTTTCGCAACAATCAAAATATTAGGTATTAATAAATGGCTAACCGAAATAACAATGGCTGCAGCACGTAATACCTGATTACATCGTTAACAAGTATAATAACTGTAATTTAAAATGTAACCACATTTCTATTCGTAGAAAACCATTCTACCTTATTTTCTTTGTAAATGTGGTCGACATTTTTTGCTTGGGTTTCACGTTAAGCTCAGTTATGCGATTGTGACAAAATGTTATACGTATAAGAAGTGTTCAAAAGTGCAATACGTTGTTTATGGCGGAAAGATCAGAATTTAGGTATTTAGGGGTGTTTTTCGGAGTGAGGGCGTTATTCTATTGTTATAAAATTGGTCTTCATGTGTACGGCTACATTAGTACCGCCTTATTTCAGGTTCTGTTCGATAGCCAGGTTTGCAGCACATCGTAATTATACGTATTACATCGTAACAAGTATAATTGCTTTAAATCAAAATGTAACCACATTTTTATAGGTAAGTAGAACCAAAATAAACATTCTACCTTATTTCATCTCTGGAATCCTTGGGATTCTTGGTGTCTATTGGTGGATATCTCTTGCGACGTATTATTCTGTGGCCACCTTGAGATTGTATTACTATGCACATAATTGAGAAGACTTTGATTTAGTTCAAATGACATTTGGTGAGGCATTGGCTGTCGATATGGATGAAGAATATTTAGTTACAAACAACATGGTTTTCGTCTATTTCCAATCTTCTCCACATAGGTTTACACAATTATTTTTATTTATAAGATAGATTTTTCCTTGATAGTTTAGTGCAGTTTTGTAAATTTAAAGATGTTTTACTACCGAATTTTTCACATACAATCACAGTTACTAATTACGAAATTTTACAACTACTGATCACCCTCTCAGAGTTCTTAATTAAGTAATAACAATTTTATATTAATTAAAATAATATGGGCCGGTCGGTACCGAATGTAGTCTCTGGTGGAAAACTGTTAATGAACTTATGAACTTCTCCTATGGTTTAGATATAAGTATTTTTAACAATATTTGTAATCTACTCATTAATATATCATGGAGTTACTGACTGGAGGAAAAATATATTTAGTTTAGTTTAATAAGAAAAAAAGTTTGAATAAAAAGGTCTCATGACTACATTTTTAACTCCTATAAATAGTTAAGATACCCTTTCGAAGTGATTTTAGTTAAAATAATATGCTATAGAATGCTTAAACGTAGTTCAACTATTGGACCATCTGAACTGTAAGGAACCAATTTCTCAGAACTCGTAGTGGCCTAGAAAATATCTTACCTATCAATAGGTAAAATATTTCTAGACCACTACGAGTAAACATAAAGTTCTTAGTTTTATTGCTTCTTAAATGGAATGCACAAGTTCACGAGAAGGGCCGTTCGGCAACATTGGAGTGGACAGGTAAAGCGGCGGGAGATCTTGAGGTAAATTACAAATAGTTTGAAGCAGTTTGGCCTACATATCATTTCAAACAAAATACTTTACTCAAAGAACAACTATGATAACTTAATTTTTTGTGTGTGAGAAATGCAAGGTAATGTCTGGAATGAGGATGGGTCAGCAAAGCGTGAGTAATGTCGCCATACTCAGGGCCGTAAAATAATAATTATTAAACACTTCAATTATTAATAATTTTACAATTGTATAAATATTTTATACAGAGTCAGTAGCGGTCCCTGTATAAGTGTATGTACTACACTATTTTACAGACAATGACAACTTGCCCTAAGATTTATTAACACATACACAGAATCAGAAAATATTGTATGTGTGGGTGTGAGTGTATTAGAAAATTTTGTTTTGAAATAATTTTGTTTATGTTTACATATTCACACATGCTAATGTTATTGCACAATATTTATCTATGTAGGTATGATAATTAGAACTCGCTAACAACTAGACTTTCTGTTATCTCATTAGATTCTAAAGCGTGTTGTTATCATAGACTACGTAGCCATTGACTATCAGACGGGCCATACTTATATCAGTTTACTAGGTCTTGTAGAAGTAAAAATAAACGGACACATATTATAGAAGATTCATAGAAACTGCTATATCCTTACAAATAAAAAAAAATAGTGCAATATTAATCTCTACCAAAGATAGATACGTACAATACATTTCCTGTAAAAGATCAACAATGAAACTTTTTGCAATACATGGATTGCTTATCAGAGTCTTTTATAACCTCTAATCGTCATCCGTCATTTGTGGTCATATCATTTAATTCTTCCGGCCACACACAATCCAATTTTGTACTTTATCCAAATGCAACAAAGATAGATTTTAAATGTTTGCTTTTACAACAAATTCGATTCATGTTTCGTTCGCGATGTATGACACAATTGTCATAAGCGCCAGTTTCCTGTAAAGTGATACGCAGTTCGGCCCTGTTTGGTTCTAGACGTATCGAGTTGCTTAGAGGGTTGTCACGTTGTAGTGGTTAAAGTTCGTTCGACAGTAAACAGAGCGATCTTTGTATACCTACAGTATCATTGGAACGTTGAAAAATCATTCCTTTGTCAGACTATGGTCAATATAATTATAATAATATTTTCTAACGTATATATATTCGACTATACAATAGTATTTTTCTTTATTCGAGTAACCAAGATTCAACAAGATTGTTGGTAAAACTTACGACTATGTTTGTGAATACATATATATAACTTAAGTTTAATAATTGCACTCGTCGAAATCAATGTAACTAATTCTTGTTTGTTTAAATTTGTATATGTAACAATTTGCATGCCTTAGTTTTTAGGTAGAATACAGCGTTCAAATAAGTTTAATGTGTACATCCTCTGTAATACCTGTATTGAGCAAATAAAATTGAATTGAATTGAACTGAAGTCATGTCATTATAATAGTCAAGATCTAAATATATTCTTTTTCATGCTGTTCTATGTAAATATTATTGTAATTCATCACGAAGAACTATTTAGGTTATGTATGACAGACACAATATTACACATCATCATCATCTGTTGCCTAAAATAATATCAGCAACAATATAATAAAATCGTAGGAAAGTCAAAACTGTACAGTGATTATTTTTTTAAAAGGATACTTGAGGCGTGTTCTACAATCGATATCGAAGCCAAAAATATAGTTTTTAGAATTTTTGTCTGTTTGTCTGTATGTATGTCCGGGCTAAATTCAAAAGTAATGCATGGATTTACTTCAAATTTTGCATGAATATTACTAAGAGGTCGGGTCAACATATAAGCTACATATTATCACGCTATCACCTACGGGGGAGGAGCCGTGATCATTTATAAAGTTTAACGCGGGTAAAACCGCGGGGCACAGCTAGTGAGCAATAAGAATACGCGCTATAATACGGTGACCCCATTCTTTTCAAAAGCTAGTTGTTCTTACTGGTCTGTTAGTGATCGCTGACGTTAAGCACGCGGTCAGTCCTAGGATGTGGGACCCCCAAAGTGGTTATTTCTGAGCGTCTGCGTGCTGGTACAGATCAGTTAAGCCGTCGGTTCTAGTTTCAGAAAAGTCATGACAGTCTTACTGTCCGGCTTGAACAACTATAATACCAAGGCTTATAAAAGGACTTACTTTGTTATCATATGGTGGTGGTATAATAATAATAATGTCCTCCCGACTAAATTTCGGCCATGGCGCCCAGTCCCAATGGACACTAGTCACTTGCGCAGGACATATTATAGTGCACAAGTGTGTGCGCAAACACAGAAATTTATATTTACGGAAAAATACAAAAGTCACTTTTTGGCCCCACCCGGGATTTGAACCCAGGACCTCATTATCTGCGGTTGAACACGCTACCGCTAGACCAACGAGGCAGTCCCATATGACAAGTAAGAAAGTCGTTTTATAAGCAGTATGAGCATCAACACATACGTAAAATATATCTTAGACTCAAAGACTGCATCAAATTTGGTCGAACAAATAACAAGTATCGACAGTTTCATAAGCACAAAGGTATTCAGACACAAAGCCTTCGCAATATTATATTATTTTGTATTGTACCAATTGTCAATCGCAACAACTTGGCCTGTTAGTGTCGCACTTGTATTGTACGATTTCTGGACCGAACATAGTAACTACAAATCTCTATTTCAATACACTTAATGAAACAGCAAACGAATTTAAACCTTATAGCCTCTAAATAAGAATCATAAACTTTTAGTCAAGTGTAGGTAATTTCGTTCAAAAGTTTGTTGCTGAACTAAAGCTAGCGCGGTCGGAAGTGGTCATTAAATTATGTATTTGGTGTATTGCAGCTGTTTGTAAGTTTGCTGTTTTTTGCTTATATATGAGGAAGTTAGAGAATGATTTATTAGCGAGGGACTTGGGACTCTCTTAACAGCTTAGTAGTGAGTTTCTTCACTCATACATTATTTTCGAAGGTTAAGTGAATTAAGGCGCTCTTTTTTTAAAAAAACTTAAATTCCATAATATTCTTACAAAACACATGAATCGTATTTGCTTTTATAATCAAATATACTTATTATCTCCCCATATGTAAAAGTATAAACATTAAAGTATAGCTAATAATATTTTCAGAAAAAGCAAACAGTGCTGGCGAGTCGTTAAAATTTGTTGTGTAATAAATAGAAGTCTTTTAACTAATTTCAACTGTAACTCAAATTACTAAAACTGCGCACTATTTTTTATTTATTTCATTAACCAACAATAAGTTACACGAATACTGTTATTCGCTTACGCTGAGAACAGGCTTGCTTAAGTGTAACAATCACTTACTGGTTTATCCTTTACTGCGTATTATCCTTTATTATAATAATGTTTTGATTTTTTTTTCTGTTTTTTAAATTTGAACATAGCACAATGTTCTAATTTAGAAAACAGAAAAAAAATCTAAACATTATTATAATAAAGGATAATACGCACGCCGTTATTAGGCGGCAGCATAATTTTTTCATTTAATTTTCCATCAAGACTTTTCTATGACCATATCCTTTTTCTTTTGTTACAGTATTAACTAGAACAATCTAGAAATATTACAAAAGCCACCAAAAATCTCTACTGGTACTGGGGATCGAACACCGAAAGTGCCATTATAATTTGTAATTTTTTTATTGTACGCTTATAACACTGAAAACACTGTAAACAATGGGTAGCCTTATCGAGATAAATATTTAAATGAAATTTAAGATCCAAAAATATTTTTTAAATTCCAATGGGCCTTAACAGTTATATCCTGGATGAGTGTTAGTTGTTAACCTTGAAAGTTACTCTACATTTAACTTATTTATCTTTTGATTCTTTCGTAAAATGCGTAACCTGATTTATCAAAAAAGTTCCAATTCGGCCACAATTCTAAGATAGATGTATTAATTTTTATTGCTTTGTAGAAAAATAATATCCTACTAATATTATAAATGCAAAAGTTTGTGAGTGTGTATGTTTGTTACTTATTCACGTCCAAACGGCTGCAGCGATTTTAATAAAATTTGGTATGGAGTTAGCTGACACCCTGGATTAACACCTAGGCTATATTATAAAGTTTAATGCGGGTAAAACCGCGGGGCACAGCTAGTATATAATTAATAATAAATGTTTTTCAAGCTCACTATTTAATGTAGTAAAGTGTAGTAAAGTTGCATGTTACTGGAGGTAATTAAGTGTCACTAGAAACTGTCTAGATACTAATTATGTTCTTCGGGAAAGCAATTTAACTAGTTTGACAGCTCTCATTCATACGATCTTTCAAAGGAAGTTTAAAATTTTTGATATAGTTAGTTTAGCCCGTGTTATGTTAGTATGAAAGTAATTTTGTATAAATAAATTATTTAAACAAATATATATGCTGTGTGGTGACGGCATAGAATATCATCACCCCATCACATCCCATGGGGGGCGTAGAAATCGCCCGAGGGACTGCCTACCAGAGAACGGGCAGCACCGTTTTTCTGTGAACTATGACCATCAAACTGCGATCGCCAACCCGTCTGCCAAGCGTGGCGATTATGGCATATCCCCCATTCTTTGGGGAGGCTTTTGTCCAGCAGTGGACTTACTTTGGCTGACATGATGATATATAAAGGTTACGTATTCTGACGCTGTATTTTGTTATTTGTCTGGAACCGCTCTGCTACGTACTTATTGAACTTTTCCGTCATCTTTATACTTCTACGTTTCATATATTATGTCTTGTAGCACCACGTTGACTTAAGGTGGCTTGCAGTAGGAGTTGACTACTCGTAGTAGTTACCCAGTCAAATCTCACCCACTGCTTTACTTTCCCGCCAAAGTGATATTTCCTAGCAATACCGTTTACATTATCTGTGAACAATGATTATCTATATATTAGCACCTAGCCCTTGTAGTTGTAATAATTTCAATGTGTAACATTCGCTGAAACATAAGAAAATACTAACGTCTTAACGTGCGTAATATTAGTAATTTTAATAAACGTTCTAGTGATTTTCATCGATATCTTTCATTTAAAAACCTAGGTTCCTGAGTCGTAGGTGCTTTTCGTGGACAAGAATGTAAAAAATAAATTAAATGCACGAAGAATCCACCTAACAAAAATATTGATCCGTGCCTTTCGTGGACTAGGCTAGGTGCCATTCGCGCTGGTGCAATTCGGATGGGTGCTCTTGGTGGACTACCTCCTTTGACTTAAGGTGGCTTGCAATAGGAATTGACTGCTCGTAGTAGTTACCCAGTCAAATCCTACCACCGTTTTGCTTGTCCGCCAAATTGATATTTCCCAGCCATACCGTTTACATTATCTGTGGACAATGAGCAATACAGATATAGAGCAATAGCCGTCACGGCTCTCAATAACATTATCAGATCACGTAACACTTTTTCTTCTTTCTCGAGCAATGCGACTTTATCTATTTTTAACATCACGTTTAGTTAGTCTAGGCAGCTTTCACTTCTTCATGGAAGAATTCCTGATTTGGTAGTCATGATTAACATTTCGGCAAAACTTAAGAAACCGGTGAAAAAAATTTTTTTTAAACAATTATATCTCACGCCTATTTCCCAGAAAGGTAGGCAGAGACAATGGATTTCCATGTGTCACGATCTTTGCACACCTCTTTTATCAAAGCAAAACACTAATGAAAGTAAAAAACATTTCATTTGCTTTAATCTATAAATTGCGATTTAACACTGTTTCTCTAATTATTTTGAATTTTCAGTCATTTTAATTTGGAATATTTTTAAACATAAGCTTTATCATAATTATATCAGCCGAAAGACGTCCACTGATAAGCCTCCCTCAATAATCTTCACAATTACCGGTTGTAGACCTAACCTTACAATGCATTACTTTTACTAGGGATTTCATGTTAGTATGATCTATCTCAAATATAGGGGTCCTCATACAAACATGTGACTCGTGTTTCCAGGAACAGTCTTTGATGGCCATCATTGGATTAGTCCAGTCATTAAAAAAAAATAATGAGGTAAAAATTCAATATAATATATACTATCTCTTACTTAACTTTTAAAGGATAATATGTAACAATTTAAGAAAGAGGTATGAGGAGGATGGTATATCACGAGCGAGCGAGCTGAATCAGACGCTTATGGGATGATGGGATAGGGTACACATTGGCGCGTAAAATTATAGTGACCTAGCTGTGAGGCTAGAATTTTCCTGAATGCGCGCCAGCGTGTGGTCTGTGCCATGCCGGCACAGACAGGTGAGTGTGAGAAGGAGGGGCAGTTTCATCACCTACAGATTCACTCAGATGCTCACCGGACACGGATGATTCGGTGAGTATTTGAGCCGGATCGCCTGCGAGAGTGGCTTATACTCTGCCCAGCACAGCGTTGTCAAATGCCAGGCCGAAAGGCGAGTCTTGGTTGCAGAGATCGGACGGGATCTATTCTCGCCAGCTGTTGTGCGTGCGATGCTGGCGGGTGACACCACCAAATAGGACCTTGGTGTCTTGTGGCAAGAGAAGTGTCCTCCACAACCGCAACGTGCAGGCAGCTCCGGGAAGACAGCGATCTGTTTGTGTTGCTGTTCATGACTGCCAAGAGTCAGCAAACCGGGCGGTTACCAAAATCCTCCCAGGGAACGTATCCCCACAACCTTGGGCACTGCGCAAAAGGGGTTACCGGAGCAGTACATCCGCGTTCCTGAGGCTCCCCCCACCAGGGCAAGAGAAGTCCACGGCACGTTAGGTTAATCATTACAAGTCTAGTAATCAAGTTACTCTTTGCGGGTGATATACGAAGACATTCTCCCAGCCATAAAAAAAAAACATAATTTTTGTATATGGTTGAGTTAAGATGAACCACCACCCAAATAGCACAAGCTACCAGCATTATGTTACGCAATAAAATTCAGCAAAGTTCAATCAAATTAAAGTTCGTCAATTCATCGAATTACGGAATCGACCAATTTATTTAATAATAATACACGTAATCACTCTATATTACACTAACCGCTTGATCGACTCAAATATTTGATGTCGTAATTTTCATTATATTTTGATACAATAATAAACACTTACACAATTTATTTGTATAGAACGATACAGTCATGCGAAAGGCAACAATAAACATCGTTAAGAAGCTTGGGAGTCAGAATTTCATTGAATTTGGTAATCATTGTATTTAATATGGGATGGGCAGTACGTTTTAGTTATTCATATAAAGCTGTAAGTACCCCAATATTTAATTTATACCCAATTTTTACAGAGAGAACCATTTTTAATTAAACTTATCAAAATATTTAAACGTCAACAGTAGGCATACTGAAAAACAACATTAAATCACTTCAGTTTTCTAGGAAGAGCAGAATGAGAGGGTATTTTTAATAATAATAATATCCTTGGACATTATTCACAAGCGGCCATCTGATCCTAAACTAAGCAGAACTTGTACTATCGAAACCAGACAACTGATATACTACTTTTCTTTTGTAAATACATACTTATAATGACACCCAGACTCAGGACAAACAGACATGTTCATGCATACAAATATCTGTCTTAGTGGGAAGCGAACTCACGACATGCGGCGTGCAAGTCAAGTATTTAACAACGACGCTAACTGGCCCGTCGGCATTTTTGGGTGTATATGTTGTATTATCAATATTTTGTTATACTGTGTGGTTGTTATATTGATAAGTTTTAGTTGACTACCTCTAAGACCGTATAAGTCATGTCCGATCGGTATCATGTCGTGACCATATCGGTGGTTATGGTCACGAGTCCCATTCACACTTCGAATGAAACTTTGTGAAAAAAGTGTGTTGCTTGAACTGTAGGTCCTGGTTGCCGTAAAATTGTGGTTATTTATTAGACTGGATCCATTGACCTGGCCAACAAAGCACGTCCATTGCCTTCTTAAAAGTTTAAAAAGTAATAAGTTACCACGTATACCGGAACCGATAACAAGGTTCATTTGTGAGAGACTTTTAACTCAATAAATAAGACCTACCCAGATCTCAACAATTTGTTAGTGCGGATACACTTCACTTTATTCTTTCATATAGGTATTTTATACAGATTACATAATAATAATATCCTGGGAAATTATTCACACACGGCCATGTGATCCCAAACTAAGCAGAGCTTGTACTAAGGAAACCATATAACTGGTATACGACATATTATTATACTACTTTTCTTTTGTAAATACACACTAATATAGATAATTACAGACTCAGGACACCCAGACATATTCATTCACAGGAATGAACATGTCTGGTGTGTCCTGAGTCTGTCCTGGGTGGGAATCGAACCTTCGGAACGAAAGGCGAGTATCTACCAACCACGCCAACCGGCCCAGATATTTACACTGTACGTAAATCTTATAATATATTTTCATTTAATGTTCACATAAAAATGATCACCAGTCACACCGATACAGAGATCCCTCCCAAACATAAAGCGCACTAAAGCCGCATTGTATAACACAATACCGAAGTAACAATATTTTGAATGCTCACAGCACATGACAATGTACCATTCACGACATGAGCAGCGCTTTCTTACAGAATATGGAAACGGAAGTTGACATTATAGTGTGCCAACATCTAGACAACGGTAGCCAGCTTTGTTTGACGATACTTCCTTGTAACGATTAGATAAAAAAAAATGTTAAATACATTTTGCTTGCGGCGTCGTTTGAGGCGATTGTGAAGAATGATGATTTATGTACTTACGCCAAACATGTGTTGTGTGTGATGTCATTGCTCGGGTAGTATTTAACGATAGAGCCAAAGTTTCAAAAGGTCTTTTACCTTTTAACGAATCTAAAGCATGCCGTTGCATTGGATCTGTAAAAAGCTAAATTCATCGTGTAAGCTGATGTACAGACGCCAGCACATCAAACTACCCCAATCTGTAAAATTTCAATCTATAAAGTGAACCTTATGCTTATGTGATAAAGTTTAAAATCTATACAAGAAATTTGACAAATTGGGGTAGCTGGATGTGCTGGCGTCTGTACCATGGATATGAGATATGGGAGTACGTTTAACCGAGTTCTCTGATAGCTGTGCAAAACTTAAAATATGATATAAATTTATGTTAAGCAGCTGTAATCCAATTTCATGTTTAATGTTGTATGATAATCCGACCCATAAAAGTTACACGGCTCAATACAAAAACAGGGTGATGTCTGGTGAAGAGATGAAATCCTCCAAGGATAACTGAAAACGTCTTATTGAAAAATACATACAATGATTATAATAATAACAAATGTTATTTCACGTAGTTCAAATTTTTACACATTCTTTGTTTTTGTTTCAAGCAAATTATTATTTAAAAAATACCAACATAAAAGGGACAGATTTTTTTATACAAAGCTTATTGGCCCGTTCTTATACGCATAAGTATAAAAATGTACAATCATGATTCATTCATTTTACATTGAACTGCGTTACTTATATTATTTCTATTATTATCAAGCTATCTTTCCAGTTTAAGCTGATCCCGCATTGTATAGGATTTCCATACAATGAGAGGTCAGCTTACATTGGAAATTGATAGCTTGATATAAAGTCGTATGTACTACCAATACTTGGAAAATATATCTGCAACATTCTACAAATTAAGTTTGCCTTATAAAACACTTCTGGATTTCTATTTCAATAATGTTTGTACGTGATTATTCCATGAACTTGATCTTGGTGTCAATAAGATGTTATCATATTCAATTTTCCTTAGTCATTACAACGGGATCCTGATAGTACAACAAAGTAATTCAAACGTATCATCTCCCCTATCTGATGCCAATTTTAATCGGATGACGTTCGATACATTGTAACACATAATTACGATTCGACTCTCTCACGGGACCCCGTTCCGTATTAGTTTTGACATTCGGCTTGATGGATGGACCACAATCTCTGGGCGAATCTCGTGAATGAACGCCCGTATGTTTTAGGCTCTACAAACTTTAACCTTTACTTAACTAAACCTTATTTCGTCTACTTTAAGGTACATATTACTGTGTAGTTTTTTCAGGTAATAGGCGAGATTGTACGGGCGATAGGTATGTCAAATTGGTAGCGTTGGTTCACGTCAGTTTGACAGAATATGGACGGTTAGTTGAATTTCAGATTGATCGCTAATATTGTTGCTGGTTTTTAGGATTTTTTTAAATGTGTCAGGAAATGGGACTGTTCAGTTGCCGCTTTGATATATTGGTACATTGAAAAAAAAAAACATTTTTAAATGTAGTAGTGTTGCAATATCATCATAGCCAAACCATGCCTATTTTAATACAAACTAAAGACATATGGTTAACGCAAAGTCTTACTGGACGTATAGGTAATACCTAATAAGAAAAAGGAACAAAATTTATACAGGTTTAAAGAAATTTATTCTTATAAGAACTTTAGAGCCCAAATAAAGAATATTATATTTTATATTTTCGTCAAGCTCGGCTATGTTGTCTGATGAAGCTAATAAACAATCTAATTCATGTACGTATCGTTTCTATTTAATATCTAAGATTTAAATTGTTTGTACCAACATCTATGGCAAATAAATTAATATATCTATCTACCTTCTTATTAGTGTTCCATGACTCGACTAGTATGTATAAAATAATAATAATAAGTATTTATGTCATATCTTGACCCTTTAGAACTTTCACTGTTAAAAAGAAATCCTATAAAATCGACAGTACTGAAAAAACTATTATGGTACTTAAAAAAAGATCTTAACTGCACCACAGCTACATGAAAACGAATGGGCATGTTTCTATATTTTGATTTTATAAAAATAATTCACTTTTATTTTGAAAAGTAGTTTATATAATTCAACTATTGCAAGTCATCATGGATATAGGGGACCATACACGCGATGGGTTAACGAGCTATTCAAGACAACTGATTGATTTTAGGGTACAGGGGAGCATGGACAGGAACCGTAATTGTTAAGCTTGTTATAAAATTTTATATTAATTATGACGTATTTGTTAAATGATTTGAAGGACATGCGTAATGGGGATTGTCAATTTTTAAAAAATCATGGTAATTCTAAAATGATTTCGAGGAATGAGGTCCCTTTTATTATTAATATAACTTTTTTATTATATTTATACATAATAAACTTATTAATCATTAAAGGCTATATAGAAGTCTAACACATATATTTGACTAAATTAAAGGAATTGGAATACTTAATTCTAAATTCTTGTTATTTCAATTCTAGTACCTTATTGGTTGGGTTGGTTAGGTGAGCTCTCACCTTCATGTGTTGTGATATGTGTGTGAATTTCAGCGCCCAAAACATTAACGCGGCCACTATGTTTTTTTTTTGCTGATACAACACCCCGCTTGGGTAGGACTCTAGGTAATACTAACATAACAATACCATTGTTGTGGTACTCGGTGTGTGTAAGGCTGCTCGAGCTTTTCGGGGCCCTGAGTGACACGGTGAGCGCTGCAAGCGTCTTACATAGGCTACGTTTATAAAGTACCACCAGATAAGCCGTTTGCTTGTGCGCTGACTTAAAAGTAAAAAAAAAACAAGTATAGCAACTTGCCCCATTACCTGGGCTAAGCCATGTTTATAAATAAGGTAATTATGCGAATATTAGAATCCAACAGTCATACGCTACTATAATTTAGGTAAATGTAGAATAAAAATAAATAAATAAAAATAAAAATTGTTTATTTTCACACAAAACAAATAATTTAAAAAGATTGTAGTTCCTGATTCCCAATCTAAGTAAACTTGTATCTTGGGAATCAGGGCACTCTCCTTAACGTACTTAATTAATTAATTAAAATAGGTAAAACTTAATACACAAATATACTAAATAAAAGAATTTACAAAAATATTTTAAAGAGAAAAAATATTACAAAAAATTACAATCATATGAAAAAAAAAAAAAACTTGAAATAGCAGTAAAATAACGATACCATTACTAACGAGTTAATGTGTGAGTAAGTGAGTGTGTGTGCGGTGCGCGCGTGTGTAAAGTTAGTGTAAGTGTGCGCGCGCGTGTCAGTAGGTAATACAACTGAAATTAAATCAGCAGTTGCTCTGTTTCATTATAGCTGCAGTTCATAAGCCAGTTTCTGACAGCTTTATTGCATTTAAATTGATTTAGGTCATCAAGTTTTATTTTTTGGTGCATATAGTTGTATAATTTTATACTAACTGCATCAAATTGCCGTTTACTAAAAGTTGTATTACATTTCAGCCCGCGAAATATGTTTCTTGAGCTACGTTTGCCGATAAGACGGTTTAAAGTGGGAAGTTGGGAATGATGCAGGCGTAAGACCGATCGGAGAATATAAAGTTTCCTAACCCCTAAGACCTTACATTCGGAGTAAAGCGTATGAGTTGCGTATCTACGTGGTTTGCCAGTCATAACCTTCAAAACCGCTCTTTGAGCCCTTTCCAGCTTTATAAGTA
Organism: Pseudoips prasinana; assembly: GCA_951640165.1. Lineage (NCBI taxonomy): Eukaryota > Metazoa > Arthropoda > Insecta > Lepidoptera > Nolidae > Pseudoips > Pseudoips prasinana. Next base: position 15,024,024 of record OX621244.1, read on the forward strand.
AGGTTTTTTCCACATCCGCCCCAGGCACAAATACAGTAGGTAATTAAGGATTGGCACAAAGAGTAATAGACTATTCTTAAAGTGTTTATGTCTCCGCATTTATTTAGTTTCTTAAAGATGAAAATGAGTTTCCGAATACGCGATGTCAGAATATTTATATGTGGAACCCAAGACAGTACCTCATCTATGTGTATTCCCAGGTATTTGACATTCTGGACTCTTTTCATAGCTAAACAATTGCAGATTTGTGGCGGTGTACACGTATGAGCTCGTAAAACTAAAGTTTCATAATATGGAATAGATCTATTTTTTAAAGAGAATGGAACAAACTGGGACTTGGCTACATCGAGTGTAAGCTTATTATTGGTTAGCCATGACATAACAAGTCTGAGAGCATTTTCTGCATTTGACTGCAACTCCGTAAAATTGTTTCCACTTACTATGAGCGCGGTGTCATCGGCATATGTATAAATGTTGCAATTTGGAATATTTAATTTACAGAGCTCATTAATATAAATTAAGAATAGGGTTGGGCCCAGGATTGATCCTTGGGGCACTCCATAATTTAATTCTATGTAATCACTCGTATGACATCCTATTTTAATACTTTGAGTCCTGTTATTTAAATAGTCCTTATATATTTTGAGTTGATCACCACGAACTCCAATTTGTTCAAGCTTGTTCACAAGGATGGGAATATCATACATGGAACTCTTATAATAAATATTTGTAGATTTTCTTCAATAACTATACAAAGGATACCAAAACCAATTTAAAACAAGTCTAATAAGCTTAATGCCAACTACTTTAAACTATTAAGAAGAATTAGATTTTTGATCTTGATACTTATAAACTCTCCGAAGAGACCTTTGAAGTCTAAAGATAAAAATAAAAGGTTTATATGATTGTTCTAAATATTATTTTCTGAATAGATATTTTGGATGGGGTCTTAAAAAAAGAAAAAAAATATACGCGCAATACGAAAGAAATTGGAGCCATGTTACTTGTAGCATATACAATATAAGTATTATTAACTGTTTTTTTTACAAAAATGTATAAAATCCGGCTCATATCACACAGGGTCATCGAGTCCGAACTAAGCAAAGCTTGTAGGTACTATGGATACATTGTACTACGGATAAAAGTACATATTTACTAAAATAAATAAACTCCCAGAACAGGACGAATAGAAATATTTATTAACACAAATATTTGTGTTCGGTTGTCATTGCTTATAGGTATAAAATGAATACTCAATTTCAAACTAAATTTCAACATATTCATATCATTGTTTTCGTCAATGCTCCCCTTCTATCTATAACAAGAGACACGCCCGACTTCGCCTGGGTAGATACATACGTACTTATAGAGATGATTTAGTATTATAAATTATAACTTGACGTCAAATATGACTTATTTAGACAAATAGTCTTAGTCCGGCGCGGGAATCGAACCCGGGACACGAAGTGCAAGGTGACTGTCTTAGCCGCTGCGCCACACGTGCAGTCAATACTAGTTCCAACTAATTGAGAACTAAATGTTCCAACTAGTTTCTGATATTCCACAATTCCTCCACACTTATAAGAAAACTACCAGCTTTACATAATAGTCTAACATATATTACATTTGACTTAAAATGACTTTATTAAAGGAATTGTTTTAAACTAAATAACGTTGCGTATTCTTATCATTTCCAACCCAGTACCTTAGTTGTTGGGTTGGATTGATGAGCACTCACCTTCATGCGTTTTGTCATAACGATAGCTCCAAACTATATTGAGTCAACTATACCTTTGATAATTTTGCGAAGGTTATATTTCAAATGTTAACACAAACAGGAATAAACTTTATTTTCAATAGTGCCTTTCAATAGTGCAAAACAAATTTGTAAATTTTTATTAATAAATGAGATATTGTAGATAAACCAGTATACTTCGTATATTGGAATGTTAAAAATGGATCAAGTACCACTTACATTTATATACGTCGTATTATTGGATCTATGTTTTGGGAACGTAATATTCTTTAGTAACTGAGATTATTTTATTTTTGATTTGCTTATTAGATTTCTTATGTATTACGATTTTTCTTAATTAATTATCAAGTTGAAATAAACTTAGGTGTAGGTAATATAATTTAATATAATAAAGATATATATAATTGAATTTTACTGTGACTTTTCACGTTTAGAATTTTGCCAATTTAAAGTGTGAATCACTTGAAATGGGCACAATTCTAAACGTGAACAGTCTTTTTATTGAGTCAAGTGTGTTACGAAAGAGGTAAAATTACAATAATAACACCTATCATTATTTAAAAATTCATAGATACTAAAGAGATCACAAGAAAGTAATGATAATGATAACAAAAGCTTTGCATTTCTATAAATTTGACAAAACTAAGCATTTATAACGAACGCGACTTATGTAGGTCTTAGGGAACCAGAAATAAAAAAAAATCAATTTCACATTTAATTTACTTACGTAATAAATTGTATACGTAATAATAAATACAAATAAAAAAAATATTTAACTTATTCTGAATCTCTTCCAATTTTATTGCTGTCAATTTTATATCAAATTAGAAAACAAAAGGTGAAATTCTTTAGTTATCACCAGATTGTGGCAAGGGTCCAATCAATCTTTATATTTATTTTTATTAGTAGCCATTGTCCTATCGTAACTTGGATGAAGATCACTAAAATTTAAATTAGGAATAGTTATATTACGTGCTATTTTCTGTTTATTAGCACAATCTATCCAGTTATAGGAATCTTCCACGTAACTAGTTTTATAAAATAACTTATGAAGATTTTCTCCTACAATTTTTATTTTGGAAGCAAGCACATTTTTACCTGCAGGAGTGACCTTTTTAAGCATTGTTTTGAAGTTCTTTACGATATCCTGAGACATTTCTGTGATCTGATAGGGCTTAGTTCGTTTGTTTTTCGATACGAGCATGCATACGGTCCTCTTCATTTTTGGTATAAAAAAACGATTCTATTCCTATTCTGACCACCTCAGTTGTCGGACCAAAATCGTTCGTCTTTTGTACCGGCCCCATCCATTTGCTCTATAAATTTATAAACACAACTAGAAATGTCATTTCTAGTTGTGTTTTTAAATCAGCATTTTATCAGCAATCTTTTAGCAGTCTGTTGGTGCCAAAAATGCCCTTTCGACATCCTATGTCCAAAATTGTGAAATTATAAATAGTAAGTTTTTGTTTACAATAAAATGTGCTAACGTTAGCAATAACGTACCCCATGGGCAGGTACCCATTGGGTGCCCCGGCGCGTTACACCGGCTGTTGCCGAACCTCGGGGGTCCACGGGAAGAAGTTCGCCGCCTCTACGGAGGTGTCGTGCGATCCATGGCTCTTTACGGGGCGCCCGTCTGGTCTGAACGCCTGACGGGCGCCTCCTGCTGCAGAGCTATTTTGAACAGCCTGCAGCGTGTGGTGGCCATACGGATCGCACGAAGATACCGGACGGTATCCTTTGAGGCGGCGACACTCCTGGCGCGCCTCCCGCCGTTTGATCTCCTGGCGGCAGTCGACGCAACGGTTTACACCGAGATCCGCGTCCGCCGGGAGAGCGGTGAGGCGCCAGAGCAGACGCTCATTGCCTATAGGTGGGATGCACACCGGCGCGTACTAACACAGTGGCGCGCACGGCTGGAGTTGCGCCTGAAGGCACGCCAACGTGCCGTCGGTGCTATCCTGCCTCACCTCGAGGCCTGGGTGGGAAGGAAGGGTGGTTACGTCACCTACAGACTGACTCAGATACTCACCGGACACGGGTGTTTCGGTGAGTATCTGTGCCGGATCGGCCGAGAAGCGACGACACATTGTCACCATTGCGGGAGCGACCTGGACTCTGCCCAGCATACGCTGGAGGAGTGCCCGACCTGGGAGGCCGAGAGACGATTCCTGGTAGCTGAGATCGGACGGGATCTTTCGCCGCCAGCAGTCGTGTATGCGATGCTGGCTGGCGACTCCACCAAATGGGACGCCGTGGTCTCCTTCTGTGAGGCAGTTTTGCTGCAGAAGGAGGCCGCCGAACGGGATCGAGAACGAGCCGATCCCGCTCGTAGGCGGAGGAGGCGTCGGGGTGGCGGCGGCAGCCGTTAGCCCAACTCCAGTGCAGTGTGAGAAGTGTCCTCTACTGCCGCCACGTACAAGCGGCTCCGGGATAACAGCGATCTGTTTGTGGCGCAGTCACTGTGCCGTACTGGCAGGAGTCGGCAATAGGGGAGGGCAATCCAAAGGAGCCCTCCCAGGGTACGTGTCCCGACCGTCTGGGACATGGCGCAAAAGGGGGTACCGGAGCATCATACCCGCGTTCCCGGGACTCCCCCATTAGGCGCCAAGAGAAGTCCACGGCAGGTAGGTTTAGTCGGTGCAAGTCCGACATACCCACCCGCAGACACTTTTTGCGGGTGGCATGCGAAGGCATTCCCCCTGCCTTATAAAAAAAAAAAATAAGGTACCCATTGGGTACGTTTAGACACTTTAAGAAATTATAATGGGCTGTTAGGATTCTTGCTGTGCAGATTGTTTGTCGTCTGTCTTTTTCGACGTATACTGAGTCAGTCTCATCTTGTATGCATAGGAATCCCACGTATACTGGTATAGCAACAGATGACTCAATGTTTTATGTGCAAAATAAATAAATTATACCGATCGATATAATTTTTTTCTTTGCACAGAACGATAGGAAATGATTTAATTATTCTTAATATACTAAAAAACACCATTGTCAAAATATATTACTTGACTCAGTATACTTAAGAGCCATCGATAGATAATATGTGCACTTATAAGAAACTGTACCACCAACTTTACATAATAGTCTATATTTGACTTTAACTGACTTTATTACTAAATTACGTTGCATTTTCTTATCATTTCAAACTAGTGATGTGCCGGATCGTCAAAAATGTAGATCCGCGGATACGGATCTGAATACGGATATTTGATGTCAAGATCCGCAGATACGGATACGGATACGGATCTTAACTTTCTTACACAATCGGTGTCGGTGCGCGCGATCTTGACTTGAGACATGTTTCGATTTGCATTGCGCGGCGGGTTTTTCTTTTGTTTTGTTTTAGTTAAATGTGACACTGGGCAGCATAGATAACGTTTGTGTTTGGTATTGATACATGAGTTTAAAAAAATGTCTACAAAGAAGTTTAGTAGTGTAATTTGGAATTATTTTGTGATAATAAATGATGAATGTGCAAAGTGTAAAATTTGTGATGGAAAGTATTCTCGAAAGGGTAAAGGCACAACTTCCTTAAAAAATTATTTGCAAAGAAAACATCCTCAAGAATATGAATTATTCTTTAAAGAAGACTCTGCTAAGAAGAGTATCGACGAAATATCACGGCCGGGAACATCTTTACAAGCGGTAAAAAGAGAATTTAAACAAACTTTTTTTAAAGAATACATGGAAAAAGCTAAAATGTGTGATAATACAAACCCCAAATCAATAAAAAATTTCTATTTGATTGCTGAAATGTTAGCTTTATCAGATTTACCTTTTGAACACGTAGAAGAATTAGGGTTCCGCCGATTGATGGACCATATTGTTCCAAATTATGTTTTAAAAGGTAGAAAGTATTTTACGGACCTCGTTTGTTGTGAGCTTTACAATAAAGTGTCATTAAAATAAAAGATATGTTACAAGATTTTGAGAAAGTTTCCTTCACATCAGATATCTGGTCTGACTCTTCATCAGGAGTTTCATTGTTATCCTTAACATGTCATGGTATTACTAAAGATTTTCAACAAAAACATATCGTTTTGAAAGCGGAAGTTCTTGAAGAACGTCACACAGGAGATTATATTTCGGAAATATTTCAAAGTATGTTATAATTTAAAATTAATAAGGTAAATAGATCCGTAAAAGATCCGCCAAAAAGTAACGGATACGGACACGGATACGAATCTTTCTTCTGCCTCGGATATCCGCGGATACGAATACGGATACGGATATCCGGCACATCACTATTTCAAACCCAGTACCTTAGTGGTTAGTTTGGATAGATAGCACCTAAAAGACATAAGCATGATCATCATTTTATTTTTCGCTACTAGAATTGCCGTTTGGGAACTTTAGGTAATAGTGTTTATCGTTGTATTATATCGAGATAAATTTTAATTACTAATATTTACATCACTAGAAACCAAAATAATACAATCAAATATAATTAATAACTTAATTGAGATTAAGGACATTAATTCCTAATTTAATAATTAGACTTGGAATGCCTGCAAAAGGCCACTAAGAAACAAAGGAGATCGGCAACCGGTCCATAGAAACTTGGCCTGGAATGAACATAAATAAACAACATAAGTAAAACATGGGACTTATGTATTATAAGGCATATAAGGTCAACAAGATTTCAATGTTGTACTACTTTCTATATATAAATAAGTAAAACAGGTTAAGATATGTTTATGACAACCGTGGTAAGTTCACACCTATTCAAAAAAATAACCGCGGTCCTAGTTGCTTGGGACAAAATAAGTGGTCCGAGGTGCGAATAGCAGAGGTACACCATGATGCGTAGATCCAAAGTCCAAGAAAGCTGGGGTCAGTCGGGAAGTCAAAACAGGAATCCAGAAACAAAGCCAAAGGTCGCCGTAAATATACAAGCCACAAGAAAACATTCACGATGCAAATCAAGCAAGCCTAAACACGAATGTAAATCAAAATACAATCAGTTCAATATAACAGATAAAAAAGTGTTGCCATTACTATGAAGAATTGATTCCTTCATTGATTTATAAATCAACATACCATACATACTATTGATTTATATTATGACTATTAAGGATAATATTATGTATAAAAATAACACATATTTCAATACAGTAAAATTATAACGCCTCTGACAATGACAATATAATAATAACTGCACGACTGGAAAAATAAATATTTCCCCAACGGCTCAAAAGACCGAAGCAGCCAGACCCTATAAGACAGTTTAAGAAACATGAATGCCGGAATTAAATGATTTACTTTTAAAAATTGAAATCATTTTCCCATGTTGTACAAGGAAATAAAAGGTATGGAGGGATTTTAAATATTATAATTTATTTTTTAAATAGTAATAAACTTTTGTCCATCACAGGCCGGGATTTGCCGAAGTCCTTTGTACCTAATATTATTATTAGATAAGATCTACAGTACTACACTTAATCGGAAATAAACCTTTGACTTTGACTAATAGCATTATACTGTTATTTTTGTGGTAATGTACAACCCTGTATGGGTAAGGTCACCAGAGCATCCCTCCTCCCCCATTGAGAAGGGTTGGTCATGCACGAGTGATGCGGTGAGCGCCACCAACGACACAAGCTACGACGACAATTAGTTCCAACTAGTTTCTGATATCTCACATTACCTCCACTCTTATAAGAAAACTGTTTCACTAGCTTTCGATTTTAACACGACACATTATTAGGAAACTTGTGTTGTTTTTCAACAAATCGTAACTTTCTTACACATTCCACGCCCAAGATTCATATAAGCACTTGTTAACTCGTTAAAAAAACGTTGTGTCACATATATGTATAACTGTTATTTTTTAAGATGTGGGTTTCCACTATTTCCGTCTCTCTAATTTGTGCTTTTAGTATATTTAGCAAAGTATTAGGCACTTCCTTTTAAGATTTTTAAATTGTGTGTGTGTGCTAAATTTTGGTTAATTGTGTAAAAAATGATCTATTGAATGGCGTTTGTTTTCATAAATAAAAAAAATATATAATGTGGATCGTTATTATGTTGGTGGAGAGTGTAATTGAACTAATAAAACAATAAGTACTTTTTTAATGTTTTTGTTGTGTTTAATGTGAATTATATGATAACATGGTTCTATAAGTTTTATTGTTACTAACATATCTATGGAATCCTTTTCAAAACCGTGATTTTGGGACGTATCTGTAAAAAGAAAAAATTTCTCAGCATCAGCTCGAATTCTGGGAGTTGGCAGTAGTGTACCCCCGTGCCTCGGAGAGCACGTAAAACCGTCGTTCCTGTACCTAACCTCTTTCCGGCCGCTAGGCGTCCCATGGGATCATGAGAGTGATGGAATAGAAAGTGCATTGGCGTTTGCATTTTAATATATTCCGCGCAGATGGCTAATCTCGTGGCAGAAATTCGGGTTGGAGGACATTATTATTATTTACAAATAAACTGATGTCTAAATAAAAACTTACTTTGCTTTCCTTTATAGTAATGGGTAGTATTTACCCTAACGTCAGTTGTTTAAATCACGCCCTACGCCTCTGACTTAAGCCATGTCAGAGGCGTAGTCCGTGGGTACTGGGTATGCTAAATGTGTGCAAAACATGTTTCTTTTTTGTGTCAAAATAATCGTGCAAATCTAATGCACAGCTTTGCTTTAGTTTAGTTTTTTTTTATTCAAATTGCTGATTGTGGTACAAAAAGAAAAATGTGTTTGTACACATTCAGGCAATGCAATGCCCTAATGACAGAGGCTCTTGTCAGAGGCTCTTGTCAGAGGCACTTGTCAGAGGCTTTGAAGCATGGTGACACTCCGAAATCAAACTAGTCTGGCGGTATCCCAATTTATAGCTGACCACTTGACTTTTTTTAAATTGTATCTCACATGGTAAAATAACTATATTTTTATGCGATTTAGTTCCCCATATACATTTTATATTTTTTTTTTCAATATACCTAATCTATGTGACCATCTAGGTCCTGTAACAAACGGACACAAAATTTACGATTTTTATTTGTATGAGACCCATACCATGCCACCCAGCTTCTTCATCTTTTCCAGTATCCACTATTAAGACTATTTTATATGACGTTTAAAATTAGTTTACAAGGCCTTCGCAGCTTTTCCTACAGGAAAATTCGGAGGATTTTCAATTTCAAATGGAATGCTGCTGCAGTTGCGTGGAAAAGCAGTTTGGTCTAAAACAAGTATAAAGATTAAACATGTATTTATTATACGCTGCAATTGAGCGTCCAACCCACAATATAAATGTTGGAATAGTATCCCAATAGCTTATTGGCTTCAGTCACGATGGAATCATTCTTAACAATTACTTGTATAAATAAAGCTAAGTACCTTTTACTCAAGCTGACATACAGCTAGATTAAATGTCTAAGCTATCACAGTACAATAACCTATTAAATACGCCACAAAATAGTAACAACGGCGAGACAATAGCGCCATCAACGCACAGACGAACAATAATGTTTATGATAAACTTATGCAAATATTTATCCATGATTAACTCGATGTTGACAGAAATTGCCCGGTTAATGCTATGCTTCGATGATTATGGAAGCAAAACAACGCCTGTTCTAGTATTCATATAGTGTTACGAATTCGTAATAGGTACCTACAATGGATTAATTAAAGCGCTTCAATTAAATTATATTTAGGTGCAGGTCTATTTGGGTCTATTCCCAATTTAGGTCTAGCTTTACCCGTAGAAAGAGTGACGCCCATATTATTCCTGGGAACAGTACTTATTTCTGGATAAAAGGATTGAAAACTTCACGATGAACGGTGACTATATGCAGCGTATAGCGACAGTAATAGGTACCTACAATGGATTAATTAAAGCGCTTCAATTAAATTTTCTTTAGGTCTAGGTTTATTTGAGTCTATTCCTTATTCAGGTCTAGCTTTACCCGTAGTAAGGGTGACGCCCACATTATTGCTGGGAACAGTACTTATTTCTGGATAAATGGATTGAAAACTTCACGATTAACGGTGACTATATGCAGCGTATAGCGACAGTAATAGGTACCTACAGTGGATTTATTAAAGCGCTTCAATTAAATTATATTTAGGTCTAGGTCTATTTGGGTTTATTCCCTATTTAGGTCTAGCTTTACCCGTAGTAATAGATGCCCATATTATTTCTGGGAACAGTACTTATTTCTGGATAAAAGGATTGAAAACTTCACGATTAACGGTGACTATATGCAGCGTATAGGGAGAGTAATAAGTACCTACAGTGGATTCATTGAAGCGCTTCAATTAAATTATATTTAGTTATAGGTCTATTTGGGTCTATTCCCTATTTAGGTCTAGCTTTACCCGTAGTAAGAGTGACGCCCACATTATTTCTGGATAAAAGGATTGAAAACTTCACGATTATCGGTGACTATGTACAGCGTATAGCGACAGTGTAAAAAACAAACTTACATGTGCAGGTATAATGTTACTAGCTGTGCATCGCGGTTTTATCCGCGTTAAACTTTATAAATAACCTATGTGTATAGATGGATATATAAGCTATATTACTACAAAGTTTCACCAAAATCCTTCCGGTAGTTTTGGCGTGAAATAATAACAAACATACACACATACTTTTAATATTAGTGTGATGTCATTATCTGCCGCAGCTGCGCATGAGTGGATAAATAAAGATAAATTTGTATATTAAATAAATACTTCAGAAGCGAAATAATGCCTTTCTTAAGCAAACTTTCGATACTTTGAAAATTATCGTAATAAATTTCGTACACTTCAAATATATTTTGTTATTTTACTCACTGATAAAGTAGCTTTCCGTCTGTGAAAAAGTATTAAAAATCATTTTAGCAGTTTAAACATTACAAACAAACAAACAATAACTCAAATCTTTTCTCTTTGTAATATATTAGATAATTTATACAGTTGACAATATTACAGTTGACGCCATGTCATTAGATAATTATAGGAAAAATAAGTATGATATCTGGGTTAAAGTTCAGAGTCAGGTCCAGTTCACGGTCGGTGGATAACCAACGTGGCGTCAGCTGTCGGCTCGGCCTAATTTATTTACATACACTCGTAGATATTTATTCCACGAATAAATAAGACGGAATTTGTTTAAGGATAATAACTCGATATTCGGTAACAAAAGATTGTACGCATTATTTTTCTAACATGGACATGGCAACGCATTTTTTTTGTAAACTACATAATATTGAACTTTTGTAATATTGGCAATGCAATATTACAAAAGACTATCTAATATTATGTTTTTATGTCTAGTAGCAGATGTATACCGCTTTTTACGTTTATTTATACTAACTTGTAGAACAACAGTGTATTCAATATTAAAAGAAAATAAAGCTTATTATTTTCTACAAGGGAGATTTTTTATACAGGCAGGCAGGCGAGGTTAGTCAATGCTTGCCTTTCACACCGCAGGTCGTGGGGTTGATTCCTACCTAGGACAGATATTGAACATGTTTGTTTGTCCTGAGTCTGGGTGTAATTATCTGTATTAGTATATATTTACAAAATAAAAGTAGTATATGTAGTATATCAGTTATCTGGTTTCCATAGTACAAGTTCTGCTTAGTTTGGGATCAGATGGCCGCGTGTGAATAATGTCCCAAGATATATATATTTTTTTAATTAAGTAATTTACAACCTATTCATTATTGAACTCAATACAGTAGTAATCGTTATAGTAGCAATGAGTTAGCAAGTATGAATTTGCACTTCGTGACAGATACATAGTATCATCTTTATGTACAGACGCCAGCACATACAGCTACCCCAATCTGTCATGGATTTTCAACTTTATCACAAAAGCATAAGGTTCACTTTCAATTAGGGAAATTTGACAGATTGGGGTAGCTTGATGTGCTGGCGTCTGTATCTTATGTATGCTACAGTCTGAAAAGTGTTACACATTTCTGGCACATTTATACTATTTCCTACTCGATCTATTCATCGAATTGAACTATTTGTAGAATAAATATGAATAATAAGTTAACGCTCTACGTTCAAGTGAGGAGATTATTATTAATAGATGTTCAATTATTTCCTCAGTATTCAGTAGATTGAATCAAGAGAGGTAAGAGAGAAAATCAAGAGAGGTAGGGCACAGCGTTCATTCACTCGAAGAGTAGCCCGACTGGGGAAGTACCTCCACCTTACAGAAGACATTCCTTAATAATAACATTAATAATTTAATGTTGTGTTTCTGAGTGTGATTAAGGTCGCTAGAGCTCATCGGGGTGGGGGGAACACTTGTTTGCTGGCTCTTAAAGGCCGGCAACGCACCCGCGACTCCTCTGGTGTTGCGAGTCTCCATGGGCGGCGGTGATCACTTACCATCAGTTGACCCACTTGCTCGTTTGTAGACCTCTGACATAAAAAAAAAATTAAATGCCCCTTATTGTAACACAAAACGTTGCATAATAATGGCACAACAAACCATAACCTTCACAATGCCAGGAAAATTTGATGACTGTCATTGATATTTGACGCGACGCCTACATGATTTATATATTTAAAAAAAAAAAAATTATGTTCCCCGGTCTATACTTAACTCTTTAATCTGACAATGGTATCTTAGTTTCCACCTCATTTTAGACTCTATTATGTCATAATAAGAGCTAAATCCAACTAATTGTGAACATACGATATGACCGATAAAAAAAACTAGGCATGTGCGAGTTAAAGTCGCGTGGAAGCAGTTCCTTAGGATGAATTAAGTTTGTTCGCACAAAATCGAGAGATTTACTATGTAATTTAAAATTACAACCTGAAAATCACACTAATATTGTAAAGGTAAAAGTTTGTGAGTGTGTTTGTGTACACACTCACAAATTACTTCTTATTACTCTTTCACGAAAAAGCTACCGAACGGATTTTGATGAAACTTTGTAGTAATATAGCTTATATAACCGAATAACACGTATGCCAAATAACTTTAACGTCGGTAAAACCGCAAAGCACAGCTAGTTTTCATCAAAATACATATATTTTTGCTACACGCGGTAAAATACATACAAACGTCATATGAGGCTATCGATATGTCATTTTAACATTTGTAGCTAATACGGTGATATAAAAATTACAAAAACTCTAATTAGGCGATATATTATATTAAAACTATCTCGTCTTTCCACCGCATAGAGTAGAAGGTTGCAGAATCGTTTAAATAAAACTAACACTGAACTGGATGTCATGTTTCGATACTTTTCTATTTTTTTTTAGTTTTTCGTCGTTTCCCGATGGGCAGGATTCCAAACTGCAGCAGCTTGCTGCAATTTTAACTGTATGCCACGCCACATGTTATAATAATACGGCGTGTTTTAATGGTACAATTCAGGTTAAGTATTCATAAATTGCGAGTTCGTTATCTACGAATGTGTTTATAAATACAGCACATTCTAGGATCATTAGCAAACAAACCCTTTTACCTAACCAACACTAATGAAATATATAAAAATGTAACGTTACGTTCCGATTTGTTTAGTAACTCACTAAGATATGGACTGTAAACCTTTTTTTAAAAAACAACGCCCACACTATTGTATCTTATCCCTGTATCGCGGGGTACTTCATAAACATATTGTGTATATAAACCTTTTGTACAAATGGGCTCACGATCTCGGTCTAGCTATAAACTATAGCGAAACTAAAATAATGTATATACACTCACCACATAAAAAACAAATCACATACCAAAGGTCGTGGCACATGAGCACCAGTGCATCATGCATCATAACAACAATAACACCTCATGTACAATCATGCGCCCACCTTGACGTGGTGACAAAACATACTTACCTCAGATTAAAAACAGATTACAAATTTAATTGGGGCCCGCATGTTGATCAAATATGTTGCAAACTTAGATCGATTTTGGCAAAATTGTGCATTCTTAAATATAAAATGCCATATAAGACACTATGTATATGTCACTAGCGGATTCTGTGATAAGAACTGGCAACTTCGATCAATAATAGTATTGATCGAAGACTGGCAAGTTACGGACGAACATACAGCATCTTACCTTAGTGCAATATATAAACTGCAACTAAGACTACTTAAAATCATTGTTTCATTAAAAATAAAATATAAATAAAAAGATAATAACCATAAATTATTTTAACGCTGTAAATTTCGTAGTATACTCGATAAAGTAGACTTAGCTGTTATAGCTCTGTATAGTAATCTCATACCTAAACTAAACAAGGCAAAAAGACCAGAGAATATGTGTAATCTTTCATATCTCCCAATGTTTGATATCTCCCAATGTTTGATACACCAAATTGTAATAACGATTACGGTAGGAGGGTGTGGAAGTGTTTACTACCCGAAATACTAAACAAGTTACCAAAATCACTAGTTGTTAAGATTTTAGACAAAATAACCGGCCAAGTGCGAGTCGGACTCGCCCATGAAGGGTTCCGTAGCAGCAAGTATTTCAGTTGATTAAATGAAGGCAACTTGCGTTTTACGATTTATAACGTATTAAAAAAAACTACTTGCTAGATCTCGTTCTAACCAATTTTCGTTGTTAGTTTGCATGGTAATGTATATCATATATTTTTTTTAGTTTTATCATTCTCTTATTTTAGAAGTTACAGGGGGGGGACAATCATTTTACCACTTGGGAAAACTATTCAGTTTAGAAAAAAATGATATTAGAAACCTCAATATCATTTTTAAAGACCTATCCATAGACATTCGACATGTCTGGGTACGATGAAAAAAAAAAAAGATTTTCAGTTCTATGTATGGGGATCACCGAAAATTATTGTTATTTTTCTATTTTTGTGTAAAAATCTTAATGCGGTTCACCGAATACATCTACTTACCAAGTTTCAACAGCACAGCTCTTATAGTTTCGGAAAAAGTGGCTGTGACATACGGACGGACAGACAGACAGACATGACGAATCTATAAGGGTTCCGTTTTTTGCCATTTGACTACGGAACCCTAAAAATGTTATTTAATAAATGTTATATAAAAAACGGCACTTCGAAAACGAATAATTTAATTATCCCTTTTTATAATTGTTCCTTATCTCGCAACTCCTTAACTGTAAAAAAATCTTAGTTAATTCAAGATTAAACATAGTTAAGTATGATATATTGTATGCATGATTTTTGAAATAAACGGATTTTTATTATTATTATTATAATAGACGAACACAAATTACATCCAGACTCAGAACAACTAATCTATGGGTCACACAAATAGTTGTCCGGCACGGGTCTCGAACCCGCGACACGAAGCGGCGAGGCGACTGATTTAGCCGCTGCACCACACGTGCAGTCAAATCCTACTAATATTATAAACTATATTACTGATTGAAGTGTGTTTGTTTGTTACTTCTTCACCTCGAAACGGCTGGGGCGATTTTAATATAATAATGGATAATAAAAACTCATTTACCAATATAATTAGCTTCAACTGTAAGTCTTTGAAGAGGTCCATCGAGGGCGTTGCATCCCTGTGTAAATCTGCGGATATTGTAGCTCTCCAGGAAACTTGGCTATTAGACTATGAGCTGCCCATGCTGAACTCAATTGACGCTGGTTTTAGTAGCACCGGGACGACTGCGGTGGACTTATCTGCTGGTACTCTAATCGGTAGACCGTATGGAGGTGTGGCTTTGCTGTGGCGCAGTAGTGCGTTTAACCTAGTGACGGCGATTGACTGCAAAAATGTACGTATTGCCGGAATTCATGCTTACATAGGTAGCCGCTCAATACTTGTGTTCAGTGTATACATGCCGACAAACTCAAATGAAAATCTAGTAGAATTTACAGATTGTTTAAGTGGATTAAGTTCGATCATAGACGAATATAGTGACGTGTCGGCTATCTATATCTTGGGTGACTTTAATGCCCATCCGAGAGAGCTTTTTTATAAAGAAATGCAACAGTTTTGTATGGATCAATGTTGGAGTTGTATTGATGTAAATTTACTGGGTGAGAACTCTGACACTTGTACATTTTTGAGTGAAGTATATGGGTGTAAGAGGTGGTTAGATCACTGCCTTGTGAGTGAGTCTGCCATACCCTCTGTAAACAAAGTATGGGTAGAACAAGATGTGTTTTGGTCAGATCATTTTCCGCTAGTGGTTCAATGTAGATTTAATAATATCAATGAGACTTGTGACAATGTATCGGTAGATTCTCTTTATGGTGTCAAATGGGGCGAGCGTAGTAATGATCAAATATGTAACTATCATGAACTGTGTCACACTGCACTACGGGACATACAATTTCCTTCGGAACTCAGTAGTTGTGCAGACTGTATGTGTGCTGATATAAAGCATAGGGCTGTGATAGATACAATGTATAATAATATTATCCAAATATTGTCTGACGCATCAATGAAAACATGTAAACGAAAGAAGTATAGAAAGGCGGGCTATATAGTGGGGTGGAACAAGTACGTCGCCGATTCTCACAGAGAGGCAAGACTTAAATTCCATCTGTGGCAGCTGGCTGGCAAACCATCTATGGGTGAAGCTTTTAAAAATATGTGTGACTCTAGACGTGTTTTTAAAGCAAAAGTTAGATGGTGTCAGAATAGACAGGAGCAACTGAAAATGGACATGCTTGCCTTAAATCATGCCGCAAAAGACTTCAAAAGCTTCTGGAAAAATACCAAGAAATTAAACACTAAGCCGAGTCTCCCTGTGAGTGTCGATGGCATGACTAACCACAGGTCTGTAGCCAATCTTTTTGTACAGTATTTCAAGGTAACCTCAGATCCTTCGGTGGCCGACAGTGAGGTGGGCGATGTTGAGACCTCTTCTGGTACAAGGCGTACGCTGACCTTCAGTGCTAAGAATGTGGCTGACGTGGTAAATAAAATGCAAAGAGGGAAGTCGCCTGGCCATGACGGTCTCAGCATCGAACACCTAAAGTATGCTGGTCCTCACCTGTTTCGCGTAATAGCGATGTTGCTGACACTATGTATGGGACATAGCTATCTACCAGCCCCTCTAATAAAAACATTAGTGGTACCAGTAATTAAATAGAAAAATATAAGTGTAGCGGACAAATGTAATTACAGACCCATCTCTCTGGCAACTATTACAGCCAAGGTATTGGACAGTCTGCTTAATTCCCACTTAACTGATCACATTAACTTGCGTTGTGCACAATTCGGCTTTAGAACCGGACTCTCCACTGAAAGTGCTATTCTGGGACTTAAGCATACTGTCCGATATTACACAGATAGAAAAACACCAGTCTACACGTGCTTCCTAGACCTTTCGAAGGCATTTGACCGGGTAAACTATAACAAGCTCTGGGAGAAGCTGGAACGCACAGGCGTAGCTGGTGAGTGCACTAATATTTTAAAATATTGGTATTCACACCAAATTAACCAGGTCAAGTGGGGTAGTGCTATGTCTGACGAGTTTGGACTAACCTGTGGTGTAAGACAGGGTGGTCTATCCTCGCCTATACTGTTTAACCTGTACATGGATCAATTAGTTGGGGACCTCAGTAGCTTACATGTAGGATGTTACATAGACGGAGTATGTGTCAGCAATATAAGCTACGCAGACGATCAGGTACTTCTGGCCCCTACCCCGAATGCTTTGAGGATTTTGATCGAGACTTGTGAAAAATATGCCGATTCACATGATCTCCAGTATAACGGCATCAAGAGCGAGATCCTCATCTTTAAGGCTGGATTAAAATATGATCCTACAGATGTTCCAGTAATATTACTCAAAGGGTTACCCCTAAAGAGAGTTAACACATTTAAGTACCTAGGACATATTATAACTTCAGACCTTAAAGATGATGATGACATTGAAAGGGAACGGAGGGCGCTGGCAGTGAGGAGCAATATGCTGGCCCGTAGATTTACACGGTGTAGCAAGGAGGCTAAAATAACACTATTCAAAGCCTATTGCCAATCCTTCTACACCTGTGGCCTGTGGATAAGGTATACGCTCCGAGCTTATAACGCCCTCCGAGTTCAATATAATAATGGGTTCAGAGTGCTGTTGGGACTATCGAGGCGCTGCAGCGCGTCCGGAATGTTTGCGGAGGCCTATACAGATGGATTCCACGCAATCATCCGCAAGAGAATCGCATCGATACTTCACAGAACACGCAATAGTCACAATAGCATTCTGAAAACATTTTCTGTGCGGTATGACAGCCCAATAATAAGCCACTGGGTGGCTAAAGTAATAGGCGCTGCTTGATTGTAATTTTAGATTATTATTAATTTACTAACATAGGATATAAGACCGCTTACTAACAAAATATGGATGAATTTAAAATCTGAAATAAATGTTTTTATTATTATTATTATTATTTAATAAAATTTGGTATGGAGTTAGCTAACAGCCTGGATTAACACATAGGCTATAATTTATAAAGTTTAATGCGTATATAGTATAATAAATTATACTAATACAAAATCGTACGTCATCAGCTTGACATCTTCAAGCCCATTACTAAACAAAGGTCTCCCCAATTTTTTTTATATAATAAGATGGCAAATGAGTAATGGGTCACCTGTGTAGTATATCAGTTATCTGGTTTCCACAGTATTCTTCTCTACTCTGCTTAGTTTGGGATCAGATACGATTAAATAGATATAATTAAATCAGATATAATTAAAATTCTTGGTAGATGAAAAACGCTGTACACTAAAATATCACGTCTTGTTGTGGAGCCATAGAAGTTCAATACAAACGGTAATTTTACGTAAAAGGGACAGGGCATCCTCAATTTATGCCCACCAAAAACGCTTTAAATCGCTTATAGCTTGCTTATATAATGCTTCCTGTTTACTTTAATTACCTTATCTTACCTGTTGAAATAAATAAATATCACTCTGATCATCTGTTGATACACTTCGCAGATGGGTTGGCGATTGCAGTATTAAGAGAAACTGCTGTCCATACACTGGTCGATATTTCTTCAGGACGCAGTCGTCTACTCGCCCACGGCATGATATGGGGTTATGATATTTGTTTTCGTCTCTATAAAGCAAATTATAACTGCGTTGCATGCCCATCGCTAGCTTAAATCTACAGCATAACGTATCGCACGAACAGGTTTAAGCACGTTCGTATGCTATTTACTTCCTCAGTCAATAATAATAATAAAGAGACAAACTCTTTAAGTAAGAACGCTTTAACCTATAACACAGCGTTATCTATAACGGTTGGAGTTCTTACTTAAAGAGTTTGTCTTGTAGCAAGGCGCAAGAGATCTTTTGCATTGCACATTGAATCTAACAGCAGCCCTAAAAACAGTTATATTTTTATTCAAGCCTAATTAAATGTATTTTAAGGAAGTTTATATAATCTAAGTCTTAATTAGGCCTTTTATATCCACGGCTGAAAGTACGACCGCATACAAGCAACATACGGCCACCATCTCCCTACAAATAATAAGGACAGTCGCACAAATGTTAAGACTTATCTTTGTGATGAGAGAATAAATATATATTATTATTAATGTCTCTAAAATAGAGTCGGCTTAAGGGACATTTGTGCAACTGACCGTAATACTTATCCACGTCTGTAACTGCCCTTAGTCGAGATTTAAACCCCAAAGCGGACCTTCTGGCTCTAATTACTTAGTTTGTAGTAAAAGCCTCCAAAGCTAACTGTAAACGTCATGTAAAAAAGCTCCTAGGTATGAGTCGCTAGAGCTCATTGAAGAGGGGCGCGAACGTATGATTTATTTGCCGAAATGGTAAGAAGAAAACACCTAAATCAAATTTTGGACTGCTGTGTAGTTTCATTCACTATTTAAGCTGCCACATTTTATATGAAAACCAAAATTGTATTACACGAATACATGTACAGAAAGACCAAAATTATAAATAGTTTTGTAAAATGTGATAAAAACAAAATAGACAGAATGACATTGCACTTTGTAGACAAAGAACAGAACTTTTATGAAACATTTGAAAATTATCTTTTTGTTTACAAAAATGTCTAGTTAATTTTGCGGTTCAGTTACTATGAGATACAAAACAACATCCAGCGTGCAACCAACTCTAGGATTTTTTATAAATTATAGCACCTGCTAGTTCTAACGTATTCTTATTTGAAAAAATATTCGGAGCTAGAAGTTATTTTGTAAATATTGGATTCAGGTACTGTTTCTGCATATCTACTTTTTAAATTGCATTAGTTACATGTAAAACTACTTACCATGCATCAGTCGATCAATTATTATAATTGTAAAACACAAAAAAAAAAAAATCAAGTGTTTTGTATTTTATAGATTTTCTGGCATCTGTACTTTTACCGTTATCATTATAAAAATAAAATAAATAAAAAAGGTTTTAATCACGTAGACTTTAAAAAAGCGCTTGTAAATAGTCAGAACATGTTTGTAGTAATATAGTTGTATACATTAGATATTATTTCTAGTAACATAGATATTTAGGTACATCTTGTATGAAAACATTTATAAAATTTATTTTATTACAGAAATCATATTTAGCTAGCTCGTATCAAGTTATTGTCAAGAGATTATGTTTAATTATCTAGTTTAAGTCTAATATTTTTACTACATATTGTCAATGGTTCTGTCTATATTAAAGGTATTATTATTATGACGGACCTTGTGTTAATAACGACGGTCGCGCTTTAATGCTACCACCGGATCCAATGCGCCCCAACTGAGAAGACCCAGCGAAACAAACTCAGTGGGTTCATCTACTACCGGTTTCAACACGACCCAGTTGAGACGGTCCGGCGAAACATACTCAAGCGGGCAAGTTGACCCCACGGTAACTAAATACAACATATTACAACCGTTTTGGGAATGTTTTTCTCTTTTTTCTAGACGTAAAAGTTCCATAAATTACTACAATAGAATTTAAATAACGTAAACGGTCTAAAAGTGAAACGTACAAGAATTTTAACAGTTTCTACAGGTTCAATTCTACTAATGTTCAAAATAAAATTAATATGTAGGTGGGAAGGAACACCGTTCGTTAGATCCGTAGAAACTCGAACTCCCCTAGAAGTATAATACAAGACAAGATTGTTTCTCTGACAATAAACCTGATCATTTTATGTACGGGCGTAAACCTAAGTTTAAATGTTCGTGCAACTTAAGAATTTGTTTTCAAGCAATAAACGTAACAATTACAGTTTCAAGTAAATTCCAATGGGATTTGTAAACAAAAAGTTATTTTTGAAAATAACGTCGTATTAGATTTACAATATTTGGTTATGCCGCACAGTTTTAATGGAGACTAGCGGTCTGTACGAGAAATATTACGTAAATTCTCTAATCCCTCATAATTATCATGGTTATCCGACACAACTGGAAAGAGGTCAGGCGCATGACCAACAGGATTACGTGCTATCCGAGGCACGAGTGTGTAAATCCACCAACTTCTAGACTTCGGGCTGATATCCACATATATTCTTAACAGAAAAGTCCCAATTTCAGTATATGGCTTGAACCGGGATTTGAACCCAGTGCGTCATTATCTGTGGTTGAACACATAACTGCTAAACGAACTAAATAAAAAATGCTAATTAATTAATTTAAATATGAATATTTATTTAACACTAATAAGCGTTAAACACACTTTTTGTACACTTTTGACTCAAATATCTGGATTTCAGCCCGAAGTCTAGAAGTTGGTGGATTTACATACTCGTGCCTAGGCGATTACGTAAGGCTGTTTGGTCATGGACCTGACCTCTTTCCAGTTGTGTCGGATTTCTAACCTAACCCAAATAATTTCTTTTTTTTATAAAATAGGTTTCAATGTATAAAAAAGAAGGACAAGTTAAGATAATTGTTGATCTTTACTTGACACTTTCTATAGTTAATATTTAATTGACGTTGTAAAAAAGCCGAATTACTTTATTAGAGGCTATCTTATTTTTCCGTTGCTTAGTTATAAAATAAAAGGTTTAATCACGTGGTCAATAAAGAAATGTACGGCGTAACTTATAATTTCCCATAACATATCGTTTTATGTTAAAATACTAACTATGCCCCGCGGTTTTACCCGCGTTAAATTTTATAAATTACCACAGCTCCTCCCCCGTAACTGATAGCATGATAATATGTAGCCTATATGTTGACCCAACCTCTTAGTAATATTAATGCAAAATTTGAAATAAATATATGCCGTACTTTTTGAGTTTAGCCCGGACATACATACAGACAAACAGACACACAGACAAAATTTCTAAAAACTATATTTTTGGCTTCGATATCAATTGTAGATCACGCCCCAAGTATCCTTTTAAAAAAATATTCAATGCACAGTTTTGACTTTCCTACGATTTTATTATATGTAATAAAATCGTAGGAATATACGATTATCATCATTAATAATGATGATAATCATAACAACTTTTAGTTTGTCTGTATACTTACGGTCGACGGGGTAGTAGGGTACTTCCTAAGAAATTTATACCTACGTAACAAAATTTATTGTCCACTTACTACAAACTTTACCAGGATAACTAGTCTACTTACTGGAAAGGGTCATTCTTACTTTCTTTATCGTATGGGCGGTGGGTACCCGCGTTGATCAAGCCGCCCACTCAGTAGGCTGTCTTCTAATAAGAACAAACGAGACCGACAGCCGGTCACCCATCTATGGACTGACCGCGCGCGATCGGTGAGGGAAAGCAGGTGCTTTCCCTTACCGATCGCCGGTGACCTGGCTATGAGCGCCTCTAAAGGGATTTAAAGCTTAAATCAAGAAAAGCTAAATAAGGCTTTACGGTATGTAGCCGTACCGTGGTGTCCTGGGCTCATTTTGTTTAGTCATCTACATATACAATATGTAACTTAATTAACGCACATCCTCAAAATAGTTTGTTTAGAATCGTTTATTGAATCGATTTATATCATTTTTAATATAGGTAATTATTTTGTCAAAAAAAAAGTCAAAAAATCATTTTTGTTCCAAAATAATTAAAATTATGGAAATAATTGTTATATTAATCCTGAACAGTCAACACAATTGAAATGGAGCGTAAGTCAAAGTAATAAGACTTTTATAATCGCAGTTTTACTTGTATTTATACAAATTCCATCATTAAATTCAAAGAGAAGAAAAATAAAGTTTATTCCAAGAAACTATTTTAGTAAATAACAATGCATATACATGTTATATTAAAAATTCAGTGTGTGTATTATTATTACAGCATAATATTCTAATTGGGGTGTTTGAGGGTGTGCGTTAATTACGTTACATGTTGTATATGACTATGTCGGGATAAAAGGTTAAATCTAGGTAAACCGATTAAATATAAGGAGTATATTTTTATTACCTTAGCCTTATTCAGCGTGCATACTCAAAAACAAATTAATTAAAAATAATTTGTGTAAGCGTACAAATAGCTGACCACGACTTATCGATTATATCTACATTGACATAACAATCAGCCATTTAGAGTATCCACATGATGCATTGTCTCTGGAAGTAATGAGAAGCAAACCTGAGAGAACCATATTATTTTTGTCTACATCGTAAAAAGGAATATTTTCGTTTTTGAACCGTATATTTATTTCGAGTTTCTTTAATATAAATTTAGTTTAGCTCGGATAATAATCCAAGAATTTTTTTGGAAACTTCAGCACCTAAAATTTTACAATTGTTCAATTATTGTAAAATGTCAGGCGGAGTTTTACCCTTTAGATATAATTTACAATTCTCACTTGATAGAAAAATATGAAAAAGAAAAATATAAACGGTTTAAAAACACCTACTATGAAATTAACTAAAATATGTAAAATAATTTCAACTATTATATAAAAAATAAAAATAAAAAAAACTTCTGAGTTGTCAAGGGTCACCCGGATCGAACGAAGTTATTTCTTATTATTTATTATGTACAAAAAACCTGTATACACTCAACAAAAATAATCGTCACAACACAACACTGTTCAATGCGAAATAGAAATGAAAATATCTGGCTTGCTTTCTATTAGAGAGAAAGAGAGAGAGAAAGAGAGAGAGAAAGAGAGAGAGAGAGAGACAGACAAAGAAACATGCGTACGCCGCACAGCTGCAAAATGTGTCGTGACAACTTTTCGTGAGAATTTTTTTCCGTCTAGCCCCCTATCGCAACGCGCGATAAGGAACTTCGTTCCAAAACTTCGTTCCAATAAAAAAATAAGGAATAAAATGGTTTCTTACTATATGGTTTAACATTAATTATTTTCGACTCCGTACTACTACGGTGCGGTGGCGGAGCGGTTAACGCCCAGGGAACTGGATACCCTGTGGTTCGTGGGTTCAATATCCACCCACACTTAAATTTATACTACTTATTTGAAATACATATGAATTAAATATTTAATTTGGAAGTAACTAGGTATAACGTATAATAATTACCTATATATTTGAATTTAATAAAGCAATGACTTTCAGCCAAACCATTTTTATAGCTCTTAATATTTTTTTGCGTCTCATACTATTTTATGAACTTTACTTAGAAAAGAGATAAGGCAAGTCAATGAATAGTTATTCACGTTGTTTTGGCTAGTGAATATCCCGTTATTCAGCGACTTAGTACTTGCTTTGACTGCCTCGTTGGTCTAGCCTGGGTTTAAATCCTGGGTCGGGCCGAAAGTGATTTTGGGATTTTTCTGTAAAACGAAATAATTTTAATATCAGCCCGAAGTCTGGGAGTTGGTGGTATTATACCCCCGTGCCTCGTGACCTCTTTCCGGTCGTGTTGCTAGTCGTCCCATCGGATCATGAGAGTGATGGAATAGAAAGTGCTCCTGTGTTTGTGTATCATAACGCCAACTCCCAGACTTCGGGTTGACCCAAAATCGCTTTTGGCTTGACCTGGGATTTGAATCCAGGACCTCGTTCTCTGCGGCTGAACACGCTACCGCTGGACCAACGAGGCAATCAATAAATATTGATTGCCTCGTTGAGTGACAAAATTACAGTATCAAAAGTAGAAAAACTTAATACGTACAATTAATACTAGAATATAGAAAATAATAGAACTTCCATTGGTTTCCATGTTACTAAGTTTTTGCTGTGTGGTGACGGCATAGAATATCATCACCCCATTTCATCCCGTGGGCGGCGTAGAAATCATCCGAGGGAATACCTACCAGAGAACGGGTATCAGCGTTTTTCTGTGAACTTTGACCATCAAACTGCCATCACCAACCCGTCTGCCGAGCGAGGCGATTATGGCATATCCCTCCATTCTTGGTGGAGGCTTTTGTCCAGCAGTAGACGTCCTTTGGCTGACATGATGAAGTTTTTTTA
Source organism: Pseudoips prasinana (assembly GCA_951640165.1). NCBI lineage: Eukaryota > Metazoa > Arthropoda > Insecta > Lepidoptera > Nolidae > Pseudoips > Pseudoips prasinana. Next base: position 15,049,040 of record OX621244.1, read on the forward strand.
AGTAACGTAATGAAATTAATATGTAATTATTTGCTGTATGGTATTGTTGGTATGGTATGTTATTGTGACTAGCACAATTTCATAGCAATATACTTGTATGAATATATAATAGCAGCAAAACATTTCTCCAAAAATAAACTTAAGAAACATGTGAGTATAATTATTATGAAATTGCTTTAGGTTTGTTATTTTGGAGAACCATATCTTTATTAAAGCAAATCTTCAAAAGATTTCTTTGATGTAAGTGTTACTTTAATTATTATTTTTAAATTAAGAACGTCCTTGTGAACCAAACACCATTCAGTTCTCAGAAATGTGTTCGAGAATAATTTTTATTAGAATCTTATTTAAATTATGAATTTTCTTTGTGTAATATTGTTAAGGGCCACTAAATTAAAAACGTTGTAAGTATCAAAACGTCAGTATAATTTATTACGTTTTCAAGATATCTTTGTACATTTTTATACAAAACAATAATTTTCGTTATGACTAATAATTACAATCCAAAAATTACATTTATTTTCAAGTTTATAATTATTAAATCTAATATCACGATTTAGCTTAATTATTTTTAAATAGGTACTCAAGCGATACATCTAAGTATGCCAATTAAACGATAACATTGCGAACATATATCGTTATATACATTTTTTATATAATTACGGGATAGCACATTAATAATTATAACATACAAAATACGCTTCCATACAAACATTTTCTTCGTAATAAACACTCTAAATACTGTAACTAATAATTTTACAAAACAAATATAAAAAATATTGTGTCAATGGAATAATAATTTAACAATAAAAAGCATTTAAATAAAAGACATGTATTTAAGTACAGAAAAAATGAAGTCTATTTTATTGATTGATTATAATAATTATACATTTTAGACTCAAATATTATGAAAAATTTTATGTTATAAAACTATACATATTAATATTCATAATTGTGATTATGGGAATAATTTTAAACATCTTAAGCTATTTGGTGTTGCGTTACAGTGACTGATCTGCGAAAATCATTTCACAGGTTCAATAAACTATGTTATACAATTAATAATAATTTTAATATTTTGAAAAATGTTACCACAATCAGACTCAACATTTACACACGAACTTTGTACAAATATTGTTTCATTAAAATACTCGTATTCTCAATAACCGTCTCGACTTCCGTAATGCTTATATTACGTATGTGAAAATTGACAAAATGTACGACAATAAGTAATAATTTATTTACAATCGAGAAGTAAATTATTATGAATTGTGAATGAAACTTTCAAAAGTGTAAGCTTTAGTGCAAAAGAAAGGAAAGAAAAACTTACACTAATTGTAATTACGAAATTCGACAATTTCTTTCAAACAAAGTACGTTCGCCCTTTATTAGAAACACTCCCGGTTATGGAGCGTGGTACAGTTGGCGAAATATCATCTACCCTAGAATATACGTGACCACTGCTAGGGGACAGCCTCAGGTCATAATTAAACCGAGGACAAGTCCTGTTGTCGATAGACATGTAACTATTGTTCGAATTGTTCCCTTCCCCGTACGTGTTGTTGTCCGATGACGGTGAACTTTCATTCTGAGACGATTCTCCATCGTTCCTCTTACAATATTGTAAGGAATTCGTGAAATTCTGCTTTGAGCAACTATCGTTTGAAACTGGCATTGTCGTGTATCTCAACGTAGGAGTCTGACGTAACGACTTCTTGAATACGCTCTTTTCGGAGCCTTTTACTGTGATAATAGTGTCGGTAGAATTGAGCAAAGATATGAATCTATCCCAAAAACGTGGATCGGTCCAAGAAATATTTTTAAATTTATCTAACACAAAACAAAGTTCGTCACAAATTTGACTGTTGTCTACTACTTTGATAAATATTACTTTATTCAAATCACTACGATTTAAAGACTTTAAATAACTTAAAAACATGTTTTTAAAATGTATGTCGCATAGATCGTTGCAAATGAAATTCGTTGTTAGAACAATGAGAAGACGTTTAGATAGTTTTGAAGATTTAGAAAAAGTATCTAAAGTAAGAATGTTTAGAGAAGCTTCGTTAGGTGTAAACTTTTTTAAAGTCATTTTTCTGAACTCTATCTCCGACATTATATTATGGTATACGAAGTTTGTATCTTTGGTATTACATATCACGTAGTAGTCATACATGTGATTAGGATTACCGTCTAGCACGAGGTCCACGTTAGGACAAGACTGTTCTTTGAACAAAGGTACTCCATATTTTGTGTACAACCAGTCACTAATTTCATATCTGAAAGCATAGAATATAGCACCTATCAGACAAATTACCACAAGAATAATAATTACTCCACAAATAACAGCGAAGTAATTATCGGGAAGAAATATTGACTTGGATACAATTTCATCTCTAGACACAGTCGGGTCGCCTATTGATCCCATATACTCTTTACAATGGCTCAATACCGAGGCAATAGTTATTTTGGTAGGTTTTCCTTCAGTATCTGTACACAACATTTTCTCCGGATCTCCCGGATCCCTCCTAAGCCACGAATCTAATTCAGCTATACTCTTACAGTCACAAGAATATTGGTTGCCCTCAATAGAAACATGGGCCAAACTTTTGGACGACGAAGCTAATAATTTCCAAGGGAAAAAGTTTACAAGTTTGTTGTCGTCAATTCTAAGAACTGAAAGTGACTTCAAAGAGGAAAATGTATTATTTGCAACATGTACAATAGCGTTGTGATCTAAATATAACTCATTTAAATTGTTAAGGTGTAAGAATTCATCTCCCTTCAACTCGACCAATTTATTATTTTCCAAATGCAAAACCCTCAGTGAATCTACACCTTTAAAAGTTTGATTATTTACATCCTTCAATTTCGTATTATTCAAATACAAAACTTGGAGCTTCTTTTTGCCTATAAATACGTGATTTCCCAAATGGCTGATGTGATTTCCATCTAAATATATTTCAGTTGCGTCCATCGGAATTCGTTCGGGTACCTTTGTGTACCCGGCGTGCGAGCAGTCAACAACGTTCGCATTCCAAGTAATGTCGTGATAGCATCTACAGTTATTTGGACAAATCATTTCACAGTCACATGCTACAAAGTCACAACAATGACATAGAGCAAAACAATGGCTCTCGTATGGGCAGAGAAAGTCAGAAGGTGACATGTCTATAATTATCTTTTTTTCTTTGGCCCGCGAATGGACCAGTGTACACAAAGCTTTATCTAAATCTAACACGCGCGGGTATTGTCGACTGTGGCTCAAATAATTAATGCGTTGAATCCATTCCATTGAACAGTCACAAACAAATGGGTTTCCGCTTATAAAGAACTCTGGTAAGTCACTATCTTCATCTATTTGATCTAACCTAAACGCATTCATGTCGAGTTGTACCAGTTTGTTATTATTTAACGTCACAGTTTGTAGCCTTTGTAGTTTGGAAAATGAACCGACTTGAATCATTTGTATGTTATTGTCGTTCAAATAAAGTTTTTCTACTGATTTAGGTATTGAAGTAACAAGTATCTGGCTTAGGTTATTGAAACTCAAATCTAGTAATTTGATGTTGACATTAGAGTACATGTCGTCATTAATAAAATTTTCAATATTATTCTGGTGTAGATCTAACCACTCTAAACTATTAGGAAAAGATCTGAAATCGAAAAATGATATTTTGTTTGCTGACATATTAAGCCAAACTAGACTATTTAGGGTATTAAATATTCCTTCAAACTTTAATATTTCATTACCATCCATTCTGAGTAATTTAAGATTCACATTTTTACGAAAACACCCAGGGGCAACGTGTTTTATCTTATTGGAAGCCAAATTAAGTACTTGAAGTTCAGGTAAATGTTCAAAAGTATCTTCATTTAAATATGTAACTTTGTTATCCACTAACCGTAAACCGAAAAGTTCTGAAAGTCCTCGAAAGTTTTCACGATTTAGATGCGTGATGTTGTTGTTACCGATGTCCAACGACCTGAGAGATCGAAGTTTGCGAATTGAAGAGGGAATAGCCGATAAAATATTGTCGCTTAATCCTAAATCCTCAATCGCCGTCATATTATCAAAGGCATTTTCTTCAATGTGTTTTATTTTATTATTATCTATAAAAAGTTCATGCAAGACGTGCAAATCTGTGAACAGGTGTGTATGAATATGTACAAGTCTATTGTTTGAAAGTGTAAGAGAGTGTAAATTTCGTAACTCTCCGAATGCATGTTCGTCAATAGTAACCAGTTCATTATGTTCTAAATTTAATTTCTGCAAACTATACAAATCTTGGAACATATGACGATCTATCGTATTTAACCTATTGTAAGATAGATTAAGTATTACCATTCGGAGTAATCCTATGAATGTGCCCTTATTTATCCACTGACTAGTTAGTTCATTACGTGACAGATCTAATATTTGTAATTGGTCTAACCCTTCAAATAGTCCAGGAGGTAAAGTGTTTATGGTGTTATTACTAATATTAATCTCTTTCAAAGACTTTGGATCAGAAAAAAGATCAGGAGGAACAGTATTCAAAAAGTTACTTGATAAGTTCAAAACCTGCAGACTGAGCAATCCTTCAAAGGCACCATCTTCTAGGGTAGATATCGCATTATTTTGTAGCAACAATTTCGACAACGATCGTAATTTCGACAAACTATTATCAGTTATAACAATTAGGTCATTATACGACATATCAAGAACTTCTATAACTAAATTACAACTTCTTACGCTTAAGTTTTGTTCTCTCAACGAATCTGAGAAACCAATAGTCTTGATGTTTTGTAAATGATTATTTGTTAGATTTAAAGTTTTTAAACTGTACAAAGTACAAAAAGTTTCTGTCTTAGTGCTCCAGATATTGTTGTCGCTTAGGTTGAGTTCAATCAACTCATTTAAACCTGCGAAGGCTTGATCGTGTAACTCCATTGTTATCGCTGACCACTCGCTGTTGTGGGTTGTCACGTGTAGTCGTTTCAGGTCTTTAAAGCTTTCAAAAGCACGTTCTGGAATTTGTCGTATCTTGCACTTATCAATAACTAGATCTCGTAGTTTGGACATACTCATATGTTTCCCTGGTGAATTACCATTTTGAGAAATCAAAGTGCTTTCGAAGAACAAAATTTCACTGCACTGAACGTGTAACGATATGACATCGTCGAAATGGGTCCTACTGATATTTTGTAACAAGTGGTCCAAACTGATTATTTTTCTGACTTTACAGAAAAGTACCGCATTCTCCGACGTTTCCACCTCGAGGCTGCGATACGCGCACTCGTGTGGCATTTCAGCCGAGGAACTCCTCTCGATAACATGACAGCAGAACAACACGTACACTATTACTCTATTCAAAGTTCGAAGCTCGAGTCTTTTCGCGACAGTTTGTTTTATTAGCATTTTACGATCATATGCGAGTTGCGGTGAGGCATCGAGGTCGGCAGTGCCATTTATGAGGGAGCGAATTGGTCGATCGCGTCATAAATATTCACGCGTTGGAAGTGACATCGCGAGTCGCGTGGCATGACAGCGTTTGGCGCGTTTGCTGCAGGCGTGTTTCGCGTACGGCGGCTGCCCACCGACTGAACGTTGCTCCGTAACTCCGCCCCACGGCGTCGTACGCCCCGCGTGCCGCCCCGGCTCTAAAGAAACTTCATCTCATATTATCAAGGGTGCATAAACCGTTGAATTATTCCCGTGCGGGTGTATCGAGCATTAATTATAAACAAACTGAGATCTAGTTTCGTAGAGCTCATTGTAGCGCTGTGACGTAATTTTTCTCTTAGCACTTGGGATTTCTAGTTGGATTCTAATGGGACTTACTCTACTTTAACTTGTTATTACATTAGTTGAAGTTGTTTGAAGAATATGTTAAGTGCAAAGTAAAATAAGTTCTTGGATTAGATATGTCTCTTGGGTGTGCTCAAAACTCAGTACTTACTTAGCTAAATAGCTTGAAGAATAAACGCACTTAAAACTTTTCTTCATTGAATAGAAAGTTGGGTTATTCTAAACAATATTCTTTTTAAAAAAGGGGCTAATACCGTTATATTACGAACACCTGTTGTGCCTTAAACAACTTCGCTTAACTTTTTACTCAGGAAAATCGTTCTCGTGAAAATGGGATAAAAGACTTGCAAAATAGTTTTCTGGGACACCACATGGTTCTGGAGTTAACGTGTTCCTCATATATTATACTCGATGGAAACCTCTTAAAGGAGCACCAACTTTTTGGACAATGTTCACATACTTTTTGCATTTATAGGTTTAAAGGACTGATCTTATGTAAATAATAACGCCAGATTTAGCAAAAATATAACAAGTTCTATAGGTCCCGGACAAATCTTTGTGTGATGAACATGTTTGTTAGATCTGTGCCTGGGTGTAATTTATCTATAATATGTATGTATTTAGAAATATATAGATATATTTATCAGTTGTCTAGTTGCTATAGTACAGGCTCTGCCTAGCTTGGGATCAGATGGCAGTGTGTTAGTTGACTTAAGATAATTATTCAATTCATGTCTCTGTATAGAACAATATTAGTTACTAGTATTTAGGGAGAAATAAAAATAGAGATTAAAATGGCAGTGTAAATGTACGTCTATGTACTGCGCTTTACTAGTAAAATTCCATAAAATTATCTATTTGATCACGTAATGGTATTATTACGGGATTTTTATACCCTTTCTTTTTTCTGTATCGTATGGCCAAGTGTCAGATTTTTCCAAGACGGTCAGAAATTAAACCACTTTGGCTTCAAATCACAATGACTTCCGGACTGGTGACAGCATCTGGCTGTGAGCGATAGTTGGACAGCGATACATAGACTCCATACTTATACACTAATGTTAGTCCTGCTGGCTATGTACACCTTACCTACTATTTGTGCTTGCCTAGCTATCAAACACCCTTTGCCTCTGGGATTTAATTAAAAAGAAATTTATTATAGACGCACATTTTCTCACGATACTTCTTTTGATGTTGGCGTTATAAAGCTTAATTTATGTACGTTTGGAAAAACATATGGCAAGGGTTTAGAATGATTAAGATATTATTTGATTGTTCATAACGAATATAATTTGATTAAGTTGAAAGGAAGCGGAAAGAATTATTATAATTGGTATTACTTTTGTCTAACAATACGTTATAATTTGACTGCACGTGTGGCGCAGCGGCTAAGACAGTCGCCTCGCCACTTCGTGTACCGGGTTCGAATCCCGGGCAGCACAGCTATTTGTTTAACCCATATACACACATCAACAAAGTCTAGGGATACGTTATTTTGAAATCAAACATGGCTTTATTGTTTAAAACCTATTTAGTTTCCTTAAAAAGTTTATTTACAGATTTAAACCTTGTCTATTCTTTATTCAAAATTTAAAAATTAAAATGAGAAACAAATGAAAACACGCAAAGCACAGCGCAATCTTGAGTTGTATCTAATTTCAAGAAGTTGCATTAAAATTTTTTTTGCGTGTTAATTGAAGAAAACCTGATAAATTGTTTTATTTTCTTTTCTCAATTGGTTGTGTAAGCTTTTTAGCGTCATGCCACGCCATCATTTGAGTCGAGATGAAATGTTACGGGCAGTTGGCATGTTACAAAACGGTGCTATTCAACGCGTCGTTGCTGAGTCTCTGGGCACAAGCCAAAATGTGGTATCCAGGCTGTGGTCACGTTATCGCGCTACTGGAGATGTGGCAGAACGGCACACAGGTAGATATCGTGTTACCACTCAGAGACAGGATCGATTTCTCCAAATGACCGCCAGAAGACTACCCAATATCACAGCGATGCAACTAGTGCAAAGGCTCCAGGAGGGTCAGCAGCTGCTGGTGAGCGACCAAACCGTGCGAAGGAGGCTGCATGAAGTTGGTCTTCATGCTCGCAGACCGCTACGAGTCCCAGCGCTGCGACGTGGCAATCGCGGTAGGCGACTTTTATGGGCTCAAGAACATTTGACATGGAGTGATCAACAATGGTCATTGGTGCTGTTCACTGATGAGTCCCGCTATGGATTTCATCCAGATTCGAGACGAACACGCGTTTGGAGAACTCCAGGCAGGGTCAGCCGTCTCCGACATCCACAGGAGGTCCACTCTTACCAAGGCGGGACAATTATGGTGTGGGCAGGAATACGAATCGGCGGACGAACCCAACTCATTTGGATTCAGGGCAGCATGACTGCCCATAGATACCGTGAGGAGGTAGTAGAACGTGTCATTGTCCCGCTCAGGGCCCTAACGGGGCAAGAATTTCAGCTCATGCATGACAATGCACCTTCCCATACAGCGCGGCTGGTGAGGGCCGCCCTTCGAGAACACGATGTTCAGGTATTAGATTGGCCTCCACAGTCGCCAGACTTAAACCCAATTGAACACGCCTGGGACATGTTACAGCGAAGAGCATTGAGGGATTTTCCGCCCAACTTGACAACAGAAGAACAACTTTTCGAACATTTAAAAAGAACTTGGGACTGCATACCCCAGCAAGACATTGACACCTTAATTTTAAGTATGGAAAATCGTTGCCGCTGTGTGATTAATGTTAGAGGAGGAAATACCGATTACTGATTATCAGATTTGGTAAGATTTTTATTCATTTAATTCGATTGAATAATTTTATAAGAATAAAATGTTTTTGTTCACTCAGTTATTTTCTATGGCTTAATTAATTTAAGACTTTTATTAATTAGAAAAACAAAATCGCATCGTGTTGTTAATGTTTAAATATCGGCCATGAAATTATCTTTAATTCTTCCATTTACAGTCATAACAAAATGTTTATAGTTTTCTAGATAATCAATGAAATGTTCAATATCCCTAGATTGTGTTGATGTGTGTATTGTTGTACTGAGTCTAGATGTGCTTTGTGTCTATCAATTATATGTCTGTAAAGTACCCCGCGATACAGGGATTAAATGTCCTAGTGCGGGCGCTGTCTTCAAAGGAAAAGCGGCCAAGTGCGAGTCGGACTCGCCCATGTAGGGTTCCGTAGCAGCAAGTAACATAATATGATTTTTAATATTATATTTAAGTTGATTGAATGAAAGGTAAATTGTGGTTTACGATTTATGTCGTATGAAAAAAAAACTACTTAGGAGATCTTGTTCAAATCAATTTTTGGTGAAAGTTTACATGGTAATGTATATCATATTTTTTTTTTAGTTTTATTATTCTCTTATTTTAGAAGTTACAGTCCAGTCCGCGAGAGACATTCCCAAAGTGGTAAAGTGAGTGTCCCCCCACACTCACTTTACCACTTTGGGAATGTCTCTCGCGCAAACTATTCAGTTTATAAGAAAATGATATTAGGAACCACAATATCATTTTTGAAAACCTATCCATAGACACATGTATGGGTTTGATGAAAAAGTGGCTGTGATATATTGACGGAGAGACAGACAGACAGACATGACGAATCTTAAGGGTTCCGTTTTTTGTCATTTGGCTACGGAACCCTAATAAAGTAGTATAAGTATTGTCGCATGTTGTAAAAGTCATCGCTATCCAACTTAATTGAAATATTTAGTGATTTATCTTGTCGCTCTAGGGTTAGTAAGTCTAGTACAAAATGATGTCCAATGTTTAAATTGTCGGGGACTTGCCAAAAAGTAGTACAGTCATTTTCTAGATATAAAAAATTACTGTTAGTACTTCTCATAGTTGCTGGTGCTAAGAAGGGTAAGTTGGATTTGCGCATGATCTCTTCCTGATAGTGTTGGAGAGCTGACCCATCGGATTATACGAGTGAGAGAATAGAGAGAGCACTTGTGTTTGTTGTGTATATGTCCTGTCCAGTTGGCTAGTCTGCGTTGATATTAAGCTTAGCCACTTTAGTCGAAGTTTGGAAAGGGCCACTATTATGTGCAAATTTATCATTTATTCACAGTCTTTTCTAACATAAGAAACGACTAATACAGTGATTAAACCTTTAGTACGACATAGTGATTAGACCTTTAGTTTGGACTGAGGAGTTAGCCTTTTGAATTCAATCCAAAGTCGCGCGCCTTTACTGAAATTATCTCGTACTCGTAACGGTGTATTATAAAATTATGAGAAAACAAGCATGCCTGAGGATTCTCCAGAATGTTCTTGATGTCATGTCAAATTTGCCAACCAGCACTAAGAGCGAGTTGTGAGAGACCTATGCCCTACCCCATCTTATTGTGAAACGAGTCCTTTTCCCTGTAGTGGAATAGTAATAGGCTGCATATAGCTATAACACCCTTATTTTTATTATACGTATATACAACATGTAACTTAATTAACGCACATCCTGAAAATAGTTTGTACAGAATTGTTTACTGAATCGATTTATATCATTTTTAATATACGTAATTTTTTAAATTAAAACTACGGAAATTATTGTTATTTTAACCCTGTACAGTCAAAACAAATTGAAATAGACCGTAAGTCAAAGTAATAAGATTTTTAAAACCGCAGCTTTATCTATTTGTATTCTTACATATTCCATCATTCAATACAAAATAAAGAAAAAGAAACTTTAGTCCAAAAAACTAATTTAGTAAATAACAATGCATATACATGTTAAATAAAAAATTCAGTGTATGTATTATGATTACAGCATAATATTCTAATTGGGGTGTTTGAGGGTGTGCGTTAATTACGTACGTTACCTACATATTGTATATTAATCCAATACAAAAATTAATTAGTGTACGAATATTTGCGTGATAAATCAAAACCCTAACATAGATGTTAACGACACTTTGCTCATTATAATAATAACATTATTTATACACGACCATCTTATCCCAAACTAAGCAGAGCTTGTACTATGGACAGTAGATAACTGATATACTACATATACTACTTTTCTTTTGTAAATACATACTTACATAGATAATTACGAGGTCTTAGACGCTCGCATGTTTTGGGTTTGGTCCCTGAATAGACAACTATTTGCGAGGCCTATTCATAGTTTTACCGAGTATGGCAAATTATATATCTATGTGATATTCCCACCGTAATACAGGGATCTACTTACCCTGTGGGCGTTTTATTATAAGATTATAAGATAAAAACATAAATAAAAAATCATGATTATGATATGTACACGATATAAAAAACAGATTAAATTAAATTTTATAAGTATACAAGCGTGGGCATATTATCATAAAAAATTACCACGAACGTACAGACGCCAGCACATCAAGCTACCCCAATCTGTCAAATTTCCCCAATTGAAAGTGAACCTTATGCCATTGTGATTAAGTTGAAAATCTATAAAAGAAATTTGACAGATTGGGGTAGTTGGATGTGCTGGCGTCTGTACATTGTTTCATTGATAACTCGCCAAATATGATAAAGCTATGACCTTAATATTAAATTAAATCCCACATTGTTCCTAATCTAGATAAGCCCAAAGATGACTAAGGGCTTCATCGAACTTTTACTGATACCAGCAAAAAACTTCCGGAAATTTAAGCGATACAAATATGTCCAAGAATAATCTAAGTAATTTTTCTTAAGGTAAATTTGGGGTCAGACACTAACCGATATTATGATACCTAGTATGCCTTCATTTCTATGATGATTTGGTTCAGCGGAAGAAAATTAAAAGAGTGAGAGAATTACGTAGACAGAATGATTGATTGTTGTATTAAATTAAGTAGGTACATAACTACCTAATTATTAAAACTAAGCATCAAATTAATTGGTGCTTTAGTAAAGTAGTAGTAGCAGTAGCTTTTCGGGGGGGCCTGGAGTGCCAAAATACAGGCCTTGGCTTAGTTTGGACTCCAGATCTCCCACAAGTTGCAACTTCTTACATTTTGTCAACTTTATTTCTTTCATGTTAATATCATGTAATTTGTGGAGATGAAATAAATCATTTTTGTATTGTATTTTTTTTGTAAATATTACAAAAATACCTTATAATAGTGTTTCTTATGAGATTTTGGCTGGGAAAGTCATTCTCAATAGATAGTAGTTGATTACCGAGAAGATTGGGTGCACCCCTTCGATCTCTGAATCGATTGGACAGGAATCCGAAACTATCAGAAAGAACTTAGAACATACAAAGTCACTAATAGGCTCAACCCGGAAATATAACGTGGCTCCTCAATAACTATAGTTAAACTAAAAACCATGTAATCCAAGTATCTAGAAAAAAATCGTTCCTACTAATCACAAATGCAATCTGTTGATTTCCATGATAAAAAAAGTATTTTATTTAATTTGCCTTATTAAAATTATTGTGTCGTGTCAGATGTTAATACGATTTCGTCTCCTAACGGCCCTTAATAGTTTTCATTACCGTTTTTCAACCAGAGATACAAAAACGTATATAACTACACTTCAAATTCTCAGTAGTCGGCACTGACTCAGGGTAGCCTGATTCATCCATAACCTTATAAAAGTATGATCTGACCAAATACTAGATAATAACGCTATAATAATAGTGTACGCCTGAACTATGTAAGCAGAGAAAAAAGGCTAACAAAATTATGAAGATCCGAAACCCGGATACTGGTTGTTATTATTTTCCGTAACTACCATCAGTTTACATGTAAATCTTTCGATAGGTTAGAAAAGAGGCAAGTTGGATTAAGTTTGTTATTTCAGGTTCCGTGCTAGTAATATGAAAATACTTTTTGAAAATGGCGCTGACTTGTGCAATATATTTTCACGATAAATCAGGATATCACCAGTCAGTGCCGACTACTGAGACTTTGATGTGGAGAATAAAATGAACACATTTACGTTTTTCTAAACCAGTGTTTTCAGAAGACGGATAGGTATTAACATCTGACAGGCTAGATTTAATGAGGCAATTAAATTAAATATTTTTTTAATTATGGTCGAAAACTATTAGTGACAAATTTTATAGATTTTCATCTACATCTATACCTATATATTTCTAATCTCAGAACATGATTGTATTGTATTGTATGTAGGTATACATAATTATTACTAGGTATGTATATTCGATATGCAGCTTATATGAAAACGTTTAGAAATGCATGTCGTTTCTAAATGGTTACATACAAGCTGCATGAGACATGTTTGGGCGTCTAATCACATTGAACACTTAAAGGCCCGCGGCGGCCCATGAGAGTAAATGTTTCATAAATATTATAAATGTCATTAATATAAAATTTGTAATAATTTATAAAATGGAACAATAACTATAATTGTTTTATTCATAAGCTATACAGAACGTATTTTGCCATAACACTATCCATGGTGCTAAATATCCTTTGCCGTCGTAGACAGTGTTGTTATCTATAAAGTAAAGAGTTAAGATGTCTCAAACACCTTTCAACTGGTCTCTCCAGTTATTTATTACAACAAGTAATTAATCCTTAAGTTCCTGCTGTTAAAGCTCTTAAAACAGATACAACATAACGACTCGATAAGCTGTATACATAGCTATACCTTTAATGAAAAAGGGAGCAAAATTAACTTCACTTCTATTTCAGTCACAAATGAACCGCGTCAATAAAAATTGATCTATCGACACATGGGAACATAAAACGTACTGCAGACAGACAAATGACTAAAAGCAATCGAAACTTACATACTGAACCCTAAAAAGCCCACGAAGTAATTCAAAGCCAACATACGTAATTACTGAGTTGGGAGTTGAAGTGCATAACTAGATTGTACCGCCCGTGGCAACTTGATAGGAACTGTAGACGACCATAAATTGTACATAATAAGAACCATTTTCAATCATAATTTTTACTACAGATGAGCTCTCAGGTACACCAGAAACGCTTAGCCGCATGGGAAGAGTTTATGTAATAATTGGTCAGTACGTAATTGAGCTATGTATGCCTGGATGCACAAACGAGTATAAGGCAATTTGTAGTTCATGATAGCATTCAATGGACCACCCACTAATGGAGACTATAGAGGGAAAGATTTTCTGGCTATTTAGTTTTTATGTGGGTTTCATTGTACAAATAGTCCGCTATGGGCGATGATTGAGGTGATTTCATTGAATCTGAATGTAGTGGGAAACTCAAGGGTTAGATTTTTTTTTCATTCAATAAGCTCGATTTGTTTTATGTTTATTTATGAGCGGAATGTGAGAAGTGGTATATGTCTACGGTTAAAACAGTTCCATGGGTATGGGTTTGTTAGTCATGGTCCAGACAACAATATATTTTAAAATAACTCATTTTCGGTGAGAAAATTTGTTAGTCCGTTTGAACATGTTAAAAAGCCAATTCTATTTGATTGAACATCCACTACATTTGAAAAACTACATGGAGATAATTAGTCAATGTTATGTCCCGGTTATTGCAAGCACAAGAGGCTACGGTAACCACTTACAATCAGATGGGCCGTATGCTCGTTTGCTAGCTTAGTTGTATCCATACTTACTTATCGTATGGGCAGTGTGTCCCTGGTGGACCCTGGTGTCAGAGTTGTTCAAGCGGCTCAGTAGGCGTCTGACATAGCTTACCGACTGTCGTCTAATGTCTACAACCGGGACCGACAGCTTAACGTGCCCTCCGAAACACGGAGACGCTCAGAAATTTAACCACTTTGGTGGTCACCCATCTATAGCTTGACCGCGAGTCTAGTTGCTTAACCTCGCCGATCACTTACGGACCGGTGAGAGCATCTAGCTATGTAAACAAACGCTTTCAACGTTCGCGTCCGTGTGAACCGAAACTAACATGGTGTAGACTAACTAGGATAGCACAAACTTTGAAACCACTCGGCGAAAAAAAATTCTTTGTTAATTTGTAAATGTAAACCTGGATGCGAATAGCGCAAAACCGGCAATTGCGGAGATTTTTTAGGGAGGCCTTTGTCCAGCAGTGGACGTCGGCTGATATGATGATGATTAGTTTTTAAATCGTATGCCATAGCAATAATGTAACTTTTCCATTCCATCTGTGATAAATTAGAAAAATATATTACGTAATAATTATAAATCCCTACAAAATATTGTTGTCTTCTAGACTACTCAACTAAACTACACAACTATTTTACTTCATAAGTATATAAAAGCTTAAGAATCCAGGACTCGACTCCTCACCTCACTATCTTCAACAACATTCAAATAGTTTCCGTAGCCCTCAAAATTACCATTTTATGTCCTCTACACGTATTTTCTATGTTCAGCTAGTATAAAAGCTTTAAAAGAACTCAAAACCTACATGTTTTCAAACAAAACTTTGAATAAAACTTTTTTGAACTACAAAACTGTTGTAGATTTAACAAATTTACGATTATTTATTACAATTTTGAGGTGTTAGTACGAATTAGTGGGGGAAGTCACGTCATTCGTAAACACATTGGAATAAATCAAGTGACCTTATTTAGGGCTAGGTAATATCAAGTAGGTAGGTAATTAATAAACCAAACTAGCTTTATCATCATATTCTTCACTCACACAAAATCATACAGGACAGTAAGGCTAGCAAACGAAATGTCAACTTAAACTGGACTGACATATAAATAATTTCACATTTTTACTGATGTGGAGCAGCAGTTAAGCCAGGCGCTTCGCCACTTCGAGTTCCGGGTTTAATTACCGCGCAGAACAACTACATATTTATGTGGCCCTTAAATAGTTGTTATAAGTATTTATGTCCTTTGTTTCCATCAATAATATGTTTGTAAAGTACTTACCCCGTGCCGTGACACAGCGATTAATAACAATAGTGCTTACTTCCTTAAAAGCGATACGTCCTTACTCCTTCGACTACATAATAGAAGGAAAAATGTCTAATTTCATGTCGTACAGAAAAAGCAACTAATGACGTGCGTCACCACCCAGAACATATTTGATGTCGAGTGAAGTCGAGTACACCTGATTAAGCGTCACCGATTTTAACGTGATGGTTCACTTACGTTGACTCCTCAGCAATATGCGCCACTACGCGATAATTTCCACTTCTAAAATCATTTTATCAGGAGTAAAATTAACTATTAAAGTCATAGGAAGGACTTTTTGGTATGTCTTAATAAACCATTATTCACCGATGCTATATTATTCGTCAATACTATTTTATTTGTCGATATATAAGTGTATACTCCAAAGGTGAAGTTAATGGAGCACTCGACTACGCCTACCAAAATATATTGCAACCACCAACAACCTTTAACCAACAACGCTGCAAAGTTCAACCATCTTCGGAGGTCAAACACAGTGTTTAATATACTAACCATTCTTTTGTCAAACATCAAACAGTGTCAACAAAATTGTAAAACCGTTTTAAAAGGATTCCCTACATCACAATAATTCCCCTATCTAAATCTGTTCACTAAAAACGAAGAAAAAGCGTAATACCTATATATAAAAAACCGCAACAGCCGAATTGATAACTTACTCTTTTTTCAAGTCATGTAAAATAATTAGAAATGAATAAGATTTTATGAATAAACAGAACATTTATTTATGATATTGCAAGCGTTTCTATTAAATTTTATTTTCAACAGAAACTAGCATCAAAAATTAATAAATGTAATCCTACTCAAATTTATTTTGCCATTTGCACGTGAACCTAAAACAAAGATAATAAGCTTAGAATATACGGTTCGTTGCCCAACGAGCTTTGTTTATAAATCTTTGATTTATTTTCCCATGAGTTGGTTTTGAGATAATTATATTCACCGCTAGATGGCTGTAAAGAGCGGTTATCGAGTGAGCTAGACCCGCCCCTAGCAATAATCACCTTGTTAAAGTAGTCTAGTTGTAGGATAGTATATCGATAAAACTCGTTATTTTAGTTATAGAAAATACAGCTTTGTTTTCACGTTATTTTTTTGTGATAGTGACAGGCCTCCCGAGACTATTCTGTAGCCTATCTAGGAAGGCAGCACGTCAACGATTTTGCGTAATGTGTTCTTTATACTTATTATCGGACTAAAATTTTAAAATTTAAACCATCATTAAAGTGTCCTGCTTTTTTATGGTATTCTAATTCCATAGAATACTTCCTATTACTTTGAGTTGGTTAAAAATCTTTTTTATATTTATTCGACATACCTTCTTATTAGCTTCGTTTTTTAACTTTTTCCAAAAAAGAAACAATTATTTAAATTATCCCAAAAATATCACCCGTATTATGATTCATTATTATATCAAATAACTAAAGCTGTGTCAAGATAAACTATTCACATGTTCGCTTTGCTATTCTGAAAATGATATGTACATTTTATTGATTCTCCATTCTACATGACCTTGATATAACATGATATTGAATATCCATATAAATAGACAACACAAAGGTTAATATTTATAGATACGTTCCTGGCAAATCATAAAAATGACAGCTAAACATATGTAAATACTAGAGAGACACTATATCGTGTACACGCAAAATGTTTGAAAGTTGATTCAGCGCAATAGGCTACCCCGAACTGTAAATTTTTCCAATTGAAAGTGAATCTTATGTTATTTGTGATAAAGTTGAAAATCTATAAAAGAAATTTGTCAGATTGGGGTAGCTGGATGTGCTGGCGTCTGTACATTACAGTTATATGTAGAGTCAGTAACATTTGTAGTTAACACTAATGTAAGATTAGTATTTTGATAAGAATAATATTAGGAAGCCGTTGAATGCGCGTAGCGCAAGACTGGCAATCGCGGAGATGTTTGGGGGAGGCCTTTATCCAGAACTGGACATCTTTCGGCTGATATGATGAAGAAAAATTTAATACTGTGTCGTACAGCAACAAATGTCATCATCCCATCTCAACCTATAGAGGCGTAGAAATCGTCCCGAGGGAATATCTACCAGACACCGGGTAGCAGCATCTCTCAGGACAGCAATCGCTAACCCATCTGCAGTGTTATGATTATATCTTATCCCTTCCTACTCAGGGCAGGATTTTCTCTATCTTTGGATGGCATTAAGCTGATATGATGATGGTAAGTAATAATTTTTGTCTCGTATTTTAAACTTCGATTTATTTTATTAGAAGATTCTTTAGCTTGACTTTTCGATTCAAGGTGTTCAGGAAGTATGTGATGATGATGACGTGACATGAAGATGATGTGGGTGCTTTTTTTAAGATTTTTAATATTTGATCACCGGGGGCATTGAGACCCTATAACCCGTTGTGAAATGGAGCAAAAAATTAATAAAAAAACGATGTATATGGATTACCGGACAGCTTTCATTAAATGCTGTTCTGTATCTTGGGAATCTATTTTTACCGATCTTTTGATGCTATAGTTTAGTAATTTATTAGTTAAGTTACTTAGTGCATTGCCGCATTGGCCTAGTAGTGACATGTCCTGCATGCATTATAATGTCCTGCGTTCGAATTCTGGTTTAGTGGCAAATGTGTTATTATTATTTCTCTGTTACTAGAATTTTAAATAACAAAAATAGCTAATCTCTAAAGTGAATGACCGTATTAACTCAGATATGACCCAGTAAAACCGGCCTACTTAAAGCATAGTTTTTAAATGAATCAACCTTAACTTACCTTATCCTTTGGTACATAGTTCACACCTAAGCACCAAAATTCCGATTTATTTTATCGACATCGATATGGCATTCACGCAACACTATATTTTAACACGACCTAAACGGAATGCATATTAAATTTGATTCGCGTGCTCAAACAATATTCTTATATATTTTTTGTTCAACCCGGAAAGTCGGGCGGTGTAATACAAAGTTACAACAATACTTTTAGCGTAAAATGCAAGATCATGAAATTGAGAATAAACTGTAAATGTTGATGGACTAGGAATAGGATACATACATAGACTCACGCCTGTTTCCCAGGGGAGCAGGCTGAGACAACAGATTTCCATTTGTCACGATCTTGGCACACCTCTTATTTTTTAAATAAGAGGTGTGCCAAGTAATATTTTTCAAAAGGATACCTGGGTCGTGATCTAGGCTACATATTATCACGCTATCACCTACGGCGGAGAAGCTGTGATAATTTATAAAGTTTAACGCAGGTAAAACTGCGGGGCACAGCTAGTATATATATATATATATATGTATACCTTTCTACTTATTAATATATTAATCCGAAGTCATGTACTCCTGGTTGCATTAGGATTTTGGTGGGCATTATTAACGAACAGTAGCCATTTTTGATGGATACTACAGACAGACAGGACACAACATTACAGAACTGTCTACGTCTAAACTCTCTATTCCTTAAGTCTGGTAAACCCATGGGGCGGCAACCCATCACGACAGGAAATAAGTCAGGCGCTACACCTGGCTTTGATGGGATGCAAATGATAATTTTCCTGGCAAATAAAACTAAATTTTCAGTGTAAAAACTGATCTTGTTGAAGTTTAAAACAAGGTAATTCTTAATAAGCAGTTACATAATAGAAAAAATTCTTAAGCCCTATCAATTTCCTCGGAAGAATTTCCACGCGGACAGAAACTGTGTTTTATAAATATCATAACAGCTGTAGGAAGTCCACTGCTGGACAAAAGCGTCCCCCACGATTCATCTTGGGTGGATATGCCTTAATCGCCACGGTTGGCAGATGGAATGGCGATCGCATTAAGATGGTTATAGTACTAAGAAAGAAGCTGCTGCCCGTCCTCTGGTAGATATTCCCTCGTGTAGACTTCTAGGCCCCCACGGGATGCGATAGGGTGATGGTATACTGATATTCCCCGCCGTCACCACACAGCATTTTAAAATATTAATTTCAATTTAATTAGTATAAAGTTGGCTGTACCGTCGTAAAATCTTCACGTATACAAGCTATGTAGCGTCAGTACAAACTTTCATATTCTTCGTTACACAAGATAGGACGCTCCTTAAACAATATGCATTTTTAAATAAGACATTCAAGTTTTCCAACTCCGGACACACGCGAGTTCTTTATTCTTAAAAGCTTGGATGAAGTTATGTTACTTAAAAAAAGTGTTTCAGCGTAGGTAATTTTTGTTAGGAGTTTTGTGAAATATGGTATCCATTTTAATGATGACCTACAAGGATGAGCGTTGTAAGTAGTTCAATCCGGCTATACTTTGACCCGGTTGCGGGTTCAATCAAAGAGAAATTGTTGTAACTGACTTCTAAACTAACTATCTAATATATCTTCACGGCTATGAATATTTTGGTTTATCATCATTGCATAAGTGGTTGATAAGTGGACCACCACTTATCGAATATGGAATCACTGCCTAAGTAGCATTTAGGCACCTTTTCTGTGTGTACAGCAGAACCATCTATTGATCATTTAGCAGTATCGCCGAACTCTGGATCTACATTCATAATAAAAGATGCATTTTGTGAATATATCCAAGTTTCTTGTACAAGACCAATATCTGCGGTCCGGCTCAGGGAATGCATACTATAGCTATATAATTTTTTTGAATTCTTATTAGAAATATGAATGTTGTTTTAGAATCTTCATACAAAACTGGAAAGATGGCATCTACATCTTCTGTAACTCTCATACGGACGATATAGAAAGTGATTTACAGGTGGGTACCGTTCATAGCTTAACGTCTAAAAACAATTCTCCAATTTTTTTACAAACATGAAATTCACAGACACATACTACGTCCAGATTCAGAACAAAAATTTATGGATCACACAAATAGTTGCCTGTGGCGGACTCGAACGCGAACGAAACATAAAACCGCCGAATTAGTATCTACCATGGCGACCATTTAAACAATTGCGCCACACGTGCTGTCCATAATAAGTTCTTTGTGGCATTAAGTAATACGTAAATTTCACAAGGAAGTAAATTCAAAAAGCCCATGAACGTTTACTTTCAAAAATTATGCTGGCAAAACGAATTACTTCCACACTTTATTCGTTAAGACAAGCTGTTTATACAATGTTGCTTTCTATGATCATAAAAAAAAATGTTCGAAAAACTGCTCCGTATTCTACCTGAAAACTTCGGTTTTGTTTTCAATTCAACAAACTTCGGAGGAAACATTTCCGATCGCTAACTTGTGAATTTTATTTAACAGGGTCATAAAAGAATCGGTTGGGCCAAACAAAACAGTTTAAAATAGAAACTTTCCCCTCCATTTCGTCTGTTTATTCAGTTCTCATCTAGATGAAAAATTGAATCTTACGTCTGAAATGACAACGTAACGCGTGTGAATCATCTGGTTGTTGACAAAGTTAGATGTACAATTCTAAAATTCGAAAATAACTTCTTAATTTACTAATAAGGTTCATTTTCGTTTATCAACAATGATAGAAACTGCATGTATAAATTGGTATTAGGTAAAATAAACACAGCGTAAATTAGTGTTGGGAGCATTCAGTACAATTAACATATAGAAGAGACGTGTAGGATGCGACACGTCATTAGTCATGTTCAAGCGATAATCTTCGAATAACAGACGTTTGTCATACGATGTAGATCTATTGTTTTGTCAGCTCGAAGAAATTTGTCTAGTATAAATTAAATAACGTTTGTATATTCAGCATCGGCATGGTTGGTATTCATTCGTTTTGCCCTTATACGAGTATAAGCTTCAGAATGTGGTATTAATATTTATCTTTAAAAAAGACGACGAACTGTAAATTAATTGTCTATGTCGCGGGAGACTTAAAAATACACAATTCAATTTTAACAACAAAAAAGATATTTATTTACAAACGTTATTATTATGGCCATGGATTAAAAGTTGTTCGAGTCAAATATTTCAGAACAACCATATATGGGTCACGTAAATAGTTGCCCTGTGCGGGATCGAACCGGAAACACGAGGTAGTATCGCGGGGACTACTTAAACCACCTCGCCACGACTGCAATAATGCGGCATGTGAAAGGATACATCTAGTACGATAAATGTAAAGATTTTTGATAATGGTGGAAGGAATTATCGGTCACTTAATAGAAGGACCTCCAAGCGCCTGCAGCTTCCATTGGAGTGCATCATTCTGCATTAGCGCATTGCTCATTAAGGTACAATGGAACCTAACCTAACCTAACGGTTCCAAAACAATGGACTCCAACTACAATTACATTATTATGGAAAAGAGCTGATACTCTTACACTGCTGGACCGATATTAATCAAACTAGAACCACCGCAAGGATACTGGCTTTCAGATAAAAAAACGCATCGAAATCGATCCATCCATTGGAGAACTACGAAGCCAGATGCACACACACACACCCACATACACACACACACATTGACGTCAAACTTATAACGCGGGAGCGCGCATTGTGGAAAGTACATGAAATCACTTCTCGATTCCATCGCGGATAAAATAGTTATTCGACTTTTTTGAACTACCCGGTCTTAAGACATACCTACACGTCACAAATAGCGGGTTAATTAATGGTGTATGTTTACTAGTTTTATCTTTTGTCTCTGTTCTGCTTTCAAATGTTTCGTTTTTTCTAGTTTTAATGGGCTTATGGTTTTTTCCTGTAATCAATTTAAATTTTCTAATAAAATTATTATAATTTAATGTAAAGTTCTAATGCTGTGGTTATCTTAAAGTGTTTCAGCACTATTATTGTTATGTATGTACCATGTACTTGAGTACTTTTTGACATTTACAATCATTACATAAATATAATAAAAATATTTGTAATATAGGATTAATATTAAACGAAGAAAATTACCTATTATTATAAACGTAAGGATACAAAAATAACTGTAAATGTTATATGATTCTTCTAAAGAATCAGCTCTGATGAATCTAAGATCTCTTTGATCCTTAAGCAGAAGTCACACAAACACACTCGCTTTACGTCAAAATAATTGCCAAGCCTAGGATACATTCAAAACTAATGTTCTAACATCTTGCCTGGAACTTTTTTGGCACCAGATTTCATGGAAGATTAGAGTAAAAATTTGGTTCAGAGAATGAACGCTACCTATTACAAAAAGTAGATATAAGCAAAAGCATAATATTCTATTTCTTAAGCTCGTTATGGTAATTAGTACCTACCTTACATCACTAGATTTGCCACAGGCGACATGCGACACAAATATTGACGACTTTGATGCTTGCCTAGACTTGGTGAACATGTGACCTACTTTATGTGCTGTTCAGCATTTTGTAATAAACGTATGTTGTCAACAAATACAGAACTACGAACCAGCAGTCAGATTTTTACTAGGTATATACAGTTATTGTATAGTTGGTTAAATGTTATGAGACTTATAAGCCAGTTTTATAACCATTTGCACACGGTAAAACTTGCAGTTCAAACAGATATACCGTTAAAATCAGATTACCGTGAGCCTAGGCTTATCGCAAATGTATTGACTATTGGGAACACGTGAATTTTAATACAACAAATTGGCAGCATTGTGTTTAATGCCCGTATAGAAGCGCGTAAAAATGGGCATTGTCAATAGCAGTGCCTGTATTTTATAGAGTGCACCAACACTCTATAAAATACAAGCACTGGCCTGGCCTTCAGAATAAAAAAAGAACAGCAAAGTGGTAGTACCACTCCCACCGTTTTTATTTTTTACATGACGTCACAGTGGGCATAGGAGTTTGCCTTGCTATTACATGAAAGAAAAGGTTACGAGAAAATCTGAGTGAACAAGTCTGACTCACACTTGGTTGGGTATTTGTTTTTAATTTAATTTTATTTACAAAATAAAACGGGTTATGCCAATGAACAAATAAAACAATATTGAAGGCGTATTTATTAATACATGAGAGTCTATAAAGTCATTAAGCTTCGTAACGATGTACTAAAATTCAGAATTAATTAAACACAAAAAAACTATCAAACAATTATTATCATAAGATAAACTCCTTATCCGCCCGTTTGATGTTTATGGTGCCCATAAAAGAAGGTATCTATATTCAAAAACTTTACTTAAATAAAAAATATGTATTCCAAATTAGGAAATGTAATCAAATTTTCATATATAAAACTATAATAAAAATATAGACATGAAACTCGTAAAACATTGGGTAATGTCGTTCATTTTGAGACTTTTTTTTTATGATGTTTTAATGTTCATTGTAGTAAATCTTCTATCGCGGCCTGTCTAAACTATACTTACCATACTTACCAGGAAAAACATTGGGCCTTGGAAAAATCTCCCTGCGTAGCTAACTATCAGACAGAAATCGGTTAAACAGCTTCACAACCTGCAGTAAAGCTATCATGATACTTACTTACATATCATATGGGCATTGATTAGCCTAGTGTCAGAGTTGTGCAAGCCACCCAGTAGGCCTCTGACATGGCTTAACGACTGTTGTAACGTTCAAAACAATGAAAGAAGTTTATAATTATAAGTAAACCACGGCTTTATCGACTAAATTCGAAATTTGGACTTTTGGTTCAACCCTCAAATTCATTCAGTTTGTTCTTATAGAATATTTCTTTAGTATCTATACTCGTACATAGCCTCGTCGTTCTAGCGGTAGTGTGTCCAACCGCAGATAAGGAGGTCCTGGGTTCTAATTTTGGGATTTTACTAAAAAAAAAAGAAAAATTTCTCCCGAAGCGCGTAAAGTAAACAGTCTTGTACCTGACCTCTTTTCGGTCGTGTCGCTAGTGGTCCCAAATGAGTGCAGAAAGTGCCTCTGTGTTTGCGCACACACTCGTGTACTGTAATATGTCCCTCGCAGATGGCTAGTTTCCATTAAGACTGGCTGCGTTGGCCAAAATTCGGCCAGAAGGACATTATGTCAATCCAAAATTAACAGCGTTGTTCTAGTCATGCTATTCAGCTAGTATTTGTAAAATTAGGTGAAATATTATCATTTAATAATGTTTGTTCTCCCAAAAAGTTCACATACATACACACACAGCGTTGGGTGACGATGACACAAGAAAGCAAAGAAGTTATTACTTCTATAAATTGGCTTTTTTTATTTAAACTTACTTTGATCCGAACGCACTTTGTATGAAGTCAATATAATATTTTGCAAACTGTTATTCTACTCGCTCTACTAATAATATACTAGTAATTATATATCACATTCCCTATAACCAATATATAGCAATAGAAATTTAGTTTTTACCAACACAACAAAATGAAATCGTTACCGACTCCGGACTCTTAAATTAACGACATTAAAACAGGCTTCTCTCATTCAAGATAAGACCTTTGTAAGGGGGAATAAATTGGATGGAGCTATGTAAAAGTAAGAAATTCATTTAGAAAAACGCTGTATCAGCATCGTCAGGATAACTGTCTTATTGGTCAGATATTTTTTTTAATATAAAAGTACTGTTTCATGGTAACATATATTTTTAATAGATGTATGTTACTTAATAACGTTGTCCCCCTTTATACGGCCTCTAATGTTATATAGACGTAAATGTTCCACACCATAATCAAATAATCGTGAAGTAAAGTTGACAGTTATATCTCTAAACACATTTTAAGAATTAAATTGTTGAACTTTATGTAATTATGTATTTAATTGGATATTACCTTAAGCAATACTAACATAACTCAAGAAAAAATTACTACAAAGGAATAATTTTGCTATAAGTATAAATCTGTATTTATAGTAGATAAATTAAAATTTAATACAGTGCATGTCAAAATATTCCTCCAAATCGAGAATATTGAAAAACGTACTCAGAAGGCTGGCGGCATTTCCACGTTGAACTGCCACGTTTATTTTATAATATTGTTTTAAATTATGATTTGTGATATTGACATGTGTTTGAACTGTTGTTTTGAGGCTCCAGACCAGGAGATTAACTGTAATGAATTTAAGTACAATCAATTCAAACAAATTAAACTAGTATTGGAATAAACATTTAAGGCCCATACAATAAGATATCATTATTAAACAGAACGTCCTTAAAAAAATACGTTGAACGTACTTATTATAATAATATCCTGGGACATGACTCATACACTAATCAGAGTTTGCACTATGGAAACCAGATAACTGACACTGTTATGATCAGTTAGATGAACCACTTATAAAAAAATCGGAGTCATAATCCGATTTTCTGATTCAGTTTTGGAAGATAGTAATCGGATTCATAATCTGATTTCCTGATTAGTGATTCAAAGATTGATTTCAACCATCACGTTCGTTTTTTTTGCCCTTCATTGCCACATGAACCTATCCACATTGTTGGTGTATGATATTCTTAAGGTCTCCAACAAAATTACCTCCTAACTCGAGTCACGTTTTGGCTATTAGTCCGAGGTACTTATACTAAAGTTTCATCGCGAAACGATCAATGAACCATTTTACCGTTTGGAAAATATTTTATGAGGGTTATAGGAAGTGAACCATGTTTATTCTTCAGGTGGACTGTTGAGGCAAGCAATCAAAGTGACCACTGGAACGTGAAAGATAGCCACAAAGGTCAATGGCTTGGGTCAGTATTGCAGATCTTTGAGTTACTGAGTATATGATTAGTGGTTAATGATCTGCTCGATATTTTACGAGGCTAAGTATAGGCAGGCGATGATTTGAATTGGTTTTGGTCCGCTCTAGTTTTGGAAGATAGTAATTTTATATGTTTATTTCATTATGATCGAGCTTTTAGATAATATAATTCAGAATGTTAGCAAGATATTATAGCCGGACTAACTGTTTTATCTGAAACTTTGTCGAATATAAGTAAGTTATAATTTGAACTGATGAGGGAATTTGTCGTTAAAAGTAATTTAATTATAATGTACATTTGAGTTATTCTTAATAGTCCTTAAATTATCGTGGACTTCTATTTATTCATCGACCTCGACGTTTGTTACATCGCAGGCTCGCAATCAGTTTTTAGTCTTACCGTTAAAGTTGGTCTTTAAAACTGCAAAAAGCGTGAAAAACACAGGCATAGGAGTAATAGGCTGAGTAATATTAAAATATTTTTTTTAATAGAGACCGTTTACCTGTTTCGACTCTAAACCATAAGTGTTTGTGATTTGCTGAATAAATTGCCATATTTTTGAATAAAGCCAAGTGATTCAAGGAATTCTGATGATATTTTTTCTTAAATGAGAATCATTCTCATATTATAGAATAAGCTGAAGATGTTGAGAAAGCATCTTTTACTTATCGACTATATCAGAATAAATTAAATAAGAGCGCAGATAATTTAGAGGGCGATAATAAGTATTCCAAATAACCCAAAAATATAAAATATATACAAATTTCGTTTTAAATATTGTCCTACATTTATAGACAGCGACCGTATACTCCACAGTGTCTTATTCCAAAACTTGTTTCCTAAATCTCAGCTACTTAACACTTTGCAGTCCGGGCGAGACTTACAACACTAATTTATTCATTCATCTAATTTAAAGTTGTGAAACTTTGCACGCTATATTCAAAACAAGCTTTATGATGCAAATCTAATGTTTCCCAAATATGGCCTGAACTCTTAACTACTGAGCGGTTAAACAGTTAGCATCGACATCCCTTCAAAGGTCCCTTTATCTGTGTAAAGTTGCAAATCTCTCGCTAATAAAGCGTATTCACCCCAATTAGAGCTTCACATACAGTACTAAAGATTTTTACAACTCTTATTTTTAAGATGGCTTACATTGCTCGTTTTAGCTCCAACAATCGTAATTTCTCTCTTATTTGGACGTCGATGGTTTTAGAAGTAAGCAGTTATGTCACACAGTGTCATCGCAATCTGTGGAGACTACGTATGTTGTAGTGTAGGGCTCGACGCTTTCGCTAACAACTTAGTTCCGTATCTGAGGGCCTGGAGCGGTTCTATGTACTACAGGTTATATTAAGTATCTTTAAAGAATGTGTATATAATTGCTTTCAGTCTTTAATATTCTTATTGTTCTCTAATATCTAGAGGTTTTAAAATAGTAATATCCAGGAACGCCAATGTATACTTAAATACGCTAAAACTATTTTTTTTAGAAATAGTCTCGTAATTGGATAAACATATACTATGAAAACTTATTGCGCACGCGATAAAGACACTTTCGTAGTGTATCTACGGATGTAACGTCCACTGTACCTACCACCACTAAGTCTATATACCTATGTATGCTCACTTAATGTAGGTTTAGACCCCTCCACCGCAAAGAGTATGGAGCATGTCTTTAGGTAATGTACAGACGCCAGCACACCCAGCTACCCCAATCTATCAAATTTCTTTCATTGATTTTCACCTTTATCATATTAGTATAAGGTTCACTTTCAAATGGGGAAATTGGACAGATTGGGGTAGCTTGATGTGCTGGTGTCTGAACATTAATAATCTTTGCTGCTGTTCTATGCGATCTTTGTATATTTGATACTAGCTGTGCCCCGCTGCTGCATCTACGTTAATCTTTATGAATTATACACTATGTGTTTTTCGGATATATAAGCTACTAGCTGTGCCCCGCGGTTTTACCCGCGTTAAATTTTATAAACTATCACAGCTCCTCCCCCGTAGGCGATAGCGTGATAATAATATTGTGTAGCCTATATGTTGACCCAACCTTTTAGTAATATTCATGATTCAAAATTTGAAGTAAATCCATGCAGTAACTTTTGAGTTTAGCCCGGAAATACATACAGACAAACAGACACACAGACAAAAATTCTAAATACTATATTTTTGGCTTCGATATCGTTTGTCGATCACGTCCCAAGTATCCTTTAAAAAAAATATTCAATGTACAGTTTTGACTTTCCTACGATTTTATTATATGTATAGATATTACTACAAAGTTTCATCAACATCCATTCAGTAGTTTTTGCGTAAAACAGTAACAAAAATCCATAAACACACGAACTTACTCATTTATAACATTAGTAGGATACAAAGGTCCAAGTAGAGCGATAATCTATCTAAGAGGCTTCAAATGGGAGTGGTGAACCTATACAAATATTTTTAAAGTATCTTATAATTATTTGGTTTTTCTGCATAAAAAATCTACCATTTTTCGCACACTATTATTATTTGTTTATTACCTTGAAATTTATATATTACTTACCTATACTTTTTCGCTTGCACAGACAATGCATAAGTACCGCAATTTGCAAAAAAGCATCTACTTATAACTGTATTTTCATATGTTTGTTTGCTGTGTCTATACTTCTTTTGAAAAATATTTGTTCTTCTTTTTTCTACAATTTTTTGATATGATTTATGAACCTAGTGTGGTGTATGTACGTTAAATCATAAAGCACAATTTGATAGATGTCTAATTTACTCCTGTAGTCTTACAAAGCGTAAGTGTAATCTCGAGTTGCTTTTATAATAAAAGACTTTTAAAAAATAATACATAAATTTGATATATTTGATACTTATAACGAAAGTTCTCAAAATATATTTAAGAGATAAAAGACGCAGGTTGTGTCGATAATAATCTATTTCTATTCCAATACGTAATAACCCCCGCACATTGTCTATTCCCTATGCGAAACGCGTATCTCTCGTGCATAATATATTGTTTTGTTCATAAAAATCAGCCGATAAAGCGACATGACGGCGATATTAATAGAAAATAATATTTATTTTTTGTATTCTTTTCTTTTACCAATTACATATGTACCTACATTATATGCGTAAAAAGCGCGCAATAGGTATGTCATTATGTATGAAAGGTACTCCACAGTTAAATAAAGAGGCAGGACAAAAACATAGTTGCGTATCACCATGTGAGTGGGTGATAGCGACCTTATTTTTTATACAATAAGGGCAGTTTTGCAATTGTTCCACTAAGTGGCGTTAACTCCAGTTCATTCTGTCCTCCTGGTCAAATTTCGGCCAAGGTGGCCAGTCTCAGTGGAGACTTAGCCATCTGCGCGGGTCATTTTACAGTGCAAAAGGGTGTGGGCAAACAGACGAGATTTTTTATTCCATCACTCTCTTGGTCCTATTGGACGACACGACCGAAAAGAACTCCAGTTCAGATAACTTCCAACCAGTGCATTTTTTGTTAATCTAATGCAACTACCTACCAGAATTATTTGAGTGCTTGCCATCTGACTTCTAAACTAAAATTAAGACGGCCAGGTGTCAGATTCTATGTGACTTCTACCCTGAAATATTTTTGACTGTTTGTTATACACAAAAATTGTTCGGTGAAATTATAATGAGCTCATTTGTAGAGGAAGTTCTTTACATTATTCTCATCTATGATGATAGCAATATTTTAAAAATATTCCACAAAATATATTTTTTTTAAATCCTTAGTTTGTATTCGAATTGGAAAAATTCGACTTGATCATCTTACTTTTTTTTCCTGTTGAATTAATAAAAAAAAACGGAAATATTCGCGCATTTTTCATGGTTTTTTTTTAACACAACGCTCGCACCAAGGCAGTGAAGCCTGTTCGTGCATCATCGGCACTCGTCGGCTGGCATCGATTGTGGCGCGCGGGCGCGGGTTCTGGCCCGGTCTAACGGCACTCTCGGCGGACGAACCGCACCGACGACACGCGCGTTACTCATTATTTTATATATAGTCCATGTTTTAATTATATTACGTTGTACTGCATAAACTAGTATTACAGTCCACTAGTCTTTCATTTTACATTTTGGTCACATCGAGCCTCTTAAGTCGCGTTTTTGGGGGTCCAAGATCGTCGGCAGTTGGCAGTACGAACGTAATCAAGAACTTTGGACTCGTGGTTCGAGTTTGAAAACGCCGAGTCACCTTCGCAACGGTTTTCGTCGGAGTCGCCGTTATAAGAAAAAGAAGACAACTACGTGCCTTTCCCTGAGGTCTTCGAGTACGACGTTGGTCTTTAAATCGATCAAGCTGGTCGAATTCCGCCAAGTCATCGCCTCGAGGGAGTAATCAGTTCGTCTTGTGGATAAGGATAAAGGCGTTTTGTGAGTCTGTTCCAATTATTCCCTTACTATTTCCAGTCCAAACAGTTTTTTAACGGATAAAGAGTTTATAATTCTATCTTTCCATTTCACCTCTTTAAATTTGAGTCAACAGTTCCATTTCGCTAATATAATATTATCTATACATTGTTATTGCGTTTAATGCACGACTTATCACCAACCGTTCTGTAAAATAACGGTAAAATCAGCTGTGTGCACTCGCAAGCAAAAGTGTGGCCGGCGCGTCGAGTCGAGTCCGTTGACCGGGTTTCAAGGTCACGCACGAGCCTATTCAATAATTATTCTTTTGTGTAGTTTTATTGCCTCATTAGTAATAATATTCTTTTTTCTTGGCCTATATTCACTGCTTATCTTTTCACGTGCTTGCTTTCACAATGTCCAAAGAAATAGAATTATTGGTTCGGAAGCGCAGTGCTATGAAAGCCAAGTTAACAAATTTTGGCAATTACATAACAATTCTTGTCAGCTGTGACACTATTTCCGATCTGCAACGCATTGAATTGGAGGGTCGTTTGAGTAAATTTGATGCCGTATACGATGAATTTGATAATTTACAGTTGCAAATTGAAGTGCAGTCGGACAATACCGACGAGGCGTGTGCGGAGCGAGCCAGTTTCGAGGACCGGTTCCATGCATTAACTGCGAAAGCGCGCTGGTTGCTGGCCAGTGCCGGCGCTGCCGGTGATGTTGGGTCTGTAGCGGGCTCGGCAGTCAAACAATCAGGTGAATCGTTCCAACGTAACTTTATACGCTTACCCAAAATTAATTTGCCTACTTTTGATGGTGGTTATCAGTACTGGCTTGAGTTTAGAGACACGTATTTGTCCCTAATACATAATGTTGGTTGTATTGATGATATAACCAAGTTCCATTACTTACGCGCTTCCCTTAAGGGTGGGGCACTGGAAGTAATAAAAAACATTGATTTTAAAGGCGAACATTACCCAATAGCGTGGAACTTGTTATGTGATCGTTACAATAATAGTAGACTGTTAGTTCATAATCACGTACAGGCTTTATTTGGTGTTGAAGGCATTTGTAAAGAGTCTTGTTACTCGTTACGTCGTTTAGTTGACGTCATTAACAAAAACATAAGAGCCTTAAAAACTTTAAATGAGCCCACGGAAAATTGGGATACATTGATTGTGTATATGATGTCTAGTAAATTAGATTTAGTTACTATTAGAGAATGGGAACAGCATCGTAACACCTTACCCAAGTCACCCACATTGTTAGAATTTTGTTCATTTATAAATAATAAGGCTGATTTATTAGAAACATTGGAACATACTAGAGAGTCGAATAGAAATAACACTGTAGTAGTAGATACTAAACCTAAATCATATGTAGTTACCGATAGTCAAAGCGATAATTTAAATCGAAATAAAAACAATATGGCCCTATTAAGTGTCCTTTGTGTACAAAAAATCATTTTTTATTTAATTGTGATGAATTTCGTAGTTTACCGGTTGAAACTCGCATTTGTAAAACAAAAGAATATAAACTTTGCTTTAATTGTTTACGTCCTGGCCATTTAACAAAGCAATGTAGATTATCGCGCTGTAAATATTGTAACGGTAGACATAGTACTCTTTTACATGTTGAGGAGCCCAAACCTACCAAGTTTCAAGATCCTATGCCCAGTAGTGTTGTCTTGTCTACTGACATTTCTGGAATTGCCTCTTTACCTTCTAGCAATACAGAACATGTTTCATTGACCAGTGATACTTCTATGCACCATACTACTGCTCCATATGTTTTACTTTCCACAGCGTGGGTGAAAGTCCTGGACAGCCGAGGCAACAAGGTGGACGCAAGAATCCTGCTTGATAACGGTAGCACAGCCAACTTTATTACTAAGAAATTAAGTGATAAGCTAGGATTGCCTCGACGTAACGCGAGTTCCACCGTAACAGGTATTAACAGTCAAACTACCACTAGTACACAGTCTTGTAGCTTGAGTATGGAATCCTATAGAGGTAATCATAAAATACAGATTGATTGTTTTGTGTTACCTGCGATCACGAAAACACTACCGTCTGTTTTTATTAACAAGTGTTCATTACCGATTCCGTCAAATATTCAGCTAGCGGACCCGTCGTTTAACGTTCCGTCGGCAGTTGATATCCTTGTAGGGGCCGAGGTATTTTGGAGTGTTCTAGGTAATGCTTCTATCAACCTAGGCAAAAACCTGCCCACGCTACGGGATACCAAGTTCGGATGGATAGTATCAGGTTCTGTGGGCGTTCCATTAAATTCATCTATGAACGTACAATCACACTTATGTCACCTATCATTAAGTGACCTTGATAATTTAAATAATTTTTGGGAACTTGATTCTGTTCCACCAAAACATTTATTAGCTCACTAGGAACGGGCTGGTAAAGAAAGTTTTATTTTTAATGCAAACCGTGATGATTCAGGGCAATATGTGGTCACCATGCTTCTGAATGAGGATCCAAGTGTGTTAGACGAGACATATAACATGGTTAAATGTCCTTCTGTGTCTTTAGAGTGTCGGTTCCAGATCGATCCTGTCTTCAAAGAGAGACATATTGCTTTCATGCAGGATTAAGAGCGTCTGAGACATGACAGAGCATCACTCTTCAAGGAGACCGTATTCAGGTGGTACCACTGAATTTCATACTGCATCACGGTGTAGACTAAATTCCGGACAGTCTTCGATGCCTTAGCTGCAACCCCTTCTGAATTTTCGTTGAACGACATTCAGATGGTGGGTACAACTGTCCAGGATAACCATTTTAAAGTTACGATTTGTCGTCAGAACCAATATGTTGTTATGGTGATATTAAAAAAAATATAGGTAAATAGGGCCCTACTGTTAGTACGAGTACCTTTCATCCCTATTTGCTCCAACTTATTATTCGAACTTATTCTGAGTTACCTTGTAAGAATAGGTGATTTGTTTTAATACTTTTGCCTAATATACTGCCTCTGCATATTATCTAGGAACAAAATGTTTAGATAGTCATTAAAAAGCGGGGCTTTATTAGGAACAAGACTGTGTATGCGTGGAGCTACGTGCCGTCTAAGAGTAATCCGGCAGATCTTGTTTCTCGGGGGCTGAAGGCTGACCTTATCAGCGAGTGTTCTCTGTGGTGGTCAGGTTCTCAATTTTTGTCAAAAGATGAAATGTACAGGTCAAATATGCCCAATAAAGCGTGAGACAGAATCTACCAGAAAATGTATCATCTCATGACATAGATAATTAAATTCTAAGCATAATTTAATTTAATTTCATCAATCACATAATCATGCATAAGTCATTTCATTATTTAATTCATTTTCAGATTTTAATATATTACGTTATCACTTTCACATTGGTCAATAACAAAGCAGACTTCTTCCTTTGACTCCTTTATAGATAACGATGGCCATATTCGAGTCGGGAGACTTGAAAATTCTCCTTATGACTATAATGTCCAATATCCCATATTGCTGGGTGATAAGGATTACATGTCTAATATTATATTTAGCAAATAATATTGTATTGGCCTCTTGGTGGCAGAGACTGGGCTAAAATAATAGTAAAAAATTCTATGCTTCAAAAATAAGTCAAGCTATTTAGTCCATGGGTCACTTGCCTACCTTTAAGAATTCATTTAAAATTCCCATTTTACTGCAGCGTAGCTTATGCCAGGCCAGTATTGTTAGCTGTTCGCAAGGGGAGGGGGTATAAGCTTATAAAGGCCTACCTGTGAATGTTTGTTTGCCTTACCGTCAAGGCCGTTCATATCGAGCTTGTTACAGACCTATCAAAAGAAGCTTACTTGGCTGCCTTAACTTGCGCGTCGTAGCAAGCCTAAATTTATGTTGTCTGATAACGGCACTAATTTGATACATGCAATAATTTTATTTTTCCTGCGAATATTGATTTTGATTTTGAGGTCAACAAGGCATCGGATTTACTGTGCCTCCTTACTTACCCCATTTCAATGGTATTGCGGAAGCTTCCGTTCACTCAACCCTTCTTGGTACAACGCATTTTACGTGTGACGAAATGGTCAACTGTTTGTTTCAAATAGAGGCTGCACTTAATTCCTGTCCTCTCACTCATCTTTCCGTTGATCCTTTAGATTTAACTGCCCTAACTCCTTCTCACTTCATAATTGACAGGCCACTCACGTCTGTTCTGCATCCATAGGTGGCTGACGTAATCATCGAGAGACTGGAGCACTACGATAGATTAGAACATGCCTGACAGCGCTTTTGACAGACATTCTATTTAGAGTATGTTTCTTTGCTACAGTTAGACGAAATGAGCCGCTTCTACAGGACAGCTGTCTGTTGGCATACTGGATCTCTTCATTGAGTGGGGACAATTGCCACTGGTGTGGCCACTGAGACGAGTGACCGAGGTCTTCCCTGGGAGCGACGGAGCTACGCTAAAGACAAAGAAGGGGACACTGCTGCGGGCTTACCACGTGTGCCCACTTCCCTTGTTTTGAATACTTCAAGGCGGGGAGGATGTTCGTGCACCATCGGCACTCGTCGGCTGGCATCGATTGTGGCGCGCGGGCGCGGGTTCTGGCCCGGTCTAACGGCACTCTCGGCGGACGAACCGCACCGACGACACGCGCGTTACTCATTATTTTATATATAGTCCATGTTTTAATTATATTACGTTGTACTGCATAAACTAGTATTACAGTCCACTAGTCTTTCATTTTACAAAGCCCTGTCTCCCTAGGCACTTTACAAACGTATAACTGACGGGTACAAAACACTCTTAAAATCAGAACAACTACTTATGGGTCACACAAATTGTTGTCCTGTGCGGGAAACGAACACAGGACACAAAGTGATGACACGTGAACTCATTCGAAATCAAATTGTTAATCCCTTCCTTTTTTTAGGGAGGTTCAAACACCTCCTATGTTAGTGACTTAATCTCATTTCTTCCTTAATGTTCGATACGAAGCACCACAACTTTGAACGGAAATGCAATTTAAAAATGGAAGAATGAACAAAAAAATAAGGGTGACGCCAGCTTCAGGCAAATAGGGTACGTTTACGAATAGTAGGATGGCTATAACAGCGCTTTGCACATTTATAAAGGGAGCAATTTTGGTTTAATTTTTGCTGCAAGCGTTTAATCGTTGCAATTAGGGCTCCGCGCCAGTACATCCGGGATGGTTTGAAAAGTTCCAAGACAGACTATTTAGGCATCTAATAAGTTGATCGTGTTATGAAAAATTTATGTAGCTACTTTGCTTACTTACATTCAGTCGCATTTTTGGACAAATATACTTAAAAATTACATTTAAATAGCTCAACGTATAATAAGGGTAACAAGAACCATTTTAATACATTGATTAGAATTGAAGTCGTTTACTGGTTACCTCATATTTTTTTACAGCGCGTGTGTTAGCTGGGTTGGACCTTAAGGATCACGCTCGCACGTGGGTCCCCAAAGTTGTGCGTTTTTAATAATAATAATAATAATAATAATAAGTTTATTTTACATTTAGAAATACATACAAATTCTCTTATTCTTAATAAAAATACAACAATGAAAATTTTATTTAAAATAGAGATTTCGTTGACGACTGTACTAGTATAAACTGTGTCACAGTCGGCAGCGTCTTACCTCTAAAATTGACTTTACTCAATAACCAAGTCCCAAAAAACTAAGATTAAAAACTAAAAATAAACAAACTATTAGCTAAGATTTGTGCTAAGAACATAAAACAAATACTATTATAAGGTATACATTATCTCAAATACACTGTGTGTGTGTGTATACGTGTGTTTTGTGTGAGTGTGTGTTTGTGTGTGTGTGTGTGTGTGTGTTTTAAGCATTTACAATTTTTTCGGTATCGATATAATTTAAGCGTAAGAGCCAGTCTCGTAAAACAATCTTGCATTTATAGGTCGAAAGTGTGTAGATGTTATTTACATCATTTGCGGCGTTGTACAATTTGTTACTAATTATATAGTATTGGTGTCGAGCGAGTGTAGTTCTATGAGGGACCATTGTGCAGATTCTCGTTTTGTTTCGTTTTATTATTTGTTTAAAACCAATAGTTTTATGTTTATGGAGAACAGCGACAAGAATAAAAAGCTGTCTTACGGTCAGTATTGAACATTCCCTGTACAAGAGCTCAGTGCTGTATCTTCGCGGTCTTCCAAGAATCACTTTTAATATTGCTCTCTGTGCACGTTCTATTGGAAGTAGAGTAGTCTTATTGATTCCACCCCAAGCAATAATACAATATTTCAGCAAACTCTGAGCAAGGGCGTGGTAAACGCATAAAAGCGTTGGAAGATCAGCTGAATTTCTAAGTTTTCTAAATACAGGGATAAGTTTCCTTATACGGGATGTAAGTTGGCATATGTGAGCTGACCAGTTTAGAGAACTGTCTATTATGAGCCCAAGATATTTTATATTTTGCGTACGAGTTAGTATGGGGCAATTGCATTTATTTATAATAACACAGGTATGTGCACTAACTTTAAACTCTATTGACGGTTGTAAATCAGTACGATGAGCGAAAGTAATGTAGCAAGTTTTATCAACATTTAAAGTTAGCAGATTCACATTTAGCCACATCATAACATCTCTGAGCGCATTCTCAGTATAATATTGCGCCTCTTCCCAAGTCTTACCATGTACAATGAGCGCTGTGTCATCAGCATAAGTGATTATATTGCAATTTGGCATTGATTTCATACACAAACTATTAATATAGAGGAGAAACAGAGTCGGGCCTATAACGCTACCTTGTGGAACGCCAAAAGAGAGTGATGCTTGAGCACTTGTATAGTTACCAACTTTAACAAACTGGGTCCGATTTGAAAGGTAGGATCGGAAAATATCAAGTGCAATACCACGTATACCAATTTTTTCCATTTTGGAAAGAAGCAGGGGAATGGATACAGTGTCAAAGGCTTTAGACAAATCTAGAAACACACCTATAACTTTCTCCTTGTTGTCAAGATTTTTAGCAATCGTCTCAGTCAATAATAGAGTAGCATCTTCTGTTGACTTGCCTTTTATAAATCCAAATTGGTTTTGTGCAATCAGGTTGTTTTGGTTAAGAAAATTGACAAGTCTGGAATTTAAGAGCTTTTCAAGGATTTTAGATATGACTGAGAGTACCGATATTGGTCTATAGTTTCCAATACTCTCTCTGTCCCCAGACTTATGGATGGGATGAACTAACGCCCTTTTCAGGACATTTGGAAAAACACCTGTAGTCAGACAGAGTTGATATATATGTGTCAGGGGAGAAATTAAGGTGCTTTTCGTCTTTTTTATTATTTGTGTCGATATATTATCGATACCAGCTGCAGAGTCATTTTTCAGGTTATCAATAATGGTTATAATCTCACAACGGTCCGTGTCAAATAGTGCCATGGAATCTTTTGGTGATTGAAATGTATTACACCCGCCATTTACATTTGGTTGATTAATACCCTGTTTGCATAAGATTGCATTTGCATACGTTTTACCAATATCTGCAAAGTAATGATTGACCAAGTCCAGGGACTTGCATGGATCTACATTAAGATTAAGCAGCTCCAGAGGAGGAAGTGAAGATGACTTTAAATTTGTAATTTTGTTGATCGTGTTCCACGTTCCCTTTGGATTATTTTTGTTTTTAACAAATTCTGCTTTCTCGAAGGCTATCTTTAGCTTCTTTAGTAGATTTTATGACTTTACGGAATAAAATTAAAACTATAATGAAGCAGGATACATAAAATTACGTAAAAATATATGTGCAAATGTGACGAGTGTTAGACGATGGGTCACCGACGTTTTGTACTCCCGATGGTCAACAGGAATCGGACATAAAACGTTTTCGGGGATCTCAATCCGATTATTCGTCTTCATTAAATATTAGCGATACAAACAGTGCGGAATATAATTATTGCGATCTTGTGACACAAGCTTCCGTTTATCTGTCAAAGGTTAACGAATTAGTCAGTGATTCCAACTCGGGTATGAATATCGCGAATAAGCTATCGGTGATGGATTGTACGCAGCGCCTTACCAGTATTATTTCATTACTTGCGCTTAAATCTTCATGCAATGAAACTAAATTGGCGAACGCAGAACGTCAGTTAGATATTTGCGTAATTAAAACCAATTCTGAGATTCCTACGTACGCGGAACAATTAAAACTGCGTTTACCGAAAAAAACCGCCGCCCCCATAGTACAGACGCGAAAACCGGTTCCTTCAATTATTGCGTATCCCACCGCTGAGCGATCAGCGGAGTACGCGACTTCGTCGGCGACCAAGGAAGCGCTTATGAAGGCTATAAAACCCGCGGACGACGGTTTTCAAATAGTAGGCGTTAAAAAAACTTCCAATTCTGGCGTTGTACTCCGAGTGGCAAATGAAACCCAACTCAATAAAATTCGCTCTGTCGAGGCCATTCGTTCGGCGGGTTTAAAACTTCAAACTCCATCCGGGCGACGACCGCGCATACTTATAAAAGATATACCGTCGTCAATGGACGACCAGGTCTTTTAAACGGCGTTATACAGGCAAAATATCAAAGATAGTGATCTTAAAGTCAGCGAAGACGATTTTACGTCTAAAACTAAAATTGTGCGCAAGCGTAACGTAGCTAATGGGCGCAAGTGGGTGGGAATTGAGCTCGAACCGGAGATTAGAAAACATTTAGTCAGCACTAAAGAAAAACTTTTCATCGACTGGGCTACATGCCGCTTTATTGATGATTTAGAGGTAGTTCGGTGTTTAAACTGCCAGCAATATGGGCATGTTTTCAAGTACTGTAGTAATAAATTACCTACCTGTGCCTTATGCGCAGAAGCACATC
Organism: Pseudoips prasinana; assembly: GCA_951640165.1. Classification (NCBI taxonomy): domain Eukaryota; kingdom Metazoa; phylum Arthropoda; class Insecta; order Lepidoptera; family Nolidae; genus Pseudoips; species Pseudoips prasinana. Next base: position 15,088,532 of record OX621244.1, read on the forward strand.
CCACAAAATCATGTAAGCACCACAATGACCCAGAATTTAAACCAGTTTGTGCATCGTGTAAAACATATAAAAAACCTCACGACCACAAATGCGGCTCGGACAACTGCCCCACATTTAAGCATAAACTTGAGCAGTTAGTGCTAAATACCAAATATTAATATGGCTTACTTAAAAATAGGGCAGCTAAATCTTCACAACGATAGGGTTGCGACATCAGAGTTGGAAACTTTAGTCAATGAATACAACTTAGATATAGTGCTTGTACAAGAACAATATCAATATGCGCGTTTAAAAAATAAATTGGTGCAGCTAGACAACAAATCACGGGCTGCTATTTACGTAACGCGTACTAATTTTACGGTAAGCGCTATGCGAAACCTCATGACGTCACACTGTGCTGTCGCTGAAATATCATCCCCATCCTGGAAAGTTTACGTAGTGAGCTGTTATTTTCAGTATTCAGATCCTGTCGGTCCCCATTTACATCACTTGCGCCATGTTTTGATGTCCCTCAAAGGACACAAAATTATTATTGGCGCAGATGTTAACGCATCCTCTACGTTATGGTATGGCAAATACCGTTCAAGCGATACAGAACGGCGGAACGCCGTCGAAGATTTCGTCGCTGAGATGAATCTATCAATACATAACACTCCTGATGCACCGCCTACTTATTGTAGCCCTACTGGCGAATCTTTTATTGACGTCACTTTTTCAAGCTCAGACGTCCGAATAGATGGATGGCGTGTTTTGCCTGACGCTTCATCCAGTGATCACCGCTTAATCGTGTACGAGTTTGTTCCTCGGTTGGCACAAAGACCTACGGCTATTTACGGTAACTATAGATATCGGCTCAAAGGGGCCGATTGGGATTTTTTCAGAGCTCTTTTTGCCGCGCATGCCAGGGATTTCACCCGGGATGAACTAACAACAGAGGAATGTGCTGTAATGATGTCGGACACTTTTACCTACTGTGCCGATATTGCCATAGGCCGCGTCCCTATCACTAATATTCGAAGATGCGATTGGTGGAATAACTACTTAATTAAAGTTCGATGTGAATTTCGGAGAGCACGTAAAAAATATAATAAACTAAAAAAACGTAAAATTGTAGGCGATGTTTTAAATAATGCATATATAAATCTCAAAATAGCTCGTTCACGTTACCGCTCGTCAATAGAGAAATCCAAAGGCAATCTTATTAGAAAAATAGTCGATAAATTAGATAAAGAAGGCCCGTGGTCGCCCCTATACCATGAGTTTAAAGCAAATAGGTCTATAGATTTAGCTTATATTCAAAACATAAAAATCAATAATACCTACACCAGTGGCATAGAGGAGACCACGGAATCCTTAATTAATTCGCTCATACCTGATGATAGTTCCTTGAACGATAATGACTACCATAAGCAGATTAGACAGTGGGCAAACAATCCACCCGCTACCTATATGTCTAGTCTTCCTACAATTAATGAGTTTATGAATACTGTGAAATCGCTACCTGTTAACAAAGCTTCAGGTGAAGATAAAATATCCAACAAAATGATAATAGAAGCCACAAAACAATCCGGTGATTCAATACTAAAAGTTTTTAATCGTTGCATATCTGAAGGGACTTTTCCGCGTTCTTGGCGCAGCGGTTTTATTCGTATTATACCAAAAAATGGCGATAAACTGCCTGAAGACCCTAAGTCATACCGACCAATAACGTTACTGCCTTCCTTAGGCAAGCTTCTAGAACGACTTATTGTACCGCGATTGCTGCCGGGAGGACCAAAATTTCACGGAAATCAATTTGGTTTTACTGCGGGTAAATCGACAGTGGACGCAGCTATCTCAGTGAGGAAAGCTGTAAACTCGTCCGAATGTAAATACGTTTTGGCCATATTCCTAGATATTTCAGGGGCGTTTGATAATACTTGGTGGCCAATTTTGTTACAAAAACTTAAGTTACGCGGTTGTTACAGTAATATATATTCGATAATCACATCTTATTTCGTACATGGCTCTGCAACTCTTAAGCTTGGTCACTTCACAGTCACTAAATCGTTAACCATGGGTTGCCCCCAGGGCTCAGTGCTCGCGCCGTATCTCTGGAACTTGGGTTTTGATGACTTCTTGACATTACCCTTGCCATCACGCTGCTCTCTAACGGCATAAGCTGACGATGGCCTCTTACTTATACAGGGTAACTCCAGGAGAGAGTTGGAAAATCTGGCTCAAACTTGCTTAAGTATGATAAGTGAATGGGGTAAAAGAAATCGCCTTACATTTGCTCCTCATAAAACCTACCAACTCCTTCTTAAAGGTGAACTAAAATCCCCCCCGGGCGTAAAACTTAATAATGTTACTGTAAAACGCAAAATATCAACCTGTTATTTGGGTTTAGTTTTAGAAAAGAATTTCTCGTTTATAGAACATATTAAATCAGTTGGGGGAAAAAGCTAAGCGAAACTTTTTTGCACTTACAAGGATATCGACGGCAACCTGGGGCCTCTCTTTTAATACTCTTAAAATCATTTACGGGGCAACCTATCTTGGGTGTATATGCTACGGCTCGCCTGTGTGGGCTGATAGGGCTACCATCGGAGCTGCTCGCCGTAAATTACTACAAAGCCAGAGGTTGGCGTTGATATTTCTGTGTAAAGCCTATAGAACAGTGAGCACAGAGGCCCTACCTGTCCTAGCGGGTGTACTACCGGTTGATCTTGAAGTACAAAGACGAGCAGCAATGTATTATTCTACGCGCGATAATTTAGAAAATGATTTCTTATCATTACGCGACCGTGCGAAAATAACCAGGCTATTTATGCCAATAGCTGACTTAAATAACGAACTACTAAATGAATGGCAATGTAGATGGAATACGTCAACCAAGGGTCGCCATCTGCACCAGTTCTTTCCGGACGTACGCGAACGGTTAAATAAAACTTGGCTAATCATAGACCATTGTGTTGCACAATTTCTTACCGGACACGGCAATTTTAAAAGTAAATTGTATAGTTTCAAATTAGTATCTTCACCAATCTGTCTGTGCTCAACATCCAGTAACGAATATGAACAAACTGCTCACCACATCCTGTGGGAGTGTGATCTCTGGCAAAATCAGCGTGATATTATGTTAAACAGCTTGCAACCAATATCTGGAGTAGTTTATTATACGGATCTTGTAGCAACAAGGAACAACTTCCGTGCGTTTAAGCGTTTTTGCCATACGTACTATTGGAATCAAATATAACAGCTCACTTAGGACCCTTAAATTGATCCTCGGTGCTTTTGCAGCTGGCTTCTCTAGTTGCAAATCTCTCATTTTATGAGGCTATAGCCTCTTTACATCATTCTGTCTCCCGCTTTGCTCTGGAGGGAAGTGGAACTATTCATTTTCTAACTCCTCCTTTTTTCTGTTTCTGATTAAATTCGTTGCGGGATCCAAGACAGTTAAAGCGATTCCCCGGGACATGCCTGAGCTTCACCGCTCAGTGTCATTTCATTGTGTGCCACTGTTGATCCTGGCTTACAGGAGTTGCAGTGGTGGGTAAGAGGGAGGGACTAGTCCCGAATAAAAAAAAAATAAAAAAATGTGCAAATGTGATAAGTTCTAATTTACTGTGACAATTTTTTGAAAGCTCCCCGAATACGTTATTTTGATTTAAACCAAATCTTAAGGTTTGCGAAGAAATTAACAGTTTAAAATGTAAAAAAATATACAAAAAGTTGAAATATACTCCTCAACATTTTTTTAGGGTTCCGTACCCAAAGGGTAAAACGGGACTCTATTACTAAGACTTCGCTGTCTGTCTGTCCGTCTGTCACCAGGCTATATCTCATAAACCGTGATAGTTAGACAGTTGAAATTTTCACAGATGATGTATTTCTGTTACCGCTATAACAACAAATACTAAAAAACAAAATAAAATAAATATTTAAGGGAGCTCCCATACAACAAACGTGATTTTTTTGCTCATTTTATAGATAATGGTGCGGAACCTTTCGTGCGCGAGTCCGACTCGCACTTGGCTGGTTTTTTTATTTATATTGTGGATACCAAACAGAACACAAACTTCCAGTTTCCGGGATTGAGGTCAGATACCGACATTGAGAACTTTTATCGATTTTGCATGCCATATTCATGGAGTATTAAGACTATTGGCTCGTGTTTTTGTCGTGATGTCAATGCCAGTTATTTGTTTGTTCATGCAGATTTATGCAAGTCGAGCTTATGTCACGGTCCGTTTGCACAGTTTCCGTATGTTCCATATCTTGGGTTGTCGATAACGATTGGTTTTGATGGGGGCACGAAACAAGATACAGATATAGGTACCGGATGCCCTGCACTATGTTTTATCGATGAAGATACAATAATATCTATACATATAATAAAATCGTAGGAAAGTCAAAACTGTACATTGTATATTTTTTTAAGAGGATACTAGGGGCGTGATCTGCAGTCGATATAGAAGCCAAAAATATAGATTTTAGAATTTTTGTCTGTTTGTCTGTATGTATGTCCGGGTTAAACTCAAAAAGTACTGCATGGATTTACTTCAAATTTTGCATGAATATTACTTAGAGGTCGGGTCAACATATAGGCTATACTTAGGTTATTTGACAATAAATATAACGAAGACAAAATTTTTACGATTTTTGACGTACAATAATAAATTAAAAGACGTTGACATACCCTTAAATTTGACCAAAAAATATATAAGAAACACATGACATAAATTTTTTAGGATTAAATTTTGACAGATTCTGTAATTGGAAATATCAGGTAGACAAAATGTGCAAGAAACTAAACCAATTCGTATTAGCTCTTAAAAGAATTAAAAATCTAACAAATATGAAAACGGCTTTAATTGTATACCTTAACCACGTAGGCTCTGCACTAAGATATGGAATTATTATATGGGGAAACTCAACAGATGCCCAGAGGGTATTTATAGTGCAAAAAAAATGTATTCGATCAATATTTAACCTTAAGTGGACTGATTCCTGCAAACCAATATTTTGCAAAGAAAAACTCCTTACACTTCCGTCTCTGTATATTTTTGAGATGTGTTAATTTGTTAATAATAACAAATCAATGTTTGAAATAAATAAAAAATCCCCATTTAAAAGGAAAATTGTACAAAAAGCATTAGAGATACCACGGAATAGACTTACCAAATTATGTGACAAAAACTGTTATAATATGGCTGTGTCAATATATAACAATCTTCCGGAACAATTTAGGAAATTGAGTAACTTAGAATTTAATACAAAACTATTCAATTGGCTATGTGGCAGATGTTTTTATTCAGTGGACGACTACCTTATACTTAAATTTAAAGACTTTAAACTATAGTTGTGACTTTGGAATTATTTGATATTTTATGTGTAATTGAAATTATTTTAATCAGGGTGTGACATAAAGGATTTATTATTGTAATTATTATTATTATTCATTTTATTGTTGACTTTAATTATTGACAATTTAAATTTGCATGCCTAACATTAGATTACATACTTACTCAAACATTTTGCACAACATATGTATGTTGAATATAGTGAAACTATACTACAATGTCGCCAACTACTTTGTACCTATATTCTGGCAAATAAATATTTCATTCATTCATACATACGCATTATCACGCTATGACCTACGGGGGAGGGGCTGTGATAATGTATAAAATTTAACGCGGGTAAAACCGCGGGGCACAGCTAGTAAGTAATAAGAATTGATGTAATCGTTTCACACATTTCAAGATTTGGTTTTAAAAGAAGATACAATGCATCTAGCAGAAAGGTGTTAATTCGACTGAACATGTCGTCGATTCGGCCGTAGATACTAAGATCCTAAATTCAAAATAACGGCCCCAACCAAAAAGTGTGCTACGGCGATTACATATATCAGGCAAAAAATCTCTTTACACGGACTGGGCTGCTACTAGGAAATATGGGTAGCCCAGTGTGAGGTTAAAGCCTTTTATTCAGCGCCAGATTTTTAAGTCATGTCGTCTATTTGACCGCCAATGATGAAATCCTAAATTTTACTAACCAAAACTATTCTAAGGATGTTACACGCCAGATAATCTTTTGCCTCGCATTGCCCGGTACGAGGAGAATTGTAAGGCAGTGCTGTTTCAGAGAGCATTTAAAGATGAAGATTCAGCGCCCAATTTTACACGTCGTCTATTCGACCGCAGATAAATAGATCCTAAATTTGAATTTGGGGTCGAAACAAAAAGTGTTATGGACTTTTTCTGGTGATAAAACCTCTTGCTTCGCACTGGACTGCATGCAAGAGTTAAGCGGTGTGCTTTAGAGACCTCCTAAACCCGCGGTCCTGCGCCCGCTTTTTTAGGTTATGTCATCGATCGTAGGGGTATAGAGTAGAGATGTAAAGAACTCGAGTCTTTATAGACTCGAGTTCTTTAATGTAATTTGTCAGCCGAGCTCAAAATTTAGGACTTATGTCCTAAATTTTGAGCTCGGCTGACAAATTACACGACTCGGCTTATTACAACAAGACTCCCAAAACTAGAGAACTTAAGTCTATATGAGCTCTTGAGCATGAAACTCGAGTCTTTATTAGCGCTCGAGTAATTTTTACGGGCGAGTCGCGCGCGAGTGTTTTCCGTTTGGATTTCTTTTTAAAATCAGATGTTACTTTTTAAAATACGCTTAACTTACTTAAATTATTTTTTCAAAATCTCTCTGATAACAAATATATCCCATATTCGTTATCAGAAGCGTATTTTTAAAAATATAAAAAATTAATTGATAGGAAACATAATTTTAATATATGTATTTAATTGATATCTCAAACTGAATTGTAGGATAATAAAATAAAGCATAACATACTGAGAGATAATTGAAATATTATTTAATAATATACATGGGCCTAAGCCAAGTGTATATTATTCTTTGTTGTTTCTATTATTATTATTATTCCAATAACAGGTAAGCCGCAGAAGAAAATACATAAGTTAAATAAAAGATCAAGCAATTAAAATTGCTCTGATGACGCACACATACATACTTAGTACAAAAAATCTGACGTACTCGTAAATCCATTTATTAAAGCTTTGAATTACCATGCAACTAATAACATTATTATACCTTTATACGCTGAAGACATAAGACTGAAGCTCTTTTAAGACTCAAGCTTTTTTAAGACTCAAGCATTTTTAAGACTCGAGCTCTTTTTAAGACTTGAGTACTATTTTAGCGCTCAAGTCTTTGTGAAAAGACTGAAGCTCGGTTTGACTCAAGACTCCGAGTCCAGTAAGTTCACTGAGTCTTGTAAAATTGAGCCGATACTATCGAATTAGAACTCAAAGACTCGAGTTCTTTACATCTCTAGTATAGAGGGTGCACCGTGTACAATAGGCTTAGTAGCGGTTTCGCCCGAATGTTGCTCACCCGAATCGGGCGAATGAACTACTTTCAATTTTGAATATTTTTTAGGGCCGGTTTCGCCCGAAGCAAATTTAATGGCGGGCGAATCAGGTAAAGCAAAATTCAGTAGGGTACGATTCGCCCGAATACTATTATACCTCAGAAAAATAAGTAGTACAGTCGGGCACAGCAATTTAAAGAGGATTTACTTAGCCACATATTGTGTTAATCGAAAATAGTAAGTAACCTACTAGATACGAGATATAGATATGCACAATGACTTTTGTCATTAACACTTTCATTGGAATGTAAATATATTCCAACAAAATTAGTAAATTCTAATTAAATTATATAATGATTTTCGTGTATGGTGAAATTATACCATTATTTTCAGATGTGGCTAGTGATTTGAATCGTTGACTGATTAGAATAATAGCAGAGCAACCCTCTACAAGCAAGGGTGAAACAGCTGATTTCACTTTAATTAAATCAAATAGAGGTCAAGAACTTCTCTTGTGACATGGTTACAGTTATAATAAACGTAGGAAAAAAATAAAATCGGTTTAATTGTATGGATGCATAAAAAGAAATAAGTGTAAAGCAAAACTAAAAACGAACATTGATCGTACTTTACTAATAAACGAAAATCCTCATTTATGTCAACCAAGTCATATAGACAATGAGTCAAAAAAAAAATTGACGAATGTATAAAACGAGCTAAAACAGAACCTACTACAAGTGTGCCAAAAATTTATTCGGACATGATTTCGGAATTAAAAGATTCTGGACTTGATTTAGTTAAGAAAATTCCAAATTATGATACTGTTAAAAAAAGACTGTATGCAAGTGTTATTATTGTAAGTAATAATTGTGTACGCAACTGTACTTTTTTTATTAAATTTCACATTTTATTATTAAATAAAGGCTTATTTTTGAGGTATAATAGTATTTGGGCGAATCGTACCCTACTAAATTCTGCTTGACCTGATTCGCCCGCCATTAAATTTGCTTCGGGCGAAACCGGCCCTAAAAAATATTCAAAATTGTAAGTAGTTCATTCGCCCGATTCGGGCGAGCAAAATTCGGGCGAAACCGCTACTAAGCCGTACAATAATATATTTTATGTTGTTAGTTTCCATGTAGATTATATTTAACGTTCCGTATTGGTTGGTTTTGTAAAATTCTTAGCGGTCATTTCAATCCATGATATTCACTCTTGTCTATTCCCAGTTATTTTTGTATCTCAATCCTAATTTCCTCATTCGTAGATCAAAATTATGTTTCTTTTCGAATTCAGCTAAAAACGACGTCGGATGCTCATTGCGATAGATAATGTTCTCCTGGATGAATTTTGGCCATAGATATACTAAAAAGCTCAAGTGTGTACGCAAACACAGTACACTTTCATTAATTAATGGGACGACAGACACATAAACATCGGTCTTGTTGTGCCAAAGCTCGTCTTGGACAAGGCTACTTTTTAATTAGACTTATTTACCACAAACAGGCAACGAAGAATACTAAACAATAATAATCATAAAAGCCCATTATCAATTCAAGAATCGTTGTAACAAAGGGCGGGTATACAATTAAATTGTGTCCCACGGGGTATTACTCTTTGGAACTACTCTGTTAATTTATCTGAACCAATTACGCAAGTGCGCCACAACGCTGTTGGTATGGCAATAGTATTATTGTTCACTTAAATGAATGTGTAAAATACTTATGACCTTAGTGACCTGTTAGACTAGTGGTCAGTGATCCTGACTGCTAAGCCAGAGACGACCTCTGGCTTATCTGGGGTTAAATCTCCACCCAGGACAAATCTTTGTGTGATTATTTATTCACAGAATAAATAATCGTGCTCTAGATGTATGTTATCTATAATATTATGTTATTCTGCTATTTTTTGTTTTATATTTTGTTTACGATTATTATTAGTTAAGCTTAGGTTAATCTAGTTTAGGTATTCAATGTTTTATTTTATTTTATTACTGTTTCACAATCACATGTTATCTCATCTAATATACCTCATTTAAAAATGTTATTTAAATTTAAGGCCTATGCACACCACGTTTTTTAAACACAGGCTCAGGTGCACAGGCTCTAAATTTTATACTAAACATTTAATAATAATAATAATTTTATAATTAAATTATAATGTACGCCGTTATTGTCAAATGCATCAGTGAGCATTGTTATTGAATTACTTTTAGTTACTACACGTATACAATTATTAAGAATTGATTTTGATTAAGAACTGATTAGAAGAAAATTTTACCCTTTTTATGAGGACGTTGATGAATTCAGTTGCTTTTGTTCGATTCCAGTTCTTTAAAGATCTATTGTTGGAATTATAATTTAACGTAGTTTCTATTTTCCACTCCTTAGCTAAGCAAATCCATTACCAATTATTATATATAGCATTCATCTTCTCTTTGAACTTCCTTTAACTTAGTAGCCTTCATATATTATGTCGTACAAGTAGAGCGTTTGGAATACTTGTAACACTGGACTTGTAACATAGTTTTCCAGCTCTTCTAGGTATTCAATCAATTAGGTTCCACTATTTCATTTAGTTGGGAGCCCTGATTCGGGTTAATATTACTGTACTATTAATGTTACTGTACTAAATTGTATTGTGGTGGTGCTCTTCTTCAAAAAGGGCGACAAAACCCTATTGAAGAATTATAGACCCATCACACTGCTGAGCCATGTTTACAAGTTGTTTTCGAGGGTCGTTACGAACCGTCTCGCGCGCAGGTTTGACGACTTCCAGCTTCCCGAACAAGCCGGTTTCCGAAAAGGCTTTAGCACCATAGACCACATACATACGCTGCGGCAAGTTATACAGAAGACCGAAGAGTATAACAAGCCACTGTGCTTAGCGTTTGTGGACTATGAGAAAGCCTTCGATTCTATCGAAACATGGGCCGTGCTGAGGTCTCTCATAAGGTGCCAAATTAACTACCGGTATATCGAGGTGATAAAGTGTTTGTATGAAAACGCCACTATGTCAGTGCGACTCCAGGACCAGATCTCGAAACCTATCCACTTGCAGCGAGGCGTGAGACAGGGAGATGTTATATCTCCGAAACTGTTCACCGCTGCATTGGAAGACGTCTTCAAGCTTCTGGACTGGAAAGGCTTTGGCATCAATGTCAATGGCGAGTACATCACTCACCTTCGATTTGCCGATGATATCGTTGTCATGGCTGAGACCATGGAAGACCTCGGTACAATGCTCGATGACCTCAGCAGAGTCTCTCAACAAGTGGGTCTGAAAATGAACATGGATAAGACGAAAATCATGTCAAACGTCCATGTTGCACCCACTCAATTGAAAGTTGGTGACTCTGCACTCGAAGTTGTAGAGAACTATATTTACCTAGGACAGACCATCTAACTAGGTAGGTCCAACTTCGAGAAGGAGGTCAATCGTAGAATCCAACTCGGATGGGCAGCGTTCGGGAAGCTACGTAACATCTTCTCGTCCAAAATACCGCAGTGTCTCAAGTCGAAAGTCTTCGACCAGTGTGTGTTGCCAGTGATGACATACGGAACAGGGACGTGGTCGCTCACTATGGGCCTTATTAGAAGGCTCAAGGTCACCCAAAGAGCAATGGAGAGGGCTATGCTCGGAGTTTCCCTGCGAGATCGCATCAGAAATGTCGAAATCCGCAGGCGAACCAAAGTCACCGACATAGCCCGAAGAATTGCCAAGCTGAAGTGGCAGTGGGCAGGGCACATAGCTCGTAGAGCCGACGGCCGTTGGGGCAGAAACGTTCTCGAGTGGCGACCACGAACCGGAAGACGCAGCGTGGGCAGGCCGCCTACAAGATGGACCGATGATCTTGTGCGGGTCGCTGGAAACTGCTGGATGCGAATAGCACAAAACCGGCAATTGTGGAGATCTTTGGGGGAGGCCTTTGTCCAGCAGTGGACGTCTTTCGGCTGATATGATGATGGTGATGACTAAATTGTACTAGCAAACTCCACCTTAAGTATTTACTGTTATATTTTGACTGCACTGACTGTCGACTCTGACTTGTCGACTGAAAACAGTCGCCTGGCCACTTCGTGTCGGGTTCGATTCGTGCGCAGGACAACTATTTGTGTGGCCCATAAATAATTCTTCTTAGTCTCGATATACTTTGTGTACTTCAGTAATATTTTTGTAAAGTACCCAGGGATTGATATCCATAACAAGGAGGTGGTCTTTAAAAAAAGCAGAGCTTGTATACTATGGAAATCGGGTGGATGATAAACTACATAATAGTATTAGATGAACCACTGAAATTGATTTTTCACTTCGCTGTTGCCTTGAGCTTGAAATTTATTTAATTTATGCCAAAATGTCTGTGAACAAATGCCAAATTCCAAGTATCAGCTATGGAAAGATATACCTACGTCTTAAAATCGAAGTCCTCAAAAACTAATCTGGATGCAATATCCTGTCTAATGATACTTACCTATTTACATAGATATACTTAAAGATAATATTATGAACAAAAGTAATTTGCGAACAGAAATGAAACGATGAAAAGCAAGGTACTGAGAACGGAATCGGTACAATGTCGTCCTCGATGGGGAATTTTCTAATTACGTTTTCAAAGACACCTCGTTTGGTGAACATGTGACATTTGGAGTGAAAAAGGTCACATATAAGGTGTAACAAAATTGATTGTACTACTATTAGTAGCTACGATTGGAGTATTTCTGCGAGATCGAACCCGAAATGCTGAGATCCGCAGGCAATTCAAAGTAACCGACATAGCCCGAAGAATTACCTAGCTGAAGTGGCAGTGGGTAGGGTTATAGCTCTTAGAGCCGACGGCCGCTGGGGCAGAAAGGTTCTCAAGTGGCGACCGCGAACCGTAAGGCCGCAGGGCAGGCCGCCTACAATCTGTGTGTGATCTTGTGAGGGTCGCTGGAAGTCGCTGGAATTGGAGGTGGCCTTTGTCCAGCAATGGGCGTATGTGAAAAGGTCTGTTACACGATAAGATAAGATAAGATAGATAAGATAACTCTTTATTGTACACCAAAACATTACAGAATATAAGAATACAATAGCATACATTTAAAAATGGTAGGTACAATTGGCGGCCTTATCACTAAATGTGATCTCTTCCAGGCAACCTAGGCAGGGATTGGAGTATGGAGTAACCGAGATAGGGTAGTTGTCAGTGCACATGAGTATAGAAATGATACGCACTGGTATCATTACAAAAAATGATACCAGTGCGTATCATTTTTTGTAATGATACGCACTGATCATATACCAACCAGTGATACCAACGATCACCTTACCCAAACTTGGTACATAGGTAGTATATAACCTAGGCGCTCATAGCTAGATGCTCTCACCTATCCGTAAGTGATCGGTGAGGTTAAGCAACTAGGCTCGCGGCCAGTCCATAGATGGGTGACCACAAAAGTAGTTTAATTTCTGAGCGTCTCCGTGTTTCGGAGGGCACGTTAAGCTGTCGGTCCAACAATCGTTAAGCCAAGTCAGAGTTCCACTGGGCGGCTTGAACAGCTCTGACTCTAAGGTAACCACTGCCCATACGATAAGTAAGTAAAGTAAGCAGGATAGTTACGGTATAGTAATCTGTTCTTTATAAAGTACTCTAGTGATGAGCTCATTAGAATAAGTGGCTATATAATGAACAATAACCTATCCACTAATCAAGCTTCCTTAATATAACAAGACCCAATCATTACAAACAGCATGAGCTCCACTTCATCTAGTTTTCTGTCTTTCATTAACTGGTCTAGTAACAAGCGGTTTAGTGAAGCAATTAATGCTAAAAGATCATGAGTTACTCACGTGTTATTAGTCGTAATAGGGCGATGCCTTTTAGTACCATGATACACGATCCGAGGCTGATTCAAGCAAACCATACTCATCCTGGAAGTAGGCTCTCTGGTAAAACTAAAACGTGGCGTTTTTAATAGGAGATTTGATTAACGATTTATCTATACCAATATTATAAAGAGGTAACGTTTGTGAGTTTGTGACGTTATAAGGGGTAATCTCTAGGTTTACTGAACCGATTTTCAAAATTATTTCTCCAATAGAAAGCTGCGTTATTGTGGAGTGTTATAGGCTATGATTCATCATAATATTTTTATATATCCTGAACTTTTAATCCGAAGTATTACGCGGAACAAACGGGCAGCGACAAAAATATTTATAACGCGGAACAAAGTCCGCGGGCACTGCTAGTTGCAATATACGATAACAAATAACACGTTTATCTTGATAAATCTGATTTTGAAGTAATAATTATTAAAATGGGAGGAATGTTTTTATTATTTATTTTTTAATCCACTGGTTTGGTGAGATCGATGTGTGTGTAAATACATAATGTCTTTGCTTGAAAAGCTATAAACTTGAGTATGTAGTTAGTTTATAGCTTTTCAAGCTTTTTCAATTAATCACTTTTTATAAGTTTTTGTGCTGAAACTTGAATGTGCTTGTATTTGAAGTTATTTTCTTTCAAACTGTTCCAGGTATTACAGTCGCGTCATCTGTTCCGAGATCCTTTGTAAACCAAACTTAAACATCTATTATTGAATAGCCAATTCAAAGGTTTTGTACTCTACTGAACAACAGTAATTTATTCGCAAGTTTAGTCTCAATATTTGAGGTAAACAATTAAAGTTTAAGCAGTTTTAGTACAAAGTACTTACTAAAAACAGTCTTAAGTGAATGAAATAGTTCAGATCCGTATTAACCCTCTATAAAATATGCGAAAATAGTTTTTTTTTATTTATTTGAGTATTATAATTTCTAGAATCATCGACAGAACGTTTCTTTCTTCTTCCATGCTGTTTAGTAATTATATTTTAAAATTGGTGATCATCTTTTAGATGATCATCAATCATATTAGTTTTATAGATTATTTCATAATGAAAAGTATAAGTTCCAATTATTATTTGATATATTTAAATTATTTATCAGGTATATATCATTCATTTTAAGACTCAATTAATTGTCACGAGCTTATGTGATCGAAACTCCACACATAGAAAGGTGACAGTTGTTTGGCGGAGCATAATAAATTTGCACTCGACGTCGTATCAACTATCAATGTATCCTGTTTTGAGGATAAGCATTTGGAAACTTCTAATCCCTAATCGTCTTTGACTATAAAAAAGGCTGTCTGACTTAATCCTGCCACAGATTGCAAATGTCACATAAAATTATGTCATCCTAATAAAATGTCTACTAACAAACCTGTCAGTAAAACAATAATACCAAAATGTTATGAAGCAAGTCTTCATTGAACAAAACTCACTGTTGACACCCATTGAAACCACATTTATGTATGCTTTGGACTTTATCTACACGGCGTACGCAATAAGCTCTAAAAACATTTACACTTAATTTTGTTACATATAGAAAATTGGAAATCCTGCAGAACGTGGACGGTACTGGCGATGAAAATTTGCCTTCAGACTTTCCTATTAACAAATCTCATTTGTCCGATTGTTGGAAACGTGCTGTCTGAACTTATCTGTTGTAGTTTTTGGTGGTTCTAATAGCTATTTGAGTTACCTATAGATGAAAAATAACTTTTTATCTTGAATTTAAAACGCATAATAGTCATTTATTGGTAATGTATCTTGTCATGTCATTGTCCATAAACATTTTAATAATACGTTAATGTCAGAAATTGTGTCTACTTCATCATAACAGCTGTAAAAAGTCCACTGCTGGACAAAAGCCTGCCATAATCGCCACGCTTGGCCGACAGGTTGGCGATCGCAGTATGATGGTAACAGTATTCAGAGATACGCTGCTGCTGGTCCTCTGGGAGACACTCCCTCGGGTCGACTTCTACGCTACCCACGGGATGAGATGGGGTGATGATATTATTTCTGATATTCGCTCCCCGTCACCACACAGCTTTAAAGCATAAAATTTATAAATTTATCATAAGAGTAAAACGATTGTTCTATATGACACCGCTTTAAACAAGCTTTAAAACTTGGTAATGTTGGATATAATATAAAAGATAAAGCTTTAGAGCCTTATAGTGTTATTATAAATATTGGGGAAATATTTTAATATCACTAAGATCTTTAAAACCTAATACCCAACCTAAACAATTTCCATTAAACGAAATGTTAATATCAATATTTTCAGTAACGCAGTTCTTAGGAAATGGGGTTATTTATAAAATAGAGTAAACTTTATACCTCCAGACAATAAAATACTTTATCTTAATTTCAAGAAACACAGGTACAGTCGGAGGACTTATTGGTTTGTAGCGATCTCTTCCAGACAACCGTTGGTTGGATAAGGAAAAAGTACTACAGAAAATGCGAAATTAAATGCGTGAAATATTAAAGCTGTGTGTATATGTTAAAGTTACATTATTATATACTTACATTAATATAACCACTGCTAATACAATACTATAATCATATAAAATACACACATGTTATATATCTGTCGGAATAAGGAGTTATGAGGAAAGAGGTTACAAAAATAGGAGGTAAGGAGAAAAGCAATAAAGATATTTAAAGAGATATAAAGTATTGGTGTTTGCTGTATGGTGACGGCATAGAATATCAATACTCCATATCATCCGGTGTGGGGCGTAGAAATCGTCCAAGGGAATACCTACCGGAGAACGGGCAGCAGCGTTTTTCTGTGAATTATGACCATCAAACTGCTATCGCCAACCCCTCTGCCAAACGTGGCGATTATGGCATATCCCCCCATTCTTTGGGAAGGCTTTAGTCCAGCAGTGGACGTACTTTGACTGGCATGATGAAGATGGTATAATAAAAATGAAAGCCACTGGGGATTCGAACGCCTTAGTTCATTAGGAAGTTCATTCCACAGCCGAGCGGCTTCTTGTTCTGACTAAGCACAGAAAAAACAATATCGCCTCGATGATATGGAACCATTGGTATACTTATCCAATTCGCACTTAAGCGGCTTTATTAGAAAAAAAAACCGATTACACTAGATAACTAAACCCCTGAATAACGGACAAATAGCACACCCAGAACCATTGTTTCATTGATGGGGAGTACTAATAATTCTCCTGTGCGAGGATTGAACCTGAAACACAAGGAGCGGAGGTATTAGCGAGGCAAATTTCTTAACTATTACGCCACATGTGCAGTCCGAAATTGGACCTGATTTATAGAATCTACTACACTACAACTAGCTACAGTACAGTTACATAGTTTTACTATAGTGTTTGTATAATGAATTCATCACTGAATCAGTCGTCGATAAAGTAAGTAATTTAATTAAGATTTTACAACGAATTTTGTCACGTGGAACTCTCCTAGCCCTCAACAGGCCACCATCTGCGCATCCCTATTGCGAAATAATTAGCTCTAAGTAAATTATGCACCCTTTGAACTGCAACAAAATTAGGCAAATAGACTCAGTTTAAAATATATATTAGAGGGCCACATGGTGTATGTTTTAAAAGACATTTTCTTATGAGTTGCATCACACTTTAACTAAAGTAGGGGAGGGAGAAATATTGATATTGTGCAGAACTTGGCTCGCTCGGCAACCGGTTTTATTATGTGCGCAAAGCAATTTTAATCATACTTTTAATAATTTATTATTCTTCTTTATTAAGCTTGTTTAGTGGTTCACTTTGTTGTTGGGATCGGATTATAATTTTATAAAATACAATCAAATATTTAAGTAGCTCAATCTAGGATAGTTATAATTACTTATAATGTATCGTATGAACAACCAACAAGTTGTTCATATTTCACGGTTTATTATAAATACCTGAAAGAATTATTTTAGGGGCCGGTTGGCTTGGTTGGTAAATGCTTGCCTTTCACGTTGCAGGTCGTAGGTTCGATTCAAACCCAAGACAGATATTTGTGTCCCACATGTCTATTTGTCCTGAGTCTGGGCGTAATTATCTATATTAAGTGTTGTTAAAGTAACATATGTAGTATATAAGTTATATGGTTTCCATAGTACATGCTCTGCTTAGTTTTGGATCAGATGGCTGTGTCTGAATAATGTCCCAGGATTTATTATTATTTTCGGTAGAAATCTTGGGATCAGTGCTGTGGCCTGTCACTTTATCTATTCCAAAACTGTTAAGTTAAAAAGTCGGCATGGCTTTGTTTTGAAACATGAGTTTAATTTAAAATTTGACACTGAGACAATAAAAATCTACTAAAAGTACTTTGGATGTATTTATGTTTATTTAGGTATAGTTACATATATTGTTTGTTTATTGTGATGTCGATAATTAAATTAAACTTCACAATAAACAAACAATATAATATAGGGCTGGCCAATATCTTGGACAGCGTTTAAGCATTGCCATCCAGCGTGGCAATGCGGCCAGCATTCTGGGCACGATGCTCAAAGGCAGCGATACCGAAGTTTTTTTCGACGCCCAAAGATGAGACCAGTATATAATAATATGTATATTTTTAATTTTAATTTAAATATAAGTATATATTTTTAGTACTTATTTTTACGTTTCTTTAGTTGATAATTTAAGTTTATTAGATAATTTAAATCCTTTGTGTTAACATGAAATAAACAATTTTTACATTAAAAAAATATATATATGTACATAAAACTGTAAATAAAAACAATTATATAATATTATGTTATACATGAATAGTAGGTATACGTAAGTATAAATTGCACCTATCGGTTCTAAAATACTAAGTAATCACAAGTCAATATGGGACCGGCGAGGTTAAGCACCCAGGAACGGTCAGTCTTCAAATGGATGACCGTCAAAGTGGTTACATTTATGAGCGTCTTCGTGCTTAGGAGCCCTCCTAAGCGCTCGGTTCCGGTTGATTGTTAGGCAAATGTTGTCCACCCATGTCAGTTACCTACTAGGCGGCTAGATTAACACGGACACAATATTTTTTCCATTAAAAATAAAAGTAAGTAGTACTTTTATATAAAGATTTTTTTTATAAAAAGAAAGAATTATTATAAAATATATTAATATCGATGGCCGTGTGGATATTTAATACAACGTCCACTTGAAACGAAGGAATATTTTGGTTAGATATCAGATCACAATAATCATCTAACACTTTTATGATTTAAAGCGTACGTATTGCAAATATATTTCAAAAAATTTGCTCCTATTCACCCTAAGCGTTCGCTATATTCCACACATCAATCGTTTCCACTTCACCCGCAATATATTCCTAAAATTCATAACTGTCCCAAATTGCGGCACTTTTCTTTACAGAAGCCAGCAAAACACTTCGAACGGCGCGTGCGGGGTACAATTGACCGAGTGCTCACAATTATTCGTACGGCGGAAACTGTGGGGCAGTGTGCAAAAAAAGGAATGTTTATTCAACGGGTGCAATCATGGCGCATAAAGCTATTACGAGTTATGTTCGGATTGAATTTAACTGTACGACAATTTCAGACCAAACTCTGTGTTATTATTGCATACTAGCGACCTGCCCCGGATTCACACGGGTAGGTATATATTCAAAAAAAGGGAAATTTGAATTGGTATTTTACGCTTTAATCATGACTTTTAAAATATAAGTTTTTGGTACCGTCCGTTACACTATTGGCATTTTTATAGATTTCTCTTCCAAAGTATCAATTTTTCTGTAAATAATATCTCAGTATCAGCTAGAAGTGGAATTATATACATGCCTCGGAGAGCTCGGAATGCCATTGGCCCCGTACCTAACCTCTTTTCGGATGTATCGCCAGTCGTTCCATCGGATCATGAGAGCGATGGAATAGAAAGTGCTCCTGCGTTTGCGTAGACACTTGTGCACAGTGTCCCGCGCTGATGAGTAGTCTCCATTTAGGCTGGCCGCCTTTGCCGAAATTCGGCCAGCAAATAATTATTATTATTGAGTGACTCTAAGTTTGGGTGGGTTTTGTGTCCCGTTGTGTGGTGGCAATCTTTTAAATTAATTACGACATAATTTATAAATATTAATAATGATGATAATATGTTATGTATATATGTGGGAGTTTACGGCTCTTGCGTTAAAATGTCGTAAAAATTCTATAATGGAAAAAATCCATGATGGTTGTTTACGAAGCCGAGTATTTTAATTAAATCGTAACATTAAACATTCAACATTTTGCTTTTACTAAGCACACTTTACATCTCGATTGAAATAATCAAAATGAAAGTCAACATTTCTTTCACTAAATAGCTACGCAAATGATTAAAATAAGTATAAAATGATCTAAAGTATAGGTATTAACTGACAATTCGATTGCTAATGATGACAATAACAGTCGAACGATAGAATAACATTTAAACTTGAGAAAGACCAATACTTGTTTAAAGTAGGAATCTCGTTAAAATATCTCGTTATTTCAAATAAAGCTCGTATGGGATCTAAATTCCATGTGAGCAATTACTTTCCTTTTAGGCAAATTAACAAGCCGACTTTAACCATAGAATTCAATCCGACCAAATCTGTATGTAAATGTATTGTAATTGTGGGGCCAATATTCGAATTACAATTTCTATGTTGATTAACCGTGTAACACAGGAATTTATGTTCGCTTCTCCAATGCCTGTTTCTCTAGTATAATTTTGTTTATACGTTTATACGGCAAGCGTGGGTTATGTGATGCGATATATTATACTCGGTAAGGGGTGTATAAAAGAAAAACATTCTTCTATCCTTAGAATCCTTATTATTATAACGAATATTACTTATAATTATTTCGACAAAAGAAAACACATGTTTAAGTGTTTGCTCAATTTCTCATCGAATTTATTTTCCGCTTTACGGGTTTGTGTCGATTCCTTAGATAACTAAGAAATTTATATCAATAGCCCTAATATAAATTAACAACCGAACTTAAGTCATATTTAGGTCGACTATAATCACGGCTCTAGAGAATATACCAAAATTTTCATAATACACATTTGTGGCTTGTAATATTTACAACCATTATCTGCGGGATTATATTATGAACATTAATATTATTGTACTAATCTAGACTCTCATATCAATATGAGAAAAGAGCTAACGAAGACCCTAATCAAACACACCTATCAATTGATAAGCGTATCAAGCCCTACCATCACTGAACCTAACAATTCGTTTCATTCTAGATACGGCAGCATTATAAAGCCTTTCGTTATAAAACGCTAGGTCCAAATTAGGATGATGGCAATTAGAGAATTAACGAGAAGGAAAATAATATACGAGAATCATAATTGTAGACTTAGCTGGTTTAATTACATGAAAAAACGAAGTGCGAGTCAAACTCACACACGAAGTAATCCGTATGATCGTATGACAATAAGTGTCAATTATCTGAAAAGGTTAAACATATCACGTTGTTTGTGTACATATAAGCGTGTACATATAACGCAATATATTCCACGTTCATCGATACAGAAATAAAAATTAAATTAATATTAATTTTTACTTTTAATAAGAAAAAGTATTAATTGTACTTATAGCGGACTCTGTGTTTCAACTATCCTTCTATTACGGTTTATGTGATACAGCCCGCTGACAAACATACTTCCAAAGGGATGGGCTGCGGAGACTCAGTAATAGCATTCCGTGGTTCCCGTTGTGTAATTTTTCGTGGCTACATTAGTCACATAACCAGGCAAGAATAATTGAAATTATTTGAACGATACAAATGAGCGCCAAAAGACGACCCCTAAATCGATTAAAAAGCTTTTAAATAAACAATAAGAATTAAATGGATCTGATACTATGCAAATTTCAAATATACACATATCAACCACAGCATGCAAGCCTACTTTGATATCCATTTAATTAAGTCCTGCATCAACAATATTTAAATCCTATAATCGCTGCCCAGTCAAAATTGGTCTGCTGTCACACTTAAAATAAATTACTGTCCCCACACAATTTCACACCCCTTACCCTCCCACTAATTGGACCAAAATACACTTAAATTTTCTTTGTGTCTAGTGTAATTTTAGCTTGGATGGGGTCACACAGACCACCCCATGGCAATTTAACGGGTTGAACATTCTCTTCCTGATGTCAATTTGAAGTTTCTTAAGCAAAATGAACTAAATATTTGACGAAAAGTTGTTACATTTAATTAACATTTTAGGATAACTGCTTTATTCATGAAAATAAACAATAGGTTGTTTTTAGCGTTCGTAATTGGATAAATACAAATAAATGTATCAGATACTTTGTCAAATTTATTATAAAAGTATTACAGGAATATGTATTTTTATGTTACATGACGATGTTGGTAGCCGAAAATATAATCTTATTTTTATCTTTTTTTCATCCATTGCAGATTATTTAGGTGGAATCAAGTTACAGAACAGAGGAACTCATGACTAAAAATATATATAGAGGAGTAACAGCCACGACCCCATTTTTCGCAAGTAGCCATGGGGGCGAAGCAGGGTCAGGTACCATTAGGTTTAATGGCATCTTCTATATCTCCCATCATTAATAAGAAGAGTCCGTAGTACGATGAACATGCTGCAGCTCTTGTTAACGATTAAAATTTAATCCCAAATATGGAAAATCATAAATTTAATCGTCCGGTGGGTCTCGAACCAGTAGTATCTACCAATCCGGGGTAGGCGCTCTGCGTTAAGCTACGACCGATGCACACTGGCGATGAAATTTAAGATTCCCTTGCTTACACCCTTCCGTAGGATGTAAGTATTATCCATCGGCTTTGTTTTCTAGAAACATGGCCGACTGATATGTTCACAGTTAGATCACTGCCGGTCTCGTCTTTAGCCTTGCACTGCCTCTCGTGTTCAAATGACTCTCACTTCTCTAAAGAAGTGAGAGTCATTTGCGCAGGTTGAAAATGGTTTTTTTCACTTGGTAAGCTGAGTCAGTTATTCTCTACTGTTAATAAATATTAGATATATTATCATTATAAAATAAAATAAAATTATTTTATTCCTTTGAAAATAATAAATAAAATAATATTAAATTATAATTTTCCTCCATGTGTTGTGACAATATATAGTTATAATAAAATTGGATCTTTCATATTCATATTAATAATAATATCCTGGGACATTATTCACACACGGCCATCTCATCCCAAATTAAGCAAAGCTTGTACTATGGAAATCAGATATCTGATACACTACTTTTCTTTTGTCAATACATAGTTATATAGATGACTGTACGTGTCGCGCAGCGGCTAAGACAGTCGACTCGCCTCTTCGTGTCTCAGGTTCGAGCCCCGCGCCGGACGACTATTTTAGTGACCCACAAATAGTTCTGAGTCTGGATGTAATTGTTGTCCGTCTATTATATGTTTGTAAAGTACCCCGCGACACATGGATTAGACTCCCTAGTGCGGACATTGCCTTTAAAAAAATTGCGCGCAGTCACAAAAGAAATAGGCATGTTCATGCACACAAATATCTCTCCGGGGTGGGAATCGAACCCACGACCAGCGGCGTGAAAGGCAAGCATCTACCAACCACGCCAACCAGCCCATCATATTAAACTTAATCCACACGAAACTATAAAGCCATCAATAAAATTAACACTCAATTAATACGTGACGCGTCTGCGGTTAAATTGCCAAACTTTTGGGAACGAAGTAATTACTGCCTGCCTCGTAGTAGCATGTTGAACCGCAGATAATGAGGTAGAATATTTAATTCTCGGATTGTGTTATTGAGAAAGAAAACCGGCCAAGTGCGAGTCGGACTCGCGCACGAAGGGTTCCGTACCATTATCAATAAAAACGAGCGAAAAATTCACTTTTATTGTATGGGAGCCCCCTTAAATATTTATTTTATATTTTAGTATTTGTTGTTAAAGCGGCAACAGAAATACATCATCTGTGAAAATTTCAACGGTGATAACTATCACGGTTCATGAGATACAGCTTAGTGACAGCCGGACAGACAGACAGACAGCGAAGTTTTAGTAATATTTTACCCTTTGGGTACTATGACGTTCTGCAGCTTCAGATCGTCTTCAGGATCTTTTAAGTATCGTAAGTAAAACGCTTGAAGACGAATAAAATTTTATATTTTCTTCAATTTCACTATGATAGGTAACAGGGCTTGCTATCCTATCGGGATCTTTCGTAGACTCCCATGACTTTTCGTTTTAAATATTTTCAAACGCGTTCTTTTTTTAATGATTTCTTTTTAAATGTTTGGACGAACGAAGGTGCCGACCAAGAAGGTCGTCACATCTTCCCCGTCTCTCTTAAAAAAATTGTTTATTCTATTATTAGAATAAATAATTTTTTTCTCCGAAAGAACCCTTTACAACATTATATTAGCTTATTTTTACCTACCTAATGGAGGAATAATTACAATACATGACGGCCTTTACGACTAGACCGGCAGTTTCAATTTTATCATATAATGGATAACTATTGAAAGTGCCTTGTGGCAGCAAAACCTCCAAAAAAACTTTCCACACATCATGTGTGATTCTAAGCCAAAATGTTACAAAGGTCTTATTAATAAGTTTTTGATTAATTCTATTTATACTCTTTGCTCTTACTGTCAACCATGTTTGACACTTTCAAAAATAATACCAAATATGGAAGGGTCATAAATTAATTTTCATTATGTCACAGATAATATTATTATAATACATGGGAGTGTCACAACAGGTATTATTGACATCATTGACCATAACGTACTATATGGGGTTACCATATAACACGTTTTGTCGACATCAAATACAACCTATATATGGTACAACCATACACTGAGCATATCGGACATCAGCATAGACAACCTGTGGAGAGCATATTTGGTCTTATGGTAGAAAATGACAGACAAAAGGAAAAATTCTACCTGTCATACGTTGGCATTGTCATTTAATTGCAAAGAACAAAACATGAAATCATCAGATATACGTCCACCTTGCAATGATTAATTACAATGTGTTCGAATAATCCATGATACACCACAAAATTGTTCAAGGCAAGTTTTTTGTGGCAAGGGCAGCGTATGCTCATGAAGTGTGGGCGTGTAGCTAGACAATGTATGCTCATGCGTGGACGTGTGGTGATGACAGCATACAGGTGATGCATATGTGTGGGCGTATGCCTACGTGTGGGAGTGTGGTGTCAGGACCCAGAGGTCACCATCTTCAGACAACCAGTCTGATGTCCACCATTCCTTATGGAATTTTATGGACCATGGATATACCCTAGACTTGTCAAGTAAAAACAAGACAAGGTGTGTGTGTGTTCGTGTGAGGAGTTCAGGAGGTCTCCAATATCAGACAACCAGTCTGATGTCCACCATTCCTTATTGAATTTATGGGCCTTGGATACTCCATGAGACTACAGACTGAAAACAAGAAAATGTATGTGTGTTTGTGTAACAAATTCTAAAAAGAAGACTAAAGTATAACCAGAAAAGCCTAGCTCCTACTGACCTGCCCGCGACACAAACGTTAATTTATTTAATCCCTATCTATACGTTCTTCCTTGTGTGGACGTATATCCTGCTGTCTCCTTTGGATCTTCAAGCAGATCCGAAGGCTGGTCATCTTCTCCCATCATGATAGTTCTCCAATGGTATTACAACATACATGAAACAAATTAAATAGTATTAGTGACATTCTTTTAAGTAGAAGCATCAATTATAATATACAATAATATAGAGCAATAACATAAAAATTCAAACTTCTATCACTGAGTGATAAGCAGATGTGCACAATTTTATCAAGTACATACACCTCACACAAATTACATAACATAAGTAAACTAAAAATGGTGACATAGCCTGTCCCCATGGAATCTTACCACTAAAGTGACACTATCACTAAGTAACTAAATGAAAATTTAAGGTATAATACAATAATAATGTATTAATATTTTGTACTTTAACATTAAATAATAACCATAAACTGTTCTAACTTCAACTCAATCTTATTTTACAAAACTTTAAACGATGTTGACTCCAATAGGTTAGTAATACACTATTATTACTCATATATTTTATTAAATTATTATCATTTATTAAATGTTTTATTATTTTGTATGGCCCTTTATATGGGCGAGAAAGTTTGTTACATACTCTAGTTACTCTTTTAGGACAACGTAATAAAACTAGCAACTTTCGTTTGGACTGGGTTCTATCTAAATTATGTCGAACTTTGCGTCTACAAATTTTGTTCAATTTTAGTGTTTGTACATTTATATTTAAATTTTTGTGTGTATTTTGTATATTATTAACCTTTATGGGCTGCAATGGGACAATATTATTTAAATGGCTATTGATTATTTTTGGCAGATCATTAATTAAATTAAATTCTACTTTACTTTCTACAATTTCCATACTTACTTCGCATGGAAGTTTATCTGTATTTGTAGACTTTTGGCAAAAATATAAGTAATCATTCTGTAAAAAAAATTGTTTATCTGACTGTACATCAGATTTATTATTTTCTAGTACATATTTTTCTTTTTTAATAAAATTACATGACATCCTATCAGTAAAAAGTCTACTTTTTTTAAAATCTAAAATAATATTGTGAGAAAAAAGGAAATCTTGTCCTATGACAAAATTTTGTGAAATCTTATCCACAACATAAAAACTATGATTAAACACAACATTTTCCATCAAAATGTTCAATTTAATTTTTCCTATCACCTCCAACTGCGCACCATTGATTGATTTTATTTGTGCATTGGAGAATTGCGGCATTTCTCCTAGCCTTTCTGCCATCTTTTTATCGACAACAGACACTGATGCCCCCGTGTCAATCAGGGCTACAAAAGGGATATTTTTACACGTAATATTTATAAAAGGGGTAAACTCACACTGCTGAGTGATTTCACTTTCCGGTGGCTGTTGACTGGTCTCTTCCATCATATTAAATGCCTCTATTCTTTTGGGTACGGCTGGCTGACGCTCCGTTGCTACTCGTCTGTATGGAACGTAGCCTGGTGTAGAGGTGGTATTTCCTGTTGTATGGTTTCTTGGGCTAAAACTATAAGGGGAAATTTTATTATCTGGTCGGGGATAAACAGCTCCTGGCGTAGGCTGGTTGATCCTCGATGCCCAAGCTCCGGTGTAACCATGCGGACCCGGTTGACCGTCATTCGCTCCGCTGCGTCTCATTGGTGTTTGGGTATTTTGTCCAACACTTTTTATATTAATAGGTAAATTTAATGACGTGTGACTTTGTGTCATGAAGAGGTTTTTAATTTGTCTGAGACACGTTTTTAGGTCGTTCTTGCTGGTAAACACTTGCATTCCAACCTTATTTTTAAGAAATGAGTTGCAGCTTTTAAGAAAATGGTTAATAAATATTGGTTCCGTAATTGCTGCTCCCGCTTTGGCCGCCAGTTCATCTAAGGAATAAAAATATGTAACTGGGTCTTCATTGTAGCCTTGTCGCCTCTCAAAGAAGTCGGCGAGTGGACTGCTTTGCCCGTCAAATTCGTCCGTGATCTTCTTCTGGAGATCAGCAAATGTATCACACTGAGAATAAATGGTTTTATAAAATGATAAAGCGGGCCCCTGTAGATATGCCCCTAAGATGAGTTTTTTTGCATCTTCATCGTATTTGTTGATTGCGGCAATTACTGCGAATTGCCTAAAAAAATCGTTAACGTCAGCCGTTTCCCCGTCGAATTGCTCCATCTGAAATTATTTATGGAAAAAATACTTCTCGTGATATCCTCGATTCTTCTCTCGTTCTTCAGGGTATACTTATCAATATACCCGGCGCCTCCACCATATGACGTTCTGCAGCTTCAGATCGTCTTCAGGATCTTTTAAGTATCGTAAGTAAAACGCTTGAAGACGAATAAAATTTTATATTTTCTTCAATTTCACTATGATAGGTAACAGGGCTTGCTATCCTATCGGGATCTTTCGTAGACTCCCATGACTTTTCGTTTTAAATATTTTCAAACGCGTTCTTTTTTTAATGATTTCTTTTTAAATGTTTGGACGAACGAAGGTGCCGACCAAGAAGGTCGTCACAGTACGGAAACCTAAAAATGATTCGTAGTAGGATCCCAAGTTGATACTAATGTTTTTTCCGCTAGCGTCATTACTTCGAAGATAGGAAGTTCGCGGTGCCATAGAGAAGCACATTACAGTCGTTAAGTTTTCACCTGACTTCTTGCTGCTTATGTTGGCTTATACATCTGAGTACACTTGTGTTTGCGTAGAAGCTAGTGCACTATACTAGCTCACGCGCAGTTTGCTTGTCGCAGTTGAGAATTGCCGCCAAATTCTGCTTGTTATTAATTAAATATTTTTTTATTGGAACAAAGTTCCTTATCGCTCGTTGTGAAAGGGGGCTAGACGGATAAAAATCTTACGAAAAGCTCTCTCTCTCTCTCTTATAGAAAGCAAGCCAGATATTTTTTGTTTTTGAAAAAGTTGGGGCTAGTTGGAGACATACTTTGTATGTTGAAACGTAACTATAAACGTATATGTATTATGTAACCCCATTTGTGATGAGATAATAAATGGATTTATTATTATTATTATTTTCATTTCTATTTCGCATTGAACAGTGTGGTGTTGAACAGGTTTTTTTATACATAATAAATAACTTCGTTCCATCCGGCTGTCCCTTGACACCTCTCAAGTTTTTATATTATTATTATAACTTGCGAACTTCGTACCGCCATATTTTTTTAGTTTGTTTGTTTGCCTAAGTTTAATATATTTTAATTATAAATATATAATTATTATTAAAATCGTAGGCCTCTGCTAAATGATCTTTGATTCTAGGCCCCCCCGATAGAGGCAGTTTAAGGTCATACCCGGGGCGGGCGACAAACGAGCAAGTGAGTCACCTGATGATAAGTGATCACCGCACAGCACCCTCTTGCAATACCAGAGCCGTCGCGGGTGCGTTGCAAACCTTTAAGAGTCAGCAAACAAGTGTTGTTGACCCTTCCCCCCACCCCGATGAGCTTAGACAACCTTCCTCGCACGCAGAAACACAACATTAAAATTATTTACTTTATTATTAAGGAATGTCTTCTGTAAGGTACTTTCCCAGTCGGGCTGTTCTTTGAACGAATGAACGCTGGGCTCCATCTCTTTAACATCTCAGCAGTTTCCAGAAACATTGACGAGAGGAGCTAATGCAGAAATAATTCAAATAAATATTTGAATATTGAAAACAAGAATATATTACGGCCTATATTTCTGACCACTATTTCAAACTAATGCTACAACCGCTAACCAGTAATTATAAACTGACTGCTGCATTACCATGCCTCGCTATGTTTATACTGGATAACACATAAAAGAACAAACTGAAGTGTTTTAGTTTACAAAGTGTAACGTAAATAGTATGGAACTCGATTGAATCCCAAAACTGTTAGCTGAAAATCTAAGACTCTCACATCCTCACGACAATTCAAACTTTATATCAGAATGAAATGTGAACACAGTATTGTTATCACATACTTAAACAGACACATACAGAAAAATAACTATACTATTTTTCCGCCCTTTTGATTTGGATTGTCCTCCGATCTGTACATAGTATTTAACTTTTCTTTCCAAGAACAGATTAAAAAATACAATATAGATCCTTACATAAAATTTCCCTGCGAAAGAATGACTGTAATAATCGCTTCATAACTAGCAGAATATTCATAAGAAAATATACATAGTCCCCTTCTTTTGAGTCGGTTACAAATTAGTTTTTTTATATTGGTTAGTTAAACAGCACCCAAATCTATAAATATAAATTCAAATGTAAATGAAACTTCTATATACCTAGTTGATTAAATTTATGTGATTGGCTTCAAGTTTGTAACAGCATTTCCATTTCGCTATGAGCTACAAATAGTGGTTCGATTATCGTTTCGATATTATATTGCCCGCGATACGTAAAACGTAATAAAATAACGTCATCATCATCATGTCAGCCAAAGTACGTCCACTGCTGGACAAAAGCCTCCCCAAAGAATGGGGGGATATACCATAACAGCTGCGCTCGGCAGACGGGTTGGCGATCGCAGTTTTTATGGTCATAGCTCACAGAAAACGCTGCTACCCATTCTATGGTAGGTTTTATATTATATTAGGTATTTCCTCGGTAGATTTCTACGCCCCCCACGGGATGAGTTGGGGTGATGATATTCTATGCCATCACCACACAGCAGTAAAACATCGTAACATGGGCGATATAAAGACATATAAAAACAGTGCTTGTACCGAATGCTAAATCTATACTAACAAATATTTCATTTCAGGCTAAACCAATGAACAACATAATTCATCCGTTAATTCTCTTGTCAGAACACTAATCAGTGCATCAAAACGTGATGACAAATGTAATGCGAGACATGAATAACTGATTCGCGGTAAAACCTCGAGTCTACATGCGAACGCTGATAGCAACGGGTTGCCATATTAGTAGGGACAAAATCAAGGTTTTTTTCTAATATAAAGCTAGCCATTTTGTATTTGTGTTTTGTAAACTTGTAATTGGCTCACTGTTTCTTACCTAACCTTATATGAAATTGTATGTAGCTGTAAGTTTTCCATACAATAAATAAATAAAGACATTGAATTTTGAAGATAGATTTATGAAATATAGGTTTTAAATATCGGAAGAAAATTAAACATATAGGTACCAATCATTCGCTGGTAAGAGGAGAAACTATGGTTTATTAAAATAAGCAAACCTGTGTACTGACATTAAAGTATAAAATTTTGCAGTAGCACAAGTATTTTGAATATAAAGTGTCCCAAAAAAGGTTCGATTCCTAACAATAGTTAAAAAGTGCCAATACTTCAAGTAGAAAGTTTTCGGCCAGCATATGTAACCAGTAAAGACTTACAAAACACAATGAGACGGCTCAAGGTCAATTAAGGAGCAAATGAGCAAAAGAGTTGCTCTGACTTTTCTTGTGAGATCAAATTAAGAAATGTCATTTACCGGAAGACAGAGCGTGGGAAGACCCCAACGACTCTAACAAAGTGGACGAAGGATGTAAAAGCCACTGAATGTGTGTAGTGAAAAACTTTTTCCCAATAGTGGCCGTTTTTTGACTGACATGATGAGAAGTCAATATCTTTTTAATTGCAGTAATAATGTAAAACCTGGAAGACAAGGCCAGATAAATAGTCTTTATTGTACAACAATTACAGAACATGGTTTACTATATACGGTTTATTAAAATGTACCTCTTTATGGACTGATTTTTGTAAACTAATATCTATATACCGCAAAACTTAAGAATTATTTAAAGACTGTTGGTAAAATTCTACGCCCCACAACCTATCTCCAAAGCATAATAAGTCATTTAATTAAGAGACATTACATTAAGGCATTGTTAGTTTCACCACAGCTACTATACAACTTTAACTTAATATTTCAGAAGTATTCAAAAATACCTTATATATGATTCAGAAAACCATTTTAGCTGGACTGTTAATTTCACCTTGTAAAAGCTGGATTAGTCGGGTCAACACTAAGAAACATCTATTGGACACATTCAATTTAAAAAATATATCTCATACATTTTAAAATAAACTTGGCAATACCGTTTTTACATCCGTACCGTGTATGAATCCAACGACCCGGTTGCATAAATACGTATCGCGACAATTATACGCGACATTATCCCCACCCTTATTGTCTTCGGATTTATCTGCAGTTTTTAACCTGTGGAAATAGCAGCTTATTGCGTTGTCATTTTCATGTAGTGTGAAGTAATCTGAGCAACGGGTTTTTTTGGTAATATGTAGTAGCACATGTTATACTTAATTACCTTACAATAAATAAGTTTGAAAAAAATATTCAGAATATCGTTTTTCTTAATAATAATATCTTGGGATACTATTCACACACGGCCATCTGATCCCAAACTAAGCAGATACTACTACTACTAATACTTTGGAAACCACTTAACTGGTTTTTTGTAAAATACGGTAACAATTAACTAAGTTAGTATAAAACAAGAAGTTAAGGACTATTTACATGTACTACTTTTTCTTTTGTAAATACATACTTATACTTACACCCAGACTCATAACAAACATACATGTTCATGCACACAAATATCTGGGTGTCCTGGGTGGGAATCGAACCCACTTCTATTTAATCCTATTTATCGGGTTTCTAGTAATTTACCCATCATTTTGCATGCATGTCAATATTATTGACAATACGTTCAATAATATTGACATGCAACCTTTATCGTGTTACTTCCAGAAGTCTAGCGTAGCAAAAATTGCCCTTATATTGCAAATTCAAATTATGTATCCGTGTTACAAATTTGCAATTTAGGAGCAATAATAGCACAAATGTCACTATCGCTGGACTATTACAAGAAACGTAATGAGTGTGTGGTTTTTTTGCGTGTAAGAATTTTGGTCACGTGTCGGGTGGCGTCAAAGACTGGGATTTGTGACGCCAGACTACGGAATATAGAGTCCCTGCACAATGTAGCGCTCACCTTCAATCTCTATCAGTAGTTCTAATGATCATTTTGACAATCCAATTTCCAATCAAAGTATTTCAACAGGTTATAAAAGAATTTTGCTGTATTGCTTCGGCATATAGGTTATCCCTGAAACTCTGTAAATTTAACTCAAGTAAAATTGTATATTTATGAGCCTTCATTGGTATTATAAACCGATTGCAATGAAAATACCCATTAACCATACATTTTACGTTACGATTTACTGTGCCTGAAAATCCACATACAATAAACTAAATTGCAACCTATTACCATGTATTACCACAAAACAATACAATGTATTGTTAGCCAAACCGTAACAAAAACATACGTATATGTGTATATAAACGTTAAATAAAACATAAAATAATAAAACTGCGGTTGTTCTCGTATGTACAATGTTTATATCGACTCACATAGTCGGTTACGCCATCTGACGCACTTGTGTAATGGTCTGCACAGTATAGTGGTACAGTTCACGCCACATATGTGAATACACTTAAAAAATTACAACATCTTTATCACGTAAAAAAGGAGAACTTAAATTTTTGAATATGAGTACGTGGCGTTAATTATAATAAGGGGTTGTGTGGTCACGCCGATGAATATCGCCATCTAATCTCGCCCCGAGGAAGATGTAAAAGTATTCTCAGCGTCCATCTGAGGACTTTGACCACCGTAGTTTATATCAATGACCATGCTGCGAACAACAACACGTCGTGAGTGTGTGTCGCGTGACGGTTGTGATATCCCCAAATGAATAAACATGATTCATTGGGGAAAGCCTTTGTCTGCAGTAGACACAAAGCACATCCAGTTAAAATCGTAATCTTGATTTGTTTAATGCCAGCTGGCAAAATAACACAGAACTCCACTATTATGTAGTATGTGTATATGTTATAAATAAATAACTATCCGTATCTTATCATACAGCGTAATCTAGCCCAAATAAGACAACGGGTAGAGACTTAGATTTTGTTTAGTAAATATATATGTCGGAATGTTAATTAGTACGAAATATCGGCATACTACGAAACGCAAGTGTGAAGTTGAAGCGCTTCGACAGAGTCTGGCATGACGTTCGTACGAGTCAAAGAGGCGTGACTGCGTGATCGACCACACACTTCTCTTCTATGCTTCGAGCGGATAACTAGTACCTAGAAATTGTCTCACGTTTCGTTGTGCTTAATTAATTGTGGCAAATTGTTTAACCTCAATAGATTTGCAAATTGATCTACGACTTTGATTTTAATCGATAAAAGTATTTACTTAATTGGTAAATTTACTAAAAGGTAAAAAGTTTAGTAAAAAGTATTTATAGTCCGACAGTTTAGATTCAAGCGACAACCCAAACCTAGACAAATAAACGTGTTTATAAACATAACATTTCTCTTGTGCGAGGATCGTAAGCACAAGCTTTTGATCAGAAGGCAGATCGAAGTGCTACTGTATTTATTGACGTGCCATCGACTGTACGTAAACGTATGTAAACATTCCTTCTTTATGTATTTAATTTGAACACCAATGGACGCACGCATAATGGCAGCAGCATGTCGCCGTGGTTTGGCGAATGTTCGTATTTCGATGTAGCGGAGTATTAAACTGGAAGGGCTAGGTTTACTATCCTGTTAGTCATACATTGTTGTTTTGTATCATTCATTTGTTTGTAGGCTTATATACAAAAATGGTAAAAAGAAATTTCGGATAGTGTGATTCTATCAGTCTGTCACAGCAGTCTTAGCATTTACTAATGCTATTTGAAACTAAGAATAGTTTAGATTATAAATAAAACTGACATGAGGAACCACTTTAGTGAAAATCTGCAACGGGTAACTCGTGTAATAATTATGTGAGTGACGCGCTATAGTTTTTTTATGATCAAGTCCAATTTCAATTGCTCAATTTTTATTTCATTGTGCTCAAATCGAAACAAGAATCGTTCCTATTTCGACGTAGCGGAGTGTTAAACTGGAAGGGCTAAGTTTACTATCCTGTTAGTCGTACATTGTCGTTTTGTATCATTCATCTGTTTGTAGGCTTATATACCAAAATGGTAATAAGAAATTTCAGATAGTGTGATTCTATCAGTCTGTCACAGCAGTATACCTTAGCATTTACTAATGCTATTTGAAACTAAGAATAGTTTAGATTACAATTAAAACTGACATGAGGAGCCAATTTAGTGAAAATCTGCAACGGGTAACTCACGTAATAATTAGTCAGTTACGCGCTATAGTTCTAGTTTTAATTTTAGTTTTATAGCATTATTCTCAACTCGAATCTAGAATATTGGGTGCATTGAATAACTCTGTCACAAGGGTTTTTGATAAATTAATTTAGATATAATTACTTTCATAATAAAATCTTCCATTTTAGCAGATGGTAGACCATCTACTAAAATGGAAGACAATGATTAATATAAATCACACAATGATTAATATAATGAGCATGTTACGATTATAGGAATTCAGATAGTTTGCTTTAATTAAATTTAAAGTCTGTAAAAATTAAGCCTGTCATATGTAAATATTCAACAACTTCGAGTGCAGAGTCTCCAATATTAACATAGCCCACTCAGGGTACAACATGGACGTTCGACATGATGTTCGTCTTATCCATGTTCATTTTCAGACGCCCCTTGTTAAGGAACTCTGCTGAGGTCATCGAGCATAATATGTATGTTATATTGTGTGAATTTTATTAATTATCTTATATATAGCCTGGAACACGCACGGTACCATATTAACTAATATCAGCAAAATAAATAGATAGATAGATAGAGTACACTTTATTGCACCAGAAAACACAATACACAATATCTTAATAAAGAAAATACAGGTACAATCGGCGGTCTTATCGCTTTGTAGCGATCTCTTCCAGACAAGCGTTGGGTGGACAAGAAGAATTAAGATGGAAAGGGCGGTAGTTGTAAGTGTACTATCGTGTGTATTAAATGTTTAACGTTATTACATACATACATTACATATGTACAAGCTTCAGAAATATATACTTATATTATACATATAAATACACAATATAAAAAAATGTCCTGTTCAATATAGCCTGTCTATCTCCACATATTCACCAAGAAAATATACTTACCTAAACAACCAGGCCACTGCTAGTTACAATTATTTGGTTTACGACTTGTGAGCACATATATCCATTGAATTTTTCACCTATTAGAAGGAAACGATAACCGAAGTCACATCACCACCATAAGCACAATCTGCATAACGAGTTAACACAGAACAGTACAAAGCTATACATGTACTTCTAACCAAACAGCGTCTGCTATGTTCACACTACATACCATCATCATGATTATATCAATCGAAGCACGAATTCTGAACAAGGGCTTCTGAAGATCTCCAAAAATGCCGGTCGCATACAACTCAGCTTCCAGCCACTCGCACGAGATCATCGGTGTATCTTATGGAGGGCTTGCCCACGTTGTTTCTTTCGATAACCATTGATCACAGATCATTGAAAATAAGTATAGAATATAATACACAATAAATTGCATTCAAGAAGACATAATAATGGTCGTATCTAGAAATCTTAGCACTTGGTCCATGACAGTATAACGTATGTATATTCTATTTAGTATAGACTAGTTATGTTAAGGAAACCCAACGTGCTATGTGGTTATAAACCGGACAGTGGACATTCATTATTAAGAATTCATATGAACAAAGGGAATATTTTAATGGGTTCGGCATGATAATGTGAGTCAATGAACAGCTATAAAATGTAGAGTAATTTAAAGGTTCCTTCAAATTACTTAAAGCCAGTAAGTAATAACGGACATTCTTTCAAGAAATACTTGATATAATGAGGAATTACGTTATAGTAGAAATTATATTGTAGGGTCAAGCATAAGGCGCGGTATGTGGCAGTTATTTTTAAACTAGGGCTTAGTGGAATTTAAAACTTCGGATAAAAAAGAAGTGATGGGATCTAAAACAGATTTTATTTTTCATAAATTTGAAACGTAACCCATGGCTTATACGTTGGTTTTGTGCGTAACTATGGCCGCCTGAATTCTTCAGAGCGATGGGTCGGCTCGGAGTACTGTTCCGGTGGTTACTACCGACCATAAGCGATGACCGCTTAACAGTATTTGTGTGTGCTTACTATCAGGCAGCTTACATACTTGTTTATTTACTATATGAGGTTTTAAACACATTTTAACATGAAATTTATAATAATAATGACCGAACTAACGAAATGCCTCAGAATATCATCTGCATTGATTTAAATATGAAGAGTATGCTCGTGTAGCAGAATCAAATAAAAGATGATTTTGTACATACATACATAGACTCACGCCTGTTTCCCAGAAGGGTAGGCAGAGACAACGGATTTCCATTTGTCACGATCTTTGCACACGTCTTTTGCCTCGATTACTGTCATTTTGTACATATGTATTTTTTTGTACGACAATTTATTAATTTATCAGTTGCAGTATAAATATATA
Organism: Pseudoips prasinana; assembly: GCA_951640165.1. Taxonomy (NCBI): domain Eukaryota; kingdom Metazoa; phylum Arthropoda; class Insecta; order Lepidoptera; family Nolidae; genus Pseudoips; species Pseudoips prasinana. The sequence continues at coordinate 15,124,783 of OX621244.1, forward strand.
TACGCTTTTGTATCAGAATAATTGCAATTGTACCAAATATTTAGATGGACAAATAATTTATCTAGGTATTTTTATTAAAATGTGGCCTTTCTTTATTTTAATCATATTCGTAATATAATGGCATACGTCTGCCCTTCCACATTTCTTCAATACACAGAGTACAGTAATTATTATTGTAATCCCCAAAATAAATAAATTTCGGAAGTTACAATGGCTATAAAAGTTTAAACCATGTGAAGTTAGGTATGACTGCACATGTGGCGCAGCGGCTAAGACAGTCGCCTCGCCGCTTCGTGTCGCAGGTTCGAGTCCCGCGCCGAACAATTATTTGTGTGACCCATAATTAGTTGTTCTGAGTCTGGATGTAATTTGTGTCCGTCTATTACATGTTTGTGAAGTACCCCGCGACACAGGGATTAGATTCCCTAGCGCGGGCGTTGTCTTTTAAAAAAAGAAAAAAAAGGTACTTTTATTGCTGACCTTACCCAAATACAGTTGACGTCACGTCAGTGGACATATATTATTAACGCTACAACAAAAATCGCTCTTACTCCGTACGTATAAGACACTGCGAAGTTCAAATGTATCCACCATAGTGCCGTCGACTGTAGATAGTAACTGCATAACATATCATTTTCGAACGCAGTCAATATCAGTCGAATAAGCAATCAGAATAATACAAGCCAAACTTTTGAACCCGAAAACTGCTGCACCGAAATTAATTAAAAATCGGACAAGGCTCGGTACAAATTAAATGGTCTTTTGGTTGCACTTTTCGCTGGTTTTCCGGCAGCCAAACAAACATTTTGATTAACAACATGCATCGAATCAATCAATTTAATTGGTATACAGCTTTTGCTTTTTAAAATTATACGGCATGTTTACTTAGTCGTGTAAAAGCCTCATCAAACCACAATCTACTGCTTTCAACAAGGTATATGCTTGGCATATTACAAAGAAAATTTCAATTATGAAAATAAAACCTGGTGATGAAATGATTATCAATCATCATTCTATCTCAATATATTAAAAAAGCTAGTTAAGTTAGAACGGAAGGTGTATAGTCACGATTTGCTATTGTATATATTATCACAAAATATAGGTGTTTAATAAATTGCTTTATTAAATTAAGTGTCAATCAATCAAATCATATTTCGAAAATAAATAAACTTACGCAAATTTGGCCAAGATTTAGAAACATTCTAATTTTAAGACAGTTTAACAGTATAATCAAATGATACGGATAAAATTTACAATTCTAGGAGAACCTAGTACATGTAGTTTTCGAAGCACAATAGAATTAGGTGTTTCTACGTAACTAAGTACAATGTAACATTTTTGCTACTGTCGTGCCAATTTGTTATTCATGATTAATTTGAATGAAACATAAAAAAAATTATATCAAACTAGCACTGGGTCACCTGATGGTAAGTGATCATCACCGCCCATAGAAACTCGCAACACCAAAGAAACGCCAAGTGCGTTGCCGGCCTTTAAGAAATGAATAGACTCGCTTTTTGAAGCTTGCCATGTCATACCGGATCAGAAATACCTCCGCAGTCAATTGATTCCATAGAGTGGTAGTGCGCGGTAAAAAGTTGTGAAACGCACGATGGAAAGTTTTTTGTGAAATTAAGGGTAATGTGTGCCGTTTGACTCTTAAAAAGTGCTTACTAGAGTTCCGACTTCTGCTTACTATATAAGAAGTACTGTATATGCAAACTGAAAGTTTTAAACTAGGTACATAATAAAATCTCTTCTTCACAACACAAGCAGAAGTTAAATCACCACCAAGTTAATTTTCCTACAACTATAAATTCCGTAAAACTCTTTCGTACCACAAACTTCAGTAAACACATTTAGAATTCAGTGTAACGTTTTCGTATATATCTTAATAACATCGTCCATTTCAATAAAACCTAGTTCAATTCACGGCAAAACAACCAAATGACGCAAACAAACGTAACCATTCCACGTATCGTCATAAAGGCTATTTTTATTGCTTACAGTTAACATAAAGTTTATCCGGCTTCATCCCCTAACGTCTCTAAATGCAATCCAAACGCAGTGGAACTAGGAATTATACCAGCATTTACTTTCAACGATGCACTCAAGATATTTTCAAGTGTGGTGAAGTGGGGTTAAATGTGAAAATATTTTTATTTCAATAATATGGTAGTTTTATATCGATATTAAAAGGCGGTTGTGACTTCGTTTTCACTTGAAAGGTGTTTGATTCTGTTTTTAAGACCACAGCCTTTTGTTTCATCTTTTCAATTCACTCACTGATGGACAAGGCCTCCCAAAATGATTTCTATAATAGACTTGTGTCGATAATTCGGAAGGATATGCCATATTCGCCACGCTTGGCAGACGGGTTAGTGATTGCAGTATGATGGATAGTAGACAGAGAGACGTTGCTACCCATTCTCTTGAAGAAACCCTGGCTACCCTTCGACGCCCCCCACGGAATGATGTAGGGTGGCAATTTATCTATGCCGTAAGCCACACAGCAGTGTTATTAGTTTACAATAATATTTTTATCCGAACATTACAATAAATATTGTATTGTTCAGATAATAATATTAGATTTTCGGCTACTCTTAACGAAGACGCCATACATATGCGTGTACATACATTAGCGCACTCTTTCTCTCTTTACCTTCAGTATAGTTATAATTCTCCTACAACATAAAAACACGCCTTTTCATGAAATTACCAAGCGCCGCAAGGACTTGGTTTGTGACACATTTCAAAGCAACTTCTCTTTTACACAACGCTTTTTCTGTTATTTAGGACCCAATCTTTATAATAAAATAAACAAGAAACTGAGCATTTACCCTCTCTCTTTACATGCATGTAAAGAAGCCGTCACAAAACTACTACTAACAATGAATTATCAAGAAACAGAACAATTATTACAGCAAGTTTCCTAATACCACGCCCACTCACATACGTAAACACTCATACGCACGCGCGCGCTCACAAACACACACCCACACACTGACATACACACACACACGCACAAACACAAACACACATACACACACACACACACACACACACACACACACATATATTAATATAAGAGCTTTCTATTAACATCTATTATCTAATGTAAGTTTTTTTGTATTTTGTTCATATTATTACTTTTTCTCTTTTTATTGGAATTGGGTGAAAGTTAACTCACCCTATAAATAATAGATGAATAATGATGGAACTATATAAACAAAGTTGGGCCTAGCACCTTTAATACAAGTTGTCTCCGAATAACTTAGCTAAGGTGCTAGCCACCACACAGATTGCGAAGTATATTGTGACAAACAAACAATTTTATTATTTAAAAATGTATTGCATTTTACTGTACGCAACTATTATTGTTATAGTTTTATGTTATGTGGTGAAATAAACTATTATCTTATCTTATCTTAGTATTGTTTTCCGAAAAGATGAGCTAGCTCACACAATCAAACAGAACTCAAGAGCTGAACCCATTGGGGCTTGAACTTGGTCCCCTGCGTATGGTGGAGTAACATCCAATTGCCTTTTTATGATAGAAAACTAAGTATATAATAAAACAAAAGCAGGTCTAGGATGACAGTTTGGACATAATATTATATCTCCTGCCTACTGCAGTCCCCGGAATTATTCCAAAACGTCTGTAAATAAACAATTTTCTGTGATTTCACTGTCCAAGCAGAAAGGTATGTCTATTTTAGCTTGCTATGCTTTATGCTATAAGGAAGTTATCAATTTTACAAATGTAGGCAAGTACAATAGGAATCTTTTTTAATTATCACATACATTTTAATGGGTGTTAAATAACACTAATTATTTATTATTTTATTATTTATTTATTATCAGATAACATGATCCATTATATTCAAATTAAAACAATAAAGAATTGCAATACTATTCGCACATAAATTATACCATTCTTATTTTAACATAATTGGCTGAAAATGAGGTTCTTAATTCAAATTTAATGGGTCAAAATTGTTCCTTTAGCAATTTCGTTAAAAGTATACAGTCGTTTAAAATTCCTTAGGATTGAAAAACGTCTGAATCGTAACTTAAAATTATTTCTTCAAATGGATACTTTATATGCTGCGGACGTAGCTCTGACCTCCTCGTTTCACTTATTTCGATATTGGACCCCACTAATTTTGTTTACTTATTCATTAAAATGGAGAGCGATGGCGGACTCCGGCGAAATGCTTTCTCTATTAGATTTTTATGGAAAACTGAATACGTGAAAGTGGATTTTTAAAGCGGAAACCTTTTTATTTAACTGCTTAATAAGATTACACCTATAAATTGGTTCATGCTATTATGGCAATATAAGTAAGCTTTTCCAGGTTTATTTTATTGAGGTTATTTAGTTTCGCTGTAAGATCGTATTTTATTTTATAGTCTAGGGCTGTTAAATTTAGCTCTTTTAAGGAAGATTACTTATTTCTATAATAATATTTACTATGTAGAAATGCTGTATAAAACTGCAGACGTATTTTAGTTATCAATACAGAATTGAGTGGATAATAAATAAAATATCGAATTTCGATTTTGATATTTTTAGAGTTTAGTTTTTAATTTAGCGTTAATTATTTTAATTACTAGAATAGTTTTTATTGGAATGATAAATTAGTAGTATATATAAAGTTATTGAATTATAATAGATGAATATATTAATAAATAACATTGATAAATTGTAAAAAAACAAATCTGATAAATAGGGGCATCTTTTGCTTTTTAAATATGTTGTTTGCGTCAGGGCCGAAAACAACATATTAAGTAAAATCATTATGTTGATTTTGCGATCTTTGCACAAAAAAAGGTTTTCACTCATAAGATCTTCGGTCCATATTGCCCTGCCCATGTTGCAACTTCCGTGTCGTGGTCACCACTCGAGAAGCTTTTTACCCAGCGTCCGCTCGTTCTAGAAGCTATGTGCCCTGCCCACTAGAACTTCAGCTTGTTAATTCTTCGAGCTACGTCGCGTCGTTACTTTAGTTCGCCTGTGGATTTCAACGATGGGTGCCATTGTATTATTATTTTAGTTCATCATTAGTCAAACATAGCAAGACTATTATATTTACAAAATAATTAATGAATAACAACTATTACAATCCTTCCCATTTAATTATTATTGCATATTTGGTGCAGTGGTAAGGCACCTTAATCACGTAGAAAGGTTATCTCGGAATCGTAGCCAAGACAGGGCAATTATATATTTTTTCAAGTCTTGTGGGGCCTCAGGTAATTTTTTGTAAAGTACTCTAATACTCTAAACAATATTTTTTTATAAGAGGATTTTAAGCCTGTATGGCTTAAAATCCTCTTATAAAAAAATATTGTATTAAAAATGTAAATTTGCCTCTGTATAATTATGTTTGCAATGAATTTTATTAGTCATATTTTTAGTAGCTATACATAGTACCTAGGGGTATAAAGTTATTGAGTAAATAGTCTGTACATTAATTTCGTCTATCGGATACCACTGTGATTTATTTAACTGCTTACATAATTACTGTTTACCCTTAAACTTCAAACGTATCAATTTCATGAACCTTGTGAAAAGTGTACCATTAATTAACATCACCTATAAAGTAAAACATTCCCGGAAAGCTCTCAAAGAATAGAGAAGGATCAATGTCCAGCAGAGGGACATTAATGGGCTAAAATGATGTCTGCAGTGTCTGCACTCAATCCACGTTCCGGTCTTTATGTTTCCATTGCAAGTTAATCGCACTTAAAGCCGTATGTCTAGACATGATACCTTATAAAGATGCAGTCTTGAATGTTAAAAATATTAGAAAATCAAGAACAAAGAAACACCTCACCAGAATAACGAATAAAATAACAATCGGAATATCAACAACGTCTGCAACGCTACGAAATAATATAAAACAGGTGACAAAAATGGATACTATTTGAAAATAACCAAATAAGGAGCAGACAAATCCAGACATGTGTTGTGGGCATCATTGTACGAATGTAAAACAGAAAGATGAAGAATATTGCTCGTGAACACGGCGTACGATATCCAGATATTACTCCAGATTTACGTAGAAAATGCAACGGTCTGGAAGCTTGATGGACTGCCGATTCGCATCTTGAATTATTCATTCGTATCCCAAAAGTTTACCAAGACGGCCCCATTGAACATTGCTTTATTTTATAGTTTATGAAATTCCGCATCCTCTTTTACGCGAGTTTTGGTTTATGTTGCATTTTGTGGCCGGAATTTTGTTATGTTAGTGCTTTACTGAAATTGGATCTGCAGCCTGAAACTTTACGGAAACTCTTATTTACTTCTAAGTCTAATATTTATCTAAATTTTACTCGTATATCAATGTTATACTGATACGTTTAAGTTCTTGTTATTAAATGACCAAAGCGTACTATATCATATCCAGGGTCAGTATTGCACGTGTGGCGTAGTTGTTCTGCTTCTTGTATTTATCTACTGTATATTTTTAAAGTCCTCTGCGATACAAGCATTTACCTTATCAATCATTACAAATGTAAGAAGTCCAATTTTAAGAGAGGTAGGGCACAGCGTTCATTCACTCAAAGAGCAGCCCGACTGGGGAAGTACCTTAATCTTACAGAAGACATTCCTTAATAATATTAATAACTTTAATGTTGTGTTTCAGCGAGTGAGTAAGGTCGCCAGAGATCATCGGGATGGCGGGAAAGGTCAAGGTCAAAATATAAAATAAATATCTTGGGACAACTAACACACTATGGCATCCACAAAATTGATAAACAAATTTATATGTTTCGAAATACATACGTACGAGTATATAATGAATTACACCGAGACATAAAACAAATTATCGTGTTCATCACACAAATATTTGTTCCGGATGGGAATAGAATGGCTAATCAGTCAGCTTCACTAACCACTAAAACAATAGGCCCGTCTAGTAGGTATCGTCAGATTCATTTTATTTTTAACCAACTTAAAAAAATTATGGTTATCAATTCGACTGTAAGTTATTTTTTGTACTAATTGAAATCAATTAATTGCCTTGTTTTATTGTGTAATTCAAAAGAAGTCGAATATATGGTTTCTTTTAGAATGCATGTTCCGCGATTTCTTATCATTCCTTTTTTACTCTCATGGAATGCTTGCGGAATGGTTCCATGTCAATTTTTATTCCAATAAGATGTTTTAAAGGAATTTTAAAGTGATTTTTGACAATTCATTATTAAAATACTTTTTAATATCTAGTCCTCCATCTGTGAGACGCACGGAAAGTTAAACGGCTGTTACTTTGAATATCTATAATATTTTTTTTATATGTTCTAATTGTCTAGCGTTCTTTTTTAAATTTAATTTGCGGAAAATTAAATGATAAAGTGTAAAAAAATATATTTGAGCAACATTGAAGTATCCATCTTGGCTGAATTAGGTACTTAGGTATAAGTTAAGGGCCTGTAAGACACAACATTGCCTGCATTGTTGTGTCCTGTCGATATTCTAAACTTATCATCAAAATTAAATTTGTGAATCATTCCTCATCAAAATCAATTAATTATTCAAATCTGATAAACGTCATGAAAATACTATCACCTCAGAGACATTGTAAAAAATATGTGGATCTCCGACAATAATAATATATTGACGTTTTATCTTCTTTAAAATGTGAAAACCTTTTAACTTAAGTAATAGATTGAACCATTACGAACAATGCTAATAAATTGTCCTATTTCCAACTAATTCACTAATAGACTTCAATGAGCGTTCCAATAAGTCAGTGTAACTATAAGTCAGGCGGTTCGGACACGTTCCTCTCTGCTACATCCGTTAACCATTCGCCGACGCACAAATCGGTTCGTTTGCGAAGACAAATGGCAGCCGTCTGCTTCCTAACATATACATGGATTGCATTTTCAAAAATTACACCAAAAAGAGTTGAAAATCCAATATCGGGTGCAGGCGCAAGCATGAATGCCGTCGTATTTTTTGCACTTCACTAAACAGCAATTTTAAGCCTTACCCTGCTGATTATAAAGGTTATTTTCAGATGGATGTATTAATTTAGTCGGCATATGAAAAGTGATGCTCTGTTATTGATATTCCGTTTAGCATTGTCGATGCGCTTCGAGCGTGTCACCCTCTGTTGCCACGTTTGGCTTTTTGTTTAACAACAATAGAATTTATTTTACTATTATACCGCGATTCGGTATGTCATGGCTATTGTTCGATTAGCGATCGGCACCCATCGTGTGCAGAAAGTATTTGGCTTGTGGTATTTAGCGCCGACGGTGGCATCTCAAGGCGCTTCGTTAGGCCCTTGTTTAGAATCTAAATTGCAGCATTAAGTGGTAATTAAGATGAATTAGTGGCGATAACAGGCAGAGGTGACGTGCCAACCTTGTCGCCGGATTTAAATTCTTCAGGTTGGACAAGAAATATGTTGAAAGCTAATAACCGTGTTTATGGCGAACTTAGTTTTATTAGTAAAAATGAAATGTGGTTATGGCATTCTAAATCATAATGATTTTAATGGACAGTCAAAATTACTGATGTGTGCAAATTATTTCACATTATTTAATACGTATTAATAAAAACACATGCTACACGTATCTTTAACGAAAGAATTGCACCTATCTTGTTATTTCGAAGCCTGTCTTTCTGTTTGTCAATGATAAATTTCTTAAAAACTACTTTAATTGTAAATTTGGTACAATTTCATGCTGTAATTATGCAAGTCTAGGAGGAAACGAGTTCCATGCTTTGGATGATTCATGGGTAAAAACAGTAAAAATAAAGACCAATAAAGTTTAATTTAAATTTAGTGTGATTAATTTAAAAGACATAAAATAGTAAAAATTATTTAACGACTGCCATATACTACACTACAACTCACACTACAGCCTTAAAAAAACTAAATATTGAAGCCTACTAGTAATTCTAATTAACTTAGGTTTATTAAATCAGTGTAAATCTTGTAATAACCTCCAATCCGTCAAAGATCCAAGTTTGTTTAATGACAACCTCGTATAATAAAAATAAAATGTAAAGCCACAAAGAATATTACCAAAATATTCATATTACGTTTATCTAAAAGCTCATTCCAAAATCTTATGTTCAAGGAAAATTGAAATTTTCGAGGAAATGACGTAATCCGCCCGGACACACGAATCTATTGACTTTCATAGAGCAACAAAATTCAAATTGAACATCGTACAGTCATCTCAATAAGCAGCTTGGCTCTGAACATGAGTCGTAAATTTCACATCCACAATGTTTAAAAAAATATAGTAAAAAATGGAAGTAAAAATACATGGATGCGTTTTTTTATCTTTAGATTTTATGTATGTTTTTCAGATTTAAATGAAAACGAGGTAATGGGAACTAAAAGAAATAACCACCAAGAATAGTCAGGCTCACAGAATAAGGGTCCTGGACAGTTAAAATTGATATTAAAAGAGACTCCTAATTCTGTAAAACTTTAGTTTATTGTAAACAAATTAATTTATTATTATGTGTTAACTTTTTTTTAAAGACAATAGGCCGGTCAAATTAGACCTTAAAATAGTAAGGTTACAATAATTCCCATTAGGCTGAAAATTGGTAGGATCGTTCATTACACTATTGAAAGGAAATGTGAAAAGTCCTCATCGATCCGACACGTGCAAAAAACATTACTCGGGGTCAAAGGTCACAAAAACGGGTTTTCCGCAATTTTTAGCAAAACTGTAAATTTTATCTTAAAACTAGCTAAGACAAAACTGTAGATTAGGTAATTATCTATAAAAATGTCTCAATATTTTTTTTCCTAAGAGCCACCGTTTTTTAGATATAACGATTCAAAAAGTTGTACGAGTTGTAATCGTCATAATATGCACACGTTTCCACGCCACCTTTGAGGTAGTGTACTCAGCCAGATTTCTTAAAGTGGTTTCCCCGATAGGCTTATTCCACTGATCTGTTGTAGTTGATAGTCATTCAATAGCTTCAAATTAAATAGACTCTATTTAATTTGGAGCCATTGAATGACTATAGAAACTGGGCAGGGTTGAAAATGATACCTGAGTGAGGTACTCAGGACAAACAGACATGTTAATGCACACAAATATCTGTTCTGCGTGGGAATCGAACCCACCACATGCGGCGTGCAAACCAAGCAATTTACCAACCACGCCACAGGCCCGTCAAAACATTTGAATTATAAAAAAAAATCGTTTTGAGAAACTATCGTCACGTCGAAATCATGGCGGTAATATTTACAGAATACCTACATAATACTGTGTGGAAAGAAAAATGGATTTAGTTACAATTTTTCCAGAAAAGAAGTTTCTCAAGTATATGTTGATAAATAAATAAATAAATAATAAATAAAAAAGGTTTTTATTCACGTAGACTTTAAAAAAGCGCTTGTAAATAGTCAGAACATGTTTGTAGTAATATAATTGTATACATTAGATATTATTTCTAGTAACATAGATATTTAGGTACATCTTGTATGAAAACATTTATAAAATTTATTTTATTACAGAAATGATATTTAGCTAGCTCGTATCAAGTTATTGTCAAGAGATTATGTTTAATTATCTAGTTTAAGTCTAATGTTTTTACTACATATTGTCAATGGTTCTGTCTATATTAAAGGTATTATTATTATGACGGACCTTGTGTTAATAACGACGGTCGCGCTTTAATGCTTCCACCGGATCCAATGCGCCCCAACTGAGAAGACCCAGCGAAACAAACTCAGTGGGTTCATCTACTACCGGTTTCAACACGACCCAGTTGAGACGGTCCGGCGAAACATACTCAAGCGGGCATGAACACGGGATTTGGTCCAATTAGAGTAATTATTTAGTAGGCAAACACAATATATGCTCGATCGGTTGTCTGAATGCTTATTATTTTAGATTATATTTAGGTATACAAAAGAAAAACTTCGAAACAATAACATTATTCATTTTGAGACAGAGTCAATAATTTTAAATTAAGTATATGATAGCAATCATTTACAGATAGTTCACGTAACACAGCAGATCAGTCATGTCTATATGGCTACAAGATCTCCAGCGAGCAATGTGCAGGTAGGAAGTGAGAGCCAGACGTCTTTGTCATCGATGTACTCTTTAGTGGTGTAATAACCCCTAGCCATAAGTATACGTTTAATATGTGTTTTAAAACTTGTGTCAGGCAGATCAGTAATTTGAGTAGGAAGCTTGTTATAAAACCTAATACAATTTCCTAAAAATGATTTATTAGTTTTGCTTACTCTAAAGCCTGGCATGGCTAGTTTGTTTTTATTCCTAGTATTTATATTATGCAGTTCACTTTTCTTTTTATAATTATGAATATTTTTTCTAACAAACATTATATTCTGATATATATATTCCGATGGCACAGTAAGTATATTTATTTCTTTAAACAAATTTCGCAAAGAATCGCGACTGCCTAAACCATAAATGGCTCTGACTGCTCTTTTCTGCAATACAAAAATAGTACCTATGTCAGCCGCCGAACCCCACAGCAGAATGCCATACGACATAATGCTATGAAAGTACGCGAAATACACTAATCTAGCAGTTTGTTCATCTGACAATTGCCTTATTTTCCAGACAGCATAGGAAGCCGAACTTAATTTACCTGCTAACTTTTCAATCTGAGGACCCCATTGCAATTTTGAATCAAGTGTCAATCCTAAAAATACGGTCGATGGGACTAGATCTAATATTTTCGCATTAAGTGCAACTGTTGGTACAATTTGAGTTACATTCGGCAATGAGAACCTGATGCATTTAGTTTTCCCTGCATTTAACAAAACTTTTATTGTCGCTATTTAAGTAATTTTTGTCCAGCAATGGTCGTCTTTAGGCTGGTATGATTAAGTCATTTTACGGAAACTATTCCTACCATTTCGATAAAATCTAAAGAATGGAGATTTTCAGGGATGAAAAATAAACCTCGGTTTCATCTGAAAGAAAATTCCTTTTTGATGAATTATCACACAACGATAAGAAGTAGTTTAATGAACTAATGCGCCCAATGGTTTAAATATCTTACTTGAATATTAGAAATTTTGAATTTAAAGTTTAATACAATTTATTATACTTAGTGCGATTAATATTGACTTCATGAAGGTTAATCAAATGAAAACAGCTGGATTAATTAATTGATCTGTTTTTGTCTACTCAAAAGTAAATAAAATATAGGATTAAAATTCAATTATACAATTTAGACTTTTAATACGATACGATGTATGTACCTACGGTTCAAATATTGAGCTTTGATATGATAACCAACTGTCAGAATGTTAAATTTTATAAATAAATAGTATCTCCCAAAAATTCGTCATATTTCCAAGTTTATGACGCATAATGCACCACAGGTGAGTGACTTGGATAATGACTAATATAACTTGATGTTGTTAGCTAAAGGAGAAGGAAACTTCTGGGCCCAGCAGTTAACTAGTTGAAATGTGGATTGAAAACCGTTATATCTTTCCAAAGGAAATCACAAAATATGGTATCATGTTTCTATCTAGGAAGCGAGAAAACTTAAATTAAGTTATGAAACGAAATAATCGATAAAATAATGATGAATTGCTCGCAATCGATTAAGAATAAATCGGTAAAATCTCAGAATATGTTTGAAAATCGAGTGAAAAGTGTTTTTCGTGGTATCGATTCATAGCGGATCGTATTCCTTTAATTTTTCTTCGGGCAACACTTCTCTGCCTGACAGCCTTTACATGCTATTTTGACTGTCACTCGTTCGTTGTCTTTCGTTTTAAGAGCGCACGTATTTTCCATGTTTTATTTGTGGTTTTCTTCGACTGTAGTGACTGCCGGGACGCGGGGGATCCAAACGTGCCAGATCTTCGACATGTCACACTCTCCATTCATAAAACCATGGCACAACCGAAGCCATTCAAAAATATTTTATAAAAAACTACAATGTTATAATTTAACCTCACTTTTACCATAATTCATATAACTTGATTCCTGGATAGCCAAATTTCACCATAATTTTAGTGAGGTCTTGTTATTATATCCTCTCACAAATAAGGCTAGTTTGATTCAGTTAACACCTGGGCCCAGGAATGTATGGAGTCATTCCCTTCTCCTTTGAAACATATTTCAAATTAAATTCATCTTTTATTAAATTTCAATGGCTATCTATATTGATTTCCTCTTGATTTTAGTAGCGTGGGAAATCGCGGATCATACAGTGGATTAAATTCCTGGATCTGGTCAGAGCCACTATTTGCTTTAAGTGTAACATTCGAATTCCCTTGTCCTCTTACTTTCGTACATCTCACCGTGTCTGTAAGGAATACTTCGTAAATCTTAACTTTTGTCTACAACATCCGAGCGTAAAATTGTTCAGTGTTTTGCACACTACATCAATTCATAAGTATCGGAAATAATATATTGATAGTTGCGGTATTGCATGGAGCTGTGAGTTGTAAATACATTTCGAAGATTAATTTGTCTAGAATGGTGGGTGTTGTGTGTACACAGACATAGGTTTAGAGTTTATAAATTCCCTATTTTTGAGTCTGTGTTTTAAATCTTTCCTTCTTTATCACATGGGCAGTGGTTACCCTAGTGTCAGAGTTGTTCAAGCCGCCCGTAGGCCTCTGACATGCCGGCGCTGGGATCTAATCTCAGCGCGAGAGAGTATGCGGCGTCCGGCTGGCTTCTCCCCGGCTTGACGTCGCCCCTGGGACCGCTGGCGTTTGGAGGAGGGGAACTCCACTCGTCTTACATAAGCGGTCCCGGGAAGAGGTAACCTGCTGTAGCTCAGGTTGCCTAAACGCGCCTGTGCGTGAAGGGGAGGGGAGGAGGCATCTGGCCCCCTCCCTTCCCCGGAGGAGAGTCTCAGACGCTCAGTGTATAGCGGGGGTACTGGCGAGATCGTTCACGAGTACCCAGGCCCCCCGCTACAGGCATTGTGAGGCTGGCTACCATGGTGGTTTTAGTGCGTATCCCGGGACTAGCCCGAGTGAGTCCCACATAACCCGTCGCCTCCCCAAGCGGCAGATATGCGTAAGTTTAATGCATTTCCACCATGTAAAAAAAAAAAAAAAAAAGGCCTCTGACATGGCTTAACGACTGCTGTCTAATGACAACAACCGGGACCAACAGCTTAACGTGCCCTCCGAAGCAAGGAGACGCTCAGAAATTAAACCACTTTAACGGTCAGCCATCTATGGACTGACCGCGTGCCTAGTGTAACTGGCTATGAGCGCCTGAGTGTTATAAAATAACTTCTGAAGACATTGCGTAGCAAATAAACATAAGAGATTCTAAAATTATCTATTCATAAAATACAATTTCACGAGTTTCATACGAATGAGCAATATTCAGTAATGTTTTCTTAAATTTGCATAAATTCCCTGAAACATACTAGTTGAGTACAAACTCGTTGTTATTCTTCATATCGAACCCGAAAATACATTAACTAAAACCAATAAAATTTAAACGATTGATTGACATTTCGCATATATTTAACGTTTAATTTCGGTACACAAACAATATAAACATGCGGGCTTTTGTTGATAGCTAGCTAATATCTGTTTAAATAACTATTCGATCGTTTAATTCTATTGTAAATCATTGTTAACAGACGTTTGGTTTTTCACTGATATTTATTATGCGTACAATTCACGGCTGTGATGGTATTTCTTTGGGTGAGTCAAATACTCCGTAATCAATTTATAATATACGACGTTATTAATGTTTTATTATTTTAATTATAATAAATCTGTATTTAGCATCTTAATATTGCCACTTGTAGTTTAGTGTAGTTTAGATAAATAATTTTATAGTATATCAATTTAAATATACAATGAAGTGTACACAAGATAAATAAATACCAAGTAATGAAAATTTGTGGTGCGATTACCACCCAGGACAGCTATTTGTGTGCATGGACATGTCTGTTTCTCCTGAGTCTGGGTGTAATTTATCTATATAAGTATGTATTTACAAAAGAAAAGTAGTATATGTAGTATATCAGTTATCTGGTATCCATAGTACAAGCTCTGCTTAGTTTGACATCAGATGGCCGTGTGTAAATAATATCCCAGGAATATATATATAAAATATAAAGGTAAATGGTTTACTTGTTGATGGGATGGGGTGTATACCTCGATTTTGTAGTGCCTCTGGAATGTTTGCTGAAGCAAGAATAGATGGATTTCATGCCATCATACGCAAGAGACTGACGTCAATGATAACCAGGATACGAGGCAGCTCTAACAGAATCCTGAAAGTCATTGCAGATAAACAGGATTCCAATATCCTAAAAGCGTATATTCGCGCTCAAATAAGATAGTGTAAGTAGTATAAATAAGATAGTGTAGTATTCTATTTTATTCATATTTTGTGTAATTCTTCTATGTATGGACTTTTGTCTGAAATAAAAATAAAAAAAGATTAAAGATTTATTATTATTATTATTATTAAATATCTATAAGTATAATCGCAAAGACACTGAGATAATGTGCCAAGCTATAACTATACTTCTTTATCATAATGAAATTTAAAACGTATTCTTAGTGCTTACTTTTAGTGTGCCCTAGTATGCTATGCCTCGTTGGTCTAGCGGTAACGTGTTCAGCCGCAGAGAACGAGGTCCTGGGCTTAAATCCCAGGTCGAGCCAAAAGCGATTTTGGGACTTTTCTGTACAAAGAAAAATTTCTTAACATCAACCCGAAGTATGGGAGTTCGCGGTATTATACCCCCGTGCCTCGGAGAGCACGTAAAGCCGTCGGTCCTGTACTTGATCTCTTTCCGATCGTGTCGCTAGGCGTCCCATCGGATCATGAGAGTGATGGAATAGAAAGTTCTCCGGTGTTTGCTCACACACATGTGCACTATATGTCCTGTATATGTCGCCGTGGCCGAAATTCGTCTAAGAGGAAATTATGATGCTATGCCGACTGAGCCTGAACCGAGTGAGACTACGTCGATAAATAAACTATTTCTATCCATTGTAAAATATATTAACATCATTTAGGGTAAGAAATATTTGTTTAGTACCTACTATTGTGTTCATGTAAATAATAGCCGTTGGTACATATTAGCAGACTAGATGCTTTACGACATGCTTTTCTTAAAATGCATAGAATTTTCTAATTCAGCGCTATTATATAACCGTAGTTGACTAAAAGAGAGTCAAGTGCGACACTAATAATTTAGTAAGGAAATAATATTACGACATAGTGTTTATGTTTTTCACTTTGCTACTTTTATATTTTAATGCCCGTTAGTCCGTAGTTCCGTTTGTCCAACTTCAGTTTTAATCTGAATAATTTCTCTTCCAAAATATTCTACATACCTCGTACAAAGCAGCGGAGCTGTTGAAATATTTGTGGGTTAGTACAGCAGCAGTCTTTATCTCTCTTTAGTATCAGTCTGAAACTTTCCACAGGGCGGAAACTATTTTGCCAAAGCAGTGATTCTTCAGTCAATTTTGTAAAGAGCTTATATGTAGGTACCATGAAGTGCAGCACTCAAAGCGGCGTTAATTTCATGCTTGCCTGAATAATATTTTAATTACGTACTTTATAGAAAAAAAAACTTGAGAGGTGTCAAGGGACACCCGGATGGAACGAAGTTATTTCTTATTATGTACAAAAACCTGTATACACTCAACAAAAATAATGGTCGCGACACCACACTGTTCAATGCGAAATAGAAATGAAAATATCTGGCTTGCTTTCTATAAGAGAGAGAGAGAGACAGACAGAGAAACATGCGCACGCCGCACAGCTGCAAAAAGTGTCGTGACAACTTTTCGTAAGATTTTTTTCCGTCTAGCCCCCTTTCACAACGCGCGATAAGGAACTTCGTTCCAAAATCTGTTTTTTCTCTTTTTGCATACTGGCTCTGCTATCAATTCCATTACATTCATAATGAGTCTTTGCCATAATGGCATACCTACTGGTTCATAAAGATTAGTACGGTACCAACTCAAAAGACCCTGCAAAAGACAGCACTAGTTAAGCGCAATGAACCGTAAATATGCCGCACAGAACAATAATAATTAGAATCCTTTGTATACTTAATTTTGAACATCTAAATAACTAGAATCCTTTGTAAACTTTATATCTATTTAGATTTTATACATTAGTTTTAAGCTATCAAGTAGCCCGTGCGTGAACCGTCAACCAGCCTGACAGAAATAGGGGGGGAAATTTTGAGATCCGTGAACACTAGGGATGCCGGATAAGGAAATTTAGTCAGTTAGTCGACCATGCGAATTCGCTGAAGGCACAGCGTTCAACACAACACGAAGGCGGAATATGAAGCCACGGTGGAATCACTTCGGCGTCTCCGCTGGCGACTTGGTGTAAGCTTACGGCAACTGGTGCCAACTTCTAAGGTGGAAGTCCATGACACCGGAGGAGTAAGCGTCACCGCCACTTACTCGTTGATAATGTAGGTTTATATCGGTGAAATAATTTTTAAAATAAAGATACAATAATCTGTTATTTTCCCTTTATATTATTGTTCAGAAAAATCAGTTATGAACCTTGCTAGTCGGATATTTTTTTATTATTTCTTCCCGTCCCAAACAAAAATATCAAAAGCACCTCTCTACCGTTTTTAGAGTCCGGCCTAAGTTAATATTTGATATAACAAAACATCAAATATCGTGTGGGACATTCATGTTGGCTAAATGTTGAATCGTAATCGTAACTTATAAAGTCAGACCGCTTGAGAACTATGGGTTGGCAGCACTCCAAGTGTTGGTGTCGGATATACTTATATCGCACTTATGTGTATTTGTATCTAAGAGCTGTAAATAACTACTCCTATGTATGAGGAACGTGTTGATTTAGTATCTAAAGTTTCAGTTCGGCACTCAGTATGAAATAGAATTACCTATGTATGTTTCTATATTGTCTGATTTTATATTCCATCCATATTTACATTCCACTGCCACTTAAAAAGTCATAAAATTATTTATTTTTAATTTTAAACCGTTGCATTTCACGGGCCTGTTGGCGTGGTTGGCAAATGCTTGCCATTCGATTCCCACCCAGGCAGATATTTGTGTGCATGAACATGTCTGCTTGTCTTGATTCTGGGTGTAATCTATATATATAAAAATCAATGCCACTTTTCGTTGTAATGTTATAACTCAACAACGCCTTTACCGATTTGGCTAATTTTGGTCTTGAATTATTCGTGGAAGTCCAGGGAAGGTTTGTACGTAGAGAAAAATTTAAAAAAGTCTTGAAAACGTGTAAATTCAACATATTTTTATACTCCCATATACAAACAATTTGTACTAATACTTAAAAGCGTAGCGAAGCACGTACCGGACCGCTAGTTATCTATATAAGTTTGTATTTATAAAAAAAAGTAGTTTAGGTCTTATATCAGTTATCTGGTTTCCATAGTACAAGCTCTGCTTAGTTGGCCGTGAGTAAATAATGTCCCAGGATATTATTATTTATGAAGGAATTATAAAATGTGTTTGTGTTTTAAATATAACGACAGTCGATAATAATGTTTACTCGTACAAGTATCGAAGCTTAAATTTAATCATAAAATATAATAATTTATATAAAATTATGCAAAATACGGAAAAAAATCGACCAAATCAAATTAAGTCAAATTACCTTAGTAACTTATGGGACTTTTATATCTTTTTTTCTGATCCATAAAGAATATTCTTATTATTACATAGGTTTATCTAGCTTCTTTAGACTCAAAAAAGTTATTTATGGCAGAATAAAATTCGAGCCCCTGAGAAGTTTAATTATGCATGGTGTAAACCAATATAATGCCAACTATTATTCAATATTATTTGCAATACTAGATTAAACTATACCATACAATATTTTTAAATCTCTTTTGGATTTTTTTATAATTTAGGCCCCACTCTGCTGTTTGTTATCCGGAGATATACCTACCAGAGCGTGACAAACGCATTATTAAGGTTCCTTTGCACTATGTTGGTACTGAACCACAAAAAGCACACATCTTCAGCAAGGAAACTCATGTTCTACAATTTGTTTACTATCCAGCAGGACTAAGTTCCTTAAGTATCCCACTCTATTTATTGGATACAACAGTTTGAAAAAACTTTGCTTTAAAATATATGGGAAAGAGCATTAATTTAAAAGATTGACCGATCCTTGGCCTCTGCCCGCACTCTGTCATAGAACCCGATCTCAAACGTATCCGTCACGCTTAGTTCACAATGAAATCTGTTGTTTCACAGTAATCTTATGGATGTAGCAATGTCGATATTATTATGTCGATGGAATTAAAGTAGAACGGAAAATATTATAAATATAGATATTAATTAGTACACTTAACAGAAGAGATGAATAAAATCGTTCCCAAGAAAAGTCTGAGGCACTAAGTCAAAATATCAATAACATTCTTGCTAAAATGAACGTTAAAGCAGGTAAAAGTTTAGTATTTTTAACTTTACTGTTACCAGACTTCAAAACAAAGGTGTTATGAACATTGTATTTGTTCTAACTTTTTTGGCAAAGCTCACACCTCTGACTGAAAATGCCGTTGAAAACTTTGCACACCGTTGTGTTGGCATAAGGATTATATATTTTTATATGAAAGAAGACATTTAGCTAAGACTAAGGCTTTTACAATAAAAAAAAACAAACACAATATTGCGTCCTTTTAAAAATCTGTAATTCTATCCTGGTGAACAGTTTTCGGCCAGCGCAGCGTCAGCTGTTTAGTGATAGGAGTAAGTACTACTTAGTCCTGTAGCTTGAGTCATCCCCATCAGCTCACTAACATGATATTTTTCACATATTATTTTTTGAGAATAACTTAGTACAGACGCCAGCACATCAAGCTACCCCAATCTTTCAAATTTCCCCAATTGAAAGTGAACCATATGCTTATGTGATAAAGTAGAAAATCTATAAAAGAAATTTGACAGATTGGGGTAGCTGGATGTGCTGGCGTCTGTACCTACGGGAAACTCTTTGGTGGCAAATACATTAAACTGGTATGCAAAGTTTAATGTCATCATGACTTATGAGTTTCCTATATACATATAATAATAATAATAATATCTGGGGACAATGTCACACAGATCATCCTATCCCCAAACTAAGCAAAGCTTGTACTATGGGTAACAGGCGACGATATACATACTTATATATATAGATAAATACTTATATACATAGAAAACATCCATGACTCAGAAACAAATATTCGTGCTCATCACACAAATATTTGCACTTACCGGGATTCGAACCCAGGTCCACCAGCTTCGAAGGCAGGAGCACTACCAACTAGGCTACGGTGACCGTCAAATATGATAATATGATTTGATACATATAATTTTTACAACGAGAGTACGTCTGTCAGTTCATAGTTTGGCGTAACAGTGGATATTAATCATCAAAGAATTTTCATTATACATTTAAATGGCAAAAAGAGCTTCCAAGTATTTACCAACCACGCCAACGGGAAGTGCTCTTCCCGTTTGCAATGTAGATACTTGCCTTTCACCCGCAGGTCGTGGGTTCGATTCACACCCAGGACGAGATCTGTGTGCATGAACATATTGGTTTCACCTGAGTCTGGGTGTAATTATCTATTTAAGTATGTATTTACATAATAAAAGTAGAATATGTAATATGTCAGTTGTCTGGTTTCCATAGTACACGCTTTGCTTAGTTATCTTATCTTATGCATCTGATCTGTAGATGCCCGTGTGTGAATAATGTCCCAGGATATTATTCAGAATCAGAATCTTTATTTGTTGTGAGATGTTACATACAGGCAGATCCTCTATGTTATGCCAAGAGGCGTTCAAACACTGTATTTAATTAACATTAATGAATACTTTAACTTATAATATTACAGACACATTAGTTATAATAATTAAATGAAATATAAAAATGTCAAAATATGTATTGCATGTCATATTAATTTTAAAGTCTAATAAATCAATAATTGTCAATGTAGGCGAGTTGATGTACAATTCTTTGAGGCAGTAATTATAGAATTGTCGTACAAATAATCATTTAATTTGTAGTAACATTTACTTATCAACATTTTAAATAATTCTTTTTTGAAATTGTCGGGATTTAACGATTTTATTTTATCAGGTAATTTATTAAATATTATTTTAGCACATTGTTGTATATGCTTGTTTTGTAAATATATCTTAAACTACTATTAGGTTACAGCGTTTAAAGTTAATGCAGCCATTATATCGACAGCATATAACGTTAAATGTACCATCACTAAAAATACGGCCATCCTTTTATTAAACGCTAGGTTTAATTTGATTAGTTGGCCACCAATAGCCGTGCTGGTGGGTCATTGGTCAACTTTAAAATGTTTAATTTATGGCTTTTAAATGTGTTGAGTTTAAAATTAAATTATTTTATTGCTTTACTTCATTGTTAGATACGTATTATATTTAGGAAGAATGAATTCAACTCACAATGCGGAGTACTTTGAATTAAACCATTTAAGTACCTCATAGAATGTATCTAATTACTTTTTAAATATCACCAAATGTTTGTAAAGATTTAATAAGATTATTGTATGACAATTGCTGCACAAGGTAAATCAGCTTACCGTATTTCACTAAAGAAGCTGATAAAAACGGTCTCCGAATAAAATGTCGTAATATTTCAAAAGGCATAAGCCACAAAATATATGACTTAGTATCGACATATTTATGGCGTCTGTCATCCAGGTAATGGGATGAAAACACCACAGTACACTCATGGCAATAAGTTAAGAAGAAAAACACAAATAAAAGTAACACAATTGAGGGACCCTCCCTCTGGCAACAAACTCGTGCATAAGTAAAAGATGTATGAAAGAGATGAGTTTCGTCAATATAAGCACGTTAATAAATTAGATTGTATATATTTGGTGCATGTTATGTTCTTCACTCCATAAAGAAGTAGCTGTTGTGTGGAATAGATATAAGACCAAAATACATCACACAAATACAAATAATCTACTTAACAAAACACGGCCTAATGCTATGGATCAAGTAAGTGACAGTTTGGCGAGTATGTAGTGTTAATTGTAAAATTGTTATGTCTGTGTATAAATAAATAAAAAAACAAAAAATATTTTTCTCCTGCAGAATCACCTGATTATAGGGTCGAAGCCTTAGGTATAGATTAAGGTAGTAACAGGTTGTGGAAGAAATGGGATCAGGAAGGGCTTTTAAAGAGGAATCTGAGGAAGATAATTCCGCCACAGAACTGTAGTGTAGAAGGAAATAGAAAAACCACCATATTAATTTTTTTTTAAGAACTTACAAACGGAGAAAGTTCTAGCGACAAGGGCATAGCTCTCAAATTCGTTCAAACACGTCCCAAATTGGAGCTGTTCAGAAAAGTAATTATATCACGTTCAATTAAAAAAAAAATTGAATAAATACGAGTAAGCAAACCTACGGTCCACGAATTAAAAAACTATATAAAAATTATGCTTCTAAAGTATACTATTATAGAATATCAAAGCGAATAAGACAAAGTTTTATACTACCTGTATAGAATAATTACTTCCAGATAAATGAGCTACAAAACGGACTGTTCAAAACTTTTGATAGGAATTTGGCAATTACAACTTCGTAGTTTGGCTATAAATAAAAATGGACATTTCGACTTTTCCGGAGTTATAAAGAAGAAGAAGAAGAAGAAGAAGTACACTTTATTGCAAAAATAAGTAATACAAAATAATGGATACAACAAGAAAATTAGCTTATATTAATGCAATTGGCGGCCTTATCGCTAAAAGCGATCTCTTCCAGGCAACCGAATTTTGAATGGACCAAAATTGGAAGAATCTAATGAAGGTAGCATAAGGTGTACTAATTGATAAGTTATGAATCTAATTAATCTAATACTACGTACATATACATATTATTATGTACTTACGTAATAAGATACATATGACTATGCATATACATAC
This sequence comes from Pseudoips prasinana, assembly GCA_951640165.1. Taxonomy (NCBI): domain Eukaryota; kingdom Metazoa; phylum Arthropoda; class Insecta; order Lepidoptera; family Nolidae; genus Pseudoips; species Pseudoips prasinana. The sequence continues at coordinate 15,147,710 of OX621244.1, forward strand.
ATACACAAATAAATACATAGATACAAATATATATTTATATATACAAATACATATATAGGTATAGTACATAAAAGAATGTAAGGATATTATTTCACAAACGGACGGCAGTAAATTTATTGCCGAGTAGATAAAGTGAGATAGTGCTGTTTAACCATATTTTTAAAAACGTTTTGTGATTGAGCGCGTCAAATCTGTATTGGCAGCGCATTCCATAATCGGACAGCTTGAACGCTGAAGGATTTGTCTGTAAAATTAGTAGAATGCATTGGCATTTTGAGTCGTAAGTTTTCTGAAGACCGCAAGAGTCGCGAATGAGTTGAGTGAAGAAACTGAAAGCGTTCCTTGAGATAGAGAGGAGTGGATGGATTGAACAGAATACTGTATAGAAGTGTGACAATGTGAGTATTCCGACGAAGTCTTATGGGCAACCACTTGAGTTTAGTGCGAAATTCAGAGACGTGATCATATTTACGCAAACCAAATATGAATCGTATGCAAAAGTTTTGAAGTCGCTCAAGTTTATCAAGTTGGTCCTCTGTAAGATCAAGATAGCTGGTGTCACCATAGTCAAGGATAGGGAGAAGCAAGGACTGCGCAAGTGCAATTTTGGTAGCAGTAGGGAGAAAGTTTCGCAGGCGTCTTAGGGAACTAGCAGAAGCGAACATCTTTCTGCTTACTTCTTGTATCTGTGGACCCCAGGAAAGAGTCGTGTCAATATAGATACCTACATTTTTCACTTTATCGGCGTAAGGTATAACAGTACCGTTGAAAACAACATGGGGAGTTTGGGACCAATCAACATTACCGATTTTCCGAGAGCTGCCAACAACAATGACTTGAGACTTTTCTGGGTTAACATTGATGCCATATCTCATGCTCCACTTACTTATATGAGATAAATCTTTGTTAATAACCCTAATGGCTTCCGATAGCTTTTCACAAGGCGTTTGGGTGTATATTTGGAGATCATCCGCGTAAAGGTGGTAGGTTGAAGTAAGTTGGTCAGAAATAGAATTTATAAATAAAGCGAAGAGCAAAGGAGACAAAACGCCACCCTGTGGTACACCAGCAGTAGTATCACACCAAGAAGAGAAAGAATCTTCTATGCGAACCCGCTGCCGACGTCCAAACAGGTAACTGCGAAACCAGTCAATTACCGTTGGAGATATGTTAATGGAGCGTAAAATGGCCAACAGTATGTCAAAATCTACCGTGTTAAAGGCATTGCTGAAATCCAACAATGTTAGCACTGTCATATTGCCATTTTCCATGCCTGTCCTGATATCTTCCGTAATATTGATCAAGGCTGTGGTCGTACTGTGACCTGGACGAAAACCGGATTGGTAGGGATTAAGGAGATTGTTCTTGCGAAGGAACACACTGAGTTGGTTATGGATGAGTCGCTCAAGAACTTTGGATAGAAAAGGAAGTATAGATATTGGACGGTACTCAGAAATGGACGTGGGATGGGATTTCTTTGGCAAAGGAATGATTTGTGCGTCTTTCCACAAGTATGGAAAGACACCACTAGAGATGGAAAAATTGAGGATATGGCAGATAATAGGAAGGATTTCGTCAAGGATAGGTAGGATCATGTTACGGCTAATACAGTCGCTACCAATAGCATTGGATGCGATTGACAATACGCTCTTCTTAACATCACAAGCAGAGAATTGACTAAAGACAAAATGTGGATAGTTGGGAGCCGGAAAAGATGATAAATAGTTTAGTGTGCAGGTTTTTACAGTCCTATCAAAGTTGGACGAAGCTGAAAAGTGCTGATTAAGCAAGTTGAGGTCCAAGTCTTTAGGAATGGTATCTTGTCGTGATTTTCCAACCCCCATAGATTTAAGAAATTTCCATACTTTCGCTGGATCTCCATTTTGAACAGATTTGTGAATATGCTGGCGTTGTGCATCCCTACACACCTTATTACAGTGATTCCTTATATTGATATATTTATCTCGATGGTGATCAGTATTTCTTATTTTCATCTTGGTCTTTGCTGTACATTTCTTATGTAAGAGTACTTTTATGTCATCGGAAAGCCAAGGTACTGGAAGATGTTTCAATCTGATAGGCCGTACAGGAGCATGTTTGTCGTAGATGTTAATAATTGTTTTCGTAAAAATATCAACTTTCTCATCAATGCTATCAGCGTTAAAGAGCGTTGTCCAGTCAATGCTGCTGGCATCCTCAAGAAGATTAACAAGGTTAATGCTACCAAAATTGCGTTGCAAGAGAATTTTTGGCTTTGCCTTAGGCGGCCGAATTTTGTATGAAAGGTAGATAAGATCATGATGAGAGAAAGCGTCGGCAGAACATTGTCCATGTTTGGCAACGTGTTGAGAAGAAGAAACAAAAATAAGATCGAGAAGTGAAGGAGTATAGTTAGGAAAGTTATGAGTAGCATTTAGTGGAAGGATGGATAAGTTATTAGATTCAATAAGAGAGACAAGGCGAGATGAGCGATAATCATTCTTCAAAAGACATGTATTGAAATCCCCCATGACTATGGTGTGACTGTAAGAAGGGAGAACCTTTTCCAGGAGTTTTTCCAAAGAGGAGAAGAAATTTACTCTTAAAGATGGGCTATAATATACACCAAGTAAAACTTTCCGATGGTTAAGTTCAACTTCAATAAAAAGATGCTCGCCTGCGGTTGATGGGGGTGGCTGAGTTGACGTATCCACAATAGAAAAGGATATATTGGTACGCAAATAAATGGCAACCCCGCCACCACCACCACACGCACGATCATTTCTAATTAGGTTGAAGCCGGTGAGTGAGTATAGCGTAGATGGAAGACATGGCTTGAGCCATGATTCAGAAATGAGTATGGCGTGAATATTCTTACAGTCAAAAGATGCCAGCATATCTGCGAAATGGGCTGGAATACTCTGGGCATTTATATGAACCACATTGAAATTCTTGGGTACATCAGAAAACTGTGTTATTAAGGTATCTGCTAGGGAAGGTACACTTGTGAAACTGTCACTATCACTGCAAGAGTAAAAACTTTCATTGTCACTACTACAATCCGACATAAATAATAATAATATAAACAAATATGAGCACTATACAATATAATAATATATTATAAAATATTAAAAAAACAAAAATACTAAGTATCAATTTTGGTTCACCCACCGGCAAGCTTTTACATAATCGCAAAGTAAAATAAAATAAAAAAACACAGAAACGAAACACATGAATCACACAAAAAAAATAATAACTATAAAATGCATTAGTACATACTTCAAACAAAATTTCCCTAATTAAAAACTATAATGTTCAGTATAAATTTCCCGGGGTTAGTAGATACAAATCCCGTGTTAACAATTGTAATTAAGAACTATGGAACGCAACTGTCGTTTGACAAGTGTTTTGACACTTACGTCCCTTATGTCACTTGGAAAATAATAAAATGTTGACTAACCTACACTGATCGAATTGTTATTATATTGTGTGAATTTAATGGACGGTACAAAATGCAGAAGACAAATAAACAAGAAAAATGTATGAGCAAGGTGGAAAAAGCTGTTACTTTTTAGCAGCCGCTAACCGCTTAGTTTTCGACACGACCTTTGCTGGGGCAACTGGCGCAGGTTTTGATGCAGATGTGTCTTCCTGAGCGATATTATCTACATCAGATATAGACTGGATACGACGGCGCTTCTCATCACCGCCAACAACGTAAATATCGCCATTTTTGGTGAAACACGAAGCCACACCAATTTTCTGCCTCGCGTAACAGAAAATCCTATGACGCGTCGCCGTTAAAAACTCTGACATTGTGGTACCTGAGCCCTTGAGTTTAGTCTTCCCGAACCACAACTGGTCCCGTAGCGCCACATCATTTATTTTGAAGAGGATGGGTCGCGGCTTCTCAGATGCAGTGTTTCGGCCCATCCTATGGCAGCGCTTGATGTCAGATGAACTAAAATCGCCGATTTTCAATTGATCCTGCACTATGCTCACAATCACGGCAGGGATTTGCTCGTTCTTCTCTTCCTTAACACCATGAAGCAATAACATTTTACGGCGGCCTCTCATCTCTAGGCGATCTGCATCCCGCGCGAGAGCATTGACTTGGGGTGAGTCAGTGATTCATAGATGCAAACTTTGTAACTATGAACATCTAACTAAATTGGAGTTTATGTGAAAAAGAATATCGTATTTAAATCTGGTAATATTGCAATATTCTTGAAAAATGAACTATAAAACTTGAATTCGTGTACAAATTTATACAATCTGTTCTTAATATCAAGTAGTCTTCGATATATAGAAGTTGAATTCTTATTCATTAATGTCCGAATGCACTTGTTGCATAAACAAAATACTTACGTTGTTACTGGAAGCATAAACGAGTTAGTTTGCGATGTGAGTGTGGCCACTTGAGTCACTTACAGAATAGTCTACCAGCTTTCAAAATCATACAGAAACAAAGATAGCAATTATTAATTTCTAATCAAATATCGGATACCATATATCAATTCAATTCAAAAGTATAACGAGGGCAGATTTTGTAAAATTATCTACACACATTCGTATTCTAAACGCAATCTATAAGTTCTTCATTACTTATCTTCAAACGCATCGATACGCAACATTTATTACGACGCCAATAGCAAACATAACTTTTCCATCATTTGATATACCATATTTCTTTTATACCAGGAGATAAAGTTTATTATGAGTCAGCAAATACTTGAGCACGTGTAGTTATGAAGATTGTTTGCAAATGTCTAGAGCCGTTCTATCACGTCAAAACAAGGAGCAGGGGAACAATGTATTGCAGTTGGCAATCTTAGTGCCCTTTCCACAATATCTTTAGTGTGACACCCCTCAATATGAATAATGTGTCATACGATCGCGCCCTTTTATCTACACTGAGGGAAACACAGAGATTTTGTAGAAATATCATTGGGGTGGAAAAACGTTGTGTATTGCCATGTTTTCCTGATAACATGGTAAAGTTATTTCTTTATGGATTCTATTTGAAGTTGTAAAACAAATATGAGGAAAGGTATAAAGCTTTATGACACTCATCCAGTTTATATGGCACCAAGTAACAGGAGAGTTCAAAATGTTTATCGTATAATTATATGTTACCTGCCTTTCATGGATAGTTGCACACAATATTTTCTGTGTAACCTGAAGATGTTATTCCGGAACAAATCTCTAAAAAGTTTAAAATTTAAAAAGTTTATATGATCGTTGACTGACTGTCTGCAACAGTTTCCATTTAACCCGAAAATATTATTCGCAACGAGACTCTAACCAGTTCAAAAGTTTGTAAGATTATTATGTATCACTTTTTTGACAATGTAAAAACCAGAGAGCTCACGACAGGTCTGCTTCGTTATTTTATAAAAGCTGAAAGTTATTCTGTGCATGTTTCCTATGCATAAAAAGAACGAGCGAATATGGAGTTTGGGTTATAGTTACTTTGACAGGTAACAAGTAGTAAAGGTGTTAAAGAGTATATGAAAATAATATGCATAAAATTAAACAGAAATTACAAAAACATAGAGAAATTTATTAAAACCACTATTTATCACAATCTACAAACGCACAATCAAGCAACGTTTCACCAACTTTTATTTCCAGTTCAGTAATAAAATACTCTTGTCATCCCATAAAGGAGACAATCAACTAATGGCGAAATAGAATTGTGGTCATAACTCGGCCACTGTTAATTACAATACAGTGAATAGATAGTTCTAGGTCAATAAAAGAACAAAATTAATTTGGCCAGTAGCTTTCGGAACAAACATCAGTCTTTGTGAATGAACTGTTCAGGATGTCCGTAGCTGTGCATTGTTCCTTTGAAAAAGTTGTGGTCAGCTGTGTTTTTATTTGTCTGATTGATGGAGAAATAGTATACAGGGACTTAGTTTCCACCCTCCTAGTTGTTTGTTCAGAATCACTATACCAATGTTCCAATGGGGTAATTTAAAAAAATCCTACATTTTATAATCTTTTGCAGTTTTGTGTTTATTTTGACATAATATGTGCTATTGTTTATAATAAATAGTATAAATAAGTTTCATCATCTTCACATCAGCCGAAAGATTTCCACTGGTAGAAAAAGGGCTCCTCAAGAATTTCCACACTGAACTTGTATCCATCACTTGGGCGGATAAGAATCGCTTGCCAAACGGGTTGGCGATCGTAGTACTCAGAGAGACACTGCTGCCTATTCTCACCTATGAGAGGGATGTTGATATTCGTCGTTCAGCTAAAATAAGTTATATAATTAATCTCAAATAATTTAAATAAACCATGAGAACCTCTATAATTTACCTCAAACAATTAAATGAGAACTGACAACAAAAAAGCAAATTAACGCTTCTCATAGAAGAAAAATAATATAATTTAATTTAATAATTAAAACAAATAGTGGAATTACCGAATAAATTACTTTGATTGTACCACAATTACAAACTTGAATTGAATGTAAAAAAAATAAAGTAGGAGGGACCTATCGAATGCCATTTAATTTACTTACTTTTTGATGAAGTCCTCTCCAAGGACCCTGGGGAAATGGGTAGTACTATTGCGTAAAGCTAAGGTACAGCAGTACTAACCTTGTTATCCACTAGTTTAGAGTTTGTTACATAGTTTACAGACATTACTCTAAAGAGTCATTTCTGTAAACTATGTAACTTTACTTTATTGGGTTTCTGTACCTCAAAAGAAACAAAACGGCTTAATGGATAACTTTGATATATCTCTGTGTCTTGAGTGCCCGTTTGTTGACACAGAACTTGTAATTAAACATGATTGTGTGTATGACAATGTTAAGTTAAATTGGGAATTGTCGATGGTGTATCATTTATAAATAAATAAATAATATATTAGAGTTGCGTTAGTGGATAAGAAGGTGGTAGCATTCCCATACACAACGAAAGCTCACCTGCCATGTAAAATGTCGTAGCATGAGTAGGTAAAACCTTACAATAATGGGCTATTAACTAATATCTGTACCCATAAACGAAAAATACTACTGCTGGAGATAATATTTGAGACGCATAATATTTTACGATATAGACAAGGCGAACCGTAACACAGTCGTATTATGGCGTATTTAAATGAACATTCACCCCACGACATAAAAAATGTGAGTACAAATACTTGTATTATTTTTGTGGGGTAATTTTTAGGGGCAGGAAAAGCCAATGTTTTGGCTCGATACGCCTTGCTAAAAAAATGCATGGGTTCAGTGCAATATTTTAATATTAACCGTATTATAGGGTGCAGGATGCATACACGGTTCTGTAAAAAATGTAAGGATTAGTAGAGATGCGACTGTTGAAGTAAAAAAATGTACAAAATTTAATAAAAAAAGGGTTTTATTCACGTAGATATTAAAAAAAGCGCTTTAAATTGTCAGAACATGTTACATTATACATAATTATTTCTAGTTACACATAAATATTTAGGTCCACGGATTGTTAAAACATTTATAAAATGTATTTTATAATAATAATGATATTTAGCTAGCTTATGAGTAATTGTCAAGGAGATTATGTTTAGTATAATTATCGAAATTTATCAAATTGTCTGAATGGTTCTGTCTATAATTAAGGTACGAATTCAATATTATTGACTCCACATTTCATTAATTTTAAGAAAATTAAGAAATAAGTGTTAAATTTAAAAGGTTTATTCTACTTGTAAACTGTTACGTCATTTGCAACATTTTATTACATCCCACATTAAAACGTTAGATTTTGTTTATGTGTAACAAAGGAACACATCTGAAAAATAAATATAAATTTAAACATTCTGATTTTAGGCAAAACACCATTGTTTAGTTGTTATGTTTGAATTGAGCGCCGCTTGTCTTATTTACAATATCCTCATCCCAAAGGCCAGACTCAGACCCAATACTCACGGACAGACATGTACTCAGCAGAGTACAATAAAAACATACGCCAACAAACAATTTCTTATTTTCATTTTGTAAATTTTCCATATTTATTATTTTTCGTGTCCAAATGAACATCCCAATCCACTTCCAACTCAATCCATCTTAGCGTCAATATTTCCTTAGTCATCGAAATGTGACAGATATTTACCGAAATTGACTATTTTTTTATTAGAAATCAGGTAAACATTATGTCATAAAACGTTTTCTTTTTCTACAAAATGTAGGTATAGACTTTATTTAAGAATGTAATCTAGCAGAATTATAATTCATTAAATTAATCATATCCATACTATTATGTCACCTTGTCCATATTTACATCATAAAAAACTTCTGCACCGACTGCACACTGAGAGGGCAACATCGGTTTGCACTCCCTGATATTAGACTAATATTCAGCTTACCCCAGGCTTTATTAAAAAACCAAGGGCCATTTGTATGTATTTATAGTTCCCAAGCATAATGGTCCCTGTCAACGGTAGTACCTCCCTGCAGATTAATTTCGTTAAAACATTTTGCCTATCAATACATCTTCTGTGGGTAGGACCCTTAGAAATGCTTGAAAAATTCCAACACTCATGTTCTTTTATTAGGTGCAGTAAGCAAAAAGGCACGTTTTAAATTTAAACGGGCTGTAAATATTACGGCTTCTGAAATGAAAAGTGTGTATGTGGGGTCATGTTATTTTCTAAATAGAAGGGGCCAAAAAACATCAAGAAAATATATTGGGCGCTTCCTAACAAACAAAGTTAAGGGTAATTTTTGTCTGACTCGTGGAATAATGTTTTGATTCAACTTTGGCCAATATTAATACGCTAAAGGGCAAGTCTGTCAGTTAATATGAAGAAGCATATAAAAATAAAATACCATTTATCGCACGTGCGATTATGTTTCTCTATAAACATCAGTCATGCAGACACTATAACTGCGAACTGAGATGCAATAACAGATAAAAAAACAACGAAATAAAACATAAATACTACTTTATACTACTTCAAACGTTTATCGCGTAGGTACTCAGTTTGTGGTAAGAATAAAGATACCACTACGAGTATAAATATCATTTTATGAATTATTATGCACATGCACGAATGTTTATAGATGTGTTTTGTATACTCAATTTGCATTAAAAGTTAAGAATACTTTAACATGGATTTTGGATATAATGATACTGGCCATAAAATTTGTCCCGTAGGTATATTGACATTTCTACTGTAAAATAAATTTAAACATATATATTACAAAGAATAAATAAAATCAATACCATATACCTTGTAAATATTTAAATTTGCTTAATCATGATTTCTGCTCGCGGATCCGTAAGCTGAAAATCATGACTAGGAATTTTTTTCGGATGTTCTCTCTGATTTTGATGTCTACTGGTGCCTTGATGGAACGAGGTGAGTTGACGTTACATTTGGTCAAAGTAAAGCCATGGTAATTTGACCCAACTTTGACCAATTGTAACGCATATTACAATGGTTTGCTTGATGGTTCGGTATAAAAAATGTCTATGTTATTGTTTGAGGTTTTCTTAACTACGAACCTCGATTGGTTGTATATTAAATAAATGGAACGCAATTACTGCAATTCTTCTTTCTGTGGTATACTCTGGTTACTCTGCAATATTTTACATTAAAATTGAATTATAAAACCTACTTTACATAATAATGTCAAATATTAATATTACCTTCATATCGTTACTTTTAATAAACCCTCATATAAATTGGGCCAGAACTTATGGCAAGACTACAAAGTGCGACGAGGTATATAAATATATTTGTTTATATCGACGCCCCCGGGCAATAACCCGGTAATCGAAAATTTCAAATTTTACAGGAGAAAAGATTTACTCATTTCATCGAATATCTTTTCAACGAGTGGGACTATCACAGTCATTGATGTATTAAACGAAAGCTAATTTTTTGTGTAATATAACTGTGTCATTATTATGAAGTTTCTTTTATTCAAAACCGAGTAATTTACTAAAACAAATAATACCGAAAATTCTATGCATTACATATTGCAGTAAAGCCACTTACGGGATTATTGCTGTAAATTTATCAAACAAAATATTACCTGACATTATGTTATGGACGAATACAGCGTTATTTTTATCTGAGGGATGATACGTAACGTGTTATTACCGTGTTATTGTGGTACTATCAAGTAATATTTAAAATGGTATTGATTGATAATATTATTATTACAAGGAAATTTAGAATAACAGTGTTAATGTTACTACTCAATATCGACTATTTTTTTGTATTTAAATGTAATATTAGAAGGTATTAAACGGAATAAACTCAATAATTTGCTTATTTAAGTTATATATTAATAAACCACAGAATGAAATTTGACGCTTCAATTTAACATGAACTTTGATTAATAATAAAATTCCAAGAAATCAGCTTTGACTTCAATTTTATTATTTTTTGACATGGATTGATAGAAAGAATGGTAAATTCGAGGAATAACTTCACGTTTACATAGACTTAAAAAGTATGTTTGCAAAGCTTTGCTTATTGGTATTGGCAGGTGGTATGCACGTTGTAACTCCACAATATTCAAGCAAACAACTGCACCTGGAGTACTCATACGTTTACGTCCTCGTCGTTTAGCTGAGGCAGAGTGAGTGCGGTTTATGTCGAGCTCTGAATAAGAGTCTTCATGATTATATTTGAAAAACAACTTATCTGCTTGTTAATCGACCACTACTGCAATTATGAGATACAATATTTTTCGGCAGATATCTTTGAATCTTGAATAATGCAAAAAATTTGGTCAGGGGTATACAACACTTTATTTTTAGGTTTTTTTCTATGCGTGCATGCATGGAATCTCTCTCATTTTGACTATGTCCAGTTTCAAAAAAGATGGGATATGGAAATACCTAAAATTTTGGCAACATATATATAAAGATCAAAAATGTAACGGTTTCTGTCCTCTCCATAACATTTCTCACGTTCAGTTTTAAAAAACATTAACAAAGCACTTCCTGTTTCCGAACTGCCTCTTTTAGCGATTTGGTAATGCCATACATAACAATATCTATAAATATCTAATATATAATATAAATTCTTGACTATTAGCAATAGCTCTTTTTACTTGAGCTTGTTTGGTATTCCTTTTCAATACTTCGGTAAGATAAATCTGAGGTTGATTTGTATATTTTTGATGAAGACGGCACGAAAACACTATTGGTTAAATATAATGATAGATTTGAAGTTGTTGATGGAGTTCTTATCATTTATGTATTTGTTATAATTTTATTAATACGTCCAGAGTCTCCATACAGACTTGAAACATCACTTAATGGACTCTTTTATATGTTCGTCCGTGAACTCGGAACATATTCTAAGTCGTCTGGCGAAAAATCTTCATCGGATTCCTGATCAGCATCAACATTTTTTTTTCATTCCATCTGTAATCAACAAAATTATCTTAGTTTCTTTTTAATAAATTGGTGGAAGAGATGATAAAATAAATTAGGAGCACCACATAAAATACGTCTCAAACAAATAGTGTGTGGGAATCGAACCCGCCACTTTTACGTCTTAATCTGCGCATTGTGTTTAACTGGTCGTCAAAATGTAATATTTTTAACAAATTAACACAAAAAATATTATAACTTATTATTTTTAAATCTTCTTCTTAAACAATTATTTATTGATATAAATAATTGTTTAAGAAGAGTTCTTCTTAAACAATTAAACTTCTTTTAAACTAGATTTGGGATCAACTGCAATAACGTCAAAATCTTTATCTGAAATTATAAAAATAACGAATAAACTAAATCTGCCGTCTTCAATAAATATCAACAAGTCTTCATTACACTACTTATATTTATTTGTTTGATTTAGCTGACACCCAATTTAAATATAAATCTGATCATTTTAAATTAATGGAAGATATAGATGCGTCGTGTAAAACTAACTAAATACTCTTCATACTAACTTTTAAAAATCAAAACCCAACACTTAGCTAGCACTCCCGTAACGACGAATCACGAATTAAAGTTACAAGCATGTCCAAGTTACAATAAGTAGAACTTAATTTTGTTAAGTAAGTACTAAATTATTAGGTGTAATAAAAAATCTATAAAGCTTTTGATAATGATTGGACGTCAGACATTGCACTTCGGAGTTATTTCTGGACATTCTACCTCTATCGGCGCCTATAATATGGTAAATACAACGTTTTCAAAATACGAAATCATAAAGAACTTCCATGATTAGTACTAAGTTATAGTGGTTATATATTATAGGTACTTACTTTTAAATGCGTCGTCAACCATTTGAAGTATTCGTTTCCCACGTGCACATTTGAATAGTCTATTTCTTTTGGAATTCATTATCACTTTAAACTCAATAACTTCACAAAATAAGCTATCCGTACCACTTAAACTTAAATAATACCAGTCCCAAAGAGTGAGTTCAGTTTTCAACTGTTTACGTAAACATATCCTATGCATCAGGACAATGTACAATTACACGTGTTGGGAGCATAGCATATATCTTTTATTGTTTAATAGCAACTAAAAGAAAGAAACAAATGTGTATTGCTAACTATCGCGCGGCTAGACAAAAACAGTAATATCCAATACAGAGCTAGGTGTATTGAAATTAGAAATAAATTTACCGTATTAAAATGTTACGGACATAAATGGGCTAATACCAAACTTAAATAACATTGTTAGTGTATATTACGGAACATGGATATTTAAAATAGTTCACCAGAATACCTGCACCGACGTTTACCAAAAAAATCATGCGAATTTCTTACGGCAATAACCCGGTAAATGCATATAACAAAAATAAAAAATATATATTTTTTTGGTAAAGACTTATAACAGTTTTATTGCCGAAATTATTATGTTTTTTAAGTCCCAACAATAAAATGTGTATCATAATATCTTTGTAAATATTGTTAGGAAAAATCGGAAAAAAATTGACAAGGTGTATTCCAGGCCACAGATGCCAAATTTGACATAAAAGCATAAACCCCATAATAGGACATTACCGGGTTATTGCCCGGGGGCGTCGATATGATATAGTTTATATGATAATCATCGTTGATGCTAGATTATATTCATTGATTAAATTTTGCCCTATTAATATTGAGTAAGAGTCCGAATATTTTTTAGTAAATCATAATTGTTTAAAACAGAATGTGTCCAAATGTCATAACACTGTTACGGAGAACCTATGTAAATAAAACGACAAGCGCAGAAGTCCTTTACTTTGAATACAGATTAGAGTGCCAAAAATAAACAATTTCATTTCTCGAAAAGAATTTTATTAAAAGGTAAGAGAAATCTTCAAAAGATGAAGGTGGGAACCAATGAAATGGCACTTAGCGACTCGAGTTTAGCACTTGACAAATTGGTCAATTTTTTTGCACCCTCGCAAGATAAAGGCGTTTCATAACAGTCTGACGGTGAGAGCTTATTACCAGGCGTCCGACTCTTATTGACTTTAATTTTCTCCGCTGTTGACGTTTCCAATGATATATATCTTCAACAGAATGGTGAAAATGGCCCTTCGCTTTTTCAAATAACAAGCGTAGCCCCATCAATCGTTACTGTCATTCATTTACGCGGTACCTTCTCGTGAAATATTAGTGTTATCTATGGAATGGATTTGCTGTAAAAACTACCGAAGCTTCCGAAAATGATATTTTATTTCTTTGATTGTTTTCCTATTGTAAATAAGGGAGTGAGATGTTTTTGTTTGATTGCCACGTGATTGGCCTCAGGGATTCTGGGTGATTGTATTTTTTGTAGCAATATTTTATTGAAGTAACTATCCCCGCCATTTGATTGGCGATAGTGGATAATATGAATTATTCTTGAGAATTTATTAACTTAAAAAATAGAGTTATATTTATACAGGTAGCGTGTTCAACAGTAAATAATGAGGTCCTGGGTTCAAATCCCAGGCCGGGCCACAAAGTTATTTTGGGATTTTCCGTAAAGGGTATTTCTCAGTAACAGCCCGAAGACTAGGATTTGGCGGTATTACACTAACGCGCCTCTGAGACTCGCCCGTTGGTCCTGTACCTGACCTCTTTCCGGTTTCTCACTAATCGTCCCATCGGATCATTAGAGTGATGGAATAGAATGAGAGTAACATGAGGATTGAAAGTGCCTCTATGTTTGCGCACACACTTGTGCATTAAAATATGTCCTGTGCAGTTCACTAGTCTTCATTAAGACTGGCCACCGTAGTCAAAATTCGGCCTGTAGAACATTAATATTATGCATTTATTAAAAAGCTGTTAATTTTATATAAGCAAACAATTTTAACCCGTTACAGTTACGACATAAGTATGTAACGTTTTCCAGCAAGCCTATTATACTCGTTGATAATACATTATACCATACTCTGTGCTAACATATAATTAAATTTAACTGTAGTAATTAACGGGTCCATATGTCCATTGTCCATAGTCTATAGCGGACATCGAGGTCCTGAAATTTGGTCATCGTAATAGCATAATAACGCCTGTAATATGCACATAAACACTTGCAAACAATCCTTTAATACTCCAATAAGCACCCTATGACTGGCGAGTAGTGGCGGAATTTCCAATTAGGACAATCGGGATACCTGATGCATCCAGTGGGGTTGACAAAAGCATAGCTGACCCTCACAGGGATGCCAGCGTAAATGCTATTGATGTAGGCTATAGATCTAAATGTACCCTTTAACTAATGTAATAAGATTACAAAGGGTTGCAGACTATACAACAGACATTACAGGACCGAACTCGACGCGTCAAATTAAAATTTTGTTAGTTAGGGTAGATTGAATGTGTGCAACTTTTTTCTTCTGGTACCAAAAATGATCCGAAAATAACAGGAAAGTTGTGGAATATGCCTTTACTTAGTCCAGACCTAGGTCGGTCCGATTTTGTTTGTATTTTAGTCTAGCGGTAGTGTCCTAAACTGCAGATAATGAGGTCATGGGATTAATTCCGGTTCGGGCCAAAAGAATAAAAGTAATATACGGATTTTTCTGGTCAACAAAAAGTTCAGGATCAGTCGGGAAGTTAGCGGTGTAGCCTCGGAGAGCTCATAAATCCATCGGTCAGCTCTTTTCGGCCGTGACCCTACGGATTATGAAATTGATGAAATATAATAATAATAATATCTAGGGACAATGTCACACAGGTCGTCCTAGCCCCAAACTAAGCAAAGATTGTACTATGGGTACCAGGCGACGATATACATACTTATATAGATAGGTAAATACTTATATACATAGAAAACATCCATGACTCAGAAACAAATATTCGTGCTCATCACACAAATATTTGCACTTACCGGGATTCGAACCCAGGACCACCAGCTTCGTAGGCAGGAGCACTACCAACTAGGCTACGGTGTCCGTCATATAAATAACTATGTTTGCGCACGCATGGTTACTATAATGAATCCCTCGCAGATGCTATATTAAACTAATAAGTCTACCAGAAGTTTGACCAGGATGTTGTGATGTGTGGTTTGCACTATAAAAAAACAAAACTAAATAGACATACTTACTTAACATATTATAATAGTGGGTTTTCTCGTGTTTCGGGATCGAACTCCGCACAGGACATTTCCTTATATGAGCGAAAAATTCTGCCTGGTTGGGCTTTGTGTCCGTAAATTGTATTATCGTAAAAGGCAACTAAGTGATAAGTTTACCAATCGTATGACAAGCGCTGTGACGGCAAAATCCTCCAAATGGCAACGTTTTAAAAACCTTTAGGGGAGGTCTATGTTCAGCAGTGATCGATATCAGGCTGATGATGTAAAGGTGTTCTGCACGGGAACCGAACACGAAAAGTTTAACTATTTGTGTGACATTTCGTTTCATTTCAATTCGTTTCGTTGCGTTTCGTTTAGTTTCATTTTATTTTATTCCTTTCCATTTCATTTCATTCCATAACAACTTAAACAAATGAGAAATAGGTTGTATTGAAAAATCACCAACTACATAAAAGTTTTCGCATAGGTATAAATACAGAAAAGCACTTGTTGGTTTATGATGTGATAATAATAAGATAACAAATATTTGATAATAATATTATGTTAACATATGTAAATAATTATGTTATTAACGTACATAATTATGTTATGTACAGTAACACGGTTATTGAACCAATTCAAACCAGTGTTTAGTAAGGTACACTATGCTTGAATATCTGTGGCTTAGTACCTAGTGAATAAGTCAAGTACTTACTGAAAAATAACGTAATTACGGAGTAAACATTACAAATTCTTGGAAAAATAGTGTCTGAGTTGCTAGGTTAGCGCAGGTGATTTTTTCCTACAAATATTCCAATTTCACTTACTTTCACTCTCGTCGGTCCGTAAGTGATCGGCGAGGTTAATCAACTAGGCTCGCGGTCAGTCCATAGATGGGTGACCTCCAAAGTGTGTTTTGTGCTCTGTGCTTCGGAGAGCACGTTAAGCTATCGGTCCCGGATGTAGTCATTAGATAACTGTCGTAAAGCCACGACAGAGGCTTACTAGCGGCTTGAACCACTCTGACACTAGGGTAAACATGATACGATAGGTAAGTAAGTAATATCACTATTATTAAACTAACGATGTTATTAAGTTTTGTTCGATTTTAGCCCCAAATCCATCCCTGCTATGCCGTAACGAATCACCACTGACGTTTTGGCGAAGCGTTAACTGGCGACCCCCAAAGGGGTAGGTAGGGGCGTTATATTATAGCCATTACAGACAATCGTTTAGTCGTCTGCAAACAAAATATCGTCACGGTAAAAGCCGATCCGTCACGGAAGCGACGGATAAATGAACTTTGCTCAATATCATATGAGATTTTCGAAAGCTTTGGATAGCCCTCAAGAATTTGATGTGTGCGAAATAATATACTACATAGAACGCGTCTACATACAAAAGTTAGGCTAGATATTTGTAGAAGTACCTTTTAATAAAAGTATGATCTAGTCAGAGAAGTAGGATTAATCCGGCCGTAAAAGGCTGATCAGACCTGATGGATGAGTAATTGCGATGTTTTTAATTGAAAGAAAGTAGGTAAGTATTAGAATCGTTTCTTCGGATTACATAATATTAAACATATTTTTGACATAATTTTTGTAATCAAAGCAACCTGTGGAAAAAGCTAACTAGGCTGTTGCCAGCCCCTACATAATAATAATAAGTTAAATTTCATTACAATAACAAAATAATCTATATTATTATATATATATATATATATTATAGGTTTGAACGATGAATAGATACATGGATAGCCTTCCATGTATTTATTCATCGTTAAAACCTAGGACGTGAAGTGACATTTCCATAGTAAAACTATTGTTTTTACCCAATAATCCAAGTAATTTCATAAATCTTCAGATCCTACATTGTTTTATTAGGCCCTCTAGCGGTACCATTGTAAACTTAAACTTAAGAAAACAACCCAGGGCAGCGCCATCTACCACACTTATGACACACCTTTAAGTAACACAATCTGCTTAAAGTTTCTCTCATATGCCAGAAGATAGCAGCACGTCTCGCGGTTTTGTTAGTCTGGATTATATTAACCGATGTAATCGGACACGCTCTTTTAGATCCAATCTAATGTGTGTATGTATTAATTTTGGAAATTCATGTGCCAATATTACGTTATCAAGTCGCATCGGTTTACAGTAAAGGTATTATTGTAGTACAAGTGTATCACTGAATCCTGAATACAACGTTGTAAGTACCTTTAAAGAAATTGGGTACCAAACTGATGTTTATTTAATTGTTGGTGTAATGTGTTATTGTGTTTAAACTTCTGTACGCAAGCTAGACTTGGAGAGTAAGCTGGTGAATGTTTAAAGCACACTCTTTTTTTACTTAATTGAAGTTATACTTCTTTTGGCGCGATGGAGAAAAATGATGAGAGTGAATTTTTACGATGCGCGCGCACACCGACACCAAAAAAATTAACAGCATGAAGTTAGTTCTAGGTGGTATGAGAGTGAATTTTTACGATGCGTAAAAATACGCATCGTAAAAATTCACTCGTACGACACTCGTAAAAATAACAGCATGAAGTTAGTTCTAGGTGGTATGAAAATGTATGAGAGTGAATTTTTACGATGCGCGCGCATCGTAAAAATAACAGCATGACGTTAGTTCTAGGTGGTATGAAAATTGATAACTATGTTCAAGTTGTATATTAAGAAGTATAACTTCTAACGCGTGTACATAAGTACACACAAGTTTTTTTTTTATTAATTAAATACATGATTGCAAAATATAGCAACTTATCGATTCAAGTGTTCAAATTCAGATGTCGTCATTAGTAGCCAAGTTCCGTAAATCGTGTCGGTAAGTATGACACTGGCCGTACGTAGCAATTTTAAAAACTTTCAATAGATAGCAGCACTCGCGGAACTTTCCGAAATAATACGTAATGTTTAATATAGATGGCGTTTTTTAAAACAATAATTTAAAATTTTCAATGATTCTACCTGTGTAAGTGGAGCCATGTTACATTATAAAATTAATACTCAATTGTTTGTTGAATAACACAAAAATTTTATCATATTTTTTCATAAAAGTGGTCCGTACTCAACAACAGTTATTTTCATAATTGTCAGCTTCATTGTAAATTACATAATAACTTGTAAAAATATGCATTTAAAATTATTCATTTTCAATATTTGTACTTATACTGATTCGTTCTCATGCTAGCTTGTAGAATAAATAAAATCTGTTTAGTCAGTTTTTCTTTGCTATAAAAATTATCAATCTTTTAAGATTAGTTAAGATAAAGGTAAAAATTATGTTGCTTCTATCATTATCAGATATTAAATAGTCTAAGCGTTAAAAACGACCTCCTTCATAAGAAAAATGCAATTTTAGACCGGGCGAATCATATTTACGTAAAATGTAAATAGGTAGGTAAGTAAGTAAAGTTTATTTTATTCGAATGACTCTTTCATTCGAATAAAATAAACTGCGACTATTAAGGTTCCTAGGATTTACCTATTAGAAGATAAATCTCTAAATATAGATCCACGAAGACTGGTGATGCACTAAATAACTTAGTCCTAAATCCAAAGAGATTTAAAATTATTAAAAAAATGTCACGGACGCACGTCTATCTCTGGAAATCATCATGTCAGTCATATGACGTCCACTGCTGGACAAAAGCGTGAAGCCAAGAATGGGGGGATGTGTCATGATCGCCACGCTTGGCGGAAGAGAAGTTGCTGTCCGTTCTCTGATAGGTATTCCCTTATCAGGACTTACACGCCAGACACGGATGGTGTGATAACATGGAGTTTTGATATTTGCCACCGTCATCAGACAAATATAATTATATATATTTTTAGGACAAAGCCCGCTCTATGGAATCTAAGCACTGTGTCGCGGGGTACTTTACAAACATATAATAGACGGATACAAATTATATCCAGACTCTACACATCCAGGTCAACTATTTATGAGTCACACAAACAGTTGTCCAGCGCGGGACTCAAACCCGCGACACGAAGCGGCAAGGCGACTGTCTTAGCCGCTGCTATGTTCATGAAACAAATATCGTTACAAGCTGCATATACATAACTTCGCATTAAAGGGCTAGTTCGTTAATCTGAATTGTTGAAAAAAACTTTTTTACGCACGCTTGACTTGTAAGCTGGTGAATGCGGAACGAGAGTGTGATAGGGCGAGACGAACGCAATTGCAAAGGAGACAATAGTTAGAGAGACAGTTACGTTTCGTATATTACTGTAGGGGCAAGAGGCACAGGTGCGAGCACACATTTTCTTTCTCTCTTTCTCTTATAGACGTTTAAAGGTTTACTTTGGTCGTGTGGTCTCTATTTTTTTTCAATGTTAGTTATTTATGGCTGTATCAGTATGAAGTATCTAAGGCACGGATCCGAACCGACTTTATCTCAATAATAATGAAGCTGGTGGTCCTGGGTTCGAATCCCGGTAAGTGCAAATATTTGTGTGATGAGCACGAATATTTGTTTCTTAGTCATGGATGTTTTCTAGGTATATAAGTATTTATCTATCTATATAGGTCTGTATATCGTCGCCTGGTACCCATAGTACAAGCTTTGCTTAGTTTGGGGCTAGGATGATCTGTGTGACATTGTCCCTAGATATTATTATTATTATTAATAAATAATAATAACATCCAGGGACATTATTCACACACGGCCATCTGATTCCAAATTAAGCAGAGCTGGAAATCAGATAACTGATATACTACATACGCTACTTTTCTGTTCAGCCACAGAACAGATAGACATGTTCATGCACACAAATATCTGTCCTGGGTGGGAATCGAACCCACAACCTGCGGCGCGCAAAGCATGCATTTCCCAACTACGCCAACTGGTGTTGCCAAACTTAAGAACAAACATAGTCAATATCCGAACATAAGAATGTTTTCTTTAACATTTAAAGTTAACTGCCTTAGTCAGTTTCATCTAACTACAGAGCTAATTGCACATCCGGGCCCCATTTAATTAACGGCAATGTAAACAACATTAGGGCAGACCACTAAGGGTCCAAAACTTTAAGCCATTGGAACGTGACGAGCTCAGAATGTGCATACTTTTGATTAATTAATAGCTCAGTCGGTACTCTTGTGCCCACATAAGGATTAGACCAAGACGGTCCCCCTTGAGGTTTTTAGACGAGAATTGTTGATGAGACGCCTATTAGATAATAGTTTTGGGCTTCTGGTGCTCCTCTTACGTAACAGTAATATGACTGTGAATATTTGATGAAAGTGGTCACAGACTGTTAAGTGAGCATCACATACCTAAGTTACTGTGGTTTTGTTTTTACGCGCTGTATAAGTATTAGCTTCACTTGTATGTTTGTAAACGACTCCTTTTGGCGCGATTTTGACTCGTTTTAAACCGTCAAATTTCATTCAAACTTTGCAGATTTATCGAGGACTGATGACAATACCTACTGATGACAATTATTCAATTTGCAAAATAAGATTTTTGTTCATTTATATAATTTTTTATGATTAATTTACTTACACTGGACCAGGACCTAAGCTAATATAGTAAGTGTAAATGTTGTTCAAGGTAGACCAAATAAACTTGCCTTAATTTTTTCGGGCCACTACGGTTATTTTGGTTAAAATAAACTAAAATAAAAATGGTCTTTATTCACATATACTTTAAAAAAACGCTTGTAAATAATAGACTTTAAAAAAACGCTTGTAAACATGTTTGTAGTAGTCTCGTTAAATATATTGATAATTATTTCTAGATACATAATATAGATATTTCAGTACACGGATTGAAGCTCGTAGAGCCGACGGCCGCAGGGGCAGAAAGGTTCTCGAGTGGCCACCACGAACTGGAAGACGCAGCG
The DNA here is from genome assembly GCA_951640165.1 of Pseudoips prasinana. Classification (NCBI taxonomy): domain Eukaryota; kingdom Metazoa; phylum Arthropoda; class Insecta; order Lepidoptera; family Nolidae; genus Pseudoips; species Pseudoips prasinana. Next base: position 15,169,014 of record OX621244.1, read on the forward strand.
TGGGCAGGCCCCCTACAAGATGGACCGATGATCTTGTGCGGGTCGCTGGAAATCGCTGGATGCGGATAGCGCAAGACCGGCAATCGTAGAGATCTTTGGGGGAGGCCTTTGTCCAGCAGTGGACGTCTTTCGGCTGATATGATGATGATGATGATGATTGTTGAGGTATGAAAACATTTAGATATAACATTTATGATTTGATGATTGAGTTATTCAGCTAGCTTATATTAAGTTATTCTCAAGCTTATACAAAATATAAACTATCGAAATTTTCGAAATTTTCGAAATATCGAAATTATCGAAATTTAAACTTCATACATCTTGTCCGAATAGTTCTGTGTTTATTAAGGTAATAATTCTAACTTTTTATTATGGTGGACTTTGTGTTTTTACCGATGGTCGCGCTTTAATGCTACCATCGGATCCAATGCGCCCCAACTGAGAAGACCAACCTCAGCGGGTTCACACCGCCCAGTTGAGACAGTCCGGCTAAACATACTCAAGCGGGCATCGACACGAGATTTGGTCCACTTAAATAATAATAATAATATAATATAATATCTAGGGACAATGTCACACAGATCATCCTAGCCCCAAACTAAGCAAAGCTTGTACTATGGGTACCAGGCGACGATAGATAAATACTTATATACATAGAAAACATCCATGACTCAGAAACAAATATTCGTGCTCATCACACAAATATTTGCAATTAAAGCAATTATTTAATAGGCAAACACAATATTCGCCATATTATAAGTTCGCCTGCGGATTTCGACATTTATGAATCAATTTGGTAGGAAAACTCCGAGCATAGTCCGCTCTTTTACTCTTTGGGTGACCTTTTGCCTTCTTATAAGGCCCATAGTGAGCGACAACGTCTCTGTTCTATAAGCCAAGCAGCAAATAATTATAGATAATTTACAACTTTAATATACGATTAATATCTTTATAATCCCTATATACTTGGCTACATACAGTAGATAGGTATACACAACAGCTAATTATCTAAAACTCCACCTCTTTACCAGACAGCAGACTCCATAAAGACCTACTTAGCATTAAAACGATAGTAACCTCCGAAGCCAAGTACCTACTTCAAATATGAAGCGGTGTGAAATTTTGTACCAAGTGATAAGACCCTGAATAATTTTTATAGTACATTTGCCGTTACAATAATAACAAATGGCAACTAATTAAAGCGGGACACGAAGGGGCTTCCTTACCTTGCTAGGGAGTTAGCAAAAAAGTTTACACGAGGCGAAAATATTTTCAACTACAATAAAAGTTGCGGTAAAATTGTTACAAATTTGGAAATTTTACGTTTTTATTTTTAAATAGCTGTGCTCCGCGGTTTTACACGCGTTAAATTTTATAAATTATCATAGCTCCTCCCCCGTAGGTGATAGCGTGATAATATGTAACCTATATGTTGACCCGACGTCTTAGTAATATTCATTCAAAATTTGAAGTAAATCCATACAGTACTTTTGGGTTTAGCCCGGACATAGATACAGACAAACAGACACACAGACAAAAATTCTTAAAACTATATTTTTGGCTTCGATATCGATTGTAGATGACGCCTCAAATATCCTTTTTAAAAAATATGCAATGTACAGTTTTGACTTTCCTACAATTTTATTATATGTATAGATGAGTCATATTATAATTTGTGATTTATTTCTATGGAATCAAATCAAATCAAATCATGGCCGGTCCATTGTTTTTAAATGGTTACAACCTGTTTTGGTATGGTAACTACATGTGTTATACATCACATGACGTTATTTTAAAACAAAGCAAGTTGTAATGTGAGATTAAGTTTCTATAGATTTATGTAAGCATGTTGAATAAAATGACAGCATTCACAATCATGAAGTTTTAGAGTAGTAAATATTTAGAACTATTTTAAAATTCTGTTTTGTAAAATAACTACACATGTATTGGATTTTTTAAATAACGGGTTCTAATTTATGATAATATAGATAATATAGATGATTCTATAGTAAATGTAAGTAGAATTAAACGATGTGCAAATGAAGCTTACGTAATTTTTTAGAGGTTTACAATTTTTTTTTAATTGTAACAACCTGCGCCTTTGGAATATAACTACATCTTTACCATGTAGTTATTATACAAAGCTTCCACAATCGTGACATTTAGAGGAGAAACTATTTTCAACTAAAACCAAAGTTGCGGTTCCTCTGTCTTTAAATTATTACAACCTGCTGTTTTGAAAAAATAACTACATCTATGTCATGTAATTATTATACAAAACAACAGGTTCTACTCAATCAAAGCTTACGCAATTATGAAATTTAGAGGAATAAATATTTCCAACTATAAATAAAGTTGCGGTTTCTTTATTTTAAATGATTACAACATGCTGTTTTGGAAAATAACTACATCTATGCCATGTAGTTCTTTACAAAACAGCAGGTTCTAATCAGGCAAAGCTTTCGCATAAGTGAAATTTTTATACAAAAACACACTCTTAGTGCCATCGGTCATGTCAATGTAGCAACATGACCGTTGGAACCCGTAGTGTGTTTTCCTATTAAAACTTTCGTGATTATTACACTCGCGAGTATATATATGTCGGATTAATCCGACATATATTTTGAACGCAAATAGGTAGCGAATATTTACTGTTTATACAAGATAAAACGAACTTCAACTTTTCTTTGAGTAAAACAATTTGAACAAAATTTATATCGTATCATTCTCGCCGTACCATTCTGAAAGAATTGCTTATTGTTCAAATAAGTGTTCAAGATCTGTTGATAAAAAAATGATTTAATTGATAATCTCCTCGTATAGAAGTCGGGTAAAAATAACTCTGTGGATCGCATAAACAAATGACGTGCTGGTTGGGATGTTTGGTAGATACTTGCTTCCCACTTTTGGGTTTGATCTCTACCCAGGTCAGATATTTGTCTGCATGAACATGTCTGTTCTGTCTGAGTCTAGGTGTAATTATCTATTTAAGTATGTATTTACAAAAGAATAGTGGTATTGGTATGTAGTATATCAGTTTGGTTTCCATATTACAAGCTCTGCTTAGTTTGCAATCAGATGGCCGTGTGTGAATAATGTCCCAGGGTATTATTATTATTAATTTGAATAATAAAACACCATAGCGGGTTACATGCTTTTGGAGATTTACCCGTAACTTCACACAGACTGGACGTGGAAACATTAGTTCACGTCTTTGCGTAGAAGTGCTTTCTGAGACTATCAAATTTTTTATAAAGTGCAAAATGAGTTCCAGACTCTAAATTCATTCGAGTCTAGAAGCTGCGGCAGAAACCCAAACTTTTTTTAGAAATCTAGTAATTTTGGTTAAGTATGTAGGTAATTTTTTTGTTGTTTTTTCTTTCATCAAGATTCTCATTATACATTTCCTTAACAAACGCACCAGTATTACAAAGAAAATTATTTGGGGACTTTCCTTTGTGGACATAAAGGACTAACCACAAAAAATACTTTCCTGGGAAATGGGTTTACCAACTTACGTGTATTCCGCTATATTAAATAGGCTTAAGGTGTTACGAAAAAAATTGTGTCCTTTTTGCCGACGCTACCAAAAGACGGCTTCTAATTAGTAAGTTGAGAGCTAAATATTACATTTATGATATGCAAATTTCGCCGAGTTAACTACCAAAAGCTTGTAATTTCTGTCGTATATTGAGGTCAAAAAGGTTGAATTTCATTTGCATTTTCTCAAGACGCTAAGTTTCGTCTTTGTGCGGAGACGGACTCATTTGTATTATCACCTTCATTTTATTAGGTGTATCTTAGTACGACTCTTTTTAACGGAATTTCATACAAAATTATGCGCAGCAGGTATTCCTGAAGTAAATTGTATGTAATCCATGCTTAACTATCGTGGATCTGTAGAGTTATTGCTACGTTTGCAACGATTACTTGTTAAATATATAAATATGTCAACGATATCACAATTTAGCCGTCGAAAAATGACATTGATGAATTCATGTTACAAGTATAACCATACATCGAGCCTATTTCTATCGGCGTTGTATCCTTGACTGGGATTAATAAGCAGTTTTTCTTCATTTTTTTTTAATATATTAAGTATTTTCAGTTTTGTCAGGGTTATATGTTTATTTTCCTATTTTAAGGGTGTTCATCTCATTATAATCATATCAACTGAAAGACCTCCACTTAAAGACAAAGACTTCCTCCAAGGATCTTCACCCGCATCCAGCGCCTTCACACGACCCTTGCAAGATCGTCGGTCCACCTTGTAGGGCCCCACGCTACATCTATTGGTGCAAAGTTTTTTTTTTTATGGCATAGGTCGACAAGCGAGCAAGTGATCTGACCTGATGGTAAGTGATCACCGCCGGCCATGGACACTCGCAACACCAGAGGAGTCGCGGGTGCGTTGCCGGCCTTTAAGAGTCAGAAAACAAGTGTTTCTGACCCTCCCCCCAACCGATGAGCTCTGGCGACCTTACTCACACTCAGAAACACAACATTAAATTATAAATGTTATTATTAAGGAATGTCTTCTGTAAAGTTACCACTCAAGAAGGTTTTTCCTACTGCCCGTAACGTTCGGCAATTCTTTGGTTCATCAGCCGTCAGTTTGTCAGCCTAATGACGTCAACTGCTGACCAAAAGCCTCTCCAAAAGATTTTCACAATATTGTTGTGTCCTTAACTTGTAGATATATTCCATTGGCTTGATTGGCAATCGCAGTATGATGGTCATAGTACATAGAGACGCTGCTGACCGTTCTCTGAGAGGTGTATCTCGGGTCGACGTCTATCGCCTACTTTCGCAATTCTTTGGTTACTTTGGTTTAATTTCGACATATTTGATTTTTATTCGCAGGGATACTCCGATCATAATCCTTTCCACGCTTTTGGGTGACCTTGCGCCTTCTAATGAGGCCCAAAATAAGCTCCCATGCTCTATTACGGAAGTCATCAATGTTTGAAGATTTTCGCCTTGTGACACTGCGGTACAACACCAACGACTTCTGACCCTGGCAACTTATAACACTCAATTTACCAATTACTACTATTAAAAATAGGTGTAAAGATAAATGTTCCATTTATTATTTGACTTATGGATAATGGATATAATTTTAGTATCATATGTTCAGACTAAATCAATTTTCAACGTAAGACAATTTGTTATAAATTTACAAATAAGCAAGGTAAGTTTAATTATTTGAGCTAGCTAATAATCTACTAGAGTACGCTAAGAACCGGAAAATTACTTGAAAATGTTACTTCCAAAATCTATTCTTAAGTACCTATTCATAATTCAGCACCAATAGATAGAATTAGCCTAATCCTGGCTTCACAGACATTCTTAGTATTTCCTCTAATTTGGCTTTCAAATTCTAATTAGCTTAACTTAATTTTGGTATTCTACGCTGGGATTAGTTACTGGTTACATAATTATGTCTCGTTGGTGTTTCGGTATTGTGTCCAACCACATAACGAGGACTTGTGTTCAAATCCCGGGTTAGGTAAAAAGTGTTATCATATTTTTTATAGCAAGAAAAATACAACTAGAGCCCAGAGTCTCAAAGCGGTAACTCTTAAAGCAGTTGCTCTATAAAAAAATGTAAGAACAGCTTCTATTTCAAATTAATAAAATCTAGTCAATATCAATAGTAACGCAAATGATGTTAAAATTAATAAAAAATAAGGAAAAGTAGGTCTCAAAACCACATCAATTATAGTAACAAATCATATGAGCAAAACAATACACGATTTTTCATAGAACATTATAGATAAATTACACTCGTCTGAGTGTCAAAACAAATAATCGTGCTCATCGCACAAAGATTAGTCCTGGGTGGGGATCGAACCCACGACCTCAGGCTTAGCTGTCAGAATCACTAACCACAAGACAAAGAGGACAGTCTAATAAAAATAATGAAAATACTAATAATAAAAAACCACTCATGGGTTAGATTAGCTGATTAATAAAATCAAACCAGAAACAGTAGCAACGTAAATGATGTCAAAACGAATAAAAAAATAAGGAAAAATAGGTCACAATACCACATCAATTATAGTAACAAATCATATGAACAAAACGATACACGATTTTTCTTAGAACAACGTCTCAATCGTTGATAAGGGAACAACAATGTTAACGGTTCAGATATTCTACTTTTTTGCTCGCCTTTGTTTTTGTTATACGCATGAAGTGAGAACAATCAAACATGTTAGGAAGAATTGATATTCTTACAATGAAACAGACAATTGTAGACGGATTTGGTTTTACGAAATTTGTAGTCTATGTAATGACATCAAATGTCATGTATAAAAGTAACCTGTAGGATTTTGAGAATTTAACTATATCCTGTAAGGATATAGTTAAATTCTCAAATCAATGTAAGTAATGCAGTGCCCTCGCCGCTTCAAATCCCGAAAAACACTACATGGTATGATTTTGAATTTTCACACAGGACAACTTTTTGAAAAAAAGTAACAATGCAGCAATCTGAATAGGTTATTGTACTATATAACATAATTATATTACAAAATTCAACCAACAAAATAATTATTATGGAAACACTAACAAATAATATTTGAGCACGGTCATTACCCGGATGTTGTCACAAGATAACCAAATATTGGGCAATAAAAGTGCACTGGTGACGTCATCTGCATTTACGACGCAGCTTCAAATTAGGATATCCTGTACTAATGGGGTATGTTGGTAATATCCGTGGCATGATAGAGAAATCTAATAGTATGAACACAATAATTTTCAAATACCAACCAAACTCCGCTGTGTGGTGACGGCGTAGAATATCATCAACCCATCTCATCCCATGAGGGGCGTAGAAATCGTACCGAGGGAATACCTATCAGAGAACGGGCAGCAGCGTTTTTCTATGAACTATGACCATCAAACTGCAATTGTCAACCCGTCTGCCAAGCGTGTCACTTATGGCATACTCCTTCATTCTTTGGGGAAGCTTTTGTCGTTTGACGTAATTTGGTTGACATGGTGGATATACCTTACCTAGGAGGTAAGGCGTATATCAGTAGTACTAATATCTGCTATATGTATATACATATATACACTATTAAACTTTCACTTATCATAATTATATATAAGGTCACCCCGTGACCACAATCAATGCAACTTGGTCGAAACGTCGGGAAAATAACAACAATGTTTATAAGATAAGATAAGATAAGATAACTCTTTATTGTACACCAAAACATTACAGAATACAATAGCATACATTTAAAAAAAATGGTACAATTGGCGGCCTTATCACTAAATGTGATCTCTTCCAGGCAACCTAGGCAGGGATTGGAGTATGGAGTAACCGAGATAGGGTAGTTGTCAGTGCACATGAGTATAGAAATGATACGCACTGGTATCATTACAAAAAATGTCAAGAGTCATTTAAGATAAATTACATATATATTATATATTAACCTACATACTATATTATATATATACTTATATTTCATAAATAAATAAATAAATACATTATCATAAACAAAACTAAAGTAGGAACCGTTGCTGAAGTTCATAAACTAGTTGAAAGTAAATTATTTCGTACCTTTCTGCAGGGACAGGTAGTGATCTTTCACTAGACTCTGAAAGTTACGTAAAGATTGAGCTTGGCGTACTGACAATGGCAATTCATTCCACAAGCGAGCTCCTTGCACAGCAAACGATTTGTCTAGAAAGATTGTGGAATGTGCTGGCATTGTCAATTTTAAATTATTCGATGATCTCAGAAGCTTCGAATGTGATTCATAAAGGAATGAAAAGCGTGCTTTGAGGTAAGAGGGCGTTGAAGGAGTAAACAAAACATTGTATAGAAGTGAGAGAATATGGGCATTCCGGCGAAAGCGAATGGGTAGCCACTTGAGCTTGTTACGAAATTCAGTGATATGATCATATTTCCGAAGACCGAATATGAATCTTATGCAGACGTTTTGGAGACGCTCAAGTTTATCAAGTTGGGCTTCTGTAAGATCAAGATAGCTGACATCTGCGTAATCTAGTATTGGGAGAAGAAGGGATTGAGCAAGCGCGATTTTGGTGGTAGTTGGGAGGAAGTTACGAAGTCTTCTCAAGGATCCAATTGATGCAAAAATTTTCCGACTGACGTTTTGTAGTTGAGGGCCCCAGGAAAGGCAGCTGTCAAAGAATATGCCTAGGTTTTTAACTTCACGACTTATTTGTAAAACATTGCCTCCAAAACGAAGTTGTGGTAGTTGTGACAAAGATGCCTTAGCCAACATCCTTGAGCTACCAACAACAATCACTTGAGTCTTCTGTGGGTTAACGTGTAGTCCGTGAGCACGACTCCACTCACTGATGTTATCTAAATCAGTATTCAAATTATTCACAGCTTCAGCCAATATATTTAACGGAGCCTGATTATAAATCTGAAGATCGTCTGCATAAAGGTGGTAGGAAGAATTAATACGTTTAGAAATAGAATTTATAAAAATTGTGAATAATAGTGGAGACAAAACGCCACCCTGAGGCACGCCTGCAATAGTATTACACCAAGAAGAAAAGGAATTATCAATACGAATACATTGCCTGCGGCCAGACAGGTAACTACGAAACCAGTCAATAACTGTTGGAGATACGTTAAGAGTGCGCAATATCCCCAGCAACACATCAAAATCCACGGAATTGAACGCATTGCTGAAATCTAACAGGGCTAGCACTGTTAGATGTCCACGTTCCAATCCAGCTCTAATGTCATCTGTAATATGGACCAGGGCTGAGGTAGTACTATGGCCAGGACGAAAACCAGACTGGAAGGGATTAAGGAGGTTATTTATTGTGAGAAAAGCACTTAATTGGTTGTGGACAAGGCGTTCAAGTACTTTGGACAGGAACGGAAGGATTGAAATAGGACGGTAGTCGGAAAAGGATGCTGGTTTGGCTTTTTTTGGAAGGGGAATTATTTGGGCATCTTTCCATATCACTGGGAAGATACCCGAACTTATAGAGGAATTTAAGATGTGAGTTATGGCAGGAAGAATTTCGTTGAGGATAGGAAGGACCATATTACGGGTGACATTGTCATTGCCTACTGCGTTAGAAGTGATGGATAAAACACTCTTCCTAACGTCACAATCAGAAACTTGACTAAAAGAAAAGGGAGAATAGCTGGGAGAGGGAACTAATGATAGATCTCTTAAGGTGTTTAATTTTGTTGCCCTGTCAAAAATGAGCGAAGTTGAGAAGTGCAAATTGAGTGAATTAATGTCTAAATTATTAGGAGTAGTTTCATTTCGAGCTTTCCCAACTCCCAATGAACGCAGAAATTTCCATATTTTAGCTGGATCTCCACTCTCAACCGAGTTGTGGATGTGTTGGCGTTGTGAATACCTACACACCTTATTGCAGCGATTTCGAAGAGAAATATATTTATGACGGTTTACATCGTTAGGCCTACTCGCGAAACGCGACTTAGCTGCTGCTTTCTTAGCTACGAGACTTTTTATTTCAGGCGTTAACCACGGTGCGGGGAGGTGTTTTACCCTAATTTTTCGAAGTGGGGCATGCACATCGTATAAACTAAGAATATTTTTATTGAAAATGTTAATTTTCTCATCAACTGAATCAGCGGCTATAAGAGGAGACCAGTCAATTCTGCTAGCATCTGCTCGAAGAGAATCCAAATTAATACCACCAAAATTACGTTGAAGAATGATTTTTGATTTTGCCTTCGGTAGGCGAATTTTATAAGATAGGAAAAGGAGATCGTGATAAGAGAAAGCATCGGCTACGCACTGTCCGTGCTTAGCGATGTGGTCTTTCGAAGAGACAAGAATAAGATCTAGAAGAGAAGGAGTAGAATGAGGAAAATGATGAGTGGCATTAAGAGGAAGTATAGATAGATTACTAGATTCCGCAACAGAAATAAGGGTTGAAGAACGAGAATCATTTTTCAACAAACAGGTGTTGAAGTCACCCATCACAATCGTGTGGCTGTAAGAAGGCAAGAAAGTTTCAAGTAATAGTTCGAAAGAGGAGAAAAAATTTATTATATACATGATTGTAAAATCTGAATATAGCTACCTGTCTTTCTGTGTACTATAACCATCATACTGCGATAGACAACCTGTCTGCCAAGCGTTGTGATTATGACATATCTTTCCAAATGATGGACTCAACTCCATTACGAAAATCTTTTGGGAGGGATTTTTTTGTCCAGCAGTGCACTTTTTTTCTGCTACATGATGATATTATATTTTACCTTACCTACCTATTATTAGCGCACCTTATTCCAGAAGGCACTTGAATAATGTGATTATTAATATTTACTACTGCAACAATATTACTAATCTTAATGAACTACCTATTACATGCATACATACATAGACTCACGCCTGTTTCCCAGAAGGGTAGGCAGAGACAACGGATTTCCATTTGTCACGATCTTTGCACACGTCTTTTGCCTCGATTACTGTCATTATATTCTTCATACATGCTCGCCGGTTTAGGGTACTTCTGACCTGCCCTTTCTTGAGAACGTCTCCGATTTGGTCAGAGAATGTTCGACGAGGTCTTGTGACTATTAATATTAGTAATATTGTTAGAATTAGTATTGAAGCACGTACTTGAGATACTTTGATTATGATCAACTGTTTAGGAAGAGCGAAGTCTCCTAACACAGGCGTTATATGCTTAAAAGGAGGCTTCCGATACTTGTAATTTTATTTTTTGCTGTTTTAAGCTAATAAATTATTAATTTTAATTTAACCTCTATTTCACTTGTACTGTGGCGTGGACCGCAGTGACCCCGCTACCAAATTGTTTTCAATGGAACGAACTGTCTAGTAATTTTCCATTAATGTATTGCCAATTTTTATGGATAGAGTGTCTTCTGACGCTATTGTATTGGCTATTTTAAGTATATTCATTTCCATTTTCCTTGCCCTTTTCATTTGTAAAGGGGTTTGGCTACCATTGATGAGTGGCTGCCACTTGACCTCAAAACCCATAGATAGATAGCATTGTTATTAGGATTGGACTAGGCTATAAGGCTTCTGACTACTTGTAACGATTGTCATAGATGTCTTAATGCCAACGGGCTTATCACACTCTCTGAGGCTTGAAGTTAGGACTAATCTAGAAACAAATCTATGCTTTTATACTGTGTTGGTTCGGTGTAAAAATTTAACCTGTGATCTCTTAGAGACCCAAATGAACAACAGCCAACCGGACAGCTATGCTCGATATTACTTTTTGAAATCCACTACATCTAAAATAAGTATCAAACCTTAAGGCCATTAACACAGAAAGAGGTAAAATCATAGAATAATAAAAAATCACTACTTAAATAGTAATAATAATATCTTGAGACATTATTTACACCCGGCCATCTGATCCCAAACTAAGCAGAGCTTATACTATGGAAACCAGATAACTGACATACTACATATACTACTTTTCTTTTGTAAATACATACTTATATAGCTAATTACGCCCAGACTCAGGACAAACAGACATATTGATGCACACAAATATACGTCCTGGGTGAGAATCGAACCCACGACCTCCGGCGTCAAAGCAAGAACTGCCAACCATGCCAACATCATCATTATCATCAGAATTACATTTTAGTTTTTTTTTTACTTATTATCAAATAGAAATACATTATTACTATAGTAACACTTAAGCCTCTTGGGCTTGTGTGCCGGACTGTAAATTCGGTTTTATCAATGTGTTGAATGAGTTGAATTCACTAGGTAGAGGAAACTAAGTAAAAATGTAACCAAGAAATAATGTCGATGATTCACGATAAGTATTACTCATTTCATCTCCCTAGAATCGATGAAGCGGTCGATTCGATCTGGTTATTATTTTGATGAGGCCCATAAAAGGACATTTCATCCAATTAGTGTTTAGTTCGTCCTAATGGGGCTGATTAAGATTGTAGGTAGTGTGATTCACGAATGCTCACTGGTAAGATGTCGCATGATATTGTATTAACAGTGATAAGCAGAGCGATATATAAAACGTTAAAGCGATATTACATTGTACCTAATAAACTAGAGGAAGATGTAACTAAGAAAAAAAATTATAAGTTTGTTCTGACTAACGTAAGTGAATGCCAAGCTGAAGTGGCAGTGGGTAGGGCACATAGCTCGTAGAACCGACGGCCGCTGGGGCAGAAAGGTTCTCGAGTGGCGACCACGAATCTGAAAACGCAGCGTGGGCAGGCCCGTTACAAGATGGACCGATGATCTTGCTGGATGCGGATAGCGCAAGACCGGCAATTGTGGAGATCTTTGGGGGAGGCCTTTGTCCAGCAGTGGACGTCTTTCGGCTGATATGATGATGATGAACATAAGGTTCATTATCATCATAACAGCTGTAAAAAATCCACTGCTGGACACTCTTGAAGAGATATGCCATAATCGCAACGCTTGGCACATGGGTTGGCGATCGCAGTAAGATGGTCATAGTACACAGGAGGAAGCTGCTGCCCTTCCTCTGGTAGATATTCCTTCTGGTAGACTTCTACGCCCTCCACGGGATGAGATGGCGTGATGATATTCTGATATTTGTTGCCGTCACCACAGAGCAAAACAAAATATACAACCAACAAAATCCATAAATACATCTGAGGAATTATGTTTGGTCGGTACCATGATCGGAGAACACTTAAATGGTTTAATTAAATTCTAAATATCTTCATACTTTGGGTGGCACGTTAATATATTGCATTGTCCCGGAGTCAGCATTAGATAAAATTCATTAAGACATGTCAAAGGCATTCTTACACTGCCTACGGAACTGTGCTAACCATTGTCTACACGAACGAGTATATTAAAGAACATAGAACTAACTATTCCATATCTTTTGTGCTTGTTCCTTCTCTAATATTAGGATTTAGCTCCGCCTTCGACTATTATTTTCTTGTAAAGATAAGAAGTATGTATGTTTACTTCTTATCCTTGTTCTTATTCAGTTACTAGAATGAAAGGTTACATATATCAACTAGGCACAGCCTGTACTATGATAACTAGACAACTTATAAACTTACTTATAAGTAAATACATACGTATCTATACAAATAAATAAAATTGGAGTGTCTGTTTGTAATATTGAAATAACCGGTTTTTACTACATTAATATGAATATATATACGGTACATACACCAAAATAACATTTTTTACAATTTTTGTCTGTCTGTCTGTCTGTTTGTTCCGGCTAATCTCTGAAATGGCTGGACTGATTTTGACGGAACTTTCATTGGCAGGTAGCTGATGTAATAAGGAGTAACTTAGGCTACTTTTATTTTAGAAAAAGTCTTTTATTTTACAAAAAAAAAAAAACGAAATAAACTAATTAACACGCGGACGAAGTCGCGGGCACAGCTAGTTATAAATAAATTACACCCAGACAGAGAACAAATAATTTTGTTCATCACACACAGATTTGTCCTGGGTGGGAATCGAATCCAACCGCATCTTTGATCCTAACACTAACTTCTAATTGTCAATCAATCGATCAACAAGTACATCTAATTGTCACAAGGAGATTTTGTTTTAAATATCGGAAGTGTCAAGTAAAAATACAAACTATGTATCTCGTGCCAGAGGGCACTGCCCTTTCTTGGTCCGGGGTATGAACCTCATCGCAGGGCGATCACTGACATGCTGATGGATAAGAGGGTCAGTATTTGGGTCATTTTGACTAACCGTCACTTTATATTAATATTGGAGCGGATTGGAGTGAGCATATACTTAATACGCTTGTGATTGAAGCATCGTGCCAATTGTAAGACAATTCCCAAATATTGCAATCACTTCGATACCGTCTACAAGACTAAGATAGGAGACGGGTTCGATATGAATAACAAAAGAATAACATAGTATAAGTATTTGTAACATATAACTTTAGTGTGATTCTAAGATTCTATATATTTGTAATGCAGATCACGTCATAAATGTCCAGTACTCAATATGACCCTACTCTTATAAATTACTATAATAGCTACAATAATAGTTACAGTTAGGGAGAGAATTGCCATAATCACAAAGGCTTGGAATGCATTGCACGTCTCATGCTTGTTTGGAGGCTATTTTGAAAAGAATGCCCCGAATGAGACGAATATTATTATTAATGTTTGAAGTTATATCATGTTTCTATTACTGCGTTGCGCCCATTAAGTAAAACATCAGCTTTAAGACTAATACTTGGTGTTTCTAAATTGTCTTTCTAGATCTTTCTTTTACACCGTGTTACTAAAATGAAATGCAATACATGAGAATCTTGAGAATGTCAGTTTGGAATAATGGAGTTAATATTTATTTATTTTAAGCATTAGGTTAAAAGTTAAACAATCTTGTCAACGATGGACCTAAAAGTTTTGTCTGTTGTTAGCCTTACTTACTGTACAAACTGACGTTCTAAACGTTGGTATTAGTCAGTCGATTGAACTGTTTAAAAATACTTAATTAGTTATGTGATACACAGTTAGCAAAAATCTGAATTCTATAAAAGATTGCAACCTCCTGTTGGACATAAAAAGGAGGAGAAAAAAGACATTGAGATGTTTCTGGAAGCTGGGCGGAGACAAACGTTTGAGTATAAGATTGAATTGGAATTAAAATATTATTGGAAACATTATTTTTATATGGGATTTTGTGGCGCTTAAGTTTAAAGAGAAAAAAAAACTATTAAATATGAGTAGGAAGATTTAAAAACCATGGACGCAATCATATTCATAGAAACTAAATAGTAAGATTATAATAAAATATACAATTAAATAGGGCGTTCTTATTACTTGCGTACTTATTCCACACAAAATCCACATTCTTATCAAGGAATTTTAACAATACTTCCGTCAGAAACTTTATATCGTAGCCGGAGGCATTCGTCAGTACCTGAAACACGCAACCGTTTCACACATTAACATTAATTATTTTAAATATGCTCATTAAAATATTTCACCTATTACGTGGAATTCCAGAAACGTTTCCTTTTTTACGGTGACTGCGTTTTGTGGAATAAAAAAAGACATTTTGGATCATATGACATTGGTATTTCCAACATCTTTTTAAAGCATGAAAGTGTTTATTTTAAAGGTGTCAAAGTTGATTTTTGCTTGCAGATTTTAATTTTAAAGGTGTATAATGAATGGAGTGACATTACGGATCTTGGCGTCAATAGCGCGACATTTGGCTACAAAAAACTGTTTTACCAAGAAGCTTTTATCAAGATCAAAGTGGGAGCATTCAAAACAATTAAACTTATCATCGAGGGCTATTCATTAATAATGTTTGTAGGGCAAAAAATAGATGTTTTGTTTACATTTATTAGGGAAGTGCGGGTCTCATCCATCAAGTGGAGGAAGATGAATTGGGATGAATGTAACATCGTAGTACAGTTTGATCTTCTTTTGGTTTCAATACTTACTTTTGCGTATTTAACTTGGGCAAGTAGGTCTTTTGTAAGAACGCTATTATATTTTTGAGATAGAAATATTGTACTATAAATAATTGAATAAATCTTAAATATTACGGAATATAAAGTTTATTCTACCACAGTACGAATTGGAATGATTGATGACTTGTGACCAAGCCTTAAAGTTTTCGAAATATGTCTATGTGTAAAAACTAGATTTGTTCAAGGTTTCGTTGGTTGAGGATTATCCGTGAGTTTAAGGGTTCGTTAATCTGTCAGCGCCAGAAATTCTATAATAGTCCTCGTTCAGATACCCGATCTAACTACCTTGGTAACTGGTTTATGGCAGAAAGATTATATTATAGGAGCTAGCTAAAATAGGATAAGGTTACGTGAAAATGAGCTTAATAGAAATGGGAAGAAGACAAGGAGTAATAAGAGTGAATTAAATTGAGAAATATTTAAAAAAATCAATGGGTTTAGGCTACAAAAACTGACCAATGTGTAGAATCAAAATTTTATACATATACGAAGATAAATTAATAGTTATGACTATATAGGGTGACTGCATACTGGTCATAATGACAGATAGATAAACGCTTAATTCTATTTATGATCGCAATAAACTTACAAAAAAGAAACATTTTATTCAAAAACTATAAATGTTTACTGTAAAACCTCGTTTCATAATTAAAAAAAAAGAAATCCCATAAAAGTGTTGTTAGAATTTAGAATGTTTGTTATCATAAGTACAATCATGTGTTTAATTATCGACCACTAATTACTAGACAGCCTATATACTACCTCAGCTGATCGATGAATCTGATCGGAAGTAAAAAACAATTAAACGTCGGTTTTAGAAATGCGAAAAAGAATTTTAGCGTATTAAAACTGATACGTTCAAGTCACACAGTTTTATTTATTTTATTTTTATTTAATAACATCAGGTTTACCCACAGCTTGTGCATACAATATAATATATCTTATGAATATTTTTTTAACAAATTAGACTTACGCACTAGCCAATTACGGGTTAACCAACATTTTCTAGTATAATAATCTAGACCAATAATCGGCACTTGAGATTATTTAGGCTATAGAACAATAAAGTACCTACGACGAGTTTATGGCCACTTCAATATTCCACACTATTTAAGTGGCTGTCAACAGCCAAATTTGATTTTTATAAAACTACATGTGGTGATTTTAACTCTCGCGTAAAATTAAATGAATTATGTTTTGTTACTACCATATTGGGATCAACATTAAAGTTCTTCTTAATATCGTCAAACTTGACAAAATGGTTTTAACATTAGGTATGTAATAGGCATTAATAATTTGTAAGAATTGTATTTTATGATCAAAAAATTAAACTTTGGCTCATTTTGTCATAAAATTATAATAATATTTAAATCGCAATTATAGATTTCGTTCAATTACACTCCGTTTATAACACGTTTATCCTATTTTAGTTAATCACGACTATGATTAACAACCTCTTTAGTTATTATTGTCGTATTTAAAAAATAATATAGTCATATCGATGCATTCATATTGTTGTGGATATATATACTTCTTTATATACCTTTAAGTGTCGTGTAATTTAAATTCTAAACATTTTACTGTGTAGTATTTTTTAATTAGCTATGGTAACACGACGCACGCGGTTATAAAAACGGAAATAATATCATGAAAATATTTCAAAAAGTTTCAAATTCAACACAAATGAAATATGATGACCAATTTTTTAATGCATCCTTATTTCCGAAGATATGTCGCCACAAAACACCCCTGCGTCGGAAAATAGGAGTCACATAACATGCACGCCTAACGTAACAGTATTAAAACAACATATGCCCCTTAACGACTTCAAAAAAATGACACTTTTTTGTAACAGTCCCGCGACAAAAAGCGCCAAATTAACTTTTTAAAGGAAACGATCTGTTTTTGAGAGCCACGTGTGACATCGCTGAGATGGCGACGAGTTCTATTTCTGAACCCCACATGTTTGTTGATACTTTGTCGTCAAATAATCCCTCATCATTGGGGATATCTATTTTTACAACTACCCAGATTGATGACTTCAAGATCGAGAACTTAACATGACTTTAATATGCCCTTGATATATTGAACCTCGTTACAGAGCAGACACATTGAAACGCGTTCCCTTTATGAATTATTCTTTCCACTCTATCCGTTACAGACTCCATATGAAACCTCTTTCATATTACGAGCTTTATTGCTACAAAAAGAATAGACGAATTTGAAAACATAACTCTTCAATCTGTATATCATTTTATCAACAAATATATTCAATCGGCAGAATAGGAAAAACAAAACTGTTTTATTTTGTTTTCCTACACAAAAAGCCCTAGAGGAATATATGCAAAAATATTAGGAAATAGAGGTAGAGAAAAGACTCACGAGTGTACAGTCTGATAAAGGAAAAAAGGAACGTTCTTAACTGGTTCCGACATTATATTCGCATTTGTGAAGATCAAAGAGCATGTTGTGACACACGGGCAGGGAAAAACTTCGGTCGGCAGTGGTGAGGTGAACAACGCTGGAGGGCTCTCAAGTAACACCATCCTTGAGGGAGCTAGGCTTTGAAACAAAATGCGTTTGCATACATTAAACTGTAAGAATGTTGGAGATAGGGAGGGTAATACCGCCGGGTCCCTAGGGGAGTGTGTTTCGGCGATTACGCGGACGGAATTTCTCAACAGTAAGTTGCCTTCTTGGCGAGATAGTTTGCACGTTACACTAGCCACTTTGCGTATTTTCGCAGTCAAAGCCGTTCTCCAGAATACTTCTGTGTTTCAAAGTATTTGAAAGGCAAATTAGGAACATATCTCGAGTAAGTTCCTTAAGCACTGCTACTCCCGAGGCAATGTAAATATTTAAACATAATGAATTTAAGGCAAGTCTTGGGCTGGAAACATATTTAATTTGCTCAAAATAAGCGATGTATGTATATTTGGAATACTTGACTGAATGAAAGAAAATTACTGAATTTGCTTTTTGAATATTTCAATTTAAGTATAAACATATTATACCAATGTATCGTTCTGTTAAAAGGCTAATGACTAATAACGCTATGTAAAGTGTTTTAATTAATCGCTGTCTCCTTGCTTCTTGAATTATTTTAATAGAATTTTAAACTACATCTATTCCGAATTGTATATATAACTTCCATACCTACTTAAAATAAATTGAGATACTACTTAGCTTTAGAGATATTTTGACTTTGTCATTCTATTATGATCATAAAATATTTATGCTAAATACAGCTGGTGTGTACCTACATAGACAAATTGTCACATTACATTTAGTTTTTTTACATACTTACTTACTTTTACACTTTACATTAAGAACAATGCTATATTCTTATAGTCTTACTTGTGGAGACCTGTTATTGGAGAAGAATATAATTAATAAATCAATAAGGATGACTTTACTTCACTCTGATACTGAAATATATATTTTATAAGGACTGGTATTACATATATCTATATATTCATTCAATAGGTCCTCCACGACCACGATAGTACCTACACTTCGTAAGCGAACTCCCGGCGTTTACATTCCTAACATTATTGTTTCCAGCATTTCTAAGATAGCTAACAACCCAGTAAAACTATTCAGAATAATTACTGAACTTAATTATATATGTATTGCTTTACGCATCTACCAACTAATATGTAATTTACTATAATGAAAGGCGTGCAAATAAATTAACGATACATAGGTAAGGGAGCTACCCCTTGCAAACATACCACGTTGTAAAGTTTGCAATCTCTAAGTAAACATATAAGGCCTCAAGGGATTCCTTGGGGTTTGGATGATGCACGTACCCCATCTTGAGAGACGACAAAGAAACTTTGATGTGACGTGTAGTCATTATAAGATTACATATTGCAGAAGTTTCGTTGATAGCTCGGTAATATTTTTCGTGTCCGACCCAAGTTTTGTAATTGGTGTAGACATTGAATGATGAAAATGTTTATTTCGGAATATCTTTCTTATTTACTTTAGTCTCCCAAAGTTCAAGTATTGAAATTATGTGTATGCTTTATAGAAAATTCCATGGCCGCAGCAGTGGTTTTCGAAGTACAAGTACTTATTTCGAAAATCCATTATTACTGCCTACGTAGTAAACTCGCTGTCAAGATATAAATTGTATTAACCGAAATGTCGTCAACTGTACTATCATAGGAGATTTTTTTTGAATATTATATGGGTGACGTGATGGTGTAGGAATCTTTCGCCTTAACATGTCCTGCCTGGTAGCCCTGTCTATAGGAGTTAACCTTAAATGAGGAGAAAATGCGCGTCAGTTTATAGAGGATAGAGATACTTAGAAGTATGAATATGTAAGTTTCTCTTTTCTTTGAATGGATGTATCAGCTGCGTGTGACGGGCCGGTTGGCGTGGTTGGTATATTCTTGCCTTTCACGCCGCAAGTCGTGGGTTCGATTCTCACCCGGGGGCGATATTTGTGTGCATGAACATGTCTGTTTGTCCGGAGTCTGGGTGTAAATATCTATATGTATTTACAAAACTAGTATATCAGTTATCTACAAGCTTTGCTTAGATTGGGACCAGATGGTCGTGTGTGAATAATGTCCCGGGATATTATTCTACTGTTATATTTAAACGTAAGTTCTTATATTCTCTATGGATATATTAGTTTACACAGCCACGCAGATCATTTATTATAAAGTTATCCTAATATGTGAGTATTACATATTTGTGTATGGAGGTGGTTTAAAATAATTTGTTTTATCTCTAATAAATCTTGAAGTAATTTGAATCCGCCTAAAACCACCTACTTTCCTTGTTTTTTTGTCTATCACAATCTCAAAATTAAAGGCAAAACTTTAAAGAAAAATAGGCCACATCCAAAAAACAATATCAAACTTTTCAATTAAAATTTTGGAAAGCAGAGTCATATATAATACTTCATCTCGTTTAGTAAATAGCTGTTAACAATTTGCCTTCTATGAAATCGTATTTATTAAAAGAATTGTACATTTTGTAATGCCTCAAGGTGAGAGTTATAAAGTACCATAATAAATGATTTATCATCTTACTTATAAATGCTTCTATGTAAATCTACATTTCAAATACAAAATATCGTTAAATTTTAGTTTTTACACGGCGTTTAGAGTTAGCCTAGGAGGCTTTCACAGCTTTGTTAATATTAATTATTTATTTCAGATGTTATCAAAATCCAATCAATATATTACTTACAATTAGGGATTTTGAACAAAGTGGTAAAATTTTCTAACTCTTTGAAATGTAAAAAAGAATCATAAGACTGCCGCGCCGCCCGTGATTCAGTTAACTTTTTTTTTTGGCAAGGCAGGAGGCAGGAAGGCATTCCCCTTGCATGCCACCCGCACAAAGTGTCTACGGGTGGATATGTCGGACTCCGCACCGACTAAATCTACCTGCCGTGGACTTATCTTGGCAACTGATGGGAGGAGCCCCGGGAACGCGGGTATGCTGCTCCGAAGCTCCCCATGCCTTCTGATTCAAAAGTTGTGGGTTCGATCCTCGTACAAGCCAAATATTTGTGTTATTAAATATGTATATTTATCGTGATTTGGGTGTTTTCTGCGTATTGTATGTGTATATATATACAAAAAAATAAGTATATAAGTCATTCTGCATGTTGTCACTAGATGTCGCTGTGTGATATTATGTTCCAGATATTTGTTGCTATTATTATTATTATAAGTAAACAAGTGACACGTATGTCATGTAGAAAGTCCTTATAATAAAATCATAACTCACAGTAATTGGAAATAAAAACTAAAGATCTGTAAATCGTATAAAATAATAATCTCAATCAACTTTATGTAGCATTTTATTAGCAGAAGGCACGTATAAAATTGTCTTTACAGTTAGAAATAAATAATTTCACGTCTACAATTTCATTTAATGTCTCAAGTTACTTAAGGGAATGAGCTTAGAGGTTTCGAAAATATATTTAGTGTCAACATTTTTCCTAAAATTACTCTATGAACTGCTTAAAAAAATCTAGTATTATGATACAGAAACCTTACAATTTAATTTTTTAATTACAAAGCAACATGCGATTTTTCCAATTAAATGATGAGGTCAAGTTTCTTTAGCTCATTCTCTAGCTGTAATAGTTATTAAGGGGTAGATGCGTTTATGTCGCATGTCCGCAATAGTATAACGAAATAACCACTGAAACTCGCTATGGTGATAAACTTAGTGAGTCTGCGCTGCCATGGGACAAAGGATTTCTACTGGGCAACCCAAAATTTGTATAGGGCTGCTAAAATTGTGCAGATACTTTTGAATCCACAAATATGTAAACATAGGTATCTGAAAATTATTAAAACTATAAGAAATAATATGTTGTTCACTAGGAAATTAGCTTTACCTTACAATATAGGTTAGCATTATAACGTAATTATTGTGATCCTTTATTTATTGGAACCTAAAACTTTTTAATATAACTGGTATTTTTTGGAATTTACAAGAATCTCTCTAGCATGGCATCGATGGTAAGGACACAGAAAATTAATAAAAATATAATTTGTTGTATGTTTGCTTTGCAGTTTTAGATAACCTGGTTTTGCAGAGAAGAAAATGCAAACCAGGTTATCTAAAACTGCGCAGATAGATAAAGGAAATAATGATTATATGCAAAATAAATGGTTATATACCAGATCGTACAACAATCAGTGTCTGAAAGATTTTTTTATGTTTTCATAATCCAACTTATAGTTTGTCTTGGAGGCCTTCAATACTTCACTGAAGAATCAAAATGGTAAAACCAGGTGTGAGCTCCTGACTTCCTCCAATGGTTGGAATAGATATTGATATTACGATAACTACCGACTGGCGGCGTTTCAAAGTGACTCGTGTAGACAGAGTATAGTGATTCGAAATAAAATAGTAAAAATTTAAATCGTAAGCTTATAACGAGTATGAACCGTATTTTATTCACTGTCACGTGTTTTATATGTGACAGTTATATTACCTACAAACTATTTTTTATTAGTAAATTAAAGGAGAAGGAAATGACTCCATACATTCCTGGGCCCAGGTGTTAACTGAATCAAACTAGCCTTATTTGTGAGAGGATATAATAACAAGACCTCACTGAAATTTTGGTGAAATTTGGCTATCCAGGAATCAAGTTATATGAAGTATAGTAAAAGTGAGGTTAAATTATAACATTGTAGTTTTTTTACAAAATATTTTTGAATGGCTTCGGTTGTGTCATGGTTTTATGCATGGAGAGTGTGACATGTCGAAGATCTGGCACGTTTGGCACCCCCGCGCCCCATGCAGTCACTACAGTCGAAGGAAACCACAAATAAAACATGGAAAATACGTGCGCACTTAAAACGCAAGACAACGAACGAGTGACAGTCAAAGAGTATGTAAAGGCTGTCAGGCAGAGTGTTGCCCGAAGAAAAATTAAAGGAATACGATTCGCTATGAATCGATTCCACGAAAATCACTTGTCACTCGATTTTCAAACATATTCTGAGATTTTACCGATTTATTCTTAATCGATTGCGAGCGAGAATTCATCATTATTTTATCGATTATTTCGTTTCATAACTTAATTTAAGTTTTCTCGCTTCCTAGATAGAAACATGATACCATATTTTGTGATTTCCTTTAGCAAATATAACGGTTTTTTTAATTCACATTTCAACTAGTTAACTGCTTGGCCCAGAAGTTTCCTTCTCCTTTATGAAACTATAGCAAGACAAAAACTATATTGCGTTCAGTCTTAGTGAGGGGTGTTCGATTGTGTTATAACAATATAGCTAATCGAGTGAACGGTAAGCTATGAAGTTTGCTACTGATTCCTGCTATGTCTTTTTCCTTTGAAGGGCCTAACTAATGCAGACGGTTCCCGGTTTTCCGAGAACAGTATACACAGGCATATGGGCTGGCACCCTTCCACAACAGGAATCAGACAGCAGCACCAGCGCTAGAGGGATCGTTGTCGGTACAGGGTAGCACCGGGGTAGACCAACGTCGACTCAACAGAGAACAACAACGTTTTATAGTCGGCGTATCTTCTTTCATTTTACTTCGCATGAGAGTTTCTTATTTACAATTTATTCTTAGTACTAATGCTGGATCCGGATTGAATTATCCAGGAATTCTTCCCGTTTATATTATGAATTTATTTCTTTGTTCCCGAGGGCCCACCAATAAGCGTGAAGCGCGATTTCAGAAAATACCCACTCTTTATTTTTGGTAATATAATAAAAATATCAATGTACCCTCGGGATCAATAGCCGTGCGACGCGACTAATTTTCCATTTCCAGTTATTAAAAAAAAGAAATAACAAAAGAAAACAATCTGGAATAGAAAAACTAATAATAATGTGTGTAATGCTATTTATGATATTTTTATGCATTAACCTTAGGCTCTTTTAATGCATATCAATGGTTAATATTAACTCGGTGTACTATACCGAATGCTAAATAATCGAATCCTTCACTTGCGATTATGATTATTTAGATTGCGATTATTATTATTTCATAAAATCGAATAGATAATAAATCGAACATTTGCTACTAGAAAAGTAGGCTAGGTTAGTACTGACCAAATTTATCCTTTCTCATTATAGGATACATTTGATTGAATGTCCGATTTATTAACAATAAATCGGACATTCAATCAAATTTGAATTTATCGATATTGATATTATGAACGTTTGAGTATTAAGATATTCGATTTATACTGACCAATAAATTGATATTCGAATAATAGGTATTCGGTTTGGCAAAGTACACCCATATTAACTAGCTCTAAGTACGACTACTGCCTTCTCACGTAGTTACCCTATTCCGGGCCATTTCTTGATTTTCTTAAAGAGATAGTTAAGTGATAAGGCTTGTCTTGTTTGTAATGACATTGTCTTCAATGTGATGTTTCTATTGGTGCACAATAGTTTACATACAATAGTTTATCTATCGTGCAAGTATTTCATAAGTAATCTTGATCTACGACCCCGCAAGCGATAATACAAACAAGTCTACAAATTTAAAGTACACTGAATAACAAACTTGGTAGTTTTCCCACATAAAAGTTAGTCACCCACTCAAAGTTTTATACCGTTCGTCACGCGAACGGACGACTTAAAAACTTTTAGCGAGTTGACAGCCCTGCCTGAACCAATTTAATGCTGTAAATCCACAGGGCACACTTACCTCCCTTCAAACTCATGCGATATTGCGTTTTTTCTAAACCGCAGTGAAGGGGACGAGCAGTAAGTATGTGAAGCTATCGTTTTATCCGTCACAAAAATGTTTTACGTGTACAAATACTACGGAAAATAAAAATGTGTGTCGGGAAAGCAGGTTGACTTTTTCTGTTGTGTTTTTAGTGAAGTGCACGCGTGGCTGGAATATTTGCTTCTTTTATTAATTTATGAAGTATTTTTGTTTATAAATTAGTCTGACGGACCGCTATGTTGCGCAGTTGGTTTATTCTTTCGAGTGATGCTGCCTTCTAATCTCAATGACAACTCTCCTTTGAATTCATCTCCATAATTTTGCAATTACGCCTCTCCAAGACAAGTATTGAGATCGGGATACATTTTCATAATAATATTATCATCTGTCTTTTACGTAATATCTTTGATGTTTCGAAAATAAGTCGAATTTCTTACAGGCCTTTCGTATAAGTATAATAATAATCAAACGAATGGAATGTTTTATTATGTAACAAATGTATAACGTACTGGTGAGCTACGAATTATTATTAATAAAGTGAAACTTTTTTTACATAGTCTCAATTTATTTCGTCTATCTGTCGCATGTCGCAATATGGTGGCCAGTATAGCGGCGCCCATGACTCGCATCAGCTGACTGTGTTAAGTTTACATTCTCCCTCATGTCTGGTCCACGGTATTTGTATTTTTATCAGTGTATTGATATAAATGATGACTTGATTGTCGGACAACGAAACAGCTAGTGAGTACAACTTTCATACCTACTTATTTCCTCTAAACTTGCAACTGTAATAAATAGTAATTTTTATACAATAATCCCCTATATCCACACAAATAACTATTTTCATTAAAAGCAGATATTCTTAAGACTTTGTTTTCATAAACTGCATATTAGCGTTATGAACACTTTTTTACTAGACCCCAAACTGAAGTGTTGTTTATTTCGCCATCTTGAAACTTGTGTACGTGCAAGCAAGCGGGGTATTGACAATGAACACGCATCTGAGGGAGATAGTACAACGCAGTTCACTTTATACAACTCGCAACAAAATTATGCGATACGATTTAAAATTATTTCTGATTCAATGATTCAGATATTAGAGGTTCTGGAGTTTGTTCCGTAGAATAAAAAAGTGAATTGAGGGTTCTCCTAAACGGCTAAGTCCACTGATTGTAAAGAAACATTGTATTTGTGTTAAATATCAAGTTTGAATGTTTGAACCCAGTTAGTAGGTAACGCTGTCGTCAAATAATGCGAAAATATCCGACAATAATTAAATTTATTCATTGTCGGATATTTTAAAAGGTTCACTTTAATCGTGGTTTCATAAAACCATAAAAAAATATTTTGTTAGTATTATTTTTTATTTAATTATTTTTTACAGAATATGTGTCCTCTATTGTGTCAATTATTATTAAACTATTGTTAAAGTCACGTGACGTAAGAAAATTGAAACGAGTAATGGGGTTTACGTAAAAACACCAGTTTTAAATATCAATGAAATCCGCAAGATAATACATATTTTAATATGAGGATATGGTGTACCATTTAACCTATTTAACAATTTGCTTTATTTTGGGTTTTGTCCAATCTATTCTAAAAATTGATATCTTATAAGAATAAAAAATATGTATATCAGAGTTTAATATTAAAATCAGTATTGTTATATTTAACTAGCTTTGCCTGATTTATATGGCAGTATTTCCATCGTTCTTAAAATCTAATATAAACTACATACACTGTTAATATTTTAATGAATCTACGTAACAATTTACAACAATAAAACAGCAATTTAATTAATCCAGGAAATAAAATACACAGCAAATAATAAATAGCGTGCATACTTCCACGCAAACCTACAGGGTCCTATAGTTACGGAAAATATTGAATCGCTCCCATGGGATTCTTGCCATTTTTCTCTTAAAACCATAACAAATTTCCAGATTACTTACGTCCAGGATAGTCCCCTCACTATCTCTTGTATTCTCTATTTATTGCTCTCCACCCTAAGCTAAGTTATCGAAAATATAATCCCTCTTACGCACGGAAACTTCCACAGCTGATTACTACTTGGCTTTGATAATGCACACAACCTTATAGTGGATACGCTACTTACTACTAGAAATGAAATAATCGAGGTAGGTACATTTAGGTTCGTATTTTAAATAAAATAAGCATATATTATGATAGTTGCCTAAGTACTTCGATAGGCCTGTTGGCGTGGTTGGCAAATGATTGCTTTTCACGACGGAGGTCGTGGGTTTGACACCACCTAGGATAGATATTTGTGTGCATGAACATGTCTGTTTGTCCTGAGTCTGGCTGTACTTATCTACATATGTAGTATGTCAGTTATCTGGTTTCCATAGTACAAGCTCTGATTAGTATGGGCTCAGATGGCTGTGTGTAAATAATGTCCCAGGATGACAAGGAAGAATGCATAAAAGTTTATTTGGGAAAGTCCTATGTTTTTTTGTGTTTAACAACCACATGATGCTGTCACATTCACAGATTGAGCTACTTAGTATCCTAAACTATTTATTTTGCGTCATAGGAGTAAAATTTCCTAAACAGATCACGTTTTATCGAGCAATTTTAACACCCGTTAAACCCAAATGTTAAGCATAAAACAATCGTTATACTTTCATTAGTGGACGGCGCATCCACATTATTATGCACGTTACAATAATCTGGGGTTATTTTCCAAGTTCCGAGTCGCGGGTAGAAGAATAAAATCCTACTGTAATCCCCGCGAGATTAATATTATTTTATCGATAACAATAAATAACGAGTGAATTCAATACCCGAGTGGTAAACGGAATTATAAGTTTTTGACGCACTAGTAGAAAAGTTTCGCGGGCTTTCACTGGATTCAATCTGCTAGGGATTTGTTCTGAAGGTTTTATATTCCACTCTTGCACAGAAATAGGTAAAAAGTAAGTTTATGATCATAGCTTTGTCGGACTAGATTTAAAGATTGATAGCCCGATACTACTTTTATATTCTATTGAAAATGTACGAGAAATATTAATATGTTACGAAGTTATGACGAATTACTGTACTGTGCCATTTATTTACTTCATATTTTCTTTGTTTTCAAATGCAACACAATTAAAATTATGTCATTGTTCGACATTAATATTAATAGGATTTTTACATTTTTATAACTTTTTTTCGAAGCATATTCCGCGATAATTCTATCATATTTGTTTAAGCCACAGCATTAGTATAATGAAACAATCGGTTTACATTAAAAATATTAGAATCATCCTTAATCAGAAGTTGACAAATATTTTAGCGACATTGTTTCTAAAAATGATTGCTTGTCAAATTGTAATGCACATGACTACAAATAATCTTTGATGTTAAAAAAAATTTACATTACTTGTTAAAATGTCATGTTTTTTTAATTATTGTATTATGTTTGCTTCTATTTGTTTATCTGTGCAACATTCTAAATATTTTTTTTTCAGATATAACTTTGAATACCTATTCCTTTTTCTGGGAGAGGTAGAAATAATACCAGCATTATTTTCAACACACCAGCGTTCCAAGGAATATGAAACTGCAGAGTGTCATATTTAATAATCCGTCAAGAACAAAGCTATCTATAAAGAAATCTTCGTCTCCATTAGTATTTCTCTTTGAGTTTTATTTCTTTCAGCTGTGATATTATTATTTTTGATGTCTTTGTCTGTAAAAAAGATCTTTTAGTTTACAAAGTGACATCTAATACTAAAAGTTTATTAATGCAGCCGACTTTTATGCTCTTTATCATTTGTATAATCAAATCTGTTCTAAGTACGACCTTTCAAAAACTATAATAAAAGGAATAATTCCTTTTTAATAAATAAATAAAATAAAATAAAAAGATTTATTCCCAACAAGCACAGATAATCCTTAATTTAGTTTACATCTAAGATGATATAACTAATTGCGTTTAGTTAACATAATACTTATGAAGCATGCAACATTATAAGTACTAGCTAGGAAAGGCGTCTACCTCAGCAAATGTTACAGTAAATAAAAATTACCTATTACTGTAACGCTGATCTTCCGGTAGCGCTTAAAAAACTACTTTCAATTATATAACAAAATTATCATGCGTATCGTGCGTACCTGTAGTAGCGTTTGGTTGCGACTCCAACCACTTTAAATGTCATCAAAGATAATATAAAACAAGCAACTAGTATTGCGTCATTGCTGTGTTTACCTATCAAAACTGTCAAAGTATAAAAATATTACGATAAATATGAATGTGAATGTGGGCAGTTTAATAAGGAAAAGATGTTACTTTCCTGCAGTGACTTTAAAACCAGTGTAAAAAGTAATAAAAATTCTCCGGTTTGTAAGTGATCGGCAAGATAAAGCACCTAGACACACAGTCAGGTTATCTATACAAATAAATAAAATTGGAGTGTCTGTTTGTAATATTTAAATAACCGGATTTTACTACATTAATATGAATATATATACGGTACATAGACCAAAATGACATTTTTTACAATTTTTGTCTGTCTGTCTGTCTGTTTGTTCCGGCTAATCTCTGAAATGGCTGGTCCGAATTTGACGGGACTTTTATTGGCAGCTAGCTGATGTAATAAGGAGTAACTTAACTAAAAGTCTAAAAGTCTTTTATTTTACAAGAAAAACGAAATAAACTAATTAACACGCGGACGAAGTCGCGGGCACAGCTAGTTTATAATAAAATCTTAGGAAAGTCAAAACTGTACATTGAATATTTTTTTTAAAGGATACTTGTGGCGTAATCTACAATCAATATCAAAGCAAAAAATATAGTTTTTAGAATTTTTGTCTGTTTATCTGTTTGTCTGTATGTATGTCCAGGCTAAACCCAAAAAGTACCGCATGGATTTACTCAAAATTTTGCATGAATATTAACTAAGAGGTCGATTCAACATATAGGCTACATATTATTACGCTGTCACCTACGGGGGAGGAGCTGTGATAATTCTTAAAGTTTAAAGGGGGTAAAACCGCGGGGCACAGCTAGTATAAACCTAAAGTGGTTTAATTTCTGAGCGGATGCTTCGGAGGGTACATTAAGCTCTCAGTCCCAGTTGCTGTCGTTAGACAAGTGCTAATGATACTTGTCTAACGACAGCAACTGGGATCGAGAGCATGAACGTTCACCATATTAACCACTACCCATACGATAAAGCAATAAGTGTCGCCACGCGATTGCCTCGTTACTCTAGCGGTAGCGTGTTCTACCGCAGATAAAGAGGTCCTGGGTTCAAATCCCGGGTCGGGTCAAAAAGTGATTTAAGTTATTTAAAAATAAATTTCTTTTCAAAAAGTTATTTAAAAATAAATTTCTCAGTATCAGCCCGAAGTTTGGGAGTTGGCGGTTCGGTCCTGTACCTGACCTCTTTCCGGTCGTGTCGCTAGTCGTCCCATCGGATCATGAGAGTGATGGAATAGAAACTGCCTCTGTGTTTGCGCACACACTTATGTGTTATGTCCTGCGCAATTGGCTAGTCTCCATTGAAACTGGCTGAGGTGGCCGAAATTCGGTCGGGAGGACATTATTAAATTAAGTGTCACCATTTGAGTCTTCTAATATCACATAAAAGGCTGATTAGACTGTCTAAAAGTAAAGTTTTTTATCCCTATGGGAACAGTACATTTTTGGTAGAAGTCTTTTTCTGTACCCCTGTAAAAAATGTATGGGATTTTTTAATGATAAACTGTTAAAAGTAGATGATATGCGAGCAGACAAGTGTCATGCGGGTGTACACTAGTTGTAAATAAATCACTAGTTTGAATAGTCAAAATTTAATAAAATTATCCGGATTATTATTCAACAAGGGGTTTATATATGACAGTAAAGCCGATATTAAAATTTATCGTATTATTTGTCCTCGTGTTTAAAATACATGTTATTGGATAATTTTATGAAACAAATGGTGGGAAAGTATTGACAATATGAGTAGATTTATTGAATGGTCCTTTGTTCAGCTGTTTATATTGACTGCTGAATACAGTTTATATAATTCAGGACGTACATTATGCGGTTTTTGTAAATGTAAAATAATTTCATTTCATTGAAGACTATCTGCGCCCTGCAGTGTTACTCGCGACTCTGCAATTTATTGCAGTCTGAATTAATTTAGTATATATATATACTAAATTGGGTTATAGGTAAGGTTCGTTTTGCCATTATCAATATTAGTACGGACCATAAACAAAGGCTAGCAGTAATAATAATAATATCTAGGGACAATGTCACACAGATCATTCTAGCTCCAAACTAAGCAAAGCTTGTACTATAATGGGTACCAGGCGACGATATACATGCTTATATAGATAGATAAATACTTAAATACGTAGAAAACATCCATGACTCAGAAACAAATATTCGTGCTCATCACGCAAATATTTGCACTTACCGGGATTCGAACCCAGGACCACCAGCTTCGTAGGCAAGAGCACTACCAAATATACTACGGTGAAAAGAAAAATTGAAATTACCTTAATGCAGGGTTCGTCGCTAGGCAAATATGCACACAAATGGTCGCAACAGGGTATAATAAATAATACTACAGAATGTTTATTGTTTTATGTTTATTGTTTAAACTGTTAGGTTTAAATAGAAAAAATATTATTTATTATACTATTTAATATTAGGTTATAACCTATCTTCATTCTATATTTTATTTTAATCTGTTCACCCGTTTTTGTGTGATTGAGCTTTCTGCTCCATCGATTACAGTGCTTGGCAATTCTTAGGGCTATGTCGGTTACTTCAGTTTGGTACTGCGGAACTCACAGTGAAACCAAGTTGTGGAATAGCAGGGCTTGAGGGCTGCGGTTTTTTTGTGTTCAATGTGTACATTTTTGGGGTTTTACCAGAGTCGCCGGTTGGCAGACGCGTTGGCGGTCTCAGTATGACGCAGAGAAAAGGTGTTCTCAGTGCACTGGCATATATTCCCTCGGATGACTTTTACGCCTTCTACGGGATGTGATGGAATGGTCATATTCTTTGCCGTCAGCCACACGTGACCAGAAGAATGAGATGAAATTAGGGAAATTTTAATTATTCTGTAATGCTTTATTATCCTTTTAGGTTTGGGAAAAAAGGTAGCATGGTAACAGATAATCTGTGTATAGAAAATATAAATATTTAATTTTTTCTCGAGAATATAAAAATTATATTGTAATAATTATTTTTGCGAAGCTTTTCGTAATAACTGATTATCCCAGCTCAAGTAAGATTATCTTTGCGTAGGTACCCCGAAATTCCGAAAATATTAACTAATAACTTGTTACTACGTCAATATTACCATGGTATATATTCCTAGACGCAGTGTCACTAGGACTTCCATGGACTGGAAATGGCCGCCAGAAGAATAAGAATATGTAAAATTCTACTTTAGTTAGTAACACTTTCCCTACCAAAACATGCTGGTGCTGTGAAGCTTTAACTGCACGTGTAGCGCAGCGGCTAAGACAGACGCCTTGCAAGAGGCAAGGCGTCTGTCTTCGCCGCTGCGTGTCGCGGGTTCAAGTCCCGCACCGGACAACTATTTGTGTGGGCCACAAATAATTGTTCTGAGTCTGGATGTAATTCGTCTCGATCTATTTATATGTTTGTTAAGTTCTAGTTCTATTTTTTAATGATATGATGCAGTTTATTTATGTCTCACTGCTGGGCAAGAGGCAAGAGATTAAAAGGGGATAGAGCATAGTCTGACACGCAGGCCTAATGCGGATTGGTCTTCAAGTGGCACTTAGAACATTTTGGAGAACTCTCATTACTCTCAGGCATGCAGGTTTCATCACGATGTTTTCTTGCACCATTTGAGTAAGACATAAAGTAGGACATTACTTTAGTACATTATTCTGAAAAAAGATCGGTTATTGATAGGCGTGAGCTGTCAAAATGATGATCAACGAATGAACAGAGGATATACATATATAGTTTGGTTGTGCTCAATGATACTAAATATTATTATAAGTATCCGTAATATAATAATACTTTACCCGTAAATTTGTTTTATGTTCGTTTATATTCTAATTTGAAAACAAGATTTAATGAAACCTAATTGAATGGTTTGAATTTTATAGCATTATTCGCAATGCTAAGCGTTAAATCTCAAAATTGGGAAATCATAAACTTAACCGTCTAGTGTTAGCAAGGGAATCCTAAATTTGATTAGCCAGTGTGTATCGTTCGTAGTTTAACGCAGAGCGCTTAGCCCGGATTGGGAGGTGGTGCTGGTTCGAGACCCGCCGGACGATTAAATTTATGATTTCCCATTTTTGAGATTAGTAGAAAAGTGTTTAGTTGTAGTTATTGTAACTGGTAAATCCCTATTATCTTACAAAAAAAACTTGAGAGGTGTCTTGACATCCATCGTTCCATCCGGGTGTCCCTTGGAACACCCGGATGGAACGAAGTTATTTATTATTATTTATTATGTACAAAAAACCTGTATACACTTAATAAAAATAATCGTCGCGACACCACACTGTTCAATGCGAAATAGAAATGAAAATATCTGGCTTTCTTTCTATAAGAGAGAGAGAGACAGACAGAGAAACATGCGCACGCCGCACAGCTGCAAAAAGTGTCGTGTCAACTTTTCGTAAGATTTTTTTCCGTCTAGCCCCCTTTCACAACGCGCGATAAGGAACTTCGTTCCAAAAAACTCGAAGTAAAAAAAGTCTAATACGCACCATTCAGGCAAAAACACAGTGATGCGCGCTATGAAGTGAGACCCAGTGGTCTCACTTCATTCCAGAGTCGGTCTCATAACTTATTCCAAAAGAAAGATACCTAAAAATCACCGTAAAATAAAGTCCAATAAATGGCTTATATCCATAATGATACTTAGCGTCAACCTCTTGAATTACGTCTATTTGAAACAAGCCAGGAAAATCAAATAATTTGTTAGAGAAATAATACGGCACCAAGCTTATTATGAAAAATTGCCAATTTTCATGTGTGTCTTATTTTATGTCGTCACAAGATTGAGTTATAAATCAAAAGCTTTTTTCATTCGTACGTATCGTCTAAGCGGAAAATGACGAGGTGTCCTTACAAATTGAGATAGTAATTTTCATGATTTTTTTGGTTTGATACTGAATTTTTTTATTTGAAGACTTATTACGCGAAAATGTTTTATTACATTTTTATTGCTTGTGTTTTTCAAGTTTTATTTACTGGGGTTATTTGACGAATGTTGACGTTTTTTGGAGGGTTTACTTGTGTTGGTATGGAGTTCATTCGGTACCTTTCTATTTAAAGTATTAGGAAGATGTACAGACGCCAGCACATCCAGCTACCCCAAACTGTCAAATTTCTTTTCAACTTCAACACAAAAGCATAAGTTTCACTTCCAATTGGGGAAATTTGAGAGATTGGGGTAGCTTGATGAGCTGGCGTCTGTACAAAGTGCAATATACATAGTGAAAGAAACTTAAGATGCTTAATTTGTCTATTAAACTGAACAATGTGTAGCTCAAACATCAACGTCCCATATAAGAATAACAACAAAAACGGTAATAATAAAGATCCTGGGAGATTATTTACACACGGCCATCTGATAGCAAACTAAGCAGAGCCTGTACTATGGGAACCAGTAACTGATGTACTACATATACTACTTTTCTTTCTATATTGTCCTTCTTGCATGTGCACATTTTTGCGGGCGGGAGGGTGGTGCAAAATGCATCCCGGCATAATTAAACTGACAATTAGCGGAATTAACACTACATATTGATTTTGTATTTTGATTGTTATGGATTTCCGCATACTTTTCTTTTGTAAACACATACTTATATAGATAATTTCACCCAGACTCAGGACAAACAGACATGTCCATGCACACAAATATCTATACTGGATGGGAACCGAACTCACGACCTCCGGTGTGAAAAACAAGCATTTGCCAACCACGTCAACAGTCACAGTCATGTGGTGCTCGAAAACATATTTCAATCTGTTCAGGTTTACATACTTTTTTTTTTTTTTTCTATTTTTTATATATTATTTATTTATTAATTATATCTATTGCCTAAAACATTACAAGCGTAAGCATTATTGCACGGAGGTTTTATATATAACCCGCCGATTCACATATGAACGGCCTCTTAATAATATACTTTTCTAGCCAACAATAAGGTCCTGTCCTCTACCGGTCCTACGTAGCACGAAATACCTAATATAATGTTTAAAAAATCTAAAATCAATTATCAAGAAAGTAAATATTTTGTTACCATCTCGCATAATCCAGGATTAAATACTTCGAAGCTAATCTTTATGATTATGAATCTCTGAAGAAAATGAGAAAATATTTTTATTTTTATGTTTTATCAAACTAATCAGGCTTTTCGCTCGGATCCTTTTATTACCTATAATTTTAGAAGAAAAAGATAAGACATTACTATTTAAGAGGCGCTCATAGCTACAGGCTCTCACAGGTCCGGAAGTCATAGGCGACGTTAAGCAAGTAAGCTCGCAGTCAGTCCATAGAGGGTGAACACCAAAGTGGTTTAATTTCTGAGCGTCTCCGTGCTTCGGAGGGCACGTTAAGCTGTCGGTCGCGGTTGTAGTCATAAGGCAACAATCGTTAAGCCAGAGGCCTTGAACAACTCTGACACTAGGGTCACCACTACCCATACGATAAGTATGTAAGTAAGTGCTATTTAACCTTCGGTATGCCTGGTAGGGTCTGTTTAATTTTGTGAGATTCCTTGGTCATGTTTTTGGAAATTATTATTATTTTTGCGCTAAAATTTAATATTTATTACATTATTAATTTAAAAATGGGTAGCCATCTCTGCGATGGTGATATTAGTAATTTATTACTACACGCGACTGAAGAAACAACGTATTTTTTTACTCAAGTGGACACCGATCACTTGAGCCAGGGAAGCGAGGCGTCTGATTCAGAAGCAGATAATAATGATATAGGAGAGGCTGCTGCGGAAGGAAGTTTTTCAGATACTGAAATGGATGTGGTGTTGGCTACGCTAACTTCATTGCCGTCAGGAAGAGCGTACAAAGGTAAAGATGGAACTATATGACACAAAAACCCTGGTCGATCTAACGTACATACAAAAATTGAAAATATAATATCTGGTACATCAGGAGTAAAGCCTCAAGCTAGAGATGCAAGCACCCCTGTAGAATGTTTCGGACTCTTCAGTTCTATTACGGAACTGAAGGCTGCAATCCGTCTAATTTATCTCGCAGGATTATACGAATCCTGCAGACAGAATTTACAAGATTTTTGGGGCAATGACGGAACGGGTGTTCGAAAATCGACTCCTGTTATAAAAGTAGATGCTACGTATGCTCAGTCAAGAAAGATCGCAAAACGCAATATATCTG
Source organism: Pseudoips prasinana (assembly GCA_951640165.1). Taxonomy (NCBI): domain Eukaryota; kingdom Metazoa; phylum Arthropoda; class Insecta; order Lepidoptera; family Nolidae; genus Pseudoips; species Pseudoips prasinana. The sequence continues at coordinate 15,205,030 of OX621244.1, forward strand.
TGAGACCTGTAAGAGTGTCTGTCATGCATGTCTCGATCATGCCATTTTCCAATTTGCAATGTGCTTCAATAAAAAAAAAATAAAATAAAAAAAAAAGGTTTTTATTCACGTAGACTTTAAAAAAGCGCTTGTAAATAGTCAGAACATGTTTGTAGTAATATAGTTGTATACATTAGATATTATTTCTAGTAACATAGATATTTAGGTACATCTTGTATGAAAACATTTATAAAATTTATTTTATTACAGAAATGATATTTAGCTAGCTCGTATCAAGTTATTGTCAAGAGATTATGTTTAATTATCTAGTTTAAGTCTAATATTTTTACTACATATTGTCAATGGTTCTGTCTATATTAAAGGTATTATTATTATGACGGACCTTGTGTTAATAACGACGGTCACGCTTTAATGCTACCACCGGATCCAATGCGCCCCAACTACTACCAACAACTACCAACCAAGAAGACCCAGCGAAACAAACTCAGTGGGTTCATCTACGACCGGTTTCAACACGACCCAGTTGAGACGGTCCGGCGAAACATACTCAAGCGGGCATGAACACGGGATTTGGTCCAATTAGAGTAATTATTTAGTAGGCAAACACAATATATGCTCGATCGGTTGTCTGAATGCTTATTATTTTAGATTATATTTAGGTATACAAAAGAAAAACTTCGAAACAATAACATTATTCATTTTGAGACAGAGTCAATAATTTTAAATTAAGTATATGATAGCAATCATTTACAGATAGTTCACGTAACACAGCAGATCAGTCATGTCTATATGGCTACAAGATCTCCAGCGAGCAATGTGCAGGTAGGAAGTGAGAGCCAGACGTCTTTGTCATCGATGTACTCTTTAGTAGTGTAATAACCCCTAGCCATAAGTATACGTTTAATATGTGTTTTAAAACTTGTGTCAGGCAGATCAGTAATTTGAGTAGGAAGCTTGTTATAAAACCTAATACAATTTCCTAAAAATGATTTATTAGTTTTGCTTACTCTAAAGCCTGGCATGGCTAGTTTGTTTTTATTCCTAGTATTTATATTATGCAGTTCACTTTTCTTTTTATAATTATGAATATTTTTTCTAACAAACATTATATTCTGATATATATATTCCGATGGCACAGTAAGTATATTTATTTCTTTAAACAAATTTCGCAAAGAATCGCGACTGCCTAAACCATAAATGGCTCTGACTGCTCTTTTCTTCCGAACCAGAGCCCTGGAAAATGTTGATAGAAGTGATGAAGACTGAATATTCTTTAGTTTGTTATAAGAATATGGAAGTGCCTTGTATTTTATAAAGTCTTATTGAGATCTCTTTAGTTTTTAATAAGTAATATGTGTTATAAAAGTAAAGAAGTACTTACCTAAGTTTAATTAAAATAATAATTTATAAATGTTGTTGATTTGCATTTTTTTTATTTTAACCTATAATATACACCTCTAGTAAAAATATAAGTACATTATAATAACTTATTTATCATAAATTATTTGAGAAATAACAAGTTAAAAAGCCGGGTCTGACACACCCGCCAGGCATACCGTGTAACTTTTTGCCGGCTTTTCGGTGGCCAGGCATACCGAAGGTTAAAAGTCGGTATCCACGTTTGTCGCTAGGTGCTTGTTGGCAGTTGTTAGCCAGGACCTAGTGGTAGTAGTGCAGTATACAAAGAAAAATGAGCCAAAATAACGATAGGTAGACGAAATAAGAAGAGAAACGATCAAAGGTAGTAAGGTTAAAACTGAACCAATGCATGTAGAGAAGGAATCAAATCGAATGGCGAAATTTGATGGAGGCTTTTACCCACAACGGGGCCTTAACTGAACTAATGATCGATATGATTTAATTGTTATTACTTTTACTAAATTGTTTATTAAATATTTTTCTGACTATTTGACGTTTAATGGATATAACTAATTAATATAAATAAAACAGATATAAACAGAAACTAACAAAAAAATACTTTGATTTTTTTTATAAAAGATTAGTTGTGCCCCGCGGCTTTACCCGGATTAAACTTTAAAGACAAGACAAATTATTGCCTATGTCTGTGCCTATGTGGTATTCGGATATATTACTACCAAGTTTCATCAAAATCCGTTCAGTCGTTTTTGCGTGAAAGAGTAACGAACATCCACACTTTCGCATTTACAATATTAGTAGGATAGGTATAATTCTAATAGATTTGTACATGAACTAAATTAATAAGAGCATGTAATAAAAGAAATTAACGAGCTAAATAAATAAAAATCCACGTTAATCAAACGTTGCTATTTTAATTCGAAATAAGTGTGATAGTACTTATTTAACAAAGCGATACATTTTCCACCATAACATGTTGCCAGAGACAGTTACCTAGTGTTAGTGTCCTGATATATGTGCCTCTTTATCACAAATTGTACTTTAGACATTTAAAATGATTACTTTAACACTCACCATTCTTCTTCATCACACATACACGTGGTACACATAAAGTTCGTTCGTTCACCCCTCACATACTCCGTATAAATATGAAATGCACCCTCACTAAGACAAATTATTTCATTTCCCCGTCTAAAGGGACTGCTACGTGACTGCAAGCTTCCATCAAATAAAATGTGTAACAAAACATTCTGCAAATAATTATTAAAAGTGGTTACCTGAACTTCTGCTGAGCCAAGCTCACCGTATGCTTAACGGAAGAAAGCGCTGAAAAATGCATAGTAAAACTTATTCGTAGCAAATTATAAAAAACAAAAATATTTTTTACATACTAGCTGTGCCCTGCGGTTTTATCCGCGTTAAATTTTATGGGGAATAGCGTGATAATATGTAGCCTATATGTTGACCCGATCTCTTAGTAATATTCATGCAAAATTTGAAGTAAATCCATGCAGTACTTTTTGAGTTAAGCCCGGACCATACATACAGACAAACAGACCAAAATTCTAAAAACTATATTTTTGGCTTCGATATCGACTGTAGATCATACCCCAAGTATCCTTTAAAAAAAATATTCAATGTACAGTTTTGACTTTCTTACGGTTTTATTATATGTATATATATAGATTACGATTGTATTACTCATATCAGTAATTTGGTTAATCGTTTAATATAATCGATAAAAACAAAGCTTAAAAGTAATAACGATAAGATTTAAAAATCAGATTGCATTTTCTTTGTCTCCTCCTCCCTTATTTATGTACTTTACTAATGAGTTAAATGTTCAAAATGTTTCAGCATATCAGTCGAAATACATCTACTGCTATACGAAGGCCAAGAAGGTTTAGCAAGTAATAATTATATTTCATTTTCATTATTTATACATGACTGAAATTAATTTTTTGTGTTTGACTAATTTGCCGTCCGCATGGTAACAACTAAACATAAAAACGTACTATATCTTATTCTATATTTTATCAAATAAACATGTCTTCAAAATTATTCAAAATAGCAAGTCAGCCAAAGTACGTCCACTGCTGAACAAAAGCGTCCCCAAAGAATGGGGGGATATGCCATACTTGGCAGACGGGTTGGCGATCGCAGTTTGATGGTTATAGTTCACAGAATAAACGCTGCTATCCGTTGTCTGGTAGGTATTTCCTCAGACGATTTCTATGCCCCGCACGGGTTGAGATGGGGTAATGATATTCTATGCTGTCACCGCACAGCAATGTTTTCAAATTAGGAGGATTTAAAATGTTTGCTGTTAATTACGTTATACATTATATGAGAGGTAGAACGATTTAATGTAACGATGGTAATATGATGGTGGTTTAACGTCACTGTCACGCTTTTTAGTGCTTGAGTTTGTTAACCACTTGGATTTGAGATTTTATTGAGCAGTTCTAGCGTAATGACTTTTTTGCCGAAGGTTTGTAGGATAAAAATCATACTTAGGCCAGGTGTGACTTTTTATGATATTGAATTTTAAAGGTGTACGTTGACGTAGCTGGTGAGTTTATTATTTCTCATTTTATTTTGAAGTAAGTAATAAAGAATTTTCTTTGCATCAAAGTAAATTCAAATTGAAAAAAAACTATTGCCTCTGGCTACGATTTGGCCTGAAAAATAAAAGCAGAAAAACAAGATGTACAATGTATCCACATTAACAAAATAAAATAAGCGTATTACCAATACCAATAATTACAAGTAGATGTAATGAGTCCGCATGTACTTTGTGTCCGTAATTATATGTACTACTGATAAGCATAAGGTATGCTGAGATGGTTTGGCCATTTAGAAAGGATGAATGAAAGAAGATTGACAAAAGAAGTATACCTGGCCTGTGTGAATGGTACAACCGGAAGGGGAAGACCACGTAGAACATTCTCTGATCAAATCGGATCGTACTTAAGAAAGGTCAGGCCAGAAGTACCCTAAACCGGCGAGCATGTATGAAGAATATTATGTCAGTAAACGAAGCGAAAGTGGTATGCAAGGATCGTGACAAATGGAAGTCCGTTGTCTCTGCCTACCCCTCTGGGAAACAGGCGTGAGTCTATGTATGTATGTATGTATGATAAGCATATATAATAAGCATATATAAAAGATAAGCATATTGTAGATAAATTGCACCCAGACACAGAACAAATAAACGTGCTCATCAATTAAATATTTGTCCTGGGTGGGGATCGATGCCACGACCTCTAGCTTAGCAGTCAGGGTCACTAACTACTAGACCAACAGGCCACAAAATGTTCTGCCCACTCTATATGAATCTTCACTTAACTACTCCTAAAAATTTCATATCATTCTTAACATGTTCAGAGGAATTATTTGATTTGATGCCCACGGCCACCTTCTACAACCGCAACTCTCGCTACAGAGAGAAAGTTCATCTGGTCGCGCTAATGATGCAGCTGGTGTTGCAATCGTTCATAGGCTACGGTGACCACTTGCCATCAGGTGAGTCGTAAGCTTGTTTTCCAAATACGTTGTATATAATAAAAAAAAAACACAAAATCCATACATCGTTCTTCTGATGAACAACTCAAAATTTAACAAACTCCTAAGTTTCCTAAACAAAACGACATTCGATTATTACAAAATTATTACAAAATAATCACATTAATACAGAATCATCATACGCTATAAATGAAATGCTTTAATTCCTTTATTTATTTACGTCGATGTTTGGAAACATATTTTCCAAATTTACGTAGTTCAAAAGGCCAGCCCACTTCGTCTGTCACGTAATATTTTGCCCCCAAAGTCCAAATATATGAAATTTCGTCCTGTCAGTCAATCAGAAAGGGACTTCTCACTAGGGAATTTGTGTACGAATAAGGGGCTACGTGGAAAATAATAAAGTTAAAGGAAAATGTCTAACGGACCCTTATTTACATAGAACCCTAAAATACTCACATAAATACAAAAGGTTATCGTCAGAAATGTATTTTAATACCAGTAAAATATTATTTTAGGGTTTTGTGTGAGAATATCTTAGCAGAATATCAAAAGGAATGAAAGCCACTATGTTAGTGGTTTTCATATACATGTTACGTTACTGGTGTTTGTTATTGCGGTCATATATAAAACAAGCCAGGAGAGAGTCGGCCTGGTACACTTACCTCGTACATAATAATATTTTAACGGATTCCATAAAAAGAAAAATATGGTTTGGAAAACCTTGTACCAAATTCGTCTGTCGTTTACGTACCTACTCCACAGTACAAGAATGTAATTGAAAGTGATGATCTATGGTTTCGAACCCTGCAATAGTGAAACTCGCAAATAAACTCATTTTTTTAATTTTAACATGATATTTACAGTTAGACTAGTTGGGTTCTGACTAGAGGATGGATAAGAGGGATATTTTGTGCAAATGTCGCCACAGGTTTAAACGCGCAGACGCGAGCTTTTCGTCCAATTTAGGATAAGAGATCATTTCATCGATAGGAATGCAAAGAAAGGGTCATAGAAGATCTTAGTTGTCACACGTTCGTGGCTAAAGTCTAATAACCTTTACATACTATATCCGTTCATTGATCTGAATCTAAGAAATTATTGATCTAACTTGGAGATTTTCCAGATCTAGTCTAAGAACTATAAAAATTGGACTGAATTGTCGTGCTGTCTACGTAGCGCATAGTAGAACGCCTACGCCTAAACGCTGCTGGTGTAAAGGACCTCCACCGTATGGTAGCTATCTGCGCCGGACACATTAAATTGAAGAAATATGTCCACATTGATAATTTTATAGGATGCAATTCAGATTTAATATAACATCATATATGATATAAATTTATGAATATATAATAAATGCAACATGTAACATAATTAACGCACACCCTCAAACACCCCGCTTTAGTCCAGCATTGGACTTCTTTTGGCTGATGATATTGATATTTTGCAAGTACATGGTGATATTGAACACACATTAATTCCTGAACAAACGACATGAAGTTGTGATCAAAATATGATTAGTAGTATGTACCTACATATAAGCACAATTTCAGTAACCTTATGCAGTTAAAATAACCGTATTTGGAAGTCATGTCAAGCGAACAATGTAAATTCATTTGCATTTTATCATCAAAGTTAGGATAATTCCCTACATAATAAAATTAAATTGTTATTTTTACTAATTAATTCAAAATGTTTGTCAGTTCTCACAATGAAATGTTTACCGCCACAGCCGTTTGTTTTGAGGCCTAAAAGGGCTTATTCCTGTTAATTAATTCCAACCACAATATACATAACAAGGAGTACTAAATATACATTACTTCCAGCTGTCTAATAAGCTGAGCGTCTAAGTGAAATTGTTTTGTCTCCCGTCGTATACACTTTGTCACCGTCAACGTGAAAACGTCCAGGGAAATTGGCCCCAGTTCAAGCGAAAACTGCCATAATTAGGACTGGCTAATGTCGCGGAAAAACAATTTCATAAAACATCTCATTTCTTCTCGAGCTACCAGGCCCGCATAAAAAGAAATAAGACACTAAATAAACTTCTACTTACACGGTTCGGTACACCTTTATTCGCAGAGCATGATGAAATATATGCGTTCGTACCGTTGTCAAAGCTCGACGGGCCACATTCCGTTTTGCGTGAAAGAACGATTTGCCTAAAGCTTGAACTCGAATTAAAATTACTTCAGACCGACAATCTACCGTATTGCAATTCGAATCCTACCGCAAATTAATGTGGAATCAACGTAGGCGGTATTACAAAGGATTAAAAGCTATAAGTAAATGGGTTTAACGTTTAAACATGTAACCATTTCACATATTTGGTGCGGCATAATGGGATTTGAGGCAAATCAGTCGTTACTGCATTCATGATTCACTTGGAAACTGTCATGGTCGGGTAGATTTATATCGGATAGATAAACAACATACAATCATACCATACCATGCAATATATACCCCATATTATGCACTCATTCAGAGTTGTTTGATAGAATATTGCTGCGTACTAAACAAATAAATTAATATATTTCTTGCTACATTCTGATAAATAATGAATAGGTCTTAACAATGCCCCCATTTAACATTAGTTAACAATTGCAAAAATGGGACTCAGATTAGTCCAAGGTATAATGAATGTCTTTTTTTTATTTATCCTTTAGGAGGCCTTATTTCACGCTTGCCAGCTACATACATATATCTATGATTTTTTGTGGCACTGGCCGACCACTTCTTCACATAATTTATAAATGTTATAATAATATATTAAGCAAACAAATTTTAATCACCTACCAAAAGCGCTGAAACATTATCTACTTTATTAATATAGTGACACGAATCAAACTATATTATAAGGTTGCATTTCGCAATAATAAATGCTGACGTTGTCATATAAAACAACGTCCAAATAGCGACTATTACTGAAATACCCGACATTTCTCCGTAACAGAACACAAAAAATTCGCGAACTCCAATTGAAATAGGGGTTGACCCTGTTTAGTTTTTGCTGAACTGAAAAAGTCCTCACATTACCCCTTGTTGCTGGAGTTCGTGAGTTGGGAAGTTTCGATATCCCTTTTTATCCACAGTCTGATATCGTCCTGGTAGGACCTAGTTAGCTAACTGTCAAATACGATTATCTGTGCCATCTTGTTTGCGCACAACGTTTTTGGGAAGGGTTCTGCAAATTATAGGGAGATATTTGCTAATCTGAATTTGGAACAATTTGCTCATTTTGAAATGACTGTATGTTAAAGAAAACAGTGACACGCACAACTTCCTGACAGTGTGACTATTTTCTTTATATGCTGTGCAGCAACTCTTGTCACAAAAAGAGGGCACTAAGTAACCTTCTTAAAAGTAGATAATATGTGGCATGTACATGTAGATGTACATGCTACATGTAGATAATAGGTCTTTACCTATGAAATTGCCGTTTTGTATGAAAAAATTTAAACGAATTTTTTTCATGAATTTTTTTATTTGTATTAATCGAAGTAATCACCCATGCAATCAATGCATCTTTGCCATCGCAGTGGCAGTTTATTGATGCCCTTCTTAAAGAAATCAGCTGGACGGGAGGCAACAAATTCTTCAAAGGCATTTTGTACTGCCTCTCGGGTATTGAATTTTTTTCCCGCCAAGAAGTTATCCAAATTCTGGAAAAAGTAGTAGTCTGTAGGCGCAAGGTCTGGTGAGTAGGGCGGATGACGGAGAGCTTCCAACCCCAGTTCTTGCAACTTGGAGACCGTCTGCTGTGCAGTATGAGGTCGCGCGTTGTCGTGCAGGAGCAGCGGAGACGAGCGATTGACCAATGCTGGTTGGAGATGCGCCAGCTTCTCCATCATTGTGCTCAGTTCTTCACAGTACACATCTGCAGTAATGCTCACCCCGTTTGGTAAGAAGCTGTGATGAATCACACCGGCGCTAGACCACCAAACAGTGACCATCACTTTTCTAGGGGTAAGTTTTCGTTTAGGGCATTGTTTAGGTGCTGAACCAGGATCCAACCAACTTGCTGAGCGCTTGCGGTTATCAAACAGAATCCATTTTTCATCGCAGGTAACAATGCGGTTCAAAATTCCTTCATTTGTGTGTCTGTTGAGCAGTGCAAGGCACGTCTCGACGCGTACTTCGCGCTGGCGATCATTGAGTTCGTGGGGCACCCATTTGTCAAGCTTTTTTACCTTGCCAATTTGACGCAAATGGACCAATATTGTTTTGACGCTAACGTCGAAAGCTGCTGCTAATTCAGCCGTAGATTGTGTATCATCAGCTTCCACAACCGCCTTTAATTCGTCATTGTCGACCAAAGTCTTCGGACGACCGCGAGGTTCATTTTTCAGGTCGAAATTTCCAGAACGGAAGCGAGCAAACCAATAACAGGTGGTGCGTTGGTTTGTAGTGTTAGCTCCGTAAACGTCGTTGATGTTGCGTGCCGCTTGTGCCGCGTTGCTGCCACGACGGTACTCATATTCCATAATTACTCGAATTTTTAACGTATCCATGATGACGAAAAAGATTGAAATGCGATGAAAATGTAACACTAATCAATAAAGAAATGACTACTTTTGGAAAAAAGAATCCATGTTTTTAAAATAAAATTAATTTGAAATTAGAATTCTTAGCCAAACAAAAATTATTTTGATTTGAAATGGCCAGTACTGCAGAACGGCAATTTCATAGGTAAAGACCTAATATGTAGCAAAATACACTTGTATTTATATTCTACGTGCTAACTTACTAAAATCATATCGCACCCACAAAAAGAGCCTCCAGATTGCTACACAAAGAACCTCACACAAATTAATTAACCGTAATATAATTGCACCGAACAGATCCATTACTGATTCCCGATAACACTCACGCACAATTATCTGCTGGAACTTATTAAGATAAGCTAGTCACGGATAGGGCCCGTTTTTCTCATTGTTCCAAATGGATAGATTACTTGTCGATATCAGTGATGGACAGCCCTAGATTACGAGTAGGTAATCCTGTTAACGAAATTAGACGTTGTGTTTTGTGCTATTGGAGGTGGGTGTGACTGAGCTATAAGTGTTTCCATTGTAGCACTTTGTTTCAAATGATTACTGGTAAGATTGGAAATCGCTATTAGTAGTTTGGTGTATTGGGTGTGTATTTACCAAGGATTTTGCTCATGATTCTTGGAGTCGACTTTCTTATTTATAAAATACGCTAAACGCTGCGGTATGACACACAATAGTAAAATAACGGTATTTTGGGACTATAAGTAATAAATGTTACTAGCCATTTATTATATTCGAAGGCTAGTTGGCGTGGTTGGTAGATACTTGCCTTTCATTCCGCAGTTCGTGGATTCGATTCCCACCCAGGATAGATATTTGTGTGCATGAACATGTCTGTTTGTCCTGATTCTGGGTGTAATTATCTATACAAGTATGTATTTACAAAAGAAAATTAGTATATTTAGTATCTCAGTTATTTAGTTTCCATAGAACACTACTTATTTTTGGATCAGATGGACATGTGTGAATGTCGCAGGATATTATTATTAATAGGTACGTATACAAAGTAATGAAATACCCAATATACCAATACTCGTAGCCCCCAAATAACGAAATTTGTTAGGTTGGGTATATCAAGAAATAGTGCCTTTCATGGACGTATAGTGAACGATTAAATGTTTGGTTGTTTCACTAAACGTGGGCCCAAGTGGAAATGTGGCTACAAGGTGGACCAATGTTGCAAGGATCGCGGGATGCCACTGGATGCGGGCAGCACAAAACCGGCCATTGTGGGATCCTTGGAGGAGGCCTTTGTCCAGTAGTGGACGTGTTTCGGCTGATATGGCGATAATGATGATGATGATAGTCAATCATTATCATCATCAACGAGGGTTCTATTTATTTCACGTTAAGAACTTTCTTCCAAACCTAATGTTGTCAAGGTTCTGAATATTCTATACATCTTTTTCTACATTCTACAAAATTATAATGAACTTCATATGTATACAGTGTTTTAAACAAAAATAGAAGGCAATTAAACATCTATACGTCACATTGGTAGAATATTATCTGATTACCACTACTAGTTTACTTAAGAACGGTTACGCCTTAGTTTAATACACAGAAACATTTTGCTTAGTTCTTAGACACTGCAACAGTTACTGATACAGTAGACGCTTTTCCACGGATTGATATTCAATATATATCACATCACCAGACCTTTAGTGCTCAAAGGAAATATCTAGGGAGAAAAGTACGAATGTGAGTCTATCCGGGCGTATTTTGTCCTAATGTGACAGAGGGTATCGTACCCTTATTGGAAGTTATTAGGCTTGGTGTCTTTGTCAATGTTTTATTTAGGAACGAAGTTAAGTGTTCAGTTACGAAAATAATACATAGGAATTTAATAGTGACTCCAGATATAATTTAATGATCTAAGTTCAGGTGCTATTAGTCCTTTCATTTTGAACGATCTCGTCGATATTTTGTTTATTAGACATGCAGTACCTTTAGTGCATAGGACTAGATGTGTTTTGAAGATAGGTTGCAGGAGTAATTTAATAGCTATTAGTCCTTTACTACTCTGACGCGTCTGTTGTAGTACCAATTCGTTTGCAGTCATCTCACCCTCAAATGATCATAACAGTTTATTGTATTATTCAATAAACAATGAAACGAAACCGATTACCTTTTTTCATTGCTTAAGAGTTTTAGAATTGTTAAAGATATGGAGAATTCTTTATACACCTACGCGGCTCCGCATGATTAATCGTGACAAGTCTATGAGCGTAGCACATCAACAGTTTTTCTGGGAATATTACCACCAAAACTTGGGTCATGTACAAGTATATTGCGGAATGTACAAGTGTACATTAAGCAATACACTAAAATAAAATAAAATAAATTTATTTCCGGCATATAACCAGGCCCACCATAAAACATGAAATCACTGGACAAAAATCGCAACCAGTAGTAAAGCTAGTACACAGGTGAATAATAATTTAGTTAAGTAAGACACAAAAAAATAATGGCACTAAATTTGAATATTTATATGTTAGAAATGATGATTTCGTTACAAATTTAGATCTCTTGTTCCGTATTTCTAAAAACGAATTAACTTATGTAATTAATTGCACACCACAATGAAACGTAATGATGCTGTTAATTCGTAGGTATGTCACAATTAAAATCTAACCCTACAGCGTGACTAACATTGAAATATGCAACTGTCATGGAAGTGCGCATTGAATGTGATGGCACACTAAATTGTCACGTTTAGTTCTGCTCAGTGCCCTCCTGTTATGTGCGTTAATGTATTCGCGGATATTGTACGGATTTGTGTACCAGTCTCGAGGCAAATTGTGGGACGTTTATAAAATTTGCTACGAGGCTGCTCTACTTATTTTAACAATAAATGCATAGGATGGATTTAGAATTTTGTGAAGCAGATTTTCATTTAGCTGTTGCAACCATAATTATATTTCAGATAGAACTGAAGAAGACTGAGACTGAAAGAGGCTGATAACTGCATTTAATTCTTCGTTTCAAATGTTGTTTAATCGATTTTTATTAAGATACAGGTTAAATATAGGATTTTAAAAGGATAAATAAGATTTTTTTGTAGAACTATGAAAAATCTATGAATATGTCTAAAATATTAATTTAAATTAAGTCCTAACTAAAATAAGCACTAACTGTAATGGCTGAATGGATTTTATTTAAATTTCGAATAGAGATAGGTTATGGCCCAAATTAACATATTATAAAAAACACAATAGAACCGAGGCGCGCATCGAGTTGCAATTATAGCTTTTAAATTATAATTATTAATATTCCTTAAATATGTATTTAGAATCTCATAATATGAGTAAAGCATGACTGCAATATTTTTATTTTACCAGAACGTTATGTTATTTTCCGACTTTCTTAATTATGTGAGAGCCAAAGTTTTCGTGCATCTTAATCTATATCTGCGCCTAAGCATTATCAGACAAAACTGTACACATTACAATATAAGAATTTTGCAATTTTAGTACTGCTAACGTATAATTTTAAAAATAATATGAAAATTGTGCTAAACCCAAAAACGGTAAAGCTATTGCTGGATATCTAGCTAAAATGTATTGAAAGCATCAAACTACTCCCATTCGTTTACATAAAGTTCCAGCATGAACTAAATGAAAAAGCGTCGATATTCATCCATCATAGATTTCTGCCAGTACACAACGATGATTGATTCCTCTAATGGAACACGTGAATATTAAAGAACTCATTTTCGTTAAAAAGAGATTAAAGCCACCATTTTTAACTTAAATAACTTGTACCATGGTCGAGTGCTTCTGGACCAGAACCACATCTGCGAAGTCATGTGGCGTTGGGACTGAGTCGGTAAATTTATTTCCATGTCTGACACTTGTTGTTTGCTTCTGGAAATTATTTGGTTTAGTCGACTCTGGCAGTCTAGCATATGTATTCATATCCCAAAAAAGTCAGCAAAAGGCGGAGATTTTGATCAAATGATGTTGCTGTTCCATCTTCCACTCTATGATGATCGTGGTTGGAGTGTAATTGCTTGAATTACGAGTGGGTGCACTCTGAACTGCGGCAACGAAATATGCCAGTCCACGGTAGTGGCCAGTGATATACATACTTCGAAGCCAACGGAGGATATCGCTGTTTGGACGTGAGGTAGGATGGTGGGCCTACCTGACATCAAAATGTGTGATGATCAACGAGCGCCAAACAAGACCAGAGGTGGTTAATATTCAATGAACCAGTCCATGTAGGTTGGATAGGCGCTCTCTCCTACATGCACCTGTTTATTCGCATGCACAAGTTTTGGTTTTCCGGCTAGTCCATAAAAATATTTCCTCACGACATAAATTGTATGTCTTGCAATAATAATTTTTCATTTATACGCGGACTTACAGTAAATATATATAGACATTTAATTTTAAATGATAAGTCTTAAATTTAATCATCCAGACATTTAAATGCTGGCGTCATTAAGATGGTTAAAAGGAAATCTCAGAACCGATTATTCAGTGTGATTTGTCCATGGTCTAGAGGTCCACGGCACATGTCCTGGCCAGGCAGAAGACTTCAGTTCAAGTATCGCTAGAAGTTGAATTTTGAAGTATAGAAACGTGGATATGTGAAGAGTAGTTGGTAGGATTTAAAACTAAGCCAAACCCCTATAACTTCTTTTCAAAACTGCGTTATACGTATTACTAATTCTATATGGTTACCATTTAGAAAAAGTTCCTTCACCATTGAATGGGATGATTTCAGAAGAATAGAAATCAAAAAGATTCTTGAAGCTATTTATTATAATCTGAGACAAACATTGCCGATGTTCTTTATGGTTCGCTAGTTTAAATTTAAGGGTAACATTGAGCATCCAAGAGAAAATATTTTAACAATCCAGTCAGTTTGTATTCCGCATCTACCATTATGAACACGAATAAGGTCCACGGTCCCTGCTTTAACAAAATAAATTACGCAAACAATTAAATATCGGCAATAATGCGAACATGGGGTGCGACAATTTGTCTGGACCGGCTCTTTGGGGTTACGAGTAGTATACAGCGTGTTTCTATTTTACACGTCAAAGGAATATTTTTATAGCCCGTTCGGTGGTAAGGATCAGTGTACCCTGTGGATAATAATCAAGGTGTCATTCAATCGTTGCTGAACTCCAGCAATGTTACTCCGCAACATGGAACAATACTGTTAACGTTAACCTTGAAATGTGAAATATATTTATTCAATTAATCAACAATACACCTCACTATCTGTTAAGGTCATAGCACACATATCAACTCGGAAACGGATCGTAGCCGTATCAACTAGAATTGCTCAGTATTATTTGTATGAAACTCCCTACTCGCCTCGGGACAAGCTTACCGTAAGCGTAGCGTCGCCTAACCATAGCTGAGGTGTCACCTAGCCGTAGCAGATGCAATGTGTTGGAGTTGCTGATACGCTTTGGTTACATGCTTACGTTAAGTTGACGCCAATTTGACGGCGAGGCGAAAGGTTATAAGGTGACGATCCCTTTCGGATTTGATATGTGCGCTGACTCCTTTAGTCTCAATGCTAGTTTACGATGGTTACCTAGAACAGATCTCGATCCTCACTCTTAGTGATTACGCCGCTTATCACATTAATATTATAAAGGCGAAAGTTTGTGAGTGTGTGAGTGTGAATGTTACTCTTTGGCGCAAAAACTACCGAAGGGATTTTGATGAAACTTTATAGTAATATGGCTTTTATAGCACAGCTAGTAGTCAAATATCACATTTTCTATTAAACGTACGTATTTATATCAAGCGACAGTTGCAGTAAAAAATCGTAAAACCGAATTGTGTTCTATATTTTACTACTACTCGTTAGTAACTGCCCTGAGTTTGCCCGAATTCCTTTTGGTGTTTACTAATATTGTAGTTTTTATTTGTTAGATGGCTTCAATAAGACCAAAACAAAGGATTGGTTAAAATCGTTAAGCTTTTATATTTGTATTCCCCATATAATATTAAAGTATCCATCCTGTGTATTCTTGGTGTAACACATGCATAGCGTAGTTAATGTAATTATGAGGCCGTAACGTAAACGGGCACGACTTGTTGCGATTAGAGATTGTCTCCATTCAGAGATGCACAACATTTTATATTTTTACACCGCTACGACCTTTTTGGAATTAATGGGTAGCAGTGAGAGTTTAGAAACCGTCACGAAGGATAAAAGCGTTATGCGACTCTCATTTCATGCTTCTCTTTCTTTCTCGTCTTCTGTTTCTATCGATAATATACTAATGTGTATTATTATACTACTAATAAGTATTTGTGTAAGCATCAAGATTCGAGTAGACGAGCATTGAGCGCGAACGATTGTGTAACCACAATACTAAATGCGTGGACAACCTTAATACTAAGGTTATAAAATTGTTTAAATTGATACAAGTAGTGATAGTTTACGTGGATACCAATTAGGAACAAACCACACTTTTTTGTAAACGACGCAGTGCCTCCTTGTTATGTTTTAACTTTATGATTTGATATAAGATAACCAGTATAAAAACGTGTGGTTCACTTGATGGTAACTTATGACCAAAACTCACAAACGCCTGCAAAACTGGTGCGTTACTATCCGGCCACAGTCCTCGTATTTCCTTATTTTGAATTCCTATTTAAAAACGGAAGCTTGCCAACTGTTGACTATCAATGCAAGTAAATTGGAGGCAAATGCCTTTATTCATTGGAAAAGTTAATGAAAGTCGCCCCAAGTCAATGATTCTCCCCTGATGAACAAGTATTGTTTACATTTGTATTTGGAATTGTTTTACTTGGATCGGCTATTATCAGCAATTTTATCATACTAACACTAAGTATGATGCAAGTTTGTTTAATTTCACCTTGCAGTGTTCTAAATACACCAGGCCACCTGATAGCGAGTGATCCTCGCCGCCCATGGACACTTGTAACACCAGAGAGGCCACAAGTGTATGCGCTCTATGAAGATTAATTGATTCTACAATGTCGTAGAGCGCGGTAAAAAGTTTGTTGTGTAACGCACATTGATTGACTACCATACATCCAAGTAATACGTAGATTATAGGATCTGTGGCGGAATGTGGGGAGGATACGTTGTCATTCTGATAAAGAGATATCCTGGACTCATGAGATCCTAAATTCATAGCTCAGGTCGGCCCAAAAAGTGTTCTCTCTGAAACATTCTCAGTAGCACCCGGAGTCAGCAAGTTGTTGGAAGTTTGGTAGAACAGATAGAGCTGATGCATTCTTACCGAGCGTGTCAGCAACCTCGTCCCATTGGATTACGTTTACCCAATAAAACTATATTAAGGTTTACCGCCAAAATGACTGATTCGGCCCACATGTGACATTATTTTTATATTAATATACAAACTTTATCAGCAATAGTTCACTATATTCATAGCATTCTATAGACCTTAATTGCGTAAACGTTTTCAGTGCATATTTTTTATTTTTTAGGCAGAAGTGCAATTTTACTCGAATAACCTTTTGTCTCGACCACGATAGTGGATTTGTGCGTTATTTTTCGATGGAGCGTGTATCAGAGCGTCCATTTCAACCTCCATCACTAAAAGGAGTGTCATAAATTTATATTTGATTTAATACATAATTTTTGAGTAGGTGGCACTGATTTACAGAGCAATAGGGCTCAAGATATCTCGTATTGTACGACTATAAATAAAGTAACCGCCCTAAAGGGTATCATCTTTGGGGTTCGAACCTCGACTCATGCTGTCTGGTTGCGCAACTGTCGCTCTGTGTTTATTTTGTTTTTAAAGACAATGGCCGCACTATGCTATTAAATTCCTGTACAGCGGTGGCATTTACAAGCAACACATAGAATACCTAGACTCAGAACAAGAATTAATGGTTCACACAAATAGAAGTCCTGTGTTGGACACAAACCCGAAACACTAGGGCACCGAGGTAGTAACACCTTAACCCCTGCGAATCACGCACAGTCAAATGCAGCTGCTCTTCTACTTAAGGAACGAAACAAAACTCTTTAACATTTAAAAGAAGTATAAGACTTAAAGTATTTTTTTTTCTTTTCCTTAATGCTTTGCCTGGGTATTCCTGTATAACAAGCTGCCAAAGAGCCTGAAACTATAGCAATATTTTTTTCTGAAATGCAATATAACATGACAATCCAATGAACTACGGAAATGATCCGGGCATCTGATCTGGGAAGACTTGGCAAACCTTCTAAATTCTAGGGGCACTTTTTTTAAAGCTAGGCAACGTCCTTATGGCCCTGCTGCTGTAGCGAGTGTCCATGAGCGGTGATGAACACTTACCATCATGTGATATGCTTGCTCGCAAATGTTACCCATGCAATAACATTATACTATAAAACTCTATATTGGGTAAGAAGTAGGACATAAGCAAATTTAAATACTTCAATGAACTTTTGATATATTTTTATAATTTTGGCATTGTGACCGTTTTTTTTTATTTACGTAATAAAAAATAAAAAATTAAGTCCATCGTGTGTGTGTGTCTCATGTTATGGACCACTTGCGGGTGTTAAATAACCGACGAGTAACACTATGTCTATGTGTGTTCATATTCTAAATCTGCCTTTATCTGTCACGGCGTCAATTGCATTATAGTTTCGCAAACAAATGAATTTACGTCAATGCGTTTTTTTACATCTAAACGTCGATTGTTCCTGGCTTATTTATAAAAATCCGTTAAACATTTAAATAGTATTCTTACTAGATAGTAAATATTATAATTATATATCTAGCGTAGCGTCAGACTGATAATGCCGGAAGCCGTAAAAGAAAACGTGGTACAAAGAAAATAAACCTGTATACAATTGTCTTTAAGAAACATTTCGATACACTCCGTAGCATAGTTACCAAAACGAACAATTAGGTAACTAATAACGATGGAGATTTCGTAACTTAGCAATTAATAAAGTTATACTGTAGTTTGGTGCATCTAGTACCTACAGTAATGGTCCCAGCTAGTCTGCAGTGGGCAATTACTTACAGCTATAGACCAATTAATAAGGGAGGCCGTACTAACTACTGCGCTATACGAATGTGATACTATAAGATCGTCTTAATGGTAAATTGCTTTGCAGAAGTTGTACCTACAGTTAATTGTTTTGGGGAATATTGGTTCCAAGGAAATGTATGTAAATTGGTGCCTTAGAACAGCGTTTGATATATTTTGGTAGTTCATTATCTATGTTCATTGTATTGTATCCGTCTCATTGATCTAGATGTAGCTTATTCAACTGCATGATGAGTTCATTGGTTTAATTACAATACATAACAATAAAATGTTAGTAGCAGCTGTTAGATCTCTCTAGGCATTCAGTCGTGTGAGATCGTCATAAGTATAATTTGATTTAATACATAGAGTGACGCCTGTTTCCCAGAGGGGTAGGCAGAGACAACGAATTTCCATTTGTCACGATATTTGTACACGTGTTTTGCCTCGATTACTGTCATTATATTCTTCATACATTCTCGCCGGTTTAGGGTACTTCTGACCTGCCCTTTCTTGAGAACCTCTCCGATTTGGTCAGAGAATGTCGACGAGGTCTTCCACTTCCGGTTGTTCCATTCACACACGCCAGGTATACTTCTTTGGTCAATCTTCTTTCATTCATCCTATCTAAATGGCCAAACCATCTCAGCATTCCTTTTTCAATCATTGTGACTACATCCTCTTTCACACCACAACGCTCTCTTACATCAGTATTTCGAATCCTGTCTCTCAAAGTCACACCACACATACTATTGATTTAATATAGAACTATAATTACATATGTATATTAGTAGTAGATGTATCTGTGGTAGGAGTACATTTTTAACAATTAAGTGTACTCCTACCACTCCTACTCTGTACGTACTGAAGTGAAAACAACACCCATATGAGTTGAGTGAAATTTCAAAATTTTGAGACCGTAAGTTTTCAGGCTTTTTTTTGCCGCGCACTATTGCACTATAGAATCAATTAACAGAGGAGATATTTCTGACCGGTATGAAATGGTGATCTTCAAGAAGCGAGCCAATTTTTTTCTTAAAGGCCTGCTGCCGCCGGCCGGCCCTACTAGAGTTGTTGAGCGGTGGTGAACATTTTCAATCCGGTGACCCACTTGCTCGTTTGCTTGGATATAGTAAAAAAAAATCACTTATATTCTATCTCCATATTTTCTAATTAAGCTACTTTATCTCACGATGGCATAATCTTTTTCATAAACGATACAATTTTAAAGTTTCCCTCTATACCCTTAACAAGTAACTGTACATGTAATAATAATTATAAAATAAGATCCTTTTAGAATAATATAATTAACCTTGTCTGATGAATTTGTTTTTTACACTAACCAGGAAGTATGATAACATTGTTAACTTTAGTAAACTGACAACAAAGGAAAATTTAATATTATTATTGTAAGGAAAATAGTGAAATAATAAATTATCGAGTTAGAAAAGTTGACGTCGAAGTTGAAGTTGAGAGAAAAATGAACTCCGATAACATCAGGTCATAAACGTCTTTTGCTGAAGATGGGTTTCCCCATAAAACGTCATAAAGGTAGAACTCGGAGGGATAATCCAATAAACACCACCCTTGGTTTCTACAAAGATTTTTGTTTTGTGAATTATAAGGGGATGTCGTCGTAGCTATATGCGGATTGCAGAATGGTGGCAAAAAATAATCGCTGTGATTATCTAATGTAATCAACATTTTACAATACGGATTAAATATTAGACAGCTGATTCAGATTTTGAATGGTTCGGGTAATATTTTAACCAACTTCAAGGAGGAGGTTGGTGCTCAATACGTAGCTTTTTCGTGCACGTGCACCGATTACTCTTCATTAATCCATCAATTTTTATTCCAGTTTTCAGACATTTGACATGCTTTTAGTCATAGCTTCACATGATTGTAAAACTCGGAGAAAAAGAAGTAAAATCTGTTTGTTTTTATGAACAAGGTTAAAATTGATTCAAAACCCATACTTATTTAGATTTATAGGATATAACAACCTATAACCGTTATGGCGTGAACGGCAAAATAGGTTGCATGCGGATTTGTATTATATTTGTCTGCCCTCCAGTCAATTTAGTTTTGTTCATCAAATTGTCACCTAAGTAAATGTTAGCATTTTAACCGTCTATTATCAAAGTATGTCAGTACTTATTGTATCTGAAAATATAGCATACAACAATACGAAATAGTCCAGATATTCTAAAAAACCTAATTAATCTTGTTTCTCCTTCAGTGCCATCAAAACCGATCCCTTAAATCAGAACCGGTCATTTCCAGCAGGCAATGGCCCCCAATCTTAAACCATGGCTGTCACTAACACATAGCCCGAAGCAGTGTCACAAGCAAGCAACATTTGAAGTTTAATTGAATTGATAATTCACAAGCAGATGCATTAACTCAGTATCGATTTGCCCGAAGCGGCACGTGTCAAGCAGCACCCGCCCGCTTTTATTGCGTTAGTTTGACGTTGAAAGTGTTTTCAGATAAATGCACTTTCATTAAGTATTCTTTCAAAAGTTGTTTTGAGGGGCTCCGTGTATCTGTCCTTTCTAGTTTTGAATTTGAATGTGCAGTATTTTAACACTTTCCACTATGATTTTCAAAGAGACTATCAGAAACGCGACGAATACAAGCAAAAGGAACAAGAATAAAAATTCACATCCTAAACTTGTTTTTTCTGGAAAATTCTATGATAGTTCGTGATAGAAGCAGTTTCACAAATACTTAACTAATGCCCCCACCGATTTGAGAAACACGATAAATCACCGGTTAACAACGGCTTAGGTCCTAATTCTATTATATACCATTTATATAATATGTACGAACATATATATAACTTTTTGTGATGCATATAAGAACATGTACAGACGCCAGCACATCCAGCTATCCCAATCTGTCGAATTGCTTTTATAGATTTTCAACTTTATCACAAAAGCATAAGGTTCACTTTCAATTAGGGACATTTGACAGATTGGGGTAGCTTGATATGCTGGCGTCTGTACTATAGATATAATTTCTCTGCGCGGATTTTAAACAATAAATCCCTAATACATTTTGTAATTTTTTTCCTACTATGATAACACCCGCATTATGACTAAATTTATAAGATTATGAATGTAATCATCCGAATTCATTACGGATATGATACGATGTAAATAAGGTAATAGTAATGTTGAGTTTAAACTTATTAAGGACTATTTACAGTAAGAAAATTGTCATGGCCCACACATCACAATAAGCAATTGTTAGACGGCTATTTCTATGAAGCTATGAAAATTTATCTTCTTGCCTAGTATATTCAAAATCTTACACCTGCTAGAAAATGGTCGGCTCCGATACACAAACAAATAATGAACATATTACTGATATTAACACATTACATTTACATTTAACAAATCCTTGCTAAAATATTGAAAAATAATCACTGATTTACAATCATGTAAATTATTACCACTACAATTTTGGTACTAATATGCCTCACTATTATGCTCAAACACCTATGAATTAATGAATTATATTGTTATTTGGAATTTGGTGCTGGTGATATTGATTATGTGATGATTTTAATATCTGGCTTAATTTTCACTTCAGTTTCACTAAATTCAACAACTTTGTTCGTGCAAATATTTATGTTTAGTTATACACTTAAATATTAAATAATTGATTAATAACTATTTACAAATTCTACTCAGGAGCTTGTTTCAGTATTGTTTTAATATTGCTGGCGATTGTTTATATGCACTTTAAATGTCAAACTAATTAACAAAAGCACGTCTCTCGCTAACATGCGAACGAAGATAACAGGACATATTACTGGGATATAGGACTGACAAATTACTAAATCTGCTTATACTTTCAAAGATCTTGACAATTATGCGCACCGGACGCATTATTGTTCGACAGGTTCTACCGTGTCGCTTATTTTACCTCTGATATTTGCTCGGAGGAGTTTGTAAGACTTATAATAAACTCTTGCATGAAGTGTTGCGTCATAGAAGACGGCAAATAGTCAGAGTATTACCCCGTTGTTGGGGTAAAGCAGGTTAGTATTTTAGCTCCTACACTATTTGCATTACTTACTATGTTAGTAAGATAGTAAGCTCTTTCGTGTCGTTAGTCATCCCATCGGATCATGAGAGTAATGGAATTGAAAGTGCCCCTGTGTTTGTGCACACACTTGTGCACTATAATATTTCCCGCGCAGTTGGCTGGTCTCCATTATGTCTGGCTACTGTGGCCGAAATCCGACCAATAGGATATTAGAAATAAATACGATGATATTAAAATTAGATTTGTTAGTATAGCAAAGAAGCAGGGGTATTACTTGTAAATTTAATTTTGAACGCTGCTGTTCAACGTAGAAATATTTTGAGTAGATTTTTACTTAGGTTGTGAATTTGAATATCAGTTGCTATACAAAGCGAAAATTTCATACCATGTTGAATATTTCCTTAATAATAAAGATTTTTTCCCATTTACCCCAAATAGCCGGCTAATATTGGACTTATACGTGGTTTAATACGTTCGTTACATAAATACAGTTTACGAGAGATAACGGTAGGCCTGCGAAATGAGATGCGTAGTACACTGTAGTCCCCCGGCCGGAGAATGTCACATTCGAAAGAGAGATGAGAATTTTATGCAATCCTGATCTTAGATAAAGCATAGAGGAGGGTGCTGAGGCCTAGATAGCCGCTTTATTTTAATACGAACCGACAACAAATAACGAATAAATATTCCGTTTTTTTATTGTTGA
Organism: Pseudoips prasinana; assembly: GCA_951640165.1. Taxonomy (NCBI): domain Eukaryota; kingdom Metazoa; phylum Arthropoda; class Insecta; order Lepidoptera; family Nolidae; genus Pseudoips; species Pseudoips prasinana. Next base: position 15,228,246 of record OX621244.1, read on the forward strand.
ATTGTGATGAACAGTTTGATTTAGGGTGAAATGAGAGGGGTGCTGGCTGCGCGACGAATTGCGGTTTAGATTATTTGGGATAGAGGATTTATATTACAGTCTCTGTCAGAATGGTATCAGATTTCATTTATATTTTGAGAACGTTGACCCTAGAAAATTTGAATAACTTTTGAAAGTTGTTCTCAGATTTTGGAATAAGCATTAAAGTATTATTCAAAAATATAAAATAAGAAATACACACAATTAAAATTTAACAACAAAATACAATATTATAATGTTGTAAGTATGCTGCAACGTTTAATTTTAGAAAAGGATTATCATATTATTGTATGTTATGCGATTTCTGTTGTTATGCAATTTCGTTTTCCATTCTATTTTTTATTGGTTTTGATAATGTTAATGCATATTTGTTTAATCGAAAGGTATTAAAGATTTTTTCCATATAAATATAAGCGATTGGCTGAGACGAATGATCACCTAATTTTGATTGGGTCATGGAGTGATTATGTACAACCACTCTTTAATAACTTAAAAAATAAATGTTTCTTTATTTTTACACTACCCTTGACTAGGGCCCAGGACTAGACTATCATAGACCCTTCATGATAAAATATAGTCATCTGATTTTCATACATTGTTTACCATTTAATCCTACTAATATTAGAAATGCAAAAGTTTGTTGGTTGGTTAAAAATGCAAAACGTGGATGTATCGATGTTTGTTACTCTTTCACGCAAATACTACTGAAAGGTTTTTGGTAAACTTTATATATCCGAATAATACATAAGCTATTATAGCTTATGTATTAATTTAACGTCGGAAACTGCGGGACAGATCTAGTTCACAACATTTTTATTTCTAACTTGATAACGTTTTTTTTAATTGCAGTAGAGTTCATGGTTTATGACCTTACAAAAGAAAAATAGTATATGTAATATATCACTTATCTGGTTTCCATAGTACAAGCTCTGCTTAGTTTGGGATCAGATGGCCGTGTGTGAATAATGTCCCAGGATAATATTTTATATTATATTCGTTCACGTTTAAGTAGACAATTAGTATAACACACATTTGTTTACCTACTGCTTTTCCCCATACTCGTTGTTTACATGGGATGCTAACAACCTTATTCCACAAAATATCTCATACAATTTCCGCATCCTTATTGGCGTGAAATAAACAAAATACATGAAAATAAAGCAAATGTTGTTTTGTTATTAGATGACCAAAATAAACAATATATTACCCGAGGGGGAACCTTTCCGTCCACTACTTTAACGTAGTTCCGTACACGTGTTTCACAGATTCAAAGTTTTAAGGTTGCCTGCCACTGCCACCCCTTGGACTAGAAACTATAAAAAACAATCAGTTCGAACACAGTATACTTACTTGTAACACAGTAAAGTAACTGAGCACTTTTGGATTTACGAAAAAAAAAATTACTACTAATAGACTACTAGATACTCATTAGTCGTAAAAGTTTCCTGGCCACTACCACAGCTACGATCGATGCACAGAAAGCGAGGGCAACCTTATGGCGAGATAAATTTGCTCCTCCTCTGTTTGTCTCGCCAAAGGAAAAATTACCTCCGGGATATAATTTGCCATGGCCAACCTGGAGGACTCTTAATAGACTACGTACCCAGGTTGGTAGATCCGAGGAAAACATGTGCAAATGGGGTTACATTCCCACATCACAAAACATCTGCGAGTGCGGCGTGTCACCCCAAAGTATAGCTCATTTATCTGATTGTCCTTCTTGTCCAGTCTCTTATTCCCTTCAGGACTTGTATGGCGCTTCAGCCAAAGCAATCAGCGTTGCTCAATTTTGGCAAGATAAAATATAATTCTTACCATCGACACGATAAGAAGAAGACTCATTAGAAATATATGGCAATTATTTTTTCTGAGTATGCAGAAATATCTTATTTTTGCAGGGCTAATGCACCAGGTTAAATAGTATTTTTCTCTATACACCCTTTTTCCTCGGAGATGGGAGACAACCAATTCGGTTTCCGTAGCTCAGGGTTCTATTAGGATTATAAACATTATGATTTATACATCAAATAGTTAATAGTCTCAATTCACGCAAGTAAGCCTATATCTTTGTTATGTAAGTCGTCCTCCAATCTATCAACTCGTCCTCCAAGGAAAAAAGTTGTAAAGTAATTGTCAAGGCCATACTCATAAGGTGCCTTTGTGTTTGGGGTTAGGTTTCAACACAGGACCCATTTGTAAGTACCCGTAAAGAATTGTCTTCAGTCCGGGTGCATTGTTAATTACATAATTTCTATACCTGTTTTCCTGGTGCAGGGGTTGTACTAAAAAATCTAACTACTTGTATAAATGGTGGCATAATACGTTATATAGTACCGATACACCACTCACAGATTCGCTGAATAAACACGCAATCTTAAAAACGCCTTGAAATTTGGCACCTTTGGGAACCTGCCAAATTTTAGCTTCATAGGTCAAGTAGCTTTCAAGAGAATATGAGGAGTAGTCTTGAGCGAAGAAAGGAAATATATTATAATGTTTTAAGATTAACTTAATAGATGTCCAACTTGGACATAATACAATTCATATTTTCTTAAGGAAGGTTAATTATTGTGTTGATGAGTAGGACTTGTATAAAGTTAGTTTTGTTTGAAAATGCGAATCCAACCATAGTGAAATTTCAGACTTCAATTAAATTTAAAAATAAATGTATTTATAGGGCTGCGTAATTTTTTGCATTTATCATCCTCTTTTGGGGAATTTCTCATCTGTGTAGTACTGAACTATGTGGTTCTTGTGTTGAGGAAATAAGAAACAGAAGGACGTCCGTTGCAAGGAACTGAAAATTCACTTTTTATGGGGGGACCAAAAATTATGTTCGTGTGATATATGACGACACCTCTCTTGGAATTTAAACGTTTCTTTCCGTAACAGTTAGTTACAGCGGCGAGGTAGGGCGCGATTGTGACCCTTAATAAATTTGGAATAAAAGAGTGCGGGGAAAAATTGTTTCTTCCTACATTTGAACGTTTTATGATTGGTGCTATAATTTAGACGTAATTGCCTTTAAGTTTAAATAAAATATAAGCCACTTAATTCGCTAGTTATGTAACGTAACAGCCGTGCAAAAAATACTTTTTAATAATAATAATATCCAGGGACATTATTTACACACAGCCATCTGATTCCAAACCAAGCAGAGCTTGAACTATGGAAACCAGATAACTGATATACTACATATACTACTTTTCTTTTGTAAATACACACTTATATAAATAAATTACAAACAGACATGTTCATGCACACAAATATCTGTCCTGGGTGGGAATCGAACCCCCGACCTCCGGCATGAAAAGCAAGCATTTGTCAACCAACAGGGCACTAAACTATTGGAAATGCATTTAGTAGGTATAAAAATGTGCTCGGACCGCTCATAGCCAGTTGTTCCTACCAGTTCGCAAGTAAAAGAGTTAACCACGTAGGTTCGCGGCCAGTCTAGCGCGAGGATCGAACCCGTAAGCTTTGGATTAGAAGGCCGGTTCACTAACAAGCTTTGTGTTACGGGTTCGTGTCCCGCGCTGGACCACTATTTGTGTGGCCCATAAATAGTTGTTCTGAGTCTGGATGTAATTTGTGTCCGTCTATTATATGTTTGTACGGTACCCCGCAACACAAAGTTTAAATTCGCTAGTGCGGGCGTTGTCATTAAAAAATATATAATAATAATAATTTGTCACCAAACTGCCATTTTATTCGTAATTATTACGGTAGTATCCTAAATTATACCCATCCTTCTACTACACTACTAATAGTGGTTTTAAGAACACCTAATATTTAACAGTACAAAAAATAATATTTTATTCTCCACTAACATTCTAACAATAATAATATTCTTCCCACTTCACGACACTAAAGGCAAAGTTTATCGTGATTTACCAGTTGGCTATCTTTCTCAGCAGTAGCAGATTCCGGTGATAAAGACTGCACGACTGTCTACAGTTGACCCTAACCGTATTAGATCACTTTAAGTGGAACATGAGAGTCCAATTTGCTAACTAATTTAACCTTTTAGAAAATGATTTTCAACTTAAATACAATTTGCAACTACATAATTGGACAAAAAGGGTAGTGCAGCCTGTTGCTCTTTTTAAATGTTTTTCATAAAATAGGAAGAACTAAAAAGTACCTGGCCTTTGCTCAGGGAATTTTAGCCTAAGGTGGCCAGTCTCAAAGGAGATTGACTATCTGCGCGGGAGTCCTTCAACTTTGTTTACAAACACAGGATGGAATTAATGCAGTGATCACGGCTAAGGAGTATATGGGTATCAGGAATGTAACATTGTCCACTTTTTGAGTCAACCTATTGGTCTAGTGGTTGACCTTGACTGACAGAGGTTCCGGGTTAGATGCCACCACTTGATGCCATTACTTGTTCTGTCGTCTGGGTGTAATTTATCTATGTGTAGATATATATAAGTTTGCATATCGGTTGTCTCGTTGCCATAGTACAGGCTCTGCCTAGTTTAGCATCTGATGGCAGTGTATTAGTTGTCTCAATATTATCATCATCATCATCGTATCAGCCGAAAGACGTCCACTGTTGGACAAAGGCCTCCCCCAGTTGTCTCAATATATTATTAATATAATATTAAAAAACATATCCATGTACTTACCCTTCGAAGTGGTTATTTTAATTGTGTTATTTTTTTGTGTTTGTTGATACTAAGTACAACTTTTTAAATTTAATTGCGATAGCCTTAAAGCTCTGGACGTGAAACTTATTTTTATTTGCTGCCGACACAGATGGACATAATACAACTATAAGAATTTTTTCAGACACTCGAAATACAATAAACCGCAATTGACAACATTTCATATTTTTAACTGGCATGTATTATTGCGTTATTTAAAAGTAAATCCAAAACTAGGGCACCCATATTTTTCCTTTTTGCGAATTTATGAACTTTTAATTCATAATTTCAACTTTGAAATTCGATGTATTCTAAAAAGACGTAAGCAGCAAATGACGTCATACATACGGTGGAATACCTATCGATCTTTGCTTCAATGTCACACAATCCGTCAAATGTGTTTGACAATCCGTCAAAAAAATATCACTGTCTTGTCAAACTCGTTGGCGCCTAAACTTGTTTACGTTTGCTTAATGTTTTCAATTTCAAATTAAATTAAAATCGTCAATATTAAATTCATTTCCAGTGTTATTATCCTTATTATGTTTCATTAAGTCACCATGAAAGTTTCAAAATTTAAAACCGTGAGTGGCAATTGACAATTTGACATGTATTGTTTGACATTAATGTTTTCGTTTAAAATAATAACCTCGTCCGCCGTATTAGTGACGTCATCACACCTTTTTTAGTTTTAATTTTTTTCCTCAGAAATGAAGAAACAAAAAATATAAAAAAAAATATTTGAACTCAGGATACAAAAATAAAGAAATTGTATTTTGTTTTAAGGTGGTATCAGTTTTGAATTGTTGTCAATTGACTGCTGCATCACTTCGGCAAGAAGTTAAGTCACACTGGCAAAGTGAAGAAACATGATAAGCAATTCTGGTGATAAATATAATCCCCGATTCAAATTTTGTTGCGTAGTCTCAGATTCGAACACCTCCGTAAGCCTGGATTAAGACTGCTTGGCCTAAAACAAGAGCACAAAACCTAAAATGTTTAAACAGCTTACAATAATTGAGATTATTCCAAACTTTCTCAAATTCTGCCAATGCCAGAATCTAACGAATATTTTTTATATTAATACTTGTCGACTTTTGGTTCACCCTGTACTCGTATAATACTCGTCATAGGCGTCGCGTCGTCGCGATAATACGCCGCGTATGCTCATTGTTCGCCCCTAAATTAACTTAATTCTTTTCGAATTCCACATTCAACTCACTAACATTCGTAACGAGCACCTCGAGGCTATAGTCAAAAAGTCAGGCTTGCTCCGCAATCGAATTATTTTTTTCTTACGATCAATAACCGAGTGGATTCGTTTTGCCACGCGCGCCTCCGGCGATACTCTGAAAGTCCTTTAATGCACAACTCGGTCTGTCCATTTGTCGAACGTCCCAACTAATAGAGAAATTCCATTTAAAACCTTAGTTTTATGCCCTAGGGGAACGAATTTATTGTACATTTTTAATGTTGCCGATGCAGTTTTTGTGGGGATATCGCGATCATTTTTAGGTCGCGCTAAAACTTTGGACATAAAAAATAATCGAAGAGGTTTCATTTTGTACGATAGTGTGTGGTTGGCTTTTTTTAAAACTTAATAGTAAGTATCAAAAAGAATAAAGAAACACGGAAATAACGCGTTGTAATCATTTTATTAAATATAATGTTATCTTTGGACGCAGCGTTTTTAACAAAAAGTTCTACGTTTCACGCCAATTCAGACAGTGGATTCATATTATGAAAGATTCTTTAGCACAAAAATACCTATTACTCTAAGTATAGATATCCACAATACTTGCTTAATTATAAAAATTTTCCGAAATTAATTTAGTTATTTGTCATGATGAGGTAACTAACAGACAGCCAGATAGCATAATTTTACTAAAGTATAAACTTCACTAACATAATCTAGAAAATAATATTATTATCTACATCTGATGTTTGCCCAATTTTGCGTATTATCTTTTCTTTAAAAATGTTTTATATAATACTAAGGGCATTTTTGAACTAATTCAGACCAACACTTAAATTTCAAGCAACCGTTATAGTTCTTTGTATCTTTACCTATCCAGCGATGGCACTTTATTCAATTCCTTATAACTTATTACGTCATCTATCTTTTACTGTTGCTAAACTTTCTTTTAGGTCTTATTCTTATGCGCTTTGTTTCTATTTCACCTTTGAATATCACTACTGATGTCTACTTCGACAACAATAGTAATATTGAAAGTTGAATTAAATGTCCAATCTTTTCCTTTCTACTCTCTTCAATACAATTTGGAATGCTACTTTTCTCCTTCACGTTAAGTAGAACTCTATTAGTGTCCGTGGAAAATATTATAATGCATATTCTTTATTGTCCTTAAACACAATACTTGACTTTGAATACTGAATACTTGAATGTGTCAAGTATATGTTTGTAAATTTTAATATCCTATTTAACACGTTCACAGTCTCCATACAAAAATTTTAATGTACCCGTTAAGTCCAACTGAGATAATGTCGAATTCGTATTTTGAAATATTTTAGTACAACAGTCAATCAAGTAGTTATACCCGAAAAACCATTTTATCTTAGAATTATCCGCAGTTTTTCTTGTGCCCCATATGTGGCGGCACGGACTTATGGGTAAAAAATAGAGTGACCCCATGTATGAAGCGTGTGACCCACATGTGGGGGCACGGACGTGCCGTCATGATTTGTGGTGACTCCGTATTGGGGGCACGGGACTGTTAACATGATAATATATATTTATCTGAAACAGGATATTAACATCAATAAACATAAACTTGCCATACACAAGAAGGCTGAAGACTGTTGTCGAAGTGTGTGTATATATATATATAATATCACATTACGTACCTAGTGCCTTACCCAGCTGCTTATTAAACTAGTACTTTCTTGCGTTGAAAATAGTACACACAATAGTGACGTAAAATAAATTTTCTCGCTAATGTAATGAGAATATTCATTTGATACTTTATTTTCTCAGAACGTTTTCCCTTAGGTAAATTTTCTTCTGAACTACTAATGAAAGAAAACAAAGTTAATAAAAAATAATTCCATTATACACGTGCAAAAGTAGCTTAATTATCTTTCTGACTAATTATGACAAGGACGGGGAAACTTCTAATTGAATAATTATTTTTGGAAACGTTCTTAAATTTCACGTTATCTCTTTTTGCAAGTTCATATTCTTGACGGTCTCCAATATCTATGCTAATAAATACACTGTCATTACGAAACCTGGACTTCGCAGTTTGTTCTAAATGAAAAGAAAATGCTATTCCAACTAGGTTTCTAGTATAAGAAAGATTATTGTGATTACAAAACTTTTGTCTATATTACATTTCATTGTATAAACTTAAGACATTTGAAATTCTATTTTTAAAATGGCTTTAATTAAAATTTTTAAGGTTCGCAGAGTATCAATATCATTTATTTTTTGCATTAAAGTTTAGTTATAAAATACAAGACATAAAAATGTGCAATTTTTAATAGGTTTAATTTGAACAAATGTATAATTAATTTTACCTTAAGATGTTTATGATTATGTTATAGATAATTACCACTAAAATGTATATAGTATTTAGAATCGCCTCTTAGTTTTTTAAGTAATATTTGCATGCTATTGACTTGCGTAGCTAAACATGTGGACATAACAATCGCATGTATTGTAACTTTGACACCTTTATATACTGTGTTTAAAGCAAATAAAGATTTATTATTATTATTATTACATAAACTACGATCACCGTTTGTTTATTATTAAGGTTTCTCAGAATCCTAGTCACCTGTTTTTAGACTTAATGTAAGTCTGTTTGTTCGAGATAATTTTTAATTCAATGAACATCTTTAATTGCTCCTGTAGTTTTCATCTTCAAATGTATTTATTTAAATATGAGGAATATTTAAATAAATACATTTGAAGATGAAAACTACAGGAGCAATGAAAGAAAATATACCATGGTATAGGAAATCGTATACTAGCAACCAGTCGTCGTTCTTGTAGATCGTCTATTACGATAACTCCACACCATATTATCAACCGTTGAAACGCGTGTCATTCTAATTTGGGATTATGGTGATGAATATGTATAAAGAGTCCTGATGAAATGTCAAGAGATTCTGTATACAGTACAATGCGTTGATGTTTTTTTCAACTTTTCACACTTTTAGCTCTATATTGATTGCCTCGTAGCGTGTAGGGGTAACGTTTTTAATCGCAGATAATGAGCCGGGATATTCAAATCCGGCGTCGGGCTGAACATAGATATTGGGATTTTTCGGTAAAGAATTATTATCAGTATAATCCCCCCTTAATGGAAAATGGGATAGCAAAATGCAATTGTTTTTGCGCCCATATTGGTCTAGTCCATCCAGAGGTTGTCTCGAAGAGATTGTACATTATGTTATATATATCCAATGTATAAAGATTATTATTCCTATCTATTTTGTCACCATTGGGAATTCGCTATGGATTTTTTTTTACAAGGCAGACATTAACGTTCTATGCCAACAGAAAGCTCTTTTTTATATGAACGTTAGTTGCATCTGAATGGTTGTATACTTTTGTAACATGAAAATTAGATTTGCCATAATCACCCATGCTAGGTTTTCAATCGCAAAATGATGGTCGTAGTTTATATAGAGAAACTTATGCCCGTTCTCTGGTAAGTAGATTTCATCATCATCATATCAGCCGAAAGACGTCTACTGCTGGACAAAAGGCCTCCCCCAAGGATCTCCACAATAGCCGGTCCTGCGTTGCCCGCATCCAGCGGCTTCCCGCGACCCGCACAAGATCGTCAGTCCACCGTGTAGGAGGCCTGCCCACGCTGCGTCTTCCGTGGTCGCCATTCGAGAACCTTTCTGCCCCATCGGCCATCAGTTCCACAAGCTATGTGCCCTGCCCACTGCCACTTCAGGTAGGTAAGTAGATATTCCCTCGGAACGATTTCGGGATGAGATGGGGAGGTAATATTCATCACCGTCAGTTTCAAATTCATATCAGTTTTAAAGGATAGGTAGTTTAAATATAAGTTGCGTGTTTTCAAATTACACCTGCTCAATAAAAGTAGCTTCCCGTGATTTTAAAAGCTTTATATTTTACATCGTTACCATCATATTGTGCTTTAGAAAGAAATTGTCACGTACTCGTTCTTCCGTCGCTGTCACCCTAACGACGTTTAACTCTAGAGACATGTCACAAAGTGTATGTAAATTGGTAAATGTAATAAATTGCATATATTTATCTGGTAATGGGGTCTTAACGCATGGGGAGGAGCAGTGACGGATCGATTCGACGGATTTGTACTGCAGACTGCTTTTAGGGAAGCTAATTCGGGAGAACAACATTACTCTTTAAAGGTAAGCATAGGGGTTTGTTTTAGAGGATTATAGAATTATGGCTTGCTTTGGCTATTTATTACTAATATCGACATGAGTTAGTTGCAATAGTAGATCATACAAATCTTCAATTTTGAAATTTTATCTCATAGCCGATATAAAAAAATATTATTCGTTTTATACGTTTAAATCAGTAGTGAATCTTATGCTTTTAGAGGATGTGAACACCCAATTTGTGTAATATAATCGTAACGCACTAGGTTCTCCCGTATAAACAACCAAGTACGGATCAAAATATTTCTATAAGTATGTATGTATTTACAAAAGAAAAGTAGTATATCAGTTATCTGGTTTCTATAGTACAGACGCCAGCACATCCAGCTACCCCAATCTGTCAAATTTCTTTTACAGATTTTCAACTGTATCACAAAAGCATAAGGTTCACTTTCAATTGGGTGAATTTGGCAAATTGGGGTAGCTTGATGATTTGTGATCCGTATGTGAATAACGTCCCAGGATATTATTATTAAATATATTAAGGATAACGCAAGATCGGTAATTGTGGAGGTCTTTGGGTGAGACCTTTGTCCAGCAGTGGACGTTTCTCTGGTGATATGATGATGATGGTGATGATATAACAAACTAAAATATATCGGTCATGTCAAGCTATGAATGAGATTAATACACTTACTAATCAGCTATAAAGTTAACAGGGTGTAAAAAATACCTCATAAAATATTTTAACCTTAAACTCATACAATATTCAAGGGTGTAAACCTTCGATATTTATCTTTAATAACCCCAACGAACGAATAAAAATATTTCGTTTTGTACATACACCATGAATAAAATTCCACCATACTTTCACGTGCACTGTCACAACAACGACAGTACACTTCATTTCAGAGCACAATGAAGTAATCCAAACATTTATTAACTGCACTGGAATAATATAGGAAATTATCCGGGGTTGCGACAAGCGGGCGCACTCAAACCTATCTGCAATCGTTATCAAACATTCGGCAGGGAGCGCACTGATGGATTTTGTTACGTGTATTGATAGAAATATTTAATTTCATATATACAATATGTAATGTAATTAACGCACACCCTCAAACACCCCAATTAGAATATTATGTTGTAATCATAATAATACATATGAATTATTAATTTAACATGTATATGCATTATTATTTACTAAACTAGCTGTTACCCGCGACTTCGTCCGCGACAATTTTGAATCATAACCAATGTAACCTACAACAAAAAGTCCACACAAGTCCAAAATTTTGTATACCGTTCCTAACAGAAACGGTATACAAAATTTGGACTTGTGTGGACTTTTTGTTGTAGGACAAAATTTTATGAAATTGCCTATCCTTAGTTATTCACATTCATGACACAGTTTCTCAAAGTAAGTCTTTCACGTATGATATCTTTCAAAATTGTCGAAACCAAAAAAACACGGCCTTTTAAAGCATATTTTCATTAAAAAATGTTTCACTAACTAACAGACATAAAAATTGTAAAAAATGTTATTATGGTGTATGTACCGTATATATTATTATATTCATATTTATGTAGTTAACAACGGTTATTTCAATATTACAAACAGACACTCCATTTTTATTTATTTGTATAGATGACAATAGCTGTACCTGCGCTTCGTTCGCGTGTTAATTAGTTTATTTCGTTTTTTCTTGTTCTTTTTTAAATATAAGAATCGTACTAAAATAAATGTAGCTTAAGTTACTCCTTATTATCTACCTGCCAATAAAAGTCCCGTCAAAATCGGTCCAGTCATTCCAGAGATTAGTCGGAACAAACAAACAGACAAAAATTCTAAAAAATGTTATTTTGGTGTATGTACCGTACATCTATACAAATAAATAAAATTGAAGTGCTGTTTGTAATATTGAAATAGCCGGTTTTTACTACATAAATATGAATATATATACGGTACATACACCAAAATAACATTTTTTTAAATATTTGTCTGTCTGTCTGTCTGTTTGTTCCGGCTAATCTCTGAAATGGCTGGACCGATTTTGACGGGAGTTTTATTGGCAGGTAGCTGATGTAATAAGACGTAACTTAGGCTACTTTTTTTTTTGAAAAGTATTTTATTTGACTAAAAAACTAAATCAACTAATTAACACGCGGACGAAGTCACGGGCACAGCTAGTATATTCATATTTATGTAGTAAACAACGGTTATTTCAATATTACAAACAGACACTCCAATTTTATTTATTTGTATAGATGACAATAGCTGTACCTGCGCTTCGTCCGCGTGTTAATTAGTTTATTTCGTTTTGTCATGTTTTTTCTAAAATAAAAGAATTGTTCTTAAATAAACGTAGCCTAAGTTACTCCCTATTACATAAGCTACCTGCCAATAAAAGTCCCGTCAAAATCGGTCCAGTCATTCCAGAGATTAGCCGAAACAAACAGACAGACAAAAATTGTAAAAATGTTATTTTGGTGTATGTACCGTATATATATTCATATTTATGTAGTAAACAACGGTTATTTCAATATTACAAACAGACACTCCAATTTTACTTATTTGTATATAGATGACAAAAGCTGTACCTGCGCTTAGTCCGCGTGTTAATTAGTTTATTTCGTTTTTTCTTGCTTTTTCTAAAATAAAAGAATTTTAATTGTGTATCAAACCGTACCATTATCGATTAACCCTCGAATGCAATCGAATCAATCGTTTGCGAGCTATGAAATAAGAGTCAGTCAGACACACAGACATAAACTACAACCTTATTTATGTGCATTTTTTTTTTTCGTTTTTTTTTTAAAGGATTTTACCGTTATATAAACGTCGGCCCGTATTCTGTTTTATATCAGAAGTTACGAAAGCAATATAATAGCAATATTATCAATAGTATAGAAAGAATAGCAATAGCCATAAACTCGATTATCATTTATAACAGAACGTCCAGTTCAACATAACATTGTTATCTCAAGTCATACATTTTGAACCATTATTAACCACTAAAATTGGTCGCAGTATTAGGGGAAACTGCACATTGTAATTAAACCAAAGCATTATAATATTCCATGATTACATGCAGAGTCTAATGGGGTATGTCAAAGGGCTACTGACGCGTGGAATGGATATCACAGGCAGTTGCGTATTTGTAAAATTATTGTTAGTATCAAAGTATTTATACATAGAGAGATTGAGAGAGTTGCATAATTACTTGAAGGGAATCTAGACAAATTAGATTTCTGCATCGCTTATAAAAATATTACAGTTGTTTTCTGTTTCTGTTTCGGAAAATTCCATTTAAAGAATATGATGTATTAACATTTAAGGTATGCAAGTGCGAATCGGGCACCTACCTTAAGAGGACGAAAGTTCAAATTTTAAAATAAATGAATATTAAATATATCATTTTTTTATATTTTTAGCAATACTATCTTAACGTAGGATACAGAATAGAGTTCTATATAGAACACACTAATTATATTTAGAACACACTTATTTTGATACAGGTGTAATCTACATCTATGTGTAACTTCTATACATATAATAAAATCGCAGAAAAGTCAAAACTGTACATTGAATATTTTTTTAAAGGATACTTGGGGCGTGATCTACAAGCGATATCGAAGCCAAAAATATAGTTTTTAGAATTTTTGTCTGTTTATCTGTTTGTCTGTATGTATGTCCGGGCTAAACTCAAAAAGTACTGCATCGATTTACTTCAAATTTTGCATGAATATTACTAAGCGGTCGGGTCAACATATAAGCTATATATTATCACGCTATCATCTACTGGGGAGGAGCTGTAATAATTTATAAAATTTAATGCGGGTAAAACCGCGGGGCACTGCTAGGACATAATAATATGTAAGTGTATCAAAATAAGTACTTGAAGAATACAATTGCATTTATATTAATATTTCTTTAGTGTACCTATTAGTTTACTTTATACAATCTGACTTGTAAGATAACCTACACGTGTAACATGGTCACAAGTAATTCATATTTACATAAATATTTCTTTAGTTTACGCGCTTGTTGATAAAAGGTATAAGCTAAACAATGGAGTTTATATCGACAATACACCTGCCTCCCCAAGCGTACCAAACGAAATACGCCTAATATGTCAAATGAAACAAGATTTTTCCCTCTAAAGGTACCAATTTATTTCGCGACACGTCAATAATATGAAAAGGGGGCCGATTTTTGTTTTCCCTGTTACTAGCCGATTCGATCACGAGGAGAGGGATTTTTTTGAATTTATTACTATAAAACTTCATGATTCGATTTGATGCCTTTGATGGAGTGTGACGGTGCGAAAGTTGTTTCTATTTCGTTAGCTCAATGTGATTTTTGACGATATGAAATAAAATAGGCGTATGCTTTGGTCTCATTTTAAGTATCTGTTTTTGTGATTAGTCTTTAAAAACACTTTAATATTTGTACAGGGTTAATGTTTGATTACAAAATTGTTTCAACTAAACGTAATTTAAATTTGAATTTTGTTGACTATTTAAAGTAGACAGTTGCGAATGTACAAGTGTTTTAAAAAAAGCAAGTTCGAGAATGCGTACAATATGATTGCACTTGAGTTGCATTACCTGAAAACAATAATAAAGCGGAAAGAACTAATAGGCCAATGGGTTTGTGTACTTAGCGTAATGGGATATTACGGAATAAAATAACTCATAATCTTTAGAATACATTGAGTTAGGTACAGTATGGACCATTCAAGTCAAAATTGCTGACTCCGACATTATTTATACTAAACGGATCACTGAAACACTATATTATTTTGATTCCAGAGTAAATGACGATTTTGTACTAGCTACAATATCCACTTAATTTCTCTTTGGTTGTAGTTTGCACTATAATGAGCCCCAGTTCCCAAGAAAACTATCCTATTCTTCACAAAAGCATTCATAGAATAAGTAGAATCTTGACTCAGTAATCTCGTAAAGTATGGATTAGTTCGTTAGTTCCTTGACAACCATCCCTCCATTTACTCCATCTACCTCAGGTTTAAGGACACTTCCTTGTTATTCATAATAAATATATAGGTTAAAAAGATGACTGTAAGTAATTCCATTAATAAAAACCATCACATTAACACATCCCTAATAAATATAATTATAGTGATTAAAACATTGACTTCAACTGAAAATTAACAGAGCTGACAGGCTAACGGCAAAATAACAGCTTTATAAAGCCATCAGTTGCTATAAAAGGAAACGCTATACACGGAAACAGGTCGGCACGCTCCCATTCATACCATGGGCTGTAATAATAATCATCAGTTCCTTTCTCCGTCCATCGGAAACGTTTCACCATTGATTTTTCCGCAAATAATACAGTCTCCAAATGTCGTCCTAGTCCATTGTTTAAATGTCCCCTACTATCGTCCCTAAATATATGGCCTTGCATGGTTTTGAGTGCATTAGATTCGCTCAAACACATTCGGCACTGTCGGTTTCCTGGACGTTGGTTGACACGTGACTCCAAATATAAAAGACTTCACGCCTGATCAACTTACCGATATAGATGTGAATGGAATTGCCCTCATTGTGTAATAATAGGAGGGCGATATGGGTGCAAATAGAGCCGATTTTATAGTAAGATCTTAAGTCCAAATATGCCATAAGTATATTTTAAAGATCAATGAAATAGAAAAGTTCTAATATATTGACGAGCCTGTTGGCGTGGTTGGTAGTTGCGCTGCCTTTCACGCCGCATGTCGTGGGTTCGAGTCCCACTCGGGACAAATATTTGTGTGCATGAACATGTCTGTTTGTCCTGAGTCTGGGTGTAAATTATGTATATAAGTATGTTTTATTATAAGTAAGTAATTTTATTTTTTATTTACCAACGAAAAATAGTATATGCAATATATCAGTTATCTGGTTTCCATTGTACAAGCTCTGCTTAGTTTGGGATCAGATGGCCATATGTGAATAATGTCCCAGGATATTATTCTATTATTTACTCTTGAATAATGCCTTTAAAATATCTGGTGTACAATTTAAACGTTGAAAACTAGTCGTAATCAACTTTGACGTTTCATGCAAATCTGTTTCGGTCCTTTTTGTCTGGAGCTCTTTCAATGTCGTAATGTGATTAGGAAAGGCCCAATCGAAGCACCCTCTTTCTAGAGGGCGCTAAATAAGATGCGACGTTTTCCGCCTCGGGCACCTTTGAGTACTTTTTAAAGCTGTGTCACGAATTCCGAACCTCTCTTTTATTGGTCGCCATTATGATAATTACATTAAGGGCCGTCCGTTGCCGATACTTCGTCTTTCGAATTTGTTCTGTTGTTACGGTAAGGCGTTTGCCTCTTGAATATTGAGCAGCTCATTTGCGAAAATCGCACCTATTCTCTACGTGACACTTTTATTCGACCAAATCCCTCGGCATTAAGTTTCTAAGAGTCGAATCGAATTATCCGAAATTAAAAATTTATTCACGCAGTTGAGTGACACTCATTTAGTGAAACTTAAAATGTAGTCAGTTCGGAGAATCTTGAAATTCCCAACAAGCAAATGTTTAACTTGATATTTTATTACCATTGAAAGCCGTTTAGAATAAAAAATCACAATTTAAGCATGATAAAAATGTGACTGAAGAATTAGTTATTCAAAATTAATTTAATTACTAACATACATTATTTACAAGCTGTGAACTGAACTTTACCGTGGTAACTTGATTTGAATGCATATTTGTCAGAAATCACATTATAGTACTCAGTAGATCTTTAACTAACTTGTGCTTAGTAAGTTTTATACCCTCACGAAACATATATATAAACGAAAGATATACAACCTTTCTGTGTCCCGTTACGATCTTACATTTTAACTGATTAGAGATGTAATTGTCTCAGGTTTAATTTGGTGGAAGCTTGTGAGTCTCCCCGAGAACTTCCTTCGTGGGCATTTCTTGATAATTATAAAAATTGGCAAAAGGGCAATGCAGGAAAGTTAATGGTCCTTGGCTGGTATAGATGGTATCTAATAATATCCATTGATTTGTATATGTTCAGTTATGAATCATGGTAACTGACTAGCCAAATATTGAGGCTACTCGGCAAGTGTCGGTAGCAAAGTTAAGTGTCACTATTTTTTTATTGCCGTACTTTCGCCTCCCTTTTCAGAGATTTGGCTGCGGTCTGTACCTGTTATTGCTCAATATACATAATAATATGTATATTGAACAATAGAAACACAATAGGTATTTTGTTTCGTGATTAAACATTTTTTTCGTTTGACCATTCTTTACCTAAAGCTATCCATCAAAATATAAACGACCAGCGCTTGTAAATTTAATATATTTTCATAAGAAAAGGTCATTAGCTGTTCCAGACTCAAATTTTAATTATTCAGTCATCACGCAAAGACTGGACGAGTTTTAACGAAACTTTATATATTTGGAGCCATATGATGTATTAAAAATAGTTTGTACTAAATCAATAGTATCTGCCTTTTAAAAACAATTCTGTTACTTTCACTTGCCTGACAATACACAAGTTAAGACAAAGCAAGTTAACATTACGCCTTTACACACTAAAACGACTTGATGGAGCACCGAGCTGCTGGTCATATATTGATTTTTACAATATTCATATATTCACCTCACATAGTATAATTAATATATATTCTTTTATATAACAGAAAGTGTAAAGAAGATACCTTAAGAATAAAAGCTCGCGATCCCAAAGGAATTGCCAATTTATTAATGGTCAATGAGAGTGTATGTTGCAGCAAAACTAAAAAGTCTTACGGGACCAATTAGTGCGACTTAAATTGTGTAAAACAAAATTACTTATGCCCTATCGCTTTAATGTTTGTTCTGAATATATAAAAGGTGCTCCACGTTTGAACAGTTATATTTGATTTTATGTTTGAACAGTTCAATTATATTCTATTTGTTTATTCGCATGGGTGAAACTTATCGTTATGCTGAATCGAAATTAATTTATTTATTTTAAAATTCCATCATCACAGAAAATGGTTGGTGTCAAAATATTGTTATATTATAACTATTTTCATATATTTTTATCAAAGTTAAAACCAATCCACGAATGATTGTTTTTTTATATCAGAGTGCGACAAACGAGCAAGTGGGTCACCTGATGGTAAGTGATCACCGCCACCCATGGACACTCGCAATACCAAAGGTGTCGCGGGTGCGTTGCCGGCCCTAAACAGTCAGCAAACAACTGATGCTGACCCCTCCCCCTACCCCAATGATTTTTCAAGTTTTTAGTTTTCTGGGGTTATGTTTTTGATTTAACCGAAAACTTGAAATGCAGACATCAAAATACAAGGCTGCTACGAAATTAAAAAAAAAAAACATTTCCGTTCAAAATTTAAAAAGAAACATTTATTCGACACAAAAATCCTAGTAAATAGCTTTTTGACTCATTAAGTAATACACAACATACAACTACTTGATAATATACAAAAATACTTCTTCGTAAATGATATACTTAATAAATGATAATAAGTCTCGGTGTGATACTTTGAGTCAAAAAGGCCTTAGCTCAGTTGCAGATACTTACAATCACATACAGCCACAACTTTTATTTACAACATAAATAATATAGATGAAGATAGATATCGGTATATTATAAAGCAGCCAAAATATTTGCATGCTTAATTTATAGGCGTAACAGCTGTATGCATGAACCTAGGAAGGGTGTGAGTAAACACCGGACTCGCGATGATCATCGTGGGTCAAATCGTCTTGTAAATCGCACCACTTGTATGTCGCTGTAGAGCGTGAACAGGAGCGAGGAAAGAACATAACTTGGGGAACTACTTTTATTATTTGGAGACAGACACAGGTACTTATTGAGGACTACAGCATGGTGCAGTAGTAACTAATGTATGTGTAAGAATTGGATCAGTTGATGGAGATGGAGCAGCGTGTGTCGTGAATATAAAATAACAGTTCTTCTGTAACAAATTATAGCAAATTTATATTAAATCAATCAGAAACTCTCATGACACTGTAATTCAAATATATCCAAATAAAATACCATCCCGTATATTCGCGTATCAACGAAGAACACATTTGCATTTAACGTTTCAAGAACTAACCAATGGGTGCCAGTAACCGCCGTAAGTCGAAATTCTAGCTTCAAAGTGAGTGCCCTCTGGCGCGGGTTCCACAGTTTCTAGTTTTATTTTGCTAGATTTTTTAAGATTTTTATAGATCTATTTAGATTTTTCACTCAGCCCTATAACTCGGTAAAACATTGAATACTCCTACAATGTAAAAGAAACATGTAGTGCGTACAACAATAAAATAAGTCTTCAATATAAAAATAGGCATACCTATATTCTGTTCGTGATCGTGACTAAAGGCATTAAGCGTGTCTTTAAGAAATTTGCATTTGAAATAAAGGCGTCTCCACCCAAATCACATTACCACAAATTTGGGGCCAAAGTGTCATGTCATTTAGGTGAACTTTCGACCACGCCCTTGAAATAACGCTGACTATACTCGTTCTTAATTTTTGCAAACTCATTGTGGGATTCTGTCATTGTAATGGTAATCCACACGTCTGTAGTGTGAATGATAAAGAGCGATTACATTTATCAAACCGATAGATAATATGTCACCGCAGCAGCTGTCTTAGATAGGCTTTATTTCTAAATTTCTCCTCTATAAGGTGGTAAGGTGATCGACTTGAGGTTGATTGAATCGAGCGTGCAAGGTAATGCTTCTTTTACATCTTTGACTTTTACTGTTAGATTAGGAGGCTTTCACTGCTTTGCCGGACAATAAAGGTAAGGGGATAAAGCCATCTAAGTAACTCACGCCGGGGTTTGAACCTCAACTCAGGTTGGTTGTGGAGATGTACGAGAGGTTTGGTTTTTAGAGAAATTTTGTGCAACTGTTACTCTACTCTTACGTGCAAAGACAAGGGCCACTCCTCCGATTTGGGATTGATTTTATCGTTAGTGATATAAATGAGTCATAGAGAGTCATAGTGGTCGTGGCACGTGGGAAATGCTCGTATTTCAATGCGGTTTATTAGTTTGCTACTTATTTCAAATTACAGTAGTTAACTTATTGCTGTGTGGTGACGGCGGTGAATATCAGAATATCATCACTCCATCTCATCCTGTTTCGAAGTAGACCCGAGGGAATCTACCAGAGGACAGGCAGCATCGTCCCTCTGTGTACTATGACCATCATAATGCGATCGCTAACCCGTCTACCAAGCGTGGCGATTCTGGCATATAGCCCTTAGATGAGTGCAATGCAGCTATTATGAGTAATTTTAACTGTATCAAATATTTTTTCAAGCATACTTTCTTTTCATACTTTTCTTTTTTTCTTTTTCTTTTACTTTCTATCGAAGTCCGTTGTCTCTGCCTACCCCTCTGAGAAACAGGCGTGAGTCTATGTATGTATGTATGTACACTTTCTTTCCTTTTTTTCAGGGCCATCTTTCTATCTGAGATCAGCTTTATGGCTATAATCAGATATATATAAATCAATGCCACTGTTCGTTGTAATGTTATAACTCAACAACGCCCTTACCGATTAGGCTAATTTTGGTCTTGAATTATTCGTGGAAGTCCAGGTTTTTACGTAGAGAAAATTTTAAAAGAGTCTTGAAATAGTGTAAAGTCAACATCTTTTAGCAATTTAAAAAAAATTTTTGTTTGAATAATTGAACTTAATAATCATTTTTTTTATTACTATGCCTTATACGTAGCGAAGCACGTACCGGGCCGCTAGTCTTATATACATAATAATTTTATATTCGTATTGTAGCTAGCTGATGCTGTTTCAATCGAAATGTGCAATCATTTGTATCTAACAGTGTCTTGGCTAATTTACTCCTATGATGTTTGAGTCCATATCTTCACATGACTTTTGAATGTTTTTCTTGGTAGTGAGGTCTTCAAAGTATTCATAAATCTCTTTCACCAGAGTTTAATAGTTTATTGTGGATGCAAATCGCAGCGTGGGCAGGCGCCCTTCAAGGTGATCGACGATCTTGCAAGGGTCGCGGGAAGCTGCTGGATGCGGGCAGCACAAGAACGGCAATTGTGAAGATCCTTGGGGAAGGCTTTTGTCCAGCAGTGGACATCTCTTGGCTTCTATGATAATTGTGGATTTGTAGCTAATAAGTGTATATTCTATTTAGTTCGAGAGTAGATTTAGTTGAAATTTAGAAAGGAGATATTGAAAACTCGTGGGTGCTACCGGGACGGGCACAATTAGTTCTGCACTAAAAAAAAAAACATGCAACACTGTAAAACATGTGACAACTTCATCGCAAAACTGGCACTTTTCCTAAAATCTTTTCAACAAAATATTGACAGATACAACACAATCACTAGTTTTATTTCAAACAAACCTAAATCAGTGTTTGTTGATAAATGCACAGGCATGAACACTTTTGCTGGGAAACAGACAAAAAGGTTAAAGGGGTCTCGATCCCTTTTAAAACGGTATTTTCTTTTTATATCAAATGAACCGTGAAACTGCGGGTGAGCGTGGATGCTGGGAGTAGCGGGCGATCAGAGCCAAAAGCTTAAAGTAAAATATTTTATATGCGGGTTAGTAATCTGTTCACAATTTGAGGTTGTCCATTTGAATATTAATTTGTAATTGCAGGATGTTAATGCTACTATATGGATGTTACTTAACTATTTAGGGGTTTACGATCTATTAATCAATCAAATTAATTTTTATTTGCTCAAACATGGTACATAAGGTGTTAATTTATACTGCACTTCTACTACTACTTTTTGACTGCAAGTGCGGCTGAGACAGTCGCCTCGCCACTTCGTGTCGCGGGTTCGAGTCTCGCATCGGACAACTATTTGTGGGACCCATAAGTAGTTGTTCTGAGTCTGGATGTAATTTGGGTCCGTCTATTATAAGTTTCTATAGCACCCCGCAACTGTGTTGTCTTTAAAAAATTAAAAGGGAATAGTCCAACATACCTGATACTTATTACCATACTGAGGTCGTGTAAATGTATGTGTCGTGAATATATTTTAGTACATTATTATTTTAACTAATCACTGGCCTCTCTTCTCTCCATTCAATTTCAATTTCAATTTCTCTCTGCTTTAGAAGCTTGTTGTGTTTAAGATGTTTTCGTAACGTACATATTTTATGATAACGTTCCAGGTATTGAAAGATGCTAGTTAGATGAGGCAGAAATATGCGGAAAGTTTCCTGCATATTGAATATTGTTTGAGGCTCGGGTAGATAACACCGATAAAGTTTCAAATCGATTTCCATTTAATGGATTCAACGAAGATCGGTCAATTAGTTAGTAGGTATGTTAGTAGAATATTTGAAAGCATTTTTTCACAGAATCCGTTAACTTAATAAATGTATATCAAACATTTACATTTCATTTAACTATAACATAACGTTTCACATATTTGATTTAGATATATATGATTGATTGTGAGAACTGGTTTTGTACAAAATTTGTAGTAACTGATTTTATAAAACATAATAATCTGGACATTTCGGTTGAAAATCAATGAAACTTGTTTACATTAGGAGTGCAAATGAAAAAGTGCCTAATACTTTATACCCCGAGAGAAATTGTACTACGTTCAGAAAAATAATTCTGGGTTTATCTTTGGGATTATCTTTAATTTCTACAAATAAACGACGCAATAGATTACATGGCCAGAATTGTTTATTATTTCGTATGCTAGAAGGTAGTTCACAATTATAAACGCTCAAAAAAATTACGCCACTACTTTGACAGAAGACGGATCCGGTTAAGGTTTCTTTACTATGGTCGAACGTTGATAATTCGTTTTTGTTTCTATTTAAGGTACCAAGAAGTTATTTCCCAAAATTTATTCTTTGGAGGCTGAGGTTTGCTACATTTTTCCAGATATCTATTATCGTCTTTTATACATCCCTTTAAACTAATTTATTAGTGAAGAATTATAATAAACCGGTATCTTAGTGTCGCAGTTTTTAATTTTATACTGAATTTCAACCGCTGGCTGTTTGTTGAAGTTTCTGAGATAAATAACTGTATCTCACAATAATATGCCTTACAAATACAAAAATGTTTATTGCATTATAACAAAGATATTTTACACAACAAATTGTTGATGTCTCCTTTTAGACATATGAATGCCTATGCCAGAAGACGCCGCTCCTTTATTCATCAAGTATGTAATTTCAAAATAATAAAATAAGAGAAAATAGAATGTTTGATTACATTTTACACTTAACATATTAAACATTTAAGGCATACCTAATTGAGGTGTACGTAATTAAATAAAATTACACGTGTGTGTATGTCGTTGTGTGTAGAAATATGAAAATATGTATACGAGTAATATGGTTTACTTTATGCACCTATAGTATAAGAATCTCAAGATCACTTCATATCAATATTAAATTTTCGTGTTTCATACGTTTAGTTCTGTACGGAACACCTAATTTTAATATTTGACTACATTGGCCGACTATTACTTTGTAGAAAAAATACAAATTAAAGAGGTTTTAAGACCTAAACAAAACTTTCAACTTCGCTAAATTTGATCAAATTTCGTGACATTTTGCGTAGCTAGATTTCATTAAAGCTTAAAATCTACACTTTATCCAATTAATTTTATTATAATTTAGAAAGTTTTAGGTTTCACGAAATGGTACTAAGGTCAAACGGAACGTAGACAGATTGTGATACCACTTAATGTCGTGAAACCTAAATCTTGTTAAAATTGGTGTTTCAAGAAGGTGTGCTGTATAACTTAAGTAAATTTAATCAAACTCTCCAATTTTTCTATTAAGCAATTCTCGAAGGTTTTGTTTCTATCTGTCATATTTCTATGAATTTTTACAAAACCTTAATCATTTATCACGTCCTTCATCGGTGAAATCTGTCTGAAAATCTGATTAGTTATAATTAGTAGTACATGAGTTTATTACGTTTATGCATACAGACAGACGTGGCAGGAAGACTTTATTGTATTATAATATATATAACTAGCTGTGCCCCGCGGTTCTACCCGCGTTAAATTTTATAAATTATCACAGCTCCTCCCCCGTAGGTAATAGTGTGATAATATGTAGCCTATATGTTGACCCGACCTCTTAGTAATATTCATGCAAAATTTTAAGTAAATCCATGCAGTACTTTTCGAGTTTAGCCCGGACATACATACAAGACAAAAATTCTAAAAACTATATTTTTGGCTTCGATATTAATTGTAGATCCTTTTTAAAAAATATTTAATGTACAGTTTTGACTTTCCTACGATTTTATTATATGTATAGATAACTAGCTGTGTCTCACGGTTTCACCCACGTTAAGCTTTATAAATTATAGCATTTGTTTTATTCGGATATATAAGTTACACTAAAAAAAAAGCGGGCGTTGTCTTTATTAAAAAAAAATACTACAAAGTTCCATCACCATCCGTTCCGTAGTTGTTGTGTGAAAGAGTAACATTCTTACAAACTTTCACATTTATAATATTGCTAGGATAAGTAAGATAAGCAATTTTTGAAAGAGTTATGGTACACTGAATTGTTTTTGAGTAATTTTGATTATAAATTTATTTAACTACACTCGCGAGCAACCAAATCGACTCAAGCCTTGTCGGCGCACACATACATTGATACAACTAAAATCATGAATGGAAATTATTAAAATGATATGTCATTCGAAAGCTTAAGATGTCAGCTTTAATTTGATATCATTATCATTGAAATCCATCCATCATTTTTGAAATAAATGATGTCTGAATGCAAGAGTAGGAAAAACGGGAATTTAGGAAAAAGGGTATGTGTCTCGTATTTGACAAATTAAACAAAAAAAATTAAAAATAAAATTATTTTATTTAAATCAGTATTTCGTATTGCTCCCTCTAGCCCTAATTACATCCCGCAGTCTGTTTTTCATGGACCTTATCAATTTTTTGACATTTTCTTGAGGAATGCCGTCCCACTCCTCTAATAATGCTGTCTTTAGCTCGTCTACGCTTGAAGGGACTGGATTTCTGGCCCGAACTCTTCTTTTAAGCTCGTCCCATAAGTGCTCGATGGGATTCATGTCAGGACTGAGCGCAGGCCAGTCCATCGTGCGTAATTCGACCTCTTGCAGAAACTGTCGAGTGACTCGTGCCGTGTGGCAGCGGGCATTGTCGTGCATTAACACGAAGTCTTCACCGACAAACCCTGCGTAGGGCACAACATGATCCAGTAGAATGTCGGTGATGTACCGATCAGCTGTTAGCCCGCCTCCTCGGCCGCCCCCAGGCACGAAAACAAGTTCGGTTTTTCCCTCTAAAGAGATACCAGCCCACATCATGCAGGAACCGCCGCCATATGCCACTGTTTCAGCGAAACAACATTGGGAAAATCGTTCTCCCGGACGCCTGTAGACTCGGCCTCTCCTGTCACTGCCATGCAGACACATTCTGCACTCATCAGTAAACAGGACCGATCGCCATTGCGCAACGCTCCAATTGAGATGCTCTCGAGCAAATTGAAGGCGCGCTTGTCGGTGGCCTGCAGTCAACTTAGGGCCCGTCGCAGGTCTTTTTGGCGTCAAGTTGGCTTCCTCCAAGCGTCTTCTCACTGTCCACTCGCTGACAGCCACTTGTCGTACACGTCTCAGTTCTTGCTGCACATCAACGCCCGTAAGGTGTCGATTGCGCAGCGAGGTTGAGACAATGAAGCGGTCGTCTCTCTCTGAAGTGCACCGGTGGCGGCTCGTTCTTGGTCTCCGATTGAAGGCACCAGTCTCTTGGAACCGTCTGTATACTCGGGATACAGAAGACTGGCTCAAGTGGAGCTGGGCAGCGATTGCTCGCTGACTTAACCCTTGTTGCAACAAGGCAACAACTTGAGCGGCTTCTTCTGGTGTGGTATCCATGGGTTAGCGAAAACAAGGAATGCAATTTACGGAGATGTGTACCGGTCAACCTGTAACAAGCAACTGATAAGATAAACCGGAAGTGGGGGGTTTTATAGCGGGAGCAGGTAGCGCAAGTCGTGGATTCCTAAAGAGGTAATTTACGCTGACGGCCAATTAAAATGTGTCAATAAATCAGCGCTTAGTTTTTTTTAAGGTATTGATGTTAATTGAAAGCCTAATTCTTCAGCTTTCGAATGACATATCACTTTTGTAATTACCATTTATCGTTTTAGGAAAATCAATGTATATGTGCGCCGTCTAGGCTTGAGTCGATTTGGTTGCTCGCGAGTGTATAAATGATACACGAGCATAGGGAATGTGATTCAGGTGAACATGGAAGAAGTGTTTTGCCAAACTAAATCATAATTAAAAAATATTTTAATTATGATTTATTTTGACATTACAAATGTGTACGCACTTTTTTAATCGTACTAAGGTCATCCAGACCTTAGTACTCTAGCCATGGGCAAAACCAAAAGCAATAAGGCCCTGCTGGTTTGATGATGTAGATGATGAGGTCCTGGAGTCAAAGCTTAAAGTTTTATGTAGAGTTTTCTGGTAATTCCGAAGCAGCCTGAGTCTCAAAGATAGCGGTATTCGACCTATGCTTAGGAGAGCACGTACAAGTTGTCGGTTAGGACTACAAGATAGCAAGCGTAGGCACCTGTTTTTTTCCTCGTAGATTCGAATAACAATAATATTTATCCACTTGTGCACTATTTCACAAATAACACAATATTCTACAACTGGCGGTCTTATCGCATTAAACAATATATGTAACCATAATAGTACTGCGTAGTTGGCTCGTCTCCGTTTAGATTGCCACTATAATCCATTTTTTAGGTTAAGTGCACTATTATTATCAATTCAATTCAAGTTTTAATGTGGGAAATGGTCTTTAGATTTATAAAAAGTGGGCTTGATAATCAAACCATCATTTATAAAAACCTTATGGTATTGTTACGTAGAAGGAAACTATTGCTCGTTGGGCTATCTACATATAACAATAAGAGTTGAAATCATCATACATATACCTGTATGAGGCCTTAACCTAGATACTATGTAACCTCTTACTAGTCTGATGTCCCTTATAAAGGGCTGTAGTTGCAAGCTGGTTAAATAAAATTTTCGTTATTCATACATTTTTATTTCTTATTTCAGTGCAAAGTTCAAGCCCAAATATGTAAGACGTGTGGTCCATAGTATGGTATCTATTAATTTATCATTATTTACATTTTAAATTTGATCATTAGTTAAATACTATATAAACAGTTTATTAAATATACGAAACGGCACTAAATTTGACAAGTTTTATACTTGCCATCAAATTACCGTATCTCGAATGCATTGAAAACATCTCGGAAAATTCATTCGCACGCTAGCCTCACCTGCGCCACGGTATTAGTGCGGAAAGCTTTTGTCTAGACACTCATTTAAAAATGGATAAGAAAAATATTTTTAAACTCTAAAAGGCTGTTAGCAAATGAAGTTAAAATTCATTTTCAAGTTTTAACCACACAAATAAGTTTTTAATAACCAAAGCAATGCCATTTGCACAGTCCGAGTAAACCAACAAAAATTGCCGTACAAAAGAAGCGAACTCAATTTAAGAGGAGACGGCAACTTATTATTCCTTATTCTATCCTATTTTTCTCAACAAGAGAAACTAATCTAAAGAAAATTTTCGAGTCCCTATGAAGAAAATAAGCTTATAAGGAAGTGCAGTTTGCTAGCACGAATACCGCCTAGGAATGCTGGCCTGGCAACAAACTTTAATTTAAAGTTTTTCAAGGAAATAAGAATTTTCACATTTCCATTCGGGCCGCAAGGTGTTGATAATTATGTATAAGATACACAAAGTTCCAAGCACACTATGTGCCGAGTAGTATGAGAAACCGCATGGCGCAATTACTTAGCTTTACTGCGTTCTGATATTTGCGAACAATGTGGCGACAATTACGGCTTTCAACAGCATTTAACGTTCATAAAATTTAATATTAAATACAGTGTAAGTGGATTTAAACTTTTGTAAAATGGCATATTAAAATGTAACAGTACTCAATGTTGCAGTAACTAGGTACATGAATTAAAATTAAACAAAAAAAATTAGATAAGCAATGATTCAGTTTGAAGGTGCACGGTCCAATAAAGTTTTCTTTTCTTGATGCTTGAATTTTTGACTAAATGTAGTAATTTGTCTTGTACGATATTTTGCCTATTTGATTAGTAAACTAAAATTATGCAAATGGCGGCATTTTCATTATTTATTACACTTCATAGAAGAATCTTCAAAATCCTTACAGTCTCCTACATTTACAATTGGTGATCGGTTGATTAAATATAAAATAAAATTAACAAGCATTACATATATTCAAACTACGGAAACGTTTTCAGTGATCAGTAAGCACTTAGTCACACAGCTACTGTTTTTGAAGGCGATAAGAATAAAAACTTAGAAATTTAAAATGGAGGCTTTGTAAAATTCTGATAACAAAACGTTGGAAGTCAGCTAATACTCGTAATTGTCTAGACCTAGTAATATATATCACCATGTTTATGGTATGCAAGCCATAGGCACATAATAATAAAGAAAACAAAATGTAGGGGCAATGAAGATTTGTCACGCTCACCTAATAATAAACAAAAAGGTACAAGAACATCGCTATAAGCAATATTCTAATATTAATGTACACAATATATGCTATTTTAGACTTCAGTGGTAAATGAAGCGTAGTTTATATTACTTGAGGATAAATACATAATTGTCTGCACATAATATATTTCACTCTTTATCTATGTGTACACTGTTCATGTTCTAAGCTATTTCACTTAATTTTCATTCCGCTGCTTCATGTACAAAGTTTCTTTGTTTAATGAAGTGCAGGTAACATAATATGGAAACTTCGAGACTTTTGCCAATATTCTTTGATACTGTTCAGAGACTTGCGTTATGAAATCTTTTGTTAACGAAATTTTTTCGCTTTACGATCTCTCATCATTATTAGTATTAGAGTTCTGTACTAAAAATCCAGTACCAACCTTTATAGTGCTAATCCATTTGCCTGTCTAACCGTCTGTCATAAGTATATCACTTTGGACTAAAGATATCGATTTCATATTATTATTAAGTATTGCTTATCCAACCTTATATGTAGAGGGGACCGGATTAGGGGACCATTTGTAAAAGAAAACAGCAATTTGTTCAAGTGTGTGTGGTTCAAGGGTATTACACTAAAATACACATCCTCACGATAATTTTAAAATTGTAAATTAATATTTAAACATTTCCTCAAATCAATATAGTTTTCAAGCCAAAAATCTGAAGTATTTAGAATTTAATATAAAATTTATAAATTCTAAATATTTCTGATTTTTTAATGTTTATAAAAGGAAGACCGAACGATGTTAGAAAAATGGCTGATTTTTAACCGACTTCAAAAGGAGGAGGTTCGCAAGTTCACTGTTATTTTTTTATCATCCAAACTAATTCCCAAATAAGGTACGGTTAAATCTATCGCTCTTCGTAGACCGGCTATGATGAGCGATAATCTTAATCGTTTTTTATACGTCCATTAAAGGAGTGAACCCTAGGTGCATGAGACCAACACGTGCTAAACTGGTCTGTATTTGAAAAAAGTATCTACGTGTTATCTCATGAAAGTTAACTACGGTTCATTGAGTTTATGTATTTTTAACAAAAGATTTGATTCCCAATCAAAGATAATACACTCAAAGGCTTTTTATTCTTAACAACTTATCATATACTCGTACATAAGAAGTTAGCCTATTAGAATATTCATAGATACTTTATATGAATGTATCAGCGGGTTTCTTTCCTATAAAGTTCATAAATTATGTATTTATTACATATTAAATTATAAAAAATAATTATGTGTGTCTTATGTGGTAAAGATGGAGAAAAATTGTTCTGTTTCTCAAACTGTTTCATATATATGCGTGTGTATCATACACACAATAACGGACCTCATTGGTCTACCGATAGCGTGTTCAACTGCAGATAATGAGGTCCTGGGTTCAAATCCCAGGGTGCGCCAAAACTGGTTTTGGGATTTTTCTGTAAAAAGAAATATTTCTCAGTATAAGCCCGAAGTCTGGGAGTTGGTGGTATTATACCCCCGTGCCTCGGAGAGCACGTAAACCCGTTGGTCCTGTACCTGACCACTTTCCCGTTGTGTCGCTAGTCGTCCCATCAGGTCATGAGAGTGAAAGTGCCCCTGTATTTGCGCTCATACTTGTGCTCTATAATATGTCCCGCGGAATAGTTTGTCGCTCTCGTGCGAAGTAGTGCCTACTGCAAGTTCCTTGACGGTTTTTAATTTATTTAGCCCGGAAAATGGCATATAAAGCGCTCGAAAGTTGTGTTCGTGAGTTACAAAAGACGATTCTCGTTCTCAGTGATAAAGTGGACACATTGGAAACTAAAATAACGACTCAAAATGCTATAATAATTGATCAAGTTGATATCATCAAGAATTTGGTCTCAAAAATTGAGGGTAATAATGTAAACCCCAAATCAACGAGCGCTCAAACCCATCCAGCGGTCCAGCGACCAATTCGTCAAGCACGTCAAAATGTAGTCGGTACCGTTTCAGCTGATAAAAGCGCTGCAATGTCTCAGGTGACAAACGAAATATCGAAGACACCCGAGGTAAGCCGAACGAAATCAGTTACTAATAATAACGTTTCGACAAGCCAACTAACTCAAGAAACAGAATTGGCCGGTGTGGCCACTAAATCAACGGAGCGTGCAACCAAGAAAATTAGCGACTCAGAGATTTTGTTCAACAATAATGATCGTGAAGGTTGGAAAACAATCAATCGCAAACGTAGATCACGCCAAATAGTAACTGGTGCAGGAAAAGTAGATGACGAACTAAAAACAGTGGAGCGTATGAAATATATTCAGGCGTGGTCATTTACTCCGGAAACCACAACTCAAAATGTACTTAACTATTTAAAAAAAATACAACCATGTGACGAATACATAGTCGAAAAACGGGAAATCAAAACAGACAAACATGCAGCATTTGTAATAGGTTGCCCCGAGAGTATTTATGAACGACTCAGCTCACCGACTTCGTGGCCGCCGCGTGTAAAGGTATCAGACTGGTTTCGCGTGCGCCCCCGTGTCGAGCGGGGCGCTGGCGAATGCAACTAAACCAGTTCCCACAACAGTGCGACGGAGCCGCAGCGGTAACACGTATGATTCGAGCAATGTTGTGAATGTGCCCGTTACGAATAGGTTAATAGTATGTCATCAAAACATTGCGTCACTAAATCAAAAAACTCAGCGACTAGAAGTGTTGTTAAATAGTGATTTGAAGTGCGATATACTTGCGATATCTGAACATTGGCTGGGGGAAATGAGTTTAAAATGTGTTCATATTGAAGGTTATAAATTAGCCTCATATTTTTGTAGAAAACGAGTAATGCACGGTGGGTCGTGTATCTTTGTTCGTGAAAACATTAAATGTATTGAGTATTTTGACTTAGTGGCCATATCAACAGAACAATATTGCGAAATATCCGCAATAAAACTAATAGATTATAATTCTACCATTGTGTGTATATATAGGACGAACTTGATTAATTCTAATATTTTTTTGGATTATTTTGAACGATTGCTCGATAAAATAGACGATCTAGGCATTGAGTGTGTGATAGTTGGAGACTTTAACATTAACACATTAGGTGGTTTAAACAGTGATGTTAAAAGATTGAGTGACATTCGTCAGCCCATAATATGACGAATCAGGTGGATTTCCCTACACGAATCACAGTATCCACAACCACTTGTTTAGACCATGTCTACACGAACATGTCGACTAGTGCGATCACCACAGAACCAGTTACAACTCATTTGAGTGACCACCTAGCAGTTAAAAGTGAGGTACTATGTGTAAAAAACAATGCTCGTAATATGCCCCGCTATATTCGAATGTTTTCGAAAGAGAACAAACGTAACTTTTCTGTGTCTGTAGATAGTGTAGACTGGAATGAAATAAAGTTGCGCAATAGTAATCCGCTCACGATGGCTACCGCGATTATTAATATAATTTCAAACAAGCTTGACATTTGTTTCCCACTACGGAAAGTGAGCCACACCATTGAATATGACTCATCTTGGGTAACGCCAGATGTTAAGGATTTTAAATTAATATTGTTTGACTTTATTGCAATTAGTGAGCGTAATCCGAATAATATAATACTAACTAATTTTATTACTGACATGAAAATATATTTTGACAATTTAATTTATGACACAAAATCTAGACATTATTCAAATTTAATTAAAAACTCTCACAATACATGTAAGGCAATGTGGGCTGTTGTGAACAAGGAGAGAGGAAAAGATAACACACCCCGTCTTGACTTTACTAATATTGTTAAGGATGTGGATGGGAAACCGTACCACTCAAAAAAATCTGCATTGGACGCTATGAATGCTCGTTTTCTAGGAGCAGTAACTGCTTGTGGTGCACCTTGTGCTGATTTACAGCGTGTGAGAGATGAGCTCTATGCTGTGAGCCGTCCAGCTGACCGTTCACTACGGTTGAATCCGTTCACAGCTGATGAGGTGTACCAGATCATTGTAACGCGTATCACACCTAAGCCGTCGAAAGACACGTATGGTATTTCGATGAAACTCATCAGGTTAGCGGCTATACCTTTAGCACCCGTCCTTGCCGATCTTTTCAATTTATGTTTGAAAGAAGGTGAGTTCCCTGCACCATTGAAAAATAGTAAAATTTCACCACTTTTTAAAGGTAAGGGGAAAAAGGACTGCATCGATAACTATAGGCCAGTGTCGATTATTCCCACGGTGGCAAAGATTTTCGAGAACGGCCTAAGTTCCCGCTTAATTAAGTTTCTGACGACTACAGACGCCCTTACGGATAAACAGTATGCTTACAGAGAAGGTAGATCGACCACAACTTTGACCCGTGAACTCATACGCCAAGTACTAGCTGCCAAGGAGGACCGACAGCAGGTAGCTTTGATATGCTGTGATTTGTCAAGGGCGTTTGACGTGGCCGACCGCGCTGTGATTGCTGTAAAATTACAGCACTATGGAGTGGATGGCCCGTCACATGCACTATTGACAGAGTTGCTGCATGACAGATTACAAGTGGTGGTGGGTTGCGAGGGCAAGGAAAGATCAGACCCATTAAAGTCGACGATAGGTGTGGCACAGGGCTCGTCGGTGTCTAATATTTTATTTTCGTTGCTCCTAAATGATCTGCCGAATACCGTAACTGATGCTGAAATACTAATGTACGCGGATGACGTCGCGGCCATAGTTACAGCGAAGACGGTCGATCATTTGGAGCAAAAGCTAAATAAAGCAGCTGCCCAGCTTGATCAGTGGTTCCGTATGAATGGACTTGTTCTCAACGTAGCAAAAACTCATTTCATTCACTTTGTACTGTCAGGCCGGTCACAAAGACCTCTGACGGTATCGGCGAATGGAGTGAGCATTGTGCAAGTTGAAACAACTACATTCTTAGGGTTCGAGATTGACAAGTGCTTCAAGTGGGATAACCATATTGATAAAATATGCGGAAGATTAGGGAGTGCATGCTTCGCCCTCGGCCGATTGCGTAAAATAGTGTCAGTGGCAGAGGTACGCGCGTGTTATTTTGCTACGGTGCATTCGCTGCTCCAATATGGTGCGGAGCTGTGGGGACGCGCTGCAGACTGGGAGCGAGCATTCAGAATGCAGAAACGTGCCATCCGGGCAATAGTTAATATACCACATGACGTATCCGCAAAGCCTCACTTTAAAAAATTGGGTATCATGACGTTACCTTCAATAGTGCTGTACCAAGTTGCAGTGTACGTTAGGGTAAACATAGACCTGTATACCAAGCGGAGTGAGATACACACCTATTGCAACGGCATAGCAATAAGCTGACGTCGGTACCGAGGACACTGACTAAAACATCCAAAACTACTCATGTTATGGGCTGCACAGTGTATAATAAACTACCATTGAGCATATCAAGTGCCCCAACCTTAATGAGTTTTAAAACTCGGTTAAAACGGTGGCTTATCGAGCAATCGTTCTATTCCATTGATGAATTTATCCATTTCAAATCTAATATGTTGACATAATAATATGTAATTTATGATTTTGACTTGCTGACTATGTTGTGACCTATTTTCTTTTTTATGCTTTTGAACAAATTATTATGTATTTGACTCAAGTTTAGTTTATAGTATTTTTGATTTGACATATTTTGACATTGTTTAGACATTTAATATATTTTTGTAATCATTTTCATGACATGTAAGAAATCTTACCAATAAATGACTATTTGACTAAAAGGCTAGTCTCCATTGAAACTGGCCGCCGTGGCCGAAATTCGGCTAGAAGGACATTATTAACGGATGGCGTTAAATTTAAATTACAAACTATTTAAATTTCAAAGGAATTCATCGTCATTATCGTCATCATATTAGCCGAAAGAAGTCCACAGCTTGACAAAAGTCTCCACAACTGCTGGCGTTTGCTGTCCGTTGCTAGTAGCATTCCATTACTCTTGTAAGATCGTCGGTCCACCTTGTGAGGCGCCTGCCCACGCTGCGTAATACTTAGTACGTACCAATTAGAATGTTTATCTATAAAAATCATAAGTGAATAATATTAATACCTAGGTTTGATTAAAAATTCATTATAAATCATTATTTTAATTTGCTTCAATTGCATTCAAATATAATAAATGATGCTGGTTGGTAAATTCTTGCCTTTCACGCCCAAGGGCGGGGGTTCGATTCCCACCCAGGACAGATATTTGTGTGCATGAACATAAAAATAATGTATTTACAGAAGAAAACTAGTCTCAAAGTAGATCAAATGGTCGTGTGTGAATTATTTTACAGGATATTTATTATGAATTATTTATTCTTTACTTGCTTTCACTAACAGCTTTGTACACATTGACAGCTCTCAAACTCACCATCGATCAGCAATGATGCATTTTACTTGTTTTATCACCATATAGGATCTAAACCCAAATATCATAAACCGTTCAATAATGGAAAGAGATGTATTTTATTATGACTTTGAATAAATCATAAAATAAAAAATGTTTTGCTTAATTGAATGGCATTTATGGTGGGTATCATTAACTTTTATATCACCTACTAACAGTGAATAAGATTAAAGTTATAATAATAATAATAATCTTTATTTCAGACTTGAAAGTCCATAATATGATATCAATTTAACATAGTTTATAAATGTATTCTATCTAATTA
Organism: Pseudoips prasinana; assembly: GCA_951640165.1. Taxonomy (NCBI): domain Eukaryota; kingdom Metazoa; phylum Arthropoda; class Insecta; order Lepidoptera; family Nolidae; genus Pseudoips; species Pseudoips prasinana. The sequence goes on from OX621244.1 coordinate 15,263,497, forward strand.
CAACATCATGTAACTTTATTTTTTAATAATTGTAGTAAAAATAAACAAATTAATAATATACAGTTATCCTACAGTTGTAAGAATATTTCAATAAAGGTAAAAAAAATGCATCATTGAATCTTTAAAACCAGTCTGGTAGATACCTAATGGTAAAATTTCTGTTAAATCTCAAAGAGAAATGTTAATATCATTTTGGATTGAAAAGTACTGACTAATACAGCAAATGCACAAATCGCATAGCTCTTCATGCATTGCTTAACACAGGGCCGGTAATGCATCTCCCCTATCGGTACATTTAATATCATACATTAACTTTAATGGATTGGCCATTTTGTTATTACCTCTGCGTTTTTTCTATCTATTTATTGGCCAATTACGATATTGGGCTTTAGTTTTATAAAAGAAAAGATATTACATAGTGGATTTATGAAAACTTAGTTTTGTGGAAATAAGGTAAGACGGAGATAAAAATACGTAGAAAATACATTCCCTTTACGAATTGTCTGAGTATACTTCTGCAAGGTAATGTTTCGTATTATCATATTTTTCTGCCCTTAATGTTTATTTGTGTGTAAGGAAATTGTACGACGCCTATTGGAGTACGTACTTGACACAGTTTTTCATATAGGTTGATATGTTTGCTTAAGCTTAAAGCTGTTGTTGTTTAAGTATATATTATATGTATATTCTCCACTGTTCATATTCTGTTCACAATTATAGGAACTCAAAAAATATGAATACAAAGCAGTCCTTGAATTAGGTACAGACGACACCACATCAAGCTAAACAATCAGACAAATTACCGCAATTGAAAGGGAACCTTATGCTTTTGTGTCAAAGTTGAAAACCTATAAAATAAATTTGACAGATTGGGGTAGCTGGATGTGCTGGCATCTGTACATAAAGGCCTATACAAGGGACTTACACCAATCCAATACAAGTTTATACCCTGGAGGCGACGCTTCACTTGGTTAATAATATTGCTGACTTAGCAGTATTTTAAGCGTAGAATATAGCATCTTGCATGTTGGCCATCTTTCTATAAGTACATGTGTGCCCGTCCACAGATGCACTTATTCATTTGGGCACTTATGCACTCTAGTCCTCACACGTTCTTATGCTATGATGGCTAGCAGCAGGACCATAAGGATTCGGTTCTGGACCACTAGATATACGTTTAATACTTAGAACGGCGACACGCTGTGGTACTCCGCGGTTCTGTTATATTACTTTTATTGGTAGATAAAATCAGGAATCGCCCTTTAACACGTCGTATGATAGACATTTACTTTAACTTGAATATAAGTGATGTGAATGATATTAAAAAATGGCAATTATTATAATTATTGTGACAGTAGTATGACGTCCAAAAACGTTGTTGCGGGTCGCTGGAAATCGCTGGATGCGGATAGCGCAAGACCGTCAATTGTGGAGATCTTTGGGGAAGGCCTTTGTCCAGCAGTGGACGTCTTTCGGCTGATATGATGATGACGTCCACTGCCAGACAAAGCCCTACCCAAAAGATTTCCTCAATAGAGTTGTGTCCATCTTTTCGAGGGATATGTTTAATCACCACGTTTGGCAATTTTTTTTTTTTATGCTTAATGGGACGATCTCACCTGATGGTAAGTGAAGATGTGGTTGAAGATGGACCGCGCGTACCCATAAGATGCCTGTTTACTCTAGCTTTGAATAAACTCATGTTGTATGAGCGTGGAAACACGTCGTTCGGGAGGGTGTTCCACTGCTTAGCCGTGCGTATGATAAAGGAGAAAGCAAAGCTCTTCGTACGGCACAATGGGATGTCAACAACAAAGCAGTGAAAACCCTCCCGACGCCTAGTAGTCCGATGAAAAAAGGGGGAAGGAGGGATAAGTTCATGGAGGTCTTGAGCGCATTCTCCATGAAATAGCCTATAGAAAACCGATAAGCTAGCAACCTGGGGTTGGCTTGCAAATGGGTTGACGATTGCAGTAGGTATGATGATCATAATCTTCAGAGAGACGCTGCTGCCCGTTCTCTAGGAGATATTCCCTTGGGACGACTTCTACGGCCCCCGTGGGATAAGATGAGGTTTTATATTCTTTGTCCTCAACCAAACAGCAAAATTTCCAAACTTGTATGAACAGGTTTCTACTCGATAAAAACTGATGGATTTCTTTATTATTCTAGCCTTACTACTACCACTAGCATTTATTTTACCGCCTTCTCCATAATAATAAAGAAAACTATTTTGTCTGGTACACAAAATAGGTAGTTTCACTGAAATCATATTAATAGATTTTAATGCTGGATCATACAAACAGACAAATAAACATGCAAAAATTACCGATCTGGAGTTTAGAATAGTATTGGTATGATTACTAAAATCACACATGAATAATTACAATTTCAGATTTTCGGAATTAATTATGGAAATATATACCTGAGGCGCTAATAGCGAGACAATGAATTTACTTTCACCGTAAGTGATCGGTGAGGTTAAGCAACTATGTACGCGGTCAGTCCTTAGATTGGTGACTATCAGTGGTTTAATTTATGAGTGTACCCGTGTTTTGGAGAGTAGGTTAGGTTCGTCGGTTCAAGTTTCATCTGCAGTCAAAAAAGTAGGTGGTCTAAGTGAGTAAGTAAATCAAATTATGCGATGAGAGTGAGAGAGACGGTGTAGAAAAGAAGTCGAGTCCAATTTTTCCAATTTTGTTCTCTGGGTAATCGCTTTTTTTCTGATAAACAGGTTTAGTCATCTATATGAGGCAGCACTCTACGCTATTACCGTAAAACAGTGAACTGCAAATTCATTGTTCTCTCAAACGCACTAAAGCGCAACTATATCGATTCTCTCAAGGGAAATCATATGTAATTGTGAAAGCATACTTAATCGTTTTCGTTTTATTGATACTATTCTCAAGGTGATAGCAAAATATTGATGAAAATTTGAATTTGAATGTGTGCTATTTGTAATTTGTTCGTACTTCAACCATCCTCTAGAGAGCGGGCCGGTCCATCGATCAACTTCGGAGAATCAACTAACTATGAGTATTGAGATCTCTAATGTATTAGAAATATTGTGTTATTAATAAATATTAATAATTAATTAATTGAATTTGAAAACATTTTGATTTAGTTAAACAAGTTAACAACTTTTTTCTGAAGATTTTAGGCGTAACGAATATTAGATTTTAGGTATTTAATATCGATTATTCAGAATGTTATTGAAAAATAACTTTAACTGCATTATCACTATTTTATTATACAGTCAATGCTATGTTAATGGGTATCTACACTTTAAATTTGACATCAAGCTTATTACGAAGGCAGTAAGAGTGGTTCCGTAGTCGCCGACCTACCTTTGGTATAGACTCGACTATACAAAAAAATCCTTGTTCGTATAATTTAACAACTTGTTTCTGAAGACTTTTGGCGTATCGAATATTAGGTTTTAGGTATTTAATATCGATTATTCAGAATGTTATTAAAAAATAACTTTATTGAGCTGCATTATCACTATTTTATTATACAGTCAATGCTATGTTAGTGGGTATCTACACTTTAAATTTGACATCAAGCTTATTACGAAGGCAGTATGAGTGGTTCCGTAGTCGCCTACCTACCGAATGTCGTTTGTATCTCAAATGTCTGTTATAGACTCGACTATACAAAAAAAAATGTTTGTTCGTGTAATTTAAACAAAAATATTCTTTAATGAGTTGCAATTTCATTCATACAAAATCCTACCTAAGCGGGTCTAGACTCATCGCAACAATTTTCTTAGACCAACCATTGTTCGATCACTATCAAATTTCCAAAAGTATCACTAGAATTTATATCTACATTACGATTATGCGGTACCTTTTTATCACATCGTTTTCATATTGAAGCACGTTTTAACACTAAATTCTTGCCGTGGGCCATTTAGCGGACTTCAACTACGCCGCGCTACGTTTTACAGCCCAACCCTGTATTATTAAAGCAGTCTGCACATTGAAGTAAAGAATCTTAAACATATTCGCGATATTATTTAAGGAAACCACTCTGATATCGACAGCGCAACTTTAAAGTTAACGTGCACTGTATTATTATCATCGGTTATTATTTCCCGGATGTATTTATTTTATTTTTTAGTTTTTCAACTCCTTACAATATTTATTATGTTTTGTTACACCGTAATATATATTTCGGATGGCCGTTGGCCACAGTTGAAAATCAGCGCTACAGTCATCTGTGGCAGAATGCTGAACTGTGGCCTTTCAGTCACTAAGGTGCTTAGTATGGGTACCACATCGAATAGGTGCGTAAAATTATGTTAAATAAAATAAAATGGATAATAGAAAACTGTATTAATTATTATAAGTATCAAAAAATATTTATGTATTCTTCTGTGTGCTGTATCCCTATTGATTAATTTGTATTGATGTAACTTATGTGTTAAGACACATAAGCTATATACATATTTTTTCTTTCTCATATTATTCAGTTTCCTTAAATTTAACTAATTATTATATTTCAAGGGCTGTCCACAAGTGCTAGCAAATATTGACATAAAATGTTATAGCCATTAGATACCGTAACCATTAATGGGACGCTATGGTTTCTTTCTGTGAGGCAGTCATACTCCAGAAGGAGGCCGTCAACGGGATCAGGAACGAGCCGATCCCGCTCGTAGACAGAGGAGGCCTCGGGGTGTCGGCGGCAGCCGGTACCCCAACTCCCTCGTGGCAGTGAAAGAAGTGTCATCTACTGCCGCCACGTACAAGCAGCTCCGGGAAGACAGAGATCTGTTTGTGCATGTGTAGCGCAGCGGTTAAGACAGCCACGTCGCCACTTCGTGTCCCGGGTTCAATTCCCGCACTACGGGATATTTGTGTGCCCCATAAATACTTGTTCTGAGTCTGGATGTTCTTTGTTTCCTTCGTATGTTTGTGATGTACCTCGCAACATAGAGATTAATTACCCTGGGAGCCGTCTTTTTAAAGAAAAAATAATTCTGGTTTGAACGTTTTTAATAGTTGCGAGTCGAGTATTTATGACGGCCAGATTACTTTTGATTAATATTGATAAGTAAGCTTTACTTTATTAATATGTTTTATACCTTCTAAAAGGAAATACAGGTTTTTCTAAAAAGGTTTTTACGTGACTGAAAATATACATTAACCAAATTCCATGAAACCATTATTTTTAAATTTTTTGTTCTACTTATTTTTCATAGCGCACGCAATGTGGCGACTTAGCATGTCAATAATGACATTATTTGAACGTTATTATATTTTTCTGTTCTCACGTTAGCAAACTAAAATATTTGAACGCAACATGTTGAAATCTGATAAATACACCAACTTCATTACCAGTAGTTTTATATTTCTTTGGACACGAACATAGAAATCCTTTCATTTGCGGAAATTGATAAGCGGCCAAGTTTGGAAGTAACACAAAAGGCCCAGTAGCAAAAAGTCGGGTGGCCTCGCAATTTTTCCCTAACTGTATTTACCTGAGTAATAACTTTTGGGGAAGTTTTTAGGCTCGCGTGGGAGAGCCGTGGTGAAACTTCCCGAGGACTATTCGGCAAAAATGAAACTAAATAACATTAATGTTGCCGACGAGTTGTTCGTAGTTGTGTTTCTTTAATTTGAATATTGAACCTGTGCTCCGCTCTCAGCACTTTGAGAAGATTAAAATTTTATGCCGGATGCATGTGTATTTCAAATATTTTCGTGGAAGTTGTTCCGAAGTAACAGCTTATATGAATGCATAATCATTACTGAAATTGGGTGTTCTTATTTTAAAGAAGAATTTATATTTGGATTTAGCACAGCAGCGGAGCAGGTAACCTCACTTCTATTGTGATTAAAAAATATCTATAAATATTTTTATCTTCATTAAAATCCTATTAAACACCAATTTAAACACCGAGCTGTACATAAACATAAATAAGAGTAAATAACAATTTAAAATTGATTTGTATATAAATACTATACAGTTGGCTTGAATAAGATACACAGATATGTATGACATATAGATAATGTATGCAAAAATTGACCTGGTCACATCACATATTTAGATTAAAATTTCTAAAGTTATAAGTCATTTATTCATAAAAACTTAAAGAGATTAATTTGCATATTAACAATAACCAAAACTTACCTTACATACTAAAATATTTAATACCTATAAATAAAAAACTGAATTTAAATCGTTGCCTGCGGGCAAGGTGCCCAGAAAGCTGGCCACATTACCCCGTTGAATAGCGAGGCTAATACGTTGTTTTAAGTACGAGCCAGCTCTCTGGTCACCTGACGACTTGATTAGACGCCTGGACAGCTCCCTAACAAAAACACGTGCTTCTGGACCCCAGGGACCCATTGTTTCCACCCCAAAGGGAAGAAAGAAATATCCTCCACCGATTGATGTATATTTTCTTCGCTTAAGGGCCTCCGCGGATTCAGCCACAACTCCCGCCGCCCTCGAGCTGATTGGTAGGTGGGAGGGAGCCAGTGTGTCAACACAAGTTGCATCCCACACCAAAGGCTTCCCTCGACTCCAAGGAACCAACGTCATTCCATCAGGCCTCTTGCCATCGTCACGTGAATCATAATCACAATTTAAAATAAATATATATATAATTACTGAATAACCTAACCGTTAGAAAACCGTCTCCAACTATAATTACATCATTTTAATATTAATAAAAGCTAACACTCTTACATTGCTGTACTAATATTAATCAAACATAGCTTAGAACCACTGCAAGGAAACTGGTTTTCATATGAAAAAACCGCATCGAAATCGGTTCATTCGCTTGAGAGCTACGATGCCACAGACAGACAGACTCACACACACACACATACAGACAAACAGACATCGACGTCAAACCTATAACACCACTCTTTTAACGTCGGGGGTTACAAAATAAACTCAACTGATTTCAGCTTTTTTTCACGAAATATAATCGAATTCTACAAAATTTATATACAACACATATGTTTACAAACATTTAGTAGAAACTGTTTGAAATAATTTAATAGGCCAAACCTACCCTATTTTAACCTAAATCACACTTTCATAGATATACCTGAGTCTCATCTCGCCCTTTTAAAACTAAAATAACAATAATTAGTAGTTTAAATATAAATGGGAGTTTCCGAGCGCTTTGGGTCTAACAAAAAGCGGCCAGTCGGTAATGAAAATCGACGTGTACATAGATTAGAGTTTCGATCACTGGACAACCCAGTATAGTTTGCATAGTCCAAGTTATAAATGTTTTTTTCCAAATTGGATTGTTTGTGTTCAATATCATAGCATATGATTATATTCATTTGAATTGGCATTTATATGCACCTTAAATGTATTGTTCTTTCAAATAAAGTAGTTTTGCCTCAAAAATAGTGACTTACTTTAATAAATAAAAGAATCATCGACTTCAAAAAGGATCATCATGTCAGCTAAATTACGTCCACTGCTGGACAAGAGCTCCCAAAGAATGTGGGAAAATATGCCATAATCGCTACGCTTGGCAGACGGATTGGCGATTGGTTGCAAGGACTCCCGACTTAGCTACTGGGCCTTTTGTGTTACTTCCAAACTTGGCTGCTTATCAATTTCCGCAAATGAAAATAAATCTATCTTCGTGTCCAAAGAAATATAAAACTTCTGGTAATGAAGTTGATGTTTTTATCAGATTTGATGGTCATAGTTAACAGAAAAACGCTGTTGCCCGTTCTCTGTTGGATATCTATCAATATTGGCAAGAAGCTTAAATATTTAAAAAAAACGGACCGTCGAATATTATATAAACTTTACGATATAATTTTCAAACATTATTACTTCTGCAAACTACACTTCTTCATCCGACCATTATTTTGAGAAATTATTGTTGCATTTTGGGTATGCCTTCTCCACACAGGTACTGAACTTACTTTTAATAAATTCGTATGACAATTACAAACCATCATTAACCAGTCCTTATGACAATTTATTTTAAATCGGTACAATTGTATGTAGATTCTTCTTCCATCCAACTTTCATTCCATTCCCCTTCTTTCATGTCTACGAAGTGTATGGACAATGAAATTTAATAGTTTAATAATAAATTAAACATTTTTAATTTATTATTAAACTATTAAATTCTCTCTGGTTTTTTAACACTTCTTATTAATTTGCAACATTCGAATGTGGCTTTTGTTTTGTTGTGCGAAAGTTTGGCCAAAAATCGCTCTAAGCTTAAGGCTCAGACCTATTAATCGTGTGCCGGACAGTTAGACACGTATAATAGGAAGTTATTTCTTGCACAACTGACTGACTCACTCTGTTTCTGCATCAGACATTATAATGAGATAAGAAATATGGGCATTTGGGTCACTGTGTATTTTTGATACGTGGAAATAGATTTCGATAGTATCCGTTTTTAGTTATAATGTATCGATTTTTTGTTGCTCTTGTTATGTTGTCTACCTCGAAAAAGTTTGACAAATGTGGTCTATTACATTATATACATTACACATTATATTTTTTTATTGGGCATTAATTAGTAATCGTTCATTTGAATTATCTAAAATATATTATTACTTGTTAACCAATATTTTATTCCATCAATGGGATTAAGTTAAGTAACCCAATCCTATTGATTGTCAACCAATTGTCAACCTTTAAAAGTTCCAAAGGTGATTTCTGACTAAGTGAGTTGTTAAAAAATCCAGAGCACTTTAGTTTGGCTACGTACCCGTAGGACCTCCTAGTTTGGATCTCGCCTACAAAGATGACCCTTTGGACGGTCATCTTTGAATACGAGGTCCAAACTAGGAGGACCTACGGCTACGTAGTCTTTAGTTTGTTGGATGACGCGATTAAAATCTTTTCTGATTTTCGCGAGAGTGCCTGTTGCATCCTCAACTACCTCTTCATCCTCATGTTTCTAATCTTGGAAGGATACTACTTAACAAAATCTTGGAACGGGGATACTTCTAAAGGTTTCTATAAGAACATCAGCGAAATATGCTAAACAAATATCAGTAGCAGTTTGTAAAAGCAACATTTTCGGTTATATGGTTTTTCGTAAACCACCGCAGCACTCGTATGCTGACGATGTTCTGCAACCACTTTTGTGTATAGAAAAATAAACAAGTTCTTAAGCAATTCGGAATCTTCTGCACAGTGAATAACGATTAAAGTTGTGTCGATTATTTCATTTATATTGTGAATTGTACGATTTCCCATATTTGTGCAGTGAGGCTGATGGCTTAAATATCATCATCTCATTTCGTGGTGGCTGTAGAAGTTATGCCGAGTGAGTATCGAAGAAATGACAGCGGCATCTCTATGTGTACTGTAATAATATTACCATCTATACAAGCCTTTTTATTTGTTGAGGCATGAATCTCCTTGCAGTTAAATAGATATCTCTCATCGGTCATAGGATTTAATCTAAGAATGATATTTGATTTATTGATAAAGGTGGTCTTGTTTTTTATAAACGTGTTTATATCCAAGTCTCATTAATAAAATATCTGCATTAGAGCATAATTAATTTATGTTATCATTTGAAATCTCTTCTTGGATTCATAATCGCCAAAGTCATAATTGGCTGGTACTTTTAGATATTTAAGATGCAGGTAAAACCAATTGAACTGTTTTTACCTGCATTTTAAATATCTAAAAGTACCAACCCAACCAATCTTAAATAGCTAAATTATAATAACATGATGCATATTGATGATCATGTTTTTATTTAATCTTCAGAATAACCTGCACACAATTCCTCTTTCATACTATATCTCCTCTCGTGGGCCTGTTGGAAGAGATTTCATCAGAAATAAGCAGTGCTTTTGTAATACTCTTTTATTTCGTATACTTGCTGATTTACTTTTTACTGTGTGTACATATTTTTTTTTAAATTAAACATGATGTAACTATATTCATCATGTTATTATAACTCTATTTTTATAATCACGATGGCAAAAGTCATAATAAGCTGGTAGTTTTAGATATAAAAGACGTAAAGACGTAGGTAATACAATAAAAACCGTAGGTATGCCGGTATAAAAAAAGAATAAAAGCAATCTAAACGAAAACACTAACAAAATCTTTTGTTCCCATCCATGTTTAAACAGAGTACACGAAAAATTCTTATAAGGCTGCAATCAGGTCGGGCGCGAACAATTTATTTCCCTTGAGTGTCAGTACATATGTGCTGACTCCGGAACCAGACACGCCCTATTTGTTCAGCTGATGAGCCCCCGGACTAATCCATGAGGTGGCACGAACAAACATAAAGGAATTATTCCTAGTACCTATAAGTGTAGGGTTGAAGTAGGTAAATTGCGACCATATAATTTTACCGAAGATTTACTTTCATTAACGCGAACATATAATTATACTGAATGTTTACTTTAATTAAATTTGATGCATACCTTTAATGTGGTTTAAATTAATAAGTGATTCAATAAAATTTGTAAAGGCCTCTAAAAAAACAACAGCGAAATGAAAAAAAATATTTCTATTAGTGTAGGGTTGAACTAATTAGATTGCGATAGTTTAGTTCTACGAAATATAGTGTTTAAAGCCTGTTGGCGTTGTTGGCAAATGCTTGCTTTTCAAGCCGGAGATCGTGGATTCGATTCCCACCCAGGACATATATTTGTGTGCATGAACAAGTTTTTTTGTCCTGAGTCTGGGTGTAACTAACACACAACAACAAACAATTAACAGTTTATCCAATTATGCAGCTATTCACTATTAGATTGATTGTCTAGAATATTATTGTGGCCTCCCTAATTTATACTAGCTAAATCCTGCTACTATCACTGCGTTGTTATTAGTAAGTGCCGTTGAACTGCTTAAATAGGGCAGACGCCATTGTTACCTATTGTTACTGTGTCTCCTAAAGTATTATGTGGTGATAGATCATTGTTTTTTTTTTCTATCATAAAGCTAAGAAGAACCGATACTAAATAATGTCTAACATTACTTCACATACATTCCAGGTATAACAGTTGATCTATATTATCTTTAAATATCGGTAGGAACCTTATCATTGGTGTGGTTTCGGTACCTGTACATCATTGCTCATCATGTCAGCCAAAACCTGCTAGACAAAAGCCGGCCTAAAGAATGGGGGGATATGCCATACCTCGCTTGGCAGACGGGTTGACGATCGCAGTTAGATGACCATAGTTCACAGACAAACGTTGCTGCCCGTTCTCTGGTAGGTATTCCCTCGGACGATTTCTACGCTCCCACGGGATGAGATGGGGTGATGATATTCTATGCCGTCACCACACGGCATATCAAAGCCGCCGTTACCACAGCCGCACATCATTGGTATCAGTACCAAACGTAGTTCCTGCACCATTACATTATCATCAGTATCGTTATTATACCGCTTTTATTGTGGTTTGTTTACCATTTAGACTCGTCTAGAGTCGCGCGCCCTTTAACATATGTACTTGAAGCGAGAACTATACGAAATGGCACGTTGATCTCAAACGGTACTTGTGCTAAGCATAGTATTACTACTAGCCTCCATATTTAAATTTTTCTGAAAAAAAATCATCTTTGACGCATTCATAGCTAGATGGTCTCAAGGCAAAGTTAAGCAACTAGGCTCGCGGTGAGTCCATACATCGGTAACTGGGAATTTCTGAACGTCTCCGTGCTTCGGAGGGCACGTTAAGCTGTTGGTCTCGGTTGTAGTCATAAGACAACAGTCGTTAGGCCACGCCAGAGTTCTACTGGGCGGCTTGAACAACTCTGAAACTAGGGTAACCACTGCCCATACTATAAGTAAGTATCTCTACATTTTTCGATAGGTTGAATTTACATTAATAGCAATAATTTTAACATTAAAACGAATAAAACTACTTAAATTGCTATCGTTCCCAGCTAACCATTGCATTGATGGATAAGCCAATTGGCGTAATTGCTTTGTAATTGAATTGAGGGTCCCGATGTGGTACTATTGAACATAATTAAAGCATCCTAGTAATGCAATACGGTAGGCAATGAGTTACGGTTGGATTTATTAAATCTTTTTATCCATATTATACATAAGTCTTACATATCACATAATTAATAGTTTAACCTTATAGTTTATAAAGAAGACTGGGAAAAAGAGAGAGATAAGATATTCTAACGTAAGTAGCACTAGGTTTAAAAATGAGATTTTTGTTATAATATCATCATTTATTTATCCTCTTACAAAGATTTACAATAAGAAGTGGTACATTTTGTTAAATTATCTAGAGCCCTACTTTGTGAAAGGCTACTGTAGGATAACAATAGGATAGCAATTGAACATATACACAAAAAATACAGATACTAGAAATTTTATAATCATCTTTAGCTTTAAAGCATGTATATTGTGAACTGTGTGAGGGAGTTGGGAGATGATGTACATATGTGAGTTGGAATGTGAGATGAAGTATGTGAGTGAATGAGGAAACAGCACTATGGGAGTGTAACAACTATATAAGCGTGTTTATAATATAACAGTCCGTCTACCGGTAACTATTTCACCATTTTTGTACCAGATTGGTTGCCACTGTGAAGATAAACGTTAGTAAAAGTAAAAAGAAAATCCGTTCAGTTTGTCCTAGAGTATTCGTGAACTGTTGTTCCACACAAAAACCACGGATACTTTAATGTTTTATTTTTATTGATAAGGCACATTAAAGACCTATTCAATAAATAACAATGCGTTGGTATGAATCTAATACAGAGATTAATCCACAGTGAGTAGGACACTTAAAAGTATGCACAACAACGTTCGCAGACGACGTACTTTACATTACTTAATCTTATAACAATCGTAATTGATCGATCCATAGAAAGCAAAATATATTATAAAAACTAAAACACACATAACAAAAATTAAACATTAAATTTTAGCGATAGGTTACAAACATTTTATTCTCTAAGTTGTATAAAAATGTTTAATTAATATAACAGATATTAATCAATTAAAATTGAATCATTTAACCAATCAAATCTATTAAAATTATTATTTCACATAACTAGAGGGTGATTTGGGTGACCTTGAGCCATCTTATGAGGCCCATAGTAAGCGACCACATGTATTCTGTAAGTATAACAAAAAATATTTTCTTATATTGGTTTATATTCTGCGCAGACTGCGGATCGATATTTTTTAGTTATTGAGTTATAGAATTTCGGGAAATATCAAGACTCATATCTTTAGGTCAAAGCTTTAAACGAGTTCAAAGTGCTATTTAAGAGCCGATTCCTTTAGTTAGTGTTTCAGTGAGATTAAAGTTTTTTTGCGATCTCACTAAGCTACTTTGTTCGTTTAAACATATCTGTTTTAGTATGTCAGGTGTGCTCTGCAATAAGTCATTTAAATACTTAAATTTGTATGTGCACAAACCATTAGTTCAATGCTGAGATTAACGAATCTATCTATATTAATATACCAGTATTTTCTGAAAAAGTTGCGAACATAGAGTTTTGCCACTCAAATGAATATGTCACCATTCCCATTTAGCTTGTTTACCACGAAATGGTCAACTCAGTCAACTAAAGCAAACTATCCTATTTGAATCACTTTGGACACACTCCAACAAGGTATATAACTATTATTTTATTTACTATTCATTGAATTTCCTTAGTGGGGGTGTATTTGACCCGATTTCAAGTCTACGTTCAGAATTTTTCTGGTCGTTGCTTTTCAAGACGGGGTTATTTTCCAGAACAATGCAAGTGCATCTCGTAGAGTTTCCCCGGCGGCTTGTACTCTTTAAAAATAAACAAGGAAAGAACCGCTTCAATTATTAGGACTGTTTGTAGGGAGTGCATTTTATATTAGCGTTTATTATGTCTTTCTGTGTTAGTCATTCCTTTCTTGTTAAGCTGAATTGTCGGGCACGATTTAGTTTCCATTTTAATGAATAGAATTGTATAATTTTAATTATTTAATTGGAGCTGTGTGTTGTTTTATTATTTACATCGAATGAAGAGGGGTGGTGAGTTGAAATCAAATAGGGGTATTTCAGTTATATCAGTAAATTATATATTAGAGCAATGGCTTAATTAAGGCCATCGTTCGGGGAATACTAATAATTATTTGATATTTCAAAGCGTGAAATTGGTGCATATTATTATTGTTTTAATCAAATTAAAATCACACTTTAGAGTGTTTTTTTAATAAATATTGAAACACACACTTCAAACATTGTTCAAATATACCCATTTAGATGACAGTTTTCAACACTGATGATAATGGTTAACGATTATATGTCCCTGATTATACTTTGAACTATCAGAAAATCGAGCCCTGAAATGTTTCGCCTTTATTAACCAGCTTTACTAATTGTAAAGCTTAAGTACGCATATATATCGATACAGATATATCGCTAGTTTTTTTTAATCATTAGTCGACAACAATGCAGCTAGAGAAAAGGATCCACTGAACAAATTCCTGTATTTATAATATAACAAGTTCAGTCAATTAAAAAAAATCTCAATATTTTTCCATTTTATTTTCAAACGTTAAAAATGTTGTTGAAACAGTATTTATAAGTAACCAAATTTCAAGTCATCAAGAAGTTATATAACGCTTTGACAGATGGTCAGACTCAAAGTCTGACTGAGTCAGAACTAGGTATTTGAAAAATTGCGGGAGCGACCTGGACTCTGCCCAGCATACACTGGAGGAGTACCCGGCCTGGGAGGCCGAGAGGCGAGTCCTGGTCGCTGAGATAGGACGGGATCTTTCGCCGCCAGCAGTCGTGTATGCGATACTGGCTGGCGATTCCATCAAATGGGACGCCGTGGTCTGGCCGTGGAGTCGGGGCGGCGGCGGCAGCCGTTAGCCCAACTCCCTTCGGGGCCGCGGCGGCAGTGTGAGAAGTGTCCTCTACTGCCGCCGTGTACAAGCAGCTCCGGGATGACAGCGATCTGTCTGTGGCGCAGTCGCTGTGCCGTACTGGCAGGAGACGGCAATAGAGGAGGGCCAGGGGTACGTGTCCCGACCATCTGGGACATGGCGGAAAAGGGGGTTACCGGAGCAGAATACCCGCGTTCCCGGGACTCCCCCATCAGGCGCCAAGAGAAGTCCACGGCAGGTAGGTTTAGTCGGTGCAAGTCCGACATACACCCCCGCAGGCACTTTTTGCGGGTGGCATGCGAAGGCATTCCCCCTATCTTATATAAAAAAAAGGTATTTAATACATCCTACGTGACCACCGTCTACCACACTGTTATTTTAGAAATTATTGAAATAAGTACATATATAATTAAAGACTTAAAACTTGTATTTATATATAACATTATATATTTAAAACGTACGCAGTACTATTTACATACTGAACTGAACAGAAAAATGGACCGGCCATCTTGTGGGGTTCGCTGGATGCGGGGAGCGAAAGACCGGTAGCTATAGAGATGTTTGTGGAAACCTTTTCGGCTGATATGATGATGAAGATGACGACATACTGACACATATATATTATAGAAGACTTATGACCAACTAAATACAACAAACGTTTGCCCATTACTTTTCAGCAACTAGGCAATTGTCGTATAGCTATGACTGAAGTGCTTTATATTAGTAAGATATTATACTATATATTTTATTATAAGATATTTGATATGTAGTAAGGTTTTAAATACGTATCTATTCAAATAATAGACTTAGCAGTCAGTAAAATAGACCGGGTAATCTTTTTTCTCATAAACATATGTCATGTGTCGTGGCAGAGCAGTTTAGGTAATGCGATAGCGGCCTATAAATACAGACTTCATTCAAATTATGTTCTAGGCTACAATAAATTGAAATCTTGAGTTAGGTATCTTGAGTTTATGATCCCCGTAGTTAACTTAATTATTATTATTCATCCAATAAAGTGCTTTAATTTCCATTTGTATTTAAATTCTTAGGTCGGGAAATGCCTCGTAAAACCCGAATTGTGAGACAAAGTTTATCTAATACATCACTAAAACTATAATACACTGCTATATTGCTACTATACACTGTCATATATATTGCTATAAATTATTGTATTAAATTAAGGGTAGCTACGAATAATATCCACAAATTTAATTTGTTAAACTTTATTACTAAATGACATTTTTATTTCTTATTAAAAGGCAATTCCCGCATTAGGCAAATACATCTATGCAATTCACGGACACAAAGCATACGCCTCAACTCAGAACTCAGCAACTCAGAACGGTCATTGATGGCCGTAAACACGGCTAGAATTCAAGCTATACATTTTCAGTATAAGTTTATCTCACGTTATATAGCATTTCCATACAATGACAGGCTCAGCTTATATTGGAAATGTATAGTTTGATATGTAGTCATGTGTACAAACTGTTGTCATGTGTAGGAATTGAACTCTAAGCAGGAGTGCACTGAGGTAATAGCAAGATGACTACCTTATAGCTTCGATATATGCCATTCTATCGTCATAAAATAACAGTACAGCCTGGGGTATTATTTACACACGGCTATTTGATACCAAACTAAGCAGACCTTGTACTATAGAAACCAGATAACTGATATACTACATATACATATACTAATTTTCTTTTTGTACGTAGTACTTATATATATAATTACACGCAGACTTAAGACAGACAAGCATGTCCTTACACACAAATATCTGTTTTGGGTGGGACTCGAACCGACGACCTGCGTAGCTGCGGCGTGAAACGCAACCACGCCAATTTAAAATTTAATTTAAATCTAATTAGAACTGGCAACAAATTTCTGTGTTGTTTATCTACGCTCCAAATAAAACTTATGTAACATTAAAGGAACGGATGAATGAATGATTCCTGGAGATATAGTCGATGGAATGAATTTACTAAGAATGCAAAATAAATAACGTAGCATTATTAATACTAGCTGCCTTTACCTTAGAATAATAACTAAAGGAAAGAAACCGTCTTAAAATAAAAGGTAAGACACTTTTTTAATACCTCAAGTTTAATATCGCAGTCGACGATGGCGGTAAAAACTATTGATTGCCGCCACCGCAAAAAGACGAGAAATTAAATTTATTATTCTAGTATCCAAGGAAACGTACCTGCTCATCTTAAACTTGCAACGAGACACTTTAATTTCCCTTGGGTAGTTGCAGAGTGGCTCATAATTCATGCCAAGTTAACATTTTGTCAGTTCGCATTTGTTGCGAAACATGAACACATGCTTCTTTGAACTTTAATTTCGTCTTATAACATTTTCTTGTTGGCCTAATTAAGTACCGTCAGTTCACAAAGAGGGTTGAATTTTGATTAAGTTGAAACGTTTTTGAGTTATTCCCAAGGTCTACCACGCTTAAGCTTAAAAGAGTTTTTACTTTATTAATGGCTTTTTTAATAAAACAAAAAAGGTTTCAACACGTGTAACGTTTAATCATTTCCATTCTTTTTTTAGACCTCGATACAAAAATGGAAGAGTTATAACTTTTTAGTCTATGTTTGTGTGGTGTATGGTGTTTTATAGCCAGCCATGTAGTACATAGTCAGTGCTTCTACCGGTCTATTAGTGATTGGGGAGGCTAAGTTCTTAGACACGCAGTCCGTCCATAGATGGGTGACCGCCGAATTATACCACTTTAATTTCTGTAGTCTCCGGGCTTCGGAGAGCGGTTTCAATATAATAATTACAATAAATAAATTACAATGATAAAAAACGTGACATAAGAAAATACTTTTAAGCAGTTAACTTTATTTATTTTATTTATGCCACGTATACCGATATGTCGGATAAATAAAATAAATATATAAGTTTTATCGAAACCCCTACAGTTCATTCATTAAGATAGTCTTTTTATGTACGATTATATTAGGATGTATGTATATTTTGTGGTCCATTATAGTGACTATTGGTTTGAAAAAATATGGCTTGACAATTTAAGTTGTATTTTCAATCAAGTGTAGGAGAATATATATTTGTTAGGCAAATTGTTATCTATAGATTGGATGCATGAATTACATAATATCAGTGGCGTAGGTTCAACATAATACGATTATTTTCGTGATAAGCTTCATAGAAAATGTTAAATACATCTAATGTTAAATATTTGAATTGCTCATAATGTCATTAAACTATTGATTTAGATTCCTATTTCTTGCCTCGGAATAAACCTCAGAGATGTGATCCGCGACCATTGGTCAATTTCCAGGTAAATATTGGCCTATTGAACAACAACGATTATCTAACGCTAGACTTTGTGGCATAGCCTATTAAGGGTGGACTTAGAGCCATTTGCAAAAATACAAAAAAGCAATTTCACTAGTTAAAATACATACACACACATATATTTGCATATTTGTATTCTATTATAAAGTGCGCTTGGTTTGGTGTATCTAAATATAAATCGGCTTCTCGTATAAATCATATCCCATTTCAATTTTACGTCGTACAATACTGGCTAATAACCCAACTATAATTTGTACAGCACGACAATTGCGCTTTCAAATATTTGCTTAGGTTAATTAGTGTACTCAGACAGTAGTGCAAACGGCGTACTATTTGGACTACCCCCAAAGTTTAATGAATCAATGATTTGGTCTGACCCTCATGTGTGTGTTATTTATTGATGTTGCTAATCAGACAAATGGCTAATCCATTACGTATACCTATACTACACAATCTACTAAAGGCTACGATGTGATGATACGGGAATAGATCGTAAATGGATGCGTCGGTAGTGGGTAGTCGCGAAATGTGAGGAAACATCTCTGCGGTATTGTTGTGAACTATACGATTCCAGGATTCTGTGCATGTTGGTGTTTTAGTGTAATATCATTTTATTTTTATGACGCCATAATGCTGTTCTAACTTATATTTACGTCTTAGTAATGGGCGTAAATGTATTGTTATAGTAGGAACAAGGTGGCAGTTACACAATAAACTCTCAATGTGCAAAGACTAACGTAGGCACCACTACGCTTATCAATTGCCTTACGATACGTCATAGTGGTAAAAAGCAGAAGGAATGTTATTCTTTTATATCAATAAGCGGCCACCAATAGGCATGTGTTTTATACATTAGGTCGTATCTACGAAACCTTTATCGTCGTAAAACAAAAACGGTATAGATTTTCAGATAAACGCGTCAAATAAAACATCATTTAGTATAGGGTATTGTTGTTGAGTTGGTCTTTATTTTGTTCCGAGATCGGGTTGAGCAATGAGCCCACATTCAACTCATCATATCAACTGTTGACCGAGAGAACCATTTCCCATTAGATATCTCGCTGAAGTGATGATCCTTCCTTGAACAATTGGTGGAATAAACCACTGATCTCTTCAGGTGTGGCTCGACGACAGGGCCTTTCCACTTCTGACGAATCTAATCTACTTTGTTGGTAGTAAGTCTTTCTTACAGTAATGCAGTTTTAATCTGACGTAAACAAAACTAACTCGTTTATCGCTAAACGGTATATTAGATCGATAATAAAGAGATCAGTCCGGGACTCCGGCGCAAAACCCGTACTGGACATCGAAATTAAACTGGTCGATTAAGTACCGATCGAGACAACGATTTCCTATTCGATAACTGGCCAAAAAAAAGATACATCACTAAACAATTGCTCGAATTAATCACGGATCGACGATAGAATCTGTCCACTTCAGACGGATTTATATGAAATTTGTTGACTCGTCGCTCGTTTGCTATACGGGTTCATAACGTAGTAGCGAGAGTCATAATATGTTCGATGAACCGAAAATCGACTGAACGATTCTTCGAAGGGAATTTATTGCAAATCAACCTTTTATCGCCAAACGCTGCTTCGACTGAACGATTCTCTCGAAAATTCATTAATCGATGGACTGCTTTTTCCTATGTTAAATTGGGAATATGCAAATTATGTTATAGAGATGTAGAAACTTTCCACCAATCTTCACCAACAATACGGCCGCTCGCTTCACTCACTCAGTTTCGCGCGCTAGATGGCCACAGTTCTTATCTAATCTAACCCGAATCTCAATTTAACATTCGGAAGAGCAGTCATCGATTAATACATTTTCGAAGAATCGTTCATTCGACTTTCCGTTCTTCGAACGCTACGCTCTATAAAGCGTATTGTCAGAATGAACCGCTGAGCTATCGCTAGATACTCTGAATCCAACAGAATTAAAATAGAACATTTTCAGTATGCATTTGGAACTTTGGGACAAATGGTTTTATCGCAATCATCCGAAAGAATGATGAGGCCCACTATTAAAGAGAATAAAAATCAATATCAATAGAATTATAATAATTGTGTGAAATCTTACATTCACCGATTTTGGTGAAGCTTATTCAAAGAGTGATAATTATATGTTCCTATATATGTTGGCCATTGGCGTACTCAACCTTTGGTGTCAGGGGATGGATAACGCCTTTCAACGACGGATGTCGCCTTCTAGCAATAAAAACCTATCGCAAGACAAGGGCATAATTGTTAAAAATACTTAAAATAAGTTAAGTACGCCTTAAAAACGTAATTTTCTCTGGATGAACATAGACACCCAATAAGTTCAGTCTCATTTCGCCACAGGGCCATACTGCCTTTGTCACATATTATATGCCTTTATATATAATCAATGCAACAAGATCTCTACGGTCAGTTGCAGTTATT
This sequence comes from Pseudoips prasinana, assembly GCA_951640165.1. Classification (NCBI taxonomy): domain Eukaryota; kingdom Metazoa; phylum Arthropoda; class Insecta; order Lepidoptera; family Nolidae; genus Pseudoips; species Pseudoips prasinana. The sequence continues at coordinate 15,284,083 of OX621244.1, forward strand.
CCTGTAGAGAAGTTGTTTGCTGGAGCGTCAAAGCCGTTAAGGCAAATATGCTGTTTTTGTTCGAGACACGGTCATCTGATCATAAAAATAATATACTATGGAAACCAGGTAACTGATATATTACATACACTTAAATTGTTTCTGTTTCTAAAATTCTATTTCATTTTGACACAATATTTTTTTAATAAATTAATGTAATTCCAAAGAGATCTACTATTGACTGACTGACTATTTTAAGATAAAGATAGTACAAAGTAACGGTAAATTTTGCCGTAATTTACAAGATATTTTTCGTTATTAATTATTAGTTCGATTTGCCCTGAAGATTTTCTCCTAAAGAAATTGAAACTGTGGGCCGAATCAAAAATTAAATTAAAGACGTGATTTAGCCGTTACAGTTTTTCACTGATTTGTATTATTTGCAAGCAAGTTTATTTGTGCGCGATTGTCTCAATGTCAAGTGAAAATCAATATTTAGTTTGGTGTTACGAAATATATTTCACACGATAAACGTTAAAAGACACGCGAAGTAAACACGAAAGAAAAGACGAGTGTAATTGTACGTAAGTCAATATCAGTCTAAAGATAATAGCACAACGATCCAGAGTGAACTTAATCATACGTAGAGATGGAATATAAGTACGTGTGTATTAAAATTTTATTGGTAGAGCATTCCCTAGACATGTTTTTACCATTTACTTAAGAAATAAAGTTTGTTTACCCTTATTTTATAAATTTTTGGGGTTCTGTATAAAATATTATTATGAAGTTTTACTGCTGTACCTGTTAGAATAGAATAGAGTAGATGGATAGTATAAGCCAGAGTTTGTATACGCCTAATTTCTACAGGAACTAAATTACATAGCCGAGTTGCTTGGATAAAATAAGATATATCAAAACAATCCGTAGAGTGCACTGGGATATGAAATTTTAAGTTCCCTGATGATCTCAAAGACCTAGAATGTTTCCTTGTTCGCATCCGAAATTCTGTTGCTGCCAGTTATTTTGAGCTTACTGATGACAAACTTGATAAACTCGAGGGCCTCTAAAATGTCTGTATGATAATATTGTACTCGGACTCCGCAAATACCAAACTGACTTCGCCATAATTCTCACGTTTTACAATATTTTGTTTAATCCGGCAGCTCCTATTCACCTTAAGCAAAATTTGCAGCTTGCTTTTGCAGCAGTTTTTTGCAGCAGCAGAATTCAGGATGCGAACAAGGAAACATTCTAGGAGTTCCGGTTGCAATTGAAGTGGCTGCTTATTCGGCAGCGTCGGGACTGTCATATTCTTTATCTACTTTTTTCCATCCTTCATAACCCTGTTGCTCCCATCTATCTCCGTGAACGCTTTGAGTATCTGGTGCCCAGTGGCAAACCTTGCCGCACTGCTACATTTCTTCTTCTCAGGACTCCTTCCCATACTTCCAGCCGCTATAATGGTTCATTTACTGTACGTGCAGCACGCCTTTGGAATTCCTTAACACATTCCATACGTGATAGCTCGTCATTGAGTATTTTTAAGAGCAGAACTAAGAATCACTTCTTATCTCTGTAACTTACGTATATATAAGGTATGTAGGTTTATGTAGTTTATTAAATAGATATATATTTTTATAAGGTATCGTATGTAATTATTAGTGTGTATTTTATCAATATATTTACCCGACAAAGTACTTAATTATAATAGTTTGTTGTACACTGCCTATACCCATAATTTTGAAAATCTCTCTTTCCTGATGGTTTGCTGGAAGAAAATTCAATAATGAATTAAGCTCGCCTATGTACATGCCTTTTCTTTTGTTACTTCTAACTAATGTATTTATTTTCTGTGTGCAATAAAGAATAAAGATAACATTTAGGAATTAGTGCAATGTTAGTGGTGGTTGGGAGAAAGTTATGCATTCTTCGCAAGGATCCTGCTGCCTGACCTGAGTTCAGGTCATCAACCCATCTCCGTTTGGGCCCATCAGTTAATGTCAGCCACATAGGCTTTATAAATCATAGCCTATGTGTTATTATATAAACTACATTATTACAAAGTATCATTTCAATCCAGTCCGTAGTTTCTACGTGAAATAGTAACAAACATCTATACATCCATACTCACAAACTTTCGCATTTATAATATTGGTAGAATATGTTAAACTTACACTTGGCTACTTTTTCATAGAGAGTGAATTGACTGCATAATTGCCGGTTCTTTCAGATGAGACCAATAATTTTCTTCAGTCAAGATAACCTCTTATTTTTTAAATTATATTTCTATTTGAAAAGAGATGATTTATTGGATGGGGCTCATGTGTCATTATTACCATTAAAACTTAATTATGTTATTATTGCAAAAATAAATATCGTATTTATTTATAGCTAGATGAGCTATTTAATTATAATGTTGTTTTCATTACAATTTTAGAAAATATATTCAGTGTCTACTTGCGTAATGTGTTATTTTTGAAATAAGTTTATGTTTAGTTTAATTTTTCCTTGAGTTCTAATCATTTATATTCCTATCTGCTAATATAGGGATCCTATCAGAGCTTGTTACTCTCACCGGCCCGTAGATAATCGGCAAAATTAGGCACTCAGTCAGGCCATAGAAGGGTGACCGCCAAAGTGTTTTAATTTATGAACGTCTCCATACTTAGAAAAAAAAACTTGAGAGGTGTCAAGGGACACCCGGGTGGAACGAAGTTATTTCTTATTTATTATATACAAAAAACCTGTATACACTCAACAAAAATAATCGTCGCGACACCACACTTTTCAATGCGAAATAGAAATGAAAATATCTGGCTTGCTTTCTATCAGAGAGAGAGAGAGAGAGAGATAGACAGACAGAGAAACATGCACACGCCGCACAGCTGCAAAAAGTGTCGTGACAACTTTTCGTGAGAATTTTTTCCGTCTAGCCCCCTTTCACAACGCGCGATAAGGAACTTCGTTCCAATAAGTAATGCTGTTAGTCCTGCTTGTACACATTACACAAAAGTCATTAAGCCATGTCAGGAGTCACCGAGCGGCTTAAACAACTTTGTCACTAGGTTAACTACTACCCATATGTTATGTAAGTAAGTGATAACAATTATAATGTCAAATGTGTCCTAATTTTCAGTGATTTATTTACTGTCGATAGGTAACAGGCCGAATACACCTTGGACAACACCAAACTAGAATAATCAGAACAAATTCGACCTGTAATTTTAAAACTATAGTAAGACGCACAAAACTTTCAAGTAAATCACTAAAGCACACTTTGAGGTTAGAACTAATCGGAGACAGACTAAAACAGCTGTCAACTTCGTGACGAATGATCTATGAACGCGAAAAAGTGACGCGAAAACGTAGACAGTGATCACCAAATTATTCACTTCGCGGATAAAAAACCATGAATGTTGAAGACAAATTTAATAACCAAAAATATGGTCTTAGTACAAGGCTCATAAAATACTGAGATAATTATAAAGGTTTGTAGAGGCCAATACCCAGCTTTTGTTATAGTTTGGTGCGAAGGCTTGAAGACGATCCATTCAAAGAAAAATATATAACAGAGGGAGAAAACACAAACATTCAAGTATCTATATTTTAAATAAAGTAATTAAACAACTATTAAAAAAAACAACTATTAAACAAATATATAATATGTTTGCAAGTAGACATAAGAAAAACTGACAACAAGATTGATTGTGAATTTGGCGGATTTCATCTTCTATAAAGTTGTTGAAGAAGAATCTATTGTTTCTTAAGGAATATATTAAAGGCACGATCCAGTTCAAAACCTCATCGAAATGTCCGGGCGCTGAAAGAAGATTTAATAGTAGTGAAGTGAGCCACCCCAATACTATTGAATGTGTGTATTTACCTATAGATAAATGGTCAGGACAACTTAAGATATGTGTAAAAGCTATAGGTTTAATAGTAGGTAAAAGTTTGAACATTCACAAATGTTAAAAGTTTTTGAAATATTATTAATTATTTATAATAAGGTAAAGTAAACAAAACTTGAACTATTCTAAATTACATATGCGTGACATTAATGTTTAGTTGATATATTTTATGTACATAATAATATGTATATACTGCTGTGATAGGCAGGCGGATCGACGGTTTCACACCATATTTTTTAAAATTATTTTGTACGGAGTCCTTTAAGTGTTGTGGGAAAGTAAATATTTTATTCTGCACTAATTCTGTGTACTGATTAAAATATTTTTAATGTTTGGATAGACGCTAAAACAAGCAGCTACTCAAGTAAGTAGTAATGTTTAGTTTTCTGTTGATCTTTGTTGGCAATACCTAGCAAAGTCACTTCAAACTCTGTCATTCTTTTATTGGAACACGTAAAACTTTTATAACCGTAGCTAGTGCTAGACCGTAAAGTTTTCGTCCGTTTAAGCTTTTGACAAGACAAATAAATGTTGTTTAGGCAATAAACACGAAAAGTCCATCATTTTGCATAATAAATATGGCTTTAACTTGTTATTTCGTATAACTTTTTAGACTGTTGGTTTTTGCGTAGATCGAGTAAGCTGTTTTGTACGGTTGATTTATAGCATGATGTTAAATTTAGGGTCTTTCTACTGTATTTGTTTACAGATTGGATTTTGAACGTAAAACACTTGATCAATTATTTAAATCTTCAGACTAGTATATCTGTAATATGTTGATATTTATATTCTAAGCAAAATGGTTAGAAATAAGAATTGCAGCTGAGAGTTTAATAGAATCAAAATGTCGGTGTAATTGTGTGACATTCGGTAGTTAAATTTGAGCCATAAGGTAATAGTATATAGTAGAGTAACAAAGAATATTCTTTCGTACATACTGAATAAGGAAAAATACTTTAAACGTAAATAATATTTTTTGCCTTTGGATGGATAGAAAATAAAAATATTGGGGCAGTAGAGTGAATGACTAAATTAAATAATGGGTTGTGTTTATTTATATATAATGTTAGCAGTAGTATTGGGGCTTTCATTGTTTCACCGGAAATCACAGGTGAGCAGGCTTCATGCTGTTACAATAGTAAATGCTACTTGGTTGAGCCGACACAGTGTTGTAGAATATATTGATTGAAAATGCAGATTATTGGATACTAAAAATGAACTAGTAAAATAAAATGCAAAGTAAAATTAAAACTTCTTCTTTCTTTATCGTAAGGGCTGTGGTTACCTGGTGACAGAGCCGTTCAAGCCGCCCAGTAAACCTCTGACGTGGCTTATCGACTATTGTCTAACGACTACTGGGACCGGCAGCTTAAAGTGCCTTCCGAAGTACGGAGACGCTCGAAAATAAACCACTTTTTCACCCATCTATAGACTGACCGCCTCCATAGGTGCTTCATCTCGGCGATCATTTATGCACCAGGGGCTCTACCGGATTTAACGATTGATTAAGTAATTTTTAACCTTTATTTATTTGAACGCCATTCACGAAAACGATGTTCGGTGACTTAACCGGTAGAGCCCCAGTGAGCGCAACTGGACGAGAGCGCCTGAGAAATTAAAACGATATGAAAGCTAGGTTCATATAACTGCACTGCACGTTCAATTCCCGCACAGGGAAACTATACGTGTGACCCATAATATTATTCTGAGTCTGGCTTGATACTTTGTGTTCGATAATTATATGGTTATAAAGTACCCCACGACACATCGATTTATTTACATAGTGCAGAAAAAATACGACGAAGAAATACTATATTTTTTTTAAATTATTAACTTATTTATAGAAAATACGAGTCCTAGGACAAACCCTAACCAAAAGTGGAAAAAAATATTGCGTAATAAATATCTTACAGTAGGTAATATATACACCTACTATTAAAGAAAAACCTGATTCAAGTAAGATGATTTTCTGAGGACAAGATGAAGATTTTCGTGCATAGCTATCTATATGTAACTTTATAAAAGTAAATACTACATGATTTGGATACAGAACTTACCAAAACCGGTCTGTTCGTGATTAAGCTTAAAACATGTTATAATATCGTCTTAACTTTTGGAGTGCAATGCAAAAACAATAAAAAGGAATTAATTACAATCATTCCTGCCTCCCCAATGCCTATCGGACCATCAAAAGCGTAGACAAAGGGTGAAATTGCCGATCAGACTAATTAATAAATCAAGACTTGTCTGGCCAAACAGGCTTGAATCAGCCAAAATTGATGTTTGACTTTCGGACGGCGAAACCCATTATCTCTAATTACTGAACTCCCGTAGTTCATCTTTTAATTATTAACTGTGGTATTAAATAATGTGGCTACTAAATATCCAATGCCAATTCGTTATAAAATCATATAAGTTAATTTAGACATCATTTTTATCGGTAATGGTTATTCCAAGCGAATGCATTTAAATGAGAATTTGTAATGAAGTTATCGAAGATATATTTAAGGTTCTGTACTAAAATATAAATAAAGTTTACTAATTCTGCGATTTAAATTGAGAATAAGTGAACACAATTAGTTAAGATATTATATTCTAGTAGTACATGATGTCAGTCTTCCAGGACAAACAATATAGTCTTTTTAGGGTTCCGTAGCCAAATGGCAAAAACCCTTATAGATTCGTCATGTCTGTCTGTCTGTCTGTCCATCTGTCTGTCCGTCCGTATGTCACAGCCACTTTTTTCCGAAACTATAAGAGCTGTACTGTTGAAACTTGGTAACTTAGATGTATTCGGTAAACCGCATTAAGATTGTTACACAAAAATAGAAAAATAACAATAATTTTGGGGGTTCTATACATAGAACTGAAGCTCAAATTTTTTTTTCATCGTATTCATACATGTATGTCTATGGATAGGTCTTCAAAAATGATATTGAGGTTTCTAATATATATTTTTTCTAAACTGAATAGTTTGCCCGAGAGACACTTCCGAAGTGGTAAAATAAGTGTCCCCTCCCCCCCTGTAACTTCAAATATAAGAGAACGATAAAACTAAAAAAAATATATGATATACATTACCATGCAAACTTACAAAGAAAATTGGTTTGAACGAGATATAGCAAGTATTTTTTTTAATACGTCATAAATCGTAAACCGCAATTTGCTTTCATTTAATCAATAGAAATACTTGCTGCTACGGAACCCTTCATGGGCGAGTCCGACTCGCACATGGCCGGTTTTATGTAATTAAAATAAATCTTTAGCCACAAACAAGATATATATTAAGAACACAATATCTCCTTATCTAAGGGAATGTACTGGCCCATAGTGCGCGGGAGTGACTCGCACGTATTATGTTTTATTATTGATTTTATTTTCTGAGTCTATACTCGATAGCCTATAGTTGCCACACCGTGAACATTCGTTAAAACACTTGATGATTCAATATAGAATAAAATGATTTAGATATTAATCTTACTTACTCTTGACTGCACGCTGACGTGTGGCGCAGTGGTTGATTTGGCGCCCGCGTGTTTCGGGTTTTCGGCAAATAATCTCTTGTTAAATGCAGGGAAAACTAAATGCATCAGGTTCTCATTGCCGAATGTGACTCAAATTGTACCAACAGTTGCACTTAATGCGAAAATATTAGATCTAGTCCCATCGACCGTATTTTTAGGATTGACACTTGATTCAAAATTGCAATGGGGTCCTCAGATTGAAAAGTTAGCAGGTAAATTAAGTTCGGCTTCCTATGCTGTCTGGAAAATAAGGCAATTGTCAGATGAACAAACTGCTAGATTAGTGTATTTCGCGTACTTTCATAGCATTATGTCGTATGGCATTCTGCTGTGGGGTTCGGCGGCTGACATAGGTACTATTTTTGTATTGCAGAAAAGAGCAGTCAGAGCCATTTATGGTTTAGGCAGTCGCGATTCTTTGCGAAATTTGTTTAAAGAAATAAATATTCTTACTGTGCCATCGGAATATATATATCAGAATATAATGTTTGTTAGAAAAAATATTCATAATTATAAAAAGAAAAGTGAACTGCATAATATAAATACTAGGAATAAAAACAAACTAGCCATGCCAGGCTTTAGAGTAAGCAAAACTAATAAATCATTTTTAGGAAATTGTATTAGGTTTTATAACAAGCTTCCTACTCAAATTACTGATCTGCCTGACACAAGTTTTAAAACACATATTAAACGTATACTTATGGCTAGGGGTTATTACACCACTAAAGAGTACATCGATGACAAAGACGTCTGGCTCTCACTTCCTACCTGCACATTGCTCGCTGGAGATCTTGTAGCCATATAGACATGACTGATCTGCTGTGTTACGTGAACTATCTGTAAATGATTGCTATCATATACTTAATTTAAAATTATTGACTCTGTCTCAAAATGAATAATGTTATTGTTTCGAAGTTTTTCTTTTGTATACCTAAATATAATCTAAAATAATAAGCATTCAGACAACCGATCGAGCATATATTGTGTTTGCCTACTAAATAATTACTCTAATTGGACCAAATCCCGTGTTCATGCCCGATTGAGTATGTTTCGCCGGACCGTCTCAACTGGGTCGTGTTGAAACCGGTAGTAGATGAACCCACTGAGTTTGTTTCGCTGGGTCTTCTCAGTTGGGGCGCATTGGATCCGGTGGTAGCATTAAAGCGCGAGCGTCGTTATTAACACAAGGTCCGTCATAATAATAATACCTTTAATATAGACAGAACCATTGACAATATGTAGTAAAAATATTAGACTTAAACTAGATAATTAAACATAATCTCTTGACAATAACTTGATACGAGCTAGCTAAATTTCATTTCTGTAATAAAATAAATTTTATAAATGTTTTCATACAAGATGTACCTAAATATCTATGTTACTAGAAATAATATCTAATGTATACAACTATATTACTACAAACATGTTCTGACTATTTACAAGCGCTTTTTTAAAGTCTACGTGAATAAAAACCTTTTTTATTTTATTTTATTTTCGACGAGGATAACTGTTCGTAGCTGTCATATTTTATTCTCCTATAAAGACTGCTTTTTCATTTGATAATTTAAACTTTTTTGTAATCATACTTGCTTTTTAAAACTAAAGGTGTGACGACCTTCTTGGTTGTCACCTTCTTTCGTCCAAACATTTAAAAAGAAATAATTAAAAAAGAACGCGTTTGAAAATTTTTCAAACGAAGAGAACAGTCAAAGAGTCTACGAAAGAGCCCGATAGGATAACAAGCCCTGTTACCTATCATAGTAAAATTGAAGAAAATATAATACTTTTTCCCGATTTCAAGCGTATCACTTATTATATGAAAAAGATCCTGAAGACGATCTGAAGCTGCAGAACGTCATATGGTGCTGGCGCCGGGTATATTGATAAGTATACCCTGAAGAACGTGAGAAGAATCGAGGATATCACGAGAAGTATTTTTTCCCTAAATAATTTCAGATGGAGCAATTCGACGGGGAGACGGCTGACGTTAACGATTTTTTTAGGCAATTCGCAGTAATTGCCGCTATCAACAAATACGATGAAGATGCAAAAAAACTCATTTTAGGGGCATATCTACAGGGGCCCGCTTTATCATTTTATAAAAACATTCTTCCTCAGTGTGATACATTTGCTGATCTGCAGAAGAAGATCACCGACGAATTTGACGGGCAAAGCAGTCCACTCGCCGACTTCTTTGAAAGGCGACAAGGCTACAATGAAGACCCAGTTGCCTATTTTTATTCCTTAGATGAACTGGCGGCCAAAGCGGGTACAGCGGTTACGGAATCAGTATTTATTAACCATTTCCTTAAAAGTTGTAACTCATTTTTAAAAAATAAAATAGGAATGCAAGTGTTTAACAGCAAGAAGGACTTAAAAATGAGTCTCAAACAAATTAAAAGTCTCTTCTTATCCCAAAGTCTCACGCCGCTAAATTTACCCTTTAACGTAAGCGGAGTTGGACATAATACCCAAACGCCAGCAAGACGCAGCGGAGTTGGTGACGGTCAACCGGTTCCGCATCGTTACCCCGGAACTGCGACATCGAGGACCAACCAGCCTACGACAGGGACCATTAATCCTCGACCAAATAAATTACGCACCCTTACAATTTTAGACCCCGCGAAAAACCTACAGGCAGAAATCAACCAGACAGCCGGGGCGCTGACATTACAACTGGGAGAGGAGCATCGCAGCGTCAGCCACACCCAAACGTGTAGAGGCGGTTGATGTTCTACGAGGGACGAATCGACCGCCATCAAGAGAAGAAATCCCTCAGAAGGGTGAGTTTGTCCCCTTCATAAATATTAAGTGTAGAGATAACCCATTTCTGGCCCTGATTGATTCGGGAGCATCCGTGTCCGTCGTGAAAAAAAACGTCGCAGAAAAACTAAACGAAACGCCGCAGTTTTCTGGTGCACGAATAAAATCAATAAATAACGCGCAATTGGATGTGATAGGGGAAATTAAATTGAACATTATTATAGAGAATGTTGTGTTTAATCATAGTTTTTATGTTGTGGATAAGATTTCACAAAATTTTGTCATAGGACAAGATTTCCTTTTTGGTCACAATGTAATGTTAGATTTCGGGAAAAATAGACTTGTAACTGATAAGATCACATGTAATTTTGTAAAAAAAGAAAAGTGTATACTAATAAATAATTCATTAGAAGTATACTCAGACGAACAATTCTTATCAAAGAATGATTATTTGTATTTTTGTACGAAAACCGCGAATACAGATAAACTCCTATGCGAAGTGAGTATAGGAAATGTAGAAAATAAAGTTCAATTTAATTTATTTATCAAGCTACCAATAACAGAACATAGTGATTTAAATAATTTATTATCGAGTTACCGCTCATGTTTCGCATTTAATAAGAACGAATTAGGGAAATGTAAGGTCATGGAAGTCAAAATAGATACCGTTGACGATATCCCAGTACACCGAGCGCCTTACAGAGTATCCCGTGAACAACACAAAATAATATCCGACCAAGTCGACCAAATGTTAAAAAATGGAATAATTAGAGAATCCAGAAGTCCATACGCATCACCAGTCGTACTCGTAAAGAAACCAGATGGCACATGGCGATTTTGTGTTGACTATCGTAAATTAAACAAAAAAGTAGTCACTGATTCTTATCCTTTGCCTATTATTGACGATTTGATCGCACAATTAAATGGTGCGAAATATTTTGCTGATCTAGACCTAAATTCGGGATATTGGCAATTAAAAATCTCTGATTCTGATCGACACAAAACAGCTTTTGTTACACCATCAGGTTTTTTTGAGTGGAATGTTTTACCATTTGGACTGAGAACGTCGGGAGCTATCTTCCAGCGAACCATGGATAAGGTTCTAGCAGGTCTGAAATACAGAAACGTAATCGTGTATATAGATAATATTATAGTGTATGGGAAAGATTACCGCGAGTTCCGGGAAGCTTTGTATCAAGTGTTATTACGATTAAAAGACGCGAATTTAACTCTAAATCCTTCCAAATGTAGTTTTGGATACCAACAAATAACTGTCCTAGGTCACACAATATCAGGTGAAGGGATCTTGCCTGACCAAAAAAAGTGGAATCAATTAAAATCGGTAAAAATACCCAAAAATACAAAATAATTGAAATCTATCTTAGGTTTATTCTCATACTATAGAAAATTTATAGATAAATTGGCGGAAACGACTGTGCCTCTAAACAAATTATTAAAAAAAAATACTAAATTTCAATGGACCGTCGCACAACAAAAATCGTTCGACGAATTAATGATGAAAATACAGACGCCACCGTTGTTGAAACATTTCGAAAATAATGAAAATTTACAAACAAGACTCTACGTAGATGCAAGTGATTATGCAATAGGATCTTGCCTCATGCAAGGATCCAAAGAAATGTTTCCAGTGTGCTTTGCGTCCAGGAAGCTATCCGATGCCGAGAAAAAATATTCTATTACAGAAAAAGAGTGTTTGGCTCTTGTATGGGCTATAAACCATTTTCGTCACTACCTGTGGGGCATGAAGTTCCAAGTGGTGACGGACCACAAAGCCCTTTGCTGGTTAAAGGAGAGAAGAGACACATCCGGAAGATTGGCAAGATGGGCACTGGCCTTACAAGCCCATGAATTCGATATAGCATACTGTTCTGGGAGGCAGAATATTATCGCAGACTTCCTGAGCAGAAACCCACTAGGAGAAGGTGAAGAAGATAAAGAAATGGAAGATGGTCTTCAGTTATACGCTATAGAAGCAAACCAGTTAGCAGAAGGTCAAGAAAATGACGAGTTTTGCCAACAAAAAAAGGAGGCAGTTTTGATAAGCAATCGTAATCAATACAAAAGTTTTCTTTTGGTGAATAATGTGTTGTGTAAAAAAGTGAAAGTGCACGGTGTGAATAGATTTTTAATAGTGTTGCCTAAAGTGTTATTCAGTGAAGTGATGTCCGAATTACATGATAATGCACGTACTGGTGGTCATCTCGGGTTATCAAAAACTCTAGCAAAATTCAGATCGCGTTATTTCATGCTAGGCGCGTATGCAGAAATCGAACGATACATCAAAAGTTGTAAACCCTGTCAAGAGGGAAAAAAGGTAAATAACATTGTGCCCTTACAACCAATACGAGTTAATAATGTACTGGATACAATAGAAATTGACATTATTGGCCCATTAAACAGGTCAAACTTAGGGAACAAATATATTATCACTTGTATTGACTGTTTCTCAAAATACGCAATTTGTAGGGCTGTCCCCGCCTCGACGGCGCAAGCTGTGAGTGATTTCCTAATCGAGGAAATATTTTGTAGGTATGGAATGGTCCGTAAGATCATGTCCGATAAAGGTTCTATATTTAGATCGAGTGTAGTCAAAAATACCATTAGACGCTTCGGTAGTAGTCAAAAATTTGCAACTACAATGCATCCTCAAACTATAGGTTTGGTAGAAAGATTTAACCAAACCATTTTGAGAATGCTCGCTAAATATTTAACAGACTGACAAAATGATAGGTGCCATTATTTACCTTTAGTAACATTCGCGTATAACTCTTCAAAACAAGCGTCTACTAAATTTTCTCCATATTTTATTTTCTTTGCTAGGGAACCGGAACTCCCTACAGATTTCATTCATTTAGATACTTAGTGATAGTGTCACTTTAGTGGTAAGGTTCAATAGGTACAAGCTGATGTAACCATTTATTTTTAGTTTACTTATGTTATGTAATTTGTGTTAGGTGTATGTACTTGATAAAATTGTGCACATCTGCTTATCACTCAGTGATAGAAGTTTGAACTTTTATGTTATTGCTCTATATAGTTGTATGTTATAATGGATGCTTCTACGTAAAAGGATGTCACTAATACTATTTAATTTGTTTCATGTATGTTGTAATACCATTGGAGAGCTATCATGATGGGAGAAGATGACCAGCCTTCGGATCTGCTTGAAGATCCTAAGGAGACAACAGGATATATGTCCACACAAGGAAGAACGTATAGCTAGGGAAATAATCAACTATAATTTGTAATTTATTTAATAACAAAAAATTAATTAACTTTTGTGTCACGGGCAGGTCAGTAGGAGCTAGGCTTTTCTGGTTATAATTTAGTCTTCTTTTTAGAACTTGTTACACAAACACACACACATTTTCTTGTTTTCACTTAGTCTTGTGGAGTATCCAAGGTCCATAAGATTCCATAAGGAATGGTGGACATCAGACTGGTTGTCTGATATTGGAGACCTCCTGAACTCCTCACACGAGCACACACACACCTTGTCTTGTTTTTACTTGACAAGTCTAGGGATTATCCATGGTCCATAAAATTCCATAAGGAATGGTGGACATCAGACTGGTTGTCTGAAGATGGAGACCTCTGGGTCCTGACACCACACTCCCACACGAAGGCATACGCTGCCCTCGCCATACGCTCACACACATCAGACTGGTTGTCTGAAGACTGAGACTTCTGGTCCTGACACCACACTCCCACACGTAGACATACGCTGCCCTCATCATACGCCCACACATAAGCATATACTGTCATCACCACACGTCCACGCATGAGCATACATTGTCTAGCCACACGCCCACACTTCACGAGCATACGCTGCCCTTGCCACAAAAATTTTGCCTTGAACAAATTTTGTGGTACATCATGGATTATTCCAACACATTGTGATTAATCATTGCAAGGTGGACGTATATCTAATGGTTTCATGTTTTTGTTCTTTGCAATAAAATGACAATGCCAACGTATGACAGGTAGAATTTTTTCTTTGGTCTGTCATTTTCTGCCATAAGACCAAATATGCTCTCCACAGGTTGTCTATGCTGATGTCTGATATACTCAGTGTATGGTTGTACCATATATAGGTTGTATTTGATATCGACAAAACGTGGTATATGGTTACCCCATATAGTACGTTATGGTCAATGATGTCAACGAGACCTGTTGTGACACTCCCATGTATTGTATTATCTGTGACATAATGGAAATTAATTTATGACCTCTCCATACTTGGTATTATTTTTGAAAGTGTCAAACATGGTTGACAGTACAAATAGGAGCAAAGAGTATAAATAGAATTAATCAAAAACTTATTAATAAGACCTTTGTAACATTTTGGCTTAGAATCACACATGATGTGTGGAAAGTTTTTTTGGAGGTTTTGCTTCCACAAGGCACTTTCAATAATTATCTATTGTATGAGGATAAAATTGAAACTGCCGGTCTCGTCGTAAAGGCCGTCATGCATTGTAATTATCCCTCCACTAGGTAGGTAAAAAATAAGCTAGTATAATGTTGTAAAGGGTTCTTTCGGAGAAAAAAATAATTCATTCTAATAATAGAATTAACAATTTTTTTAAGAGAGACGGGGAAGATGTGACGACCTTCTTGGTTGTCACCTTCGTTCGTCCAAACATTTAAAAAGAAATAATTAAAAAAGAACGCGTTTGAAAATTTTTCAAATGAAGAGAACAGTCAAAGAGTCTACGAAAGAGCCCGATAGGATAACAAGCCCTGTTACCTATCATAGTAAAATTGAAGAAAATATAATACTTTTTCCCGATTTCAAGCGTATCACTTATTATATGAAAAAGATCCTGAAGACGATCTGAAGCTGCAGAACGTCATAGTACCATACATAGTTGTGAATAACAATACATAATTTTATGACGTTTGTCTACTGGCGTCCGAATCACTTAAATTCCAATCCTTAGGAATATTAGAAAATGTTATAAGTAAATAATGTACCAAAATGTAATCAAATGAGCTCAATGAAATTGTATATAACTACACTGATGGAGATTTACAAAACTCACATCATAATAAAAATATACGAGTATAAGGTTTTAATTGATTATTACGCAAATTTACAATTACTAGGCAGGTAAAATAACATTTTAAAGCAATTGCAGATTTGATATTCAAGACGTAGAAAATAATAAAATTGACGTTTGAGTAATTTAGAATTCGTTTAATTTCGTTTAGTACTTATGAAAATGTAAATAAAATAAGAAATTGAATTTCAATGATGTCTCTTATTTAAATAAAAGTTTATTTTTGGAGTGCCTAGATTTAATTTTGTATACTCAATGTTTTCGTTTTAAATGGTCTGTATTTGATTTGAATATTCTAAGTGATTGCGCATTTGTTATTTGTTTCAAAACTTTATAAAAGTATAAATTTGCTAGAATATTTTCTGACAGTATTTTTTTGGAATTAAATAAATATAATCGATTAGATGAATTCGTATTAGCATATCAGATGCAGATCAAACCATATAATGTCCGTTTTTAGGATTCCGTAGCCAAATGGCATAAAACGGAACCCTTATAGATTCGTCATGTCTGTCTGTCTGTCTGTCCGTCCGTATGTCCCAGCCACTTTTTTCCGAAACTATAAGAGCTGTACCTACTGCTGAAACTTAATATAGCCAAGCCATTTGAACATTATATATCCATAGAGCACAGTTGGTTGCGCAAACACAGGTACCCTCTTTATTTCCTCACTATCATGAGGGCACGTAGAAGCCGACATGTGTACAACGAGGGCAAGTGCAGGACCGATGATTTTTATGTGCTTCGAGTGTTAAAAGTCACCTTTAAAGTTAAAAAAAAAATTTTGCGGCTGGCAGTCAGGAACCATTCCTCACAATATTTTACCAGTCGTGACGTCGATATAACTTTGATATTTTTATTGACACTTTACTTCATAGTCAGAAATAAATAAAGTCTTCTAAATTTAAATGTCACCATCCATATAAGGCAGGTCAAGTATTCAATAAAAAATCATGTATTTTCAGGCTGCCATTACAATACATTAGTATTTTGCTTTGTGGCTAACGGCATAGATTATCACCACCCCATTTCAACCCATAGAAGGGGGCGTAGAAGTCGATCCGAGGGAATATCGACCAGAGAACGGACAGTAGCGTCGATTTGTATACTATGACCATAATAATACGATTGCCAACATATACACATTCATACATAGACTGACGCCTGTTTCCCAGAGGGATAGGCAGAGACAACGGACTTCCATTTGTCACGATCCTTGCACACCTCCATCCTTGCCAACATATGTTCACACCATTATGGACATGTTTTGAGATGGCCTTTGTCCAGCAGTGGACGTCATTCGTCTGACATGATAATGATTATAAGTATATTTAAATAGAATAGAATAGAAGTTCAATATGATAATACTAGCAGTGCCCGCAGACTTCGTTCCGTGTTATAATTTTTTGTCCCTGCCCGTTTGTCCCGCATATTACTTCGGGTTAAAAGTTCGGGATAAATAAAAATTATGATGATGAATCATATCCTACAATAAAGTAGCTTTACATTGGTGAAATAATTTTGAAAATAGATTCAGTAGATCCAGAGATTACCCCTTACAGCGTCACAAACTCACAAACGTTACCTTTTTATAATATTGGTGTGAATAAATGAATGAATAAATTAATACTTAATCTCAAAAATGTGAAATCATAAATTTAATCGTCCGGCGGGTCTCGAACCTGCACCATCTACCAATCCGGGGTAGGCGCTCTGCGTTAAGCTACGAACGATACACGCTGGTAGATCAAATTTAGGATTCCCATGCTAACACCCTTCCGGAGGATGTAGGTATTATCTATCGGTTTTGTTTTTCTAGAAACATGGCCGACTGATATGTTCACAGTTACATGTGAAAGATCATATCATATTGATAATACCTTCCAAATTATTAAATTTTAATAATTTGGAATAATGCTATAAAAATTAATGTATTAAATTAAAATTTAATGCATTAATACTTATTCGCCAGCATTTTACTTGTACCATTTTCTTTGAACTTTACCGTCTACTCGCCATCACTCAAATTGGTGTTCATAGAAAGCAATTTTTCAGTTTTGGATAAATCAAAGTCTTTCAGTTGAACATAAATTAATTTCACGGCCAACTTAGTAAGTAAAAGCTGAAATTTTAATATTAAAAAAATATATATTTATAACGTTTAAACACTAGCAAAGCTAAGTAAGGGTGGCTCTACCTAAGTAGTACAGTCACTCGATCTCACCTTTAAAACTGAATATTTATAAACAAATTTACGTGTTTTTCTTTAACGTTTACTTTAGAATCTCTTTTTGGATTTATATTAATTCATATTTTCTATTAAAAGCGAATGAAAATCTCGTTGAAGATTCACAAATTTAAATAAAACCAATAGAAACGGTTTATAAAATACCCTGGAAAACTAACACACTGCTGAACTAGGCAGAGCCTGTACTATGGCAACCAGACAACTGATAAAGATACTAATATATTTCTAAATACGAACATATTATAGATAAATTACACACAATAAACAATCGTGTTCATTACACAAAGATTTGTCCCGGGTGGGAATCGAACCCACGACCTCTGGCTTAGCAGTCAGGCTCACTAACCACTAGACCAACAGGTCAGTAGTTATACTTTAAAATGTGCTAGTAAATAAGTAGATGTTAAATATATGTAAGTAAGTAACTTGGCCATTTAGAGAGGATGAATGCAAGAAGATTGACCAAAGAAGTATACCTGGCCTGTGTGAATGGAACAACTGGAAGGGAAGACCTCGTCGAACATTCTCTGACCAAATCGGAGACGTTCTCAAGAAAGGCAGGTCAGAAGTACCCTAAACCGGCGAGCATGTATGAAGAATATAATGACAGTAACCCAGGCAAAAGATCGTGACAAATGGAAATCCGTTGTCTCTGCCTACCCCTCTGGGAAACAGGCGTGAGTCTATGTATGTATGTATGTAAGTAACTTGTGTATAATATAATAAAGTAACTATGGTTTATAGGAACTATGGAACTATTATATTTATTCATTTAATTTACGATAGTTTAGGTAAATTATAATAATATCCTGCGACGTAATTACACTCGGCTTTCTGATCCCAGACTATGCACAACTTGTACAATGGAAACCAGGTAACTAATGTATTACATATACTACTTTTCGTTTATAAATACATAATTACACCCATACTTAGGACAAACAGACATGTTCATGCACACAAATATCTGTCCTGGGTGGAAATCGAACCCACGACCTGCGGCGTGAAAGGCAAGCATTTACCAACCACACCAAGCGTCCCATTCAGCATTTAGTTAGCGCGGAACTAAATAAAAGAAATGATAACTAAATAATATTTGACGTGCTACCAAAATACCACAAATGACGCTAATTTTCAACGTACATCTTAACAAGACTTGACGGTTTCAGCCAATGTAAAAGTCGAAACTGATTAAGCATGTGTTGGGACTCTATTAATGTCACCTAGGGCTGTCCAGGAGGTCCTTTCAAATATCAATTATATCCCTCCGGTCTCAGACAATGGTGATTAATTAATTATGGGCTCCCTGCAATAACGTCTTCTGTTCATTTAATGTTATCGCTTACCGAAGCGTTAGGGCTTGTTTAATTTTGGTACAATTAGTTAAAGATATGTTTGTCTATGCTATTCCTTGTGAATGAAAATGAAGTTTCAATATTTTCCCAAATGCTTGTGATATTATTGTATAAATTATTTAAATGAATGATGAATTTAATGATGGTAGGGTATTATGAGATTTTTATAAACAATATGAGACTCTATGTACAGAAGCCTGCACATCCAGCAACCCTAATTTGTCAAATTTCTTTTATAGATTTTCAACTTTATTGCATAAGCATAAGGTTCACTTTTAATTAGGGAAATTCGATAGATTGGAGTAGCTTGATGTGCTGGCGTCTGTACACGTTCTAATACTAGATAAAAAAAAACATTGTTTGCCGTAAAATTTAATATTTTATTTTAAAGTGTTTATTATTCTTTTAAAAGTTTAAAATAAGAACAACAATGTTTCTACAAACTAAAACACGACTACGATACGACGACTAAATGTCACCTAATTTAAGTACGACAAAGCATTACATAATATCCTTATTACGAATTATGTAATATTAGAGTTTTATTTGTCAATTATACTCAGTACATTATATTTTGGAGGGTGAAGTAAATCTGTGAGATTTACAAAATATTCGCACAATACAATAACGATCCTATTGCAAACAAAAGAATCCAATTTCAACATCTCACATTGAAATTATTTCCCCTAATCGTTGATAAGCTCATTGTGACATTGTAATTAGGTATACTCGAAAGCTTGTCACTGTTCCCTCAAATTTGCTTCATGTTAGGGCACCCACACACTGGACACAACATTGACAATGGCAGAGAAATTTGCCGTAGTATACCGCATCGAGGCGATACTGTAAGTATGTAGCACATAATTTGAAAATTAAATTTGAAATATAAATAAAAAAAACATATGTTCGCGTCGACAGGGTTACCATAAAATTTTAAGTTAAACCTGGTCAATGAAAATATGATGCTGGAGGCAATGCTATAATACAGCATGCTATATTTAAAAATAATCATGCCGTTGTTGCAGTTTCTACCACTCTCGGTCGAACAAATTGTAGATCTTTATCCAAAATGTTTTCTTTTGATTCGTCAACAGATATGTCTCTGACACGAAAAATTGCCAAGCTCATAAGTAGAACAATATCAAAATTGGCTACGTAGCGAGATAATGCCAGATGTAAAGTAAGCCTTCACACAATAAGCTAGGCGCAGTCCACTTGTCATTGTAGCGAATAATAGTGTACGGGCTGCTTAGCAATTTTCTGTGAAAGACAACATGAGTGTGCATGACAGTATAATAGTTGACACCCCATGCTCCGAAATTGCTAGTAAAAGTACAGTCAGCTGTATTAATATCTATACTTTTATATTAACACAATCGCACCCATTTCTTCGATATTACGTTGGCTAAAAATGTAGACTATTTTAACCCGTCTATACATAATTGAATAAAAGTGATACTGGACAGTATCACAGTTCAAGACTGTACTGTATTTTTTATTATATAAATTTTTATACACCTAAAATCAATTTTTTTTTTCAATAATAACAAGGTTTGTATGTGGCAATTTCGAAAGCATCGAATATATGCGTTATAAAATACTTTTGCAAAAAGGGGGTTTAGTGAAATGTCTGTAATGTGTTTCAACCTACAGTTTTTTCACCATGTGAGGCAACCCAGATATTACAGATAGCATGAACTCTGCTCTAGCAAGTCCGCTGTGGCTCATAAAATACTCTAGTATAAAGCGGTTTTAGTGAAATGTCTATAAAGAGCGTCAACCTATTATTATACATATCTTATACATACTATGTGAAGTAACCCAGAGTTCTAGCAAGTCTGATGTATCTTCTAAAATATTTTTACAAAGTGAAATATTTGTAATAAGCTTCAACCTCTATTCATACAGATCTTGCACTATAGTACCCAGATATTACGGATTACATGGACTTTAGTAAGTCTGATTTGCCTTAAAAATATTGTAATAACAGAATAGATAGCATGGACTCTACTCTAGAAAGTCTGCGTATCTTTATAAAATACTCTTGTATAAAGCTGATTGAACTTCGTGTTTTAATAAGTGACCACCTAACCAGATAAAGATTTTTTCGCTGTATAACATATGATATTATGGATAGAACGAATGCATTTCTAGTCGGTCTGCTGTTATTTGAAATAAAATACTCTAGTTAAAAGCGGGTTAAAAAGTAATGTAGCCAGTTACTAAAAACACGGTTATGTATTCCATACCACTCGTTTAAGATCAATAAAGCTTAAAGAAAACAGACCTTTAAATAAATCAAAAAGAAACAGAAGATTTTTATCTTAAAGTCGTTTTAATAAAAATGCTTTACTACCGTTTTCTTCTAAGAAATATTCCGATAAGTTTCGATAAAGGCTACGAAGGCGCGGGTTC
This sequence comes from Pseudoips prasinana, assembly GCA_951640165.1. Lineage (NCBI taxonomy): Eukaryota > Metazoa > Arthropoda > Insecta > Lepidoptera > Nolidae > Pseudoips > Pseudoips prasinana. The sequence goes on from OX621244.1 coordinate 15,305,362, forward strand.
TGATTTCCTTTCATTTCCTTTTAGGAAACTTAAATAGAACTGAGACTTCCTTGACGACGGGGCACCGAATCAATTATTTGTGTTACGGAACTTTCGTTCGATTTGCTCCCTATAATAGTGCTGCGTAGTTTTTGTTATTTCTCATAATACTTTTGTTTTGTTTAGATAAATGTTTACCTATTAAGGCCCTGTCTGATATGTTTTTGTGTAACCCGAAAGTTTGATACCAGACGAGTTATATTTATAGTCGAGGGATATTGCGCAAAACAAGTAAGTATGAGTAAATATTTTACTTTAGTATGAGAGAATAAATTTACTGGCGGTGTTGTGATGATGGCCAATAAAATAGGCTTACTTTTTATCTCTGTAACACTGTTATCAGTGGAGTGTAAATAAAATTTGCAAACAATTGACTATTTGTGGTACGTGCCTACCGATGAGCGCGTGCGGATTGCATCAGAACAGGGCTTATTGCAAATCTTAAAATATATAAATCATGATTCGCTTAAATATTGTTTTTTCAATAAGAATAATTTTATTTTTTAATAATTCGTCACAATATTCCCGATTGTATGCAATACCTACCAACTAAAATAGTCTTAATATATGTAGTTGCATTTCTTTCTAACATCGTTTTTATGAAAAGGAAAGGGCGTCTTAAAATAAGCGAACAAGCTATCGACTAATTATACGCCCGGTCCGTATAATTGGTGCGTATATTACAAGCAGTTTTAATAGTTAGACAGTTCTAAGTATGCCTTCTTCTATTGATACGACCTAAAGTTGAAAGAGAGAGAGAGACAAAGAGATGTTATGACATTTTAATTAGTTAATAGCCTCCGTCAGGAAAAAAGAGAGAATATAAGTGTGAAGCCAATGTCTCTGTGGCTGCCTGTGACGTCCTAGCTCCTATTTTTATCTGTGTCTGTGTGTTTTTTTGCCTGTATCTTATCCCTTTGCGTTTTAATTCGGGTTGAACGTTGTTAACGGTATGTCCAAGTTACGATACTGCATAGACTATTGTATAGGACGAGGCATCCGGAACATTGTAGTGTTTAAAAGAAGTGACATCAGAAGCTGCACTGCACTGCACATATATTACCTATAAACTGTTTACTTTCAATTTGTTTGTTATATGCACAAGTACATCTTTGTCCAACTGTCTTAACGTTACTAGATATTTTGTGTAGCTAGAATTTTGACAGCGACTTTTCTGAATTTGAAACTTAAAAGAAGTCATTAAGATGGACTAGATATCCGATTCTATTAGTTTTAAGATTTGACCATCATAATAGATGTTCTTATGACAGCCGGCATCAATGCTATTACTTACTATCTAAAGCTTAGAGGGCAGGCCCTTTAAGAGAGCAGGCCCACAATTGTTCGTTGCAGGAATCGGATCACCTACCTCCCTAGCGCAAAGACACGTCGGGAAGGTTTACATCGCTACACGTGGACACAAGAGTCGTGTCATAAACCTTCATCATATCAGCCAAAGTACGTTCACTGCTGGACAAAACACTCCCCCCAAAATGGGGTGATATGCCCTAATCTCCACGCTTGGCAGACGGGTTGGCGATCGCAGTTTTGATGGTCATAGTTCACAGAAAAACGCTGCTGCCCGTTCTCTAGTAGGTATTCCCTCGGACGATTTCTACGCCCCCGCGGGATGAGATGAGGTGATGATATTCTATGCCGTCACCACACAGCAAACCTTATTAGCTTAGAGTTCAATAATGTATGGCATTATTAATCAAAAGACGGTACGAATTTGATGACATCTTACACTGTCGTCGAGTAGAACACTATGATAATATTAATGATGCAGAGAGATGGCAAGCTGTGACAGTGTTAGGTATTAATAAATGGAGATGGTTGTAACTATTCAAAGAAAAGAGGTGATGATAAGAAGTGAATAATTAACTGCTAGATAAATGTGAAAGTTTGTGAGTATGGATGTATATGTTTGTAATCCTTTCACGAAAAAACTACTGAATGTATTTTGACGAAACTTTGTAGTAATATAGCTGATATATCCTAATAACACACAGGTTATAGTTAACAAGAACGTAGCTTTCTATTGGTGAAATAATTTTGAAAATCGGTTTAGTAGATCCAGAGATCACCCCTTACAATGTCACCAACTCACAACCTCACAAACACGCGTTACCTCTTTATAATATTAGTATAGATAAAGTTTAACGCGGGTTAAACGGTAGGGCATAACTAGTTTAAAATAATTCTAAAATATAAATTACGTAGTGACTATGAAATATGTATTTTAAATGTTATAGAAACAAAGTCAAAGTATCTTGGTTACGTATCTGTCACTTACATTTGTGTGTGAAGATGAAACAATATTATTTATTTATTACTCTATGCACTCTAAATTATACAAAAGCGGACTTTGTGCCCAAGGTAAATACCTTACCTTATAATAATACCTTACCTGTGCCAGTACACTTCAGGGTGCACAGATAATACAACTATCAGAAAGTAACAAAGAATAGGCTATACTAAAAGCTGACTATTAATACTAAAATACTGGACTATACAATTATACTATACAGTCCGATCATTTTAAGATTGATTAATATTAAGTAACCGGTGTTGTGGAGCTGTGTTTTTTGGCTGATATGATGATTACTAATATTACATGTAAATAAGTTTTAAATTCATCATTATCATGTCAGCCAAAGTACGCCCACTGCTGGATCGATGCACTGCGATCGCAGTTTGATGGTCATAGTTAGCCACAAAAAAAAGCTGCTGCCCGTTCTGGGGTGCGTAGAACGTGGGGTGCGTCCTCACCCCGGGATGCGGGATGAGATGGGGTGATGATATTCTGTGCCGTCAACACAGCAATGTTATTTCAAAATAATTATGTATTTGAAGAAGTTTTTCGAATGATGTATCTTTACAAGGCTTTAAGCAAGAATTGACTTGTAAAAAAAGTGATGCCCCTAAATACGAATTTCTTTTTTTTAGTTAGCCTAGGAGTCTTTAATGCAGAAATAGAAGCGAGCTTAGGCTCATATCATCTAGTTTAATATCATGAGGCACCCTTGGAATTCTTTAAATATATGAAAAATATTCGCTAAATGTTGCGCAGATGCACTATAATCTGTTTGGTATTTTCTACGTGCTATAATAATATAGACTGTCTTTTGATGTGAGTTTTCGCTCACAAATATGGAGCACCTTTTATATAATAACTTTCAACTGACAAATTACTACGTAAAAATCATATAATCTAATTTGCCTACCTTTTTAAGTACTTAGCGCTCCAAAGAAATTTAATACAATAAAGTAACACTATTAAAAAGGACTTTATTGAAAGGAGCAGAAAAACTGTCATAACAGGACATCACTCCAATTCTCAAATGGCCTACCAACCTTTATTATTCTGTTTGAAATTGAGTCTTGTCTTCATTAATATACGAATTGATTTAATATTACATCGCATTGGGTGTTTGTCCCTTTGAGAAGTGGGAGGCCAAGGGTGCGAATTAAAAAGTAGAATGACGTCAAAATGGGGGTGAGCTGAGTTTCCAAGTGGCTCGTCAGCAAATTATAGACTAAGTTTAGCGGCCGTAGAGACACAACTTGAGAGCGCAAAGCCAAACTTTCCGTGATACAAACTTATGATTTTCATTAAATTCTGTCTTACCTAGTATTAATCTACGCTACTGTTGCTAGAACGTTCGTATTTCATCTTCCACGTAGCTACTGATTAATAACTTGTTTCTACATTTATAAGCTTAGTTGTTCATCATATTAGCAAACTTTTATATACCAAGGAATCTCACAAAGAGAAGACTTCAAATAATTTCACTAAATTGGATGAATTTACATTTTTTTATATTTCTCATTGTTAATCTTTATTACACACAATCAAATATAGATGTCAATAAAATATACACAATTATGTTTTTCTATTTTTTTTTGTGACTCGACCCGCACTAGGGAAATTAATCCGTGTGTGGCAGGGTACTTTACAAGCATATAATTGACGGAGAAATCCTTATCTTGTGGTGGTGACTGTCTTAATCGCTGCATCGTGCAAAAATCTCTCTCTAATATAGCTGGTATGAGAAGAACTACTAAGATTGTTAGATTGTAACACACGCCGAATCAAAATTGACACAAATAAAATGCTTTATCCTTTTCATAAGAACGATGTTAGCAAGAAAAGCAAAAGCAAAGATATTATGATTATTTTAGGTGGTACTGCACAGGATCAGTGGCATAATTTTTTTATTACTACCAATAGGTAAAAATACATACATGTCTACGTATCAATTCTTACTTATGCCTTCTTAATATACTAATAAATAAAATGAATTAGCGATAACAAAATCTTAGTTTTCTTTGTACCCTCATGTTATTTGTATGCCACCTTGACTATTAGTTTAAGGTCACCCAAACCCCGATAAATTACACTTAGGTATAGAAAAATATACTAAAGTTTATCATAAAAGCTAAAAAACATGGAGGCCAAATCAAATTACTATTAACAGACTTACGATCCAGCCTGGCCTTGCATGTAGATAACTATAAATAGTTGTAATTTTCGAAGAAAGGTCTAATTTTTTAATTACCTAGACCCCATGTACCACGCTGATAATGTAGCCGAAAGAAAATTTTAAACCACTTTAATAGTACCCATTACTAACATAAAATACACATATTTTTTGTCTTTATAACTAAGAGAAAAGTTCAGATAACAGAATTAAAGCAAAAACGAAAATCATTGACAGCAAATAAGAGATTCTTAAGGGGATAATTCTATCTCAAGAGCTCCATTATATTTTCTTAAACAATTAACAAAATCCATTTAACGTTCAAGTCTACAACGTTTTCTAAACATCGGTTTGCAACTTGAACCATTTCGAGTACTCAACTTGTTCATACGAACACATACGAGCCTAACTAACTGAATAAAGTAGCGTCGCACGAAACTCTGTGATACAAACTTTCGACTTGCAAGATTTGCGAAAATGCTCGCGGCTTTTCTTGTTAGGGCGCGAATGGATCATGCGTTTTAGATGAGTTTTGATTTTTGTTCTGTAATGTAATTTAATTTAATTTTCGCGGAACGCAAGACCAGCAATTGTGGATATCTTTGGAAAAACAATCTTGAACATGCAGGTGAGGGCTAAAGTAAATCCATATTTACGACTAAATATCTAAGTTTATTTTACCAAAACATTAATGAGTTTCTTAATAAATCTGACTTAAGTTTTAATTTTATAGCATTATTCGCAATGCAAAGCGTTTATCTTATCTCAAAAATGGGAAATCATAAATTTAATCGTCCGGCGGGTCTCGTATCGTCGTCTCGAATTGTAACAATGTAATATTGGCTGGTGACACCCTAAAAAACCTTAAAAGTATAACTCTAGATTTTACATGTACATTATTAAATAATAACCTAAAACCAGTAATACAACAAGCAAAAAGATTTGTAAGCAACATTTGTATAGATAATATTTGCATACAAATTTGCAAGATAATGTCAGACAGAAGTGTTGTAATTAACCCCCTATCAAAACCCAGTGCCCAATGAATAAATATGAATGTATAAAAAATCAATAAAAAATCTAATTATTGGCGTATAACTCGACGAGATTATGGCAGCAGTAATATGGAAAAGTTTCAATACTGTACCTATTAAAAATATATCTTTCTCAGAATTAACATAAAACTGGCCCAAACTATCAACACAGATGAATTGCTTACAGCATATTATGGTGTAGTGGAATCTATTTTTCGTACATCATCAGCCTGAAATTGTCTACTGCTGAAACCCCTAAAGGCCATTGGAGCAGTTTGCCGTAGTCACCGCGCTAATATTATTTGAGCAAATAAAAATATAATTATCGTAATTTTTTTAAATGAAATCTTTAATATAAGTACCAAGGAGATCTGGTTCTCCAAATCAAATATTGATTTCTATTGTTGTTTACTATAACTTAGATTAACTCAGACAGGGTGTTACTGTCAATGGTCCGCACTTCAGAGTAATCTGATGTTTTTGGTTTTATAACCAAACTCCAGTAAAGGACTAGTTTAGCAAGTTAAGAACGATTAAAGTGAGCGGGGTTCGTTTGTATGTATATATTGTGTTCTTTGTAATTTGGTGGTCATTATCTAATGATAATGAAGGAAGGAAGGAAGAACTTGTGAGTAAATTAAAATGACGGTCGCGCTTTGATTTCTTTCTACTACATTTTAATATTACTTTTAAAAACGTTTTGTATGATTGAAGCCTTCAGTGTGACACCTACGAGCGATACGAAAGTGGATTTAGAAGCACGTCGCTTCGTTTTAACTTGTTATGTATGTGTTTAGAAATAAATTGATACAACTTTCTAAGTGCTTCTGTATTTTAAGGGGATAATGCTTTTTATGAGTTTGTATCAGATTACGATGTACTTACCTATTTAGATTTAAAATAAAATTGTGTTATCTGCGCTAAGCGTACATTATTGTGTGTGAATTACGTTAAGCGGTACACATTGCAAACACAAAAGTAAAACAGTGATCTCAACTTACGACGATGCAATGATGGAAAAAAATTAAGCTGACTGAGGAGCACTGATGAACACTAGACTGCATACATATCTGTGCGCAATGTAGTTTAAGCCGAAAAAACGTTCGCGCCAAAACAAGTTTACTCTTATAAAGTTATGATATTATTTTTCCTTAATACAAAAAAAAAACATCGTCATTATCATATCAGCCGAAAAACGCCCACTGCTGGACAAAGGTATCTCCCAAAGATCTCCACAATTACCGGTCTTGCGCTCTTCGCATTCAGCGCCTTCCAGTGACCTTCACAGGATCATCGGTCATCAATAATATAAAATCTGCTTTTTAAAAACCGTCGTTTTATTTTACCAGGTTTGGAGGATGAACTATGTCTCCAAATTTTAGGAATAAAAATAAATAAAAACAAATAAAAAATACGTCAATGTCTAATTGTTTTTTTTTTTATTTGTTAGAAACTAATGTAAACTCTAAACTAAACGTATTTTAAAGATATGATGAATAAAATAAATTAATAACAGTTGCAAAATGTTTTATAATTGCTGATAAATATTGAATTACATACCGCAAATATCTCCAAGACATTGCCTTGAGGGTAAAAAATTATACAAAGCTAAGCAATATGAAACAAGTACGTGATTTTCACATACTTGTTTCATTGTTTCATCTATAAGTGCATAAACTACATATGCTCACTCGTACAAACGGTACAAAAGACTAGGCTATTCAATTTAAGGTTCCGTACAAAAAAAGAAAAAAAAATCTTATGGTGCGGTCTCCGTTTGCTTTTCTCAGCAGTATGATGCAGCATACTTACTAATCCTATAGATTTGCAGTAAACATTTATTAAAAATCTTTAAAATGTCGAAAAGTAATTATAATTTAGTAAATAATTGAAAAATATGGAATCATTTTTTTAAATGCATGAAATTATTATAAGTATATTTAACCGCACAGCATAAAATAAAATTCTATAAATACAGATTTAGACATATCTATACAAACTATTTAGTAATGCTATGGACTGTCCAGAATAGTCCAGATCTTCTTAGCAAGATTTATTTTATTTATTTATTTATTTAATCTACTAAACATTATCATGACAGGTTTTGTACCCAATGCGATAATGCGAACAATATTATTAATTATTACTAATTAAATCCAGAGTCACCCTCACGAATTCCGCCAATGAACAATTAAAAATGTCCACTCTTTGTGAGGCGCTGTTTAATACTCGTAGGCCTCTCGCCACCGGTGCGAATTTACCAATGTTAGTATGCGCCACCGAGACGTCAAAAAGCCGTGCCCTCGGCGCTTGCCGCAACCTGGTGTTTGGAACGAGCAGCTTATTAACCGTACCAAATCTCTCGCTACCCTCGCCTACTTCTAAAATGCCCGCATTACTGAACAAGTTTTGAAAATCATTCACCACTTGCTAGGATTACTCAACACAAGATGTTTTTTTTTCTAACGTGACGTATGCAGTTAGCCTAACGGCTTTCACTGCTTCACCGGACTATAGAGGTGAGCGTGGGCTCTAAACGTCTAGCAAATCAAAACTACAAACTATGTACCCGCGCCGGAGGGCTCCCCCTTTGGAGTTAGAACCTCAACTCTGGGCGGTTACTGGCGGGGAGATGCAAGAGGGCGTATCGTTTTAGGGATGTTTTCTGAAACATTCGCTCTACGTTAATACGCAACGCGGACCACTCTTCCGGTCTAGGTCTAGAGAAGTCATCGAATCGAATGCAAACTAAGGGTCATGGAGGACGCTGAACGCAACAACACAAAGTACAAAGCTATATCATGTACCTCGAAAACATTGACATTTTCTCTATTAAACTATGAAAATATAAATCCTAAATCTTCAATCCAAATTTGTATCTCAAATTTATATTTATTAATTCATTCATTTATTGCACACCATAATATGCAAGAAAAGTTGTTACAGTAATTACGAACATGGACCCTGTAGGGCGCATAAAACTTAGAATTTCTTTATGTACTATGTGAAACTGCTGCCATAATTATATTATTTCTAATAAATTGGTTTGTTAGTTTATGCTGTGGTCTCCAATAATTTAAGAAGCACAATGAATTAAATTATTGTAATCAATTAAACCAAGTATGGTATTGTTAGATATCCCAATAAAATAAAATAAATGTATGTATGTTCAACAAGCAACATTTTAATAAGTATTTTGTTATATTTGTAAACGGGATTATATCACAAAGTATAGTAACTAGTTCATGTTCCAAAACTCGTGATTAAGCATTTACAAAAATCATACAATATAATTATTTCAGCTGATAAATGGTTATGAAAATATTAACTACTGAAAAGACAACATATACAAATCTTTTTGTAGGTAAGAAAAGGCCGTAACTTTTTATTAATTAAATCTAACACTTATAATAATCAATATATCAAGTAAATTATTCACCAACGCCTACATTAAACGCAGTACAAATATCCATTTGAAGTTAATTGCCTGGAAAATAGGTAGGTACTTCTAAATTTTCGAATCGAACTTTGTTCAAACATTGTACAAAGTGGATTTTACCCACAACATGCTGCACCATATTTCCCGACATAAATAGGGCATCCTTTGTTTACCCATGGGTATCATAAAAGGGAAATAATTAATCATCGTATCATGTTGAGAACATAGGACGATATATTGGATTACTGGTAGTAAACTCCTGCGTAGGTACTCTCTGTTAGCAATGTTCTCCGCGTAGGGTTATTTTTGGGCGTAGGTACACACTACTTTTTCTAAAATGCCGAATAAAAAAATATATACATAAAAATGAACTTTTGCCTTTATACAATCTTAAACTATGAATTTGATCATGTAATGGTCTTAAGCAAAGTAATGTGCATGAAGGATTCTGAGTTAGTATAACTAATCTTCAAAAGATGGCGCCATCATTCCAATGAGTACAGCTAGTTTTAAAATAAATTATCATTTTTAAAATTTCAGCATTGTTTTATAGCAAGACCATGACTCCCGGTAGCTATTTTTGAAACACTTTACTACTATGTAGGAGAACAGCGTGTCACGTAACTCAATTACGATTGCAAAACAACTACAGTTATATGCAGCAAATTACCGAATTGCAGCGTGAAATTGCTAGTGTCCATAAAAACCCCAAATTCGTAAAGTTATTTTGTGCCCAATAGATGTTACAAAACTACAAAAGGATAAAATTGGTTTATCGCGAGAAGAATAAATTAGGTTCATTTATAGGTATAAACCACGTTGACTACGAGTTCTATTAGCAGAAAAAGAAATCAAGATTTATAGCAAATTGTTTGAGCAATCAATCATTTATTCTCATGACACATTTTTTCTATTTTTTTACATAATATTTTTCAGACATCTTTAAAATATATAATATTTACAATTAGCTTTGCACTGCTTCACCGGACAATAGGGGCTCATGTCGTCTCATCATCATTTCCATGTCAGCCGAAGTAAGTCCACCGCTGGATAAAGGCCTCCCCAAAGAATGGGGGGATATGCCATAATCGCCGCGCTTGGGTGACGGGTTGGCGATCGCAGTTTGATGGACATAGTTCACAGAAAAATGCTACTGCCCGTTCTCTGGTTGTACCAACCAAAGTAGAAATTATCCGAGGGAATACCCTCGGATGATTTCTACGCCCCCCACGGGATGAGATGGAGTGATGATATTACATGCCATCACCACACAGCAATTTTACCTCTAGCAAATTAGTATTCATCTTTATACTAGTCCCTATCTATAACAAAATCCATAAAAAATAATATGTGCAAATACAAAAACGCGACTGAAGACATTACTAAAATAACCACACCTGTCAATTAGTAAGAGTTATCAAGAAGCTATTCCATCCAAATGTATTGCCGTTGGGAAAAATTCCGACAATTCGTAAATTGTCAAAACTCACAACTTACCCCAAAAGTATATGGGTATCTATAAACCAGAATTAACTGACTTCACGGTCGCTGATCACAGTAACGAGATCGACTGTCTCTTTATTCTAGTTAATTAATTCACCCATTTTTTGTTTTGGCTTCTAAATCAGGAGAGCTAGAAATAATGACCACAAACGTCCATTAAAATATAAAAAAGTGCTTTTAAAATTGGCCGCTTTCCAGTATAGACAAAGTATTGCAACATTGCATACGTGGGTCACAGACAAAATATAGGTTAGCGAAAAGTCATACAAATTCTTTTGTAAGAGCAGGCATACAGATTGTTCGTCCAGCGCCTAACGCTTTTTTGTATAAGCACCGCCCACAATTTATCGGTACCCACAAATATAAAACTATTTTCATACTAATTTTAGATTTCTAGGTACAGTTTTTGTTGAGTAGTAGGGATTTATAAAATCGTCGTGGGTTGTTCCATTTTAGTAGAAATAACAAATTATTTTTAAAAATCTCCTTAATATTTTTAATGAATTCTCTAAATAGCAATTATTAGGATCATTAATGAGGTTGTTCCTATTGTAGATTTACAATCCCTTAAGTAGGACCTGCACATATTACGTCCAACTTGCGCCAACGCGAGTGACGGAGAGTGCTCTTATATTAAATCAAACATCGATACCTATGAACTACTAGTCTTCGCTTCACCAGCTTAGATGAGTTGTGAAGATTAATGCACAGTCTAGATCTTAATTATCTGTTCTAAGCTACAGCTCCTAATATTACTATTTTGGAGCTTAAGGTATAAAGATTTTAATGGCACTCGCCTTGCCTCGACCAAATCTAAATATATTGCATATGTCACTATATAAAATGCCACTTCTAAATCTTATATGATCTGTGGATGCAAACCAGCACAATTTAATTTTTTTAAATCGTCGGTTTTAGCAATTTTTAGGCAATGTCTATAAAATTGCAAATTAGTTCAATAAAATGTTCGTTTTCAAGCAATATCGAATGGACGATCACTGGGTTCAACGTTATGGTTGGCATGGTTGGTAGTTGGCACGCAAAATGTGTCTTTTTATCTAAAAATTAATATCATTCGAGATATTCCAACAGTTATTTCGACTAAAGTATTGTTTGTTTTAATTTAGAAGTTGTTTAGATGTATTAAAAAATAATGATGGATGCATTTTATACTGCGTGGAAACAAACAGGTTGTGAAGTACCTACATATCTTCATCGCCTGTCCATCCTCTTAAGCTTTCAATAAAATGTGATTATTTAAATAACATATGAACTTTAATGCTCGAGAGCGTGCTCACGTATGTAGTATGTATATACATGTGAGTATGTATGAGCGTATGTAGAACAACGTAAAGAACGATTAGTACTCCCATAATTTTATCGGTCCATCTGCGTGAGCGCTCGTACTCTACTGTTCGCCGAGCACACAACGTACAGTTTTGATTTTCTGACGATTTTATTATATGTATAGATAACCTTACCATCAAAACCACCGATCCTAATTTAAAAATGAGCGGCAGTTTCGATAGTTCAATCACATTGTTAAAACCCGCAATGATGAACCCGCTGAGTTTGTTTTACTGGGCTTTATCATTTGGGGCGCATTGGGTCCGGTGGTAGCCATTAAAGCGCGACCACCCTTATGAATACAAAGTCCACTATAATAATAATATGTAATTTTCACCTTAGTATAGACAGAACCATTCAAACAAGATGTAGGTAGTAAATTAAATCTAAACTTTAAATTTCGATGAAAAACCTATATAAAAGCTTGACAGTAACTTAATATAAGCTAGCTAAATAACTAAATCAAAAAATCATAAATTAAATGTTATATCTAAACGTTTTCATACAATCTGTGTACTTAAATAGAGGTATCTATCTATATGTACCTTTTTTTTTTTGTTAAGTCAGGTGGAATGCCTACGCATGCCAACCGCGAAAAGTGTCTGCTGGGTGGGTATGTCGGACTCGCACCGACTAAACCTAACCTGCCGTGGACTTCTTCTGGCGCCTCATAGGGGGAGCCCCGGGAACGCGGGTATGCTGCTCCAGTGCCCCATCTATATGTACCTAGAAATAATTATATTTTCTTAATTACTACTCTGTCAAGAAAGTACCGGGAAAAGATCAATAATATACAAAATGTTTGTTATTTATCCAAATTTATTTTATCACCTTCAACATACACTTATGCCAACGAATAATCCATTCATCAAAACATTTTTTAAACGCTGCTTTCGGAATTGAGTTCAGTTCTCGCCGCGAATTCGCCTTTACTCGTATGTCTTCTACCGATTGAAAACGGGTACCACGAAGTGGTAATTTGAGTTTAGGAAAAAGAAAGAAGTCAGCTGGAGCCATATCTGGTGAATATGGTTGTTGCTGGATGGTATTTGTTGAGTGTTTGGTCAAAAATTCGTTCACAATAATGGCCTTGTGCGAAGGTGCATTATCGTGGTGCAAAATCCAAGAATTTCCTTTCCACAAATCTATCCTTTTTCGTCGAATTTGCTCTCTTGAACGCCGCATAACGCTCAAATAATATTCTTTATTTACCGTTCGACCTTCCGGTAAGAATTCAGACTTGCTTAAAAGTATGTATGTCGACTATTGCATCAGTTTATGAGCTAAACTGCGACATATAGACAAACACAAAGATCCAAACATATAACTTGAGCCCCCGCTTGCCTCAAATGTCCAGTTAAACAGTCAACAAATAAAATAATACCCGAAAATATACACCTCAAATAAGTGACACCCATCTTTTTTGCTGAGAATTAACTGACTCTTAATTACTAAGAAAGTCCAAGTAGAATTTAGAACACTTAACTGCTTAAATATTAATACGTAGTAACAAGAACAAAAGAAACCACGCCCAACAGCGTCTTAAATTTCAATTCAAATCATACGACATTAAAACATATTTCAACAGCCTCAGTAGCCCTTATAAAGTAAGTAGTACTTATAAAGGGGAAAATTTATGTAGTACCGACAAAAACCGACCGCCCAATGCTACAGATACTTGTGACCGTAGAGTTTGACATCGAGCGAATAAGGTTTATTTATTAGGAAAGTTTCTAACGCCAGCAGTAAATCAACAACACGTCCAGAAAAAGCACAACTAATATGACCGTGGAACTGTTAATACTGCTGCCCCATATCTGTGACATGGGAATCACAATATTTGTTCGCAATTTTGTTTGACATTAATATGATAAAAAAGTTAGATGGGTGTCGCGGATCGGTGGACTGCGAAATGACAGAAAAGTTTGTATAGGACTATTACATGAATATTAATGAATACCTATCTCCCAAATTTTCGTGCTCGTATAAATTACGGAAGTTTTGTTGAACTGGAGCTGAGGTTGCATTTTAACGTTTAATGACATGGTGATTACAAACATACCTCCAGTTCGAATTCAGTTTAGAGTCCCTAAATTCACGTACAGTACCGCAAACTTATCTGGCCCGCTGGCAGCGTCGCTGTTATCGCATTTAGTGTTGCAAGTAACTATTTTTTGGAATAAAGTGGGTAAAAATAATATGCACATTGTAACGTAAATATTACTTCACTAAAAAGCAAACAAATACTGTAATTACAAATCTTTATATTTTTCTACAATAATTATGATCATTTACCTAAAATGTATGCTGAGTGTTCTCTAACGGAGATACTCCAGGTATTATTATGTCACCGGAATTGTTTAATTCAGAAGTCATTTCATCATCATAATTATCGTAATCACTGCTTTCACTTTCACTACCTAAATGAATGATGAAACGTCGTCGTTCTCTCGCTAAGTATCCACCCCTTTTTCGATACTCATTTTCAATATTTTTTACACGATTGCCATTCATTAACTATTATTTTATCAAAAGCTTCTGCAATCAATGTAGGCATTTCAGAATTCGATCTACCAATATTCTGATCTGCTATAAATTTTTACATCTGCTTGCTCGTTTTCTTTCACAAGTTTTCTTACAAATCACTCCCCGTCACCTACAATGGAAATAGCAAAAATTAAATAAGTAATGAATATTTTAAAATATCTATTTTAATTTAAAGTGCGAGGGGAATTTCGTATTTTTTCAGAAGCTGACAACACTAACCTGTTGCAGCAGCTACGCGTTCATACAACTTATTGAAGGGTATAATTGGTGCCTGAAGGCGTTTTTCTTCTTTCATATAATTAAATACTTGATATAACGTTCCTCGTATCACTTTTAAAGCTTTCGGCATTTTTCACAATTAAAAACCACAAAAAGAAAAATAAATACGCGCAACAAACAATCAATAGCAGGAATGTCAGGGAATAACAGGCCGATTGACATTTCAAACTGGCGTCGTTAGTTCTACTTTTGGCCACCGGGCCAGATAAGTTTGTAGCACTATAAAATTACTTCAACGTTTTGAAACTAACACACAATCAAACTTTAACTTTCGCAAGTGAATAATTGCCTTTCTTTATATAAGACAGATACATAATTAGATGAATTTTGATCAACTTATTATTTATTTTTAATTATTTCATCATGTCAGCAGAAAGACGTTTACCACTGGACAAAGGCCTCTCTCAAGGATCTCCACAATACTCCGGTCACCTAACGGTAGCCTAGTTGGTAGTGATCCTGCCTACGAAGCTGGTGGTCCTGGGTTCGAATCCCGGTAAGTGCAAATATTTGTGTGATGAGCACGCATATTTGTTTCTGAGTCATGGATGTTTTCTATGTATATAAGTATTTATCTATCTATATAAGTACGTATATCGTCGCCTGGTACCCATAGTACAAGCTTTGCTTAGTTTGGGGCTAGGATGATCTGTGTGACATTTTCCCAGAAAAAAAAAAAAAATAATAATAATAACATCACAAGATCGAGGTCTCCCTACTAGGTAGACCTCGATCTTGTGATGTATCTATCTTACTTATTTTTGCAATAAAGTGTACTTCTTCTTCTTCTTCTTGTGATGTTATTGTGGAGATCCTTGAGAGAGGCCTTTGTCCAGTGGTAAACGTCTTTCTGCTGGCATGATGAAATAATTAAAAATAAATATTAAATTTTTTGGCCTGCCCATGCACGCTGTATCTTCCGGTTCATGCTCGATACTCCAGAACCTTTCTACAGCAGCTGATGGTTCTACGAACCCCAAACATGTTTATAGCTTCTTTTAAAAAGTCAGATAACATCGTTTTGCTATTGAGCTACTAACTTAACATTTTACTTTTATGCGTTAATCATACTGACGGTAAGAAAATACACGTGAAATATAATTATAACTCATGAATCAGGTATTATCAACCCATAAATATTATATACCTATTTGTCTCTTAATCAATTATTGCTTAACTTTACTGATACATAAAGTACGTTTGATGCTCGCGCTAATAACCCCTGTTTCTACTTCAATAATGATGCACAATATTTCGCTGGTTATAGCATTATGCACAGAACGGAGTTACAAATCTTGAGAATACCCTTAAATCTAGACTAGATTTAAGCGCACTCTGAAGCACTAGCTACGTAATTGGAGAAACACCATATGTGTCTACACAAACAACGGGTTAGACAGGCAGCCGCCTACTCGACCAGCGAAAGGTCTGGTATCAGTCATATTGTTTAAGGTGCTAATACTACTTAATTCCTGACCGTCCCGTAATAAGGAATGTTCTTAAAAAATTCACTGTAATATTTTTATAATTATAATTAGACAATCGAGGCAGAAGTGTACTTAAAATAAAAACCTTAATATGTATCGTTCAGAATGTATATTAGACCAAGTTAAATATGTAATAAACAACATGTAGAAAAAGATGAAACATAATAATTAATTACGTTTACATAGTCATTATATTGAAAAATATTTATATTTTGATACGACTTAATCATGAGCCATCAGCCCATTTAACGGTTTACGGTAGTATTTTCAATACTTTTGGTTATAGTCTTGAACATGCAAATCAATTAAAGTGCTGTAATAGTTGTTGCTGGCAACACAAGTTTTTACTATTAATTTTTAATCTGTAAAGTACCTACTTACTTTCAGTAAGCAGTCTGTGCCTTGCGACATATTCAATAGAATCAATCGATTATACTTCTTCTCGACATCGGCGTTGTAACGGTGCTTAACTCTATTTCTGCATCATCACAGACACACATCATCAGACATCTTTTGACGATTTCGACGGTCACCGTAGCCTAGTTGGTAGTGCTCCTGCCTACGAAGCTGGTGGTCCTGGGTTCAAATCCCGGTAAGTGCAAATATTTGTGTGATGAGCACGAATATTTGATTCCGAGTCATGGATGTATTCTATGTATTTAAGTATTTATCTATCTATATAAGTATGTCTATCGTCGCCTGGTACCCATAGTGCAAGCTTTGCTTAGTTTGGGGCTAGGATGATCTGTGTGACATTGTTCCCAGATATTATTATTATATTATATTTGAAATGTAATAATTTTTCCCACATAACACGGATTTTATTGAATCAACAAACTACAAACCACAACCATCGAACATTCAAACAATAGTGTCTGATTCATCTATTTTCTAAAAAGGTTTTTGGTTACATCCTTACATCAAAACATGAATTCTTTGTACCATATCAACATGAAATTGCATCTTAAAATTACATAATAAATTAGATGCAATGGATATTTTATAGCTAGAGAAAGCACACATTTACTAGCTTAATAGTTATTTAATGTGACAAAAGTTATAGCCGTATGCACCTTACGCTCTAAAAGTATCATTACACAGCAGGTATCTAAGAAGTTAATATTCAATATCGATCAACCTCCGAAGTGATGGGCAATTCAATAAAATTTACTACGATTTTGACGACACAAAACAATGAATTTAACGTTAAATGTCGATATTATACCTACGCTGGAGTTTTATGTGTGCATAACAAATATCAATTGGACTGTACTAAAATCACGGTACTCTTATACATCTACATATATATAGGTACGAAATAATCTAAGTGTGTACTGTAATAATAATAAGTACACTTTATTGCGTCAAATTTCTGTGTGGTGATGGCATAGAATATCATCACCCCATCTCATCCCGTGGGTGGCGTACAGATCGACCGAGGGAAAACCTACCAGGGAACGGGCCGCAGCGTTTTTCTGTGAACTATGACCATCAGACTGCGATCCTCAACCCGTCTGCCAAGCGTGGCGATTATGGCATATCCCCCCATTCTTTGGGGAGGCTTTTGTCCAGCACTGGATGTACTTTAGCTGACATGATAATAATGATTGCGTCAAATAATTTACAATTCAGTAAAATAAGACCAACACCTAAGTACCTAATGTTAATGCAATGGGTGGCCTTATTACTAAAAGCGTTATCTTATATATCTAAGCATGTATTAATAATAATTATGTCCTCTTAGCCGATTTTGGCCACGGCGGCCTGGCTTAATGGAGACTAGCTATCTGCGCGGTACATATTATATTGCACAAGTGTCTGCGCAAACACAGGGGCACTTTTTAAACCACCTCTCTCATGATCCGATGGGATGACTAGCGACACGACCGGAAAGAGGTATAGGACCGACGGCTTTACTTTCTCTCCGAGGCACGGGGGTGTAATACCGCTAAGTCCTAAAGTACAGGCTGATACTAAAAAAAAATCTTAACAGAAAAATCCCAAGATACCTTTTTGGCCCGACCCGGGATTCCAACCCAGGACCTCATTATCTACGGTTGTACACGCTACCGCTAGACCAACAAGGAGTATTATTTTATATCTAAGTGTGTACCTATGCTGGAGGGCACAAACTTTATTTATATACATCCACCTACCCATGCAAATCCGGGGCCGGTCACTAGTCGCACATAAAATTTAAATCAATGATTTCGTACATTAATTATTCGCTCATAATTTTCCCAAAGAAATTACTTTAGATTTTTATAACGTTTTATCTCTGTGTATCCAATAAAATTAAAATATCAAATACTTAAAGCATTGAATTTTAATGCGAACAAAGAGTACAATTTAAAAGATTAAAATGCACGAATACCTTAGTACACGAACGAACATTGTAGTACGAGATTAATACTATAAAATTCTAATTGGAGTCTTTAATAAAACAATGGTATAAACTTTTGTACAAGGTTTGTTGCACTTGCTCCTGTCTTACTCAATTACATTTAACTAGAAACAACCATTTATTTCAATTATAACGGCCAACGTTTAATTTGGGTAAATACCAATTTTATGGGTATTGAAGATTATTGTGGTTTGGTCGGTGATGGATCCTAAAGGGGTTTTTGAAATTTAATAGCTCCGTTTTAAATTAACGCTACAGTATTATGGATGACCTTTTGATGAAAATTTATTTGTTTTTAATTGTAAACCTCTTTATGATAAGTACTAGTTCATCTATAAAAAGTGAGAGATGTGTGAGGAGAGGTAGTCTCTCTATATGTAATTAATTTACTGACTGCCTCGTTGGTCTAGCGGTAGCGTGTTCACCCGCAAAGAACGAGGTCGTGGGTTCAAATCTCGGGTCGGGCCAAAAGTGATTTTGGGACTTTACTGTGAAAACAATTGCTAACCATCAGCCCGAAGTCTGGGAGTTGGCGGTATTATACCCCCGTGCCTCGAAGAGCACGTAAAGCCGTCGGTCATGTACCTGACCTCTTTCCAGTCGTGTCGCTAGGCGTTCCATCGAATCATGAGAGTGATGGAATAGAAAGTGCTCCTGTGTTTGCGCACACTAATGTGCACTAAAATATGTCCCGCGCAGATGGCTAATCTCTATTTAGACTGGCCGCCGTGGCCGAAATTTGGCTAGAAGGACATTATTATTATTATTAATACATGTTTAGCTATATAAGAGATCGCTTTAGTGACAAGGCCGCCCATTGCATTAACATTAGGTAGTGTTTTTTATTTTACTGAATCGTAAATTATTTGACGTAATCATCATTATCATGTCAGCCAAAGTACGTCCACTCCTGGACAAAAGCCTCCCCAAAGAATATGGGGATATGACATAATCACCACGCTTGGCACACGGGTTGACGATCGCAGTCTGATGGTCATAGTTCACAGAAAACGCTGCTGCCCGTTCGTTTCGATAATAATATCTTGATGTGATAAGCATGACTATTTGTTTGTGTCTGGGTGCTGTTTATCTATAGTATGTAGGTATGTATTTTTAAATATATAAGTAAAACTCTGCCTAGTTTGGGAACAGATTACTATGTGTTAGTTGTCCTACGATATGTATCTATTATTATTTATTTAAGTATCAAAAATTTATTTATTATATTGAACTCACTATTTTTAAATTCTATTCTTAATTCTGTATGAGTTTGACGTGGTTGGTAGATACATGCCTTGCACGCCGCAGGTCAAGGGCTCGATTCCCACCCAGGGCCTCTACCGGCTAACTCGACGAACATGGATTTCGTGAATGGCGTTCAAATAAATTAAGGTTAAAAATGACTTAATCAATCGTTAAATCGGCTTCCATGACCACATGTGACGTCATAAATGGTCCGGAATCGATTGTCAACGTTAAAGCCGATTTAACTATTGATTAAGTTATTTTTAACCTTAATTTATTTAAAAGCCATTCACGAAATCGATGTTCGGCGACTTAGCCGGTAGAGCCCCTGGACAGATAATTGTGTGCATGAACTATATATATTTGTGTCTATTTGTCCTGAGTCTTCTGTAACTATCTATATAAGTATGTATTTACAAAAGAAAAGTAGTATATCAGCTATCTGGTTGCCATAGTACAAGCTCTAATGAATATAAAATTTATTTTAGTACATCGTTACATTTTGTGAATATCATAACATTACTTAGATTACAGATTACCGTATAGTATTTGACATCGAACCATGTAACAATGGCGACCAAAATAACAACAAATTGATGTGACTAAGCATTATCTAATATCCTATCGAGAGACAGAATAAATTGCCTTTTAAAATCTGGTCCACCCTATAATATTAACAATAACATCGGTTGTATATCAATGAAGTTTCGCCCACCTCGTCGACAAAAGTACACAAAGGTATGGAATGCTGTACATTAGCATATCGGTGTATACGTTTTGATGCTGTTGCGATGAACCATCGATGAGTGCGTCCGACCGATACCGATCACAGAGAAAAAGGTCGCCCGACCCTCAATAGTATAACCCAAAAGAAATACGCGTCAAACTTCCTTACCCATTCAAATTTAGACTTTTTTGCTTAAGGCATAATGCTGACTGTTATTTAGTTGTTGGAACAAATAAATTGGCAGTCGTATCTTATTTCTTTTCAAATCACTGGTGACTCATTTCGTCCGTACTAGCTTTTTATGCAGGCAATCCAATTGAATCTTTGAAAAAAGTCGTTATTTGAATTCAATTTAAATACTGTAAACGATATTGTACGAAATCCTATTGGGTATTGTATTCATAATGTAGAAAGGTCAACAATGCAGTTGCCTTTTATGTGCCACGTCAAAATTCAACGTCTAGATTTTCGTGGAAATTTTACGAGACAGCAAAACTTTTCACAATGACGACGTAACAAAATCTGCGGAAATATTTTAAGTTTGGGAAATGAAAGCATGGGTGTAGGTACGTCAACTTTGTAGTAACCTTAAAAATATTATACTACCTATATTCAGCATGACATTTGTCATTTGTGTTATGATGCTTTCATAATATATTTAATACTACCCCGCGGTTTTACCCACGTTAAAATTTTATAAATTATAGCCTATATGTTATTCGGATCTATAAGCCATTATACTACAAAATTTCATCAAAATCCGTTCGGCAGTTTTTGCGTGAAGAAGTAACAAGCATACACACTCACACACTCACAAACTTTCGCCTTTATAATATTAGTATGATTTTCAGTTTCGGAAATAAACGAATAAAGAAGAAAGAAAGAACATATATTTAGACTTATAGACATAGACTTATAGATATTAGACACTTAAGGTACATTACTAGAATTTAGGCGATTGGGGTACAACACACAGAACCTCATCATCATCATCATATCAGCCGAAAGACGTCCACTGCTGGACAAAGGCCTCCCCCAAGGATCTCCACAATAGCCGGTCCTGCGCTGCCCGCATCCAGCGGCTTCCCGCGGCCCGCACAAGATCGTCGGTCCACCGTGTAGGAGGCCTGCCCACGCTGCGTCTTCCGGTTCGTGGTCGCCACTCGAGAACCTTTCTGCCCCATCGGCCGTCAGTTCTACGAGCTATATGCCCTGCCCACTGCCACTTCAGTTTGGCAATTCTTTGGGCTATGTCGGTTACTTTGGTTCGCCTGCGGATCTCAGCATTTCTGATTCGATCTCGCAGGGAAACTCCAAGCATAGCCCTTTCCATTGCTCTTTGAGTGACCTTGAGCCGCCTGATAAGGCCTATAGTGAGCGACCACGTCTTTGTTCCATAAGTCATCACTGGCAACACACACTGGTCGAAGACTATCGACTTGAGACACTGCGGTATTTGGGACGAGAAGATATTGCGTAGCTTCCCGAACGCTGCCCAGCCGAGTTGGATTCTACGATTGACCTCCTTTTCGAAGTTGGACCTACCTAGTTGGATGGTCTGTCCTAGGTAAATATAGTTCTCTACAACTTCGAGTGCAGAGTCTCCAACCTTAACTAGAGTGGGTGTAACATGGATGTTCGACATGATTTTCGTCTTATCCATGTTCATTTTCAGACCCACTTGTTGAGAGACTCTACTGAGGCCATCGAGCATTGTACCGAGGTCGTCAAGGGTCTCAGCCATGACTACTATATCGTCGGCAAATCTAAGGTGAGTGATGTACTCGCCATTGACATTGATGCCAAAGCATTCCCAGTCCAGAAGCTTGAAGACATCTTCCAATGCAGCGGTGAACAGTTTCGGAGATATGACGTCTCCCAGTCTCACGCCTCGCTGCAGTTAGTTATGGTCCTGAAGTCGGATTGACATGGTGGCGTTTTCGTACAAACACTTTAACACCTGGACATACCGATAGTCAATTTGGCACCTTTGAAGAGACCTCAGCACGGCCCACGTTTCGATAGAATCAAAGGCTTTCTCATAGTCCACAAACGCTAAGCATAATGGCTGGTTATACTCCTCGGTCTTCTGTATAACTTGCCGCAGCGTATGTATGTGGTCCATGGTACTGTAGCCTTTTCGGAAACTGGCTTGTTCGGGAGGCTGGAAGTCGTCCAACCTTCGTGCGAGACGATTCGTAATGACTCTCGAAAACAACTTGTATACATGGCTCAGCAGTGAGATGGGTCTGTAATTCTTCAATAGGGTTTTATCGCCCTTTTTTGAAGAAAAGCACCACCACACTCCTGTGCCATGCTTTTGGCGTTTGACCTTCGAGTATGACGGAGTTGAATAACTTCTGAAGGGCCCGCAGGATCGGTGGACCACCCGCCTTCAAAAGCTCAGCTGTAACTCTATCATCACCCGGCGCCTTGTTGTTTTTCAGTTGTTTGAGAGCCATTCTAATCTCGTACAGGCTGACGTCCGGGATATCTTGGGTGTAGTGTCGGGTTAGTCTTGCTCTTGGATCTGAGGCATGACTATTGACAGGAAGTCGCGTTGTCGTGTACAACTGTCCGTAGAACTTCTCGATCTCTCCTAGCAACTCAGGTTTTAACGTGACGATTCTACCATCCTCAGTCTTCAGCTTCGTCAGTTGGCTTTGCCCAATAGACAAATCTCTTGCAAACACTTTAGAGCCTCTATTCCGCTCGATGGCCTCTTTAATACTAATAGTATTAAATTGGCGTGTGTCGCGAGTCAGAGACTTTGAGATTTGTCTGTTGAGCTGCCTGTATCTGGCAGCATCACATGAGGATGTTAGAATCATTTTCCGCCTTTCTTCCATAAGCTGTAGGGTATGGTCGGAGATCGTTTTGGTCCCATTTGTACGGCGGGTTTTGTAGAAGTTAGACCCGGCCGTATGGACAGCTTCTACGAACCTGTCGTGGTATGTATCCACTTCTTCACAGTCTGCTAGGCATTCGAATCGGTTCTGAAGTTCGAGTTGAAAGGGTTCGGGGTTTTGGAGGTGGAACGGTATGGGACGGAGCGTAGACTTCATCAGTCGGGACCTCTGGAGTTTGATATTTAGGTTCAATGAGCCTCTGGCCAGTCTGTGATCGCTCCCGGTCTTAACCGCATTGATCACAGAGACATAATTGAATACTTGTCTCCTCGTTGACAGGATGAAGTCTATCTCGTTTCTAGTTTCCCATCGGGGCTCACCCAGGTCCATTTACGATGCGCCGGCTTCCTGAAGAAGGAATTCATCATAAAGAGACCCTCCTTCTCCATGAAGTCAGCCAACATCTGGCCTCGGGGGTTCCGATCCCCGGTTCCAAATTGCCCCACTCTTAGCTCATCACCGATTCGTTTGCCCAGCTTCGCGTTGAAGTCCCCCATGACCACAGTGAAATAAGAGTTCGAGGTATGTATGGCTCTGGAAATGTCCTCATACATGACTTGGACTGCATCATGGGAGTATGTCGAAGTGGGTGCGTATACCTGTATAACCTTCAGCGAATACCGCTTGGTGATTCTGAGTATAAGGTACGCAACCCTCGTCGACACACTCTCGATTTTCACTAGGTTGTTCACGAGGGACTTGTGGACTATGAACCCGACACCACCTTGGGATAGTTGGTCACCCTCCCGGTAATAGAGCAGGTTTCCGGATTTCAGTATTATCGAGTCCTCCCCCTCTCTTCGGACTTCAGATAATCATACAATATCCCAATGTAACCTGCTCAGTTCTTCCTCCAGTTCGGTTATCTTCTCGTCGGACCGCAGTGTACGTGTGTTAAAGGTTGCCAGGGCCAGAGGTCGTCGTTTTTGGTAACGTGGAATCTGCCGGGGATTCTTATTACCCCCTGCCCTGCCGTAACCACGGCTGTTACCACGGCTGGGAATAGCAGGGCTGCCGGGGACTGGGGGCCGCGGTTTGGTTGTGTCCATCATTTGAGGGGATTTGCCATAATCGCCACGCTTGGCAGACGGGTTGGCGATTGCAGTAAGGTGGACATGGTACTCAGGAGAACGCTGCTGCCCGTTCTCTGATGTATATATTTCCCTCGGGACGACTTTTACGTCCCCCCACGGGATGAGAGGGGGTGGCGATATTCTTAGGCCGTCACCACACAGCAACACAGAACCTATATATATTGATATACATTTTTTTCTAATCAAAAATTTTACGCACCTATTCGATGTAGTAGCCCTACTTTACCTTTGTGTCTAAAAGGCCACAGTTCAGCTTTCTGTCACAGTTGACTGTAGCGCTGATTTTCAACTGTGGCCAAAGAGGAATAGGTTCAATTATGCAATGTTTCAATATATAGTATAAGAAATGTATATTCATTATAAAATTTGTCACTAGTAAAAATACTAAATACTTTCCTGATAACTAATAATAAGAATTAAACGAATCTAATTCGTATAAAAATAATCTACCATCATTTTATGCATTCCAATAAGACACTAACACACAAAGTGCAGGTCAAACAGAATCATTGGGTAGTTCAATAAATTTTTCCCTTACTACTAAAGCTACTTTTTATTTTTGATTCGCTATTACTACTCTTAGCGAATCAATATTGAGGTCCTAGAACGGGAAAAAAGTGTTGTAAGAAGAGGCACCAGGCACGTAAAGCAATTTACCATAATGCCGTCAGATCTGATAATGAAAGTAACGAAATAGAGAATACACCAAATTTTGCGCATACGGTGTGTATGCGCAAAATATCCACTAATATTTTTTCTGCTTAGTTAGTTCGCCTCCTTTAACTATTAATCGGTCGTGGTGTATCTATATAATTCATTGGTTTTAGTTCTTATTAAAATTCTATAGAGTTTAAAATGAGGCGGTTATTATTATACCACTGTCAGATTAAGAGTTAAACGTAAGTTAGCCAGGAAAACTGTTATAGCTGTTTCAAGTGGGACACTATAGTATGTAATGAAATGACATAGCAATATTTTTTTTAATACTGTACCAGCGATGTCTATAGTGGGTACAATGCTAAATTAATAGGCCGTGAAACAATTACATTTATTATGATTAATGCTTCATTTTACGTAGTTAATTTTAAACAGCCGTTGCGTAGTTTGGTCTTAATATGATTTACAGTTAAGATGCTTTCATTGCTTTATGATTCACTAGACGAGAGAGGTAACAAGGTAACCAAGCGAAGAAAATTACAAACTAAGAAAATATATATATATATATATAAATAAACACGTAATGATAGATTCATAACACTCCTCCTTTTCATGAGGTTTCAATATAGTAATAAAATAAATCTTAACAATAATTTTATAAAATATCTGTGGAGGTTTTACTTAGTTTTGTTGTTTTGCATAAGTGGCTTCCATACAATGAAAAGGATTAAGAGTGTTTGGTAACCCATAAAGTTCAGGAGCCGCAATCTTAATATAATAATAATATTTATTACTTACGTCATAACATTAAGTGTCTAGGATAGACTAATTCTCAATAAATCCAGGCATTATAAATTCAAAGTATAGATTTCCTATGTCAGGTCGGTAATATTAAGGTTTGACTACGAAATACCACTAGACCAACACGATTCATAATACCTAATATGTTAAATGTAATCCAAACATGACTATAATATAAGCTATACGAATATCCGCTAATAATTTACACAACACTATCTAAAGCTTAATCTTATCGATAACGTTGTTGTTAATATATAGATTAGGAATACAATAATAACTATGAGGTAATAACGTTTGAACAAGATAATGAAATACAAGCAAAACTAGTCACGATGTCCAAACTGAATCCCAATATCCGACTGAAGACAAATAGATTTTTGCATACAAATCATCTAACTCAATGACGAACACACTAGAAAGTGGAACAAAAGAATTATGGACACGTGGGCATAAGCCTACACTTGAAGACGCCCACGCACAAGCACACGTCAAAATTTTGTTTAACAAGCAAGATGGACTCGGAAAACAAATGACTGTTACCGTATCTGTACTGTGTTTGGCTATAGTGATCATAAATTATTCACGATTGACACAATGTAGCATTTGCTGCTATTCTAGCTAATCAATTTGGATTTTGAACTTTAGCTTCAAGAAATAAAAGGTGCAAGATAAAATGTAAATGTTTAACTTATGCATTGAAGCATTGACGTAATGAGATGAGATCTAGACAGAATCTATCATCACGTGCACTCGCTTATTAGAATTCTTGAAAGTCTTATGAGATGGAAATATCTCGGGATGACGAATATTGAGTTTATTGGGAGTTTTTTTCCGATGACACCAGTATATAAATATGCACTTTCTTCAATTTAAGACTCTATCCCGAACAAAACGACCTTGCCACTCTCCGTGTGCATCAAAATTGAGTATGAAAGTATTGATAGTACGGACTTAACGGAGTATACGGACGTTCACTTTAAGAGGAAATACCTACATGAAATGAAAGTGATACAGCGTGCTCAAAAATGTCATTTTTTATATACATTAAGCCATATACCGTTCAGACAAGATAGTAAAATAAAACGATAATTTCTCAATAAAAATTTAAAACATGTAAACAATCACTTTAATTTCAGTCAACTGGCAGATCTAAATAGATATTTAGATCTGCTTATTTCTAGGTACGTGTAGATACAAGTACCTTTTTTTTTGATAAGCAGGGGGAATGCCTTCGCATGCCACCCGCATAAAGTGTCTGCGGGTGGGTATGTCGGACTTGCACCGACTAAACCTACCTGCCGTGGACTTCTCTTGGCGCCTGATGGGGGAGTCCCGGGAACGCGGGTATGCTGCTCCGGTACCCCCCTTTTGCGCCATGTCACAGATGGTCGGGACACGTACCCTGGGAGGGCTCCTTTGGATTGCTCTCCCCTATTGACGACTCCTGCCAGTACGGCACAGCGACTGCGCTACAAACAGATCGCTGTCATCCCGGAGCTGCTTGTACGTGGCGACAGTAGAGGACACTTCTCACACTGCCGCCGCGGCCCCGAGGGGAGTTGGGCTAACGGCTGCCGCCGCCACCCCGACGCCTCCTCCGCCTACGAGCGGGATCGGCTCGTTCCCGATCCCGTTCGGCGGCCTCCTTCTGCAGTAAAACTGCCTCACAGAAGGAGACCACGGCGTCCCATTTGGTAGAGTCGCCAGCCAGCATCGCATACACGACTGCTGGCAGCGAAAGCTCCCGTCCGATCTCAGTGACCAGGACTCGTCTCTCGGCCTCCCAGGCCGGGCACTCCTCCAGCGTATGCTGGGCAGAGTCCAGGTCGCTCCCGCAATGGTGACAATGTGTCGTCACTTCTCGGCCGATCCGGCACAGATACTCACCGAAACACCCGTGTCCGGTGAGTATCTGAGTCAGTCTGTAGATGACGTAACCGCCCTTCCTTCCCACCCAGGCCTCGAGGTGAGGCAGGATAGCACCGACGACGGCACGTTGGCGCGCGTTCAGGCGTAACTCAAGCCGTGCGCGCCACTGTGTTAGTACGCGCCGGTGTGCATCCCGCCTATAGGCAACGAGCTGTAGTCTGCTCTGGCGCCTCACCGCTCTCCCGGCGGACGCGGATTTCGATGTAAGCCGTCGCGTCGACTGCCGCCAGGAGATCAAACGGCGGGAGGCGCGCCAGGAGTGTCGCTGCCTCAAAGGATACCGTTCGGTATCCTCGTGCGATTCGTATGGCCACCACACGCTGCAGGCTGTTCAAGATAGCTCTGCAGCGGGAGGCGGCCGTTCAGACCAGACGGGCGCCCCATAAAAGACCATGGATCTCACGACACCTCCGTAGAGGCGGCGAACTTCTTCCCTGGGACCCCCGAGGTTCGGCAAAAGCCAGCAACGCTCCGGTTACCGGGCGCACTCGGGAGATACAAGTACCTATAAATAATTATCACTACAATTATTTAGTTTATTACAAACATGTTCTGACTATACTGCTGTACTGCTTTTTGAAAGTTCGTATGGATAAAACCTTTTATATTTAATTTCATTAGTAACGTAAAATTGTAAAAATTTTTAACGCCCTTTTGCCATGTTTCATGCTAAACTTTTATAAACGCTAAATAGTGAGAGAACGGGATTTATCTATCAGGCCTTTACATTATTTTGTTCAACAATACACTAATTTATAATACCAGCCACTTATTTATGACTAGAATAAATAACTAGTTCTTCTAAACAAAGGGATTCATTAATTATTTATTAATGAGATCATATCAACATATTGTACTTTATCAGCTATCCCAGTGACAGTAAAGTGAGATTCAGTCACTAACTAGAAGACACCCAACACTTACCCGCTAGCTGTCTTGTAACACCAGAGGCAGTGACACAGTTTAATGTTAATAAGTTTATGTTAATCGAATATAAATTTGAATGGCTATATTTCTTAAAAGATTTATGTCGAGTAATGTTTGTTTACAGATATTAAATATGTGCATATTTGTTGGATTTTTAGTAAAATAATTATGTACCGTCATCTTTTGGGGCATGTTTTTAGTTGACAGCGATGCTGTAGAATATTTCATCAACTGAGCCGTACTTTGTTAATTAATAATTCGCTTTTGTTTGTAAAACGATTCGTTATACTTAAAACAGTATGTATATACTTATAATAGTGAAAAACTAATCAATTTAAAAATTCGTTTGCAGCGTATGTCTTTAACTAAATAGTTTGTTTTCCTTTTCATGACTATTTCCGTATTAGTAATAATTTTGAAACCTACTTCTTCTTCTAAACCTGATTTTGGTGGTACACTATTGCGATCTAAGTCATCATATCGAACGAAGTTGATCAGTTTTACTTCGGTAGCTCATAGCGAGCTAAACTACCGTTCTTTAATAATTATTTTACAGATTTGTTAGTGAAAACGTTATAATTTGCATCAGCTGGTGTTATAATCATTAATATTAAGTATATCGCGCTCTATATAAGCGCTCTCGGAACCTTTATGGTTTAATAGTAATAGGCCTACTTGCTTGTTTCCTTTACCGTTGATATATGTTCATAATAGGTTAAAACATTGTCATATACAAAAAGCCAAAATCACAGGAGAGCAAAACAACGTCTTATTTATTTGGTTCTTTTTGTAAGAATAGTACATTAAAATTGTTGGTATATTGTGGTTTGATTCATAGGGTTTTATAGTTAAGAGTTAGTTAATTAAGTAAATAAGTATTCTTATCAGAAAATAATCTAACTTAAGAAAAATAAAAAAAATAGATTTTTTTTCTTAGCTCCATAATAATTTTGTCGTAACTGGATAGTTTTCTTCTAAGTTATTATTGTTATTATGCATACTGAATGAGTCTCATTTGCGACGATTCACAGGAGAACGTTCGACGGGCTCTAATATTAGTTAAGTAATTTCAGTTGTGCTACAACTGCCCAATAAAATTATCTAAGTTGCTTTGTAAAGTGTTTTTAGGCCTCATAAACTGGGGATGTTCTATTTAAATTTAGAATACTTGCATAATTTCCTTCGAGAATTGCAATAAAACTCAACATTAATTCTGTTTAATTTTAGGATCCTCCGTTTTATACACTCACCTCAGAAAAGCTGCGCACTTAGTATTCAGAGCAACATCACCAAGAATTCAAGGGAACAGACTAACAACAGTAGCTAATGTCCGCCAATAATCGTTATCCTCCAGATAAGTGCCGTTACTGAGTGCTTTGCCAATTGCCTTAAGATACATACTGGCTAATTGCTTCGTATTTGTATCTATTGTTGTATTTTGTTGAAATCATACTAAGTTCTTTGTGGATCTCATTTATGAAATTAGCATTATTAAATATAATGTGATTAGTCTAGGTTCTTGGTTCTGTGAAACTAAATTTAAATATTATCTTTTAATGTTGATTTTAATTTTTATGTTACTCATTTATAACTTAAAATTGCAGCTATTGGACGTTTAAGAACACGATATTATATTTAATATATATGATATAGCGAAACGAAACTGCAATCATAGAAAGCTAGTTACGAAACAAAAAAATACTAAGGGACCTAACCTAAACCCGATATGAGAGTAGGAGCCCTATAATCAGATTTGTTGAATTTAAATCCTACTAATATAAAAAATGCAAAAGTTTGCAAGTATGAATGTATGGATGTTTGTTACTCTTTCACGCAAAAACTGCCGAACGAATCTTGATGAAACTTTGTAGTAATATTGCTAATATATCCGAAAGGCTATAATTTCTAGTAAAGTTTAACGGGGTTATACCGCGGGGCACAGCTAGTAAATAATATTTAAAAAAGGGCCTATTCACATTGGCATGCCACTGCCAATGCATATTACATTTCTAACGATCAAATTAAAGCATACAATAATTCAGTTTTTGAGTCATTAAATAAACAAAC
The DNA here is from genome assembly GCA_951640165.1 of Pseudoips prasinana. Taxonomy (NCBI): domain Eukaryota; kingdom Metazoa; phylum Arthropoda; class Insecta; order Lepidoptera; family Nolidae; genus Pseudoips; species Pseudoips prasinana. The sequence goes on from OX621244.1 coordinate 15,336,281, forward strand.
ATATACACATTATGAAACATATACAGATAATAATTGATTACACATTTTTAAGTACATCTATAGCAGACGTGTAAATATTGTAAAACAAAACCATCCAATTTGTAAACTAAACACCAATCATAAATAAGCTGACAAAATATACTAAGAATTGGACTACAATAATGTCTAGAAAGGGAAAATATATTTCATTTATTAACGCTCCATAATTTGTCTTTTTGATTTATTACGTCTTGTTATAATTTTCCACTTCTTTCGTTTATCGAAAGAAAGCTTACAATTCGTTATAATTTATAAATCAAAGACGCAAAGGAAACATCTGTTCTGTGTTCGCGTGCTCATATAAACAGTTACACAATAAGACAAAATATATGGGCAAACTTGTCTCACACAATTTTCACATAAAAACTTTTTATACTTCCTTTTAAAAAAATGGGACGCATCAAATTAATTCAAATTAGTTTCTATCTTGCTTCGCATCGCATAATATGGTTACGCTTTTGAATAATTTATATGAACGTATAATAAATATAAGGTGGGGCCTGTGGCTTTTTGGACTCCACCTGTAGCCACAATAGTAAACGCCCATTATAAGGACAACAAAATTGTTCACATTACAATTGCCTCTGTAATAGGTATATGTAGGAATTTTGGAGTTCTCCATTCATGTCAAAGTGCATTTATAAAAGGTTAAATACACTGTGATAAATTTTACCATGTTATGTAACTTTTTGTATGTTACTCTTTTGTTGAAAATATTTTAGTTATTTCTTGTTTGAGTACTGCTGGGTAAACGTTGGTATCTTGTACAGCAATGGCTTTCGAAGCAGTTGCTTTATTGGAGTTCCGTAACGAAAGGTAAAGCGAAAGGTAAAAATGATAGGGTCCCTCTATCATTAAGACTCCGCTGTCTATCTATTTGTGTGATGGGCACGAATATTTGTTTCTGAGTCATGGATGTTTTCTATGTATATATGTATTTATCTATCTATATAAGTATGTATATCGTCGCCTGGTACCCATAGTACAAGCTTTGCTTAGTTTGGGGCTAGGATGATATATGTGACATTGTCCCCAGATATTATTATTATTATCTGTCCATCTGTCACCTGGTTGTATGTCAGGTGCCATGGTAGTAAGATAGTAGAATTTTTTTTCATCAAGGATTTATTTCTGTTGACGCTTTAACAAAATATAGTAAATACAGAATAAAATTAATATTTAAGGGTGCTTCCATGCAAATAATGTGATTTTTATAATAAATATTAATAACGGCAATGTGTAGATGCTTGAAATATTCACAGAAAATAATTCATTTTAAAAATAAATTAAAATAAAACAAATAATAATAATACCGTGACCGTGAAATGTTTAAGAAGGGCTCCCATACTGCAAACGTGACTTTTTTGCCGTCTTTATAGATAATGGTACGGAACTCTTCGTGCGTGAGTCCAACACCCACTTGCTTAGTTTATTTTATTATGCCAGCTGGCTCCTAGAGCTACACTTAGAGCCCCAACAGGAAAAAGCTGCAGATGAGAAGAAGAATTCTCAGTCAATCCCATTTGACCATTTCTCCATTTGCGCATGAACTTTTGGGAATTATACCTTGTTCTATTAAAAAACAGTGGTAGATATAACATTATACCTATGATTACATTTTAGTGTTCTGTAATATTACTATAGAAGTTTATTCGAAAATGTCTAGACATATTTTTTTCACCTTTCGCTAAATATTTCTTCGATAGATACTTAATCTGTAAACGGTTTAAGATGTCTTATATTCGATAGCTAGAAGTTCAAATCAGATTAAGAAATTGGTTTTTCAGGTGAAATGTTATGTCTAGACTGTCTTAGGATAAATATTGTAATAAAATTTAAAGGTTTTTGCCATAATGTTAAAATATTATACTAAATTTGCCAAGAAGTGGATTGTGAAACAATTCTGTTAGATTATATATTAGTCGTCAAGCAGCACACACATAATAGAAGCAATAATTACTCAATGACACACAGTGGCGCAATGGTTATGGTAGTCACATCACTAACTACTTCCTTGACGTTCTCGTATTTTGGGTTTGATCCCCACACAGGGCAACTATTTGTGTGACCCATTTATTGTTGTTCTGAATCTTCGTGTACGTGAATTTAACGTTTGTAAAGTCCACCGTGACACAGGGGTTAATTTTTCTGGTGTGGATGTTGACTTCATGTACTAAAACACAAAAAAAATATTCCAAAAAAAAAAATAAGCATAGAATTAAACTTTTCAAAAAGATAAATTTTATAAATATGGTTTTTCATGTATTTTCTTTGGCAATACTACTTAAATCTTGCTCTCTACTTTATTTTTGCTACCGTTTAGCACCTTAGTAGTCACGGGCTCACACCTTATCGGGTGCGAATCGGTAGCAATATTCAAGAGAAACAGAGCATAGCTTTCGTTCGCTCTAAGAGCAGCTCGTCTAGGAAAGTACGTCCACCTTTACAGAATACCATGTGAAATAATAGATTTATTATGCTAGTGTTACGGTCCTGTGTATGGTAAGGTCGCATGAGTTCATCCGGGAGATGAAAAATTCGTATGGTCGGTCATGGGTTTAAAAGCGCAATAGGCAATGGTAACCGCTGACTATTTAATCGGCTGTTATCTTGTTATGTGGTAGTACAAAATGTCAATATATACATATAGTTCAATGAAATGAAATGAATTGAAATGAAATTTTATTCAGCACTTGGGTATTAACATACACTTGTACTTGTCAAGGTCACAATGCAGTGCATAAACATAGTGGATAGTAAAAAGATACAATAAAATAATAATTAGTCAGTCCGTGCGGTTTGTTTTATCGCATATATTTTCTGAAATCCTTAAATAAATAACAATTTACTAATCTATTATTTTGAAATTTAGTTCTACTATATTAAAATTAAAGAATGGAAGACTAAAGCAAAAAGACGAAATTATAAATGAGGGTGTGATCACATGCACGGGATCGCCGATCACGCGATAATGGGCCAAAGCGATCCTCGCCGCTGAGGAACCTACCCTAGCTAGCCTGCGGCTTTCTCTAGCTACCTAGGTGGACGACCCGGAGAAGAAAGCCACAAAGAAACTCCGGGCTTGCTTTTTTCGTCTTCTTTTGCTTCTTTTTTTTTTCACTCGGCACCTATATTAGTACTCATACGCCAAGTGACAACAAAATTTACGCAATAATTGTAATTCACCATGTGATACCACGTAACGTAACTAACAATTATAGCGATTATCTTGCTATCACTTTACTAGTACGGACGCTGATTGCGTCTGTAAATTGGTTTGTAATTTTTTTCTCGTCTTTTTCCGAAGTATAATTATTATAATGTACATACTTTTTCAGAGACCTTGTACGGGCGTATAAGATAAATTACTTCGTACGAAATGCCTAGGCGAGCGCAAAACACTACCCCAGTACACCAGAAACAAAAAAAGATCCTAATTTTTAGTACCTATTTCTGTGTATGACAGACAAATGTGTTTAATATTTTATGTGAGGTTAATAAACATGCTACGTATTTTTGGTATTAAAAACGTACTTTATGGAACTAATAAAAAGTAGATTAAGCTATTGTTTAATTTGAACGAATATTAGGTATATGTAGAAAAGAAAACATGTTTCGGGTGATATTAAAATTGTTTTAATTTAATTATAGAATGCAACATTACCAAGAAGTGATATGAGCTGTATTTTGGAGAACCGGTTGGCGTGTTTGGCTGATACTTGCCTTTCAAGCAGCAGGTCGTGGGTTCGATTCCCACCCAGATATTTGTAGGCATGAAAATGTCTGTTTTTCCTAATGTGATAAAAAAATGGATGTATACCTTCCTCTTCATAATGAAATAAACACCCAATATTAATATTTTAAAAAAACATTTTGCTTTTAGTATCAAAATAACACCTCTAATTGGAAAATCCTGTATATAGCTGAAATTACTGCGCACAATTTCTGTGACCTACAGATATTATAGAAATAAGTTATTTTTTGGCTCAAAATAAAAAAAATATAATAGAAGTGGTAAGAAGATGTCTGTTATATTTATTTTACTTAAAACAAAGTTATTCAATTTATATTACTTTACTTTTGTAAAACAAATAAATAATTAAAATATTATATTAAAAACGTACTTATGTAAATTCTTAAATAGTGTATTAATGGATTTAAAATTATATAAATATTATTTTACTACTAAAATATCTATAAGTATCTATCTTTATTTATATCTATATTGAGAAGTCATTTTACATAGTAAATTAAACTTAATGCCGATTTGAACTTTATTATGGTCACTTCGTTCAAATGGCCACGTCAATAATGACTTATCTTCTATTAAAAATGTTGTCATTACAAAGGCGTCCTATAAAATAAATTCCATGAAATTTAATACAAGCGGAAGGTATCCCACCAAATATTTTTTTAGGTAAAATAAAAATGTGTCAGCGGGATATAACCGTCATCGCGTCAAACTGAGTCAATTTACAACTTAATGGATTTTGTTCACTGCCAAAAGACAGTTTCCACACCACTTAACACTACTTCCGAGGTAATTGATATCATTTCACCTAAAATCAAGAGTGTCATTCTACGTCATTTGACACATGATATGCTTGATACCAATGTGCCAGGTAATCGTTTTACGAAACCTTAGAGTGTTATTTACTTACATAATGTAGAAATAAATAGTGTTATAAGTATCATTTTACGGAAAAACGACTGACAGACTTTATGGAAGCAACTTGGTGATATTCATTTCATGGGTTGGTAGGTGTTTTATAGATGGCTGATGTGGTTATTCCGGTTTGTAGAAGTTAGTACCGTGAAACGGGGTGAATAGAGATAGGAACAAATTTAAATGATGTATGGCGTTTTAGTGGTCTTCAATATTGAAGCAATAATAGTTTATTGCGGTGCCAAATGCCAAATTGATTTTTTTTTGCAAGGATTTAGCTAATGTTATTGGTGTGGATTTATTATATTTAGTAGTTATTATAGTTAGTAGTAGAAAAAGATTTTACGAATTTCATTGACCCAAAAGATGATTCAACAAAATTGGGTGTTATTGGCCTTTTAACGCATGCTCCAGATAATCAATATGTGCTATTTTAATAATATGTTCTTGTATGTAACTTTTAATTTTTACATTTTCCTGTTTTATTTTTCATTTTTTGTAAAATTATGTCGGGACTGTTTTATTTAATCCTATTAATTATATAATTAAAATATGACTGTTTTGATTTCAAAACTCGAGTGACATTGAATTGAAAATCAACATTATAATATCGCAGTCCCATTTGACGATAACCTCTTCAGAGCCGAAAATGATAAAAAAGCTTATTTTATAAAAACCGACTCCATAAACTAAAAAGTATAAAAAAATAACTTAATAATAGACTTAATTTAATACACCTTTAATATTAATGAAATACTATAATTTGTATGTGCTAACTATTGGTAGGATTGAAGTATCACCATAATGAGTTTTAATAACACATTAGAGCTATTTTCTAGTCTAGAACATATAATATACAACATTAACTTAATTAAGGCACATCCTGAAAATAGTTGGTTCAGAATCGTTTACTGAATCGATTTATATCATTTTTAATATCTATAGGTAATTTTTATTCCAAAAATAATTAAAACTACGGAAATTATTGGCATATTAACCCTGTACAGTCAAAACAAATTAAAATGGACCGTACCTAAATCACAGTTTTATTAGTATTCATACAAATTCCACCATTCAATACAAAATAAAGAAAAATAAACTTTATTCCAAGAAACTAATTTAGTAAATAACAATGCATATACATGTTAAATTACAACATAGTATTCTAATTGGGGTGTTTGAGCGTGTGCGTTAATTACGTTTTGTGTTGTATATGTTGGCTATAAAATAAAAACGAAAACTCAGCTCACAATGTGATTGTGGTTTCTGTAAAACATGCAGTTTGCGAAGTTCTTGTTATGGCTTTGAGAAAAACGCCCGTGACGCGTTGTGGCAAACTCACTAGTCATTAGTGATATTTAACCACAACGCGTTTAGACAATGAACACAAGTTGAGTTCTAGTTGTTGCCTCACCTTACCTTACACTAAAGGTAAAATTGGTAAATTATAAAAAAAAATCTATTTGTGTGAGTGAAAATGGTCATATTTGCACTAATCATATCATAATATAATCCGTAACATAAATATGATTATGTCACGGTTTATATAAAGTCATAAGAGAGATGTAAAGTGTTTGTAGAACATACCTCGTACTTGTAATAGTTATTTATATAACAGATATCACAGGTACCTACATGTTAAGTAAATAACATTTTGTAAATCCTGGAAAACTAGCTCAAAACATAAGTTAAGAAAGCCTACAATCAAAAAGTTAATGCGATTGAATGTTTATTTTATTTTACAATATAAATATATATATATATAAGCTAAGCCACTTGATACACTATTTTAGATGTTGATTTGACTATATTTGATTTATTTATTATTTATTTTAATTAAAGATCTGTAGCCAAATTAGCCGTAATAGAGATATATAACATGTTTTATTATGTTATTACATTTATAGTTTTTATTGATTATATGTATGATTAACCAAACGAGTCAAGGGGGCGCTGGATGCGTAGGTGCAAAATCTTAACGCGTCATAATAAAGGTGTGTGTCCATTAATGCGTCTTGTACGAGTGTGTATGACGCCACTACATTACGTTGGCACTAAGTTTCTATTAATTCAAGTGAGTTAACCAAACCTTCTGTACGTAGCACTATCTGTATCTTATGTTATGACTTAATAACTATTTAGTGATGTACCTGCCATTTAGTTATCAAAACTAAATGTATTAATTCGTGCGCAATTTCATGGAGGGTGAATATATGAATTTATAACAGCTTAATGGTCGTTATAAAGTAGGATATTTTATGATACAGGGCGTGTTTGTTTTTTAGGGGTTTATCTTTACGAGAATTGCCTAATATCGTTTACAGAATGTGCTATTTTGTTAATTTGGCTGTAACATGTTTTATAATTAGCGTTAATGTATGATGTATGGACGCGCCTCGTTAGCGCCACAAATGGCCGTTGGAGAACGTTTTATTAATGCTTTAATTTATGTTTTATATTCTTTATGTATTAAAATATCTATTCTATTGCTTTCATTCTTTAGTTAATTAGCTAAATTAGGTTTTTAATAGACGTATTTATGAAGGAGGACCTAAGAAAATACATGAAATTGAAAAGCGGAACGTAGGTATTTCCTAATTCTCATTTGTATATTTGTCCCTCCTGTCTAGCGGCCTAATTGCTGTTGTTCATTTATTATTGGTAGCTGGCAGGGAAGGAAACTTTATGGGATTAAATAAAAAACCTTTACGCGGAAGCCCAAAATGGTTCACAGTCTGAATGATTATTATATTATATTTATCGATTGCATGACTAAGCAATTGGAATTTAGTTGTATTAAGTTTAGAATTAAGTACATGTAACATACTCTACAAATATTTTAAATGTAAAATTTTGTATTTCAAGTTGTTTAGACATTTGGATATTTCTTACTCAATCACGCTAAGTCCGGATAAATTGGCACACTTATTAACTGGTTATAGAATGTTTTATATTCTAGAAAAATGTTAGGTTCCTGTGAAATTGAAAAAACCGAATTACTGGACGTATTCACTTGGAATATATAATGTGTCTTATAGGCGTATTGATCCTGGCTTATAGGGTAGCAGCGGCGGGTAAGAGGAAGGGAAAAGTCTCATTCATCATCATCATCATATCAGCCGAAAGACGCCCACTGCTGGACAAAGGCCTCCCTCAAAGATCTCCACAATTGCCGGTCTTGCGCTATCCGCATCCAGCGTTTTCCAGCGACCCGCACAAGATCATCGGTCCATCTTGTAGGGGGCCTGCCCACGCTGCGTCTTCCGGTTCGTGGTCGCCACTCGAGAACCTTTCTGCCCCAGCGGCCATCGGCTCTACGAGCTATGTGCCCTGCCCACTGCCACTTCAGCTTGGCAATTCTTAGGGCTATGTCGGTGACTTTGGCTCGCCTGCGGATCTCATCATTTCTGATTCGATCTCGCAGGGAAACTCCAAGCATAGCCCTTTCCATTGCTCTTTGGGTGACCTTGAGCCGCCTGATAAGGCCCATAGTTAGCGACCACGTCTCTGTTCCGTATGTCATCACTGGCAACACACACTGGTCGAAGACTTTCGACTTGAGACACTGCGGTATTTGGGACGAGAAGATATTACGTAGCTTCCCGAACGCTGCCCAGCCGAGTTGGATTCTACGATTGACCTCCTTCTCGAAGTTGGACCTACCTAGTTGGATGGTCTGTCCTAGGTAAATATAGTTCTCTACAACTTCGAGTGCAGAGTCTCCAACCTTAACTAGAGTGGGTGCAACATGGATGTTTGACATAATTTTCGTCTTATCCATGTTCATTTTCAGACCCACTTGTTGAGAGACTCTGCTGAGGCCATCGAGCATTGTACCGAGGTCGTCAAGGGTCTCAGCCATGACTACTATATCGTCGGCAAATCGAAGGTGGGTGATGTACTCGCCATTGACATTGATGCCAAAGCCTTTCCAGTCCAGAAGCTTGAAGACATCTTCCAATGCAGCGGTGAACAGTTTCGGAAATATAACATCTCCCTGTCTCACACCTCGCTGCAAGTGGATAGGTTTCGAGTTCTGGACCTGGAGTCGCACTGACATAGTGGCGTTTTCGTACAAACACTTTAACACCTCGATATACCGGTAGTCGATTTGGCACCTTTGGAGAGACCTCAGTACGGCCCAAGTTTCGATCGAATCGAAGGCTTTCTCATAGTCCACAAACGCTAAGCATAATGGCTGGTTATACTCTTCGGTCTTCTGTATAACCTGCCGCAGCGTATGTATGTGGTCTATGGTACTAAAGCCTTTACGGAAACCGGCTTGTTCGGGAGGCTGGAAGTCGTCAAACCTGCGTGCGAGACGATTCGTAATGACCCTCGAAAACAACTTGTAAACATGGCTCAGCAGTGTGATGGGTCTGTAATTCTTCAAGAGGGTTTTATCACCCTTTTTGAAGAAGAGCACCACCACACCCCTGTGCCATGCTTTTGGCGTTTGACCTTCTAGTATGACGGAGTTAAATAACTTCTGAAGGGCCCGTAGGATTGGTGTACCACCCGCCTTCAGAAGCTCTGCCGTAACTCCATCATCACCAGGCGCCTTGTTGTTCTTAAGCTGTTCGAGAGCCATTCTAATCTCGCACAGGCTGACGTCCGGGATGTCGTCGGTGAAGTGTTGGGTTAGTCGTGCTCTGGGATCTGAGGCACAACTATCGACAGGTGACTGGGTTTTCGTATACAGCTGTCCATAGAACCTCTCGATCTCTCCCAGCAACTCAGGTTTAGACGTGACGATTCTGCCATCCTCAGTCTTCAGCTTCGTCAGTTGGCTCTGTCCAACCGACAGTTCTCTTGCAAACACTTTAGAGCCTTTGTTCCGCTCAATGGCTTCTTTAATACAATTTGTATTAAATTGGCGCGTGTCGCGAGTCAAAGACTTTGAGATCTGTCTGTTGAGCTGCCGGTATCTGGTAGCATCATCAGAGGATGTCAGAACCATTTTCCGTCTTTCGTCCATAAGCTGCAGGGTATAGTCAGAGATCTTTTTGGTTCTGTTTGTACGGTGGGCCTTGAAGACCTTAGATCCAGCCGTATGGACAGCTTCTACGAGCCTGTCATGGTATGAGTCCACTTCCTCGCAATCTGCTAGGCATTCGAAACGGTTTTGCAGTTCGAGCTGAAAGGGTTCAGGGTTTTGGATGTGGATGGGTAAAGGTCGGAGCGAAGACTTTATCAGTCGGGACCTCTGGAGCTTGACATTTAGGTTCAATGAGCCTCTCACCAGTCTGTGATCGCTCCCGGTTTTAACCATATTGATCACTGAGACGTCATTGAACACCTGTCTACTTGTCGACAAGATAAAGTCTATCTCGTTTTTTGTTTTACCATCGGGGCTTACCCAGGTCCATTTGCGGTTTTCCGACTTCTTGAAAAAGGAGTTCATCATAAAGAGTCCCTCCTTCTCCATGAAGTCGGCCAACATTTGGCCCCGGGGATTCCGGTCTCCAGTTCCAAATTGCCCCACTTTCAGCTCATTCCCGAATCGTTTACCCAGCTTCGCGTTAAAGTCCCCCATGACCACAGTGAAATAAGAGTTCGAGGTATGTATGGCTCTAGAAATATCCTCATACATGACCTCAACCTCATCGTCGGAGTGCGTCGAAGTCGGCGCGTAAACCTGTATGACCTTCAACGAATACCGCTTGGTAATTCTGAGTATAAGGTACGCAACCCTAGTCGACACACTCTCGATTTTCACTATGTTGTGTACGAGGGACTTGTGGACTATGAACCCAACACCACCTTGGGACAGTTGGTCGCCTTCCCGGAAATAGAACAGATTCCCGGATTTCAGGATTATCGTGTCCTCCCCCTCTCTTCGGACTTCAGATAATCCTATTATGTCCCAATGTAACCTGCTCAATTCTTCCTCCAGTTCGATCATCTTCTCGTCGGTCCGCAGTGTGCGTGTGTTGTATGTTGCCAGGGCCAGAGGTCGTCGGTTTTGGTAACGCGGAATCTGCCGGGGATTCTTAGCACCCCCTGCCCTGCCGTAACCACGGCTGTTACCACGGCTGGGAATAGCAGGGCTGCCGGGGACTGGGGGCCGCGGTTTAATTGTGTCCTTCATTTGAGGGGATCTGCCATAATCGCCACGCTTGGCAAACGGGTTGGCGATCGCAGTAAGGTAGAAATTGGTACTCATAAGAACGCTGCTGCCCATTCTCTGGTATATATTCCCTCGGGACGACTTCTACGTCCCCCCACGGGATGAGAGGGGGTGGTGATATTCTCTAGGCCGTCACCACACAGTCTCATTAAAATAAAATAAATAGATGTGTCTTATGCAACTTGAAATATTTCGTTTATGTGTTCGTTATGATAAGAAAAAGGCTTGTATGTAAAAAAATATTTAAAAATATCAGTAAAGTGAGTGTGCGAATGAGGCAGAAGACTATGAGACGTTGTTTATTTATTTATTTCTTCCAGTTGCGTTCTGTCCGGAATGACAATTGAAAATATTTGTACATTACAATGCATTAAAATAATTGACTTTAAATAGTATTGACGGGATAAAATATGGCGGTACGTTCGCCAGAACAGCTAGTTATTATAAATTCACCCAGAAATTGATTGAATTGAACCTACGACCTCTAACTTAGCAATCAATGTCACTAACCACAAGACCATATCTTAAGATCCCAAAACAAGCTTCACTGTCATTTTATATAAAATAAGAGTTGATCTCCATTTTTCGAGAAACCTATTGTCTGCCCTAAAGTAAGTACTTTTCTAAGCATGATATATATTATATACTGTGGATACCACAATACGATTACTTGAAATGGATATTTTATGAACACAATTAAGTTTTACAGCAATAATAATGATAGTGTGATATTTTATAACTAGTACTTATAAATTATAGTGTGCCCGTAAAGTTTTATTAAGTGCTTGTTAGTGCCGGTCCTCAGTACTAATGGAAATGAAATGTGAAAATGACCTTTAGTTAGTACTCGTATCGATGAAATGCCTCCTACTACTCTGTCAAGAAAGTACCGGGAAAAGTTCAATAATATACAAAATGTTTATTATTCATCCAAATTTATTTTAACACCTTCAAAATATGCTCCTTCAGAAACGATACACTTACGCCAACGAATAATCCATTCATCAAAACATTTTTTAAACGCTGCTTTCGGAATTGAGTTCAGTTCTCGCCGCGAATTCTCCTTTATGTCTTCTACCGATTGAAAACGGGTACCACGAAGTGGTTATTTGAGTTTAAGAAAAAGAAAGAAGTCAGCTGGAGCCATATCTGGTGAATATGGTGGTTGCTGGATGGTATTTGTTGAGTGTGGGACTAGCCGAGCGGCAACGTGTTTCATACCCAAATGATTAGTTAAAATGGTACGAATCGACTCGTGAGATACAGAAAGTTCGGCGGCTATCTCTCTCAGAGTTAAATGAGGATTTTCAGTCACTATTTCCTTCACTTTTGCGATGTTAACTTCAGTTGCAGACGTTGATGGCCTACCAGAGCGAGGCAAATCTTTCATCACATCTCGACCGCTTTTGAACGCTTTGAACCACTCATAAGCACGAGGTTTTGATAAAGTCGATTCACCGTAAGCCTTCGGTAACATTTTCTGTGACTCCGAACACGAAATTCCATTAGCGATGCAAAATTCAAGACAAACTCTTTGTTCGATATTTTTGTCCATTATGAAATTCGCAATACACACTATAATATGATATTACTAAAACCAGCACTGTATTTAATATAAATAACAGATGCAACTCAAACTCCGCGCCAAAATGGAAAACAGTTGTGCCAATTTTAACACCAACAAAAAAACTAAAATTTGAATTTGGAACCTTGAACAAATCATCCATTCCCGATACTTTTTTGACTGAATGTACGTTCTTCAATAGGACAAATGGCCCGCGAAGTTGTGTACAGACGCCAGCACATCAAGCTAACCCAATCTGTCACAATTCCCCAATTGAAAGTGAAACTTATGCTTTTGTGATAAAGTTGAAAATCTATAAAAGAAATTTGACAGATTGGGGTAGCTAAATGAGCTGCCGTCTGTACTAATCTAGAGACGACAGTTACGAAAATGTCCCTGAAAACCGATCTCTCATGCATCTCCAAGTCCGCTCTGGTTACTTTCTTTATAGTTTTATTTGCTAGATGTCTTGAGATCCCGTCACTCCGCTGAAGCAGAAAGAAAGAAAGAATATATATTTATTAGACACATAAGGTACATCAATACAGATTGGGGTACAACACACAGAAGTAAACATAGATATTTTGATACTTATTAAGGGATACATTTTTATATAATCCAAAATTTTACGCCCCTATTCGATACTCACTAAGGTGCTGAGTATGGGTACCACATCCATGTTAAGCACCTTAGTGACTATAATGCCACAGTTCAGCATTCTGCCACAGATTACTGTAGCGCTGAATTTCAACTGTGGCAGTGAAGAAAACCTCAATCAATACCACAAAAAAGAAAATAGATGAAGAAATTGAATGCTATTGCTTATTTATTTTATTATGATTCACTGGATGACAACAGTTCTGTGGTGCATCACAATGTAAGTAACATACATGACATTAAAAAAAAATCGTAATCTGAAAGCAAAAGAAGACGAAAAAAGCAAGCCCGGAGTTTCTTTGTGGCTTTCTTCTCCGGGTCGTCCACCTAGGTAGCTAGAGAAAGCCGCAGCCTAGCCTGGGTAGGTTCCTCAGCGGCGAGGATCGCTTTGGCCCATTAACGCGTGATCACACCCTCATTTAGCATTTCGTCTTTTTGCTGTAGTCTTCCATTCTTTAATTTTAATATAGTAGAACTAAATTTCAAAATAATAGATTAGTAAATTATTATTTATTTAAGGATTTCAGAAAATATATGCGATAAAACTAACCGCACGGACTGACTAATCAATTTTTTTTGTAACTTTTTACTATCCACTATGTTTACGTACTGCATTGTGACCTTGACAAGTACAAGTGTATGTTAATACCCAAGTACTGAATAAATTTCATTTCATTTCATTTCAAAACCCTTGCGCTACGAAATTATTCCACGGGGTACTTAACAAATATGTAATTATATCCAGACTTAGAACAACCATTTATGGGTCATACAAATAGTTGTCCTGCCCGGGAATTGAACCCGGGACACGAAATGGCGACTCGACTGTTTTCACCGCTGCGCCACACCTCACTTACAGTGTACAACTGATGATCTTGTGAGTGTCGCTGGATGCGTGTAACGCAAAGCCAGTTGCAAAATTGTGGGCGATTGTCGGGTGATATGTTGACTACAAATATAAGTAGTCAGTCCCTAACAGTGATCGCTTTAAATTTTTACCCTGCTCTAGCCTTTACAAGTGTCACTGTATATATATTGTATGTAATAAAAACAAACATACTGCAGTTGAATGTACGTATACCTACATGTAAATTACGCCTTAAATCCACTATCACCAACGCCACTGACATTTTCCCACAAGTGTGGCCATCAAATGTTTGATATCAGTTTATATTTATTAGATTGCATATGGCTGCTTGTCTGTAAAATAAAAAATAGTGCATTGCCCTCATAACGTTTTTGTCCGCTAACAATGACAGCTTGGTTATCGAATATTGTCAATCCTCCCGTAAAAGCACAATTTACGGCATTCCACTCTATTGATACGTATATTATTGTAATCGTGTGGGCCTATCAGCTATATTTGCATCCGACCCAAATAGTTGAAATACAATAAGCAACACGCTGCATTCATTTATTTCCATAAATATTTATTATATTGGATGAGAATCATATGATGATGATGATGTTGCAGCCCACATTACTACCCCACTGCAGGGCTACATCCTCTCACAAAAGGAAGGGGCAGGCCATAGTTCACCACGTTAGCCTACGCCCACGGCAGGCTTCTCATGCTATCAAGGACATGTTTTTGGGGAACCCTCAGGCATTGCAGCTTTCCTCACGATGTTTTTGTTCTCCGTTTTTAGTACAAGATAATTAATTTGTACCATGAGCTTCAACTCACCTCTTGGCTCAATGGTGACCGGGGATCATATCTATACATATAATAAAATCGTAGGAAAGTCAAAACTGTACATAATATTTTTTTAAAAGGATACTTGGGGCGTGATCTACAATCGATATCGAAGCCAAAAATATAGTTTTTAGAATTTTTGTTTGTGTGTCTGTTTGTCTGTATGTATGTCCGGGCTAAACTCAAAAAGTACTGCATGGATTTACTTCAAATTTTGCATGAATATTACTAAGAGGGCGGGTCAACATATAGGCTACATATTATCACGCTATCACCTACGGGGGAGGAACTGTGATAATTTATAAAATTTAACGCGGGTAAAACCGCGGGGTACAGCTAGTAACTACATAATCGGGGTATATTTCAAGCGTCTAACTGTTGCCGTTATCAATATTGAGCAAAAAAAACACGTTAATGGTTGAATGGGAGTCCCCTTCAAAATTTAGTTTATTCTGCTTTTTAGTATTTGTTGTTATCACAGCAACAGAAATGTATAACCTGTGAAATTCAACATTCTAAATATCACGATACAGCCTGGTGGCAGACGGACAAGCAGACAGGCAGCGAAATCTTAGTAATAAGGTCCCGTTTTACCCTTTTGGTACGGAACCCTAAAAACTATGTGATCCTAATTTCATTAGGATTTAGCGTAATTGACTCAAAACTTACTCAATATCTAATAAACCAAACAAAATGACACGTTTCAATTAGTATCTTAACTTAAGACTAACTTCGGACTGCTATCAGATCCCTAACTCGACACCAGCTTGCACTACGGTAACCAAACAACTGATAGACATACTTATTATATATTTATAAATACATAAATAGCATAGATATATTACACCCAGACACAGAACAAATAATCGTGCTCATCACAAAAAGATCTGTCCTGCTGGGGATCGAACCCAAGACCTGTCGCTTAGTAGTCAGGGTCACTAACCACTAGACCAACAGGCCAGTCAAGTATCAGTATTATATATTAATTCTAAACTCAACGAAGTGATAGCCAAAAAAAAACCAGTTGTTAAATCATGCAGTCGACAGACTTAATATAATAATAAAGTTGGTTAAAGTATCAAACTTCAATGAAAAATTTAGAACCGGTCATAAAGTCGCAATTTCAAAGTTTTACCGTTTTGAAATTATGTTGGGAACTGTGAAATGAAACGGCGCGCCTTTGTTTTTTGCACGATATTATTTAGATAGGCTTTTTAGACCGAAAATGCTTAGTAATTCTTGTCATTTAGCTTAGCCTGGACTGAAACTGTTTTTAACAAGAGATAACCGATTTTCTTTTACTTACTTAGTTATCGTAGGGGCATTGGTTACCCTGGTGTCAGAGTTGTTCAAGCCGCCCAGTAGGCCTCCGATTTTCTTTTGTTGAAAACAACCCTATTTGATTATTTCAGTTACCAACCGAATTCTACAATAATTACTTTATCTCACAATTTATTCGACTATTTCTTATAATGTCTATGTTACGTGATGTCTACGTTATTTTACATCCAATATTGGTAATTATTTATTTGATAGGGAATGATTTCCTGAACGTACAGACGCCAGCAAATCCAGCTACCCAAATCTGTTAAATTTCTTTTATAGATTTTCAACTTTATCAAAAAAGCATAAGGTTCACTTTCAATTGGGGAAAATTGACAGATTGGGGTAGCTTGATGTGCTGGCGTCTGTACCGTATAAATTTAAAATCGCTGGTTTTTTTACAAAGGTACCTAATTATTTTCATCGGAAGGAATGTACAGAGAACTGTTAATACAATAGTATATATCTGAATATGTTTCACCGGAGCGTGTCAACTGGTCTATGTTAAAATCGGTACTAAATGAATCCGATGAGTTTGTTTCGCTGGGTCTTCTCAGTTAGGGCGAATCTGGTGGTTTAATTAAAGCGCAACCGTGCTATACTCATAATATCTGTCTTATTAATAATATTGAATCCTTACCTCAATATAGACAGGACCTATCAGACAAGATGTAGTAAAACCTAAAAAAACCATTTTAATAATAACTTCAACAAAGAACAATGGCAAGTTCCCATACTTCATTTTACCTGACATCGAATCATAGCGTCTATGTTGAGAAAAATATGAAAACTATAGGGCTTTCATTACTTGACATAATCACAGTTTTTTTTTTGTTTGAGAAGGTCACAGAAAAAATATATTAACATTTTTATATTTTGAGGTTATGATGTCAACATGAAAGTAAAATGCGCCCTGCCTAACCACAATTCAATATCTACCTAGAAACTCATACATTTCTAGCGTAACGCAGTCTTAAGCAAACCTTTATGCTTCGGGATATATTGAGGCCTATATAACTAATCTAGAAGAGGGCATTAGTTAACGACCTATATGCAGTGATCGAATTATAGGCCTTATTTAAAGTGAGACTACTAATGATTTATGAAACAGATGCCCGGGTGACGCGCGCAACCAACGCGACGACGCGACGTGGCGACCCATGAGCCTGCTCAGTAACCTACGTACCTATATAGGTACCAGTAACATATGCATATCGTCTACCAACGCAGTTAGATCTAATTAAATCTAACTATTTATCGTTGGCTTTCACAATAGCTAAAAATATTTTTTCACACCGACTGGCATTTTCGCCGATTAGCGCCTGTAGACAAACGCTTTATTGTATTTGTTTACGAGTTAAAGTCAGTTTTATATTAACCACGATCGCATTATTAAAGCAGAGCGGAGGGGTGACAAGGAAACGTAAACAGAAGACTGACGAAAATTGTATTCCATTGGTTACTTTTCCTCAAGAAGACAAGACAAGAAGCCTAATAGAGGTTAAATAAAACAGTCGTCAATATTTTAAATATATTTTATTCATCTTCTCTAACAACTATGTCATCCAAGAATTCTGCCGGAGCTGATACATTTGTTTGATGCCTAGCCCATCCAAGATACCACACGAGCGTCATAACATGTGCGCAACAACCTACAGTACGCCGACCAACTAAACAGTTGCAGTAGTATTCAGCTATGCCTGATCTGCCTGTATTATTATTATTTTCTATCAAAATATAGACAAAGTACTTCTTTCTCGATACATGTCTCGATTGTATTTTGCCTCTTATTAAAGTGGTTTCTCCATTGCCTCGTAAGCTGTATTCAGAGGAATTCAATCTTTCACTGCACACTTCAATCCTATATCCGCCATGAAAACGTATATGCTCGCCATAATATGAGCGGGCTTGACGTATTTGATACGTTCCCAAGGCGAACAATATTAAGTCTCTATAATCTAATGTAGGAAAGACCATTACATTATGTCGGTCTGCTGTGAGACTTTGGAAGTTGGCTGATCGTCGGTTCATATTATTAATTTCTACCACATTTGCCAGATTATTTTCCAAGTTAATTCTTTCGTTAATTATATTTAATATTTCATTAGCATACTCATTATTTCTTAGGCGAGCGCCAAACTTATTTAATAAAGCTGCTGCTATTTGGAAATTCTCCATCATGTGTGGTAGAGATCTATTAAATTCTCCTGCCTTAATATCTTGTAATCTCGTTTAATGTAACCATTTACAACCTCTACCACCCATCTACAAATGGTGATGCAGCGGCTTTGGTTAGCTTGAGCTGTAGTCAACTGATGCTCACCTTCTGACAGGGAGTGTGGCATATATGTGCGATAACCACATTCTTCCAATAAGCTAATGCTGTCTCTAAATCCTCTGTCTAATATAAAAACATCATTCTCTCTGAAATACAGCCTTAGAGGAGATGTTTCAACACTAAATAAGGATGTCATTATGTCAGCATCTGAGGTTGTTGCCTTGTATGGGCCAAAACAATCCACAATATAACCATCACTAGCAACAATTAAGAAAGGTTTTAATAAATTCCTATATTTATGTAGTGAATAGGTGTCTTTTTGGAACATGTAATTAGAACTTTTATTTATGTATATATATGTACCATCACAAATTACTATTATTTTATTTTCATTTCCATATAAACCATTTGGAATGATTAAATTATGGGTTAGCAACTGCTCCCGGGATAAATGTGTTATACCTAAGTATCTCGGCACAAAGTCTTGTATAAGCACTTCCCGGACTCGGTCCATCAGGGTTTCCAAGGTACGATGTGGCTTTTGCACTAAAGTTGCAATCCGTTCATCGGAGTCTCCAGTTCTCATCTTTATTAACAAAGACACAAGCCCTAGTCTTCCCCCTTTAATTTCTAAAATTCTTGGTACTTCTTCTAGAAGTAGATGGAATTTTTCTTTAGACAATCCTACCCAGTATGCGAAAATCCTTTCATCCATTTCTTGGAGGTTGTCATAATCTACAGTAGGATTAAAAGCGTTAACAAATGAAAATATATGTTGAACATGTTCGGCATTAAATATATTAATACTGTTTTCTGATTGATATAAACTGGCCCAAGAATTTCTAGCTAAATGGTCCCCACAAACACGAGCTAATTTTGGCAAATAATATTTGTGATTGCTCAAAATAATTGCACGTAATTGGTCAGAAATGCCATGCAATGTCCCAGTATTACTGCAATTGGTAAACACACAATGATTACCAGTGTTGGCCGCCCTCTTATATTCTGGTAATATAATATTTTCTAGTACGTTTGGCCTAGCAGTTTCTTCAGTTTGTGGACTCTCAGGGGTTTCATTATCCTGTGGTATTTGGGGTGTTGCTGCAGATGATCTCATTTCATCAACAATATTAATACGGAGAGCTTCTCTCTTAGTGCGCAACCAACAGGCATGACACACTCTATCTGAAGGTGTCAGCTGCAATGAAAGTAAATCTAAATTAGGAAACATATACAGGTAATTCAATTACAAGATAAACAGAATTTGCTTTCTATCTTTTTATAACCATTCAGGTCATTTCAGGTTTATAATTTTTATTTATATACTTCAAAAATAACATATATATTATTTATATTGAGCAAATACAAAATATGTAATAAGGAAACAGACCAAAGAAATATTTTTTAAAATTAATAAGACAAAGTCAAAGATCAATTCTTTCATACCTGTCATGGTTCTATTTTCATTCGAATAATATTTATCATGTTCTGTGGCAGTTCTGTTGGGTTGTCTCTTAAAACTTTGTCATTTTGCTTTCTTGCAATTGAACAGCCACACAGAAGACACACATTAACATGGCCTCGTTGACTTGCTCCAGCTTGATTATCATTGGCAGTAATATTTTGCTGCAAATTCTGATTTACTGCAACCATTGAAAGTTCCCAACATGCTTCACAAACATAATCATCCTCAGTAATCTAAAAGTTAAGGAAAAGAATAATTATTAGCAATTAATGTAATTTAGCAATCTGTGTTGCCACCAGACTGGTGACTTGTGTTTGAGTTAAGTGCAAACTAGTTATATCTTAAACTAACACTGAAACAGATATTTACAATTTAGGAAATGAAAAAATATATCTGATTTTCTGCTATTTGGTACTTCTCCAGACATATATGCCAATGATGGCATTGATCTAATTATATTATGGAATAATAATAATAATCAGTTATTTATCCTCTCACAAAGATTTACAATACAGGAATGGTACCATCCCTAAGAATACACACTGATTGTACATTTTGTTAATTTATCTAGAGACCTACTTTGTGAGAGGCTGGTGCCTGTTGTAGATTTATTTTTAAATCTAAGAGTACTAAGTAAGTCTGGAAATAGCAAAATAAATATAAATAATACATACAGATAAGTATTGTTAAAACTTACGATTTGTGGATAAACCCAGTTGCAGAGCACGCTACAAACTCTTGTGTTTTGATCTAAGATCCGATATCGCCGCAGGGTGTTGACGCAAATGTTGCAATTCACGCACAAGATGCGTGTAGGCCTAAGACTATTCATTTTCGAGCACCCAACGATATACACATCCTTAAGCACAATCGGTCCGTTTAGAGAAAGCAGTTGGTCGTTTATGCAGATAGGTAGTCCGTAAGAACGCACAAGTCGTCGTTTGGGGCAGAGAATCAAGTCCAGGGGGTATGCGAGGGTCAGAAATACAAATAAACCAAAGAATAAAACAAAACAACAAGATACTCGTACTAAATACAATCAAGCACAGTATGTAGTTATCTATGGTGTAAATAGTACCGCGCTACACAGTTGTCAAAATGACGTTGTCATGACGAGAGGTGTTGCCATAACATTTTCTTTTATTTCCAATAATAATGGTGTTTAATAATATATAATATCAAATAATAAACCTAAACATGAAAAAATAAATGTGTTAGTAAAAATATTTTGAATTAATTTGTCAATTTCTTCGATCTACTTACTCACCATCTATTTCAATCGGATTTTATATTCATTATTTTCTAATAACAAAGTACACATTTCCTTTTTGGTGGCAACTCTGGTACTTCAAGCCACGAACAAAACCATCACCGGATGTGATTTTAATCAAATACAAGTTAATTAATTAAATAATTTATCCTCGGCTTTTACATGTAAAATGAATTACGTGCAAAAACTAAACTAATTAAATGATTAAGTTTTGCATAAGTCAGATTTGTAGACGCTTCCTAAGACAGTCAGGTAAATATTCGCCATTGTTCTTTGCTGTTTAACTGAACCATTACAATCATTAATCAGATTTTAATTCTTTAAAGTCAAGTTCTAATAATCTAATTGTGTTTTTATAAAATATAATTCTTTAAGGTAATTTATAAGTAACAGATTTAATAATCTATTTATATTTTTTATATCTGTTTGTCCTGAGTCTGAGTGTAATTATCTATATAAGTATGTATTTACAAAAGAAGAGTAGTATATGTATGTACATGTATATTAGTTATTTAGTTACCATAGTACAAACTCTGCTTAGTTCGGGATCAGATGACTATGTGTGAATAATATCCCAGGATATTTTTATTATTACTTACTATTAAATTGTGGTGACGGCGACAAATATCAGAATCAGAATATCATCACCCCATCTCATCCCGTGGGGGGCGTAGAAGTCGACCCGAGGGAATATCTACCAGAGGACGGGAAGCAGCTTCCTTCTGAGTACACGACCATCATACTGCGATCGCCAACCCGCCTGCCAAGCGTGGCGATTATGGCATATCCCCTCAAGATGATTCTTGAGGGAGGCTTGTCCAGCAGTGGACTTATTTAAGCTGTAATGATGACTATTAAATTATGTACAGTAATCTTGTTAAACTACAATTGTTGTCTATTTACAAGCGCTTTTGAAAGCCTATATGAATAAAAACCGTTTTAATTTTGCATTTTATAATTTTATATTCACAGTATTTAATATATATGTTTCACTTATTGGTCCGAATCTTACTTATGCCATACGATTGGCTTTGTTATTGGCCATACTACCTAGGTACATGTTGCACAAATGTTGCTTATTATCTTCACGATATTGACCTTCCACGACAGTTTAGATTTATTGATTATAGTAGAGTTATAATAGACCATAACTCTGTTTATCTTTACTGATAAAGTGAATTAATTGATTCCCTTTGCGCGGTGAAAACTTATTTAGAACACAGAGATATAAAGTGTTTTCCAATAGAAACCACGTCAAATAGTTAATTTCTAGTTAGATTTATATTTAACACGATCGCGATGCACAACATTCCACTCAATCGCGCTTTCAAACTATATTATTTTTAATCAAACGTAAAGTCAAACAGCTTTTGAGAAATTTACGTAGACATTTGTTTGCCATTTTTCTGAGAATTATGTTTGTTTTTCTTCACATTGCTCAACAACAATATATTTCTTTTAATCAAGTCGTTCAAAGTAAACCGAGAGAATTCAAAACAAACATCGTAAAAATATACGCCTGATGAGATGAAGTTCTATGTCAAACTGTCTACACAATTCTGTATATATGGCCGTATAACGTTAACTTGAAATAAAGTTTTATGTTCATATAAAATTTGTAAGTCTGGATGTGCGAATCGTACTAATATTTATTATAAGCGAAAGTTTCTGACTGTGTGAGTGTGTATGTTAGTTACTTCTTCACGTCTAAACGGCTGGAGCAACTTTAATAAAATTTGGTATGGAATTAGACATCCTTGATTAACACAAAGGCTATAATTTATAACGTTTAATGCGGGTAAAACCACAGGGCACAGCTAGTTCAATATAAAACAAATTAATTTTATTTGTGATATTGTTATTATAGGTAACATGTCAAATCACGTGTCAATTTAATTAGGAGTAAAATGATTTCGTAATATTATACGAATAGCTCGTAAAGTGACAGTATTACCGAGGCAACTAAGTTTATTACCATTTTAATATCCCGATATTGCAGTTTTATTTACAAACTTGGTTGATGATACTGGCAGTTTTCTACCTACTTCATTAATAGAGTAGGTTTTCAATTCAAAAGTATGTTTTGTTGTGTATACATTACGCACCCGTCCGATTGAAGCAGGAGTTATTCACGGCTCGATCACAAGCTCTCGCTGTATACCAGCGACATTACCATCCCCAAGAAGACCCAATTAGGTCTCTTCGCAAGAGCTAGGTGAAAGCAAGACTATTAGAGACTATCGCAACACTAAACATCAATTGATTTATCGTACTCACCGGACGAGAGTACGACCACGAACGCACCGCGATCTGCAGCTTCCTCCATGACCCTTTGCTTGCATTCGTATCAATGAAATGACCTCTTTTAACTTAAATTGGACGGGAGGACCACGTCGCTTATTAACGTAGAGCGAAAGTTACACAAAACATAGGGATGAACATTTGACGACCCCCTCATGCATCTCCCCATTAGTAACCGCCCAGAGTCGAGGTTCGAACCCCTAAAGCGGGTACCATGTGGCGCGGGTACTTATTGTATAGTTTTATTTGCAAGACGGCTTGAGCCTACGCTTTCGAGATTGCGAGATCATTCTGTTAAGAACATTTCTCAGTATCTGCCCGAAGTATGGGAGTTGGCGGTACTAACACACCCCTGCCTCGTAGAGTCTCTAAGACCGTTGGTCCTGGACCGGCTCATAATAGTGATGAAATAGAAAGTACCTCTCTGTATACGTACACACTTGTGCACTACAATATGTCCCACGCTAATGGCTAGTCTCAATTGAAAGTGGCTGGTATGGCCGAAATTTGACAGTATGCAAAATACATTATTAAATTAATTTAGAAGTATATACTACAAATAAAATGTTAGTATTAATTTACAGTATCGATTATCTAACTTCATTAAACCATTCAATTTCAATAACAAAAGCTCAATCCATCTATCAACTTTCTCATCAAAAACAAAAGATTAAAATATCGAATATCGAAAATTCATTGAGTAACAAATGAATATCCGATAAATGGTGGATCATAAAAAGCTATCACCTGTCTACCAGATACAGTGACTGTACCGACGCTTTATACAGGCTGACTGGTCGTAATTAATAAAAAATAAAAACTGTCGAGCGATGGCCCTAAAACGCATTTAATTCTTGATAAGGGTAACAAATTGGATAAAGATAGCACGACCATCGGAGACAGAGAGATCGTAAGTGCATTGCCGTGATAACTCATGTGTTACGGGGTTGGATTAGAGAGGACTTTCCATGTTTAATAATGTTTTTAAGGAACTCTACCACTCCACTTGATGGTAGTTTCATAGAATACATTCCAGTCCGTACTAAGATTTAACACTTTGATAACAATAGACTTAATTAAAGCAAAATTTGTATTGGACTATCTAAATAAGATATCCTTATATAATTAAAAAAAAAAAATATTATAATCAATTTATGAATAACATTTAGGTCACGTAACATATAGAATTGAGGTTAATTAACGAAGTTGATTAAAAACAAAGAGGTGACCTTGCCGTAGTATTTCTTAAGCTACATAGTCGTGTCCAAAAGACGAGGTTTATGAATGAATAGAGTCTATTAAAACATATCAAGGTACCTAATAGATTCATTTGATTTTTTTTTTGATTTTCATAAGGTGCTTGAATAATCAAAGCTTTACAGCTAATGCAAGGTTTGTGGAGGAACAACGAAATGTGGTGAGAACACATTAAAAAAAAAAGATAAAACCTAATACATTTACGAGATTAAATTAGTGATTAGATAAGTGATTATGGAGACCGGGAAAAAAATCAAGCCACGTTAAAATATAGACTAAGAATAAAAATAAAAATAATAAAAATAAAATGATTCATTGGCTATTTGAAAGTTGTTGGCTGTTGTTGGTTAAGCTGGAAGATTGTGAAATATTAATGACGATGCAATAAAAATCTTCCAGGCGGGATGGTCAAAATCTACTCTATTCTTTCATATGGCCTTCACAACCACTTCTCAACATTGTAGCAGTGATGTTTGTAATCTTGAAATGTCAAAGGTATTTAATTTGAATATCATGCTTTATCTCATTCCCAAGCATTGAACTTATCGATGAAATATCTATCGATATGAAATGTAGCCTCTATTATTCTGAAAGGATTTAAACCGAAGGTCCAATGGCTTTCTGTTATTTAGTTTTATAGTTGAAATGAAAGTAAATAGAATGTTTACAAGCGAGTGCTATTAAATTTAAGTACCTAGTTCTATATCACAGTCACAATGGTTGTATATTTAATGGATGGCCCGTGTTGCATTCAAAGATTTAAAATAGGATGATTTTTAAAAGAAACCGCTCATATAAGTATCAGTACAAGAAACACCTCAGAATTCATGATCAAAAATCGGTGCTACGTCGTAAATGTAAAACAATATGAATAACTTGATAATTTGAAATTGACCACGTTTTATAATTGATAGCTGCATTAGGTTGGCTACATTTTCTGCTTGTTATTGTTGATGTGTAACATTTTTTTTCTCAATTGCTGTTTTTTTTTGGAAGCAATTTAGAAAAATAAAAAGAAATGTGTTACATGAAACCGGAGAGGAGCGCATGCGCACGCTATTTGGTTTGTCATGTCAGGTGGTGCCTATCCATTTTGCGTAAGGTCCCACAACGTACTGTTGGTTATGACCAACAGTACGTTGTGGGACCTTACGCGATGATATATCCGACGATAACATGTCAGATATCATACAATCATATGCGACTACTATAAGGTTCGATCGTTATTAGTTTTATGAATCAGTCGCATTACCTTCACCTATATGCAATGCAATACTACTATATAATTTATTTGATAGATATACTAACGCAATAAAGTACTTCAAAGATTAATATTTCCGATGCATGAACTACATAATACACTACAATAATATATGTTGATTATGAATAGATTTAAATCTAATCTAAATCAATGCATTGGCTGTATCCAATGAGGCTATTATGTCAGTAATAGCTATTTGCTACTAATAATATGCGTTTGTATACATAGAAAACGTGATGAACGGAGAATCTGTATATTTCTACATTCAGTCTCATTTGAATATTTATTTATTGATAGCGTATTGATAAATTAACGTAGGATTTTATACTCCTTTATCCTGTAATCCAACCTCTTTGTTTGTAGGCAACGAGTTAAAAGTATATATTCTAAAAGTCTCGAAGATTATATTATATTAAATTATTACAAATCCAACAGAATATAAAAAAAAACCAGCGTCAATTTATCAACATAAATTAATATGAGTCAGAGCTACCGAAAAATATATTTACTTCTAAATTAATAACTGGGCGACTAATGTTATGAGGGGGCTATTTTATACATTTTGGAGACTCAACATCTGTTTGCTAATTTATTTAAGAAAACAATCAACCAGTAACTTTATTTTTTAAGAAACAGTAGGTGAGTTAGGTTAGACCCGCGACCATATAACGCACGAGCCGAGCGACCGAAGCAAGTCATGCAAATAATATGTATATACTAAATACTAAGAAGCATCGACTCTAGGTGATTACCGATGGTGAGATGCATGAGAGGGTTATTTAATTTTTAGGTCTTCTAGTGCAACTGTCACTCTTTATTAATACGCAAAAACGCGGGTCTCAGTGCAATGCAAATTAAGGGTCATGGAGGACGCTCGTGGTCGCGGTGCACTATGTGCTCTGGTTCGGCTAGTACGATATGTTGGTATGTAGTGTTTTGAGATCCTGTAATGGACTTATTTTTTTTATTTTTATTTTTTTTTTATTTTTAGTCCGCTAACAACCGCATTAGTATGGAATACTGTGTTGACTTGCTCTAGGTAAGTGGTGATCTCGCCGCCCGAATCATCCAGAACTTCCTGGGACGATGGTGTTTACGTGAGAGATGAGAAGGGGTATAGTAACTAAAACAGCATGTTTCAGACGCGCATTGTTGGTGGCTGACTTAGTTATTCAGAGGACAATGTAAGACTAACAATGAAGGAGAATAATGCTATTAAATAGAAGTTTAATTGGCACCCATAGAATAATGGGCAGTAGTTATATTAGTCTACGTATTAGAGTAGACGAGTACGATTATTTGTTCTGTGTCTGGGTGCAATTTATCTATTAATAGATATTTATATAGAGTACACTTTATTGCACCAAAAAATACAATACACAACTTAATATAAGCAAATACAGGTAAATTCGGCGGTCTTATCACTTAATAGCGATCTCTTCCAGACAAGGGTCATATTTTATTTACAGTGTTATTTAGTATAGTATAGTATAATGATTCTCACTTCTGTCATACTACTTCAGTGTGAAGGATATACATTGGGTACAAAATTGTAAAAATAATTTGTGGACGACGGGGCTGGTTCCACTGTAAGTTACTTTTAGTATTTAAGTTATTTATTATATACCCTCAGTGTAACTGTTTGTTGCCCTAAAAAATAAATACTTAAAAAAAAAAGGTGTTTTTGAGTGGACAAGGAAAAGTAAGATGGTAAAGGCGGTAGTTTTAAGTGTACTATTGTGTGTATAAAGTATTTCATGTTATGTACATATGTACAAGCTTCATAAATATATAATTATATTTATTTTGTCTGAATACTAATAATACTATACTATACATACATTATATTATATATCTTTTTAATGAAGGAGTAATGCAGAAAGAGGTTACGAATAGAATTTAAGTATTAAAGTTAATTTAGCTGATATTTTGCTGACTCTGCCTATTTTGGGGTCAGATGGCAGCGTGTTAGTTGTCCCAAGATATTTGTAAGATATGTATTTATTTAAAATATACTTAGTAGGAAAAAGTTAAATGAAAGTCATTTCACATACTTAGCGTTAGCAAGTCAGAAATTCCCAACACTGTCTCGTATAATTTCACTCTTAAAAGTGGGCGCGTTTTATGAAATGCATAATGAATTGATGTAATAAATATTGATAAAAGCATCGTCAACCTCATTTACTGCTTTATTCCACTAGAATCTTCTTGTTAACCATTTTTACGATAAAACATGACCAAAAACGTGTTCGTACATTATAAAAATTTAATAAAACCGAATATAAAAATGACGTATGCTAATAATATTCAAAACATTGCTTATTCAGCGTGCATTATGATAAGATAGTTATTTTTATGTATAATAAACACGTTGTTCCGAATTCCGACCTATTTTATTGTCGTATGTCACGACAAGGAACCGTAAAACTCCGTTAGTGTTATAAATTTTCTTGTATGCTAGTCAAGAGTGATTTGCATATCGTACCTAGTCCCCGCTTTTGGACTCGCGTGTGGACTAACTATAACCGTGGGTTTATTTAAAACGTTATGAATGACACTGCTAAGTTATGTCAATGTGTTAAAATGAGTTTCAAGTGTTAATGCTGTTTAGCCTTTTAGTTTATGTTATCATATACATCGTGCAAGGACTATTTAGGGGTCCGCAACCAAAGGGTGCTGTTTGACAATAGCTGACTGAAAAGACTAGTTAATAAATAATAATGACAATAACTGATAGAAAATACTAGTAAAAATAGGAAATAATGGGAAAATTAAGCTCTTGAAGGAACGGTGTAGATAGATTAACTCTTTTTTGTACACCAATAATAAAGTCACACAGTACAGGAGCATATTATTTAAAAATTAAGTGTCAGGTGTAATAAAAATTTCTTTTATTTTCTTTTCTCAATTGACAAAGTACCTTTATCTTATCAAATAGTCTATATCGAATAGTGTAAAACTGAAATGCCATACATACATTCGATAAATGTAAAATTCCTGCATATTCTGCAGATAGTGTTAAAAGAGGCGAATACGTATGGGACTGATTAACCACGAGAAGACAATGTAGTCGTTCGTATATCCCATGTCCGTATTCTCGTAATATAAAAATACTCTCACTAAAATGTATTTGTTCTGACTTTATTATTAGTTTATGAGAAACTCATAAATTCTCCCGTCAGTGATCAGCGAAGTTAAGACACCTAGGTACACCGTCAGTGGAAAAGACCACTAAAGTGAATGCTTCTCTCGAATTTCTGAGCTTTACTGTGTTTCGTAAGATACATCCTGGTAGTAGTCGTGAGGATTACACAGGCCATACATTAAATTTAAGTAAGTACCTATAGTTTTTATGGTCTGAATTATTACACTATCTTGGAAATAATGTGACTTTAAAAAAAAAAAACTACTTTGTTAAATAGAAAAAGCCATGTTGTCCGATAATAGTTTTATACAAATAAATTAATAACATTCAATATGATTCAAGAAGGTACGAAATCGTTGATATTCGAACTAACGATTCGTACCTTCTTAAATCATATTGCAAGTTATTAATTTATTTCTATAAAACTATAATCGGACCACATTACCACAGCTGTATTTCTTCTTATAGTTTTTTAATAAATAAATGTCCTAATTGGGAACATCAATTGACTTATCTTACTTACTCACCAATATAATAATATTGGTGAGTAAGTAAGATAAGTCAATTGAGTTGGTGCTACAGGATTAAAGAATACTTAATACGGGTATATCTAGTAATGTAATGGTCATCCTGGTAGCCACCTAATAGGTCTCTAACAACAGCAACCGGGACCGACAGTTTAACGTGCCCTCCAAAGCACAGAGACGCTCAGAAATGAAACCACTTCGACTGTACTCATCTATAGACTGACCGCACGCTTACCTAACCTTTCCCTCGCCGATCACTTACTGTAATATGAAACTAGCTTCATATTTTGACCATAAGACAGTTTATTACAAAATATAACGCGTCATAGGCAATGCACGTCAACCTGTTAGTTAATTTTAATCATCAAACACATTTTACTTTACTTCACTTACTTGTATCTACCTCATATTTTTAACCCCGCGTGAATTTTAATGCGTAAATTAAAGCTAGCCACGGAGTCAGCCTTGACAATTTGCTTTGGACTTTTATTTAAGTGCGCCAGCCTCAAATTAAAAGCCCTCAAATCTGCGTATTTATGAATTGAAAATAACGCTGTAGTTTTTGTTGTGATACCTCTAATACTATTGAAAAGTGAAATAATCACTAGTTACTTTTGGACGAAGACTTAAAAAATCTTAATTTGTAAATTTGTTTCGAAATAATAAAGTCATTCCTTGCAATTCAAAATACTTGAGCAGTTAGACAGTTGGTAGACGGTTGATATTGCTGGATGACTATTTCTATTTTAACCAGTTTTTAAAGCAATCTGCACTCAAGAGCTTTTCCACAGCAAACCTATTTCTGTTATCATTATGAAACCTTATAAGTCTATAATTATAACGTTAGTGAC
Source organism: Pseudoips prasinana (assembly GCA_951640165.1). Lineage (NCBI taxonomy): Eukaryota > Metazoa > Arthropoda > Insecta > Lepidoptera > Nolidae > Pseudoips > Pseudoips prasinana. The sequence continues at coordinate 15,366,711 of OX621244.1, forward strand.
ATATTCAAAACTAAGAAACGTTTATAGAACCTATTAGAAACAGTAAGAAACTTTGTTTCGTGATATCATTTTGAGAAGACCGTGTTAAAAGCTGTGTCGATTTTGATTTTAGGCAGTTAAACATACGAATGATGTATAGGTTCTGCTTAGTCTGAGTAGGCGCACGCACCCCTTTGTATCCACGAGTCTAAATGTCACACTTCATCCAACATTCTTCAAATTCTAATCATTTAGCACAAAGTAATCTACATCTGTTTCGTTTCTATTAACATCTGTAAATCCCTCCAAGTTTGGAGTAAATCACAAACCTAGTATACAATATATTTTATAATGAACATAACTTACTTGTCCAGATTTGTATACTTGCATAAAAAAACGTATAATTTAAATAAACGTTTTTTATGTCTTTCTTTGATCGCTGGTACCCTGTAGTTGCTATAATAATGTGTGGACATTACATGCGGCTCTTAAAATATGATTTTTGAGTAATTAGAGCGTTTGCTCCCGTCTGATTTACGCGTTTAAAACGTCCCCTTTTTAATTTGAGAGGGACACGGCTGTGCGCGGTACGGTTTAATCTTTACAACCGTTTCAGCTTTCAGCCTGTTTGAAAATTTATTCGAATAAAATAATTAAAATGTACAGTTTATTGCAGTTTAGGTTTGTGATGGTGTATAATTTATGTAGAGCTTGATTCTAATTGAACTGAAACGCCGCTTTTACTTTATTTGTTTCATTTTTTTTCTAATACTTGATATTAAATAACAAAAATATATTGAAACTTCTTTTTAGTAATCAAAGACAGCTAATATGATTATTTTAATCAAAATTGGATGAATGAGAGAAACGCCTTCCTTTAAATACAAAGCCCGCTCTAAGGAAATAAATGCACTATCGCGGAGGACTTATAACAGGTAATGAAAAGGCACAATGCAACCATTTAGGGACTATACGAATTTCAGTGTTATGCGAGGATCAAACCCGTATTACAAGGACACCGATGCAGTAGCGAGACGACCTTAACCACTGTGCCATATGTGCAGTCATAACTATGACAGTGTTATTTGAATGTTACTACATGCTTCAAGATAGATTGACTAATAGCACTCTCAGCCAGTTGAGCTCACCGGTCCGTAAGTAATCAGCGAGATAAAGCACCTATCGACATTCAGTCCATATATGGGTTACCGTCAAAGTCGTTTAATTTGTAAAGTCGTGCTTTAGAGGGCACGTTAAGTACTCGATCCGGTTTTTGTTAGAGAACAGTCACTAACCTATGTCAGACGCCTACGGGGTGGCGTGAACAACTCTGACACTAGGGTCACCTCTGCCCATACGACAAAGAAAGAAAGAACTAATAACCAACTATGAAGATTAATTTATGCATATTCTTGGATGCGAGTCTCAACACTTATGGTGTAACCACCCACATACTTCGATCGATTTGCAATACGGCAATACGGCCCACATGTTATACATAAATCATAAATCAAACACAGACAATCACTAACGAACGCTGTACAAATATTGAAATTGAGTTACGAATAAAAATGAACGAAACAATAGCGAGAGGCCTCTATCACACTTCAATTTGTCAAAATGTGTCAGAATAATACTATTTGCGTTTCCTCGTTTCGTTGCGGGATAGTCCGCGTTCGGAATCCACACCCAGACACGCTTTCAATGAATATTGTATTACGGGTAGTGGGGATACGGGAAAAAAGTTAAAATTGTTAAGGGGAAGGGGGGAAGAGCGCCGTTCCCGCAGGCTATCGCAAGCGACACGCAACGTAGAGTCGCTGAACGGTTTTAGTTTTAACCAATGCCTGTTTTTGTCCTTTGTTCCACGTTTTCACGTGCTTATTCGTTCAAATAACGTGCCGAGATAAAATTTCTGGTTTAGTCCGTCCGGATTAATATGACTGGTCTGTTCGTCGATTGGTTTATGCCTGAATGCAAAGCCAGAGGTCTTGGGTTCGATTCCCAACTAGGACAAATCTTTGGACGATGAGCACGATTAATCTGTATGTAATTTATCAATAATTATGTATGTATTTAGAAATGTATAACTATTTTTATCAGTTGTCTGGTAACAATAACAGATGGCAGTGTGTTAGTGTCCTAAAATATTTATTTATGATATAATATTAGTACACGAATTCGTTAGTTCGATTCCCATCCATGACAGATATATATATATATGTGCATGAACATGTCTGCTTGTCCTGAGTCTGGGTGTTATGATCTATTATATAAGTATTTATTGACAAAAAATAATAGTTAATATGTAGTATATACATCTGCATGTGTACAAGCTCTATTTATTTTGGGATCAGATGACCGTTTGTGAATAATGTCCTAGGATTACATTATACACATCTTATAATAAAATTAGTTTTGCAGTTTCAACAGGACAGACCTATAGTGGACATAAGCCTTCACCAAATACAAATACCTACTATATAGTCTACTTTGTTCAAGATGTCTGATGATATTAAAAATACTGTTTACGTAATGCAACCATCACGTGACACGTTTCATAAAATCAATGCACTAATTTAATTTAATAAATATTTCAGAGATTAAAAACACTATTATTTTATACCAGGTTAACTGAATAGTCAGTTTTAGAATATCTAAAAACACATTTTGGACGCACAACAAAAATTAGCACGAATATTTTTTTATGTTATAAATTGCTCCGCTCTCGGCAATCTATGCGACGCTTCAATGAAACGGACGTCGCAATTAGTTCGCACAATATGTTGAATATCTGCATATTTATTGGAAAATGTTTGTATCAGTCTTTAAAAATAACGAAATTTAAAATTTTACCAAAACAATACACAATAAAAACTTAATGAACGCAGTGCAGAATCCAAACCAAATCCAAGGCGATTTAAAATGCACCCTGGTTTTGCATTTCTCATTTCGCAATTTAAAATCAAAACAATTAAGCACGCTGAATGAGGGTTAGGTGAAATTCGGAGGGGTCTTTACTAGAAACGTGAAATATTTTTCTTAAAGGCAAAATCTTTAACTCAGTTCTTATTTTATAGGCTGTAAAGGTTGATTTTCCATAACATTTTATTTACTGGATAAAGGTGAGATCAGTTTCGCAGTCCTTATGAGTTATGATCTGACAAACTTCACAGCTAAAACCGCTTGCATTCAACAGTCCCTCATTCAAAAGTGGGCCTTATGTATCGAACGTATCTTTTACTAAAGCAGTGAAATTAAAATTTTCCTCTAATGCACTTAGTGGTTATTTTCCTGCGAACGTTAAGGATGAAGTGTGTTGATAATTTGGAGTTTAATGAAGCGAGTTTGCTGCGTCGTCTCCGGGCGGAAGATGGTAGAAAAATGCTCGCAGTGAATGCAAATTTTCTCCATTATTGTTTGTCTATTGTCCTGTTTATGAAGCGAGATAGTGAAAATTCGCGCTGATGCTTTTCCAAATTTATTACTTTTAAGGGTAAGTGCAATATTTTTCACGCGGTTGGAAACCATTAAGGAACTGTACTTTATGAAGTGTTAAGAAAGGAACAAAAATAAGAGAAATATTATCTTAAGATGAAAACATTCCGTATTGGCAGAAATATTTTTACGAATCCTTCCAATATATCCAGCTGTCAGACCATCTTATTATGAACATAAGAATAATTGACAAGCAACGATCATCCATCCATATAATACCCAATACTTCCGCAAACCACAGCCATCTATAACATCTATACATATAATAAATCTGTAGAAAAATATTTTTTGTACATCAAAAGAAAATCCAAAAAGAATAGCCAGGGTATTAAAGAACAACCAATAGAACCCATTTCCAGCACATTTAGAATTTTTGTCTGTATGTCTGTTTGTCTGTGTGTCTGTTTGTCTGTTTATATGTTCGGGTATCACGTAAAATATACGAAAGCAATGTAAATAACTTTTATACACAACGATTGAGCGTAACTTGAGGTAACATTTAGTTTTTGTTTTATTGCAATCGGTTCAGTCTATCAAAAGATATTAGATTTTAAAGTAATCATGAAGAAAAATAACACACATTTCGTCAAGATGACCTAATGTTTATAGTTGAACTACCTAACTGTCCGATAGATGTCATTGTGCATATTATGACATCTCTTTACTGAATGAACTACGTTGATAGTTGATTTTTATTTTGATAGATGTCGTTGTGCATTTCTTTTGACTCGCGGTGTTAAGATTTGCCCGTGTTTGCTGATTGCATGAGCTACGTAGGGTTTTGAATGTTCCGAATTGTTTCGAAATAAGGTCTTGGTTGGCTAGAAGTATGTCGTTGTCCAAAATTGGTTATTAAAATATTCTGTTTTCTTCGGGCAAATTGAATTATGTACAAGGTTGGATTTGTTATAATTTAATTTTAAATTATAATATCAGTCGATCGAAAGTTTGTGCTGTCGATTCGTTTGTAACGGGAATGTACAGACGATTCAAATTTTATTGAACCTGTCCGATTGAATGTATTTGAATGTAGTAAATAAACCCTGTCTCTCATAATTTTCTCAGCACAAATCTATATACCTACCTATGTAAAAGAGGAAACTGACTGACTGACATATCAACGCACAGCCTGAACGGCTGGGGTTAGAGACTTGAAATTTTGCCGGTAGTTACTTTTTATGACGTATGCATTCACTAAGGAAGGGTTTTTGGAAATACTAACCCTAAGGGGGTAAAATAGAGAATGAAAGATTGTATGAAAATCCGTCATTTTTGAAGTTAAAGGCATTGAAACTTATATTTAGTAGTTCAGCTAAAAATAAAAATAAATATTTAAGAATTTCTGAAAATCCCACCCCAAGGGCGTAAAATAGGGGATGTAAGTTTGTATGAAAAGTGTGTACTTTTTTAAGTGAAAAGCATGAAAATTGGCATTTGGCCTTTCCGTTAAAAATAAAAATAAGTATTTCAGGATTTTAAGAATTTCCACCCCTAAGGGCGTATAATAGGGGATGTATGTTGCGTGTGGGTATACCTATAATGGTTCTGAGGAATTTGAAGCCACCTAAACTTTGCAACGGCACTAGGCTTCAAGTGAAAACTTTGCATCGTGTTTATAGAGGCTACTATTATGCCTGGATCCGCCCAGGGAGAAACAGTGTTCGTCTCACGTATTCCGTTAGTGCCAAATGATCTCCCTTTTCAGTTTAAAATACTGTAGTTCCCTATAAAAGTGTGTGTCGCGATAACCATTAACAAATCGCAAAGTCCAACTCTCAAGTTAGCTGGAATTGACTTAAGGAAGGCGGGCAGGTCACGTGGCGTGCTCACATGTGAGTTCATCCCACAGTCTGGTCCATGTAGTGCGAGGACTTACGTCTTTTGCTGAGCTCCGTAAAGTTGATGATATTGAACATCCCACATACCAGGCCGCTTGCCGAGCACGCCATTTATTAGATGGAGGTCAGCATTGGGATGACGCCCTAGCGGCAGCATGCGTGAGCGATAGTCCACATCGCTTGCGACATTTGTTTGCCATCTTATTGACCTTTTGTGCGTTATCGGGTGCTAACTAGTTATGGCAAAAGTACCATGAAAAGTTTGCTGAAGATATTATGAGACATGTACAACTAAATACTGATGGAGAAATTCCTGACAGGGTACGTGAAATTTGTCACAACAGGTCCTTATTGGCTATTCAAGAGATAGTTATAAGTATAGGAGGGAACCCGATCAGTCAGAGGCTGCGAAAATGCACAGGAGTTTGCCAATTTTTTGTAAAAAGTCGGCGGTGGCACATACCATAAGTTATTTTGATTGGTAATCTCTGCTCTTACGTTACATCACAGCAGGAGCTATTTTCTTCTGTGTACGGAGATACCACAAACATGGGAAATCAAGCTGGTTCTTGGCTCTGCCAGCGAGGTATTTTGACTCCCCGCAATGACCAAGCTGCGGCAATTAGTTTCAAAATATTGACTCATGCGTCCGGGAATAGTAAAGAATATAGCTCAATAAATACAGTTATGGAAGAAGATGACGCCACGCACTACCTGGTAGAATTTTTTGATTCCCTCAGCACACCCGGACTTCCAACCCACAAAATAGTTTTAAAAATCGGTGTACCAATAATTCTTCTCAGAAATTTATGTCCTCCCAAACTTTGTAACGGCACTCGGCTCAAAGTCACAAATCTGCAGCAAAACATTATCGAAGCTGAAATATTAACAGGTTGCGGCGCCGGTGATATTGTTTTTAGTCCATGGATACCTATAATTCCTAAAAACTTTCCTTTCGCTTTCAAACCAGTGCAATTCCCAGTCAGTCCCTGTTATGCCGTGACGATTAATAAAGCTCAGCGCCAGACATTATCCGTTGCGGGGGTGGACCTAAGTATTGGATGCTTTTCCCATGGTCAACTATACGTAGCTCTTTCACGCGTAAACAACCCCAATAACGTTTTTGTGTACGCTCCAGGTGGTTCCACAGGTAAAATAAAGAAGCACTAAATTAAATTAAAAAAAAATGTATCGGTATCCTCCCACAGCACTATACACAAAAAAATACATTGTTAAGTTCCGACATCCACGCGAACGAAGTCGCGGGCACAGCTAGTTTATAATATAATAGAAAAAGTAATTTTGCCGAATCACGCCTTAAGTACTTACGGAATATCACATCGGTGCTTGAACTCAAATTTTTAATTGTAATGGAGATTAGCAGTAATCTGATTCAGCGTAGAGCGCATTAGTAATAACATATTTATTTTGTTCGTTTGACAGCAGTGGGCGGATTGATCAACGAGATAACATAAGAGTGCCGGGGCCTTTAATGCGAACTAGAATGCTTATAACAACTCACTGCAACTGGTCTTCATTTACAGCTGTCTTTTGTTTTTTGTAATCTCAGCTACTGAGGTGTTAGGAAAAAACAAGTTTGGAACGTAATACTTTCGTTTTGGCCTATTACGGTAGTCAGAATAGTTGATGTATATTCTGTGATTACACCTTAATAGAACAAGAACCATTAGATAGATGTTTTTATAATTGATGCTTACAAGATACACTGGGTAATTGCATGAATACTTGGTAGATATTAATTTGTTGACTGCTGCGTTAGACTAGCGAGCCGAACTGCAAATAATGATATCTCAAGTTAAATTCCCATCTTACAAAACTGAGATTTTACCGGTAGGAATATCTTAAGTAGCAGCTTATGTTTCCGATGTTAATGATTTTATATCTTGGTACGTAGGGCAGGGTAAAATTTTCTCGTATGACTTCAAGTGGCGCCAGTCATTCTTGCATCCCATCAGATTACTAAAGTGACATAATGCATATATTTGCACGCATATTTATTCAGGAGTAAATATATCTTGTGTGCTGACTCCGTTGAGACAGATTAAAACCAAACTATTCTTTAATTATATCTGTCAATAAATTAACTAAACTTACTGTTACAATACTTTGTGTTTATGTTTGTGTTAATGTTTTGGTTCTACAATTTAATTAAAATTTATTTTAGAAACATAAATGTTTCCTAGATATACTTATAACCAATTGTAAAGAACAAAAGATAAGATAGGTGTTTGTGTAAAATGAATAGAAGGATTTAAAAAATATATATGAGGTCTATTTTATGATGGGTCGACAGTCAATACTAAAAGTACTAATTTATATAGATGTGAGCGACGTTATTTTTAAACATTAAAATAAATCTTCTTAACGAGGCACAAGATGTGGATTGTCATCGCAAAAAGCATCGTTTACACAACGACGCGTGTCGATAATTCAAGTCATTTGGTACACATTAGCACTTAGGGTCCTAGCTCGTCCCCTTGAGGGGCCCCACCGACTTTGTCGTCTGCAGGTCATTAGAAAAACTGCATTTCATGTATTTAATAACGTCGTCAATGTACACCCCATACAAGAAATCTATTAACGTCAGCATGAACGTTTTAATAATCCATCAAGTATTCAACCCCGTTCAAAATGAAAAATGTTTTTCTTTTTCAGATGCTTCAACAATTTTTTTTATTTATCAAAGCTTGTAGAAATAGATTGTATAATCATTTCGTAAGGATAATAATACATAAATAGGATTGATTACGTTCTGATTGTTATTATCTTTAAAATTGCAAAAAAAATGCACGGAATTGGGAGCGTATCACGTCGTGAGGCTTAAAACATCACGTAGACGATATAATATCGAGTAAATTTCGCCGAAAGGATTATTCGCTCAATCCCTAGAGTTAAGTGAAAAAGTAATCGGTTGTTAATAAGTACCAAAGGAATATGCATTTAAAACTCATTCATCAAAACGCCATCTACTATTAAATCCTGTATTACACACAGATTTTCGGTAAAAAATTAAAAAAAAATGATTGGTTACAGATTTCTTAACTCTGATAATTTTATAGAAGCTTGAAATTTTGACTACGCTGTGCTATTGACGTAAACTTACTTGGATGGCGAATATGGCGATGACTATGCAAACAATTGTACCCCCAATGAATTGTGCAATGCAAAAGGAATTTTCTGTCTAGACTCAGGCGCTTAATGGGTGCAAATCATTGCAAATTGCATTCTTGGAACAATGTTGGATGACGTTTTTAATAACAGAACGGTGGCAGTTGTTTTGTCTTGGATTTATTATCTGCTTATTGTGCTGGAATCTTAGTTACGAGTTGTGACACTAGGAGCTTTCTTTTCATATCTTTTGTTCAACAGTGACATTTCATTCATTTTGATGCTTATGATATTTGCTCTTGGGGTTGACTTTTTATCTATCTCTGGTTTTACAACAAACTTTCGATCAAACTCGAATAAAATTATTATATCAAAACACTGGGTATTACTTACATAGCTTATGGTTTAAGGATTGTACGTCCCATGACTTACAATAATTACCATTTTGCTACTCTTAAAGTAAACTAATTAGGAATAAATAAAAAAGCATTTAGAAGTTAGAATGAAATATTCTTATGTTTATTTGTATTTATAGACAAAGGAACATATTCCACGCAGTTATGAGATTAGTTATTGTAATTTTACTATATATTATATAGTAATATTTCAATAACTATACTATATATATATATATATATATATATATATATATACTCGATACTTGCGGTTTCAGTATGCAAAAAATTAATTATTTTACGTAAGATTATAATAAACTCATTACAAGGCACGACCAAGTCCACTTGGAGTTAATTTGTTCTTAATCTAGGTGTACAAGAATTTTTATTTAAATAAGTATTCGATTTTGAAAAATTAAGCAATATGTATAATGTTGAAACAATATATCTAAATATCATTAAATTAAGCAATATTTATAATATTGAAACACTATATCTAAATATCATTAAATTATCAATAATGTGCTTACTTAAATATTCTACAAGCATTTCAGTTGAATATGTAACCGTGATATTAGTTAATGGGATCACAAATCAATAATATTTCTATTGAAAAACCCAATACAAGATAAACCGTAATTTGTATACGGCAAATTCGAATTATCTCTAATAATTCGAAATGTATTCAATTAATCGAATTGATTTTTATTTGATTCACGATCGAAAAACAGTGGGGCGTCTTTTGCTTCGCACTTGTGTACCAAACAAGTTGAAAGCTACCTTCAAGTTCTTTAAAAATAAGTGGCAATCAAATATAAAGGTTATTTTAATATGCAGTAAAATTTGAAATCAATTTCTTTTTGAGTCATAAAGAGGCATTTTAGTGAGCTTTCTTGTGATTCATTGCATGGCGTTATTCCGATCCAGTGTATGATTTGTTGGTATAAAGTAAGTATGGTCTCAGCGAGAGATGCCGTAAATCAGTAAACGTGACACCCTTATGATTCTTACAGCTGCAAGCCGCCGTCGAAAAATAAGATTCCAGTACGGCACAATGAAACAGAGCATTTTAAATATTTATTACATTTCTGTAGCGCTGGGAATAAAGCAACTTGCCCAAGGAAAAGAACATTTTTCAAGCAACAATTTGTCTCACAATTGATTTCGCTTTTTAAGCGAATAATTTATTTTTAGTGTTGTACAAATAAAATTACATAATTAATTGTAAAACTTACGTTCAGAAAAAATTAAAGGACTGTAAAAAAAATTAGTTTAGAGATATTTTTTTCATTAAATAAATAAAATAAAATAAATAAAAAAGGTTTTTATTCACGTAGACTTTAAAAAAGCGCTTGTAAATAGTCAGAACATGTTTGTAGTAATATAGTTGTTTACATTAGATATTATTTCTAGTAACATAGATATTTAGGTACATCTTGTATGAAAACATTTATAAAATTAATATTATTACAGAAATGATATTTAGCTAGCTCGTATCAAGTTATTGTCAAGAGATTATGTTTAATTATCTAGTTTAAGTCTAATATTTTTACTACATATTGTCAATGGTTCTGTCTATATTAAAGGTATTATTATTATGACGGACCTTGTGTTAATAACGACGGTCGCGCTTTAATGCTACCACCGGATCCAATGCGCCCCAACTGAGAAGACCCAGCGAAACAAACTCAGTGGGTTCATCTACTACCGGTTTCAACACGACCCAGTTGAGACGGTCCGGCGAAACATACTCAAGCGGGCATGAACACGGGATTTGGTCCAATTAGAGTAATTATTTAGTAGGCAAACACAATATATGATCGATCGGTTGTCTGAATGCTTATTATTTTAGATTATATTTAGGTATACAAAAGAAAAACTTCGAAACAATAACATTATTCATTTTGAGACAGAGTCAATAATTTTAAATTAAGTATAAGATAGCAATCTTTTACAGATAGTTCACGTAACACAGCAGATCAGTCATGTCTATATGGCTACAAGATCTCCAGCGAGCAATGTGCAGGTAGGAAGTGAGAGCCAGACGTCTTTGTCATTGATGTACTCTTTAGTGGTGTAATAACCCCTAGCCATAAGTATACGTTTAATATGTGTTTTAAAACTTGCGTCAGGCAGATCAGTAATTTGAGTAGGAAGCTTGTTATAAAACCTAATACAATTTCCTAAAAATGATTTATTAGTTTTGCTTACTCTAAAGCCTGGCATGGCTAGTTTGTTATTTTATGGATTATTTGCTATTTGAACAACATAATTTACATTAGAAAAAATTAAACAAATTCATATAAGAGATACAGAGGGCAAAAATGCTCTAAATACAGAGGGCGTCATAGTATTCCTTCCAATCGACGCCACTAGAAAACATGCCCAGAAGGATGGCAGGCCACGTTGACTAGCCATTATTATACTATACGGCCAAAGAAAAGAGTAGCCCTCTGGTTATGGAAGGCGTAAACCAAGGGAATGTATTTAAATTTATATATAAACAGGGATTTTGATACTTAATGGTAACGATCAAAATCAGATATTCTTAATAATTCTTACTGACAGAAGACTTTACTACAATACACCTAATATTATGTTCATAAATAAGCAGAACAGGTTTACATATTGCAAATCCAACACCCACAAAATACAAAAAAGTATTACAGAATAAAATCACACATAGGTACTCGAAAGAAAACATACCTCCTTCGAATTTGGCAATTAGATAAAGTACCTATATAAGTTGCGCTGCTAGTGCTCTCTAATGCAGCAACAACAAGAGTGGTGCAAGTATTTTGCATACTTGCACCACTCCTTTCCAAATATGCAAAAAACGATGTAGAAAACAGCAATATAAAAAACTGGTAGTTCAACCGTTTTTATGAAACGAATAACCTAACCAACAAGTCTCAAAGCAATGAAACTCTTTTGGGATAAGCCCGGAACATATAGGTTCTGAAAAAAAAGGACTCCATAGGTAAAAACTATATTAAATAACAAAATTTAACGACACAGTACAATAATAATTGCTAATTTAGGAGGTATGTTGGCAGTGTACAGATTACTTACATATAAATTCATATAATACATGCCTTGTTGGTCTAGCGGTAGCGTGTTCAACCGCAGACAATGAGTTCCTGGGTTCAAATCCAGGGTCGGGCCAAAAAGTGATTTTGGGATCTTTCCGTTAAAAGAAATTTCTCAGTAATAGCCCGAAGTCTGGAGTTGGCGGTATTATACCCCCGTGCCTCGGAGAGCACGCAAAGCCGTCAATCCTGTACCTGACCTCCTTCCGGTCGTGTCGCTAGTCGTGCCATCGGGTTATGAGAGAGATGGAATAGAAAGTGCCCTGTGTTTGCGCACACACTTTGCACTATAATATGTCCTGCGGAATTGGCTAATCATTGAGACTGGCCGCCGTAGTCGAAATTCGGCCGGGAAGACATCGCATATATCTTCATAATTACCATCAGAAACTCTAAATTCAAATTATGTAATCACTTGTATAGTTAATATATCTCTTTTCTTAACGGACTATAAAACAAATATAAAATTCAATATATGAATAAATATTTCTATCATAAGAATAGAAAAAGGGTTATTGTAATTTTAATTCAATTATCTCTTATAAGTACTTCTAATAATATGTTGACGGGCCGGTTGGCGTGATTGGTAAATGCTTGCCTTTCACGCCATAGGTCATGGGTTCGAATCCCACCCAGGACGTATGTTTGTGTGCATTTGCATGTAATTATCTATATAAGTATGTATTAACAAAAGAAAAGTGGTATATGTAATTATCAGTCGGTCTGTATTATAAATGTTTTTGTTTAAAAAGTACCACAAGTCTGATAAATCCATACCAATCCTAACTAATATTATAAATGCGAAAGTAACTCTGTCTGTCTGTCTGTTACTCTTTCACGCCAAAACTACTGAACTGATTTGAATGAAATTTGGTAAACAGATGGTCTAGACCCTGAGAAAGAACATAGGCAAATTTTTATAGTTAGGATAACACATAGGCCATATTTTATAAAGTTTAACGCGGGTAAAACCGCGGGGCACAGCTAGTTGAAAATAAACCTTAAAGTTTCAATGTTTAGTTAGTTAGGGTTTAAATTCATTATTTCTTAACTAGGGTCAGGTAATAGAATCATCAACTGTACATGCTCTGCTTAGTTTGGGATCAGGTGGCCGTGTGTGAATAATGCCCCAGATTATTTATTTATAAATAAGTCTTGAAAATACAAGTTTATTTTCAAATAGTTTATAAACGACCGCGGTGTCGTTTTATCATTCCTATCAGTCTCAATCTATCTGGTAATTGATCCAACGCAGCGGTAACCAACCAACAAACAAATCATTCTTATTAGAATTAAGTATAGAATATTATATCTATTAAATAAATTTACATGTAATATATGTATGTTTAAAGTTGATATAATATAAATTTTATGTGAAACTAATCGAATAAAGAGTTACTTGATACTTTTTGTAGACTATTAAAACGACTTACAATGCCCATTATAATTTTGAGATTTCTAATTGAATGGATGCATTACATGTAGACTTTCGTTTTAAATATAATGCATGGCATACACACAACTTTAACTTTAATATTGTCTGAGAAAGAATCTATGACAATATCATAAAAACAATCTTAGCTAAATATTATATTATACATGTGTGGGCCATAGGTTAAGACAGTGGCCTCGCCACTTCGTATCCCGGGTTCGAATCCCGCGCAGGGCAGCTATTTGTGTAAACCATAAATAGTTGTTCTGAGTCTGGTTGAACAGACGCCAGCCCATCATGCTACCGAAATCTGTCAAATTTCCCCAATTGAAAGTGAACCTTACACTTAAGTGATAAAGTTAAAAATCTATAAAAGAAACTTGTCAGATTGGAGTAGCTGGATGCTGGCTTCTGTACTTGGTGTCCGTCAATTAAATGTTTGTAAAGTACCCCGCGCTACAGGGACTAATTTTCTTAGTGCGCGCTTTGTTTAAAAAAAAATTATATAGGTTCAAAGTTTAATTCTTGTATGTTGGTTTTGTTGTTTGTTAAACTTCATTTAGTTATTTTTGTGTGTATCCAACACCAAAATTACTAAACTAAGTTTACTTATTCTTTCACCAATAAAAATATAGATAAATATTATTATTTTTTCAACTAGAGAAGTTAAGTTGTACACTTAAAAGGTTAAATGTTTACTTTTAGCGGCTATACATCCATACTAAAATAACAATATGTTACCTTATAAGTTACGTTATTGCAGTTTACGTTGGGATATCAAATATTAATGAGGAATAATAAAAACCGGCCAAGTGCTAGTCGGACTCGCCCATTAAGGGTTCCGTAGCAGCAAGTATATCAGTTTATTAAATGAAAGGTAAATTGCGGTTTACGAATTATGACGTATTAAAAAAAAACTACTTACTCTAGTAAGTAGTTTTTTTTAATACCATTCTCGTTCAAACCAATTTTCGGTGGAAGTTTGCATGGTAATGTACATAATATATTTTTTAAGCTATTGCATAGCTTCTATCGCAGGCCTTGAGCGTGGGGACTGAATCCAGAAATTCCGTAACGAAAAAAACCTAAACGGAGGTCTACCTTAGGGTCTTAATTAAATGAGAAGGCAAATCACCGAGCACATAATTTATTATTAAATAAATGCCACAGCTATAAACGCCGGTAGGGGCAATAAGGTGGGTTCGTAACCGGACCCGATTCTGTTAATTGTTCTCTGGTAATGCACTCCCCTGGCTGCGTGCCGCTGTGGTGGTCTGGCGCTCAAAATCCTCCAAACGATGTTCGCTGAATGTGGGGTAGCCGCGTGGCTACTGTGGTAGACGGGAAGCACCAGGTCGATCCTTGGAAGTCCCCAATGGAAAGGATCGGCGAGCGTGTTAAAGTCCAACGTGGACTTTGGACCCTGGAATGTGCATGAAGCGAGGCATTAGGGCCAGCTCAGTAGTGTGAGCACCCACGGCAGCAGCGCGAGAGAAAGCATAGCTGTGCAGCCGCGGATGTTCACAATCAGAAACGGAGATTACAAAAGAAGAATCGAAAGTATGGTGAAGTATGTAGAAATATGGAATATGAATAGTTAAAATACTTAATTACAATGCGAGGGTGAGAATGAATATGATAACATGAATATGTGGTGCCAACTATTAACTAAATTACAAACATACAAAATGGCGTGAGGATGATTTGCACTTTATAACACCAAGCGAGCAAAGTACGTTGCTATCTACACTATACTTATTGAATACCACTTACCCAATTCTGGGGTGTCGGTCACACGTTTAAAGTAAAGTTTTATACCAAGATATTAGCATATAAACTAATCTACGAACACGTTAAGTGACGCCACTGAATTCGATTAAAAATAGAAAGCAAGAGAATAAAAAACGGGACGTGCGTTCGCTTCGAGAGGCTCAGGCGACTGATCGGCGCGTGCGCACCGAGACCGGCTTATCGCATCGCCCAGAGCAAATAAAATGTCGCCTATACGTGTTGAAGAACTAAAATGTGTTTTGTTAATATTTTATTTTAAATATATGTAACATAACGTTACATTACCCCCCTCGTCACGGAAAGGGTTTTATTCTAAAATGAAACCCGGCTATAATTACGGCTAGTATCACTACATTCATCCTATCTCATGCAAGTCCCTTACATTCAACCAAACATTCAATCCAAACATAAAATAGCATAGCAACTATAAACAATTATCTACGCGTCCTTACATAAAAAAGGCATCTGTGATACATTGCACAGATGACTACTACTAGCGGCAACAAGTTGTTAAAAATAGGTGGGATTTAATAAAAGAACGTTGGCTAATAACAAAAACAAACTACTGTAGCGCCTTCATCAGTTTAAAATCCTTAATATGCCAGACACCGATATTTTTTCCTGCCATGTCCTCTAAAACATACACAAGAGGAGACCGTTTCTCAATAATTCTGCATTTTATGAATTTTGGAGCTAATTTTTTACTAAAGTATTTGTCTTTATCGCTTAATACATATGTGCGCTTAAAAACTAAATCACCTACATTAAATTCTGCTTGTTTCCTACGTAAATTATAATGCCTAGTATTCTTTTCATGTGCATGCCATAAAGAAGCTTGCACATCATTAAATATAGATGAAAGACATCCTAGGTTTTCGGCATATAAATCACGCGGTAGGAACAATACCTCGTCACCCAAATCATTGTCCATATAGTGCGATCCACACAGAACTAGCTCCCTACCATATACAAGAAAAGAGGGTGTAAAACCGGTAGACTCGTTAACGGAGTTGTTGATCGCAAATAGAACTTTAGGAATAAAAGTGTCCCAAGTCCGGTGATCGTTTTCAACAAAAGTGGACAAAGAAGTGACGATCGATTTATTGAAACGTTCAACTAGATTAATTTGCGGAGTATACTTAGGAGTAAAATAAACGTTAGGTATTTTATATTTCTTAAATAAAGCGTCAGTAGCAGAACTAATGAACTGGCTGCCATTGTCTAGAAAAATAGTTTGTGGTATTCCATGTACAAGAAAAATGGAATTTTCTAAAATTTTAATAACAATATCTGATGTTGCACGGCGTATAGGAAAGACATGACAATATTTAGAAAAGCAGCATGTTATTACGAGCATATAACTATTTTGCTTGCGAGTAACTGGCAGAGGGCCTACAAAATCAATGGAAATCATTTGAAAGGGCCTTGAACATTGTTTTGGTCGACCCATTTCACCTAACGTAGTGTGATTTTGTGCCTTATAAGATAAGCAAATAGAGCAAGAACCTATGAACTCAACTACATCCTGGTGCATTCCCGGCCAGTAATATGTCAACGACAAACGCCGATAGGTTTTGAAAATGCCAAGGTGTCCTGCTGTCGGTTCCAAATGGTTTTCTGCTATAATTTTATGACGAAATTCTTTGGGAACTACTTGTTTCCATGCAAATTCAGAGGTCAATTGAGAATTAGTTTTTGAAAGCCTAAACAAAGAATTATTTTTTATTAAAAAATTTGGAAAGTTACTTGGTGTATTAAGACAACCATTAAAAATCTTTTTATACCATTCATCGGCCGTATCAGTTATAGAATTTGAAAGAGATATAGCAGCATTTGGGAAAACTCTTGAGAGTGCATCAGGGATCACGTTATCAACTCCACGACGATGTTTAATTTCGCAATTAAATGATGATAATCGCACTCCCCAACGTGCTAATCGACCTGTTGGATTATCCAAGGACAAGAACCATTTCAACGCGGAATGGTCAGTGTACACCGTAAACGTCTGCCCATTTTCAAGGTAACAGCGCCAGTGTTCGAGAGCTGTCAATACCGCAAGAGTCTCTCGTTCAGTGATACTATAGTTTCTTTCGCAACTGGTTAGTGACCTACTCATATATGCAATCGGGTGCTCCTTCCCATTAATATTCTGCGTTAACATGGCACCAACCCCGTAATTACTTGCGTCGGTGTGTACTTCAAACGGTTTTGAATAATCCGGACAGGTAAGAACTGGAGCGGAGATTAAAGATTCTTTAAGGGAATTAAAAGCTGTATCAGCTTCTGGTGTCCATCGAAAGGGAGGAGCCTTTTTACCACTGGCTGTAAGTCTATTTAGAGGACCAGCAACGGTACTAAAATTCGGAACAAAACGACGGTACCAAGTTGCAGTACCGAGAAAGCGTTTTAGTTCCTTTCTATTAGTGGGAGTTGGGAAGTTAATAATGGCTTCCACTTTTTCTGGGTCAGTGCGTAGGCCATGGACATCCACAATGTAACCTAGATACTTAAGATCGCTACGGAAAAACTTACATTTTTCAAAATTTACAGTTAGGTTGGCCTGACGTAGTTTATCCAAAACGCTTAACAGTCGTGAAACATGCTCTTCAAATGTCGAACTGATGATTATGATGTCATCAAGATAGGCAAACGTTTTAGACTCAGCGACGCTAAATAAATGATCAACAAGACGCTGTTGAGTAGCAGGAGCATTAGTTAAACCGAAAGCAGTGGTCTTAAACCTAAGGGTACCTCTACCTGGTACGTAAAAAGCGGTTTTATCACGGTCCTCCGGAGCTATAGGCACTTGCCAGAAAGCCTTGGATAAGTCAATGCTGGACAGATATTTTGCATCGCGAAGGTTATCCAAGATTTCGGAAACATAGGGCAAACTGTAGGCGTCTCGCTTAGTTACTGCGTTTAACTTACGACTATCGAGACAAAACCTAGGTTGTCCATTCTTTTTATTAACAATAAGTACAGGAGAAGACCACGCGCTCTCACATGGTTCCACAACGTCAAGTGAAAGCATTTCATCCACTTGCTCCTGTAAGATACGCTGTTTTTCAGGAGACATCCTATAATAGCGTTGTCTTATCGGTTGGGCATCACCAGTATCTATACGATGACAAATTAAATTGGTTCTGCCTAAACCTTTCTCTTCGGTTGAGACAGACTTAAATTGAGAGATTACATTGTCGGCTATAGCTTTTTGTGAGTCATCTAAATTATTATAAGAATGTATAAACGTTTCATTGTGGCTACATTTAATTTCCGCCAAATAAGCATTCGACAATTTTATACTTCCTAAATATTTGGGGCAGATTTGAAATGCGCGCCAGAAATCTACACCTAAAATAAGAGACGTTTCTACTTCAGGAACTACATAAGCCCTAATAATGTGAAACTGACCTTCAAATGTTAACGGTAAATTTATGTAACCAAGACTTTTTAACATTTGACCACCAGCAGCCAACATTTTAATGTTGTCGTCCTTATGCAAAGGATAGTCGACTAAATGTTTATGGGAGTTGTTGCCTAAAATAGTAACTGCTGCGCCAGAATCAAGCAAGCCACATGCTTCGATATCGTTAATTTTAATATTAACATAAGGTCTAGAGTCGTTTAAAGGTTTAGTTTGCAGAATTGAAGACACTCTATAAGTAGAAGAAAAGGTTTTAATAAACGCAAGCCAAGTTTCCCAATCTTGCTTGTCGAAGTGACTAAAATTCTGCCTAATTAGTTTTTTGAACTTGAGTTACAATTAGGACAGTCAGGTGTTTTTACATCTTTCATTCCACATTTAAAACAAATAATTATATCACGAGGAGCTTGACATTGACGAAAGTGATGAGTGTTATTACGACACCTAGGACAAAAAGGTTCCCTTTTTGTTACCCCCACTGCTTGTATATATTTCTCATTTAGATTTTTGTTATTTTGATTATATCTTGTGTAATTATTGTAATTTTGATTTTTAGACTGTACATATTTATTATGATTATAACTAGTCGTATTATTAGTTGTTTTATTTGCATCTTTTGTGTATGCAAATTCTGGTGCTAGTGTATCAGAAGTTACTTTAGGTGGTTCCTTAAAATGTAAAAGACGATCCTGAATAATTTCATAATTACGACATAAAGTACACAAAGCATCTATAGTTGAAATGTCGGACGCTGAAGCTAAGGTGCTGGCATAGCAAGGTCTTATATTATGAAGTAGAATCTCAAGTTGATCTGCTACTGAAGGAGGCTTAGATAGACGTGAGAACATGCCATTCATGATGGAGAGATAAATAATTATGTTCTCACGTTCCCCTTGAGTACGCGAGCGAATTTCTGAAATAAGCCGATAGTCATAGTCTGACTGTCCGAAATCTTCCTTCAATTTAGTTGCTAATTCAGACCAAGAATTAATCTTGCTTTTAATGGCACGATACCAATGTAGGGCATCATCTTGAAATATTTCAGAAGCGTAACTTAAAATTTTAGCTGAAGGAATATTTCTAGCTTCTAAAAATTCATCAACACGTATTATAAATGAACGAACACAAGATTTCCCATTAAATTTTAATTTACTTAAATCGGAAGAAGTTCTATCGCAAGTCACAGTTAAGTTCTGCACTTCCGGCACTGAAGATATAGGTTCTCTAGTAGACCCATCACTACCGCTAAGAGAAGAAGTCGAAGTCCCTTTAGCCTGATGAACCGAAAGCTTTTGTGAAAAAATTTTGTAAGCTTTCACAATTTCCTCATAATCTGTTCGATTGGCGTCACTACACGTTATCCTCTCAAGAC
This sequence comes from Pseudoips prasinana, assembly GCA_951640165.1. NCBI lineage: Eukaryota > Metazoa > Arthropoda > Insecta > Lepidoptera > Nolidae > Pseudoips > Pseudoips prasinana. The sequence continues at coordinate 15,386,658 of OX621244.1, forward strand.
GATTATGTAAGTGATTCAACATGTTTTGAGTTCTCATAAGCGCAGGAACACTAGGATCTGTTACGTCTAAATTATTTTGAATTTTGGTCAGAACATCTAGGCAACCTGTAAGATCCTGTGCTACTTCAAGTGGAGACTCTAAAATATGATCCGACGGAAAAAGTGCCGCTAATTTTACTATCTGTTTGCGCAACTCTTCAACAGAAGGTGCAGGAGTAGCACCTCTAATGCGAACCTCATATTCCAACTCGGATTTTTGAAGTGACAAATATTTAATTGATAACATGTTGAAAATGTGAAAATACCAAACCAGATATGGATAAGTGGTAATAAATATTCAACAAAAACAAACACGTTCCCCGTTCTGTTACAAAATAATTACTGAACGTCTTGTTTTGTGTTTTTTTTTTTATAATTATATATAAAAATATAATTATTTATCTATCAAAAAAAACAAACAAAATCAAAACAAGTATGCTACTAAAGTGTACTGACCTCTAAAATAAAAAATATGAAAGTGATAAGTTAAATAAATAATACTATGAAAGCGCCATATTAGGCCCCCATATTTGTATGACGTAAAATAACAACAATAATAATATGGGTCAAACTTATTTGAATAAATGCAATATATGTATGTAAATATAATATATGTATTTTGTGTAAATATATGATGTTAAATATTGAAAGCACTTACTTACGTACACTTTAGTAACATTAATCGCACTGATTTACGTTTTACATCTAAAACAACCACAACATACACTAACTACAATATAACCAAGAGAACAAAAAAAACAGAATCAGGTGTACTACTTCCACGATTACGGGCGCCAAGTGTCACGGAGGTCTACCTTAGGGTCTTAATTAAATGAGAAGGCAAATCACCGAGCACATAATTTATTATTAAATAAATGCCACAGCTATAAACGCCGGTAGGGGCAATAAGGTGGGTTCGTAACCGGACCCGATTCTGTTAATTGTTCTCTGGTAATGCACTCCCCTGGCTGCGTGCCGCTGTGGTGGTCTGGCGCTCAAAATCCTCCAAACGATGTTCGCTGAATGTGGGGTAGCCGCGTGGCTACTGTGGTAGACGGGAAGCACCAGGTCGATCCTTGGAAGTCCCCAATGGAAAGGATCGGCGAGCGTGTTAAAGTCCAACGTGGACTTTGGACCCTGGAATGTGCATGAAGCGAGGCATTAGGGCCAGCTCAGTAGTGTGAGCACCCACGGCAGCAGCGCGAGAGAAAGCATAGCTGTGCAGCCGCGGATGTTCACAATCAGAAACGGAGATTACAAAAGAAGAATCGAAAGTATGGTGAAGTATGTAGAAATATGGAATATGAATAGTTAAAATACTTAATTACAATGCGAGGGTGAGAATGAATATGATAACATGAATATGTGGTGCCAACTATTAACTAAATTACAAACATACAAAATGGCGTGAGGATGATTTGCACTTTATAACACCAAGCGAGCAAAGTACGTTGCTATCTACACTATACTTATTTAATACCACTTACCCAATTCTGGGGTGTCGGTCACACGTTTAAAGTAAAGTTTTATACCAAGATATTAGCATATAAACTAATCTACGAACACGTTAAGTGACGCCACTGAATTCGATTAAAAATAGAAAGCAAGAGAATAAAAAACGGGACGTGCGTTCGCTTCGAGAGGCTCAGGCGACTGATCGGCGCGTGCGCACCGAGACCGGCTTATCGCATCGCCCAGAGCAAATAAAATGTCGCCTATACGTGTTGAAGAACTAAAATGTGTTTTGTTAATATTTTATTTTAAATATATGTAACATAACGTTACACACCCCCCACTCCGACCGCCATCTATCCATAAATACCAGAACTTTTAATGACTTCAAACAGGTCCTTAAAGTGCTGCGTGAACTAGATGTGAGTAAGGCCAGTAGACCCGATGAGATCCCGGCAGTAGTGCTAAAGACGTGTGCACCTGAGTTGTCCCCTACACTCACACGCTTATTCCGGCTCTCTCTGAGATCGTGTCGTGTGCCCAAATCATGGAAGCTTGCAAATAATAATAATAATAATACCTGGGGACAATGTCACACAAATCATTCTAGCCCCAAACTAAGCAAAGCTTGTACTATGGGTACCAGGCGACGATATACATACTTATATAGATAGATAAATACATATATATATAGAAAACATCCATGACTCAGAAACAAATATTCGTGCTCATCACACAAATATTTGCACTTACCGGGATTCGAACCCAGGACCACCAGCTTCGTATGCAGGAACACTACCAACTAAGCTATGGCGAATGTCCAACCCATACCCAAGAAGGGTAGTCGTGCAGACCCATCGAATTACAGACCTATCGCAATCACCTCCATACTCTGAAAGATTATGGAGCGTGTATTGAACACCCAAATACTCAAGCACCTTGAAAACAATATTCTCCTGTGTGATCGCCAATTCGGCTTTCGTCGAAATCGATCTACAGGGGATCTTCTAGTGCTTGCCACTCACCTCTGGGGCGAAGCAATTGAGAAGTATGGTGAAGCCTTAGCGGTTTCACTTGACATCTCGAAGGCTTTAGATAGGGTCTGGCATAATAGTCTGGTCAGCAAGCTTCCATCATACGGACTACCTTCTGGCCTGTGCAACTGGATTTCAGATTTCCTGAGTGGGCGGTCTATTAGAGTGGTCATCGATGGCTGCTCTTCCGATCTCAAGGCCATAAATGTCGGTGTTCCTCAGGGATCTGTTCTCTCTGCTACACTCTTTTTGCTGCATATAAACGACCTGCTTTTACCCGGTGTCTATGAGTACGCAGATGAAAGCACAGTATCAGAGAGTTACATGCCTATCCACGGGCTAGTTGGAGTACAACCGATTCTCTCAGAGAGAGTATGGTAGGACGGATGAACTCGACCCTCCAGGTCATATCTGATTGGGGTATCGTAAACAGGGTCGATTTCAACGCCACGAAAACACAGGCATGTCTTTTTTCCGCCAAAAAGACCCCGTTCTATCGGACTCCCACATTTTGTGATGTATCTGTACCCATATCCAGTCACCTAGATTTATTGGGTCTTAATATATCTTGCGACCTGAATTTCGGTCGATCCATCGAGTCCAGAGTAAGTTAAGGCCTCTGCTAAGAAGCTAAGTATCCTTAATAAGGTAGGACGGTACTTCACGAAGGAACAGCTTTTAAATTTGTACAAAGCTCAAGTCCGACCCTGCGTGGAGTACTGCTCTCATCTTTGGGATGGCTCTGCAAAATATCAGCTGGACTCTTTGGATTCAATAGACAGACGCGCTCGCAGGATAATCGATGACAGAGACCTAACAAATAAAAAGCTGCAAAGCTTGGATCATAGGCGTCAGGTTGCAAGCTTATCGGTTTTCTATAGGCTATTTCATGGAGAATGCGCTCAAGACCTCCATGAACTTATCCCTCCTTCCCCCTTTTTTCATCGTACTACTAGGCGTCGGGAGGGTTTTCACCGCTTTGTTGTTGACATCCCATTCTGCCGTACGAAGCGCTTTGCTTCCTCCTTTATCATACGCACGGCTAAGCAGTGGAACACCCTCCCGAACGACGTGTTTCCAGACTCATACAACATGGGTTTATTGAAGGCTAGAGTGAACAGGCATCTTATGGGTACGCGCAGTCCATCTTCGACCACATCTTCACTTACCATCAGGTGAGATCGTGGTCAAGCGTAAACCCATTCAGCATAAAAAAAGAAAAAAAACTTTTTGAAATAACACGCTTGTCTCTTTAGTTTAGCAACCCACCTTAAGATGACATTGGTTGTATTGGAAAACTACCGTAATCAGCTGTTTGTGAGAAAGTATATAGGTGTATAGGTATTTATCATCTACGTACAACAGTGAATATCTGTACTCGTATAATTTGTGTACAAAATGTTTTAAATATGAATAAACAAAGTGCATTTATTAATGAAGAAAGTCACAAAAAAGTTGTAAAAGAAAATGAGTTAGTACTCTATATACATTCATTTTATTATTATTATCACAAATGCAGTATTATAAAATAAATAAATAACAATAATTGCATAAGTTGATAAAAAATGCTATGCAATAGCTTTACCGTGGCAGTCTCTGAGTGCCACATGTCGTTTTTTTAGATTTATCATTCTCTTATTTTATAAGTTACAGGGAGGGGGGGGGGGGCACTCTTTTTACCACTCTTTGGAAGTGTCTCTCGCGCAAACTATTCAGTTTAGAAAAAAAAAATATTAGGAACGATAAAAGACAGACAGACAGTCATGACAAATCTATAAGAGTTCCGTTTTTTACCATTTGGCTACGGAACCCTAAAAAATACAAGTCATTGTATTAGTTTGTATTAGTATTCGTACAAGTCATTAAGTTTGTCTGTATGAGTGTGCACTGCGAAAAATAATGAACTTGAAACATTTTTATTGAGTCACAATAACCATTAGAAAACAAAGTTTTGTTCAAATGTATCAATCGCAGCACGATAACGTCGAAAGATATTTATAAAATTTATCTATCTATATCTTTCTATCTCCTCGTGCGTATCTGCGGGGAGTAAACATACCCTATGGAATAGAACAACGTGTAGCTAATCAAGAGGAAATACTCACAAAATAAATATTAATTTCCCATAAAACAATAACGATAATAAAAAATATTAATATTGTATGGGAAGTCCATACAATCGTGTTCGTATTCCACAAATTGGTCTTGTTTAACTTGTTCAGTTTCATGTGTTTATAGCGCACCTTTTATTTCCTTCACGATTTATGTTATACCTTGTACTATACTTCAAACTTACCGCACTCCTCTTTTCGTGCCAGCTCACAAAGTATATAGATGATTATCAGAGATATAAAAAATAATAATAACAGGTCCCTTGAGAAAATATTTTATCCGATAATATATCCGTAAGCAACATCGTATATACTGTGTGATGTACGACCTGTAACTGATCCCTGTAAGTAAATACATTCAGTAATTTGTTTCTACCCTCAAACACCGTTCGCATCAGACGAACAAAGATGTACTGATTGAATAGTAACACAATCCCTTTCGACGCCTGAAAGGTGTAAATAATAGACTACAGAGAACCATTACATATTTTTTTTTACAATTTCACTAATATTATAAAGGTGAAAGTTTGTGAGTGTGTTAGTGTATATGTTTGTTACTCTTTCACGCAAAAATCGCCGAGTGGATTTTGATGAAAATTTGTAGTAATATAGCTTATATATCCGAATCTATTTGACTCCAATTTAGTTTGTAGTTAGTATATTATTTGACATATTTAGACATTTAATATTGTTTTATAATCATTTTCATGACATGTAGAAATTTTACCAATAAATTACTATTTGACTATCATATGGCCTATAATTCATAAAGTTTAACGCGGGTATACCGCGGAGCACACCTAGTCTGAAATAAATAAAAAGGTCTATCGGGTATGTTTTACTTTGTCAGCCTCGTTTCTTGATTGATAGCGTGCTCAACCGCAGATAATGAAGTACTAGGTTTAAATCCCGTATTGGGCCAAAAAGTGAGCTTTAGGACGTGTGAAACCAAACTATTCACACTTTGAATTGAGAAATACTTACCATAATGAAACCTTAATAAAATGTTAACTAAGACATAAGATACGTAATAGGATTCAAATTGTATGATTCTTGACCTTTTATTATAGTTAATGATTTAAATGGGTGTAAAATGCCTAATGATTTAAGTACAGTTTCTTGACTTAAAAGGTTCAGAATACACTCATACTAAAATATTCGGCACGCTGACATTCACATGTTGTATTTTTATCGGTACCTTTTATGCCCGAGGGTTTGTTTGATACTAAATGTTGGTATAATATTTGTGTTAATGATTTTGTTCTGTTTAGGACTTGTTCGCAGAATAATAGCCTCAATACTTGTTTGTTATTTTAGGATAATCTAGACATCAAATTTGATGCTTCGTGTTGTAAGATAACAAATTGGTTTCGATATCACTATAGTATTGATTCTTTGTTGATTGAAATTCTCTGCCATCACAAGTGTTTACGCTGTGGGCCGAAAGTTTAGGAGAATTATTACTATTCAACCTACCAGGAGTAAAAGGGCAGTTATTTCCAAATGGATCCAACTTGGAAATCACTGCTCTTTTACGGCAAGTAAGTTGTTCAAACCATTAATTATAAATATCCACTTAAACTTATGAAGTCTTAAATAGTTTGCTATATTAAGATTTTTTAGTGCCTTTGATGGTATGACTCCAGTTATTGTAAAACTATTTGAAATCAGACCAACCCTATAAATATTTAGTTGAATTGAATAGCAACAATAATAAAATACTCGAAACCTTTACATTATCTAAAATTGCATTGATAGTTAAAGGTTACGGGTATCATCAAGATCTTCTTCAATTAAATAGTTTTCGCATGGCTATTTAAATAACAAATCAAAGTGGATAAGTAATATTAAATAATGTTACAGTTACGAGCTCATTTGCCCAACATTCCAGTTATTTATTCGACCCACAAATAGTTGTTCTAAGTCTTAGGTGCTTTGCATCCATGAATGGGTGGTATTTTTCTGCCTGTTAACGTTAACGCCTCCTATAACTGTCAAGGTATAAGCCTGATATAAATAATAAAGTATAGTTACAGTAGTCGTTACAAGCAGAAACAAGAATACAAGATTTTTAATAAAGGGTTTTAGATATTTAGCGTTGCTGTATGGCTGAAAGCGACTTACATCACTACCCAATCTCACCCCGTAGGGGGCAAAAAGGCGTCACGTCTGACAAGTGTGACAATAATCACTTATTCTGGGGGAAGATCTTGTCATACAGTGGACGTGATATAGCTGACGTGATGATAATTATAATGAGTGTATACAGTCCAAATTTGATTAAAGATAATGTTATGCAATTTGCGCATAGGTTATGCTGTAGTCATAAATATGTAGTCCAGGGAGGCGCTAGGGCATTCAATTCAATGAATGAAATTCATTTATTGCAATCATGTGTACAATGGTATTACAGTAGGTATTCTAAGTTTCAACATGCCACCTTGTTAGAGCTCGGCAACATTAAGCAATTAATTAATATGCCATGGCTATTGAAGCCATGCCATTCACAAATAGAAGCAGGTATGTCAAAACATTATAAAATAGCAGAATTATTGTTTGAAATAATATGTATGGGTTTGACTGGTACAGACATTGTTTTGTATTAAAATAACGCTGCTACTTTCCTGACATATTATTCATAATATTATCATTAAGGTCTTATTTAGAACATAACAGAATTTGCCATTTTCAATTGTTTGTTGAAAGGGTAAAAAGATTATGAGTCGCCTAATGCGTATTTTTGTTAAGACAACGCCCGCACTAGGGAATATAATCCCTGTGTCGCGGGGTAATTTACAATCATATAATAGACGTACACAAATTACATCCAGACTCAGAACAACTATTTATGGGACAGGATTCGAACCCGAGACACGAAGCGGTGAGGCGACTATCCTAGCCGCTGCGCCACATGTCCAGTTGTCATACAAAAATTCGTAAAATAGCAGAATTATTGCTTTAAATAATATGTATTGATACGACTCATTTAGCAGCAAATAGCTCATGTCATTGTTATGGGTTAAAATAACACTGCTACTTTCCTGACATATTATTCATGTCATCATTATAACATTTGACATAATCTTCAATTATTTGTTTGAAAGGGTAAAAAGATTATGAGCCACCTAATGCGTTTATTGTTCTCACTGGGTGATTTATGAAGCATTAAGATCCTTTTACCACCTGCGTGTTGCTCTTGTTACTTACTGCCAAAGAAGAGAAAACCTCATTGCTAACTAGATCAGCCCTTACTGAAGCAAAACTTATGAGAGTCGGCCAGTAACCACGGTTAATTGTCTTAATAGAAAGACGCTTGTACCAATAAAAGGTTTCTATTCACATAGGAACAACTCCATGACGAAGCACCTCCACATCTGTTGTGTTACATTAAATTTGATGTATACTGATAACTTATTTTCAATTTGTACATCTGCATGTAATTGGATGTATTTAAACTTAATTAATATAAGATTAAATTGTAAGATTAGCGTAACGATTAGGTAGGTATATCTTGTTGTATACTTGAACAAACTTGAACCTACATTTTATAGTCAACGCTTTGTCAGTAGATAGTCTGGAATACTACAAAATCGCTCTTACTACATTGGTAATAAAGACTCACACTCAGAACAGAATTATGCCCAAAAAGAATGCACAGACATTCTTCAAGATAAGAGTGGTTAAGTAAATAACAATGAAAGACAAATTGGTTTAACTAGAAATCCCCAGTGATATATATCCCGCAGCGGGCAATTTTTCTGGAAATACCCACTTGTTAAATAAAAATACGCTTAATTAAATAAATAAGTAACTAAATCATCATAATGATCATCTCTGCTTGTAAATATCGATTAAGGTTTCTACATATTTAATTTAAAACATTTTGGTTATATAACCAGTGAAAACTCTTACAAAAATAATGATAATCCCCACTAGCGGGTATATACTAATGGGGATTTCTGAAAATTGGTCAGTCATTTTAGCAGATCATTTGATGAACAACAATTTGGCCAAAAGCTTTTCCACAGAATCAATCTCCTTCAGGTAATATAGTGGTTTTTTTTCTTTAAAAATAAGACAACGCCCGCATTATGGAATCTAATCCCTGTGCCGCGAGGTACTTTATAAACATAAAATAGACGGACATAAATTACATCCAGACTCAGAACTATTTATGGGTCACACAAATAGTTGTCCGGCGCGGGACTCGAACCCGCACGTGTATTAGCCGCTGTGCCACATCTGTCTTCTATATTAGTGACGTCGTACTCTTAACGGATAACCTATTTTACATTAAACTATTTTCATTTAAAAGCACACACAGCAATTACAGTACTATTTTTAGTTCACAGCTATGTTCTATGAAAATCCAATCAGACGTCGTAAGGGTACTACATCTATTTCTAGTTAGTATCGATTTTTGACGGGTTAGCGTTGGTATAGTTTAATTTATGATTGTAGACTATAGTGTCTTTTACACTTCTCAAATCTAAATTCGATAATTCCAACCACATTTTGTTCTTGCGTTGGCTTAAAATTTGATCAAGTTACACTGTGGCAGCTTGCCAACTAGAACAACAGTGCCTTCTCCAAATGTGTGTTACGACTCTGTGGGATATTGAGATAGATCGTATTATTGTTCCATTTAAGATATGGAATTGCACCTATTAACTTGAATTTTCAGTCACCAAATGTAGTGAAAATGTAAAGGCACTAAATGGTAACTGGTAACTTGAAATAAAGCTGCATCTTATGACATACCCGCTTGCATTTACTATGTGGCAGAATCTAAGAGTATTATAGGTATATAACTAGCCTGGTCTAGCTGATACGTGTACGGGACACCAACTACCAGCTTAACTAATAGGCCATTTAAAGTTAAAGTTAATATTTTTTGTTCTTAAACATATCTCATAATTATTCCGATTAAGATACGTGACCTGATTGCTCGTTTTCCTTACTTATTCTATATTTATTTATCAAACTTCCTTATAATTATCATTAGTAAGTATTTATACAACTTCTATACTAGAAAAAACTATTAGAAACTTCCACTTACCTACATATATAATATAACTAAACTAAATGCGGGGAACAGAGTGAATGGGGCACTACACGCCTTTATGAGTAGCCGGCAAGTATCAAAGAAGGCTCGACTAGCCGTGCACGATGGAGTGTTAGTGCCAACTTTAATGTATGGAAGTGAAAGTTGGGTATGGCAGAAAAAGAATGAAAGTAAAATAAATGCAGTGGAAATGAGAGCTCTGAGAAGTATGTGTGGTGTGACTTTGAGAGACCGAATTCGAAATACTGATGTAAGAGAGCGTTGTGGTGTGAAAGAGGATGTAGTCACAAAGATTGAAAAAGGCATGCTGAGATGGTTTGGCCATTTAGAAAGGATGAATGAAAGAAGATTGACAAAAGAAGTATACCTGGCCTGTGTGAATGGGACAACCGGAAGGGGAAGACCACGACGAACATTCTCTGACCAAATTGGAGATGTTCTCAAGAAAGGGCAGGTCAGAAGCACTTTGTACCCTTGACACCACCGTCTTGCACCACTGGTGGTGTAAAAGGTATTTTTTAATACCCATTACACTACCAAAAAGCTGCAGCACCCCCTGGTGGTGTAGATGGTATTTTTTAATACCCATTACACTACCAAAAAATAGTGCTGTGCCACCATTAACTGTAGCCTATTTTTGTAAATAATAGGCCTTAGGTACATTAACAAAATTTAATATTAAATCAGTAGGTAAAACTAAACAATACTCTCATGTGAACATAACATATAAAATACTAATAAGGAGTTTAATAATAATACACATTACTATCGTTATTTATAATGTAACATAACAATATATACAATATTTCTATAATATAATACTTATAAGACTTAACAGACTAATAAATAGCGTCAAAAACAATTTGACCCATTTTGCCTGAAAGGGTTGAATATTTCCAAAAAGAGAAGGTACGAAAAGCATGTGTCAATCTGGTGATGAAAAGGCAATATCTAATAATCGTAAAAGTCGAATGAATATTAATTTTGAACAAGCGGTCCGAAACTTCGCTAAAATTTAGAATTTTAATAACGCAATTTATCTAATGCACGGTCTACAGTTATCTCACCATTTACTAACTGCATTTGTATCTGCAAGATAAAGTCATCGTTAGCGGTTTGTTTTTTGTTTCGTTTAGCAGGTGTTTTTAAAGATTGAAACGATATATTATGTAAAACGTTTAGTAAACGCAAGACTGTCACCGAGTTCTTGTTTATTAGTTTATTTAATTTGGAATGAAAACCTTCTAATGCATTGGTCGTACGATGACGTTCACCAAAAACGCTAAATACATTACTGGTTTGCACTTTGAACCAATAGTTTTGTATATACTTTAGAAATTTATCAATTGCGCAATTACTATTATAATTTGATTCCTGTTTTATATAATCAAAACCTTCGAAAATTTTATCAGCTGGAATAAGTGGTAAAACCGCTGTCATGGCTATAATTCTTCTGTCAGACATAGTTTTAGAACAACCTAAGACTTTGGCTTTTTTCCAGATATTACGGGTCCAATGGTAGTAACATCCCCGGACTTCAATCTCGGGAAATGATTTCACAATAGCGTTCATCGCCCCTATTTCATAATCACAATGGAATTTTTGTGGAGCAAATTGTGGTATTTGTGATTTTATTAAATTAAATAGAACATAATAACTACTTTCCTTTCTATTTGACATAAGAGCAAAAATTAACGGTTTAATGTAAGTTGTTTCCATTGTACTATTCATGTCACCGTGCAGACTATATAATTGTTTGAATGGGCTTGGACAACTAGCAAATGTACCGTCGCCAAAATATTCATTAACTTTCGGAATTAGATTACGTGACTCTTCATTACAAAAAACTAAAATTCGAGTTTCATCATCCATAATCCGCTAGGACAAAGGTGTGAAACTTGAGTGGCACTTCTACTTCACAGACTTCTTTAAATGTAGTCCTAGATATCCCCAAAGCCTTATTTCTCGCACCGTATAAGAAATGTTTTACACCATCATAATTTGGTAAGTTTGCAACTAAATTGAGCCCTCTGTTTTTTAAATCCAGAATTTTTTTCTCGTACAGTCGAGGTACCGGATCATCGGAAGTTACCACCATCTCCCGTAAATCACACATTTCTTTTAGTACATGGTTTTTATATACATCTGGATCACAAGTGTGTTGTTTCTGTTTCGTAATCGTAGTATTGTACTTAAACAAAAAAAAATACATTTTATTATAACAAAAACGTATAAAAATAATACTGAAACATATTAAAAGAAACTAATATCAAAATATTTATTTACCTTGCAGATAGTAAGAGTACCAAGACATTTTATGGTTCTATACTTCGAACACCTCCATATACTGGAACCGTTTTTATATATCTTATGTCTATGATATTTATATTTATCATGAAGTAATGAGTTTCCTCCATGAATTTTAATAAAATTTACCTCTTCCTGATTTTCATTCATTTTAGTTATAATAGCTTAGCAGAAAAAATATTTCATTTAAAACTGTCAAACTTTGCTTTTAAAAACGCTTTTTAGTTTTAAAACTAAAACCAAAAAGTTTCAATGCATTTATTGCACTGCGTAGTTCAATGTCATTAAATTGTAGGCAAAGTAATGATTCATACACTGATAAGTAATAGGTACATAAACCAAAGAGTAAATGTAACGTAGGTACAGCTCTTTGGTAGTGTAATGGGTATTAAAAAATACCATCTACACCACCAGGGGGTGCTGCAGCTTTTTGGTAGTGTAATGGGTATTAAAAAATACCTTTTACACCACCAGTGGTGCAAGACGGTGGTGTCAAGGGTACAAAATGGTCAGAAGTACCCTAAACCGGCGAGCATGTATGAAGAATATAATGACAGTAATCGAGGCAAAAGAAGTATGCAAAGATCGTGACAAATGGAAATCCGTTGTCTCTGCCTACCCCTCTGGGAAACAGGCGTGAGTCTATGTATGTATGTGTAAATAAAACAAAGCGATATACTTGTTCGTTGGGTCCTGAGTGGGTGGACCACCAATTTTATATAAGTGTTATATTCAAGAGTTATCCGCGTCAGTGTTCAGAAACGTTTGAGAACCTAAGTACTTATGTATTTAAGGAATTTAGTCCGGTCAAACGTATATTAGGTATTTCACTTGTAGAAATACCTCTTTGTGGAATCTTATCCAATACCTCTCTACGTCTACGTCTGAACAGGGATTTCAGTTCTGTTATTAAATTTATAAATAGAATATATTTATAGGGTGTTGTTTAGATTCTTAGTAAAATGGCGGAATGGTTCTAGTGCGTGGGATCGGATACCCCATAGTACGTGGAATTTTGTCTCACTTGCGCTTCAATTTATAAAACCTAAATTAAAGTTTGTCTAAAATAAGGCATAAATAATAAAAATAATCAGAAGTGCCCTAAACCGGCGACCATGTATGAAGTATATGATTACAGTAATCGAGGCAAAAGAGGAGTGCAAAGATCGTGACAAATGGAAATCCGTTGTCTGTGCCTACCCCTCTGGGAAACAGGCGGGAGTATATGTATGTATGTATATATGTAAAATAAGGTTTCATTTAAAAACATTACTTAAATATATAAAATGATAGCTTTTTTATATAAAAGGACGACAAACGAACAAGTGGGTCACCTGATGGTAAGTGATCACCACCGCCCAGGGACACTCGCATCACCAGTGGAGTCGCGGGTGCGCTGCTGGCCTTTAAAAGAGTCAGCAAACAAGTGTTGTTGACCATTCCCACCATCCCGATAAGCTCTGGCGACCTTACTTACGCGCAGAAACACAACATTAAGTTATTAATGGTATTATTAAGGAATGTCTTCTGTAAAGTGCCGGTACTTCCCCAGTCGGTCTGCTCTTTGAGCGAAAGAACACTGTGCCTTATTTTATATAGAAAATACAAAATAACGTAATTCAACATAGTTTTATAGAATGTTGACCTAAAAGTATCAATTTTTGTAAGGACAAGTGCGTACTATGTCGCAAATTGACCCGTTTTAAAGGAAACCATAACCCCGGCTCAAAGGGTTTTGAACGTGAATTGTATTTGAGATTCGATAGCTTACATTAGATGTGCTTACGATGTTATGGTTTCGAATATAAAGGATCTGGTAAACGTAATGATAGCTTATGTACGGTTTAGTTTCAGGGGATTGGCATATATTTAGTTCAAAATTAGTAGTGGCCTCATGTATTCAGGTCTTAATTATACCCATATTATATTATGTGGCTTTGTTTGCAGTAGCGCAATTGCCTCAATTCTTAAACCCTATTCAGATATCCTTTTGAAATATTTTCGGGTATTTTAAATGATTCTTGCCTTTGCTATTGATAATTACTGCACGTGTGGCGCAACGGTTAAGACAGTCGCCTCACCACTTTGTGTCCTGGGTTCGATTCCCGCTCAGGACAGCTATTTGTATGAATCATACATAGTTATTCTAAGTCTGGATGTACTTCGTGTTGGAAAAATATATAGGTATAGGATTAGTTAGAGCCAGATAATGTGTGATACAAACTTGGCCTGGATATCAAATCTTACGTATTTATTGACCTAAGATACATACATAGGAGATTAAAAAACAATACGAGTATTTTCAATAGCCGATAAAAAATAATAATAAATTGTCGATTGAACGGCTGAATCTTTTTAAATACCTAATTCTTTTCTGTTGTGTTTAAAATTGTCAGGACGACCATTGTATGAAAGCAATGTACCTAATTTAAGTAAAAAAATCAAGCGAAACGTCTAATAAACCAAAAATGGTTTGAGTGGCTTGATGGTCTAGTAGTTAGTAACCCTGACTGCTAAGCTAGACAGCGATCATGGGTTCGATTTCCACCCAATACTACTCTTTGTGTGTTGAACACGACAAGTTGTTCTGTGTCTGGGTGTAATTTATCTATAGTAATATGTTTGTATGTAAAAATATATAAGTATGTATATCAGTTGTCTGTTTGCCATTGTACAGGCTATGTCCACTTTGGGATCAAATGGCAGTGTTTTAGCTGTCCCAAGATAGTCGTGACGTGGCGTGCTAGGTACTTATTTGTTTGTCATCTATTATATGACTATGGCAAATGGTACAATGGTACATGGTCGAACTTAATTTTTAGAAGTGATAATTCTAAAAATACATACATACATAGACTCACGCCTGTTTCCCAGAGGGGTAGGCAGAGACAACGGACTTCCATTTGTCACGATCCTTGCATACCTCTTTCGCTTCGTTTACTGACATAATATTCTTCATACATGCTCGCCGGTTTAGGGTACTTCTGACCTGACCTTTCTTAAGTACGTCTCCGATTTGATCAGAGAATGTTCTACGAGGTCTTCCCCTTCCGGTTGTACCGTGCAGTGGGTTGTATAAATGTTTTAACATTCCGTGTACCTAAATATCTGTAATATGTAACTAGAAATAATAACTGTATTACTATAAACATGTTCTGACTATTTACAAGCGCTTTTTTAAAGTTTTCGTGAATAAAAACCTTTTTTATTTTATTTTATTTTATTATAATATAAAAATTAAGTTTGACCATGTACCATTTGACATGGACAAACTTAATTTTTAGAATTGATAATGCTAAAAATAAGAATATGAATGGTAAAAAATCTATCAAAATCAGCTGACAGCCTGTTTGTGTAATTAAATTTTTTTTAATTTGTTCAACAGAAATGGACAGAAAAAGCTGTTTTTGTTTTGACATTTGTTTACTGTATTTTTTTTATAATGTAGTGTGTCTAAAACATTAATGACTTATACTCTCTCCGATTAAGATTTATTCATACTAGTATATAACACTCATTGATACCTGATACATATGTAATTGTTTACCAACGTAACTACTTACCTGTCTAACTTACATGAAAAGTTGCGCTGTACAAACAGTCGTAAAGTCTTAATGGACTTCAAGAGAACAGAAATGGTACTTCACATCTTAAAGCTTCATTAACAAAATGTACGTATCTATGTAGCATTCATTACTAAGAGTACGTTTATGAAGCTGAACTCAACAACTTTCTTCGATGTACATATAAACCAAATCGAACGAAAGAGGAAAGAATGTCCTAATAAAATTGTCACATAGAAGTATAGTTGACACGACGTCAGTAGGTACACTTGCACTACGAAAATCACCCTTACCTTTTTCGTAATAAAGGCACAATTAATCCACCGACGTGACGCAACTGTACCTACGAAGAGTGCGTAATCTAAATCGATTTGAGAAATAACCAATCATGTGACGCGGAAAGTGTACAGATATGTGAACACATGAATTACATTTTATAAGTTATCCAGATATAAACGCTAACATTTAACTCCCTAACTCAAACTAGAGGTGTTTTAAGATTGAAGACTATGTTTTGTTTTTGTTTTCTTTTTTAAAATAACATCCTCACTAGGGAAATCAATACCTGTGTTGCGGGGTACTTTACAAACATATAATTGACGGACACAAATTACAACTAGACTCAGAACAACTATTTATGTGTCACACAAATAGCTGTCCTGCGCAGGAATCGAACCCCGGACATGAAGTGGCGAGGCGTCTGTCTTAACCGCAAATTAAAATTTTTATCAACATATGATAATAATATGTTGATATATATTTGGATAGGACAGATATTTGTGTGCATGGACATGTCCTGTTTGTACTGAGTCTGTGTGTAATTTTCTATATAAGTATGTATTTACAAAAGAAAAGTAGTATATGTTAATCTCTGCTTAATTTGGAATCAGATGGCCGTGTGTAAACAATGGCTCAGGATATTGTTATTGTTATTATTATAGGTATAAGCAGGCAGACTTAAAAATTAACAATATACCTCTAGTGAATTTCAATATTTATATTTCGTTGCGGTTTTTCTCCATTTGTGTGTACTACACTAATATGTTTAACATCTAGATGTTATAACGTTTATGTTTTAACGTGACGTACACAGTTAGCCGTGAAGGCTTTCATTGCTTCACCGGAAAATGGGGGGAACGAGGCCTTAAACAGGTCTTAAACTGTGTCTAACTTAAGGGTCATGTAGGGCATTGATGGTCTCAGCGCGTCCGCGGTCAATCTCACGGCCGGTGAAAAATACATTGGACTGAGTACTGTCACGATAGTTTTTAATAGCTCAGACTTGAATATGTTAACGTTTAAATCAAAATCGAACTGAAACAATACGCGTTGAATCTACGCCGTATTTCAAAATGTATTTGGGTAACACCAAGTTTAAGTTCAAGTTCTTTATTGCTTTCATCTGTTGTTAGTAGCTGGTGTTTATATATCAAAGTAAGTAACAAACATGTACCCTGTCAGAGTATTGAAATACATCTAAATTTAGATTGAATTTAAATTTAATTTATACTATTGAGCATTTCACTAATAGTTAGCATTGAATTATGAAATAAATTAAATAAGTACTTACATTAAATTGTATTTAATAACTTGCATTTCATCTATAACACTCGTCCGACGACAAAATTTTCAAGATCAGTTTTGCATTAAAATGACTTAAACAAAACATTGCAGCGGCTGAAATTGACGATTTATTTTATTGTTAGTATATTTTATCTTCTATATGTATCAAATAAAATATAGCTCAAAATAAATACACTTTTAAACCAATCCTAGGCGTGGTCTCTACCCAAATCTCTTCAATAATAAAAATCACAACACAAACACATAACTACTGGAGTATCACCGCAGCTCGCATCTTGGTGGGCGTACCTAAGTGTTTACTCTGATCTTTGTACGCCTCGACAAAGCAAATACTTTTATCATTATTTACACAGTGTTCAGTTGCCGTCTACCGAATACCCATTGAGTATTTTTTCATCTATACCTCTTAACAAATAAGAAAATATGCGTTATTGTCTTAAGACGGACAGCGATGAGTGCGCGTAATGATGCGTGGTTCTTTTAGTTTTCCGTTCTTGAGTGCTATTTTTTGTAGTAGTGATGACCCTCAAACAGAAGCTATATAAGATAAGAAATCAATTATATTGAGAGTCTAAGCACTTATATTTGCGATGTGAATTGAATAATGCCGCACCCATATTATTACTAACGTGCAATAAAATTGACATGAATGTATAAACACTAGAATAACATCATCCCATCTCATTCCGTGGGGGCGTAGAAATCGTCCGAGGGAATACCTACCAGAGAACGGGCAGTAGCGTTTTTCTGTGAATTATGACCATCAAACTGCGATCGCCAACCCGTCTGCCAAGAGTGGCGATTATGGCATATCCCCCTATTCTTTGGGGAGGCTTTAGTCCAACAGTGGACGTACTTTGGTTGACATGATGATGATGATGATGAAGAGTCTTGTAGGCGGACTGTAGCGAGTGGTAATCCGTTCTCTTTACCTAGGACTCTGGGAAAATCTTACTAACATTATCTATAAATGCGAAAGTTTGTGAGTATATGGATGTTACTCTTTCACGCAAAAACAAAGGAACAGATTTTGATGAAACTTTGTAGTAATACAGCATATATCCGAATAACATATACGCTATAATCTATAAAGTTTAACGCGGATGAAACCGCGGGGCACAGCTAGTACTATATAATGCAAAAAGTAAAAATATCTTCTAGATAAATATTTAAATCGAGTACGCAGATTAAGTCCTACTTATAGATAGGTATATAATAAATGATATAACAATTTCAGTCTAGTAAACCATGTGAAACAGTTTGCCCTGCTAAAGCTTTAATTAATTGGAATATGGCTTGTGTTTACGAACAAATCATTAATATGGTGTGAGAAGCAAATAATACCTAAAAACTAAATGCATTATTGCAATACATAACAATGAAGCGGACAAAGTTGTATCACTTTTTTATATGCTCAAAAACATTAAATTTAGTATCCAATCGATAAAAATCTGAACGCCTAGACAACATTTTTACTCAAACAATTTACCCAATACTTATAAGATGACAATTTAATGGGTGATAAATTCACTAGAGCCGAAAACAATTTTATTTCTATTGAATCACGGTCAATAAATTTCTTGTTACAATAATATGATTTTCTTATGAGTTTAATATTATAAGATTTGACTTGTTGCACGCGTCATTAGAATATAATGCGATCACTATTACAAACTCCATAAAAAATAAACATCCCTTGTGTAACAGAGAACAAATTAAGACAACTTTAGAATTCACACGGCGGAAGCAAATTTAATTTATCGACATCTCATTCAAAGACGCCTCAGTTGCGACTTACAACAATTACTGATTTACAAATACCTTTGACAGTCGAAGTACACTTTATTACCAAAGCAACAGAATACAAAGTTCCTTGTATCGGAGGCTTACTAACTTTGCAGACGCATCCCCGAAGTGACAGAACTTAATAGGACTTTAACAAATAGCTAAACATTTTGTAATTCGGAGAACATCTTGAATGCTTAGTTTACTTAACAAAGGATGGGCAGTCTCGCATTTTGTTCGTCGTCATGTCTTGATGACAACATCTGCCCTTTTTTTCTGAGACAATACCTGGCGAACTTGAAATAGATATTTGTTCAACTAGCCAGAAAATCGGGAGCTATTGTGTTGTGGATAAAGGTGGTGAATGATTTGTTTGCATAATTGTATTTAGTATGCACATTGCACATTTGATGTATTATTTAACACTCAACTTGTAAATTTTGGTGGGGTTATTTTTATGCAAACATAATAATATCTTAGATACGTAGACAGTTTACATTTTTAGGAACAATAATTAAAATGATTATAATAAATCAATTAAAATTAATTATTATACGTTACTTAAGTTACTTAGACCTATCTTATGTATTTTTTTTTTGCTTAAAATATGTCCTTTTATTATTGCTTTGTCCCAAATTGTAATTACAATTTGAAATAAAATTGTAATTACAATATACAAAATACAATATTAGTATAATAATAGTAAGTATTACTTATTATTATTATACTAATTATGTATTTTTGAAAATCCACGTATAATGATTATACCATATACTAATAACTTTTAATAAAATCTAGTACAAGCTTTGCTTAGTTTGGGCTAGATGGCGCTGTGTGATATGCCCCGGATATTTAATTTTTTATTTATTAATTATATGTTAACGTTATGGCTGAGGAATATGGATACTGTTTTAACAAAATACATACGAGCAAGCTCAATTTTTGTTCATCAAACCAATATTGATAAATTGATTTGAATAGAAAGTAAATGGAACAAAAATAATAGAAAAATAGATATGTTTTAAATAAAAAAATATATCAATTCCAACAAAACAGACATCGCGTAACCTACACAATAAAATCCAGTCTTATAGAGAGCCCCCCTTGTTTTTGCAGTAGGTTAGTTAATATACAAGATGCGACGTAAAACAGTAAATCATGGAGCTAATTTAAGCCTACGAAACTAAACATCATGTATAATAACAAGGACTTACAAAATACACAAAAAAGATAAACTTACCATAAAAGAATAATAATATATAATACTGTTTCATGAGAATTCTGAGAGAGAGACGGAGAGAGTATTCTGCTTCATGAGTACATAGCGCTCCTTAAGTTTCCTTCACTGTTTAAGTTACTCCCTGTTTAAGAGTTTAAAATATCAATAACACCCTTGGATGAAGAGTTAACATGTAACCGTATGTCGGCTATATCGTAAAAGACTCGCGCAGTACGAAAGAATTCAACAATGAGTCCAAGGAAGAGAACGATGGATCGTGTGAAACAGAATATGGCCTAAACAATCAATAGATGTCGAAGGAATGACTGAAAGAAGAGAACATAAATTGGTATAATAGCTGGCGAATGATGATGCGACTCAAACCAAAGCGTTCGTTAAAGAACATTTCTTGGTAGATTGCTAAGATTTGGCTCGAATTGGCTTTCTTGAAAGGTTTACTCATCAACAAAACGTAAAATCCACTCATAAACCCGAATAGGTTTATTTACGGCAGCTAAAGGTCCCATAGTGGCTCACATAAGCATTGTTTAAGCATCTAATAACAACACACTGGGATCGTTTAAACAATAAATAATGGGGACGGTGCAATATCTGTCTCCCGAGTACTGAGTGCAGCCCATTTGCATTGGATGTGGATGCGACGAAACGGCCTCCAGTGGAATTTAATAAAAATATCTTAGTGCATCGCTGTTTCTTTAATATAAAGTCCACAGTATTGTTGAAAATATATATAATGTCCAACAAATGTAGCTGAATGTAATTTAAAAACGCCATTTGGTAGAAAAACGCAATTGCCGTATTTACTACTACTAAAGTATTAGTAGTAACTAATACTTTCAATGATTTAGAATTCATATAATTCGTACCCGACATTATATTTTGCACTAATAATAAAATGCTATTATGCCAATTACTATTTACTTAATTTGGTAACACTAAAAGTTGTTTTATGCGAAGAACAGACTACTTTTTACCCAAATGCAATGATAGGATTGTAAGTAGATAGACACTAAAACCAATGTTCCAATCTATTACATATACTAGATGTGCCCCGGCGTTTTACCCGCGTTAAATTTTATAAATTATCACGGAGGAGCCGTAGGTGATAGCGTGATAATATGTTGACCCGACCTCTTAGTAATATTCATGCAAAATTTGAAGTAAATCCATGCAGTACTTTTTGAGTCGCCACGCTGCATCTTTCAGTTTGTGCATGATTATTTTCACATAAATACTCTCTTTACCTTACCTTTTACCTTTTAATGCAAGAATAAGTGCGAGTATACTTTTTCTTGCATAAATAAAAAAATATATTATAGTTTTGTTATATTTTCAGTACTTGTATGGAAATTGGGTGTGCTCTTTATATAAATGGGCAATATTTTATGTCTACCATTTTAATGTGATATATATATTTTTGGTTATGTTAAGGTTCTGTAAATCAGAAGGTTGATTATACCAATGTTATAGTAATGGGTTGAGGATGCGACGCCGTTAGGACAATGCAACAAAATTAATTACAGAGGTTAATTGTCCTTCTACGGCTTAAAGATACAATAAATTCGCGACAAGATCACATGACAGTTGGTTGGAGAACTCCAACCAATAGTCATGTGATCTTGTGATTATCATTTCAATTCGACTGTAATATGTATGTATGTATTTTTTATGAATATCACGCGATTCCTCCGTTGTTTCTTAATCGATTATATTTTTTAATTAGATAGAAATTACTTTCAAGTTGGTCCTATATTAATATTCTTCAAATTATTTACTATAAATAAAAGTTTAAGTCGACTGTAAGTATTTTAAAACAGTAATCATATTGACATAATTTTTATATCTTTCATTGAATCTCTCTTTGAGTGTATTTTAATATAATATAATATCCTGAGTCATTATTTACACACGACCATCTGATCCCAAACTAAGCAGAGCTGGTACTGTGGAAACCAGATAACTGATATATTACATATACTACTTTTCTTTGACAGACATATTACTTTTCTTTGAGGTAAACACGTACTTATATAGATAATCACACCCAGACTCAGGACAAACAGGCATGTTCGTACACAAAAATATCTGTCTAGGGTGCTAATCGAACCCACAACTTGCGGCGTGAAAGACAAGTATTTACCAGTTACGACAACCGACCCGTCATAATTTTGTATTGATTAGCTACTTTAAAGCCAAATTATTTATCTTTACTTGCAAATTATGCTTAACACTGTACATTCGACGCATTTTATTGTTACAAGTTTCATTAGTGTTACCTAACTTATACATTGCAACGACTTTTACAAAAAGTAGCTATTTTTAAAATTTATTAAATACGTGAGTATACCTCTTAGTAAATGTGACTTGCCTCTACCGACGTTCTCCTGAACAACCGAGTGGGAATTTTAAATCATTCTGCGTTTTCGTGTTCAAGCCTTCGCACGTCTCCTAAACGGTTTATTATAGTCTTAGTGTAAAGTTTTTCTGTGTATGTGTTTTTTCAACGATATGAAAGAAAAGGTAACACGAGAGGCGTAAAGAAGAAATTCGTCAGAAGATTAAAAAATTGAAGAAGCCGTTATCAAAGTTGACAAATGGACAAAGAAGTTCGTCGCTCGTCGAAAATGACTTATATTTCATTGACATAACTTATACCAGCCATTAATCGACTTGCTGAATACACCCTTGTGGGATCTCCAGCCGTTTTACTAGATACACGCTATATCGGATTTCCAAATTGTGAGCAATTACTGGATACGTTTCAACATGAAGAAATATTACCACGGGAGCCAATGTCACCACCACAATTACTTGAGCCTTCTATGCACCAGAGTGCATCTGTTTGCACCGACTTTCTTATCCTAAGTATAACTAAACTTGCGCTCCAAATACAGTTTTGGCTTATTTAGCTCATAATTGATCTAATGCTGAGCTCGACTTGGAAACACTCTCCAAGAACGACTACAACTTTGTTAGCTTTGGTGACCGCTCACCGTGTTCAAACTTTTTCCTTGATAACATTAGAAGAAATTAGGTTACACTAAATACATAGTCTAAACCAAATTCTAATTACACTTTTGAAGTTACCTTGCTTTAATAGTAAGCTTTAAATACCTAACAATCTTTTAATAACCTAACTGGACATCAGTTAGGTGTTTAGACGCTTATATAAAAATGAATGCTGTGTGGTGACGGCGACAAATATCAGAATCAGAATATCATCACCCCATCTCATCCCGTGGGGGGCGTAGAAGTCGACCCGAGGGAATATCTACATGAGGAAGGGCAGCAGCTTCCTTCTGATTACTATGACTATCTTACTGCGATCGCCAACCCGCCTGCCAAGCGTGGCGATTATGGCATATCCCCCCAAGATGAATCTTGAGGGAGGCTTGTCCAGCAGTGGACTTATTTAGCTGTAATGATGATAAAAATGAAAACCCTTCGTATTAATACTGATTATTTATTTACAAGTTACAAAAAAAAAAACCACATGCAAAAGTTTCCCCCAAAATTGAGTAGACGCGTTAAAGATTTACTTAATAGAAGTGGCATAGACACTTTCATCTTCTCAGACTTCAGACGCTCACAGGACGGCCATGCGGCTACCTCAACAGCCAACAGATTTGGGAGTAATATTGATATTATTAGAAAAACAGCAGGATGGAGTGTTTCTTTTCACACTTTTTAGGTTCTATAATAGGCTATAAGTGAACTTAATGAATTTTTCAGGACTTCTTTTGTCTGGCAATAATCTGTAATTGTGCAGTACCGGAAATCGGGACAGCGAATAGTAGTTACTCGCATTAATTCATACCATTGATGATGTAATTATTTTGCAGATGTTATGGCATATCCCCCCAAGATGAATCTTGAGGGAGGCTTGTCCAGCAGTGGACTTATTTAGCTGTAATGATGATAAAAATGAAAACCCTTCGTATTAATACTGATTATTTATTTACAAGTTACAAAAAAAAAAACCACATGCAAAAGTTTCCCCCAAAATTGAGTAGACGCGTTAAAGATTTACTTAATAGAAGTGGCATAGACACTTTCATCTTCTCAGACTTCAGACGCTCACAGGACGGCCATGCGGCTACCTCAACAGCCAACAGATTTGGGAGTAATATTGATATTATTAGAAAAACAGCAGGATGGAGTGTTTCTTTTCACACTTTTTAGGTTCTATAATAGGCTATAAGTGAACTTAATGAATTTTTCAGGACTTCTTTTGTCTGGCAATAATCTGTAATTGTGCAGTACCGGAAATCGGGACAGCGAATAGTAGTTACTCGCATTAATTCATACCATTGATGATGTAATTATTTTGCAGATGTTATTGTATTAGAAATTATATGTATATATTGAATATTATATATATATATTGAATTATGTACTGCATTTTAACTTAACACAGAATAAAACATTTGGTTATTACACACTCAAATGTGTTTCATGCTTTCGTCATATTTTATTTACTTACTTTAAACATCTACATAAAAAAATAGCGTCGAATGAGTTTTTATTAAAGCATAATTAAAAATTAAACGAAGTTACCTGAAGAATTCATCGTCAATTACCAATACGGAGATTCATTCGACGTGATTTATACAGTATATGTATCTGCACCACTGGATATATTTAAACCTACTATAGAGGTCTACTATAAAGGTTCCATTCATTAAACATTATCCGCAACAATATCTTTTACAATTTGTAAGCTATGATAGCACTATCATTCCTCAATAGAATTATTTATAGGGAATGTATTCTTAATCCTACGGATATAACCAAAAAGCTAGATTATATATGACACTTCATCAAAATTAAATAACGTAACCTTAACCGGCAGGCATAGAATATTATTTACGTTTTCGTAGTTAGAACTGCACATTTGCTTATTTTTATTTCAATTACGATTTATCTTTATTGTAATAAAGACCAAATAAGGTCATTTTACAATTCACTTTACTAGTAACTGACAGATGTCAAATGTGATCTATTAAATTGACCCTACTATAAGTTAACTTATGTTTCGGATATGGGGTTAGCCCTTTCGTTTCTAACTGAATGTGTTTGGTAAAACCTACTACTTATGTAAATATTTAAAAATAAAACTTATAACAATATCAAACGGTATTAGTACTCAGATTATAAGAAAGACCTTCCTTAATATGTGTAATTTAATAATGAACATTTTACTTGAACCAAATTGAGAAAACTCCATTAACTTTAAAGGACGTAATAATACGATATCAATAGTGCAGCCTTCAAATACACAAAACAAAGCACGTACCAAATTACGAAATGCATATTCTAATTTAACTCCAGACCTCTCACCACAGCCTAATAGGTTATCTCCGTGAATTCACTAACTTTATTAACTGGACAGTTGCTGACTGATGCGAGTAAATGAAAGATATATTTCATAGAAATTAGCATTCATAAGCCAACTCGGGCGACATAAATAACATGAGATATTCGCTTTATTACGTGTGATGATAGCGATTACTTGCTATGGTATGATAGTGCGGCAGTCTATGAGATAAGTGATAACACCCACTTGGGTTTGAGATTGTTTTAGATTACTATGAATAATATTACACTATATATTATGCCTGATTCTTGAAATCAACGCCTACTGAATTGCTACATGTTGTTTGCATGGAAGTTTACTTATATCTTAACATAGAACGACTTTGTACGACTTATTACGAAGTTATGAATTTTAGTCATAACTTTTATATTGCAAAAAATATTTTGTAAAAAAAACTAAAATCGAGTACAATATTCATGGAATAAAAAAGACTAAAATAATTAAACTTTTGTATTACATTTAAGGCGATTTTTAATCATGTTAAAGATTTAAACTACAGTCTTACTGATTTGGAGTTCTCTGAATAGGATTTCATTTCTATTTAATACGTCACCAATTTTAAATTTCCATATTTGGTATGATAGAACGTATTACAATTCTCTAAATTCCATTTCCGCGTATAAAATCTTATCCAAATAACTAATAGGTCAATGAATCTCTATCAAACTACTTTGTATTCAAGCGTCGACTAGTTGTCTAGTTACTTTGAGAATATTGCTCTACTCCTTAGCCACAGATACGTCCCCGTACAGTAAATATAATCTCGATAGATGCGGTATATCCGGTATTCTGAGACAACAAGAACTTGGCATCGGATCTGATATTATCACATAATGTAGTACGGAAGTAAACAAGTAACTGAGCAAACAAAATAGGCTACCATAACAAACTATTATAGTCTTTAGATGAACTGTTACTACGTATGAAGATTACGTATGATGTTGAAGTTGGTACAAATAAAGTACAAAATATGAGCCTACCTCAAAAATGGCGTTTCAGCAGGATTATATCATTACTTAATGCACTCTTGTTTTGACACAGCTTTATTTTGAAAAAAAATAAGCTATACCACTCTGGGGAAAATTTATATGTTTATTTTAAATATTTAATATAAAATGGAACAATAATTGAAATTTTGTCATAAATACTAATATATAAGACAGACTTAACTATGGGAAATCTAGTAGATATTCCGCGTTGCCACGTTGTATGGCAATGCTTATTCTCTGTGATAAAAATAGGCCAGCCCTGTTACAGGTAGCGTCTATCAATTTCTCATAAATATTCTAGATTAGTGACCGATCACTTAGGCCTAGTCCATGAGTTTCGACCGAAACGGCTCAAAAACTTTATTACCGAACAGCTTAATTTGCAATTTCTGCAACCATTTAACTGCAACTGTTTTATGACTCATGATTTATGTTCTTGCTCAAAATACTACTCCTGTGATGGTAAGATTAAGTGAATAGTAATCCAGAGGTAAATAAAGATAGGACAAACATAAGTGAAATTTTGTTCCTGTCACTATTCACCCCGTTTAACGGTATGGACTACGAAGTACCAATTTAGATAAAAATCACACAGTCTGTGTGATTTTCACACTGGATTCTCAAATTGAGAGCGTTTTCAAGAGCCTCAATGGACGAGTGTCGTTATTTTTTAGTTATATGAATCTGACATACCTGTTCAATAATAGTAGACATAACCTCGGTTAATCGATTTGTAGCAATTCTTTGGGAATACCAAATCTTTAAAAAAATCTCTTTGAAATTTTTGAAATAATTTTAATTTTAATTTGAAATAATTTTACAGTCACCCTATTTTTAAACCTTTTAAACAAACTTTGTTAGTCCGCGCTTCAAAGTCAGTTTATAATAATTTCCACCATCATCTTTATCGAAATGACCCACAAAGTCCAAATATTTTTATTTACATATCGAAGAAACAGTGGTAGTAATTTAAAATATTTAGATTTTTGGCATTTCTTTCAATTTTTGATAAAGTCTTGGATATTCTTTTCGATACGTTCATTAGTACCGTTTATTAACAGTGTTTACCATTCAACTCACCTCAGCGTGACCACTGGATGGGGATAAATGACAATCACTAATAATAATAATCTTTTCACTACCGACACATTTTTTTTTGCACCTCCTAATATGCCTATTAGTATTCCGGGCCATTTAATCGTCATTTAAACGTGGGTGTCCTATGAGTCCTATATATTATGTATCTATGTGTAGCTGGTGGTCCTATATATGTCCCTAGGGAACCTCAGAAATAATCTATGTTTATATCCCTTAACTGCACTATCTTTAGAGCGGTTCTCATGGTCTTGTTTCTTTAAGTTCAATATCAAACCTCATTAAGTAATTATCGGCTGGAGTTGCGCCTGAACGCGCGCCAACGTGCCGTCGGTGCTATCCTGCCTCACCTCGAGGCCTGGGTAGGAAGGAAGGGCGGTTACGTCACCTACAGACTGACACAGATACTCACCGGACACGGGTGTTTCGGTGAGTATCTGTGCCGGATCGGCCGAGAAGCGACGACACATTGTCACCATTGCGGGAGCGACCTGGACTCTGCCCAGCATACGCTGGAGGAGTGCCCGGCCTGGGAGACCGAGAGACGAGTCTTGGTCGCTGAGATCGGACGGGATCTTTTGCCGCCAGCAGTCGTGTATGCGATGCTGGCTGGCGACTCCACCAAATGGGACGCCGTGGTCTCCTTCTGTGAGGCAGTTTTGCTGCAGAAGGAGGCCGCCGAACGGGATCGGGAAAGAGCCGATCCCGCTCGTAGGCGGAGGAGGCGTCGGGGTGGCGGCGGCAGCCGTTAGCCCAACTCCCCTCGGGGCTGCGGTGGCAGTATGAGAAGTGTCCTCAACTGCCGCCACGTGCAAGCAGCCCCGGGAAGACAGCGAACTGTTTGTGGCACAGTCGCTGTGCCGTACTGGCAGGAGTCGGCAAATGGGGAGGGCAACCCACAGTCCTCCCCGGGTGCGTGTCCCGACCATCTGGGACACGGCGCAAAAGGGGGGCACCGGAGCAGCATACCCGCGTTCCCGGGGCTCCCCCTATTAGGCGCCAGAAGAAGTCCACGGCAGGTTAGGTTTAGTCGGTGCGAGTCCGACATACCCACCCGCAGACACTTTTTGCGGGTGGCATGCGTAGGCATTCCCCCTGCCTAATCAAAAAAAAAAAAAAAAAAGAAAAAGGTTAAGTAATTATAATTATTTTAGTATACTTGATTAATCTAAAACAGCAAAAAAAATCCTTTGCCTGCTTCAAAATATATTCAGTAAAAAAATATTTCCTAATACCGACCGCTTAAGACAAGGTTTTATTACAAACCATAAAAACAAAGACTTAAACTTCACTAAAGTAGAGGAAGTCTAGCGTAAAGTCCCTAAGTAACTATACTTTAAACTTTCAAAGCCGGTCCCAGTTTTTACTTAAAAATCGATTGGCCCGGTTATCCGGCTTACTCAGGCGAAATCCACTATAATAATATAACTTGGTAACTGAGCTAGTTTCGTGGAAAATCGATAGGTTATTATTAAAAACGTTTTTGTATGGGATAACCGTATACGTGAGTTTCAGCGGCTGAAATATTATGTGGAGTCAAAC
This sequence comes from Pseudoips prasinana, assembly GCA_951640165.1. NCBI lineage: Eukaryota > Metazoa > Arthropoda > Insecta > Lepidoptera > Nolidae > Pseudoips > Pseudoips prasinana. Next base: position 15,415,841 of record OX621244.1, read on the forward strand.
TCGAATTGAAACTGCTGTATTATTTAAATTCGAATTGCTGTGTTATTGAGCAGATACTTTACTTCTGACCACGGTTTGACCTATTTCAATACTGCTATTTTCACAACGAATAAATCAAAAGTTATTATCAAGGAAGGTATCTTAGAATTTAAAAAAGAACAATAGTTGGATTGGTGTATATGTTTTATACAAATCTGTTGTGTGATTGAACCCAAGAAAATATTGGCACGTTTTTATTTTTAATCATTCGTAAGTTTAATATATTAATTTTTGATAGAATAGCAAATATTCGTTTGCTATTTAAGTTGCTTTAAAGTGCTGTGTGTGTGACGGCGCCGAAAATCAGAATATCATCACCCCATCTCATTCCGTGGGAAGCATAGAAGTCAACTAGAGGGAATAACTACCAGAGGATGGGCAGCTTTCTGAATACTATGACCGTCATACTGCGATCGCCAATCCGTTCGCCAAGCGTGAAGTGTTCAATAGTGGATTTCTGTTAGCTGTTATGATGATTCTTTATAAAATAACATGTTACCTGATGGTAAGTGATCACCACCGTCCATGGACACTCGTGACACCGGGACAGCCTCTAAGTGCGTTGCCGGCCTTTAAGAAAAGAATCGGATCGTTTCTTTATGGTAGTCGTATCATGAAAGGTATACCTCCGAAATAAATTTATTGATATTTTGATTATTGTATTTTTGAAAGGAATTCATAGAGAAATGTTGTTTACGGTAGTCCACCAACCACAGCTATTTTGTATTATTTATACAATAAAATCCATTTATTACCTCTGACACTATTATGTTTTAAAAATGCTTTATAAATGTTTGCAATATAATATTTCAACTCTACTAAAATGTTACGTATTCTTGCCTTCTTCATACAAGCTATGTTATTCTTTAGTGACATTTAAAATAATTTTAATTATTTAGTTTGAAGTTTTCCTACAAGAAACTGTGATGCAGTGTTATTATATCATCTACACTCCAGCCGACCGCACTTTAATGGATATACTAGGTGTTATGTAGACACCTTTACGGCCTACAAAATAAAATTGGTGTAAAAGTCAAAGTGTGCCCTACGACGTATAATCGATTCTCCCCAAAAGCAACAGATGTCACCTCAATGCAATATTGTACAATTTAAAAAAAATATTCTGGAAAATAAATATTGTTCAGCGGATCCTAAAACGATAAAATCCTGCACTTTGACACAAATGACGTATCCTATTTGAAATTTCGTATGCGTCTGCTCCTCTGACGTCAGCATAAAAGAGCTTTAAAATGGGTTATTCTCAATAAGTTATAAGTGAATTTTCTTTCGATTTGTGTGAGGTATTAAACTTCCATAAACCTTAAAATTTTGCTATAAACTATCGAATAAGTATTTTTTTAACATTTTATATGAAAACTAAGGGCCTTTCACTGCTTTACCGGACAATAGGTGGACCTTAAGTTGTCTAGTAAATATAACTACAAACTAAGTAACCAGCGCAAAATCTACAGACGCCAGCACATCAAGCTACCCCAATCTGTCAAATATTTCGGAATTTAAAGTTCACTTTAAATTCCGAAAATTATGCTTTTGTGAAAAAGTTTAAAATGTATAAAAGAAATTTGACAGATTCGGGTAGCTGAATGTGCTAGCATCTGTACATGTTTGTTAGTGACGTGGAGAGTTAAGATGACTCCTTTCTTTTGTTTCAGTTATGTCTTATTGCACAAACTTATTGCCAAACCTAAGGAAGAGCAAAAATCACAATACCCATATGTGTGCAGAAACTTAGGTGTACTCTATTTCTTAACACTTATTAATTGATGGGACGGCCATCGAATACAACCGAAGAGAGGTCAGGCGGTTTTTTGGCCCAACCTGAAATTTGAACTCATTGCCTGTCGCTACAACTTGACCGACAAATCACACATCGAATAATATTAAATCATACATAGTTATGTGTAACCAAAGAAGAAAACCAAGAAATTAGCAATGTAGTCACTATTTCTTTCTTGGTTTCTCAAAACATCAATAAAAAGTAGCCGTGGATTTCAGCAATGTTCAATTCAACAATATTTACGACCAAAACGATGGGTTTCGTGGCAGTAATTTAAATCCTTGCTGGCTGGCCATTCAGGATGTGAGTACAATACGTCTCCGAGTTTCTAAGAGCACGTAAAGATATCGACTGTGGTTATCAAACAAATGCTAAGCCATGTCAGAGGTACCAATTGGTAATAATAGGAACTACAATATTGTGTTTTGTTTCTAACATGACGTTTACGATTAGCCTAGTAAGCTTTCACTATTTCATCGGATGATAGAAGCGTGTCATCTAGCGAATAAAACTAAGAACCCGCGCCGGAAGGCACCGCCGAAGAGTCATTTCCTTTTATGGTCGTTTTGTACAACTGTCGTTCTATAGCAATACGTGAAGACGCGAGTCTCTCGTCCGATTGAGGATCGGAGTTGGCATTTCATCGATAAGAATGCAAACAGGGTAATGGAGGACACTGGTGGTCGTGGCGAGTTCGCGGTCGTACTCTCATCCGGAGAGTAATAAGCGTCTTTAATAGTCTTGACTTACCCTAGTGGTGATCTCGTCGTCCAGATTGTCCAAGACGTTCCTGGGATGACGGTGCTGACGTGGGAGGTAAGAAGGAGGGAATTGACCGCCTTTACCACCTAATGGCTTGTGTACTAGATAACAGAGTCAAAGAATCATTTGGATGCTTGTATCATCCTTTTTTAACTCATTATTTTACTAAGAATTTTAAAGCAATATCTATATTTTTTGTTTATCGATATGCAAGGTTAGATCACATGATTTAAAGCTTTTACACGTTTAAGGAAATACTCTGTAAGTACCTACACATTATTTAAGTAACAAATTGAATAATAAAGTAGGTACATGAAATTGAAATTCGCAGAACCCGAAATTAGTTCCACCGAGAATAACTGAGAATAACCCATTGAAAAAGCGTGGGGGACTCCGAAATATAATTTGCAATAAAGTCGGCACATGATTTCTCACCGAGCTCACCCTTGACTACTTTATTACTTTTCTCTGAAGTTCAGACCTTTATAACTTTAATATTTCATTCTTGCGTGTATTCCGCTTCTGTAGAGTACCGATTGTTAATTTTTTTCCGCCATTGTACTAAAGTTCGCGATGACCATACTAAAATGTGTTAGTTTTTATCACTTCCTGAGAATGAGACGGAAAATATTTGGTGACCAAATTCACAAAATATTTCACCCATTTCATCCTCAATACATAGTAAAGAAGTTTTTATAAAAACTGAAAAGTTCACAGCCATATGACGTGGCCTGTCTGTTAATCTATCGATAACTGCAAAAGTAAGAGCATTAGTTCAAACGTTTGTTATTAGTTAAGCAAAGAAAGAAGTCTACTTGGCAGGCTAAACAAGTTTTTACTACTGTTCATAAAAATACATAGAATAAATGATTCTAATTCCATAAATACTAATTATGTCACTTTACCTCTTTAAACTCATACAGTGGTTTAATTTCTGACCGTTTCCGTGCTTTGGAGGATATACATACATACATAGCTGTCGGACATGGCTGTGGTCCTTAGGAAACAGTCATTAAAACATTTCAGGGATTCATATGATGGCACGACTTTCAACTCTTGACATACGTGCTAAAATGTTCATTCATTAAATAAATAAAAAAGTCCATAAATTGCAACTTCATGAATTTAGCTTTTTAAATTTGACTGCACGTGTGGCGCAGCGGCTAAGAGTGTCGCGGGTTTGAGTCCCGCGTCGGACAACTATTTGTGTGACCCATAAATAGTTGTTCTGAATCTTGATGTAATTTGTGTCCGTCTATTATATGTTTGTAAAGTACCCCGCGACACAGGGATCAGATTCCCTTGTGCGGGCGTTGTCTTTTTAAAAACAAAAAAAAAACATAAAATGATATATTTTTTTAGTGTCCCTACGCTCCTCTATATGGATACCTGCCAATCCTGGCTACCTACTATCCATAAACAACAGTCGTGAATACATGTCAGATGTCTATTTGGCGGCTTCAACAACTCTGGAAATAGTCAAATAGTCATTTATTTGAAATATGTTTTACATGTCATAGTTATACAATATTATAATAGTATGCAAAGTCAAAAGAAAAATTTCTATTACTATCCACCTAAATTTAAAAAAATTGTCCTGCGATTAAAACGATTTCTCGATAAGCCACCTCTCTTCCACCATCTTCAATCGAACTTTAAAACTCGGTAATGAAGGGGTACTGGATATGCTCACCGGGAGTTAGTTATAAACTGTGTAACCCATAACATATGGGTACCTGCCGTCCATTCAGATTAATATTATATATTTCTCTCATTCCATAAGGGCAGAGTTTATAGAATGAGACCTTTAGTAAATACAGAGGTATTTAAATAAGATTTTATACAATAAAGTTCGGATAGCATAGAAAAGTCAATATGAAACTCCAATTTGTGTTTGGAGTTCAGTTGAGTTTATTTTTTAGTGTTTGCAGTTAGATCGGAGCAAGCTTTTAAATTAACAAAGGCATTCTGTTGAACAGGGAGAGCATTTAAAAGTTGCTAAGCGAACTACCGCTTTCGTATTTATTTCCATGCAATTTCCGCGATCGCAAGTTTCATTAGAGAGGAGGAAGTTTGATATCGCTTCCAGCTTGTTGTGGGGCCGCAACGATCAGCCTGCCGCCATTAAGTACGCATTCAGTTTATTTATACTCTTTTTTTAAAGAAAACTTGCTCTCCATTGCTATACAACTCGGATCCAATTCAACGCAAATCTAATACAATATTCAAAGTTATAATTATTGTTAAAGCGGCCCATTTTAAACTAAATGAAAAAAAAATAAAGAAGGATGTTGTTTTGATATATAAGTAAATAAAATAAAATAATAACAATAAAAAAAGTTTTTATTCACGTAGACTTTAAAAAAGCGCTTGTAAATAGTCAGAACATGTTTGTAGTAATATAGTTGTATACATTAGATATTATTTCTAGTAACATAGATATTTAGGTACATCTTGTATGAAAACATTTATAAAATTTATTTTATTACAGAAATGATATTTAGCTAGCTCGTATCAAGTTATTGTCAAGAGATTATGTTTAATTATCTAGTTTAAGTCTAATATTTTTAATACATATTGTCAATGGTTCTGTCTATATTAAAGGTATTATTATTATGACGGACCTTGTGTTAATAACGACGGTCGCGCTTTAATGCTACCACCGGATCCAATGCGCCCCAACTGAGAAGACCCAGCGAAACAAACTCAGTGGGTTCATCTACTACCGGTTTCAACACGACCCGGTTGAGACGGTCCGGCGAAACATACTCAAGCGGGCATGAACACGGGATTTGGTCCAATTAGAGTAATTATTTAGTAGGCAAACACAATATATGCTCGATCGGTTGTCTGAATGCTTATTATTTTAGATTATATTTAGGTATACAAAAGAAAAACTTCGAAACAATAACATTATTCATTTTGAGACAGAGTCAATAATTTTAAATTAAGTATATGATAGCAATCATTTACAGATAGTTCACGTAACACAGCAGATCAGTCATGTCTATATGGCTACAAGATCTCCAGCGAGCAATGTGCAGGTAGGAAGTGAGAGCCAGACGTCTTTGTCATCGATGTACTCTTTAGTGGTGTAATAACCCCTAGCCATAAGTACACGTTTAATATGTGTTTTAAAACTTGTGTCAGGCAGATCAGTAATTTGAGTAGGAAGCTTGTTATAAAACCTAATACAATTTCCTAAAAATGATTTTTTAGTTTTGCTTACTCTAAAGCCTGGCATGGCTAGTTTGTTTTTATTCCTAGTATTTATATTATGCAGTTCACTTTTCTTTTTATAATTATGAATATTTTTTCTAACAAACATTATATTCTGATATATATATTCCGATGGCACAGTAAGTATATTTATTAAAGGCTAAAAAGGCTTTATTCACGTAGACTTTAAAAAAGCGCTTGTAAATAGTCAAAACATGTTTGTAGTGATATAGTTAAGGAAAGAATATAATTATTTCTAGGTGTACATATAGATATTTAAGTACACGGATGATATGAAAACATTAAGATATAAATTTATGAGTTTTTTCTCGTAATAAAAAAAATATTATAAATAGCTCGAAACATAACAATACGTATCATAATCATGTTAACGAGTAATCCTTGTTTTAAAGTTGTATGAGGGGTCGGTTGGCGTGGTTGGTAGACACGTGCCTTTACTTGCCGCCGCAGGTCATGGGTTCGATTCCCACTTAGGACAAATATTTCTGTGCATGAACATGTCTGTTATTTTGAGTCTGGGTGTAATTATCTATATAAGTATGTATTTACAAAAGAAAAGTAGTATGTACTATGGAAACCAGATAACTGATATACTATCAGTTATCTGGTTTTCATAGTAAAAGCTCTGCTTCGTTTGGGATCAGATGGCTGTGAATAATGTCCCAGGATATTATTATTATTATATCATGTGTATTTTTATCGATGTTGGCTTGTTTGCTAAACAGTTCAAGTCCTATCACGAAAGCAATCAGTTAAGATCTTCAGTTGTGCCCACATAAATAGCTTGTTTGTACACCAATATCGACATACTTTTATCTCTTCATACAAGTATACGCAGAATCACGACAAAGAACGTGTTACCCAGTCATGTAGCCTTCTATGACGAATCTATCTTGAATGGGTTGCCAAGGAAATTTGAGCTTTATCTCTTTGTAATAAGATGATTGTGTGAGTAAAGGCGAAATTCTCAGCGTCCCGCTGGGAACAATGTTGGCGGTTATCTCCACATCAGATTGAGATAGTACGGAGGTCAAGTTCGGCACGCGAGCAAATACGAGCAAGTTATGCTAGTTGACGAATATGGTATGGGAGTTACTACAGCACTTTTGGGAGTCGGACTTTCTGATGGATCATTTAATTACACAGAGAACATTTAAATACCCATGTACTTTAATCATATGGTACAATCTTGATCATTGTTACAAACGCACGAGTATAATTGTATTTTATAATTATTTATTACTAGCATTGCTGCCCCACGCGGTTTTAACCACGTTATAGTTTATGTGTGAGTGGGACAACCGGAAGGGGAAGATCACGTCGAACATTCTCTGACCAAATTGGAGATGTTCTCAAGAAAGGGCAGGTCAGAAGTACCCTAAACCGGCGAGCATGTATGAAGAATATAATGACAGTAATCGAGGCAAATGAAGTATGCAAAGATCGTGACAAATGAAATCCGTTGTCTCTACTCCTCTGGGAAACAGGCGTCAGTCTATGTATGTATGTATAGTTTATAAATTATATTTTATGTGTTATTCGGATATATAAGCTGTATTACTACAAAGTTTCATCAGAATCCGTCCGGTAGTTTGTGTGTTAAAGAGTAACAAACATACACATTCACTAACTTTCGCCTTTATATATTTAGTATGTATATTTTTTGATTTAGAAACGTTCAGAAATAAATATGGTATGAATCTATGATAAAAATAAGAATAAAGATAATAATATATCGTTAAGTTCAAATTAGTTTATTATATTACATATCATCATCAGCCTGATATCGTCCACAGCTGGATATAGGCCACCCCAAAGGATGGCCAATCATTATTATCATATCAGTTGAAAGTCGGCCACTGCTGGACAAATACCTATTATTTATTCTTAAATTTAACATATTCCTACCCTATTCTAAATTAAGTAGCTAATGAGAGAGGATTTCTTAACTGTTAAGATCATTGACGAGTTTAACTTAGGTATTAGGATAAATAAACACAAGTAAACTATTTATTTTTGTTTTTTTTTTAAGATATCTCTCGCACTATGGTTATTAATGTCTGTGTCGCAGGGCACTTTACAAACATATAATTGACAGACACAAAGTACATCCAGACTCAGAACAAATAGATGTTCTGCGCAGGAATCGAACCCGGGACACGAAGTCACGAGGCCACTGTCTTAACTTCTTAACTGCGTCACATGTGCATTTCTTGTATGAAACTACAAACGTAACAAAAATGGACACAAAAGAAATAAAGGAGATTCATATTATGTCATTAAAAGGAACTTTTCAAAGGAAACAAATAAAATTTTCTTTGTACATTACAAAACTGAAGTTTTCTTACAGAACCAAAATATGCAAGAAATATTCGACTTTTAACTGACATGAATACATAAGCAATTCCGGGCCGCTCTTGTGTATCCTTGCAAATATTACGAGCACAATTCCGTTCCAATATTCCTCAAATGTAAGAAGAACAATGTTACTTATATTGTAATGAAAATGCGTCGGTTTCACTTTCTTTATTATATTGCACTAGAGTAGCCAAGTCATAGCATGTATGAGTCATATAAGGAATTCTCATTTAATGGAATTCCATTGATAGGGCCTGATCTGATATATTATTAACTACTAGCTGTGCCCCGCGATTTTATCCGCGTTAAATTTTATAAATTATCACTACTTCTCCCCTATAGGTGATAGCGTGATAATATGTAGCCTATATGTTGACCCGACCTCTTAGTAATATTCATACGAAATTTGAAGTAAATCCATGCAGTACTTTTTGTGTTTAGCCCGGACATGCATACAGACAAACAGACAAACAGACGAAAATTCTAAAAACTATATTTTTGTTTTCGATTTCGAATGTAGATCACGCCCCAAGTAACCTTTAAAAAAAATATTTAATGTACAGTTTTGCCTTTCCTACGATTTTATTATATGTATAGATTCATAGTTTTAATTGCGCATGCGGCGCACAATTTAAAACAGTGGCTTCACTACTTCGTCTCCCAGATTCGATTCCCGCACAGGAGAACTATTTGATAAGAGATGGTTCTGAGTCAGGGTGTACTTCGTGTCAATCAATTGTATATATGAAAATACCACGCGACACAAGGATTCAATTCCCTAGTGGGACATTGTCTCTTTGAACAAATATAAATACCTAAATAAGCGACACCTATAAATATCAATAATATACCTGGGAAAATGATAAAGTACGAATTTAGTCTTTTAGTATATTACTCAGTACTAATACATATTGAAATATGTTTACTTGAAGTTTCTAAATTACCTACTACGGAAAAATTATAAATATCTCTGATTTTTATTTATCTTTCAATTATAACTAATGTCCAGGAAATCATTTTGAAGGAGGTAAAAACTCATACTGTATAGAAAGAAGTTTCATTTTAAACTATAAACTATGAAAGAGTTTTTATTTCTGAATCATTAAGCAAAATTTTAATGTTTTTAAACGTTAAAAAGTCATCTGAACTCAACCGTCGAGAAAAGTAACCGTCCTGCGTATTATTATTGGGTCCGCGATGTATTAAGAAATTATATAAGAAATTGATAATCTTAAAAATAACAAACAAAAAAAAATATTTCAAGCCACACAACTACGTCTCCGAACTGCTGAAAGCCAGAATACGTTGCATACTATTTCTCAAGGAGTTTTTTATGTTTCTTAGATTTTATTAAATGCTTCATGTAAATTAAGTATTAAAAATAGCCTAGGTTTCCAAACAAAACTATGATTTTAAACCAAAATCACAAATACTGTTGTAGTTAAAATTTATAGTAAATCATTTAATATACGGTTAATCGAAAACCCAATTCATTTATAACCATCTCAACTTAAACAAAAGTTCAATCACTACTATTGTAGTTTCATCTGCATAATAATGCCTTTTGTATTTAATCTACTTTTGCGAATAAATTAAAATTATGAACTTTTCTTTCGCTTTAAAGCAACTTAGGTACAAAATAACGAATGCAGATAAGTTGAAACTTCTTGTAATTCAATTCATTGACTAAGTTCTCGCAGTTGCTCTATATCTTGTCCATTTATTACTTCAACTTAGTTAGGTTTCAATCAAAGATTGAATGGTTTTAAAAAATCGTACTTATTTATATGTTATACAGAATGGAGACAAATCATTCGTTAATGGCGGCAAATATTCAACAAGATCCATTGAATATAGTTGTTTGTCATATTTAACTAGGCAATCTACAATAGAGGGAACGGGCCCGCCCTTATTCAGTTAGACTGTACATGGTACTCGTGACTTACATTCTGTATAAAACAATTCTTGGACAAAGGTCTGGTCAGAAGCGAGCAACAAAGGAACAATGCGGTCGACGGGAGATTCCTTTGCTTCATTTCGATTGTGGACAGCCCATGTCCATGTGAATCCAAACGAACATTGGTCGGCGCTAGGTTTATTTTCATAAATGAGTTCGATCAAACACGTAGCTTTTCGTATTAGAGCAAATAAATATTGCGATATGGAATGGATACGTTAGTTTATTCCACTTTTTTGTGAGTGAATTAATTAAGTAATAACTGAGTATTTTAAATAGCACATGTTAAGATAAATCAGACTGAGCTAGTTTCTTAATTCAAGAGTTCGGTATTAAATAATGTTATTATCTTTTTGGTTAAGTTTGGATCATAGCGGCTAGTCTAAATAAAGATTAGCCATGTGTGCAGTACCTACAGTGTGTGCATACACGTTATTCTTATAATTCTATGGGACAGGCAGGCTAGCCGACACGACCGGAGTGAGGTCAATAACAGTACTAACGGTTCACTTGCTCCCCGTGGTACCATAGATTTTCTGATATGGAGATGCTACTGAGAATTTTCTATGATAGAGAAATTGCGATAACACTCTATGACCCAATGCATAGAGGATTTTTTTGTTGTTGTTAAAAAGACAACGCCCGCACTATAGAATTTAATCCCTGTGTCGCGGAGTACTTTACAAATATATAATTGACGGACAATAAGTACATCCAGACTCAGAACAATTATTAATTATTGATGGGTCAGACAAATAGTTGTCCTGCGCGGGATTTGAACCCGGGACACGAAGGGCGAGGCGACTATCTTTGCCTCTGCTCCACACGTGCAGTCAATATATACGCCAATCAATTTTGACGTAAATGTTATATACCGATTAAAAGTTTAACTGAATCATATACAATAAACGATGTGGCACCCCGTAGATCAATAATAGTACTGACGAATCTATCTCGTAAATGGTACAAAGACTTTAACTGGCGGGCCACCCGCAAATAATGGAATCACGGACGTACACGACGGTATTGTCTGACCGACAATGTTGACGATATGACATATCGACTTCTGAAGTCTTGATTTTGCACAAACTTTGTTCACGTTTTGTGATCTTCGCCTCTTAAATTTTGGAATTATATCTTCAATGTCTATTTAGATTTAGAATATAGTAACAATTGTGGTCATATATCTAATAAACAACAATAAAAGAATGTGGTCCTGTTGTGATATGTTTATTTCTTGGCGTTGAATAACTATTGTCATAAATGTCACACCTTGGTAGCTTGCAAGATTTAGGTTTCGATAAATAAAATATGTGAAGTGAATGCAGCGATACATTATTCGTAATATTTTCGGTGTTTAAAATAATTTTTGAGTGCAATAAAATATCCGCATTGCGCACAAAGCGAAAAATCGCATTATTGCTGTGTTGACTCGTGAATTTACTGAGGCTATAAACTGGTGCTGGTGCATATGTGAAGATGAACGTATAAACAACAAGCGTTGAGGGTTGGAATATCCATTACAATGCAAATTTGCCTCCGTCGTCACAATGAACGAGTTACCTGCCCATATACCAACTTTTTGCCTAGTCCGGAACACAAAATTGGACTATGAAGTTAGGTTACCTCGTCAACTAGTAGATATGTAGTTCGAGGCTGTCGAATTTCAACGAGAACTATTTTCTGGTGAAACTAACTTCATAACAGTTTTATTACGAATCAATAGTTGATGTCACTTGGTGTTAATGGATACGTTTGTGGCTATAAACGACTGCGAAGTCGAAACCGAAAACATTTATTACATTTTATTTTTAGCGTGCAAACTTTATAGGCAATATTTAGCATAGCAATAGCTTTTAACTTTTTGGTTCGTTTTAGAAAATATTTAGAAGAAAACGTTGTTGTTCGTAATGTTTGTACTTGAAGAAATGTTTATGCAGAATTTTATTTGATTTAAAAATCCATGGTATTCTTTAATGTGGGTAGCAAATAGATTAAGAGCTTTTAGTAATTATGGGTAGTCGAAATACAAACGCTACTATTTAAAAAATAAAAATGATAACCTAATATGGGCTTAATTTACTTTGTGCTGGGGGGGAAAGCATATTACAGACGCTGTCGGACAGAAAATACACCCAGACTCAGAAAAATACTTACGGTTTGTTTTGTATAATTTAATACATCTATACTTATTTCTTGAAGTTTCATTGTATATGGTGCAGGTAACTGGACAATGAGAATTAAATAAAAATCGTACACACTGAAAAAAAAATAACATAATTGGCCCCCTTTATAATAGAATTGCGTACGCATACCATGGTTTCTCGCAAATTTCTCGTCTCATATTAACCTGGCAGCACCAAATTCGTTGTGACTAATGGTGTTATTAGTCTCGGGGCGTATGTTCATAACGCGTGCTTTATTACTCCTCCGGCTACTAATATATCTTTGAATGAATTTGCAACTCGAACGCGTGGAAACTTGGTGGTTAAATAATATGACATGTCGGGCCGCATTCTCTAAAGTACGATGTAAAACATGATTTAATATACATAAATTAATATTAATAATTAGTTAAGGTTCTCGAGTGGTGACCACGAACTGGAAGATGCAGTGTGGGCAGGGCACCTACAAGATGGACCGATGTTCATGTTGCTACCCAAGCTAGTAGCCGTTGGATGCGAGTAGCGCAAACCGGCAATTGTGGCGATCTTTGGGGGAGGCCTTTGGCCAGCAATGAACGTCTTTCGGCTGGTATATATAATAAGATGGCTCAAGACCTTATTTACCTATGTCTGGTGTAGCAGTGAAAGTCCCTTAGGCTAACTGAAAAAGTCATGTTTAAAAAAACTAAAACAGCACCTCTCAAATTCAATACAATCGACAATAGTTTTATTAACTCCCTACTATAAAACTGCGCTTTGATTGATAAAAACGAGCACTTCAATTAAATTAATTATGAACACGATAAATTTGATGCGATGCTTGCATTTCATACCTCTGTTCCATTATGGCAGACAAAATATAATTGCATCGTTAGGTCGCCGTCATCGAGCCCATAAAACATTTATCAATATTGACTAAACTCTTAATAAAGCGTAATGGATAGAGTGCATATACTTGACGTTGAAAACCTGGTTAACGGTTCCTTATAATAATTGACTAGACAAAATAAAACGTAATAAATTATGATTTTTATCTTCTGGGTATTTTTTTATCACTTTTATCTAAAGGCAGCTACTGGGTCTGCTTAACGTGCTTTCTAAACAAACGCTCAGAAGTTGTTCCACTTTGACAGTCTCCCATCTATAGACTGACCGCGTACTTAGGTGCTTAACCACATCAACCAGTTAGGTACCGGTGAGAGGAACTAGCTATGAGCGCAGCGCGCTAGCTGAAACAGTTGACACCCAAATCCATATTAAACTTTTCGGTAAAATATGTTTACAAAATCTTTGTATAACGGTAGAAATGTTTTGAGTTTAACTTGGTTTTATTTTTGAAAAGGTATACACTACCCGCCTATGGAACGTTGTGTGGCACAATCACGGTGAACAACGCGCGTTGGCTTTTAAAACAAAGTAAAAAAATCGTTCGTGTCCTGATTAATCGATGTGTATAAAGCAACACGGGAAATATTTTTGTGCATCATTAGCTTGATGGTGTACTCTATCCTCTTATGGCACGTGTTACTATTATGGATTGTGTCTGTGTTATGTTTTCCTGTTTTTATTAATTATTTATCTGACGCTTCTTGTGATATGTTAGTATTTTTGTGAGTGTGTGGCATGATAATATAGATAAATAACATTTTAAATGTTATTTTATTAGTCAACTATTATATTATTCTATTAGTCGGAGTGTCAGTGGTCTCGAGTTCAGACCCAAAGCGCAAGGTTCTAACGCAAGGTTTTCTCGAATTCATGTGCGGATTAGAAATGTTAAAATTACAAAATTAAATATCTTTCTGGTGCGTAAAATGGTGAAGGAAAACATCGCAAGGAAACCTGCATGCCTTCTCAAGCATGCATTTTTTGGAGAACTCTCAATCTCTCCATGGCCTATCCACTTTCATTGTAAGAGGAGGCCCTTTCCATGCAGTCGGACAGTATTGTGCTGCATTATAATAGTAACAATTGTTACTATAGTTTTAATTTTGCAACCTTTTGTTAGTGTTAGATATGCCGACTAAGTCGCAGATATTAGCTTAGCTTGTTTAAACGCAAAATTGTAACTATGGATCGTTGCTAACTTTAGATTTAGTTAAGAAGATTGCACAAATACGCTTATAATACTTCTAGGTTTTCTAGGTGGCCTTATGCGTGAATCTGGTAGTTAGTTTTAGTACTATTTTATTAGGTTTGTCTGGATAATTAGACGATTTTTCCTAAAGACACACGTATATAATATAGTTATAAATACAGCTAACGAAAATTATGTTCTTAGCTTTTTTAAACAATAAGCGTTAAGCTGCATATCGAGATTTGCTGAAACAATTTTTTGCAAACATGGTTTTCGCTCTGGGAAAGCTTGGGGTCGGATAATTATATGTTAATTCCGGTGATATAAATTATTAATACGTTCAAAATTGTCAAATTCACCGATACTTGCTACTAATTCTCTTTCATACTATTGAGCTCTATAGATACTAATTAAAACTGTTTCATACACCGGATACTTTATGATTTCACCTGCTCCGGCAAGTAAATTAAAAAGAGAAAACAAAACAATAGATTGATGTTTGGTATCAAAGGTACATTGAAGTTACATTGAAGAAACGAATCCAAATTCCGATTTCTTATTTAATGAAACTCAATATAGTTACATATACGTATGAAGTTTTATTGATTATTAAATTGTACATCAGTGTTTTATGATTTCATTACCATCTCCTTTGATACCATCTCAATTATTATGTGATATAATTTTAAAATTTATTTTTAACTCAACTAACTTCTGATATTAATCTATGGTATTAATTTCTTATATCATAAAGAATTTTATTAATTTAATTAAAATGTCTGGTCATAAACGTAACCTAAGTAATATGATATACGCGTTTGCTCACCAATGATAGAGTAATAATTCTTAGCAAACAGCTCCGGGAAGACAGCGATCTGTTTGGGGCGCAGTCACTGTGCTGGACTGGCAGGTTTGATCAACTCGGGAGGGCAAACTAGAGCCCTCCCAGGGTACGTGTCCCGACCACCTGGGACATGACGCAAAAGAAGAGCACCGGAGCAGCAAACCCGCTTTACTGGGGCTCCCCCATCAGGCGTCAGATGAAGTCCACGGCAGGTTAGATTTAGTCAGGTGATATGGGTAGGCATTTCCCCTGCCTTAACAAACCATTCATCAATTATTAAAATATTTGTTCTTAACCCAATCTATTCTAATAACAACTTAAGTATAATATAATTACAAATCTTTGTAATTTTATATTTATTTAGATTAATTTACGTCCAAGAATCTACTAATAATTATCTTTTATTTAATTCTGATGCACCTCACATCTACATTTATATCCGAGTAATTATTCTAACTTCTCCTTACATGGCTCCCTTTTCATTATATACTAACTGTACCCTGCAATTTCGCCTGGGTTATACTTTATAAATTATAGCCTATGTGTTATTCGGATGTATAAGCTATATTACAATATACAAATTGTCATCAAAATACATCCATTATTATAAGTAGAATATATTTTATGCAAATTGTATTTTATGGTTGAACTTTCTACACGTTATTTTAAATTTAATATTTTTTAACAAATTACCTGTTGTTGTTGATGTTACGGAGTCTAAAATAAAATAAACCACCTAAGTAACTCATTTAATACTTAGGAAGAATTAAATGTGTTAATATAACCAATGAGTTATTCCAGCATACAGAATAGTACAGTCAACAGCAAAAGTAGATGATCAAAGTCGGATATTCAATACTAATTATCATAATTTGCGACAAAATTGTGTGGTGGTGAAGAGTATCTAGTTGAAGGTGTGCGTGAGTGTTAAGTGTAAAAATATTAACTAGTGAAAACTGCCGCCCAATAGCATCATAAACTCAGAACTCAGGTCCGATTTTGATCATCTACTTATGCTGTTGACTGTACTCTTAAAAATCTAGAACAGATTGTCACTGATATTCCCGATATTTTTGGTAGGCCAAAAAAGCTACGACACGTCTTGTCAGAATTTTGAGAAATTGTCTTTCATACGTCGCGTCGTTGACGTCGAAAAGATATATGAGGTCGTGACGTTAATTACACAAGGTTATGCGTGCACCAAGAATGTTTGTTTATTTTAATGACTGTTAAATCGAAACTAATGTTTATTTCGTTTGATTGATTGTTAGTTACGTTGCTAGCGACGTATGCGCGTCCATGCCGTAGGCTAAAATCAAGCTGAGCTTGGATGTTTGATTAGTTAGAAAAATGTGGGCGTTTCTTTGTTTAATTTTTGTTTTGACATTCGATGAACTTATGTTTAGTCGACGACACGCTCGTGGATACACTTTGACCTTAACATTATCATTATAGTGTATAGTGTTAATGACCGAATGTTTTCGAAGGAATTTAAAAAAAAAATCTCTAAAATCCTTATCATCACTTTTGTCTATGATATTGTCTGCGGTATCTGACACGGTTCAGAATTTTTAGGTAAAGTACGTTATCGTTCATATATCTAGTTAGTTAGGTGAGAGAGCCTCACTTTGTCATTCTATCGGACTGAATGTCCCAAATAATTATTTATTTATAATAAGTAAATATCATGTCAAATGCACATATCGAAGATAAATAAATCACTGGCTTCGACGAGATTATAGATCTCTTTTATTAGGTAGGTATATGAACGCAGTCAATTATATCAATAATTGACTGCCTCCATTTGATTTTAATACGTTGAAGACGACTTGAATAACATTCAATAAAATAGATCAACGCATAACTTACTTTGACCGTTTACCATTCAGTATAAATTAAAAGTCAAGTAGGTATTTATCGTGATTTATTTTCTTATTTACATCTTCAAAGTGAATCTTGAACAGTACTTAACTCTAAGAGAATATAGATTAAGTTGATCGAATTTTAATAGGAGGCATTCTTTATTTTTTAAAGTACCTCAGAAAAGATAAGATAACTTACCCATTGATTTCGTGTAATAAGATTTGAATAAAAACATTGGGTCAAATTAAAACATAAATTATCAACACACTATCTTTAATTTAAATAAAGATAGAACATTTAATTAAAATGAAAAGTCTAAGCGAGGATTAGAATTTCAAATTACTGCGATTGTGATTTCTATGCACCGTACAAAATTTGTGTTACCACGGACATAACTTACTCGTATTTGGGCCTATGCTTGATTCCCGCCTTATAGTACAAAAAATACAGTATATACATGAGGCATCAGTAATTTCTACGTAGGTATATAAGTACTTATTTTATCGAAACTGTTGTTATGTTTTATTAATTAACAGCTGTGCCCCGCGGTTTTACCCGCGTTAAACTTTATAAATTATAGCCTATGTAACCCAGGGTATCAGCTAATTCCATACCAAATTTTATTAAAATTGCTCCAGCCGTTTAGACATGAAGAAGTAACAAACATACACATTCACAAACTTTCGCCTTTATAATATTAGTGTTATTTTACACTAGCTGTGTCCCACGGTTTTACCCACGTTAAACTTTATAAATTATAGCCTATGCGTTAATCTAGAGTGTCAGGTATCTCGATACCAAATTTTATTAAAATCGCTCCTGGCGTTAAGACGTGTAGAAGTAACAAACATACTTACTCACACAGTCACACACTCACAAACATTCGCGTTTATAATGATACGCGTGTGATAATTTGTTCAAATAATACAAAATATGAAGTATATAACCGACAGTAATGGCTGTCGACAAACTGTTGTAGTTTGTATGTATGTTTTATTCTTATCGGTATGGTAAATATTATTAAAACGATCGTCCTCGATATAAAACCTATCTAGATCATCTGGGAATGTTTGATTTTCTAAACAGGTTGACCGGCTCTCGGTTACCCAGGTTCTTCATTGTTCTAAGTATATTTATATCTCTATTAACGGTCCTTTCAAACAAATTGTCATGAGATGCCCTCTTACTCTTTAGTTTTCCTTGTAAACTACTAAATTTTAAAGGAACTTCTAAATTGATTTGTTTATTTACTCTATTTTAAACGCAAAAACTAAATTTCTTTTGCTCATCGTCAAAAAATAATGATATAATAATAATAATATCCTGGGACATTATTTACACACGGCCATTTAATCCCAAACTAAGCAGAGCTTGTACTATGGAAGCTAGATAACTGATATACTACATATACTACTATTCTTTTGTAAATACAAACTTATATTGATAATTATACCCAGACTCATGTTCATGCACACAAATATCTGTCCTGGATGGGAATTGAACCCACGACCTCCGGCGTGAAAAGCAAGCATTTGTCAACCACGCCAACAGGCCAAACAAAAAAATGGAAATGTTTAAATACAATCCTTTTCTTGTTGTCAATGTAATATTTATCATGCATGACTTTTTTACGTGGTGATTTTATATATGATGTTGTTCATGTTTCTGTCATTATCTTTGATAAGCATATTCAAAATGGTGGTACTTTTATTTTAGTGAGATACCTGCGTACCAAGCTCAAAATACATCAATTTTCCATGTTCGCCAACTGGACATCCACATAATTCTTTACTATTATCTCACCACGGGACTGTGTGGCCGCAGTACTGATAAACCCTTATTTAATAAGGTGACTAAACGCATAACTTGCCTGAGATAGCGTCCCCGACACTTGTTTAAGTGTAAACTGCTGTTCTTTTCTGATAAAACGTCACATTTCGATAATTTAGCACGATGCCCGACCGGAAAACTGGTTTAGTATCGATGCCGTATTACAATTTATATAAAAATACAAGCATACTTTTGTGACCTCCAATAAATTTCAGTTAGATTTTGAACCTTATCTTCCAAATAATAAAATAACAGTTAGAAAATGTCTCTAGAATAAAAACAAAGACTTTGTAAACTAAGATGTGATCTAGATAAGTGATGCAACATGTTCATAATAAAAACAACCGAATGTTCATGTACCTTAACAGCCTATAAACATATAAAGGGGCATCACATATAACAACCAACGAAAGAACCCGATAACGTTATTATAACACTTTGGAATGAGTTTTTTAACACTTCATTAAAAAAGAAATTTCGCGGAGCCAACGCTTCATTTGAACTGACAGAATGATAGGTAATGGACAACTTTATTACGGTGCTAACAAGTTTGGAAACATAAAATATCGGTTCTGCTATTCGGGATTAAAAATACAAATTGGTGTTGTCTCGAAGTTGGATTCTCGCCTCTGGCTAAAAAGTCATTCGAGGTGTTAAACCAGCGTTCAATAATTAGGTAATAAATATTTATAAACGTAGCACTGCGCTGGCTTGTCACAGTTCTCGTTGCTATTTTCTTCATTTTTCGCTCTTTGAACGGCATAGGAGTCCGTATATCGAAGAAGAGATGAGCATGCTATCCAAGTTTAGTTTTGTGATGCGCAATATTGTTCTTTAAGTCACACGTATTTCAGCTCAAGTTGGCTTGAATGAAAAAAACAGAAAATGTATTCAATATGCAGTTGAAATGACTGGGTATAGTATGGACACTTATTTGCGACTGCAACCGTGTAGATAGGATTTCACACCAAACTAGTAAGGATTAGGTATATATATTATAAACAGTATATTTTGCCTAAATAGCACTCCTTTAAAAATAGTCCAAGGTGATGTTATGGGTGCATTGACGTTGAGTGCACCTTGATTTAAATATTACAAGGAACGATGTTGGCTATAACTATGCAGAATAGGAAGAAACTGATATCCGACTTTAGGAAGATATCTGTAGTCAAATTGGGCTGCCTATTTCATCGTATTTTCCTCGCTAGAAAAATATATGATATTTCGTCAGAATTGTATTATTTTTGGCACTGGACAAAGCCATTTATATTTTGCTGCCGACTGTAATTTCGTTTATATTATCTGTTGGTCATATTTATGTCTTGGTTTAGTTTGGTTAACTTGAGAATAATAAATCATGTTGGTAAATTTGGCATGTGATAAGACCAATTTATTGTTTGTATCTAGGATCTAAATTACATCTCATACGTTGTGTTGACAGTTGATTATTAATGAAAATATGGTTTTGTTAATTGTACAACATATGTACATATATATCTAGTATTTATATCATCATCATCATACCAGGTAAATGCCGCCTACTGCTGGACATGGCCTCCCCCAAAGATCTCCACAATTTCTGGTCTGCTACCCGCATTAGGCAGCTTCTAGCGACCCTCATAAGATCATCGGTCCATCTCGTAGAAGGCCTGCTCACACGGCGTCTTTCGGTACTATTATTTAGATAGGTAGACTAATTTGCAAAAAATGTATGTAATGGGTGATTCATTTGGAGTTACTTTTTTGTCTATGCATTTTTTGACAGATAAAGCGTCAGTCATGACAACCTAACCTAATATTTTCATTCACTATAGTTTGAAATTTTATCATGGAAAGACTAAGCACGGCACAACGCCTACAAATTATTCAACTTTATTACAAAAATCAGCGTTCTACGAGGAATGTGTTTCGTGCACTTAGAGCAACATATGGTCCACATAATCACCCTACCGAACGCACTATTCGCTATACCATCGAAAAGTTTGAAAGGGAATTTTCATTATTAGACAATACACAACCAAATAGACTACATCCAGCTTGCACTGAAGAAAACATTACGGCGGTAGCTGAGAGTGTACGCAATGATCGCGAAGAATCGATTCGGCGCCGCTCGCAACAGCTTGGCTTGTCGTATACCACAACTTGGCGTATTTTACGCAAAGATCTTGGTTTCAAAGCATACAAAATTTAACTGGTGCAACAATTGAAGCAGACTGACCTACCTAATCGCCACCGATTTAGTCTTTGGGCTCTTGAAAAGCTTGCAGAAAATCCACTGTTTTCAACGAAAATTTTGTTTAGCGATGAGGCACATTTTTGGCTCAACAGATATGTTAACAAACAAAATTGCCGCATTTGGTCTGAAGAGCAACCTGAAGAGATTCAAGAGCTACCATTACATCCAGATAAAACAACAGGTGGTGGAATCATCGGTCCATATTTCTTCAAAAACGAAGCCGGCCAGAACGTCACTGTCAATGGTGACCGTTATCGTACCATGATAACGGACTATTTGTTTCCTGAAATTGAAGTCATCTTCAAAACTTTTGGTACCAACAAGACGGCGCCACTTGCCACACAGCACGTGAAACCATGGCTTTGTTGCGAGAAAAATTTGGTGAACAGTTAATTTCGCGTTTCGGACCAGTCAGTTGGCCGCCTAGATCCTGTGATATCACACCCTTAGACTTTTTTCTGTGGGGTTATGTAAAGTCCAAAGTTTATATGGATAAGCCGCGTACGATTGATCAACTGGAAGCCAACATTACTCGCGTTATTCGCCAAATACCACTGGAAATGCTCGGTCGGGTCATCGAAAACTGGAACTCCAGAATGGACCACCTTAATCGCAGTTACGGACAACATTTGAAAGAAATAATCTTTAAAAAGTAAATGTAAGGAATGGTTCTTTTGTATTATAATAAAGATTACCCGATAAATTTGTTTTATTCATATTTTTTTTAGTTTTGGAAAAAGTAACTCCGAATGAATCACCCATTACATGTATGATATTCGTTGGCACGGCAATCATTTGAAAAAACACAATAAAATTAGCCAAATTCGTGAAGACAATTTAAGTGTTAAAGTACTACGCTTTTTTACACAAAAGTAAAATTTAAACAAATGCTCGTTAAATGCAAATTTGGAGAAAATAGGATTCGAAAGGATTTTTATTGGATTTTTGTATGAAATCGCATTGGTACCCGCGTTAAACTTTATAAATTATCACAGCTCCTCCCCCGTAGGTGATAGCGTGATAATATGTAACCCATATGTTGACCCGACCTCTTAGTAATATTCATGCAAAATTTTAAGTAAATCCATGTGGTACTTTTTGAGTTTAGCCCGGACATACATACAGACAAACAGATAAACAGACAAAAATTCAAAAAACTATATTTTTGGCTTCGATATCGATTTTAGATCACGCCCCAAGTATCCTTTAAAAAATATATTTAATGTGCAGTTTTGACTTTCCTACGATTTTATTATGTGTATAGATAAATCTAGACAAATCAATAGTGCGCCTTGGATCTGAACTCGAGCACAACAGTTTAACCACTTGGCTATCTCGTAGATACTGTATAGTATAAATTCTAATAATATTAGAATTGCCAAAGTTTGTGAGTATGTAATACTTATATAGATGTATGAATGTTTATTGCTCTTTCACACAAAAACTACGAAACGGATTTGGATGAAACTTTGTAGTAATATAGCTTATATTGAAATAACACTTAGGCCATAATTTATAAAAAATTTAAAGTAAAACCGCGGGGTACAGCTAGCTAACTTATATTTTTCGCGATTGACCTGTAACCTTCCTTAACGTCTGATATTAATGCCATTGTAGATACATTACTGGCCGTTAATGTTAGACAGTAAACGTCTTAATAAATTAGACGTACACGTTAGTTTTTAGGTTGGTCCGTTGATGAGAAGCATATTGAGATAGTAAAAGCTTTTATTACGACAAACATTCCCAATTTGATTGCATGTTATGTTGGCCTCGAATAAAAGTGGTCTGCTTTTGTTGAAGCATTTCGTTAATTTTGGTTAACCCCTATACAGCATTGCAGCATTTTCATCAGACACGCTATCAAATTCTCATCTAGATGATGAAGATTAAAACAATAAAATCGGCCTAATTGTTCCCTAAATTGCATCACGAACAATAAATTAAACAGAATTAGACAGCCCAATTAACAAATGAAAGCAATTAATTAAGCAGATACATTGCATTGATGTCCATATAATCCCACACTGGGCCTCATGCTCAAACAAATTCTAATTTTGAAAAACATGCTCAACGACCAGAACCGATTCCGCAGTTACAGTAAGAGTTATATAACGAATTTAAATTACCATTCAAATTTTAACCTTACAAAGTAAAATTAGGATACTGAAGGTTTAAATATACGTGTGCCTCGGTGCTCGAGCTACTTTCCGAGCCAGTCCTCTCCATAAAACCTTCCAATTATTTCCGCTCCCTAGTTATCGGGTCGCATCTTGCATCAATCCACTCGTATTACACAAAAATTTACGAGAATGAGACGTTCTTTGGTCGTGATTAACTATAAATTCTCCGTTAACAGCCTAATGTCAGACGTTCGCCTCCATCCATACTTTTATAAAGAGAGACACTTCCACAACAGCTGATTTATAGTATTTCTCTTTGTTTTCTGTTTATCCTTTATAGTTTTATTTGTTGCCCTTGTTTTTTCAGTATAGTGGACAGTTTATTTTGAGACGTTTCTTTGTGATGCCGCTATTTAACTGTAGATTCTAAAAACATGATTATTGGTATTAATAAGACTGTTAAAACTTTTTAATGACGATAATATGTTTATTATTAGTGATACATTTTATTACTTAACAAAATAATAGGTATTATAACAAGATAGCCTGGCCAGTAAAATGTACCGTTACTGCTTTTGTGTTATGTTAAAAACATTTCATATGTGTAATTTTTTTTTGTATTTTATTAGTGAATGAGTGTGTAGGTAAACATAGGTGCACTCTCTATTTCCTGACTCTCATAATCCGATGGGACGCTTATATATGACAAGTTCAGGTACACTACTCGCCCAATAGTAGTCTTCCCGGACTAGTCATATAAGCGTCCAAACTTGTCATATAGGAACGCGATCAGTCTATGGGTGACCGTCAACATTTCTGATGGCCTCCGTTCATCGGAGGGTGCGTTGAGCTGTCGGTTGGCGACTTTATACAAGTCGTTAAGCCATATCACAGGCCTGCTGGACAGCTTTAACCGCACTGACACCGGACAAAGATTCATCATTATATACCATACCAATCAGATATCGAGATAAAAAGTAAGTAAATAATTATTACGCACTCGTAGGTTCTGCAAATTAAAACTCCGAGATATTTTCCACACACAATATTTAATCGAACAGAGTAACGTTTTCATCTACCGTCGTACAAAGAATGCCTCTTTAATAATTTTCCTACCCTATTTATATTTTTATCAGTGACAACCATTTGAAAGTCTAATATCGATTATTAATAGTTTTAAGATGTAAAATTATTAGAATAATTAATTAATAAAATGATAATCACTAATCAAATAAATAATCACAGTGTAAAAATATTATTATAACATAGCAGCTACCTCATAACTGCTGCGCGGCTATTGAGTACTTGATAATATAATGTTTAAATTGCTGTATTTTCATGGTAATTTAAACACTATTTATGTTCTAGCATTAACGATTTAAACATCATGTCTTATTTTTAGATAATTATTTTTAACTAGTACCAAAAATCCTATAATTACCATCAGATAAAACAAAGATGTTTACCGAGAAGTAACAACAGCGTTCTATAATAAAATCGGGCCAATATCCTTAACAAGCCAACAAGGGAGCTAATTAAAATTTTAAACCCAATGACCGTTGTAAGACTCGGTAATAAAGTTGTCAAGGAGAAGGCACTAAACCGACAGTGGTGTCAGCCACTAATTATTGTGTAAATCTGTGGGAGATCACTATAATTTAGTACGGCCCTTATCCTTGCTTGTTTGAAACATTTCTAGTGAACTTAATTGCAATTGCTTTTAATACCAGGGGCTCTACCGGCTAAGTCGCCGAACATCCATTTTTTAATGGCGTTCAAATAAATAAAGGTTATAAATGACTTAATCATTCGTTAAATCGGCTTCAACGTTGACAATCGATTCCGGACCATTTATACGTCACATGTGCTCAAGGAAGCCGATTTAACGATTGATTAAGTCATTTTTAACCTTTATTTATTTGAACGCCATTGTAAAAATCGATGTTCAATGACTTAGCCGGTAGAGCCCCAGATTCAAACATGGAGAACGTATGATATGTTTGGCTGGCCTATTTATTGGTGGTAGTGTTTGACCATGATTGCTAAGTCTGTGGTCGTCGGTTCAATTCCCACCCAGCAAAAATCTATGTCTGATTAGCTCGATTATCTGTTCTGTAGTGCATGTTATTTATCTATAATACGTAGGTATTTTTAAACTACGTTTATTAGTTTTCTGGTTGCCATACTACAGGCTCTGCGCAGTTTGGGATCAGATGGCAGTGTGTTAGTTGTCTAAAGATATATGGTATGTGAGTTTCTGTTATGTTGGTTTGCCTATCTGTGACATCCTAACTTCCAATTCACGGTTGACAAGTAGGTATTTGTTAATTTTAATCAATATTTTACAAAAAATATTTAAAAAAAACTTGTGTGTAATTATGTACACGCGTTA
This sequence comes from Pseudoips prasinana, assembly GCA_951640165.1. Classification (NCBI taxonomy): domain Eukaryota; kingdom Metazoa; phylum Arthropoda; class Insecta; order Lepidoptera; family Nolidae; genus Pseudoips; species Pseudoips prasinana. Next base: position 15,441,525 of record OX621244.1, read on the forward strand.
GAAGTTATACTTCTTAATATACAACTTGAACATAGTTATCAATTTTCATACCACCTAGAACTAACGTCATGCTGTTATTTTTACGATGATTTAAAAATTCACTCTCATACCACCTAGAACTAACTTCATGCTGTTAAATTTTTTGGTGTCGGTGTGCGCGCGCATCGTAAAAATTCACTCTCATCATTTTTCTCCATCGCGCCAAAAGAAGTATAACTTCAAAAATATAATTATATTCGTATAGGAGGTAGTCTGGCTGACCCAAAGATAAGTTACATAATTTTATTAGACAATAATATTATCAGACTAAATAATGAGTAGTCAAGTACTCGCACAAGGATTCCGCGTGTTGCGAGAACTAGGTCCTTCCAATTGTAATAGAAACTTAGATGAACTAATCATAATAAATATAGGACTTTAAATTATGATAAAAATGATATAGGTACCTTTATTATTGTACATTTGTACTATCAGTTAGCTTTGTGCCTTAACTTATGTCTAATTAAATGAATTATATTCTTTTGACATAAAACGATCGACAATCTTCAGACCATTGTTAATTTCCATGAAGTAATTTAAGATACCCATCTAGTCTCAAAGAACTTGTATTGTCTGCGCAGACAGAAGGCCTGCACTTAAATCAGGAAGCCGTCCATTGTCTGTTTCTTAGATAACTAGTCTAAGATCCTAGACATCAATATTGAACTGAAGTATTTAAGAACATTTTGTACCCCTTAATCCCGCACTGTCAAAGTTACAGATGTTAAGATTAGTTTGGGAGTATTCCCATTCATCAAATACTTGATCGCTTATTCCGACTTTAATAAAAGCAGGGTAGTCGAGAATTGCTACTGTATATTATTTGCATTTAATGTTATGGCGGTTGGTATTAAATGAGAGATATTAAAAGTAACACATTTGTGTTACTTTTAATACATCATATTTCAGCCATTTTTATTAAATTCAACAAAATGGCGTGATCGATTCGTATCGCATGTTCAAACACCGCAATGTTAATATAAACTTTTACAAGAGAAATCAACATATTTTTATTTTATTATTTTTAACTAGCTATGCCCCGCGGTTTTACCCACGTTAAACTTTATACATTATAGCCTATGTGTTAATCTAGGGTGTCAGCTAACTCTATACCAAATTTTATTGAAATCGCTCCAGCAGTTGAGACGTGAAGAAGTAACAAACCTACACACTCATACAGTCAAACACTCACAAACTTTCACCTTTATAATATTAGTGTGATTCCTGCACAGAACAACTATTTTTGTGACCCCTAAGTAGTTGTTCTGGGTCTAGGTATACTTTGTGTCCGTGAATTATATGTTTGTAAAGTACCAGATAAGGTAAGATTCATTTTATAGTCGAGCGTTGTCCTTTAAAAAATAAGTACAATATTAAGTTTTTTATTTGTTGTGAACAGTAATTGATAAAAAAAAATGTATTCTCGTACAAATTTTGTAAAGAAAAGTTGAAGACGGATCTTTACTTTTTAAAACACTAATTGTGTAGACCCAAAAGAAATTTTAGAATTTCTAGCCTATTCAATAATTCTGCTCCTTACAAGAACCAAGATACTCGTATAACTTATAAATAATAAGTTATATACTGGAAATTTTGTTTAATGTTGATACAGCATTAAAAAATTAAATATAGTCAGGGTTTTGGGTCTGGAATATTATATGTAAAGTATGTTTTACATAAGCACAATATATTTTTTAAATTAAGTATAATGGGTATTAAAGTTGTCTGTCTATGCCAATTTTCATAATGAGATCTCATAAAAATCTAATCCAGATATTGGAATCCTAATATATTACCTACCTACTATAAACAGTACACCAAAAAATATTCCCAGTGCCGATTTAAAATGTTCTCCGTAAGCAGCAGTAGTATCAAACAAACAATATTAGTAGTTCACTGATTCTTGTGATGCAATCAGAACGATTATTTTTGACGTGATTAGTACAGTACGCCAGCCAGCCAGCCACGAAACAAAAGACGCGAGAAAGGGCTCCATACGTCTAGCTAATAACTATAAACTAAGTGAATCACGCCAAAGGATTTTGGGGTGCGAACCTCGGCTCAGGACAGCTACTTACTTGAAAACTTTTTAGCTCTACCAAACAGACCCACTATATTGGTTGGCTTTCAATAAATAGAATCAAAAGATTTAAAGTCAGCATTTTTAACATAACCATTTACAAACCAATTTATTTAATGTCATTAGAATTAATTCTTTAAATGATCTTCTACCAGTTTCCAACACAAAATAAAAGAAAGCTACAAACAAATCGTTTCCAAACATTATTTTTCATTAATCGTCAATACCAAATTCGAACTGCCTGAATTAAAGATGAGACTCTGTTAACTAGTTTTACCGTTTGGTTAAATAAAATAAAACATCTTCTGTCCATTTAATTCATATAAAACAAATTACGTATACCGTTCTGAAGTAGACTACGGACGCATATTTTATAGTCATCAAAACCATCCCATTTGCTTTACAACATTAATCACAAGCTACACGGCCTCCTCTAATTAAAGTATATGAAGGCAATTAAAATGTACTAGATGAAATTTTTCATACAAAACATTGTTTCCTGTGGGCCCAGTGGTGTTAGGCTGGGGTCTGACTGGCTCCCGCTGTTTCAATTAAATCACTGACAATACTTCGAATGCCTGACCAGTCAATACCAAAACATATCGGTTTTGACCGTCATTGTGATTGGATGCAGTAGTTTTGATCGTTTATTAATTTCAGTTATGATAAACGCTTTAGTTTTAATCAACTCACTCTTGGAAAGTTGTTCGCATTAGTATGTACCTATTTCTTTATGTAACTAAATGAGTAATTTAACCGAACCATTAAAATTATGGAGCTTCACGAATTTAATGACAAGACACCAGTCCTCTTTTTCTGATTTTATTGAGTCGTAGTTATTTTTTAGTCGTTTTTAGTCTTAAGTCAATAAGAAGGTTATAAGAGAAAAAGACGAATTTGGTACTTTTATTGAAGTTATACTTCTTTTGGCGCGATGGAGAAAAATGATGAGAGTGAATTTTTACGATGCGCGCGCATCGTAAAAATAACAGCATGAAGTTAGTTCTAGGTGGTATGAAAATTGATAACTATGTTCAAGTTGTATATTAAGAAGTATAACTTCTAACGCGTGTACATAAGTACACACAAGTTTTTTTTTTCTTGAGAGTATCCTAGAAAACGTTAAAATATAGTTGTCAGAGGCGAGCTTGTGAAAAAATATATTTGAAAGTATCTAATTCGTCTTTTCCGCTTACAAACTTGTTACGGACCTCACGACTGTACGCATGTGCCGACAGACCACTGATACCATCTAATCCAGATTTCCCCCACTATTTAATTGATTATTCCATAAAGATTAATATGACTCGTCATACTTGACGGTCCGTGGTACTCAACATAAAAATTGTACCAAACAATCGTCTCTGAGTCACGATCAAAGCAACTATTTTAAGAAGACACGTTCTCATTGAAAAGTTCAACACGAATTTTATCGTGTTTTAAAAAAGTATGGGTCTATGTATAGTGGTTCTTGCTAATAATTTTCAAGTTCAATGTCTATTCAATTTAGTTCAATCTTTAGTTAAGCGGTTCGCTTAAATGATGTGTATGATTGATATGAGACTAGTTAATTGATTCGTTTAATGTGATGCTTGCAAGAGAAATGACTTGACATGGAAATAAACCAATTTATTTTGACAGTGTTAATATCGCTAACTGCCGCAATTGCTCTATTAATATGAAAAAATAAAACATTATATTTATGAATTAAAATACAGCTATGAGATATGCAGATGGAGAGCGCATTAGTTTAATATCGTAACTTATCCTGCCCTGTGGATCTAGTGGCAGCATGTAAACAGATAATGAGGTCCTGTGTTCAGATTCCTGGTCATGGTAAAAGTCGATTTTTATTGATCAAATATCGCCCGATCTTTACAATTTTCTAATAAATCCAATAAAATAGTGTTTTGTTTTCACAACATAGTAAAAAGTCCATTGCTGGACAAAAAAATCATCTAGGGGGATATGCCATAATCGCCTAGGTTGGCAGACGGGTTGGCGATCGTAGTATGATGGTCATAGTACTCGGAGAGATGCTGCTGCCCGTCCTCTGGTAGATATTCCTTCGGGTCGACTTCTACGCCCCCCACGGGGTGAGATGGGGTGATGATATTCTGTCTGATATTCGCCGCCATCACCACACACACAGCTTGTTTTTACAACAGTTTTTATCATTTTTGCTTGTTATGTGTTTTCACTGAGTAAGAAAAGGAGGCATCACATATTTCGAGCCTTATTCAATTAAACTGACTCAAATGAATAAATAAATAAAATGAAAACTGTTTCTATTCACATAGACTTTAAAAAGCGCTTGTAAATAGTCCGAACATAAGTAATCCTACTAATATTATAAAGGCGTAAGTTTGTAAGTATAGGTTAGTTAAAGTTAGTAAGGATTTTAATGAAACTTTACAATAATATAGCTTATACATCAGAATACCACATAGGCTAGAATTTATAAAGTTTAACGCGGATAAATCCGCGCTTGTATATAATAATTGTACTATTACAAATTAACTATACCTACATTAATTTTAGGTACAAATAGATCAGATCGTGACACATAATGATCATATGGAATTATATTTTTTTTATTTTATAATTTATTTATTTCAATTCAAATTAAAATATCTTTACAGCATACACCAAAACGATATTATAAGCTATAATTACAATTTCATACGAAGTTTATACATACGAGTTACATACAATGCACCTTTGCGCTACTTCTGCGAATTTTGGCAGGCTACAGTGATTTATGTCAATTTCCGCTAATTTAATTTATATATATATATATATATATATATATATATATATATATATATATATATATAAATGGCTAATTTCTTGAATGTATAGTCAAAAGGTCAATATTTACAGTTTTGTATAGCGATAATATATTAAAAAAGTCAAGCATGCAATAAAGTGATATACTAGTATGGGCACGAAACATTGTCCAAGTATGTCACATACCTACGAAACTTAACGTTCAAATTAATCCTATCGTCATTAGAGGCAATAAACTACAATTCAACGTACATCAGATGTCCATTATCAAATAGTTTGGACTTTCTCAGGACAATTTTTATCAATTTCACCGGACATGTCGACCATAAATCTATTTAGGACCATAGGACTTACAAAATTGTCGATTGTTTTCGATTGTTCTAGATTAACGAACCATGTAATTATGCCTGATGAAATGGAGTTAGATCTTATCGGTTCATCAATGTCAGTTAAATATGTATGTGTTTAAGATGTTAGTAGACACAATGTATGAAATATAACGGAAGTAATAAAAAATTTGAGTTTACGATAACTACTCATACCGAGCCTGGATACTTGACAGATCTTGACAAGGCTTTCTGTTACATTTTTACTTTGGGAGCAAAATGTAAAAGTTACAAGATTACTTTGATTAATGACCTATATTTTTATGTAATGTATAATAATACAATCGCAAGGGTCAAATTTCATAAAGTATTCTTAAAATAATGACTACTTTCGTTGGTTGTTCGGTAGCGTGTCCTACTGTTGATAATAAGTTCCTTTGTTAAAATCTCGGATCAGGCCAAAGAGTGATATTAGGATTTTCCTGAAATAGGAGCCTGAATGTTTGTTCTCTTGCGGGTCGTGTGTAGCTGTGAGATATGCGGAAGGAATGTGCGTTAGTTCAATAATATAACTTTTGATAATGAGGTCCAGAGTTCAAATACTGGGTCAGGCATTGAGTGTTGTTGGAATTTATTGGCTAGAAAATCACTTTGTAGCAGCCTGGAGTCTGGATGGGATACAATAAATAAAGGCAAATAAACCAAAACTGACGTAGGTTAACTACTACAACGATTGACTGCTTAACGTACCCTCCAAAATACACTCCACCCCGAAATAATCCACGTAAGCGGCCACCCATGTGCTGACTGACCGCCTGCCCGTGCTTAACCTCACAGATCACTTACTGATGGGCGGGAGCAATCGGCTATACCGATACAGTGATATAATGTTGGGATAAATATTTTTTTAACTTGATGATCAAGTCAGTAAATAAGCTTACGGCCCACCCGATAGTTACAACTAACGAGGTTAGCTTTCCCACATTAAAACCACTGTACTTCGCCACACATAAAAAACGCAATTATTTGTTGCTCTCATATAAAAAGTTGTTATTGACACACTTATAACGTTTCAAATCAATCAGACATTTGAATGTAAGTAAAAATGATCTTCCAAGATTGTTTCACATAGTTACAAGTCAAGCTAATTGCTTTTTTTTATACATTTTAGTTGGCAATCAAACATACGGCCCACCTGATGGTAAGTGGACACCGGACCCTATGAACGCTTGCAACACTAGAGGCATAATTAGGTAATTGCCGACCCTAACTTAAACCTTATAACTCCCTTTTTGATGGTAGAAGGTGGTTGAGGGCATCAAATCAAATAACTCCTCTGAACACATCCCATCGTATAGACTGTAGAACACACAGAGAGGGGCAAAGTCTCTCCTCAGGCTTAAGGGTTATATGTCTATATAGCTTAGGATCGTGCTTAACTTTAATTTTAAGTAATCTATATTGATCTATATTATCATGGAAATACAATACGTCTGTTAGAAACATTCAACCCATTCAATTTGTTTCAATCAAACCCACCGACGGTCCCTACATGACAATACAAAAGCTCCCCCTCAAAGCCCAAATCTTTCAGAAAAATTAAAACGACTGATAAAACGAGAAAAATAAACGCACTTAAAGTAAATGAATCAAATTCTTATCAATGCCACCTTATCGAATGCGTGGGGAATCTGTCTTTGAACTAAGGATGCCTTTATAGGTCAGCTTTTAACTCAATTGTTACGAGAATACCTATTCTATGACATAATAATATAACAGACTAGGTAAGGCAGCGGGCCACGTTATATAAAACGTGGTAGTTAGGTAGTTTAAGGACAGATCTTTGCTCAGTATAGACACTTAGCTTAGTTCATTTGATATGAGAGTACTTTATAAGATACTATAAGGCATCACTCTTGTTGTCTGTAATTTCTGGACTACGTTACATAAAACGTGGTGGAGGATTGGTTTTTGTTCAGTATAGATATTTAGCTTGACTTATTTGTTATGAGAGTACTATATAACCTACTGCGGTATAGCAATATTACGATAAATTTTTGCTTAGTTTAGACACTTAGCTTAGTTAATTTGATATGAGAGTACTATATAAGGCATCACTCTTATTGTCTGTAATATCTGGACTAAGATATAAAAAATTGGTCAAAGTGAGGATTAATTTTTACCCAGTATAGACACTTAGCTTAGTTAATTTGATATGAGAGTACTTTATAAGATACAGCTGACTAACCAACATATCTCTGTTGTTTTCTGGAATGTCTGGTCTACGTTCAATAAAACGTGATCAATGAGAGCATTGGTTTTTGCTCAGTATAGGCACTTAGCTTAGGTAACTTATTTGTTATGAGAGTACTATATAAAATACAGCTGACTCGTTAAGGTATCACTCTTGTTGACTGTAGTATCTGGACTCCGTTATATAAAATTGGTCAATGTGAGGATTCATTTTTGCTCAGTATAGACACTTAGCTAAGTTCATTTGGTATGAGAGTACTATATAAGATACAGTTGAGTAGCTAAGGCACCACTCTTATTGTCTATCATATCTGGACTTCGTTACATAAAACGTGGTCAATGGGAGGATCAGTTTTTGCTCAGTATAGCCACCTAGCTTTAATCATTTGTTATAAGAGTACTATATAAGATGCCGCTGAATAGCAATGTGAGGATTAATTTTTGCTCAGTTTAGACACTTAGCTTAGTTAATTTGAGATGAGAGTGCTATATAAGGCATCTATCTTATTGTCTGTAATATCTGGACGATGATATATAAAATTGGTCAAAGTGAGGATAAATTTTTGCCCAGTATAGACACTTAGCTTAAATCATATGTATTGGGAGATATGTATATCAGATACATCTGACTAGTTAAAGTATCACTCTTGTTGTCTGCAATTTCTGGACTACGTTAGATAAAACGTGGTATTGGTTTTTTGGTCAGTATAGACACTTAGCTTAACTCATTTGTTATGAAAGTATTATATAACAAACTACTGACTAGCTAAGACAGCACTCTTGTTGTCCGTAATAGCATGATGTTTATTACTCTTTCACGGAAAAACTACCGAACAGATTTGGTGAAACTTTGTAGTTATGTAGGTTATCATCATGTCAGCCAAAGGACGTCCACGGCTGGACAAAAGCCTCCCCAAAGAATGGGGAGGATATGCTATAATCACGTGTAATGCGTAATCATAATAATCGCGTAATATGCCATATTGCCACGCTTGGCAGACGGGTAGGCGATCGCAGTTTTATGGTCATAGTTCACGGAAAAACGCTGCAGCCCGTTTTCTGGCAGGTATTCCCTCGGACGATTTATACCGCCACTAACGGGATGAGGTGGGCCATGCTATTCTATGCCGTCACTACACTGCAGACAATGTAGGTCATATCCGAATAACACATAAGCTATAATTTATAATCCGTTATAATAGTAATACTGAATGCATACCTTAATATAGACAGAACCATTCAGACAATATGTAGTAAAATATAAATTTCAATAATTAAACCTAAACATAATCTTAATACAAGCTAAATATCACTACCATTATAAAATAAATTGTATAAATGTTTTAACATTCCGTGTACCTAAATATCTGTAATAAGTAACTAGAAATAATAACTGTATTACTACAAACATGTTTTGACTATTTACAAGCGCTTTTTAAAGTCTACGTGAATAAAAACCTTTTTTATTTTTATTTATTTTAATGTTTAACCCATGTAAAACCGTGGAGCACAACTAGTATTATAATAATTTCTTAAATAATTAAAAATATTCGAAAATGTTCCGTCTAGATAAAAACTAATATCAAAGTATAAAATGTTTGCCAATAAAATTTACTAGCCTACTTCTAATGCGCCACATCTTAAGCTATATTATATAAAGCATTGTTTGATAATATGTATCTAGATAGGATCAAATATGTACCTACATAGGATCAAGGGCGACCCTCCAAGTTGCGTCACAATGTCCTTTGGCTTTATCTAGAAATCTACAAGGCGCAACATGACATTAAAGAACTACCGACACGATATACGTTTTTAAATCCGTATCTATTCAATCGTGAACCTATGCTCTTATTTTGATGACTTTGATTCATTTTACTTTTCTTTACGTAGTGGAGACTATCGCGATGGAATGTTTTTACAAAGGGTTTTAAAAAAAGTAAAGGGAGCCTGTCTTTGGAAACTGCCACATTTTTTTGAACTTGTAATTTAAATAATCTACACTATAAAAGTTATACATATATTAAAAGATATGATATGATGATAGCTTATGGGAAGCGTGATCTGACGTAGAAGCGAGTTCAATTATTTTTGTTCACCCAAAAAGTACATATTATTATGTACATACATATATATATCAAAGTACTATTACGCACTCGCAGGTTCTGCACATTAAAAGTCCGAGATATTTTCCACACACAATATTTAATCGAACAGAGTAACGTTCTCATCTACCGTCGTACAAAGAATGCCTCTTTAATAATTCTCCTACGCTATTTATATTTTTATCAGTGAAAACCAAATATCAAATATCGATTATTAATAGTTTTAAGATGTAAAATTATTATATAATTATTATAGTAATTGATAAAATGATAATCACTAATCAAATAAATAATCACAGTGTAAAAATATTATTATAACATAGCAGCTACGTCATAACAGTTGCGCGGCCTTTGAGTACTTGATAACAGTATACATATCGCTCTTGGGAAGCGTGACGTGACGAACAGAAACAAAAAGTCCTCAACACGCCTAAACACGTCTTCACTTCAAAAACAACGATGTCCAACATCAAGGTCCAATGTTTTAAGTTGATATTTTAACCTAAATGCTCTAACTAAATAAAAATAAAATAAAATTTAAATCACAAATCTAATTTTAAAGTCTATTTGAATATTTATCGTTTATTTTTATTTTTCAGTGGACGTCTTTTGGCTGTTATGATGATTTTTATTTTAAATTATCGAAATTAAACAATTTCGATGGCTGCTGTTTTAATTAATCATTATGTTTTAAGAAACAAGTTAAGCTGCAATTACTGGCAATTATTACCCAAATTGTATCAAAATATAGTAGCACATAAACACTTGAGCCTATTCAAAAAGATTAAATGCTTTCAAACCACCTCAATTAAGACCAATGCCGCTCGGAGTCAGTTAAAAAAATTATAATTAACTAATGATTTATAGCTTAATAGGTATCAAACCCTTTTCAAACCCGACAAGGCTATTGGTCTCGAAGATACTCCAACAAACTTTTCGGCAACTTAGTTAATTCTTTATTAAACGTACTTAAAAAACTTGAAGCTCGCCCTTGTTACTTAAGGCGATTTACAACCGAATAAAATTTATAAAAACTCTAATGCACCTGTTCGGTCCATTTAGCAGAGGTGACCGAGTTTTAGGAAAAAAAGCAAGTAGTACGGTGGGTCCAGAATTTTTAAACGACTTTTTACTACTTTTTGTTTCGAATGAAATGTGAATCAGATAAAGTGGCGATATTTTTTCGTTTAAATGCTTTAAATAGTGGAGGTTGTATGCTATTTTATGTCCCTGGGTGTGCATTTAAAGAAGTCATCGAGATGGGAGGCGAATCGTATTCAGCTATGGTGACCACTTATCAAGTAGGTAGTATATTATATAAATATATGCAAATAGGTCAAACTGCCATCATACTGTCTTACTGTCTTAAAGTCTGGAATTAAACGAAGTTATGCATATCAATAATGTACGTATTTAAAATTGTTTATTTTTATCACTATCGGTTCATCAGTATGTAGTTTATGGTATTAGAAATATATCTAGTATATTATGTATAAATATTTTAATGTATCTAGTAGAATGCATATTCGAATGTATTTTATTTTTAGTAAGTATGTAGTATGTACCCAAGAGTACCTTTATTTAAACGCTCTGTACACCAGTAACTACCCGTGACTGCATCCTTTCTCCTGTTTTCTAAGTAAACAACAAACTTAACAATCCCACGCAGCTAGGGTTGCCAAATGAAAAACTAAAAAGTCCGGAGAAAGGGCCAGATTTCCATTGAAAAATCCTGAGATTTGTAACTTACTTTAAAAGGTTGTAATGTTATCGTTCACGCGCTGCACATCATCACGCTCAAAGCGGGAGGTGGGCATTTTATAAATCATGAATGAAAGAAACACCTTACTAAAAAAATTTACTTCCCATATTAACACTTTATATATATTATAAGCACTTTTGGTATAGATCTGGAAGAGACCACATTTTAGTGATAAGACCGACATTTGTACTGTTCTCTCTAATGTGCATTGTTTTTGTATTGATTAATTTTTTGGTATACAATAAAGAGTTTTATAATAATATGTAGTACTTGGCAACACTCAATAAGACAAGTCCGTGTCATCCGAAAAAAAAACAACAAAAATTAATTATCAGTGATTTTAATCCACATTTTGCTATAAATAGTCTTTTTTAAAAAATGTTATACAAAATACAATTCAAATAAAAGTTCAAAATAATAAGGAAATCAAATATTAACACCATGGAAAATCTTTGCTCTAGAAAACCTTTGCCATTTGGGATTTGACAGCAAATGTCAAGTCCCATGAAAAACGTAATAAAATATACACGGACTTCTCATAATAACTAGGTCAAGGAAAAATAACGCACGCCTACCACCTTCGGACTCGTTACCCAGCTCCGCCTCGCTGTCGTCGGTACCTGCAGTCTCCGCACCACCTACCTCCGCAGTAGCGTCGAGCTCGGGCGACGAGTTCCTTTCTCCGCCGTCGTCGCTACCACCTGTACGGCGGCGGGGAAGACCTCCGGCCGGCTTGGGAGTACGTCGGGTCGAAGATTCGACTGGGATCCCCGCTACCGGTGGTTTAGTGCGCCGCATGCGATGGACAACATTTAATAATGAGAATGTCATGCGAGCGTACTATGGGGCGACAGAGGGGGGAACCAATTTCACCGCTTACCGTTCCCGTATGTTGCTATTGTTTCAGGCCCTTGAACCTAATCTGACCGTTTCGGAGCAACGCTTATCCGATCAGGTGCGGGTCATCCAGCGGAACCATATGCTGGATGGATCTACACTTGATCGGCTGCGAGCAGAGGCTGTCATCGCCACGTCTACCGCCGATCGGAATAATGTATCCGCTCCGCCGCCTAATTTGCTATCGGCGCAGGCTGATCCGGGGCCCGAGACGGTGGATTTTGGGGATGCTACCCAGGTAAGCTCCCAGGATAATGAGCATTTGAGGAGGGCTTTGGAAAGTGCGATTTTGGAATATAGGGATATATCCGTCTGTGATAGACGTTATCCCACGCACAAACGTAATATGGCGCTAGTGGTCGCTCTAGATTGCATGCTAGAACCATATTTTGGATCTAGCAAAAATCTTGCGGATACGCACTTGATCCTTTACTGTGCAGCAGTCGCAGCGTGCCGGGTGGCCCATGTTGGGTTTCCAGGACCCAACAAGTCTACGCGACCCACCGCCGGCAAACCAGCATGGCAAGAAAGAATCGAGCGACGTATCTCAGCAGTTAGGGTGACCATCGGCAAGCTAATCTGCTTCAGGTCGGGAAACAATCGCCCGAGAGTTATGCGTTATGTGACACAGGCATTCGCCGGTACAGGTACAATACCGCGTGATTATACTGCCTGTGTCACGGAACGCATAGACTACCTGAAGCAGAAAGTTTCTGCGTGGGCTAACCGTATACGGCGTTACAAAGAACGGGCGGATAGGTTTCACCAAAATCGATCTTTCCAAAGTGACCAAAGAAAAGTGTATCGAAGGCGGGAGGGAACTTCTAGTAGTGTGACTGATGGTTGTTTACCAAATATGGATGAAATGTCCTCATTTTGGAAAAATATTTGGTCAGCGCCCATACGTCACACCGATGGACAATGGATTGATGTAGTTAAGCGCTCATGTGAACACTTGCAACCTATGCAATCTATTAAAATTAGCCCCTCTGATGTGGGGAATGTGGTTCGTCCAACTCATAACTGGAAAAGTCCTGGGCAGGATGGACTGCATAATTTCTGGCTAAAGTGGTTGCGAAGCTCGCATGCGTGCTTGGCTATTCAATTCCAAGAAGCTATCGATTCTGGCTCCCTCCCACCTTTTATGACAAACGGCATCACTTTTCTGCTCCATAAAACTGGTAGTACCACGGATCCAAAGAATTATCGACCTATCACGTGCTTACCCACTATATATAAGCTCCTTACATCCATTCTGGTGTCAAAATTAAATGAGCATTTGTATGCCAATCACGTTTTAGATCCTGCTCAGAATGGATGTAGGGTTGGGTCCCGTGGTACTAAGGAGCTCCTCCTCATAGACATGGCCGTTAGCCAACAGGTTCGCAAAGGTCGAAGGAGTCTCTCCGCTGCCTGGATTGACTATAAGAAGGCACATGATTCGGTGCCCCATACATGGTTAAGACGGGTACTAGAGTTGTATAAAGTTGATGCAGCGCTATGCGCCTTTCTTACCTCGTGTATGGGACAGTGGACCACGGTTCTTCGTCTTTCAGGAACCGGAGTGACTCCTTCGATATCCGAACCTATAAGGATTGAGCGAGGCATATTCCAGGGTGACAGTTTGAGTCCCTTGTGGTTTTGCCTGGCCTTGAATCCTCTGAGCGCTGTGCTGAGGGATTCCGGGTTAGGCTATCGGTTGCGGAGAGGGGGTGAGACCATTTCTCATCTTCTGTATATGGATGACCTCAAGTTATATGCTCCGAACAAACCAAACCTGATATCCCTACTAAACCTCACAGAAAGATTTAGCAGTGATATTGGAATGGAGTTCGGTGTAGATAAATGTGCGGTCATACATGTACAGAGGGGCAGAGTTGTAAATTCTGATAATTTACAACTCACCGAGAGTATGTCTCTCAGATCCCTCTCTGTAACCGAAACCTACAAATACCTTGGTATGTCTGAGTGTCTAAATATCCCAGATGGGGACATTAAGCAGTTGGTGAAGGAACGCTTCTTTAACTGCTTGACAAAAGTACTGAAAAGTCTATTGTCAGGTGGTAATAAAGTGCGAGCTTTCAACGGCTGGGTAATGCCTCTACTGGTTTACACCTTCGGCATACTAAGGTGGACTCAAACTGAGTTAGATGCCCTGGATCGAAAAGTCCGGAAACGCCTAACGACGACGTACCGTATGCACCATCCACACTCTTCACTAATGAGATTGTATATCCCACGGAAGTGTGGGGGTCGAGGCTTCCTCAATGCCAAGAACCTACACAACCGTGAGGTGTGCAATCTCAGGGAATATTTCCTTGGTGTTGAGTGTGGGATGCATCGAGGCGTCGCCGCCGTTGACAACGGACTCACGCCGCTCTCCTTGGCTAAAGAAGACTGGAGAAAGCCCGTCGTACTTAGCACTCGGGATCGAATTGACGTATGGAAGAGCAAGGTGCTTCATGGTAGGTTCCACCAGGCCCTACATAGTGCTCATGTGGACTTACAAGCATCTGTGGCCTGGCTACGTTTTCGTGACCTATTTGGTTAAACTGAAGGTTTTGCTTGTGCAATTGCTGATGAAGTTGTCAAGACGAGGAATTATCGGAAGCACATCTTCAAGGACGGTACCATCGACATTTGTCGGGCGTGTCATCGTCCCGGAGAGTCCATCAGACACATTGTTTCCGGTTGTTCCTATCTTGCCAACGGCGAGTACTTGCACAGGCATAACCAAGTTGCCAGGATTATCCACCAGCAGCTTGCTCTTCGGTATGGTCTTGTAGACTCCGAAGTGCCGTATTACAAGTACGTACCGGAACCAGTTCTCGAAAGCGGTTATGCCAAACTTTACTGGGACCGGTCTATCATTACAGACAGGACTATTGTTGCCAATAAGCCTGATATCGTTTTGGTAGACCGGTTGGAACGCCGGGCATTTATTGTTGATATCACTGTCCCATTTGACGATAACCTCGTAAAAGCCGAGACTGACAAGTTGTCAAAATACTTAGATTTGGTTCACGAGGTTACCGCCATGTGGGATGTGGACTCAACAATAATTGTCCCGATAGTCGTCTCCGTAACGGTCTCATAGCGAAGAGCCTCGACCAACATCTTAAGAGGCTTTCGCTAGATCACTGGGTCAAGGGTCGGATACAAAAGGTGGCAATAATGGGAACGGCACGCATTGTGAGAAGGTTCCTTACTCTGTCGCCCTGACCACCGGCGGCCTAGGGCATCAAACCTCGCCGCTGGAGGACCTCTATTTTTTTCATATTTATTTATATATTATTGTTTTCTTTTTTATTTCAATTTTATAGATATAAATATGTAAAAAATAAGAACTTTAAATAAATAATTTGGAATAATAATATTTTTGAAGTGCCCTTCAACTTAAGATAAACATATCAGATAATAATCAATTGGGGCTGAAGAAGCTTATATTAACGAAGTCAGTCACAAATAAGTGTCCCATTTATCTCAACGATGCCTAAAGTTTGGTTTTAGATGCGTTCCATTTATCCCATGTATCCATACAGCAATAGAGAGGATACGACAGGAATAGGACAAAAAATTTACTGAATATTTAATACATTTCCTTTCAGTAGGACGTCTAAAAATATTGGTATAAAAAATCTTGTACTTATCACTGATTTGACGACAAACATCTGACATGAAGTGATGTGGGTCTTCCCAAATTTATGTCAACCGAGTCGAGATATTGATTACAGTTTAGAGATTTTCAACTCGTAAGTTATAAATTTAATTGATTTAATGACGAGATTTATCAACACCAGGCTCATTTGCGGCAAATTAATGGTGGCATTTATGTTAATTCTCTTTCTGCTGCCCATTTATTATCTGATTTTGAAACTGCAGAGATTTTTTGTCATCAAATCTTCATCATGATAAAAACTGTATGGTAAATAATTACGTACAATTTATGTGTTTGTTTTTCTAGAGCATCTGCACGAGCGATGTTTTATTCTTGAAACCAATATATATTGAAAATTTATTATTAGAAAATAGTGCGGAACAAAATGAATATAAGAACGTATGATTATACTTTATTTATAATGTATGATCACTAAATTCTTAGTAATAAAATTATAGGACATAAAAGCGCTTATTGACAATGATTATGTTTCCACTCAAATAAAAATAAAAAATGGTGCATGACTATTGAAGACTTAAGAAAAACATTTGAACTACAAAAAGGTCCTGGCATGGTAATAGTCATATGAGGTAGCTTTTAAAACAATTTTTTTCTATAACTGTACATAATTATTTCTGGGTATATGTAGATATTAAGATCCGCGGTTTGTATCAAATAATTTAGAGATACCATTGAATTTATGATAGGATCTTATAACTTAGTTACTTAGCTAGTTTATTTCAGTTATTGTCAATTTGGTTATTTATAGGTTTAAAAATACATTTAACAGTTGGAATTTATAGTTTTAGATATATTGAACAAATCGTGTCTGAATGATTCTATCTATATATTGAGGTGAAAATTCCATATTTTTTTATATTTTTCATACAATTTATGTGAAAAATGTAGAATTAGAATAGCATATGGTGGTCAAACAAACTAAATTCATTATATTATCATCCTTTGACCAGTCTATCACATTTTATCGGATAAGCAATCGGAAACACGTTTTAATTACACATGTCTAACCTCTCCAGGAGAAAAATAATTTATATTAAACGAGCAATGATTCCCAGCACTCTGGCTTCCTTAATTTGACACTGGACATTATAACCTATAACCAAAATGACGGCGCCAAGACGATATCATATTATCTGGTACCAACAATCTCGAAAATATCGAATGACAAAGAATGGACTGTTTATTACGAAATAACGATCTATCGGCGGCTGTAGGCGAAGCACCCGAAAATAAAACGATCACCAACCAGACATATAAAATATCAGAGAAAAAAATACAGATTAGAATCAGGAGTATTTATGTAGAGGAAACGACGAAGGCGCGCGTTTAAAGGTTAACGATTTCTATCAATTAAGGTTATGGGTCGAGTCAACAGCGCCCGGTAGACCCCCGCTGCGCAAGGATTTCGCACCTGTCCTTTTCGGTTTAGTTTTTCACATCAACGGCACCCAAAAATTATTACAGGTGCAAACTTGGAGTAGGGCGACCGGTAACCATGCATCGTGTCCCGTCAATAAAAATTGGATATCGTCAATAAATATTGGTATTCAAAATAAATACGAAGTGTTGTTTTGGCAAACATTTGATGGAAAATTGCTATGTAAGTTTTCCGATTACTTTCCCATATTAGCTCAATTTGCAAAAACAATAAAAGTATTTTGTAGAATCCCTATTTTAATAACGCCAATGTTTGAAAGGTAAAAAATTTGCGTATATACACCATTTTTTTTCCTTTCAAACATAAAACCTTAAAAATACATTGCTGAAAGACTATCCTATAAACGTAAAATCCATGGTTACCCTAGTATCACAGGTTTTTGTTATTACATTAAAACAAGATCCTTATTTATGGATATGATAATTTTAATAGAAAGTGCCAATGCCCTACTGCGCAAGAGTGGAACAAATTGTCTGCGTGATAGGGAAGTTCTCGAAAACAATTCATTCTCTATACAATATTAATAAAATATACATTTTGTACGGTTACGGAGGAATGTGATTTTTATGTTTATACTGGTAACGGGTGAAGATTTTAAATTTTAATCCATGGTAATTTTACGGATATTAATGGAAGTTTGTTTTTCTTTTGTACAATGTCGAATGCTATCGTGTAGTTTGTACGTAAATAAATTGACAATAGTATTTATCAGCATGGGTCTAATAGAAATGTTTAAATTTATATTAGTGTATAAACATTGTCGTTGTTGTTTAAGAAAATCAATTGATATACCAATTGTAAATAAATAAACGAAACTAATAAAAGGTATTCATAATAATGTAGATTCCTCTACAAGTACAATATAATCTCATTTGTTATTCAAATTATGTGAAAATTAACTTACAAATACAGTACAGAACACATATTCATATAAAGAGAAAACGAGATGAATAACCGCATTAGAATACTTAGTTATCTTAAAACAATAATTTTCCAAGTATTTGCAAGTATGAAGACTGTGAATTGAATTTGAAATTTGAGGATTGAAATAAAGAATTGAGATCCGAAGAACGTCTCACACGTCATGCACGGTAGGGTAAAAATTTATGATTTTACACAAATCTATTATTTTAACGGAATAAATTAATTTTGAATTTTGAGAACAAACTCTTTCTATACAAAGCATTTATAATTAGGAAATTATCAAAATAGACTGAAAAGAAAAAAGCCAAAGAAAACATCAAATACTAAAATTGGATTGTTGGATTTGTTGATTTTTGTGTTCACTAAAGCATTACAAATAAAATAAAAGTGATTCAAGTTAATATAGGTACGTGCTAAAATATATTTTATTACATCTTGAGACAATTACCACTCTGCCATTTGATCTCAAACTTGGCAGAACCTTACTATTATAGCAGACAGGCAACTGATAAACATACTTAACTACTATCTTTCATTCTCGTATGGGCAGTGGTTACGCTGGCCTCAGAGTTGTTAAACCCGCCTAGTAGGCCTCTGATATATCGACTGTTGTCTAATGACAACAACCGGGACCGACAGCTTAATGTGCAAAGGGTACGTTAAGCACAGAGACGCTCCGAAATTTTAACACTTTAATGGTAATTATCTAGGGGCTTATAATCTTGCTCATCACACACTTGACCTGGGTGGGGATAGAACCCAGCACTATCTAAGCACTTATTGCCACTAACCACTAGCCCAACAGCTCATTCATATATGAGAATGGTACAAAGAATGATTCAGAATATGATAAAAATTGTTACACTAACTATGCCAACAAATACCCCAGTATTATTTCTTCGATCCTGGTACATCTATTTGTTGCCTGTAAGAGATTACACCTAGCGATGAGGCCGCCTTACACAAACATACAATCTTGTTAGACATATTTAGCATGTTATGAAATTGTGGTGTATAATTTGGAGGTGTAAGGTTGTTGATCTCGTGACGATTTCTACCTGGCAAGATGCACGAATGATCTTTATAAATACAAGGACGTTCGGAAATTTGAGAATTGAAATAGACCACATCGGCGGTTACCCATCTAAAGACTGGGTACGTACTTTTGTACCTTTGCACCACGCAAACTTGCCATCACTAGAACTAGAGTGCACCTCGTACTTTAAAAGTTTGCGTTAAGAATAAGATTTTAACTTAGTTTTAAAGTTAAGTCGAACAAACTTCTAAGTATGATTATTACGTATAGTCTTCTAAGTTACGGTTTTATAAAATAGTAAACTTAGTAAAATTATTTTACAAAAGCGTAGATACAAAAGAGTACTAAACTTTGGATGGTCCATCTAGCAGTAATTTATGACCTATTAACGACATTAATTTAGATGGTCTTATATTTTTATAAGATGTTTATGTCCTTCTGTAGGTTAAATCGAATTCATCGTCGTATCTTAATTTAAGTAAGCACTCCAGCTAAATGAAGAGACACTAAATAAGAGGATCGTGATGGCGGCTAGGTATCCATTTGACTTAGTATAATTGTGTTTGGTTAATAGAACCGATCTCAGAGAAAAGATGGGCTTCGTTTGAGTTCTCATTAATTGATTTTTGTTCTAATTAAATATTGTATACTTAGAATTTTGGTCTGCAATTCAATGACACAGATTAACTTGAGGTCACTGTTATTGGTGGACTTAAATACCAGTACCTACCCTCAAAATAATCTGTGCTTCAGTGATTTTGCTTGAAAGTCTTCTCTTTTTGTAATTGTATATGTTAACACGTTTTTCTGTTGCTGGTAAGCCTACTTTCATAATTCTTCGATAGAAAGTCCTTTTGAGATAATCTCATTTTAATTTTATTTAATACATCCATATCATGCTAGTATGACTGTATGGTCGGTGGTAACTGTGAATGGCTAAAATAACATACATAATCTCTTTGCAGGTTTGTATACTTGAGTGCCTCAAGTCAAAAATTTTCGTCTGGTGTGTGTTGCCAGAAGACTTACGAAACAGAGACGTGTTCACTTACTATGGGCCTCATAAGAAGGATCAAGGTCACCTAAAGAGCAATAAAAATGGTTATCCTCGGAGTATTTCTGCGCGATCGAATCAGATATGCCGAAACCTGCAGGCGAACCAAATTAACCGACATAGTCCGAAAATTGCCTAACAGAAATGACGGTGCACGTGGCATTTAACTTATACAACCGATGATCGTTGGGCAGAAAAGTTCTCCAGTAACGGCCACAAACCTCTCCACAAGGAGGACTTAATCTTGCAATGGCTGCGAAAAGTTACTGGATGCGGGCAGCGGAAGCTTGCCATTATGGAGTTCCTTAGGTTTGTCCAGCAGTAAACGTTTTTCGGTAGATACATATGTCGTTTGAGAGTTTTTGCAGAAGCAGCAGCAATGCCGGCACATATCATTGTCCTAGTAGGGTGTGATACCGCTAAGGTATCGATTTTAATTTATTGACCACTTTTTCTGTCATAAACTTCTATCATTACAGTCAGCTCTAACTAAGTAATCAAATCTCGTGTGAAGTGAGCCGGCAAATGAGTAACCACATCTTAAAGGTACTTCAACTCAATCGCTTGGTATTGACTCGGTAACAAGGAGTCATCATTCATAATTTTATAGACTGTGGTTACTATATCATTGGCGTGTCAACTCTGATATGATATGTTACTAGCTTTCTATTCGCGGCTTCACTTGTGTTATCCCTTGGGAATAGTGCCTTGAACTGGATGAATTTCGCGGTTATTTGCTAACAATCGTTAAACCATGACAGCATTTTATGCGGTCTGAACACTGATAACCACTCTAGAACGAAAGAAGAACAAATACTGATATATGATGTGATGTCTTCCCGGCCGAATTTCGGCCATGGCGGCCATTCTCAATGGAGATTAGCCAATTGCGCAGGACATATTATAATGCACAAGAGTGTGCGCAAACACAGGGGCACTTTCTATTCCATCACTCTCATATTCCGATGGGACGACTAGCGACACGACCGGAAAGAGGTCAGGTACAGGACCGATGGCTTTACGTGCTCTCTGAGGCATGGGGATGTAGTACCGCGAACTTCCAGACTTCGGGCTGATACCGAGAAATTTATTTTTTCGGAAAATCCCAATTACATTTTTGGCCTGACCCGAGATTTGGACCCAGAACCTCATTTTCTGCGGTTGAACACGTTACCGCTAGACCAACGAGGCAGTCATATTACACATTCACAGTATAACTGTAAAATCATTATAGTGTAATAAGCCCACCCATAATCTATCTATCTAATCCTAGTGTTTTACATTATTTTTGTATTCTTTGATAGCTGTGCGCGGTTTTACCCGCGTTAAATATTTATAATTTATCACAGCTCCCGTAGGTGATAGCATAATATGTAGCCTATATGTTGACCCGACCTCTTAGTAATATTCAGGCAAAATTTTAAGTAAATCCATGCAGTACTTTTTGAGTTTTGCCCGGACATAATATAATATAGTTTTTCGAATTTTTGACCACACAAAAATTAGAAAAATTATATTTTTGGCTTCGATATCAATTGTAGATCACGCCCCAAGTATCCTTTTTAACAAATATGCAATGGACAATTTTGACTTTTTCACGATTTTATTATATGTATAGATAGATCCCATGCACATGAATTTAATATTTGCCGCTGGTAATATTTGGTGTCTTTGGTGCCGTGAATTGCATGTTGGATACACAGATCATCACTAAAATATCGTTAAAATTAATATTTATAAAAACATTAAATTAAAGATATTCCATCATGATAAAGTTCTTCCACTCTTTCCTTCTCTATTAGTTTCTAAATTAGCAATCATGTCCTTAGTAATAGATTTGAAATTTGTAACTGAACCTGTTTTCGAGTTAAAGACCTTTGACATACGGATTGATGGCTAGACAGATAGGATGACAGAAGTACTTCAATTGCGTAAAGTTTATTTATGACTGCCTGAGCCCTTTCGATTATACACTCGACGAGGCAGTAAATGTGTATGACACATTACAATTCCAATGGATAGATTACCACCTTCAGATATCAAAACTAAAGCTCTGTGATTAGCAAAATTCATCACGCTATAACGACAGTAACCAATCAAATCGCTGAATGCCGTCGAGAGCTCGAACGCTCGTTCAGGTTTTTTGCAAACTCATGCTGAACCCTTAGGTTTAAACTTTGACTTTTGACTTGAGTACAAACCACGTGAGGTCAATCGCAGTCACTAGATTCATTCTGTTAACTAGCCCATATAGTTTAGATTACTTGCTGATAAGATTTTAAATGGTGAACATTAAAAAAGGTTGAAAACTAATTCAATATTTCTAAAGCATTTTTCACAAGTTTTCCGATCTTGGCTGCAATTATTCCGTAACAAATTCTTTAAAAGTATTTGTATCATTAATTTACTCTATTGATAATCACGCTTGTGAATCTTTGACCAGAGCTTTTAGTCTTGAACCAATTAATTATTATTTAAATTAATATCCCAAACAACGTTAAGCCAGCGAAGTTTACAATTTCAATTAAGCTCTTTTTTTTCGTTATCCCCTTGGGTTTTAAACTTCTAGTCGGTTGCTTGAAAGCTCAAACTTCGTTATTTACCCACTCATAGTTGCAATAAGCTTGACCCAACTTCTTCAAACTTTAATTAATTTTGTAAGGGTTTATAATCTTTCTTTAATGGTAAATTTAAAGCAGTAACTCTTTAATATAAACTCCTTTGTGGCGAGAGGTTTTATGCAAAGCTAAATTTTTATGAAAAGGTCTGATATGAACATGGATTTATGGATATCCATAATAAATTTTGTCAACAATATTAAAGCAATTCTTTATAGACTGTGTTTTATAGACATGTCAAAATGGTACGTATTAATATGGGGTCAACAGCCATTACTGTATACAATAAAGGACACTTTCAATATCGTTTAGTCTGCCGAATTATGCCCACTGCTGGACAAGATTTGTCAAAGAATGGGGTACATGCCATAACCATCACGCTTGACAGACGGGTTGGCAAACGTAGTATGACGGCCTTAGTTCACAAAGAGATAGATTTTCTTGTTCTCTGGCAGATATTCCCTCGAGGCGACTTCAACGGTCCCCACCCAATGAGCTGGGGTGTTAATATTTGGCGCCATCACCAACATTTATAGAAGAAATTTATAATTATTTGCCTTGTCAGTACAAAAATAAAGTTTTTTCATTAAATATACCAATAAATACCCAACTACTTTTTCTTCAACCCTGGTCCATTGAACAGTTGCCTGGAAGAGATTGGCACCTAACGTTAAGGCTGCCGTTTGTACAATCTCGTCGAAAACATTAATATCTAATTTTTATTATTAAAATTTGTGCTCTTAGTCGAATTTCGGTTACGGTGGCGAATAACAAAGGAAGCTAGCCACACAACTTACAATTATAGATCGAAGATAGCTTCACATTATATTATATTGTTTCCCTCAATCTCTTAATCTGATTGACCGAATTTCTGGCATCAGTGGGAAGAGACAAGGCGAGGCTGACAGCATTAGGTTCTAGAGACATCTGCATAATTATGTACGCGCTTAGTGCATTGCACTGACACTGTAATTATTATTTAGATATTAATAAATAAGTAGTATTATAGCGCTCGGGCGACTACCACGTAGAGTATCTATCAATACTAATCTATATATAAAACCATTTCCATTCACCTCAGTAGTCTAGTGTTCTGAGAAAATAAAATTAAAGTTTTACAATAAAACCATCACCAGACACATAAGATTATACAGCTTATAACAACATCAACTTCCAGATACAGGCCAGATACCAAGGGTTTCCTTGCCAGAAAATCTAAATACTTATTAATACAATCCGAAATTTCAACCCAAGACATTATTATCAGCGTCTTACATCGCTGCCACTAGATCAATAAATCACCGTGTATGTATATAGAAAATGTCTACGATTATATTACGAGTACCTAACCTTAGTACACTGTTAGGAAGACTGTGAAAACTATGTTAAACGTTAACCCCAACTAGTTTTGCTCTAAGCGTATATGCATGGATTATTTTAATTCCAGATAAACGAAATAGTTTCTTAGAAACTTAACAAGTTATAGGGGTTGGTAGTAAATTATCATAATATACTATAACATTCCTTAGAACATTTCAAATATTCACAGCCCCGGACAACGGTTCCGTCTAAAGAATGTAAGATATTGGAAAACCCATAACGAGACCTTTAATAAAGGATAAGCTGAATAACTTTAGCGTTGTTCCCAATAAATTCTTAATATTTGTAACTTCTGACTAGGGTTACCATTTCAATAAAAAAGTACTTATCCAAAAATGTGGAATATTGCTATATTTAAATAGGCATACAGCGTTACGCCCAGTTTATACTCAAATTTATTTTTTGTTCATCATGATAGCCTACTGACGTCCACTGCTGGACAAAAAAGACCTTCTCAAAAGATTTCCACAATGTAGTTGTGTCCATAATTTGGAGAGATATGCCACAAATTCGACGCTTGGCAGACGGGTTGGCGATCGCAGTATGATGGTTATAGTCCACAAAAAAACGCTGCTGCTCGTTCTTTGGGAGGTATGTCCTCGGGTCGACTTCTACGTCCCCCATGTGATGAAATGGGATGGCGATATTCTATGCCGTCACCACACAGCAATTTTTTTTCACAAGACATATTATAGTCCACTAGTATCTGCATAAACACAGGAGTAATTTCTATTCTACACTCGCATGATCCGAAATTTTTTTTGGCACTACCTGGGATTTGAATGAGTCAATCAAGGTGAAAGAAGTAAATGAGACAGAGAATAGAGGCAAGTGTTAGCTTAAGATAATCTAACCATAAAGATCACACACATTTATTTATTGTAAATATAATAATATTCATCGTAAAATATGATACTGCGTAAGTTCGTACCTTCATAACACTTACAGCCGCCGCAGATAGGAAGCTCGCTATAAAAGTAAACAGGAAAATAACTGAAACATTAGTTTTCATACAAATGGAAATATAACGTGGTATAATAAGCATTTCAACTTCACGTCGCAATTGCTTTTTTTACGAATAGACATTGTTCAGGGGAATTGAGTTTATTTACGACATTATTCTTATAATGGTCCCGTAGTACGACCCTGGGGCACCGTTTTAGCTCGAAACATTGGCATTGCAGCTACGGGACGCATTAATTTTTTAACTTCAAATACAAATATCTATACAGTACTTTTAACTTCTTTGGTTTTTTATTAGCTTATTTATTTTTAGAGTTCCGTACAGTGGGTCCATTTTACTTTATTTATTTGATATTGTTGCTAAACAAGGTAACAGTTATGGGTGCTATTATGTAAATTCAAAATTAAAAATAATTTTACAGTTTTCTTATGCTATATGCAGCAACACCCACCCAGGCTACAAAATTGAGCACAGGTTTGTGTTTAGAGCGGGTGTATGTGAGAGATGATATCTGTGTCCGCCGCCTAGGCAATTTTGAAGGCAGGGACCTCTCCTCCATCTGGCTGCGTGTTGATTGCGACGACCACCCTCGCATATATGCATGCCTCTATAGATCCCACAGCGGTGATGCAGAAACAGACCGACTCTTTGAGCACGTCGAAATGGCCATCGACTCCGTGCTAGAACAGACTCCGTCAGCCTCGATTGTGGTGCTCGGTGACTTCAACGCCCACCACATTGAATGGCTTGGTTCACAGAAAACTGACCATGCGGGTAGATCTGCTCATGCCCTTGCCATGGCCTATGGTTTAACACAGATGGTTCCCTCGTTCACACGTGTGTCATATGTGGAAAACCATATGCCTTCACTGTTGAATCTTCTGCTGACCTCTCATCCAGACGGCCTACAAGTTACCGTTGGTGCTCAGCTCGGCTCGTCGGATCACTGCCTGATTCGAAGTGTGATGCCACTCACGCGCCGACTGCATACTCGCACTGCGGGCTGTCGCCGTGTCTGGCACTACAGGTCAGCAGATTGGGATGAAATGCGGACCTTTTTTTCATCATACCCATGGGGAAAAGTTTGCTTCTCGCTGGAAGACCCTAGTGCTATTGCTGACTCCATCGCGGATGTGGTACTGCAGGGTATGGAACTTTTCATTCCAAACTCTTCAGTGCCCATCGGCGGCAAGTCCCAGCCCTGGTTTTCCTCCTCTTGCAAGCTGGCATCTAGCCAAAAGCAAGAAAAATTTCGAGCCTGGGCCGATGCAAAGCTACTAAGGATGCGAAAGCTTGTCAATTGAAAAAGGAGTACAACTTTTCCTCCAGATCCCTCAAAAGAGCGCTGGCCATGGCAAAGGCAAAGCATATCGGCATAATTGGCGAGAGACTTGCTCGTTTATCTTCAGGAACACGCGCCTTTTGGTCTCTCGCCAAAGCTGTTGAAGGGAATTTTTGTTGGCCTTCTTTTCCACCTCTGCGCAAGGGGAACGATGCACTGGCTCACGACGCAAAGGAGAAAGCCGATCTTCTGGGTTCTCGTTTTGCGTCGAACTCCACTTTGGACGACGGGGAGAAACCACCGCCATCGATCCCACGGTGTGACAGCACTTTAGTGGACATTAAGTTCACTCAAAAATCCGTGCGAAGTGTACTTCTCTCCCTTAACATCCACAAGTCCAGTGGGCCTGACACTATCCCCCCTATTCGGCTGTGCAATTTCAAAACCTAGTAAGGGAGTCGGGACAAATTTTACAGGAGAGCCAAAAAACGAGTAGGTCACCTTGAGACATTGCTGCGCCGAGACTAGAAGACATACAGAGATGAGAGTTAGATCAAAAGATGTGGTATATCTTTGGCTTTAAACAGAATTTAACTATTTTTGCGTAGAAATAATAGATCACGTTTTATAGCACTTACTAATGATTAAATTGTTTTTTTAATTTAGAGTTAACCTGTTGATCAATTTCATAACATAGTAAGTACCGTTACTAGGATTTTAATATTGTTGAATAAATTCACCTATCGCCACCATGACCATTTAATAAAGCTAGTAAGTTCGAATTTTAAATGATACTCATGGTTTTTGCAGTAATTATTTATTTATGTCTTAAAGTAGGCACAATTTAGTATATAATAAAGACTCATGAAACGTGAAAAAAGAAACCCAAAACCGTATTAGTCTGTAATCATCTGACCCCCTGAAACTAAATCTTCGGATGAGTCACAAACCGGTAAATTTATCCAAAATTGTCTTAGGTTTGAAGGCATGAGCGGCACAAGTTTGGACAGAATACCATCTTTTAATTTTAGGTAGGTAATAGAACCGACTTTAATTTTTAGCGTACTTAGGATTTGGATTTTTTCCGCAACTTTGCGTATTTTTATAGATTGAATTTATGTGCACTTATTTAAAAAGCTTTTGCTGTTTTCGTTATTCATGGCCCAGTAATTGTTACATATAAATTTTCGTCCTCTAATTTAAAAAAAATCACACTGTCTCTTGCATTTGTTTCCACAGGTTTCCTCAATAAATGGATATTTAAGTTTCTTTTTTTCAGCCATCTCTGTACTATTTTCAGACATCCCTGGATTCTCATCAGAAATCTGCTGATTCTCAGTCTGAAAGTATGGCGTTTCATTTGTAACTTGATAGAAATATATGGGTTCTGTGTACATTGCGTCAAAATCTACCATCTTTGAGTTCTCTCTGAAATAGTCTGCCTGGTTTTGGATTATAAATAAAATCGTGTCCGGATAAGTTGCAATATATACATATACAGTTGGGGGTGGCAGTAAGCTGGGAAGTAGGGTACTTTTAGAAACTCTTTCTACCGGTGCAGAAATATCTAAAACAAAATCGATGTCATCTCCATGTGTGAAATTAAACCAACGTTTTTAATTTCTAAGTAAATCAGATATAAAATCAGGATCCCTTACGGAGTTGTCGCTGTTATTCGCTTTATTTGAATCATCTTTTGACGTACTTGGTGCAGGATTGTCATAAATATTTTGTGGTTGAATCGGTAGTGTTAAGTTTTGGGTTTGCTTTAAGGGTTCAATGCTGGCATCTGGACCTGTTGATTCATCATTATGGTTTGAGTTTGAAGTTTTTGTAGTGCTTGACTTATTTGGAGTATTGACAACAGACAAGAAAAAGTAGCTACGCATAAATCCATAAACCTTATTGTTTCATTCAATCGAACAGCCTATAGGTCAGAGCACATATATCAACTCGGAAACGGATCGTAGCCGTATAAACTCAAGCCGTTTAGTATTCTTTCCGGAAACGTAACGTAAACGACTAGCTTCAGGACCGCGCTGTGCGGCGGCGACGCGCGTGGTCAACCAGCGGTCCTCGCGCTTACGGCTCGCCGTCCACGTGCTGAAGCTCACCGTTCACGCATTTAGGTACGGCTTGTCATTCACGCGCTTACGCCTCACCGTCGCCGCGCTAACATCTGTTAGTCTACACTTGCCCCTCTCACCCCTTCCGTGGCCTGCCTGCAGCACACTGTTGCTAGTAGCATAATGCGAAAAAGCAAATAATTATAACAAACTAAGTTTATGTGGCGCTACTTTCAACCAAACTTATCTATATAAATAAAAAGAGAAGTCCTGACTGACTGACTGACTCATCAACGCCCAGCCCAAACCCTTGGCCCTAGAAAGCTGAAATTTTGCACAGATGTTTTCTTTATAATGTAGACAAGGAATAAGGAAGGATTTTTCGAAATTCAACC
The DNA here is from genome assembly GCA_951640165.1 of Pseudoips prasinana. Lineage (NCBI taxonomy): Eukaryota > Metazoa > Arthropoda > Insecta > Lepidoptera > Nolidae > Pseudoips > Pseudoips prasinana. The sequence goes on from OX621244.1 coordinate 15,470,613, forward strand.
CCTAAGGGGGTAAAACGGGGGTGTCAAGTTAGTATGAAACTTTGCCATTTTTGAAGTTAGAGGCATGAAAGTTGCTATTTGGCCTTGCAGTTAAAAATAAAAAATATGTGTTTCAGGATTTTTGGAAAGTACACCCCCAAGGGCGAAAAATAGGGCATGTAAGTTTGTACGAAAAAAGTTTCCATTTTTAAGTTAAACGCATGAAAATTAGCATTTGGCTTTTTAGTTAAAAATAAAAAAAATATATTTCAGGATTTTAAAAAAATCCTCCCCTAAGGTCATAAAATAGGGGATGTAAGTTTGTATGAAAAATGCGATATTTTTGAAGTTAAACGCATGAAAATGAGTATTTGGCCTTTATGTTAAATATATATAGCATTTATTTCAGAATTTTTGGAAATTACATCCCTAAGGGCGGAAAATAGGGGATATAATTTTATACTGCCTGACTGCCATATCAACGCACAGTCTAAACGGCTGGAGTTATGTACTTGAATTTTGACAGTAGGTACCTTTTATGACGTAAGCATCCACCGAAGAAGGGTTTTTGAAAATACCACCCCTAAGGGAGTAAAATAAGGGATAAAATATTTTATGATAGTCCTTAATTTTGATGTTAAAGGCATGTATATAGACTTGCAGTTAAAAATTATAATATATATTTCAGGATTTTTGAAAATTCACCCCCAAGGGCGTAAAATTGGGGATGTAATTTATACGAAAAAAGTGCCAACAAGTTTTAAGTTAAACGCATGAAAATTGGTATTTAGCATTACAGTTAAAAATTAAAAGAATACGTTTCCGGGATTCCGAGAATTCTACCACGAAGGGTGACAAATAGGGGATGTTTGTATGAAAATTGGTATTTCAGTTAAAAATAAAGCAATCAAGGGAATAATTTGTTGTTAAAAGGTAATCCATAACTGATTCAATAGGTCAACACCAAAAATTTACACCAACTTAAGAAATTCGTTTCTTATTGCTTAAAAAGTCGTGTTTGTTGTCGTCTAAGTAAAGATTTAGCGTTAAGATTTGTAACTTCTTTTTTTGGTATTTTTATAACATATTAAGAAAACGTCAATTTAATAAAATTGGGATAAAAAAGTAATTTACCCAAAATTCGAGTTAGCATAGTATAAATTGTTCGTGTCGAGATGATCGCACCCAAAAAAAATCACCTTAATTTTACTGATCTACAAGTTCAAAATTTTGTAACTAGATGGTGTTTATATCGTTTCAGATCGCAGAACTCATTTGACATATCGGTTAAAATAAATAAATGCTTGAAGTAAAAGGTAGTCCAAAACTGAATCAAAAGATAATCCCCTAAATCTCACCCAAAATATATGCCCACATCTTAATTTTACCGCTTTACAAGTTTATATTTTTGTTAGTAGATGGTGTAATCATCGTTTTAGATCGCGCTAGGATTTCGTTCACAAAATGTGTTGTATATTAGACCTATCAATGCCGTGGTCGCAACCTAAGCTAATGGGTGTTACCTTTGTGATTAATGCATCGTTGATTATTATATTACTTTATTGGACTTACTGACTTTCATCATCATCATCATCATCATCATTACAGCTAAATAAGTCCACTGCTGGACAAGCCTCCCTCAAGAATCGTCTTGGGGGGATATGCCATAATCGCCACGCTTGGCAGGCGGGTTGGCGATCGCAGTAAGATGGTCATAGTAATCAGAAGGAAGCTGCTGCCTATCCTCTGGTAGATATTCCCTAGGGCCGACTTCTACGCCCCCCACGGGATGAGATGGGGTGATGATATTCTGATTCTGATATTTGTCGCCGTCACCACACAGCACTACTTACTGACTTTACTTAAGGACAATTATTGATATGTATTCTTTGATGTTTTTGGGTTTATGATATCGGGTCTTTTTTTTAAATAACAGTAGTAAAGTAGTCTTTAGTTTATTTCTTAGCTAGGTTATTTATAGGTTAGGTTTTCTTAAATTTATATTGCTTATTTCTTTTAAAAGTTATATTTTTTAGATTAAGCTAGAAGTAAGTAGTTACATTGGTAATCATTCAAAATTGTCGCGGATAAAGTCGCGGGCACCAGCTAGTTATATATATATTAATTGAACCGGCTTTTTCTTATTTTCTATGTTGGGTTTGTAATAACTTCTCATAAGTTATTACAACAATAAAAAAGTGAACAACTGCAAATCTCCTGAGGTCATGAGTTAATAAAATGGCCATAGCAAAATGGATTCCGAATCTGAAAATAACTTATGTGTTCATAGTAGTAATTAACTATTAGATTATTAGTAAGGAATTGAGGAGTTATTTTGGGCCAGCTAGCTTGTTTTAAACGAACCAGACTATCGGTGATCCGTAAGCGCGGCGTCGCCTAGTCGTAGCCGGGGCATCAGCTAGCCGTATATAGCCGAGGCGTCACCGAGCCGTAGCTGAGTTGACGTATTGGAGCTGCTGATTCGTGTTGGTTACGTGTTTACGTTGAGTCGACGCGACGCCCATCTGCATTTTCTAGGGCCCTCAACATTAACTTTGAACTATAAAACTGTTATTTAGACATGTTTCACGATTTAAATTTAACAAAAACAAACGAACGATGCGGACGCGACGATGGTTTGTCATTTACTGACGTTAGCGCGCGAAATTCAACCGCCGTCGACCACTTCAAAAACCTAGCAAGTCGCACGACAACTTTAAAAACCTAGCAAGGGACATCCCTTGCTAGGTTTAAAAATTGTCAATGTCATTTGCTAGGTTTTTGAAATGGTATTTTGCGTTTGGCTGAATAACGGATGTGTACTTGCTAGGGTTTTTAATTATAAAAATCCTATAACTAAGGTCATTTTAGACTTTTTGTCAATATGAATCGTTGCATATGGCCTAGTAAGCAGAAAAACGCAAAAACCCGTTTTCCATGGTAGTGTCCCTTACTAGGTTTTGAAATTGAACAGCCGTATTGTGCTGAAGACATGTGCTCCGGAGTTGGCTCCTGTTATAACGCGTCTTCTCCGACTCTCCTACGAAAAGGGCGTAGTCCCGAAGTCATGGAAGACGGCCTTAGTGCACCCCATTCCCAAAAAAGGCGATCGCTCTGATCCAGGTAACTACCGTCCTATTGCCATTACTTCCTTGCTCTCAAAAATAATGGAAACCATTATCAATCGCCAACTTCTACGGTATCTTGAGGATCATCACCTTATTAGTGACCGCCAATACGGATTTCGTCAGGGTCGGTCTGCTGGTGATCTTCTTGTCTACCTGACCCATCGTTGGGCGTTGGCGATTGAAAGCAAGGGGGAGGCCATGGCGGTAAGTCTGGACATTGCAAAAGCCTTCGATAGGGTGTGGCACAAGGCGCTACTTTCAAAGCTTCCTTCCTATGGGCTGCCCGAGAAACTCTGCAAATGGGTTGCCAGCTTCCTCACGGAGCACAGCATCAAGGTCGTTGTCGACGGTACATGCTCAAACTCCAAGCCCGTGAACGCTGGTGTCCCACAAGGCTGTGTGCTTTCACCAACCCTGTTTCTTCTGCATATCAATGATATGTTACAATTCCATGACATTCATTGCTATGCAGATGACAGTACGGTGGATGCCTCTTACTTTGGCCACTGCAATATTTCTTGGGCACACGTCATTGAGAGTCGGAGCAATCTTGTGTCTAAAATTGCGACAACACTTGACCAAGTCTCAAACTGGGGGCATATCAACCTAGTTCAATTCAACCCCCTAAAGACACAAGTTTGTGCGTTCACTGCCAAAAAAGCTCCCATTGCCATACCTTCTCAATTTCAGGGCACTCCTCTGGATATCAAGCCGAAAGTAGGGATTCTCGGCGTCGACATCGAGAGTGGCGTCAAATTTCGCGGTCATCTGGAAGACAAGGCCAAATTGGCCTCCAAAAAGCTGGGTGTCCTTCGCAGAGCTAGGCGATATTTCACATGGGTCCATCGCCTCCAATTATATAAAGCGCAAGTTCGGCCACATATGGAATACTGCTGCCATCTCTGGGCCGGGGCACCACAGTATCAACTTCTTCCTTTTGATCGCATACAACATCGTGCAGCTCGAATGGTCGTCGACGACGGGAGTCCCACTATTTGGCTTGATACTCTTACCCTGCGGAGAGACGTGGCGTCTCTATATGTCCTTTACCGCATTTACCACGGGGAGTGTTCAGAGGAATTGTTCGAGCTTATACCTGCAGCCACATTCCGCCACAGACCCTCTCGCCAAAAGTGGAAATTTCATCCTTATCACCTGGATGAATGGTCATCTACCACTGTGCGTTTCTCAAGAAACTTTTTGCCACGCACTACCGCTCTGTGGAATCAATTAGCTGCGGAGGTATTTCCGATCCGGTATGACATGGCAACCTTCAAGAAGCGAGCCTATTCTTTTCTTAAAGGCCGGCAACGCACTTGCAGCTCCTCAGGTGTTGCGAGTGTCCATGGGCGGCGGTGATCACTTACCATCAGGTGACCCACTTGCTCGTTTGCCAACCTATTATATATAAAAAAAAAAACACATATCAAGCTATACATTTCCTGTGTAAACTAATCTCGCGTTGTATAGGATATCCATACAATGACAGGTCAGCTTATATTAGAAATGTATAGCTTAATATGTAGCCTTGTGTACACTCTTTTTTTTATTAATTAACTTATTATAATTTTTTATGGTTTTATGGTCGACTTCTAAAATAGTTATTATTTTTTTTTCGATGTACGATGAACGATCGTACTAAGAATAGACTGTTTGACACACTCAACTGCTAAGGCAAAAACATAAAAGACGTTTTAGGCACACAAAAGGGTATACTTATATATACTTATACCAAAGATTTCACAAGCATGACACCTACAATTTATAATATATAAGGGTCTGATACAGTTTTGGCATATAAGGTTCACTATTACATTAATGACTACCTGTTAAATGAATTCAAGTAATCGAATATAACATTTATATTTATTATGTGTAAAGTATTTGTTTTGCTCTTGACCTGTGTAAGTGTGTATTTTAATTTTTGTAAAATTGTTGTATTGAATTCATCATAATTATAATATGTTTAAGTTTATAATTGTGGCATTTTTATTTATGTAGTGAAATTACGTGTCATATTTGTTAAATCCAGATGCATATCTTAACAGACTGGACCTGGCGACACAAACATTTCCCTAACACCTTCAAATAAATCTGTATTTTAATGTTACTATGTTCGCAATAAATAAATTGAACTGAAACCCTTCGTGTAGAAGTCCAACTTGCTCTTGGCCGGTTACTTATTAATAAGTGTTACAGTAGAGGAAGTTTGCCTTGCAGCGGTGTATAATTTGTTTAAATTGTTTGTTTACTACACCGTTAATTATTATTAAGAAGTGTGTTTAATTTCAGGAATTTATTTTGTTCTGTTCGTTTTAATTCAGCCTGCCTTTGTTTGACACAAAGGTAGGCTGGTTGTTTTACTAATTATTTTAATGCATGAATTATCATGCATTAAAATAATTAGTAAAACAACCAGCCTACCTTTGTGTCAAACAAACTCTAGGGTGTATGAAAAATCACTAAAACATAATTGTTTTAGTGATTTTTCATACACCCTAGAGGTAAAATAACATCTAATATTTTTTTTCGTAACTAACCGTATATTTTTAGGCTACAGAAACTTAAACTTAAGGTAGTTTCAATTGGATGGTGTATTCTGTCATCTACGTTAATAACTAATCTGAGAAGAGGTTTGAGCCCCAAATGAGGTGCCCTCTCTTTCCTGTTATGGGCTTAAGCACCCGCTCGGTTCGAAGCAATGAAAGACTAACTATAAACATAATGTACCAAAAAGTTTACTCTGATCTTAACTTCAACAAAATTAAACAGACCGATAAATATGATTTTAGTCACTGGAGTTTTAGATTTTTAGATTAATACCCATTAAAGCCGTAAAAAGCATTACCGGCTATTGTGGAGATCTTGGGAGAGGCCTTTGTCCAGCAGTGGAGGTCTTTTGGCTTATATGATGATGATGAAATTTTATGGAATAACAGAAATTATTTAGATTCTTATGGAAACTCACTTCCCAAAGTAGATTCATTTTAAAATTTAGTAGATTATTCTAAAAAGCTAATAACTATTCCATAAACTATTGATATTTTTATTAATATTTTATAGAACGTTCCGAACTTAGTAACGAATTTGAAAGTTTCGTCTTTGTGAGGCATCTTTGTGTTTCACTTATTTCATAAAAAGGATAGTGATAAAAAATGTAATGGTTACAAAATAATTAATAAAATTATAAGTACAATCAGCTAAACTGAATCTTAATTGAATCCGATCTAATGAAATTTCAATAATTTTTAATTATTTGTATTTTTTAATACTGTACTTATAAAATTATGAGCAGTTTGTTATGAAAAATATCATAAATAACTTCTTGTTTCTTGTATGTAAGATCCCTGAAATATTTATTTTATTCATTTTTTTAGTATTAATCGTTATAAGACCAATAGAAATATATCATGTGTGAAAATTTCAACTTCGTTACTATCACGCTTCATGTAATACAGCCTGGTGACAGACCGACAGACAGACATCGCAGTCTTAGTAATATGGTCTCGTCTTACCCTTTAGGTACGGAACCCTTAAAATGCTAGAACAAGAGAGTGACTAAATGAATTTACGTGAAACAAATTTTACATTTACTTTAATATTGAAATACCTCACTAAAGCAGCCATTTTCTCTTTGCATTTTTGTCAACACCCGTGCTAGAGAATAGAATTCCTGTGTCACAACGGATTTTACTTAGATATAATTAACGGACATAAAGCATACTCAGAGTCAGAACAACTTCTTTTGGGTCACACAAATAGTTCTTCCGGGATAAGAAATAGCGAAACGACTGTCACAACCACTGTGCCACACACACACACGTTTACAACTAAAATGAGTCCTTATAAATATGTTAAAGTAGGCACATTCATATAAATTGTATACACAGTTATATAATAATAATAATATCTGGAGACAATGTCACGCAGATCATCCTAGCCCCAAACTAAGCAAAGCTTGTACTATGGGTACCAGGCGACGATATACATTACGTACTTATATAGATAGATAAATACTTATATACATATAAAATGATTTATAAAAATATTAGGCATACTTAAGATTATAATCCATTCCAACAGCCATCAGCGCGGCACATACTACATATAGTGCAAGCAAACACAGGTGTTACCTCAATTCCTACCCTCACAAGATCTGATAGAACAGCTAACTAACACGACCGGAGAGAGTTCAGCTACAGAACCGGTGGCATTACGTGCTATCTGAGGCATTGGTAATCCACCAACTTCCAGACTCACAGGTGAAAATGTTCCTTAGCAAAAAAATCCCAATATCACGTCTTTTGGATTTGAACCCAAGACCTCTTTATCTGCGCCACCACTTGAATACACTAACGCTGGACCAACGAGGCAGTCAATTACAAATGGAAGGCACTGTTTCTGTAATATACTCTTAGTTCAGATAATTGCATAACTTAAATAATCATGTACAGACGCCAGCACATAAAGCTACCCCAATCTGTCAAATTTCCCCAATTAAAAGTGAACCTTATGCTTTTGTGATAAAGTTGAAAATCTATACAACAAATTTGACAGATTGGGGTAGCTGGATGTGCTGGCTTCTGTACACTGGGCTGTGTTAACTATTGTTACTGACATATGGAAATAAATAAGTTTAAACATCAATTCATTAAACATGAAATCATAAAATTCATTTTAAACATCAATGAATAAAATGTTGAATCAAACTTAAAAATCCCTGACGCCCATTAAGGTCAAAGCCTCAAAATAATGTAAGTAAAATATCACAATACCAAATTTTTTAAATAAAACAATGGTTTACAGGGCTACAGCTTCAGCCGAAATAATTCCAGTGATAAATTTATACACTGGCACAACCGCAGCAGAAACATTTGCCCACTGTGCCAAATCCGGAGCGTATCTGACAAAACCATGTCCAAACGGCAGTTGCATGGACGGCGAAATTACTGTATAAATCCCAACTACGATCCAGCTTAGATTAGCGTTTGTGATACTACTACGAATGCGGATTTTAGATGAAGAAAGTTACGTAGTGGGATTAAAAGTTTAATATATTATCTATATCTAGTATCTAGGGACAATGTCACAGATCATCCTAGCCCCAAACTAACCAAAGCTTGTACTATGGGTACCAGGCGACGATATACATACTTATATAGATAGATAAATACTTATATACATAGAAAACATCCATGACTCAGAAACAAATATTCATGCTCATCACACAAATATTTGCACTTACCGGGATTCGAATCCAGGACCACCAGCTTCGTAGGCAGGAGCACTACCAACTAAGCTATGTGACCGTCAAACCGTAGCTTTATCTCTTTTCAAATATTAAACGTATGTAGAACATATTTTGTAATATTTACATATTCAAATGTAAAATCCAAATAGTTCATATTTGTATCTCAGTGGTGCATGCCACGTCAAGTTGATGCTTTGTGCCCGAGCGCGGATGAAATGACTTTGGTGTGATAAAAGAAAGGTTTGTTTCGAGACCTGCTTCGTTGTTAGATTACACTCTTGCCTTGGAGAGCACTTTACTCCATCGATTGTAGTTCACATGCAAATATTTATTACATATATTTTATAGGTAGGTAGCCTAATAGAATCTGGCACTTGGTCAAACCTACTTGGTTACTGGTTCTCTATGGGTTCTAAGTCAGACAGTGTCCTAAAAAATTCCGGTAGCAACACAAACTAGGATGAACTGCTTTATAGCAATCTTCTATAAAAATAAGAATAGGTAACCAAAAGCCGACTTCAGTAATAGAGAATGTCGGTATTCTATATAGAAATTGGACTGGAAAGTCATTAAATTACCCACGTCTACACATTTGAGAGTAGTCGTGCTGTAATCCGTGTAAGTATTACCGTACAGATTAATTATATTTATATTCCACTAGCTGGTGCCCGCGACTTTGTCCGCGACAATTTTGAATGATGACCAATGTAACTACTTATTACTTAAGCTTAATCTAAAAAATATAACTTTTAAAACAAATAAGCAATATAAATTGAATAAAACCTAACCTATAAATAACCTTGCTAAGAAATAAATAAAAGACTACTTTGCTACTGTTATTCACAAAAAGGACCCGATATCATCACGCAAAAATCAAAGAATACATATCAATTGTCCTTAAGTATAGTCAGTAAGTTAAATAAAGTAAAATAAAATAACTACCCAAAAATCCTGAAATATATATTTTTAATTTTTAACTGAAATGCTAAGTACCAAGTTTCATGCGTTTAACTTCAAGTCGCAGTTTACATAGTAACTTCCGTACCCTACTTTACGCCCTTAGGGGGGGGGGGATTCTCAAATATTCAGAAAATTATATATTTTAAATTTTTAACTGAAATGCCAAATAACAATTTTCATGCGTTTAACTTAAAACGTTTCACATTTTTCATACAAACTTACATCCCCAGTTTTACACCCTTGGGGGTGGAATTTTCAAAAACCCTTCTTTAGATGCCTACGTCATAAAAGTTACCGTATGCCAAAATTTCAAGTCTTTAACTCCAGCCGTTTAGGCTGTGCGTTAATATGTCAGTCAGTATAAACTTACATCACCTATTTTTTGCCCTTCGGGGTGGAATTTTCAAAAATCCTGGAATACATATTTTTATTTTTAACTGAAAGGCCAAATACCAATTTTCATGGGTTTAACTTCAAAAAAGTCGCATTTTTCATACAAACTTACATGCCCTATTTTACGCCCTAAGGGGTGGAATTCCCAAAAATCCTGAAATATATATTTTTAATTTTTAACTGAAATGCTTAATACTAATTTTCGTGCGTTTAACTTATAAATTGTCACATTTTTCATACAAACTTACACCCCCTATTTTACGCTCTTGGGGCTGGAATTTCCAAAAATGCTGAAATATATATTTTTTATTTTTAACTAAAAGGCCAAATACCAATTTTCAAGCGTTTAACTTAAAAATTGTCACATTTTCCATACAAACTTACATCCCCTATTTTTCGCCCTTGGGGGTGGAATTTCCAAAAACCCTGAAATACTTGATTTTTATTTTTAACTGAAAGGCCAAATACCTATTATAAAAATTGGTAGTTTAAGGTATAAAACCTTAAACTTCAAAAACGGCAAAGTTTCATACTAACTTAGCGCCCCTGTTTTACCCCCTTAGGGGTTGAATTTAAAAAAATCCTTCCTTATTCCTTGTCTACATTATAAGGCAAACATTTGTGCAATATTTCAGCTTTCTAGGTCCAAGGGTTTGGGCTGGGCGTTGATGAGTCAGTCAGTCAGTCAGGACTTGTCTTTTTATTTATATAGATTGCCTCGTTAGCTTGGTGGTTCAACTATTAGTAACCACCCAGAATGAAGAAGATAAGACTTAATAGAGGTAGACTTACGTCCCCTTGCTTTGAAGATTACGTAAAACCTAATATATTTCTGGATATTTTGGACTGCCGTCCTATCAGATTATCAAGAGGCGAACAGAGTCTACACATGTACTTTAATATGTCGTGTGTAGTTAATAGCTTAGAGTTGTGATTAACTGCTGAAGTTAAAATTCAACCAGGAACTAGTATTTAGTATACATGCCATACAAACACATATCTCACCTAATATATTTACACAAATATATTAGGCAAATAATTGGTCATTAAATAACTTAGTTATTGCACGCTTTTATTATAAATACCTACAATTTTGGGCTGACTATTAAGTTATATTGAGGATAAATAAAATTAACGCCAAAATAGCTGTGTCATACGAACATTGTACAAAGTATCATTTACTTATTTTAAGCTAACGGAAAATTTATTTATGGTAATAATCGTTAATGTATACCTAACAGCGTTAGGGGTGTGTAGTTTTACCTAAAGGTTAACTTCACAGTCTATTCTGGTGAAATGGACTAAAATATTAACATGGACGTCGCTTAATGTAGTGCCTGTACCAGATTCTCATATCTCTCTCGTTATTATCAATTAACGTAATAGCCCACTGGAATAATAGACATTTGCGGTAATGATTATCTATGCCAAGTTTACGGACGGCCGAACATTATAGAGATTTGTAGATACCTACGTATAAAACTAGTTCATATGGTATTAAAGTACATAAGGCGAGAATTTTGTATGAATGTTCTTCGATTAGGAATTATAACGTTACTTAGATTTATATATATACAATATATTATTATATATTTTATATATATATATATATATAATAACTGCACCCTTGAGCCTTTAATCTGGAAGTAAGTAAACTTATGTTGACGTTAATCTTATTATGACTAGATCCTTGAATTGAACCGCATTCTGCAGGGATTGGACTGTACTGAACCAATCGAAAATTTCCAATCCAACTGCAAACTTACTGGCCATTCAAATCAGTTTAATCTTAAAATTTAAATGTATTTATACTTAAATTTTCTCTTGTGCAAAAGCTTTATGCCATGCGGCTTATTACTGATGTATAGGTATTTCAGTTGTAGAAAAAAAAACACTTATTTTGCTTGCCTAATACGTAAAAAATCTAGTTTAATCCAGTAACAATATTGACAATACTACTACTCTCTTCTCAATAGGTACTCGATAATAAAAAATAGAAGTGTAAAAATCTTTATTTTCAAAATAATCGTGCTCAACTCTTACCTAATCGTGATTAATTACGAACCCTTCCATACAATTGAACAATAACACAACATCTATTTTCAAAATACGCCCAACTATTCTGAGTCTTCATATGCATTACGTAAACTGATCCACTTATCAGGTATTTTCTACAAGTTGTTCAGTGTCACGTGTATTATGTTGCAAGTTATATGAATCATATAATTCATTAAAATTCACTAAGTTATAATTCAATTTGTGGTTCACATTGTTTTCAATTGGTGTCTACTGGCCGTCACCATAATAAAACCTCAATAAGAACCGCATTAAATTTGAGTCAAATAAGTGGTTTAATTAAAATCTCGATCAAAATATTTCAAGTTAATATTCAAACAATTGGACAGTGCAACTTTTACAAAAGCTATTTATTGTAGATAGCGCAGATATTCCTGGTTGCCCGGACATGTCACGCAGTGGACAGCCTGCGCTGTCCGCATTTCCACAGCCCCGAGGCGGGAAATGCTGCTATTGTGTGTTTATTTTAGGTTACGCCTTTTGAATTATTCGAACCACTGGGCAAAATGATGTAGACCTATATTTAAATTTCGTAATTATTGAACTTCCAATTATGCAACCCATTGTTTTACCAACATAAGAAAGAGACAGCGTATTCATTTGCGTACTGCTTCCTTTAATGGTGACGGTGTCATGAGAATATGAATTAATCGATAAATTAGATAATAATAATATCTTGGGTAAACTAACACGCTGCTATCTGATCCCAAACTAAGCAGAGACTGTACTATGGCAACCAGACAACTGATAAACATAGTTATAAATGTATTTCTAAATACATACCTACATATTATAGATACGTTACAACCAGACACAATCGTGGTCATGACACAAAGATCAGTCTCGCTTCGAACACACGATCTCTGGCGTATTAGTTAAGGACACTATCCACTAGACAAACAGGCTAGGAGTTGCATTTTAATGTAGAAGAAACATTAATGTTCTATAAATATACTTTTTGTAGATAGATAAAAGATAAGAAAACTTTATCCCATAAATTTGAGCGGTGATTTGCAATGGCGGTGTATACATACTGATGTGTATGGGTGGTGACTTGAATGGGTTGGAATACACACACTGTATACTGTAAAGAAATGGCTATTTTAAAAATATAAGATCTCACCATCCTTGATGGTAAAATCTAGGGCTTCATCTGGGTACCTACTACCGTATAACTTAAGTTCGGCGATAAACAATTTTTATCTTGTAATCCCTAAAGCGACACGAGAACCAGAGGCTGAAAGAACATTGACTTGAATTAGTACTCCATCCTCTTACGTAGAATTTAACTTCTATCGCACTAGATGCAAAATGTATCTATTTGCGAACAGATCTAAACATTCAAACTGATACAGCGGCAGTTTACTCACCAATATCCGGTAGAGTTGTAGTTTCCGGCAACCGAGCGGCCGTCCTTCGCATCTGGCACCCGTTGCACTAACCAATATTATAGATTTTGTGATACAATAACATTACTTGGCTGAACTTTTGTTAAGTTGTAAAAGTGCTTATGTACACACGGCTACATATCAAGCTATACATTTCCAGTATAAGCTGATCCCACGTTGTATAGCACTTCCATACAATGGTAGTCAGCTTATATTGGAAATGTATAGCTTGATATGTAGCCCAGTGTACCTCCTTCCTGTAGAACGCTTTTATTTATTTATTTTCTAAACGTTTGAACTAAAACGGAATTATTAAAATCTTTTGATTGCAATTTTCTCACTTTTCTATAGAAATTGTCAATATTCATATCAACATCAGAAGCGTTAGGACGGTGTTCAAAGAACTCCTTCACATTCAAAGGCTCCGGTCAATTCAAAAGAATGTCGAATTTTCATTTGAAATTTATAAAATCCATTGCACCGTAATTCAGAAACGAAGAATTTATTGGATATTGAAGGCTAGTCTTTGATTTGTACAGACGCCAGCACATCTGGCTACCCTAGTCTGTCAAATTTCTTTAATAGATTCTCAACTTTATCACAAAAGTTTAGAGTTCACTTTCAATTGGGAAATTTGACAGATTGGGGTAGCTTGATATGCTGGCGTCTGCACAAGGAATTAAGTTTACTTCATTTTTAATAGTTAATTAAAATGTCAACATTTTGTATACAGGAGTTGAGTTTCGATTTGTACTAAGCTTCGCCAGTTAAAAGGGTATCTAATTTCTTGCCTATAATGGAAAATATTGGTACAGTTATTATAATCTGACAGCGTTTTGAGTACCCACTTATATTTTTTTTATTGTCAGATAATTATAAGTTGTTTATGAACCTTAGACTCTAAGTATGCTCTGTTACGGCTTTTTATAGAATTGTTCAAAAAGTTTCTTTCGAATCAGAATACGGTACATGTACATGGTTTGTAAACTATGGTTTATATTAAGTTGATATTAAATGTATTAAGAGAAGACAATTTTTGTAAACTTTAATCTACGCACATTTCATATCCATTGTCCCTATTTAATTTATTTGACGCGTCTAGCACTCAAAATAATAAAAAGTGCAAAAAACACTTGGAACCAATGGAACCTTCGTGTTATTCATATTGCAGAAATCCATTTCACACCAACTTTTATATCCAGATTTAAAACAGCAGTACTTGTCTGTAGTAATTTTTAACCCATTTTGCGTTTGCTGTAGCGAAATATTATTTGGACGTTATTCTGTGACGTCACGTGCATCTGATTTGGGATGTCCCGCCCCGCTGCCCCTTGGGCCATTAATCATTGGAGTCTCTACGTGTCGACCTGACTGGCTCACACTTCGCTAATACATATTCCCAACGTTTGGATACATAGATTGTTTTGTGTAATCAATTAGCAGTGATTATTTTGTTTTTGCCACTTGGGAGAGCTATTGTACCCACGATCCCACGTGCAGTAAACGGGTTAGCAAAGGGTTTACAACTGATATGTTACGTTTTGTGTAGTTAAGGCGACGTGTGTATAGACAAAAATTGCACCGACTAAACCTACCTGCCGTGGACTTCTCTTGGCGCCTGATGGGGGAGCCCCGGGAACGCGGTTATGCGGTTATACCGGCCTTTTGCGCCATGTTAAAGATGGTCGGGACACGTGCCCCTGGGAGGGCTCCTTTGGATTGCCCTCCCCTATGCCGACTCCTGCCAGTACGGCACAGTGACTGCGCCACAGGCAGATCGCTGTCATCCCGGACCTGCTTTTACGTGGCGGCAGTAGAGGACACTTCTCACATTGCCGCCGCGGCCCCGAGGGGAGTAATTGGGATAACGTTTGCCACCGCCGCCCCAACGCCTCCTCCGGATCGGCTCGTTCCCAATCCCACTCGGCGCCTTCCTTCTGCAGCAAGACTGCCTCACAGAAGGAGACCACGGCGTCCCACTTGGTGGAGTCGCCAGCCAGCATTGCATACACGACTGCTGGCGGTGAAAGATTCCGTCCGATCTCAGCGACCAGGACCCGCCTCTCGGCCTCCCAGGCCGGGCACTTCTCCAGCGTATTTAAAATTATTACGGGACTAGTCCCTCCCTCTTACCCACCACTGCAACTCCTGTAAGCCAGGATCAACAGTGGCACACAATGAAATGACACAGAGCGGTGAAGCTCAGGCATGTCCCGGGGAATCGCTTTAACTGTCTTGGATCCCGCAACGAATTTAATCAGAAACAGAAAAAAGGAGGAGTTAGAAAATGAATAGTTCCACTTCCCTCCAGAGCAAAGCGGGAGACAGAATAATGTAAAGAGGCTATAGCCTCATAAAATGAGAGATTTGCAACTAGAGAAGCCAGCTGCAAAAGCACCGAGCATCAATTTAAGGGTCCTAAGTGAGCTGTTATATTTGATTCCAATAGTAGGTATGGCAAAAACGCTTAAACGCACGGAAGTTGTTCCTTGTTGCTACAAGATCCGTATAATAAACTACTCCAGATATTGGTTGCAAGCTGTTTAACATAATATCACGCTGATTTTGCCAGAGATCACACTCCCACAGGATGTGGTGAGCAGTTTGTTCATATTCGTTACTGGATGTTGAGCACAGACAGATTGGTGAAGATACTAATTTGAAACTATACAATTTACTTTTAAAATTGCCGTGTCCGGTAAGAAATTGTGCAACACAATGGTCTATGATTAGCCAAGTTTTATTTAACCGTTCGCGTACGTCCGGAAAGAACTGGTGCAGATGGCGACCCTTGGTTGACGTATTCCATCTACATTGCCATTCATTTAGTAGTTCGTTATTTAAGTCAGCTATTGGCATAAATAGCCTGGTTATTTTCGCACGGTCGCGTAATGATAAGAAATCATTTTCTAAATTATCGCGCGTAGAATAATACATTGCTGCTCGTCTTTGTACTTCAAGATCAACCGGTAGTACACCCGCTAGGACAGGTAGGGCCTCTGGGCTCACTGTTCTATAGGCTTTACACAGAAATATCAACGCCAACCTCTGGCTTTGTAGTAATTTACGGCGAGCAGCTCCGATGGTAGCCCTATCAGCCCACACAGGCGAGCCGTAGCATATACACCCAAGATAGGTTGCCCCGTAAATGATTTTAAGAGTATTAAAAGAGAGGCCCCAGGTTGCCGTCGATATCCTTGTAAGTGCAAAAAAGTTTCGCTTAGCTTTTTCCCCAACTGATTTAATATGTTCTATAAACGAGAAATTCTTTTCTAAAACTAAACCCAAATAACAGGTTGATATTTTGCGTTTTACAGTAACATTATTAAGTTTTACGCCCGGGGGGGATTTTAGTTCACCTTTAAGAAGGAGTTGGTAGGTTTTATGAGGAGCAAATGTAAGGCGATTTCTTTTACCCCATTCACTTATCATACTTAAGCAAGTTTGAGCCAGATTTTCCAACTCTCTCCTGGAGTTACCCTGTATAAGTAAGAGGCCATCGTCAGCATATGCCGTTAGAGAGCAGCGTGATGGCAAGGGTAATGTCAAGAAGTCATCAAAACCCAAGTTCCAGAGATACGGCGCGAGCACTGAGCCCTGGGGGCAACCCATGGTTAACGATTTAGTGACTCTGAAGTGACCAAGCTTAAGAGTTGCAGAGCCATGTACGAAGTAAGATGTGATTATCGAATATATATTACTGTAACAACCGCGTAACTTAAGTTTTTGTAACAAAATTGGCCACCAAGTATTATCAAACGCCCCTGAAATATCTAGGAATATGGCCAAAACGTATTTACATTCGGACGAGTTTACAGCTTTCCTCACTGAGATACTCGTAGCTGCGTCCACTGTCGATTTACCCGCAGTAAAACCAAATTGATTTCCGTGAAATTTTGGTCCTCCCGGCAGCAATCGCGGTACAATAAGTCGTTCTAGAAGCTTGCCTAAGGAAGGCAGTAACGTTATTGGTCGGTATGACTTAGGGTCTTCAGGCAGTTTATCGCCATTTTTTGGTATAATACGAATAAAACCGCTGCGCCAAGAACGCGGAAAAGTCCCTTCAGATATGCAACGATTAAAAACTTTTAGTATTGAATCACCGGATTGTTTTGTGGCTTCTATTATCATTTTGTTGGATATTTTATCTTCACCTGAAGCTTTGTTAACAGGTAGCGATTTCACAGTATTCATAAACTCATTAATTGTAGGAAGACTAGACATATAGGTAGCGGGTGGATTGTTTGCCCACTGTCTAATCTGCTTATGGTAGTCATTATCGTTCAAGGAACTATCATCAGGTATGAGCGAATTAAGTAAGGATTCCGTGGTCTCCCCTATGCCACTGGTGTAGGTATTATTGATTTTTATGTTTTGAATATAAGCTAAATCTATAGACATATTTGCTTTAAACTCATGGTATAGGGGCAACCACGGGCCTTCTTTATCTAATTTATCGACTATTTTTCTAATAAGATTGCCTTTGGATTTCTCTATTGACGAGCGGTAACGTGAACGAGTTATTTTGAGATTTATATATGCATTATTTAAAACATCGCCTACAATTTTACGTTTTTTTAGTTTATTATATTTTTTACGTGCTCTCCGAAATTCACATCGAACTTTAATTAAGTAGTTATTCCACCAATCGCATCTTCGAATATTAGTGATAGGGACGCGGCCTATGGCAATATCGGCACAGTAGGTAAAAGTGTCCGACATCATTACAGCACATTCCTCTGTTGTTAGTTCATCCCGGGTGAAATCCCTGGCATGCGCGGCAAAAAGAGCTCTGAAAAAATCCCAATCGGCCCCTTTGAGCCGATATCTATAGTTACCGTAAATAGCCGTAGGTCTTTGTGCCAACCGAGGAACAAACTCGTACACGATTAAGCGGTGATCACTGGATGAAGCGTCAGGCAAAACACGCCATCCATCTATTCGGACGTCTGAGCTTGAAAAAGTGACGTCAATAAAAGATTCGCCAGTAGGGCTACAATAAGTAGGCGGTGCATCAGGAGTGTTATGTATTGATAGATTCATCTCAGCGACGAAATCTTCGACGGCGTTCCGCCGTTCTGTATCGCTTGAACGGTATTTGCCATACCATAACGTAGAGGATGCGTTAACATCTGCGCCAATAATAATTTTGTGTCCTTTGAGGGACATCAAAACATGGCGCAAGTGATGTAAATGGGGACCGACAGGATCTGAATACTGAAAATAACAGCTCACTACGTAAACTTTCCAGGATGGGGATGATATTTCAGCGACAGCACAGTGTGACGTCATGAGGTTTCGCATAGCGCTTACCGTAAAATTAGTACGCGTTACGTAAATAGCAGCCCGTGATTTGTTGTCTAGCTGCACCAATTTATTTTTTAAACGCGCATATTGATATTGTTCTTGTACAAGCACTATATCTAAGTTGTATTCATTGACTAAAGTTTCCAACTCTGATGTCGCAACCCTATCGTTGTGAAGATTTAGCTGCCCTATTTTTAAGTAAGCCATATTAATATTTGGTATTTAGCACTAACTGCTCAAGTTTATGCTTAAATGTGGGGCAGTTGTCCGAGCCGCATTTGTGGTCGTGAGGTTTTTTATATGTTTTACACGATGCACAAACTGGTTTAAATTCTGGGTCATTGTGGTGCTTACATGATTTTGTGGGATGTGCTTCTGCGCATAAGGCACAGGTAGGTAATTTATTACTACAGTACTTGAAAACATGCCCATATTGCTGGCAGTTTAAACACCGAACTACCTCTAAATCATCAATAAAGCGGCATGTAGCCCAGTCGATGAAAAGTTTTTCTTTAGTGCTGACTAAATGTTTTCTAATCTCCGGTTCGAGCTCAATTCCCACCCACTTGCGCCCATTAGCTACGTTACGCTTGCGCACAATTTTAGTTTTAGACGTAAAATCGTCTTCGCTGACTTTAAGATCACTATCTTTGATATTTTGCCTGTATAACGCCGTTAAAAAGACCTGGTCGTCCATTGACGACGGTATATCTTTTATAAGTATGCGCGGTCGTCGCCCGGATGGAGTTTGAAGTTTTAAACCCGCCGAACGAATGGCCTCGACAGAGCGAATTTTATTGAGTTGGGTTTCATTTGCCACTCGGAGTACAACGCCAGAATTGGAAGTTTTTTTAACGCCTACTATTTGAAAACCGTCGTCCGCGGGTTTTATAGCCTTCATAAGCGCTTCCTTGGTCGCCGACGTTGTCGCGTACTCCGCTGATCGCTCAGCGGTGGGATACGCAATAATTGAAGGAACCGGTTTTCGCGTCTGTACTATGGGGGCGGCGGTTTTTTTCGGTAAACGCAGTTTTAATTGTTCCGCGTACGTAGGAATCTCAGAATTGGTTTTATTTACGCAAAGATCTAACTGACGTTCTGCGTTCGCCAATTTAGTTTCATTGCATGAAGATTTAAGCGCAAGTAATGAAATAATACTGGTAAGCCGCTGCGTAAAATCCATCACCGATAGCTTATTCGCGATATTCATACCCGAGTTGGAATCACTGACTAATTCGTTAATCTTTGACAGATAAACGGAAGCTTGTGTCACAAGATCGCAATAATTATATTCCGCACTGTTTGTATCGCTAATATTTAATGAAGACGAATAATCGGATTGAGATCCCCGAAAACGTTTTATGTCCGATTCCTGTTGACCATCGGGAGTACAAAACGTCGGTGACGCATCGTCTAACACTCGTTTGTTGAAGCCTGAAGGGGGCGTTCTGGGAGTCTGTTTACTTCTCCCAAATGCGTTTCGCCCTCTATCGGGGGGGACATCATTCATTTTTGACATCTTATTCACACGAAATAAGCAAGCGCTTTAATGTAAACAGCACGATAACTAATTTAGCACGATAACAAGTAACTGTGACTATGACGCGGTACCCTCACAAGAAAAAAGTTAAACTTACTCACCGAACGATAATTTGAACTAAAATCCAGATATTACTAATTAAAACTCTTAAAAAACTTACAGATTGTAGTATTTAGCACTAACACTAAAGCTAGAAACAAAACACAGGTCACAAAACAATCACGAAATAGCAGAAAAATAATATTATTTCACAGCGAACCTCCGACGCACTGAGCCGTAGCGTAGCGGGAAGGGAAGTCTCCAGCGTATGCTGGGCAGAGTCCATGTCGCTCCCGCAATGGTGACAATGTGTCGTCACTTCTCGGTCGATGCGGCTTAGATACTCACCGAAACACCCGTTGTCCGGTGAGTATCTAAATCAGTCTGTAGGTGTCGTAACCGCCCTTCCTACCCACCCAGGCCTCGAGGTGAGGCAGTATAGCACCGACGTCACGTTGGCGCGCGTTTAGTCGCAACTCAAGCCGTGCGCGCCACTGAACTCATGAGACTCTGTGCCCTACCTCACTAAGCGCTATTTCAAAAATCAGGTTCATCGTGTAAGAAAATCGATTAGGTGCAACGAAATAAGTCTCACTGCTTAAGAATAGAATAGAATAGAATATAGTTTATTTGTAAGAATATAGTACAATAAAGGAATATACCAAGGTGTTTTAATGCAAAAGTCTCATATATTCTACCATTTCTGGTGTACAAATATTATCTTATAACTAAAAATCTATAAACAATTTAAAATTACTTATCATCTAAATACTCTTTTGTAGAATAATAACATTTATTAATAAAAAATTCAAATAATTTGTGTTTAAACATATTTGAATTAAGGCTTTTCAAATAATTTGGCAATTTGTTGTAAATTCGAATAGCCATACAATAACAGTTCCTACTATACATCGAAGTACGTTGACAGGGGATCTGAAGTTTGTTGGGGAATCTAGTATTCCTATAGTTTACGTTTAATTGTTTTTCAAATAATTTTGGATGTTTGTAGACAAAAATGCTAATTTCATATATGTACAAACTAGGTAGTGGTAAAATTCGGTGTTTCTTAAATAAGGGTACACAGCTGTCCAAAAAATCGGCGCTAACAATAGCCCTAACACATTTTTTTTGTGCTCTGAAAGCTCTCGCTCTCTATTCCGTAACGCAAAATTGCAGAAACATATCCATGATTATGCGCTTAGGGTAGCGTTGGCTGTTGTTACTTGTCGCAACCTATTCAATACGTATCAAAGCTATCTAACTTAGAACATATTTTATCAATGTGTGTTTATAACAAAACGCTATCTGTAAGCAGAATCCTAGAATGAGCTTATCTAACACAACGATTCGAAATAATAGCACTTAGCATGCAAACTTGTCACAATCCTAATGAAGATGGATGCTCGTGCACTACTCTTTGCACAACACATTGCACTTTACGATACGTGCTCCTAGCGACAATACTAGTTTGGCTTTTAGTAGTTACTAGACAGTTTTCTTAACCTCCTAATTGTTATGCTTGAAGTCTGGCCGAAGCCAAGATTATTTAGTCATGTTCTGTTGTATGCTGTATATTCTACAATAATAATAATCGTCCAGGCCGAATTTCGATCACAGCTGCCAGTCTCAATGGAGACTACCCAACTGCACAGGACACTTTCTATTCCATCAATCTCATGATCCGATGGGACGACTATCGATACAACTGGAAAGAGGTCAGGTTCAGGAACGTCCGTCGGCTTAACGTGAGGCACGGGAGTGTAATAATATAATATACAATAAATAAAAAGAAAAATCCCAAACTTACTTTTTGGCTCGACCCGGGATTTGAACCCAGGAACGCATTATCTACGATTGAACACGCTACTGCTAGACTAACGAGGCAGTCTACAATATGGCTACGTTAGCATAATCCTTTAACTCATAAATTTTAGAGACCCAAAAACTGCATAACAAATATTTATAACGAGTAACATCATACGCACACTTTGTATTGGTATAACTTTTTCATAATGGAACGCTTTTGTTATAAAAGCGACCCAAATACAGGATTATCGTTAAATAGGATAGCTTACCAACAGTTTTTGAGAGGTGCCGAACACTTTTTGAAACTATGTCCTTAAACTTTTTAGGGTACCGTAGTCAAAGGTCAGAACAGAAAATATTTCCATTGACACTGTGCTTTGTACACTGTGCCCAGCATCTTCATCAGAGCTGATAATCTTACACTGCGACCGATATTAACCAAACATAACTAAGAACAATCGCAAGGAAACTGGCTTCCGAATAAAAAAACCGTATCGAAATTGGTTTTTTCGTTTGAGAGCTACGATACCACAAACAGACACACCCTCTTTTTGCGTTTGGTGTTAAAGACACCGATTATAAATAATTATTTCGCGAATTGCTCAGATATCATATATTCGGAGCTCTAATGGAATGAGGTAGACTCGCGCTTGGTTGGTTTTTAATAATCGTTTAGTTGGTGATGAATATTGGACCACGCCTTTCCTGCTGATGACTTGAGCCAATTATGACGTCACGAACTTACACTACAAACAGTAGCTGTCTATCGGGTAACATAAGTTTAATGGATTTTCGCACTGGGCGGAGATTTGAAGGTAATTAAATAGATATTTAACGAGGGTTAAAAATATTGTCTTGTAAATGAAGAAAATTTTGTGAGATAATTAAATCTAAATGCCCAATAACTCGCATTTAAGTTTACGTTGAAATAAGAACGAACTAACCTCACCCAGAAAATGGAAAGAGACCATGGATTATTTTTTATTACTTGTTATTTTTGCTTTTTGTAAACAGGTAAATGAGTATTTGAAACTGGTACTTTAAATTAACACCGGTTATTTTTCCTGCCTTTAATGTATATAAACTGGGGGTGGGGTAGAGTTTTAAAGAAAAAAACTTAGAATCTTTTCTTACTGATAAATATAACAAAAATGGAATTATTAAAGTATGTATAAAGATAATCTATTTACAAGTATAAGTAAAAAAAATAATGACATGACGCTTTATACATTAAACCTATGAGCTCTGGTGACCTTACTACACACGTAGAAACACAACATAAGGAATCTCTTCTGTAAGGTGGAGGTACTTCCCCAGTCAGGCTGCTCTTTGAGCGAATGAACGCTGGGCTTATCAGTAACATATTTTGTTACATCAAATATAGTACTTAATGTCGTAATTGTTCGTTTTAAGATAATATATAATATCTATTTCTAAATATTTCGTTCTTGTTTACAATTTTATTACAAACCGATGGCTCTTAACGAATTCATTAGGAAGGTTAAATACTTCAATGTCAACAAATGGTAAAAGAATATCGATGGCAACTTCTGTTGTTTATTATTAAAGTAGCCATCTTTTTAGAATAAAATTTGTGTAAAGTTAAACTGCACTTTAGGTGGATGGTATAAAGTTTTATTTAGAATGAATATTTAAAGTGTTTCACAGGCGGAAAGAACATTAATTAATTAAGCAAAGAAAAGTGAAGTTAAAGAATGTTGAAAGTGAGGACATCCTTATAAAGTTATTTAAAAGAACCAATACCTTATCTTTTCAAAAGATGGCACAATTTATTTAAGCTATATATAGGTTATATTCCTTTAGAATTTGTCCGAAATGGAATCTTAGGGGTTTGATTTTCGCATGAAAAGGATGTAAAGCTAATTAATATTATTACATTTAGGTATCTTAATCAATTAGTGAAGTGACATCAAAATACGTGGAGTAACATCATTCAAAGCGCAAAAGATTCAATACAGAAAGTAATTTTACCCTTTCAAAGGTTTAAATTAAATCAAAAACATGTATAAAGGATACAATTGATTTAACAAAACTTGATTATTTTTAAAAGCTTTTTGGACATCGGGTTTCTATAATATTAGTTTATCGCAGTACAATCAGATAAGATTATACTGCTTCTGTTTAACTAGGCAAGCAAATACTTAATCGTAATCTGTAGTCTTACGCGTAAGTGTAGAAACTATGGTTCAATATACGAATAATTTATTGAATACTAGTGTTCTTTGAGCACTTTTTTGTGTTCAATAGTTTAATATGAAACCCATAGGATTACATTGTTATACTCTACTTATATGTCTGTTGGTCAACATTATTTACGAAACATATATTAATACTTGCAATACGCCAAAAAACCTATATATCCATACTTCATTACCTAAACTCTTGTTGAAGATTTTTCCCTTTACTTGTTGTAAAGGGAATAATACGGATATCATTCATTTGTGTTTTACTATTCGCAACAACGAATGATATACAGAACTAGCGGCCCGGTACGTGCTTCGCTACGTATAAGCATAGTAATTAAAAAAATGATTATAAAGTTCATTTATTCAAACAAAAAAATATTTTAAATTGCTAAAAGATGTAGATTTTACACTTTTTCAAAACTTTTTTTAAATTTTCTCTACGTACAAACTTTCCCTGGACTTCCACGAATAATTCAAGACCAAAATTAGCCAAATCGGTAAAGGTGTTGTTGAGTTATAACATTACAACGAAAAGTGGCATTGATTTTTATATATATAGATACAGTTATACTTTTTTATTGACTTGTTTACATTACAAACCTACGTTTGTAACAGGAAAATTGACCGTGACGTCTTCGAAAAAAAAAGAATTTTTTTTGAACTAACTACTAGGAAAAAATCTGCAAGACTCATTTACCGTTATGGAAGATCTATCTGCATACAAAGTTATACGCAGTGACAAGCCATGATATTCTTGCCAAGCAAGCCCCACACGAGAACAGAAGCGTTTGCAAACAGTATATTTGTGTAACAGTACATCATGTTCTGTTCATATAGAACCTTCACAAAATTGGTCTACATGTATTCTTGTGTAAGGTGGAAGAAGTTACATTTTCATTACACTTCCTTACTATTACAGTGGTAGTTTTGTTTCATAAGCATCCCACTCTTGAAATCGAACTAACACTGTCAACAAATGCATGACTACTTTCTAAAATTTGTATTTTACTCTAGTAATTTATTAGGCGTGAAAGATTTTATTTTTAGATATTTGTTCCTCAATCACAAATAAATCACCGAACGGATTTCAATGCAATTTAGCTCACACATAGTATTTTCCATAATAATATTTTCGATGAATGGTAGAAGGACGCCTTTAGTCGAAATGTGTTAAAGTTGTCTTACGGAGCGTTATTCCAGGATATAAAATACGATTTATTTTATTCTCAAGTCTAAGCGGGTGAAGTCGCAAACAGAATCTAGTAAAATTAAAATGCGTATTAGAAATTCTTGCGGCAGGTTAGCCTCGTAGTTTTCTGCCTCCATAGCTACTACATAAAATAAGTTATATTTATCAACTTTTAACACGACGCCTTGTTAGGAACGTTCACAAAATCATTGTGCGATTTTTTATTTTACCTTCCTGATTTTACTTCATTTTTCTCCGACAGCAAAACCAAATCCAATTATCAGTCTTCCATTGCATGACGTGAACACGACCAGCAGCGCAGCGGTACAAACGCTGAGCCAAAGTCGGCTAATTGGCGACACAGTCCGTACTACCTTAATCCCCAAAACTAAACCTTACTGAATTGTTCGTCCATGATGAACAATTTTCTCCGAATTCACGTCGAGAACTGAATTTGCCATATTGACTGAACATAGTTACATCGTGTTTTGGGGAAATCTTTTCGACAAACGGCTTAGGAAGTGACTTTGGTGAATTTTGGGCCAGTTACCTCAACTAATGAGGCTGACATCCACCATGACTACCCTAAACAAGAATAGCAAAGGCATGGAATATTGTTGTGGTTTATTTTTGATGTCAACAAAATAGTCCGGATGTTCAGTGAAATTAGCACCGCCGGAGGTGAAGGATTTGATTTCCGCACCAAACAACTCGTTAAATTATTACTTGAATACAATGAAGCGAAATTTGAAAAAAATAGATCATTTTCTTTTCTACGTGGAATATTAAGATAGAAGAAAATTTGTTTTGTACAATTACTTTGAGCATTACTTTAAATAATAACCGACTGATTTTGTACAAGATGTTCAATTTAATTTAAAGATGGATCTCATTAAGTATACTCAAAACTATATTTGCAGAACCATTTTTTGCAGAATCAACAACAGAAATAATTTACATATATGTTGGAAACAAAACAACGCAAAATAGGGTTACCATACCCATAATGTACGTATGTAAAAAAAATACACTTATCGCTTATGGGCACTTTTCCCATAAGCGATGCGGAGGGATTATTGGACGCCTTTTAGGGTAAATAGTGTATCTGTAGTTTATCTAATTTTTAGCTTATAATTTCATTTTATTTAATTTAAAAATTATTAGAAAATTCAAAACATACCTACTTTAAAATTTAGATCATCACAAAATATAATTATATGCGTAAATGCAACAAAATATATTTAATTACGTTTTAAACAAAGCAATTATGCTATCAAATTTTACATTGAAAATAATTTACAGACTAAGGCGACTCTATGACACCCCTAGGCAGTGATGCAAAAGTTAACACAACAGCCCCGTGATAAACGATTGACTCAATGACTTGAAAAAGTAACGCCCCAAAACGACGATCGTGGTCCGACTAACGACGTCCATTATCCGACGATCTGGAATACGGTAGTGAGCGGCTTGATCGGTACTTTTCAGTTGCTGCGATTTCGTCAGGGCCGCACCTAGAACTGATGTCAAGGTAGGATCAATATTGTAGGAAATATCAATAAGTCCTTGCTAGAGTGCTCAGGCAAGGACTGGCAACAAAAGAAAACCGTGATAACGAATATTTTATTAAATCACTCTTTTTTTTGTTATTGGAGATAGATGGAATATTCATTACTATATTATTATGTATTTAACCCATACTTATCTACTAACTGTTGATTGAAGTATTTCCTCCTCTTTACCACCCCATCTATCTTTATTCTGTGTGTAATCCATTAAATCCCAGCTAAATTTGTATTGAGATTTGACATCTTCCTTCTAACTGCCTTACCTTGTAAATAACATGGTTTTAACTATGGAGCACAGAAGATATACTTCACGGCAAAGCTAGGGGAAGCCCTAACCTTACTGTTTTGCTACAAATATCAAAGACTTTGGTTGGGCGTTGAATTTCATACTCAGATTTGGTCTCTCTCTCTCTCTCTTATAGAAAGCAAGCAAGATATTTTCATTTCTATTTCGCATTGAACAGTGTGGTGTCGCGACGATTATTTTTGTTGAGTGTATACAGGTTTTTTGTACATAATAAATAATAAGAAATAACTTCGTTCCATCCGGGTGTTCCGTTGACACCTCTCAAGTTTTTTTATCTTATTTTATTACTAAAAATAGAACATTTACTTTTGAACAAAACTTTAATAATACACTTTTTCAATTTTAAACGCACTGCCATAATATAGTCGTATGGCATAATATATTCTCCTATATTTGCGTTTTCTGGCATACTTTGCAAGCTAACGGGGTGTCCAAGCCGTGCTCGCCTAACCATAGCCGTACGAACTTACCAAGACAACGCGACTTAATACCACTAAGTCCCTGACTCCGGCTGCTAATGAATATTCTTGGTACTAAAATCCCGAAAGGTATTTTGTTGAATATACTACCTCGAAGCCAATGAAGCAGTCATCTTAATTTACAAACGAAATAAAATATCATTTGTGACGGCCCTGGATTATATCATTTTGCCATCGCGCTGAAGTGGGCAAATGAGTCTAATTTGAACGAATTGGTCGCTTCATGTCAAAGCTACGTAACTATTGTATGCTATGACGTGCGGAAAGTCAGCATCGAATTTGTGACGAAATTATATAAACTTTTCGGGAAGAAGTACGTTCATTCATATCAGTAAAGTATTTTCGGAAATATACGTTTAATATAGAAAATATTTATAAAATAAATATATTATATTTATGTGATTTGTACATATTCTACTTCACACCCTACTACTCTATAGTATTAATTATACAATTCTGGAATGAATACATTGGACAGACAAACCACATCACAGTGTAACTTCTCTCTCTTCTTCTACTTAAAATGTTTCATGGTAGAATATAGCTAAGGGAAGTTTTACTGTAATGTTGGCAATGGTTGGTGCTTGACAAGGAAATACTTCAAACCAAGTGTGGTTTATGAATATAGAAACAATTATTCTAATAATTATGGCCTAAAATATTAGCTTGGGTATTTGCTTTAAGTACAGCCATTAAATAGGATCTAATCATAAGCTACGTTATTATAAATATTGATAATAATTATACCTTATTATTATACAATTAAGTACTTATACATTACGTTATAATCATTAAACGTTGTAACAGTTTTAATAAATCAGGCAATAAATTTGAAGATTCAGAACACACGTGTCAAAATAAAACTTATATAGTGCCAGCGCAGAGGTGGCGTATGAAACACATAGATTACGTCCCTTGTTTGACAATCAATCACCCTGCTTTAAGTGAAGGCAGAAGCTCGTCTATATCAATTGTAACCTTTATCTCTGTATATTTGTAAGGAAGTTGCCAAATAAATAAATCATATTGCTTTCGACCATTCATCAAACAAAACTCAATCTTGGTTATTTATAGACTTTTCATGTTTGTTCCTCTTTTGATATTAATTGGGGTTCTGATCGCTTATTATTTCAAATACATTTTGATGAAACGAAATATTATGTACGGTTGGGTGACGTTGCATTTGTAAGCGGATTGATTTCAATTCGTCGACTAGTCGGTGATAAAACTTAATCACGGTAGATTAAAAAGTCGTTCAAATATCAGCTTACATAGTAAAAATGTTGTCAACGTGTGTAGTCCTTCACCCAGATATTACTAACATCAAGACTCTCACTAGTCTGTTGTTCTAAATATGTTATAAAGTTCTGAATTAAAAAGTGGACGATCTTCATACAGGTGCTACGTTTAAAATATCCACTTTTGGCGTGACTCGTGAGGGTCTTGGCCGAACTTAGCGGCAGGTATAACCTTCATGCTCTGACCTGTTTTTTAACATAAGATAGTTTGCATAAGATACTACATATAAAGAATTGTAATACGACTAATTCAAATCTAGGAAATAAGCATAGACATTTGTTTTCCTGGCTAGAAAAACTATAAAGTACTACTTTTTAGTTTTCTTTTTATAAAATATAGCTAGGCTAGCGGTTGCTAGCTTAATTTATATTTAAACATTCTTGATTTGTGGTGGTTCATTGATATTTCAATTATTTTTAGCAACATATTGGTCGATGGTAAGCAACATGTGAAACATTTATATTTTTCAACAATCGATTTCATTAAATCGGCATTACAAACTTATTTAACAAGCGCACCATAAAATTTAAGAAAATTGTTGAATTCTGTTTCCGTAATACCTATAAAGAATCTTTAAATTGATTTGATTTGGGTGTTGGCTCTTTACACATCAGCAGATCGCCCTGTTGGTAAACTAATTTTAGATGATGTAAAGTTGTTCAGTGTCATAATGTGTGCCCAATACACGCTTCTTTTGAAGTTGCTCGTTATATCATACTTATTCAATAAAAAGTACAATAAGAAAGCATATTAGTATCATCGGCTTTTGTAAATGAAGGCGGTATTTTGTTCTTAATTTAACTAACATAATGATTTTATAGGAGCGAGAAGCTTGTCGAGATCGATTTCCGAAACATAATTTCTCAGTGGCACAGAATGGTGGGAGCACAAACGACGAACCTCGTTAGTGCAAAGACGCCGCTCATTGGATTAATTAGTTCCCCGTTCGAGATGCCGACATACTTTCGTAGCCAGTATATCGCAGCCGACTCCAATAATACCCTTATTGCCCCAGACGCCTCACATTTTCATGTATATTTTAATTTAGCCGCGCAGCTTCTTCGCAAGTTTCTTGTTACCCCTTAATCCTTTAACAATGTAAGGATGAAAGTATTCATCATCCAATTTGTTTAATATGAATAGTTAATTAAGAAATAATTGAAATTTAGAGTAAATTATGTTATTGTTGTTAATCAAATTTAGTATAAGGCTTGTTAAGATGTAGGTAAGTTACTTTTACAAAGTTATGTACTAAACTTTCGCTCCATATAAAATGGCTGAGTATATTATTATTATGAAGTTTATTTCTTCCTATCTTGGGAATAAAAGAAAAATGTAGTGTATTAACTGTTCTTTATATCTTGCGAAGTTTGTGAGAACCAACTAAAAGGATGGTTACTTTGTACTTTTACACAACAAAATGGCAATTTGTCACTTTTTGTCACTGGCACTTCAAAGGTTCTCGGGCACCAAATGTATATTAATAAAGCTGAGTTCTATGTTTTAAAAGGCTTCTAAGTGGCAAGTTAGTTGCTTAACGTTGTTTTATATTGTTTATTTCTTTGTCTTTTTTGGTTAGAGGTAGGTAGATATGGTCTGTGGTGTGACAGTAATGTGTTCTACTTTGGGTATATCTACCATATACTACAGTGTCAAATGTTGGATGCAATAAAAACACGGCTCCCAATTTCCGGTAGGTTTTGTGACAGTTTCGGTAACAGTGGGGCAGGAGATGCTAAGAATCTCCAGCAGATACTGTGGTACTAACACCAATGACCACTGGCTCTGGCACCATACCACGCTCGTGCACTGTGTGACAGAGGTCATGATTCGTGTTTCTAACTTAGGATTCAACTGGTATTCTATACAAATAAATCAGATTATTACGAATCCTGCTTGATTTAAATATTTCTCTAAACACTTACTGATTACAGTTACTTAAATGTTTAGAATTAGCTTTAGGTATTTCAATCAAAACCATCATCAAATTTACATTTAAAAACTGTAATTTTATCTTTTTTACTCTACTTCTTTGGGTAATAAAGAAGTGGTTGGTTCGAGTCTGGGTGAGCTTTTCTGGCCGTGGTTTCATGTTAGTAATAATACAAGTATCATAATAATCATTCCAGATGAATTACATTCACTACTGGACTAAGGCTAAAAAAAATCGGGTACGTGTGGCTGATGTATGCATTCGGAGGCTAGACAGCCATAGGCTAGTATGCTGACATTCAGAACATTTTACATCAAACTTTACTTAAAATGCTCTAAACCGACGGGTTGGTATCACAAAGGAAATAAAGCTACAGCAGATTAGTAAAAATATAGACAACTAACACGCTGTCATCTGTACCTCTACCACGACTCCATATAGTTAAATTACTTGATGAAACTTACCGTTATTTAGTATAGACATTTTAAGTCCATTGAAGTTTCCGCTAGGGGTCGTGCTAGTTAACATACTGGACAAAACTGCAAGTGTCATCGAGCAATTTAACTAAATTTTTTTATATAAGACAAACGAGGAAGTGGGTCACCTGATGGTAAATGATCACCGCCGCCCATGAACACTCGCAACACCAGAGGAGTCGCGGGTGCTGGCCTACATAAGAGTCAGCAAACCAGTTCCAGACCCTTCTCCCCACCCCGATGAGCTCTGGCAACCTTACTCACAAGCAGAAACACAACATTAAGTTATTAATGTTATTATTAAATAATGTCTTCTGTAAGGTGGAGCTACTTCCCCAGTCGGACTGCTTGCATTTTGAGCGAATAAACGCTGTGCCCTACCTCTCTTAAACATCAAACTCAACTACATGCTCTTGTGGTAGTCATGCTGATCCCAAACTAGGCAGATCCTGTACTATGGCAACATAAATTACATCCAGACACTGAACACAAAATCGTACTCATCTGTCAAAGTCAGGGTCATTAACCACTAGACCAACAAACCATCTGCACTTACTTATATTATTTTGTTTAATATTTCTTCCGTAATACGAGAAAATACACGTTCCCTAAAACGCTGTGGAATTCCGCACAGATCCTATGACATTCAAAACTATTCGGCAATCTTCAAAGCGTGTTAACAGAGAGGGTAACATGATTCGCTCTCATTTTTTATCATGCCATATGTGGACGTCACAAGTCTTTGTCGTCGTCTTTGTCCCAAGTGTGAAGCTATTTGCACGCTTTGATTCCTTTGGCGGCCTATTTTCGTCATACAAAGTATTAATTTCAATACTAGTAAGAAGAAAGAAGAAAGAATATATATTTATTAGACACAAAGTACATCAGTATAAATTAAGTAAAAGTAATAGCAATAAGAGTACAACACACAGAAGAATACATAAAAAAAAGTGATACTTATAAATAACAATGAATACATTTTTCTATAACATAATTTTACGCACCTCTTCGATGTAGTACCCATACTAAGCACCTTTGTGACTAAAAGGCCACAGTTCAGCATTCTGCCACAGATGACTGTATCGCTGATTTTCAACTGTGGCCAACGGCCATCCATATAAAAATAAATATAAATATGACGGTGTAATAGAACATATTAAATAATGCAAGGAGTTGAAAAATAAAATAAATACATCCAGGAAATAAAAACAGGTGGTAATAAAAAAACGTACACTATTGTCACAGAATAGTAATAGTAGTAATAGTAGCAGTACTCCATTAAATAGTTTTACTAATAATATTGACCTGATTTTATTTATGGAATCTTTGACTTTATTGCAAATTGTTTTAAAGCCTCATTGGTCTAGCGCCAGCGTGTCCAACCGCTTATAATGTGGTAAACACGGCTACATATCAAGCTATATATTTCCAGTAGAAGCTGATCTCGCGTTTTGTAGGACAATTTTAATGGTATTTTTTGTTTTGCAAGTAATTAACAATCCAGAGTAGGGAAGTGGGTGGTGTTACAACCCCATGCCTCCCCGTCTTCGAAGAACAAGAGAATAAGAGAATGGAGACTTCACCTGTGTTTGCGTACATAGGTGTTCATTATAATATTTTCCTCACAAATGACTATTCTCCTATGTAATGGTATCCATGGTCGATGTTGGTTCACGAAGACATTATTTATTTACCAGCCGTGCCCTGCGGTTTTACGAGCGTTAAATTTTATAAATTATCATAGCTCGTGATAGCGTGATAATATGTAGCCTATATGTTGACCCGACCTCTTAGTAATATTCATGAAAAATTTGAAGTAAATCCATGCAGTACTTTTTGAGTTTAGCCCGGACATGCATACAGACAAACAGACATACAGACAAAAATTCTAAAAACTATATTTTTGGCTTCAATATCGATTGTAGATCACGCCTCAAGTATCCTATTTAAAAAATATTCAATGTACAGTTTTGACTTTCCTACGATTTTATTATATGTATAGATATGGATTTGTTTCTGGCTGATTCCAATGAATGAATTCCAAGAAACTTCTTTCTTCTTTTAAATTCCTTCTGAAATTATGTCTTAAATCAAGCAACCCAAGTAACATTTTTATTAATAGACTCATTTAAAAGCTCACAATTCATATATTTCATTACTATTCATCTAAATAACCTTGATCTTAATTGTTTTTAAAAGAAGTTAACTCTTCTTAAACAAGGCAAATGAGCGGCATTGGTTCAACCTGTGACCCACAAAAAATTGCTGACACATGGACATGACCCACACCCGTAATTTAAACCATAATTGATGCCATGTGTTTAACTGAGTATAATTTCATGTTTCATTATCTTTAGTATATTGTGTTTATCTTAAGTCTAGGAAGCTTTCACTGCTTCACTGAGCAATAGGGGCGAGGGAGGGCTGAAGCCGTCTATCAAATAAAAATACAAACTAAATAACTCGGTCGAAAGTGACTACACCCTATTTGGTGTTCGAATTTCGGTCCGAGGAGGTCAATGATATGGAGAGTTATTGGGTTAATTTTTTGGGGCGTTTAGTCCAACTGTCATTTGTTAATGCGCGAAAACAAAATGCATCTACTCGTCTTATTTAGATCCGATGAGGTGATTTCATCGATACTTCTTCAAATAAATCTATGACGAGTCCGTAAATAGTGAGTTATCATAATATCGTAACTTTAAATCTACAAAAATACTTTAAAGTAAATTCAGATGTGAAAAAAACACTTAGTGCCGATTTCACCGTTAAAATTGAACGCGATCAATGGACGCTAAAATCAGTTACAGGAAGCGGAACTGACTTTAGCGCCCATTGATCGCGTTTAATTTTAACGGTGAAATTGGCTCTTAATATGGAGTAACAACCACCGTTTTGTCGTGTTTTAACGTACATAATGTACAGACGCCAGCACATCCAGCTACCCCAATCTGTCAAATTACTTTTAAAGATTTTTATTTTTATCACAAAAGCACAAGGTTCACTTTCGATTGGGGAAATTTGACAGATTTAAGTAGCTTGATGTGCTGGCGTCTTTACCAAACATTGTACACATTTGTCTGTATATTATTGCACAAAATAAACTTATATATTATTTTCCTTCCACTGCACTGATACTGCAATATTGTACTTTTATATGTTCGTACCTAATCTTAACAGAATGGGGCCCAAATAGCCATAAACTTTTTTTTTATTAGGCAGGGGGAAAGCTTCCGCATGCCACCCGCAAAAAGTGTCTGCATGTGGGTATGTCGGACTTGCACCGACTAAACCTACCTGCCATGGACTTCTCTTGGCGCCTAATGGGGGAGCCCCGGGAACGCGGATATGCTGCTCCGGTGCCCCCCTTTTGCGCTTTGTCCCAGATGGTCGGGACACGAACCCTGGGAGAGCTCGGGATTGCCCTCCCCTATTGCCGACTTTTGCCAGTCCGGGACAGCGACTGTGCCACAAACCGATCGCTGTCTTCCCTAAGCTGCTTGCACGTGGCGGCAGTAGAGGACCATTCTCCCACTGCCACCGCAGACTCGAGGGGAGTTGGACTACCGTCTGCCGCCGCCGCCTCCTCCGTCTACGAGCGGGATCAGCTCGTTCCCGATCCCGCTCGGCGGCCTCCTTCTGGAGCAAGACTGCCTCACAGAAGGAGACCAAGGCGTCCCATTTGGTGGAGTTACCCGCCAGCATCGCGCCTACGATTGCTGGTGGCGACAGATCCCGTCCGATCTCAGCAACCAGTACTCGCCTTTCGGCCTCCCAGGCCGGGCACTCCTCCAGCGTATGCTGGGCCGAGTCCATGTCGCTTCCGCAGTGGTGACAATGTGTCGTCACTTCTCGGCCGATGCGGCTCAGATACTCACCGAAACACCCGTGTTCGGTGAGTATCTGAGTCAGCCTGTAGGTGACGTAACCACCCTTCCTTCCCACCCAAGCCTCGAGGTGAGGCAGGATAGCACCGATGGCACGTTGGCGCGCGTTCAGGCGCAACTCAAGCCGTGCGCGCCACTGCGTTAGTACGCGCCGGTGTGCATCCCGTCTATAAGCAATGAGCGTCTGTTATGAAAATTGGCAAGTTAATTACTAAGCACAATAATTAGATAAACTGCAGCAATACAATTTGTCATTAGACACTCGAAGTGGTTACCCAGGTAGATAAGACGAGCAAGGTTTGATCTACTTTTAGTATGCGCATTTGATTTTCGAGCACGAAAAAGAGATTGACGAACTCGTTGACTTACGTGTTTAGTAAGTATCCACATGTTTATTATGTAACTCCATGGAATTATCACTGTTTGTGAAGAGAAATAAATAATTTTTGTATTGTATTTTGTATTGTATAGTAAAATAAAACACATTGCATGACCCCAGTCACAATTCATGGCTGGTTGCGTACTGTTACATCCCTATTTCCGCTGGTTACTGCTGAGTTGCAATAATCGCCGATTGACACAAATGCCAACCAGCAAATCAGTAAATACTGTATATAAACTCGCGTTTTTACTGTTTCCTACAGTGTATTATTCTCTGGTGAAATTGCTGCCCAGCTACGGAATGCTCATAGATCTGCCGGCTGGCTTTCAGCAAGGAAACTAGAAGTAATATATTCCGGGTCGTCACTCTGCCCTCCACTAGGGCAATCGCACAAGTCCAAATAACAAAGTTATTATTAGTGATTCCTATTTAAAAAACAGTCTAGTGTTAAAAATAAAATAAAAGTAGTGCTATTCACTCATGTAGTTTTTTTTTTAAACTACCGAGTCGCACAAACTAACAGTACGTTTGGCCTTAAGTACTAAGACTCACCCTTAACTTGCAAAAGCAGCGTGATGGCTTTGCCTATCAAAAATAATAATGATGTAGGTATTAATTTTCAAATTATTGTTATTAAATTAATACCAATTAGGTCTTCCACACAATTGTTATATGAGATCCTTCATAGAATAGAGTTTTGGAAAATTAAATACTACGAAGGGTTACGAACATGAGAAAATCTATATTTACGAAAGCAAGCTATGATTATGATTAGTCACTTGTTCACTTTGACTTGGACAACCTTCAGGTTTATAAATGAATGCCACGATTTAAATTATAGTTAAAAATGACTTCTGCTGTGAACACTATCTTCTTCTTGGTTTGTTCATGTTTTATTGTGTAATAGGTGTTCATAATAAGTCAAGACTATTATATAGTGACTTTGCAAAAAATAATAGATATCCAGGTCATAGCAATTTTCATATAACAAAAGGCCCAGTGACGTAAAAGACCATAATTAATCTCAGCTGTCATAAAACGGTTCTTTATCTTTCATTGGGGACACGTTTTATAAGTAGCTTATTATATTTCTACTTCTTAAAGTCTCAGTTTGGTTTGTTGCCAAGATCAAACTTGTATTGCTTTGTTTCTACATCATTGTTAGTTTATATTTTAATAACTAATAAACAATCTAGGCACACGACAGTATGTCAGTCAAGTTTCTTTTATTCTATATATTTTTACAAATCATTTAGGGCTACTTTCGCCAATCCGGTTTAATCAGAATTTATCAGACTATTTAATAATAATTAAGAACGTAACACATTTTCCTTGAAAATCCATTGCAGGTATTAATTGATCATTTTTATTCATGCAGCTAACTCAACCTTTACCTTGATATTTATTGTTATTTTTTTTAATTTATTAAATCAAGCAACCCATGAATCTTTATTGTAAATACTTATTTAAAAGGTGACTATTCATATATGCCATCAATATTCGTCTGAATAACCTTGATCTCAATTGTTTAACAAGTCTTTGTCAAACAAGTCAAATGAGCAGGATTGGTTCAACCGGTCAACTACAAAAAGTTGCTGACACAATCATGGACACAGCAATAAATAGATTAAAAGAACTACTATAAGACTTGGCACCCGATATTCTCAACTCTTTTATTGGGGACTTCTTCTACCTTAGAAGTGGTTTATACTGAACTTGGCTAATGTTCCACTTTTATGCTAAAATAAATGATAACAGTTTTATTTTTTTATGGAATTCCCAAAAATAAGACTTGCACACAAATCCAAGCAGTGTTGTTTGGACTTGCGTGCCATCAATGAATCGAATCGGACAAATCAATGTTTATAATGCAGGCCTCACCGACGACTGATGTATGTTAGTCTGTTGGAATGATCGTAGAAGGAAAAGGAAGCTCTTGTCATTTGTCTGTCTGGTGCTTAGGACGGCACGACATATAGTACAAAAATACTCAAGGACCAAATTCTCCTATGATTGTCAAACGCTGTAGAATGAGATATTTCTTCTCGGTATGTGATTGGCTGGATTTATTGATGGATTGGCTTGGAAATAAACAATAAGTTCAAAGGTTCATTCTCATTAAAGGGTTTGACGGGTATGTTCAGTTGTAAGGAGATTGGCGGGTGTAACACACAGACGGAAAAATGGTTTCAGTACATCAAAAAGAGTACGGAAATAATAGTAATAATTGAATTTTCCGTTTCGTATACCATTTGTTAATAGTGTCGATAGAAGTCTGAATTGGGAAAGGCTTGTTAAGGATTTTACAGAAGTACAGGTAACAGTTTATTCTGAAAAAAGGGAAAGTTATGTTTTCGCGGGCGTAAAACTAATATAGAGTAGGTAAGAACATGTGGAGACAAAATAAAGACCTAGCATTACTCTTTATTGGATCGGATAAATAGAAATTCACTTTTGGCACGGTATCTTATGCTCTTATTTGAGAGAAGTTCCCTTGCGACGAGCAAGACGTTTATTTTTTGACTTTGTTCACTTTTTACGTAAATCACGCTATTGACTGCAGCTTTATTGAAAGCTCTAGACACGTTGAGATGCTCCAGAATTAAAGCGCCAATAGCGTAGCTATGGAAACCAGTAATCACACAAATAAATTAATTTAAATGTAGTTATTTTTATTATTCAACGACATACGGAAATGCCAGTGGTCCTTGACTTGGGTAACGGAAGGGTTAGAGTCAGTCCCAGCTATCTCATTTGCGTGTATCTAATACATATAAATTAGATCAAACAAAATGTGCACGCATAAAATAGCAGAAATAACGTAAGGGTACTTGCACCCTTTTGTTATTTTTAACTTATAATTTAAGACTAATCTAATACATATACACCGCATAATAAAATATATGTGCTCATGTTTCTTGATTCAGCGGACATTTTCTTCATTATGTATTTAAACATAATTAAGATAATGTTTATTGAAATATACAAAAAGGTAGAAAACTTTTCTTTGTATTATATAATATCTACTACAATAACGAATATTTTGCTAACACTTTATTTTTACATACCAAACCTACAAGTACTCGTATTATTAAAATTAAAACTCATACAATGGGGTCCACGACAATTCGTCGACAAATATTTGATCGACATGACAATTAGTCGACAAATGTTTAGTCGACATTTATTTTGGTCGAAATTCATAATTCGTGACAAATCAATTGGACGACAAATCTATCCAAGGTAACGATCTACTATCTACCTTCATGGATCCTATGGACTGTAATACTGTATTTTGAAGTTCAAAATAACGATGAACTGTAGCCCTAAAGTACTGAAACGCGACTCACGTTAGTGCGAAGGCAAGGCAAGGCATGCCATTATGGAGATATCCATGGTTAATGTTTTTCTAGCGCTCGGCGGCCGCTGCCGCGGCACGCTCGCTACGCTCGCTCGCCTTCGCGCGCCAAATAGTCACCGTTCTAACCTAACCTAACCCAAACGATGTGGAATACTTTTCGCACTAACGTGCATCGACTAAATATCAATGTTGATGAATTTACTGTCGACCAACCGATTGTCGACTAATTGTCATGTCGACCAATTGTCGTTCGATCAGTTGTCTAGGTCCGCATACAATGTGTCCATTGCATTATGTTTATTTCGTTAAAAAAGGCTAACCAAGTAAAATAGTTTACGAACCTATGCTTTTCAAAAATTCGCGTTATTAAATTCCGCGTATTTGCCAATGAATGTTAACAATATTACTCAAGTTTTTTGTAAACTTTATCTACATTTATGAAAAACTATATGATTACATTTCCTGAAGAATTTATAATACATATTATATTTTGTAAACGGCGATATGGTGATAATAATATGTTAATTGTTAAAATTGAAATATTAAAAAAATATATTTATAAAACAAGCATAATCGGCAGAAAAATAATTTTAAATTGAAAAAGTATAATACTTACACAATTTAAAATTGTTTGAAGTTTTTGTTAGCCGTTTGTGAATGATTTCTATCCATCATAAGACTTTGACTTAAGTTTAAAAACTTTATAAATAAAAACACGAATAATCTATAAGACGTAAAAAATACAACTTTAGCAGCCTAGTAAACGACGTCTAATTGTTAAATAGTCTGTGTACAACCATATTGACATAATACTACTTCGTATTTATAACTATTTTAAACAAAACATACACGTCCTTTAAAAGTATAATAGTTTTTAAATGTCGAACAAAAAACATGGAAGACAATAGACTATAATCAAACGACATAATGTTCTTTTAAAAGAATGTCACCATATGGCCGACGGAGACAATAAAACGCGATAATATCAGTGACAGTTGGTCTACCAAGATTACACTGTTAATTACTGCTTTAAGCTCATTTTATTTTTAACTTTGTGTGAATATAGGGG
Source organism: Pseudoips prasinana (assembly GCA_951640165.1). Classification (NCBI taxonomy): domain Eukaryota; kingdom Metazoa; phylum Arthropoda; class Insecta; order Lepidoptera; family Nolidae; genus Pseudoips; species Pseudoips prasinana. The sequence goes on from OX621244.1 coordinate 15,510,637, forward strand.
GTTTACTTTGAGATAAATATGCTTAATGGCTATGTTATATAGGCTTTTAAACTTTAAGGTAAGCCAAGCAAGACTATAAGCTCTTAGAGTAACGATAATGTTCTTTTGTAACAGAAATACGTTTTGCTAAATTAAGCCCTTGTAAAACAATAAGATATAGATAACTGATAGGTATACTATATATATTACTTTTCTTTTATAAATACATACTTCTACTACTACTATATATATAATCACACCCAAACTCAGGACAAACAGATAAGTTCATGGACACATAAGATCTGTCCTGGGTGGGAATTTAACCCACGACCAGCGGCGTGAAAGGCAGGCATATACCAACCACGCCTCTAGTAATAAATAGAAATGCCGATGGAAACATTGAAAGGAGCAGTTGTCGGTGTCCAGATACATTGTAAATTCCGAGGGTGCGCCCATAGGTTACACCCTGAATTTAGACTACAATATATTGGTATATCCTCAGGCTAAAAAGTTGCATAGCCATTGACCTATATGATATAAGTCTAGAGCCGTAAGAATTGCTAGGCTCAAGTGGCAGTGGGCAGGGCACATAGCTCGTAGAACCGACGGCCGCTGGGGCAGAAAGGTTTACGAGTGGCAACCACGAACCGGAAGACGCAGCGTGGGCAGGCCTCCTACAAGATGGACCGATGATCTTGGAAATCGCTGGATACGGAGAGTGCAAGACCGGCAAATGTGGAGATCTTTGGGGGAGGCCTTTGTCCAGCGGTGGGCGACTTTTGGCTGATATGATGATGATAATATTGGTATACCGTGGGTAACACCCCGGTAAGCAGTAAACTATATAACTTGCTTCTCCATAAAATGAAACATGATTTTGAGAAAACTGCCTGTTAATTTATATGCGCAAATTGCTTTATATTTTAAAACTGTGTCATTTAGTCTCGAACATAATCCATTGTCCTAAGTGTATATCCATGTTTCAATAATGTTTCAATAACCTTATGGTACTAACAGCTTTCCGAAGTACTAAACATTAGGGTATTGACGTGTCACCGTAACATATTCCATTAGGCTTGTTCAACGTAGAGAAATATCAGGAGTCCTAGTTTTTTACTTGGAGTATTCTTACCGCTGCCATAAGAATACTTCAAGTGCAAATTCAAATTCATTAATCAAGTGTAGGTGCTCATAGCTAGTTGCAGTCACCAGTATTTAAGTGATAGGTGGTAGCAACTAAGCCCGCGGTCAGACTATAGATGGGTGACTGGCAAAGTGGTTTAATTGGTGATTATCTCAATGCTTTCTTACTTACTTATCTTACGTATCGTATGGGTAGTGGTTGCCCTAGTCAGAGTCAGAGTTGTTCATGCCGCCCAGTAGGCCTATCACATGGCTTAACGACTACAAACGGAACCGACAGCTTATCGTGCTCTCCGAAGCACGGAGACGCTCAGAAATTAAACCACATTGGTTACCCATCTAGGGACTGACCGCGAGCCTAGTTGCTTAACCTCTTCAATCACTTACGGACCGGTGAGAGCATCTAGCTATGAAGCGCTTATTTAGCCATCGGTCTCAGTGGTTTTCGTTAGATAGAGTCTACCCAGGTGTCTTGAACAAATCTGACACCTAGTCAAACATGACTATACGGTAAAGAACAAGATCAAGTATAATTATTTCAGTATTAAATATTGAATTCGGCAGCACATATATCACAGGGTTTAAAGTATTCGCTTCTAGGGTAAGCGCCTCAGAGCTCTCTCGTTTCGGATTTGATCCCTACACAGATAAAATATTTATGTGACCTATAAATACCAACTATGTATGAGCCTCTCTAATACCTAAATCTGTGAGCTCTTTCACGCGTTTTAGTTGTCTTTAAACAAACACAGAATATAATTAACGACTCAAGGGCGTATAAAAACGGACCGTAAACCAGACCTTGGCAACATCTGTGTAATAAAGGTGTGTAACGACTTCAGTAGTTCAAGTCTGGATACACTTTATCCTATTACAGTAGAAAGACTGTACTGGTGTACTTCTAGTAATGCTTTACTGTCATGCTCGTTGAATAAATACACACAGCTAACACTGCCGGACATAATCAAAATTTCAATCGAAGCTTATGATTACGACGTCATCAACAGACTTAATTACGCAGCGAATAAACTATTATCTCCATCTATTGATATACGACTCAAAATAGATTATCAATAAAACGTCAAAGGACGTAAATACCTTTTGTTGATAGTAGTAAGTCTCAAAATAGTAAAGCTGATAACTGTTTAGTACTTCCATCGATACATCACACACCTGGGCGTCTCTCTAGACAGTCGATGGGGCTTCGAGGAGAACTTTGAGCTTCAGGCCCCGACGAGTGCGCCGGTTAACCGTACGTTACATCTTTTTTTTTTTTTTGCCTCCTATTATGGAGCAACACGTTACATCTTCTTTTGCCGTGTGATGTCCATACGGATCGCAACCTGCACAAAGGAGACCACGGCGTCCCATGTGGTGTAGCCCGCCAGCATCGCATAAACATTATGCGATGCTTGCGGGCTACACCACATGGGACGCCGTGGTCTCCTTTTGTGAGGCACTCATGCTCTAGAAGAAGGTCGCCGAGTGAGATCGGAAGCGATTCAATTTTGCTCTCAGACGAAAAAAGCGTCGGGGTGGCAGTGGCAGCTGGTAGCCCGACTCCTCTCGGGACTTTAGGGGCAGTATGAGAAGTGTCCTTTACTGCCGGCATATGCAATTAGCTCCGAAAAGAGAGTGAACTTGCTATAGTGCAGTCGCTGTGCCGAACTGGCAGAAGTTGCTAATTCGGAAGGGCAATCCAAAACCCTCCCGGAGTACGGGACCACACCATCTGGGTAGGCATTTCCCCTGCCTTATCAACAAAAAATAATAAAAAGGAGGCTATTACTATTTCACAGGACGATAGAGACGAATGAGGGCTTAAGCCGTATAGGTAAATACAACCACAAACTAAGTATTTTGCGTCAGAGACCTCCCTTTTGGGCATCGACTCTGAGTGGTTACAAATACATGAGTCAGTTTATACGTCTTGCGTAACTGTTAATTTTGAGCAGTTACCGTAGCCTGTGAGGTTGAAAAAAGCGAACTATTTTAACTCCTTGATGATTTCAGGAAATTTTAATCATGCCCATGACCACAAAATTAACATAATGATGCAGATATATAATATCCTGGAACATTATAATCATACGGCCATCAGAGAGCCATCTGGTTAGTTTAAGTGGCGCTTGTACCATAGAAACGAGATAACTAATATAGTACGTAGTGCTTACAGGTTTCATGAACCCAACATCCAGCGGTTGGAGTCTTTGTGTGCAGTGAGGTGGAAAGCACAATAATATAACACCATTTTCGCGAGCCAAATCAATGACCTCTAGAGATTTAACGTGTGTTGCATGACCGTCTAGCAATAAAAGGGCTGGATTATCTTTAGTGGAATGCGACCACTCAATGAATCTCTTGAGCCAGAGGACAAACAAGGGACCCTGGATCCACCCAGATTCGTGACATTCTCCCCAAGACCCAGTTGGTGCCCCATCAAGTAACTCCGGTTTCATACGCTTCCTTGGAAATATGAACATTGGCGGCATATAGTTGCCAACTGCGCTGAAGCAGAGAATTGTGGTCATTAGTTTTTCCCTTTCTGCGGAGGTCAGTGTTCCTACTTGTCTTTTGCCACAGGTAGCAAGGACTTTAGATTGACTTTTGGGCACTGTAGACACACCTGTCTCGTCAACATTGAAAATTCTTTGTGGAGTAAACTTATGTTCATCGTAAACTTTTTCTAAAAGTTGAAAAAAACTGCTACTCTATTGAACCCCATAGCGCTAGCTGCTGATGTTGGTTCAGGTTTTCTGTAACTAATATCTGGATGTCTTTTAAGAAATCCTTTTAACCAATCTATACCAGCCAAACCGCTCTCTGAATCAAATTTATGAGGAATTCCATTTTTTTGGGCCGCTTCAAACGCAAGTTTCCGCAGGTCACGTGAAGTCAGTCCATGAAACCGTGCTTCCATCAGTTTTATGTAATCAATTAATTCTCTCTCTTGATCGGGAGAAAATACTCTTTGGAAATGGCCCAGTTTCTTTCGAAAGATGCTGTCGTCTGTCTTGAACGTATCGTTCTAATGTTGTTTGTGGTACGTTGTGCATATTTGCTGCTTTCCTGTAGCCCATTTCTCCGGACACCACACTGTGTACAGCTTGTTTCATGGCTTCCATAGACCATGAATGTTGTTCAGTCTTTCTCTTGTATGTGCGGACCATAGTGGCTAAAAAGGTAAAAAAATAAATAGATTACAACTTAAAAATCTTTAAAACGGGGCAAAGTGGGGCACTTTTATTGAATCTAAAATTGGGGCATAGTGGTGTACCTCACTTTGCCCCAGGTGCCATACCCCACTATGTCCCACCGGCTCGTTCAAAATTAAACACAAACTAACGGCATCCTACCTTTGATTCAATGACCTTGTGCTTTTTGATTAAGAAATCCGGAAGGATACTGATTCAAAATAAACAATAACACACGACAGTATACGAGTACGTTTTAGAAAGAATTGCTGTTCAATTTCACAAAAAAATTTAAGAAAAACACTGGTTTTGATATTTTTGTTTATATCATACAAACACTTGACGAAATTGCGTCGTTCACCCACGATGGTCACGCGTCGTCTAACGACCAATCAAAGCGAGCCATTTAACCGTTTATTTCGAGCTGCGTAGGGCTCACCCCGCTATACCCCGTGACCCCGCTATGCCCCCCCCCCCTCCCCTATATAGATAATTACATCCAGACTCAGGGCAAACAGACACGTTCATGCACACAAATATCTGTCCTGGGTAGGAATCGAACCCACGCACGACCTGCGGCGTAAAAGCAAACATTTATCAACCAGTAGGAGAGTGCAGGGGACGTGAAGTACTTTTCCATAGAGCAAAAAATTCTGTATCATACTTCGGTGAAAATTTAAAAATATTTTTTTATCTCAAATCTAGTTTAATAACGTTTGTGCTCAAATCAATTTTAATAAAATTTTCTCAGCCCTTGAAAAGTAACAGACAGGTCTTTTAACTAGACTGGGGATCTTGTAATATTGAATTTACTAAAGATTTCAGATTTCATATTAAATTGGCACAAATAACGTAAGAAAGCAAAACTATTAAAAAACGGTTATTAAAGTTTTGGGATAAAAGTAATTTAAGTTCTTAGCAGGGAAAATGTGAGAATGCTCTTTCCTTTTCTCGAAAAATGACGTCATATATTAGTATGAATTTTATATTAGGTCGCGGTCTTTATCGAACATGATTTTTAAATCCGTACTATTTCGTTAGTTTTGATGCAATTAGATTATAAGGCTTTATATGTGGCCAGTTTTAATTAGTATTAAAACTGGGTATTTACTATTAGGTGGTATACTGAAGAATATGAATAATGAGTTTTATAAAAAAATATTTCAGGATCAAACAATTGAAACAACAGAATGGAAAAAGGATTTTTAGAATTAAATCGAAAGAGTTAATGAAGAATATTGCTTCCGGCGGGTCAATTCCTTTCAATTTAACAGTAGAACCGTGATCCTGCTAATCGGAATATTATGTTTCAATTCCTTTTCAGATAAGCGGAAACATTTTTAAACTTCTATCGCTTTTGTATCGTTATTCTCGCAGTAAGTATTGGGAAAATGTTTACTCGTAATCGGGCATATTTTTATAACAAGCATATCTTACTCATTTCGTAATTATACCTGTTATTCCACTTATTTTTTAAAGTTAGTTTATAATCTCTTTGTGAATTACTTGTCAACTTCATATTTCAATAACCTGTTAAACTGATGATAGTGTCTAAAATATTCCGTGGTGACATGTTGAGATTTTGGATTTGCCTTCACTTTGCATGCAAGTGCTATTGATCTGCTAGTGTTCAAGGTTTATGATGTACTTGCAATATGGCTACAGAAATACATCAGTGACTCCACGTAAGCTCGATATATTTGTTCAAATACAAATATTTAAATTACTTAATTTAATATCCTTTGAAACATACACATTTCAAAATAATTAAATGATTATTAAAATTTTAGATATACTTATAAGTGACTAAAATACCAAACTTGCCCTTGAACTGTAATTCTATCAAAATTTGAAAATATAATTCAAAACTATATTCACCGTATAGAAGCGGTACCAAAGTAAAGTTTAAGTTAACCTATAGTTAACCATTGCCGAGCTGTAGCCTATATATGCGTTCAACAGCCTATTTTGAAATCCTCCATTTATATACTTCCGCGTTCCATAAAGAACCCTTAAAGTTTTAAGGTTCCGGAGTTTAAAAGGGTGCAGGTACTGCCCTTTGGGCAATATATTTTATTTCCCCAAAAATTTAGTTATATCTTAGTATTACGTATCGAATGAAAATGTCGCATATCTTCATTTTGAATTTCATCCACATGGCCCAATCACTGTTTAATCATTTTACTTTGACAAGTGTTATTTGTTATTATTACTATAATTGTTTTATCAATATGTACAGGTTGCATTAATTCCTAAATTTAAGCCTTCACCGTGTATATAGTTGTCTTTTTTATTTACGGTTCAAATTAAAAGTGTATCTAAGTAAAAACATAGTAAGATGTAGTTGGAAACCTAAACTAAAAATAAATGAAAACTGCAAACACTTCTGCCGCGACTAGCAAATTATAAAATTAGTATTAACAGTATTCTAATTATATTATATTATATTAATATACATCGCACAAAAAGAAGTTTTTCTGAATTACTCGGATATAAGATGATTTTTCCAAGGAGGGTTTCCTTGTATCCTATTCCTATAAATACGAGTAAAACGGTTTTTAAACAGATTTATCTCATCCACTGGTTATATTCATTGTGTGAAAGTAACTTTTTACTGCATTGACTAGTTTGAAACCCAAAGTTCAACAATAACTCTAGAAAACATGAATTCTGCTAGAAATCACTATGATCAAGCTTTATTTAATCTATTTTTCTTTTACCTACATAGAGACGTACAGTAAATTAAAAAACTTGAACATTTAAAATTAAATTTTCAGTCGTATTCACTTTGAAATGCACACGACTATATTTCTTTATATCTTGTACGTTCTATTTTTAAATCTCTTTTGGGAAATTATTAACTAAAAAATAACAACAAAACTGTGTGTTTCATGGTTTGTTTTGATTTATTTGGATTTATTTGCATTAAATGGGAACGGGCATTTTTTATAGTGTACCTAAATCCACTATTGCAACGTTGCTTGTACAACAGATCGCTAAAAGACATTCTAAGCTTCAAGTTTTCTCTAGAACCATGTAAACAGCTCTAAGTGTTTTCCCATCTCTCTTTGACATTAGTCGACAAACCCAAACGACGCTCCCTCATGCATATACTCTATGTACTGATGGAATGTTTAATTTATTTAGATAGTCTCCAGTTCCGTAAACCTGAAGGCACAAACCTAATTACGTTTGTAATAAATATTCACTAGCGATAAACTTTGTGAATAATTTACGATGGTGTAAACGTTTAATTTTACCACGGTTTCGGGTAATGCGTAGGAGGGTTCATTTTGAGGCACTGATATTATAGTCCTTCTATTTCTGAGATTTATATCTAATCTTTAAAATAACCTTGCGTTGCGGGACTCAGTTAAGAGCGAAGCTCTTTACGCTATTTCTTCAATTTTATTTGCAATTCCATAGGGAGCTCTAGATGAACGTACATACGTTTTAACGCAATTTCATTATTTTTCTTTGTTTCATTATTAAGGTATGCCTTAATAATGAAAGCGCATTGTGCGCGACTGGTTGTATGCAACCAGTTGCGCACAATGCTCTTTTGCTTGAATTTTGATTCTTGCATGCACATTCGTGAGAAAAAGAAAGAAAATTGTTTGAAGGGGGTGTGAGCGATAATTATATGAAAATAAAATATTTTCTCGTCACATTATAATTTTTTATTACATTTTGTTTTACATTTTTTTGTATCCTAGCAACCAAAAATCAACGACAATAAAAACTATGAAAAGTCATAAAACGTTGTATAAGAGAAAAGAGTATTTAATGGCAGTCGGCCACATCCTCCCCTTTTTATAATAAGATGATTTTCTTAAGAGGTCGTCGCAACGTCCCCGCCATAGTCCTTACATCCACCACTCTCGTAATACCATCTCTGCCGGGATATGTAGCAGTTATTACGCCTCGTGGCCAGGTTCCCCTAGGCAAATCTCCGTCGGCTATGAGTACAGGATCTCCAATGTTGACCGGACTCGACACGCCTCGAACACGTCGTGGGGCCAAAGTCGGCAAGTATTCTAAAACCCACCTTCGCCAAAAGTGATCGGCTAATCGTACTGCTTTTCGCCACCCACTTCTGCTGCACAGGTCAGAATCGGTAAGTTTGGCTGGCAATGGACGACCAGATGATGAACCGAGCAGAAAATGTGTCGGTGTCAGGGCTTCTGGGTCAGTTGGGTCAGACGAGACGTGAGTAATGGGCCGCGCGTTGACTAATGCCTCTGCCTCGAGCAAAAGCGTCGCGAGGACTTCATCAGTTGGGGTGCGTTCTCGAAGTGTTACTCGTAGAGCTGTCTTCACACTTTTCACTAATCGTTCCCATGCTCCTCCCATGAACGGAGCTGAAGGTGGAATGAAAACCCACTCAATTTTTATATTTGAGGCGTAGTCTGTAACTGCTTGACCATAAAGCGCACGCAGTTGCCGGTTCGCGCCGACAAAGGCCGTTCCGTTGTCAGAAAATATTTGGCTTGGCGTACCTCTTCGTGATATAAAACGGCGTAGGCACATTATAGCCGCATCAGCTGACAGGCTGTGTACCATTTCAAGGTGTACAGCCCTGGTAGTTAAGCATGTAAACAGAGCAATCCATCGTTTTTCTTGTTTACGACGCACCATCACTTGTAACGGGCCAAAGTAGTCGACTCCAACAAATGTAAAAGGTCGTTTGTGATGCGAGAGCCGAGCTTCAGGCAAATCGCCCATAGGTGGTTGTAAAGGCTTTCCGCGTAGCAACTTACATTTTTGGCAGTTATATACGATCGATCTGACTGTATTTCTCAGACTCAATATCCAAAATTCTTGCCGAAGTTCATTTATCACGGTCTCCGTGTTAGCATGTGCGAATTTCTCATGGAAATGACTGACAAGTAGGCGCACGGCTTGGTCTTTTCCGTCTAGTAAGATTGGATGTTTGGTATGTTGTTGAATGTTTTTGACAGCGCTTATACGTCCTTGCAGATACATCAATCCATCTTTGTTTATAGATGGGGACAGGCCCACGAGACGACTTTTAGGTGAAATGGGGAGTCTTCGCAGGAGGCATTGTAATTCTTTATCGAATGTATTCTTTTGACTTTGGCGTAGGATGTGGACTTGCGCGATTTCTAGGGCTTGCGCATTTAACGGCCTGAAATGCATCTGGGAATTTTCAGATAAATTGCTGTGTTGGGAAAGAACAAAATTATGTGAAATCCCCTTAACCCTTACAATGCAAGTAGCAATGAACTGGTGAGCTCTAGCAGTTGCCCTTAGAAACCTTAGCCAAGAACTAAAATGAGTTAAATCTGCAACTACTGGTACGGGCAACTCGCTTATGTCATTGTAGTTACAAAGAACGTTGCTAAGTGATGGTGGTGCTGATGAAGTGGATTTTGAACTTGCCAAATCTATATTACAAGCTGATGATTTTATTTCTACTTGCGCCAATGGATCAATGGATACACTACCTACTGGATTAGCTGGCCAATCACTAGAAGCTCGGAGTAAGAATCCAGGACCTGATATCCAGCGTGACTCAACCGTTAAAGTGCAGCTTTTAATGCGTGTAGCGTCATCGGCCACGTTAAGATCCGTGGGAACCCAACGCCATTCAGAAACATCAGTGTTTTCCAAAATTTCACCTACTCGGTTGGCTACAAATGGCTTAAATTTTCGTCCATCACTGCGCAGCCAACCCAACACAGTCATTGAGTCGCACCAGAAGTAGCGACGGTTTGGTTTGACATGGTGAGCCTCGCAAATAAATGAGGCTAAACGAGTAGCTATCAAGGCGGCCTGCAATTCAAGGCGCGGTATAGAAATAGGTTTTAATGGAGATACACGTGTCTTGCTTGCAATTAGAGAAAGCTGCGTCTCACCTAAAGCACCCACAAATCGCCAATACGCGACTGCTACATACGCTTGTTCACTCGCGTCACAAAAAACGTGTAACTCCCTTTCTTCAACAACGATATTATTTAAATTATACCACCGAGGTAATCGTAAGTCTGAAATTGACTTCAAACTGTTATACCACTCGTGCCACACTTTGCGGTCGTCTTCACATAGCTCATCATCCCACTCAAAACCCTTTCGCCACAGATTTTGAAAAAGAATTCTACCTTTAATTACAATCGGTGATAGGATTCCTAAAGGGTCATAAATACGCATGACTTGTGTTAAAGATTGCCGTTTAGTTACAGGAGCCCATGACTCGCCTATTAAGCCGGAGTTGAATTTCAAATGATCGTGAATGGGTTGCCAAATGAGACCTAAAGTGCGAGCCACAGAGTCCTTACATAAATCCACGCCATCTACTTTGTTACTAAATATATCGGACAACAGTTCATCTGGCAACATTGCTAAAGCAGCTGGCTCGTTAGACATCCAGCCACGCATTTCAAATCCGCCGCACTTATGTATAGTCTCTACCTCAGCAGCCAGACGCGCTGCTGTCTCCACAGTATCAACGCTGCTGATAAAGTCATCCATGTAAGTATTGTTTTTGATAACGTCCACGGTCTCGAGAAACTCGTCTTGAAACTCTGTCGCGTTTAAATTTGTTATATAAATTGCCGTTGACGGACTCGAACAAGCTCCGAAGATCATAGAACTCATACGAAATATTTTGATGGGGTCAGATGGATCGTCGCGCCACAGAAATCGTTGTGCGTCCCTGTCTTGCTGAATAATTTTAATCTGTGGAAACATTTCCTTAATGTCAGCTGTTAGGGCAATCCTTCCTTCCCTAAAACGCATCAAAATACTTAGTTGGTTCTGTAAGAGGTCAGGCCCAGTCAGCAACATTGAGTTCAGAGACACTCCCCAAGAACGTGCAGCGGCATCGTGGACAACTCGAAGCTTTGCGGGCTTGTTAGGGTTTATCACCCCGAAATGTGGTATATACCAACAAATACCTGAGGGTTCCACCCTGCTACACTCTTCGGCGTAATTTTTCTCTAATATGTCATGAATATTCTTTCAATATTGTTTGGCAAAATCAGGTTCCCTCAACATCTTTTTTTCTAAACTTTTAAACCTAGCCAGAGCTAAAGGATAGCTATCTGGCGCTGTTATATTATCTGTCTTCCAGAGAAGACCTACTTCGAAACGACCACTAGGCAATCGACGGGCAGTACGACCTAATATATCTAATGCGCGTTGATCGTCAGTACTACGCGCCTCGTGCTTGGTGATTCCGATAGAATCTAATTTATATTGCGCTTTGATAAGCTCTTCGAATTCAGACTTTGGATTATCAAGTTCAGTCAAATACGCATGGCACATTGAATCGGTGGGCGTCAGTGATCGTACGAGGTTAGTCTTAGTGCTGGAAAACCCAAAAAGAACCCAACCCAATGCTGTTCGAATCGCCACCGGTTGTGACTTTGTACCTTTCCTCGTGGCGGTCGCAAGGGATAAATGCCAGTTATCAATCCCTATTACAAGCGTAGGGCAAGCATTGACATAACACAGCTCATTGGATAAATCAGATAGATAAGGATAATGAAGTAGATCATCGCTACTGACTGACTGATTACATACTATTCCTAAATTTTTTATCGAGCGTGCTCTACGAACTGAAAATGTTTGGCTAGAATGCCGGCCTTGAATGTCAAAATTAACGTATTGCACAGATGTTTCACGACATAAACCACCTACGCAATCTAAATAAATTTGTCCCTCAAGACCCTTGGCACCAATCCGAGAGGAAATGTCAGAATCAATAAATGTAGACGTGGAACCGTCATCTAAAAGAGCGAATGTATCGACACTACCTGCAGGCCCCGAGACTGTAACAGCGACTATCTTCAAGAGGGGGCGGAGACTAGAACTTATGTTAGGACTTAAAGTAGAGTTTGTGTGGGTCATTAACTCTCTTGCCGTATTTTCCTCTGTGTTGTTTGTAGTTTTTATAAAAGATGTTGAGTGTGCACATTGTACCTGTTTACTGTGGGCAGATGTCGAAGGAATAAACTCGGGATTATGTAACAATGTGTGATGTTTGCGCATACAATCATTTACTTCGCACTTATTTTTATTTTTATTACACAACCTAAAGTTATGTGAACCTCTTTTTAAGCAACGATAGCAAATTTTATTTTCTTTTATGAAACGCCACCTTTCTTCTACTGACATTGCTTTAAAATTGTCACACGATGACATCTCATGTGCTTGTTTACAAACAATACAATATTTTTTGTAGTCAATTTTAGTGCTTTTAGGTTTATTTCCCGTATAAGATTCCACTTGTGGATCTGAAACCGATTCCGATACAGCATGGGCACGTTCCCGTGGCAAATGTGACGAATCGATGGAACTACCAAAATTAATGTGTAGATCCACCTCTCGCGACAGAAAATTAGACAATAATTCCACTTTAGCACTACTAGACTCCGCAGTAAAGGCAGCGTGATTAGAGGCATAATCTACCCATCGAGTGCGCAACAATGGATGAAGCTTGTTGATAAGTGCCCCGAATAACTCTGGTGAACGCAAATAATCAGTTTCGTGTAGTAGTTTAACCACTTCGACACAGTTGCGCACGCGAGAGGCAAATATAGCGAGCTCTTTAATATCGTTGCCAATCTTAGGCAAGGCACGTATAGCCGCAACCTCTTTCAATACAATTTGCTCCGGACGTCCGAAAAGCCTTTCTAATTCCTGCATTATAATACTGGGATCAAGCGCTGTCACAAGAAGCATACAGACTGCGTCCCGGGCTGCTCCCTTTAAGGCTGTGCTAAGGCGTGCTAGGTTTTCTGCTGCTGTATATGATAATTGGGAATTAATAAATGAACGCTTAAAAACAAGCCAATCCATTGGGCATTTACCGTCAAAGAATGGTAGCTCAATTTTGTATCTTTGTGGATACTTATTAGGCCCTAGCTTGTTTACTAAGCTTTCAAAAGTGTTTACTAGCCGTGAGATATTATCCACATTCTTCCCTTGAGATAGATCAGCTTCGACGGGAGTATCATTAACGTCGGTTGTCGCTCGGAAATGTCTGGGCCGTGATGTCGTTAGCTGGTCTCCTCCCGAAGGCATCGCTACGGCGGCACTATTGAAGTTTGGTGAGAAAGTCTGAAACTGATTAATATTGTTACTAATCTCTAGCTGAGGTGTAGGAACTTGTATTTTAGTAGTAATTTTATTGGCGGCTGAGTCACAGAGTGGTTGGTTTGGTAAGAAGTCATATGTGTCCTTGCAAATTTGGCGCATAACAACATCATCTTTACCCGTCTCCTGTAACCACTCTTTTATACTACCTCTGCTCCTACCACTAGTTGTACCATGTTCGCTATATTCTGCGTCAATCGCTGCAAGTTGGGCTTGGTATTCTGTTTTAGCGACTCCCCTCTCAAGCTCAACCGCTCTAGCTTTCATCTCTGCTTCCTGCGCAGCCAACTCTAATCGTGCGAGGTGACGGGCGTGCTGTGCCTCCACTGCGAGCTTTCTCGCAGTAACCGTCGCGGAAGAGCGGCTCGTGCTTGATGAAATAGAACGGGTTCGGGAATGACTAGGCGTGGATGTCTCGCCTCCAGTACTAGTTTGAGGTACCTGATCATCCGTCGCTAGGTTACCTGAGGGGTTCACTTGCGTATCCTTATCCGATTCTACCAACCGCGTTTGACTACGTGTTACAACCATTGTGCACTGGTTTTACTATTTAAAACAAATCGAAGGACCAATATGTGAGCGATAATTATATGAAAATAAAATATTTTCTCGTCACATTATAATTTTTTATTACATTTTGTTTTACATTTTTTTGTATCCTAGCAACCAAAAATCAACGACAATAAAAACTATGAAAAGTCATAAAACGTTGTATAAGAGAAAAGAGTATTTAATGGCAGTCGGCCACAGGGGGCGTCATGCTTTTACGGGTTTACTGTGCTTTAAACGTGACAATTTCTTTTAGTTAACTTTCATCGCAAGCCGGCCGAACTTCATGCCATTTTTTTATAATTTACACCTGTAGTCTCCTACCCACATACACTCATCCATACATTACAAAACATTAATAGCTTAGACTTCTAAGTGAACGTCATTAGCTTGAAAGTAGTTAAAAGACGTTTAATTTATGATATTTTATCATATTGTAAAATTCATAAGTTTCGTGTTCTTGATCCAAATTAAGTTATAAAACTTAGGTCGGAGCCGTGTTTAACTTCATACTTGTGTGAGATAAATCTGACCCGATCCGAAGCCTATGCCAAGACCTGCTTAGATGGCATGGGGAAGAAAGCGAAGTCTTGTTCCTTTACAGCATTTGATCTATGATACAGTTAATCTTATCTTTATGTGTTTTCTTATGATTTATTTATTCTTATATTTTTAATCAGTCTCTGTTACCATTCTAGACACATGAGAACACCCGACGCATCAAGTTGCTCTTAAAAAACGAGTGCGCTTTAGACCACACGACTCGTGTGCTCGCACCTCTCTCCCTTGTCCCTACAGTAATATACGAAACGTATCTGTCTTTCTTTCTATCTTCATTAACTTATATCTCCCGCTGATCTTCCGTTCGCGTTGCGCGTTGACACTTTTCGTAACGCTCTTGTCACGCATTCACCAGCTTACTCCCAAACCCAAAGCAGAACGTTCGTAAAGAAGTTTTACTCAAAAAAACGCAAACAATCGGCCATTTACAAATCTCTTATAATATATTAGCGATGCACAAAAACAAAAGATAAGAAAATACGTAATGTAATGAATAAGTTATACCTGCGAACATATCTTATTGAATTTTTTCAGAAGATAAGATACAGAAAATTTGCAAGCAACATACTCATAAGTAATAAAGATTTAAAAATTACTTGAAATAATTTAATTAAATATTCGAACTTTTACTTGAAACCTTCCTTCCATCCTATAGTCACACCATAATAATGGGTGATTTCAATACTTGTTTACTAAAGAAAGACTCTCGTTGCTCCTCACTTATATCTGCAATAGAATCTAGTAACCTATCTCTTCTTCCCCTTAATTCTACACACCATTTTCCTCATTCTACGCCTTCTCTTCTTGACTTAATTCTAGTCTCTTCAAGAGGTCATGTTGCTAAGCATGGACAATGCTCAGCAGATGCCTTCTCTTACCACGATCTCCTTTTCGTTTCTTACAAAATTCGTCCTCCTAAGGCAAAATCTAAAGTTCTTCTACAACGTAATTTTGGTGGGATGGATCTTAGTCATCTTCGTGCAGATGCTGGCAGCATTGACTGGTCGACTCTTATTGCTGCTGAGTCAATTGACGAACAAGTTGACATATTTAATACCAAGCTCATCCAATTGTACGACGTTCATGCTCCCATTCGGCCAATTAAAATTAAGCATTTGCCAGCACCGTGGCTAACTACTGAAATAAAAACTCTTTTATCTAAGAAATCATCAGCTAAGTCTCGGTACGCTGGTCGGCCTAATGATATTAACCGTGAAAAATATATAACTCTGCGAAATCACTGTAATAAGGTGTGTAGGAGTGCACAACGCCAACATATTCACAGTTCAGTTGAAAATGAAGATCCTGGAAAAATATGGAAGTTTTTACGATCTTTGGGAGTTGGGAAATCTCAACCTGATTCAATTCCAAACAATTTAGATATTAATTCACTAAATAGTCATTTCTCTTCTTCGCCTATTTTTGACAGGGCAACTAAAACAAAAACTTTAAATTATCTTTCATCCATTCCCTCTCCCAACTATTCTTCTTTCAATTTTAGCCAATTTTCTGCTTGTGACATTAAGAAGAGTATTTTGTCCATAGCATCAAATGCAATGGGCAACGATAATATCACCCGTAATATGGTTCTTCCTATACTTGACGAGATCCTTTTCCCTATATCTCACATCCTCAATACCTCTATATCCAGCGGTGTATTTCCATCTTCATGGAAAGATGCACTAATCATTCCCCTTCCGAAAAAATCCAATCCTGCATCGTTTTCCGATTATCGTCCTATATCGATATTACCTTTCCTCTCCAAAGTCCTTGAACGGCTTGTTCACAATCAAATCAGTAGTTTCCTCTCATCTAATAACCTCCTTAATCCTTTTCAGTCTGGTTTTCGCCCTGGACATAGTACTACCTCAGCCTTGGTCCATATTACGGATGATATTAGAACTGGCATGGAACACGGTAATCTAACCATGCTTGCATTATTAGACTTTAGTAATGCTTTCAATACTGTAGACTTCGACGTGTTGCTGGGAATTTTACGTACTCTTAATGTATCTCCAACGGTCATTGGCTGGTTTCATAGTTACCTGTCTGGTCGCCGGCAACGTATACGTATTGATAACTCTGTCTCTTCTTGGTGCAATACGAATGCCGGCGTGCCGCAGGGTGGCGTTTTGTCTCCTTTACTCTTCGCAATTTTCATAAATTCTATCTCAGATCGACTTCTCTCCTCCTACCACCTTTATGCAGATGACCTACAGATATACTCACAGGCCCCGCTTAATATGCTCTCGGATGCTATTAGTATCATTAATAAAGATTTTATTAGTATTAATGAATGGAGTCGTTCGTACGGTTTACAAGTTAACCCCCTTAAGACTCAGGTAATTATTGTTGGAAGCTCAAGGATGATGGCAAAGATTTCTTGTTCTCAACTACCTCAAGTTATCTTTGACGGGAGTATATTGGAAATAAACCGAGTTGTTAAAAATTTGGGTGTCTATTTTGATAACTGTCTCTCATGGGGTCCGCAGCTGCAGAATACTAGTCGTAAACTTTATGCGTCAGTGGGATCTTTGCGAAGATTTCAAAACTTTCTGCCTATTCCCACCAAAATTGCACTTGCCCAGTCCCTTCTTCTTTCGATACTAGATTATGCAGATGTCAGCTATCTTGATCTTACTGAAGCCCAACTGGATAAACTTGAGCGTCTCCAGAATGTCTGCATAAGATTTGTATTTGGTCTTCGCAAATACGATCATGTCTCTGAATTTCGCAAAAAACTCAAGTGGCTACCTATACGACTTCGCCGGAATGCTCATATTCTGTCATTTCTATACAGTATTCTGTTTACTCCTTCCACTCCCTCTTATCTGAAAGATCGTTTTTCTTTCCTACATGAATCACATTCGAAAGCCTTGAGATCCACTAACAATCAGCGGTTAAAAATACCGACGCACTCCACAAAGTTTCTCGATAACGCATTTGTTGTACAAGGTGCTCGTTTGTGGAATGCGTTGCCATTGTTTATTAGGCGTGCACAATCATTAAATACATTCAAAAGACTTGTTAATGATCACTATTTGAGTACTACATAGTTCACATAATGACACGTATTATTATTATGAATGTACATATAATTAGTAAGTAGGTATAAATAGTTTTAAGTATGGTACAAATAGTACCTTATAATAAGTACTTTGTACACTTGCAACTGCCCCATCTCTGTAACTCCTTTCTCCTTTCACTACCTAGGTTGCCTGGAAGAGATCACACTTAGTGATAAGGCCGCCAATTGTACTATAATAATTTGTATGTTGTCGCTTTTGTATTATTTCTTAAGGTGTACAATAAAGAGTTTATCTATCTATCTATCTATCTATAAATATCATCGTTGCCACGATATAGGAATAAATTTAAACAAATTCTTAACGAAAGCAATTTCAAATTCTAAACTTTATCCGAGTTTACCGCTTGATGCGTATAGAACTTTCAGAAAACACGTCTCTGATATTAAATACAAGTTAAATAAAGACAGTTAGCACAAATATTGTTTGCTCACGTGAATCTTATTTGAGAAACAAGTATAATTCCAAAGAGTTTGAAGCAAATTCCTTAGGAAATTAATTTGATAAATTAGTTACGAAACAATACAAAGTTATGCTTTTGCAACTCACGCGAAAAGAATTTTGTTCGTTCATTATCTGGTTTCTGAATTATTTTTAATATTAGGAAATTGCTGGTTTTTCCCGGAGGCTAGAGGTCGTTCACCAAATTGGAAAAATCTATGTGTACAAATTGATACATTTTTAATTTTATTTATTTGGATGCTGGATTCTTTTAAAACTAAATTGACTTTTAAACTAAGTTGGATCAATCGCCTCATGGAAAACATTTAAGTTGGTTGGACCACAGAAATTCCGTGGATTAGCGGTAAGCTTACATCTAAAGTTAAAAAATAACAAGAATATTAAATATTTAATAAATGTACCCTACGAAAGGAACAATGCAGGAATTCTCATGTTAATTCTGTTATCCAGCAGCGAATATTGCACACATAAACTGTAAAATTTACATTACAAACCATCAAAACACTGTAACACGTTTAAACTCATCTTAATCGGCGTACTTAATCCTTTAGTCATTATGAATGCGTCCGAGATTACTTAACTCTTGTCAAACGATAACGCGGTTGGACCACACATTTATCGTATTTCCTCTAATTAAATCCCTTTATAAAAGCTGGGCCGGTGGGGCATAAGTCAGGTATTGCGAGATAAAGATTAATGCGTTCTGGTCAAATAATTTACGGTGTTGATAGCGATCCGGCGTAGCTGTTAATTTTGCGTGTAAAAACTGTATGAGCTCAGCGCAATACCAGTATTTTTGATTTATATTGGGAATTGAGCCGTTGGGCCTTCTGAGTAACGATTTCGATAACAAATTATAAATATTGATACTTCTTGCAAAATTAATGATGAATTTAATTCGATACCACTTAAATAAATAAGTTTTAATGTTGGTTTAAGGTTGCGTACCCAATGGATACCCACGAACGACGGTCCGACCGTCTCCGCCTGTCTGCCCTTCTGTGTGACTGTGTGTGTAAGTGAGCAGTTGAAAGTTGTACAGAGTGTGTATTTCTATCGTGGCTACAAAAATAAATAAAAGTACAAAGTAAAGATAAAAATAATGACAATTAATAGTGTCTCGAAGGATTGACCGTTTTGTGTGCGAGTCCTACTTGAACTTGTCCGGTATTATTTAGTTTTTGCCGCAAGAGTTTTAGGAATTACGAGACATTCGTGTCCCCATCCATCTATCAATATTAAAAATGTACAGCTAATTGACAACAGAAGCAAAACAACCGCTACTAAACACGCCAAATCGCCTTTGTTCTTCATTAGTCACGCTTTGTTTTGAGCAAAATGTGTACAGACACGTTCGGTTAATTCTGCGCTACAAAACAACCGTTCAAAAAGCTAAATATCTGAATCTCTGATTAGTCGGCTTGTTTTGTCTTCGATCAAACAATTTCACCATTATGGCGCCTACACAAATAGTCTACCTAATGTGTTTACTTCTAATTCCAAACAAAAGTTAGAGAGACCGTTGTTTGAGTACTCCGTCTTTCCGTTGTCGTTTTTACTAACGGGTTCGGACTGAAGTGAGCCAAGTTCGTCACGGCAAAAAACTGGAGCGGAGCTTATTAGACCCTTGTGTGGATTTGGAGTTTATGCAGGCTTGAAATAAGTTCTTTTAGTTTCGACCTTTGTCCTGGGGCTTAGGCACATTTAGGTTACATTTTGCAGACACTGTTCGTTGTTTTTAGGTCGTGACATACCTAATAAATCTTTGTCTGGACAACTTTAAGCTATTGTGACGTTCGTTTAAACCACATGACGTAAATGGACTGTACATTTTATAAACAAAACGAAGGTCAATTTACCATCTAGATTTATTCCAATAACTTGGTGTTAATCTAATTACGAGAAACATTAAATTGCCAGTAAGAATAATTAGTATTTAAAATTTACATAAAGCCGAATAAAAAGGAATATTTAAAATAGATTCAGAAACAACGGGGAAATCAAAATATAATCGTTTTGGATGAAAAATAAAATTCTAAATAAGTGTAAGTGTGTTTTTAACTGATAAGCAAATTAAAAAAAATATCAGACAAGTTTTGATACATGACTACTATTTGTGTGACCCAGTATATTGGTTCTACGTCTGGATGTAATAATAATAACGTGGGACATTATTCACATATCCATCTGCCATCTGATCCCAAACTAATTACAGCTGGTACTATGGATATAACAGATACACTGAATATCGTACTTTTCCGTTGTGAATACATATGTGTAGATAATTACACCCAGATTCAGGACAAACTGTTCATGCACACAATTTATATCGGCCCTTCGTGGGAATTGAAGCTACGACTTGCGGCGCGAAAGGTAAGGAATTTACCAACTAAGCCAACTGTGTCCGCCAATTACAAGCCTGTAAAGTACCCCGCGACATAAGAATTAATTTACCGAATTATGTCAGCCAAATTATGTTCACTTCTGGACAAAAGCCTCCTTAAACAATGGGGATAACATAATCGCCACGCTTGGCAGACGGGTTGGCGATCGCAGTTTGATGGTCAATGTTCAAAGTAAAACACCGCTGCCCGTTCTTTGGTTGGTATTCCCTCGGCACGATTTCTACGCCCCCCACGGGATAAGATGATATTCTACGCTAGCACCACACAGCGATTTTTTAAATTAACCAACTCGTAGCGCGCAATTTCTCTTTTAAAAATAAATAAGAATAAAACGATATCTCTCTATAATTCTTTTTTTAACTGACTTCAACAGTAGGAGGTTGTCAATTCGACTGTAGGTTTCTTTTCATATCTGTTATACAATTTATCCGTCTTTTGAAAATTGTTAAATATTTATTATCTTTATTCGATAGGAAGTGTTATAGGAATTGCTATACCCATATACATTATCAACATTTAAATAAAATCACTCATTGGAAATATAGGGGATGCAACATAATTAGTTTATATATTCAAGGAGCTTAATTTACTTATAAGCTGAACAACGTCCCATTATAAAAATAGACCAGTACGGAAACTACCTACAAACGGTCAAAAAGGCAAACTCACACAAACATGCGCTTCGACAAGACCCCTAAGCGGATTTCGCGGTGCTGTCAGTAGAGTGTGCCGCGGCAAAACGAGTGGTCGCGTATAAGTTTATCTCCGCAATCTCTTTAAAAATCCACGTGCGTATAATTGCGTAGGATACGGCTGTTTGAACTCGGCTTGATCAAACGAGAGCTTTAGTATTTTAAAACGTTAATGTTTAAATAAAAAATTATAATAGGTATGTACAACATTGAAAGTTACAATCCTACAGCGTCAATAGTTAGAGCGTAGGTAATTATTTCTACAACTAGGCTTAGTTACCTTACTGTCCATATCTATACTGTGACAACGTGTACGATGTAGCAGATTAAGATGCAAACCACACACAAAAAAATTAACTTACTATGCAAAAATAATGATCAGCTGATGGATTTTCTACGGGATGCCAAAAATTTTCTTTCATTTGTTTAGTTTTACTGATCCAGAGCGCTCCTTATGTTCCGTTCTATTTCTGTTACGACGTGTGTACGTATACAGAAACCGAAATATTGACGCACAGAGACAGGAACCACTCTATGTGTGTCTGGGTCTAAAGTCATTTCGGACAAAGAATTTTAATAGATTTTTATGCGCTTTTAGTGTAAATTTAAACAGTTTGAGATCATGCCGCGACTGTCTTAAGAGTAAAGTTTGATCAAGTGGGAAACATTCAGAAGTTTATTCTTACTTTCCCGCAAGAAGTGAGATAAATATTCATGAGAGTTAATTCGAAGAAAACTTATTTCCACGTCAGTGTCTGTCCGTCTGTACATTTGTAACGAAACGACTTATAACAGAGTGTTTTAATACTTTTAATTTGCTAACTCTTTAATATTCTGCCGCTGTACGCGAGCTTCATTATATTGCGTTTTAACTTTTTTAAATTCTACGAACGTATAGAAATTATGGTTATAGGAGTTTATTAAATTCGCTTTTTGGTGAGAATGACACATTAATTTTAAGTCTAGCTTTTGAAACTATTTGATTTTTTAGATATTTAAAACAGAAATGAAATATTTTACTAATTAACTTCAATATTGAATTAGCTACTACTTCAATATGTTAATGTTATTAATGAAAAACTATATTTAATTAATCACAAAAATGGGAAATCATAAATTTAATCATCAGTCGGGTCTCGAACCTGTGCGCTCTACCAATACGGTGTATATGCTCTGCGTTATGCTAAGAAAGATCTGCAGGCTGGCAGATCAAATTTACGATAGGTTTTATCTATTTTCTATAAACACACATTTCCACAAAATCAGCTGAATGTTATAGATTCTATTGACTGGAAACGCAGTTGATACTATTTCTTCATTACTGTTGTTCTAATGATACTCTCCTTCAGTGTATCATACTTACTCTCTAAACAAAGACACATTTCGTTATCCTAGAGGTTTTACGTTGTTAGCGACTACGGAGACAACCACAAGCTTAGGTAGGTAGGTACGTGTGGAAAACTTCTAACTTCAAACAGTGATAAAACATACTTTGCGAAATATACGTTATAACAAAACTAGATGTCATTTTTATGTAACAATGAAACTGATTCCAAATGTTGTTCCATAAAAAGTTGAGTTCAAATATTATGAGAATAGTGTTATGTGCGTGACTCATGCACGACATGAGAGATTTATTAAAAATAAATTACAAATTATGTTATTTTCAGTTTGATTCTGAAAATACAACATGTTTTATATCAAATTATATTACATAAAAAATTAAAGAATTTGGTACGTCTTCGTTACTGATCCATACTGAGAAAAGAAAAAAAATGTTAAATTTTATTTATATCAAGCGCTTAAGTTTTGAACACTAATTTGTTGAAATTCGGTATTACTTACATTGTTCACTGTCAAATAATTTTAGACTTATGAGTAAAAACATACTGCAGCAGTTTGTCATGTCATTCTGAGATACAGCAGAATAGCCACAAGATATTATGATTCAGAATATGTTCTCTTTTATTCAGCTAATTTTGTTTAACAGTATATTTTCGCAACTTTTTAATGTTGCAGGGCCCTTAAGTGAAGTTAAACCTCTTAACGGTAAGAGGTGGCATGATCCTGATATGATGGAAACGTGACTAGACTATAACAGGGTTTCGCTAACTTTTAAGAAAAAAAAATATAACAAAGCGAAGGCTTTCGAGGCACACGTCTAAATAAAAATACTCAAATGAAAAATTTAAGTGGTTTAAAGACCTTTGAAGTATACATTTACCACTAGGTTTTGTTAATTAAAATCTAGCATGAAAAGTGATTCATATTTAATTAAAACTTGGGTTACTTAGATACAGAAATCTTTATTTCAACTTATGCTCAACTCAAGTGAAGTTCGTGACAGGAGGACCACAGAAGGGCTGAACATTACCAAACCGAATTAAATAGAAAATATATAAAACTAGCTGTGCCCCTCGGTCTTACCCGCGTTAAACTTTATAAATTTAGCCTATGTGTTAATCCAGGTTGCCAGCTACCTCCATACCAAATTTTATTTAAATCGCTCCAGCCGTTTAGAAGTGAAGAAGTAACAAACGTGCACACTCACACACTCACTAACTTTCGCCTTTATATTTATATTAGTATGATAAAAAAACTTAGGATTACTAACACACTGCTATCTAACCCCAATCTAGGCAGAACCTGTGCTTTGGCAACCAAAATCTGATAAACATAATTATATATTTCTAAATAAATACATTTTGTAGATAAATAATCCCAGACAAAAAAAAATGGGAGTTGAGCTTACGACCTCTGTGTGCTTAGCAGTCACTAACCACTAAACCAGCAGGCCAGTCTAAAAGTAAGCTTAAGCGTATTTACACTATGAAAGTTGAAGGAAAGTAAATCTAAGCTCTGAGCGTAAAGAGAGCTTGGGATACGCGATGCCCCCAACTCCCTGAGAACAATATCTACGTATAGTTAAAGTGTCTGACATTACCACTAGAAAATATGAGTGGAATTATAATGATAGAATTCAATACAAAGCCTTTACTTTTGTGTTAATTTTTATCGTTTTCATAGTTATTTATTATATAGCAAGTGTTTCAGATGATTAAATGAAAGGTAAATTACGATTTACGATTTATGACGTATTAAAAAAAAACTACTTACTAGATCTCGTCAAACCAATTTTCGTTGTTAGTTTACATGGTAATGTACATCATATATTTTTATTTGTTTTATCATTCTCTTATTATAGAAGTTACAGGGGGGGGGGGGGGGGGGGGGGACACTCATGTTACCCCTTTGGAAGAGTCCCACGCGCAAACTATTCAGTTTAGAAAAAAATGATATTAGAAACCTCAATATCATATTTGAAGACCTATTCATAGATAGCCCACATGTATGGGTACAATGAAATAAAAATTTCGAGTTTCAGTTCTATGTATGGGGAAACCCCAAAATTATTGTTCTTTTTCTATTTTTGTGTGAAAATCTTAGTGCGGTTCATAGAATACATCTAATTACCAAATTCCAACAGTACTAGCTCTTATAGTTTCGGAAAAAAGTGGCTGTGACATACGGACGGAAAGATAGACATGACGAATCTATAAGGGTTCCGTTTATTGCCATTTGGCTACGGAACCCTAAAAAATTACAAGAATATTCGAGACGGTGCCATGCCTTTTACTTTTAACCAAAGCAAATGGCCTTTGAAACAGCCTAACCTAAAATGTAATCATAAATAAGATAAAAAAGAAAAATGATCACATAATTCCACAGAGTTCGAAGAGTGAAAATGTGAAATAATTGCCTTTACGACTCTTCAAGGCGTCCTACAGGGTCGTAATGAGCACTTTGGACAGCTCTTGTTTAAGATCGTTCTTTCGTTTATTTAGCTTTTAGTTATTTTTCTGAAAAGAGTGGCTCTTTTATTCTGTTACGGAATTGCTATCCAAAAAGACGGCCTTTATGTTGTAAAGCTCATTAAAACTTAATATTACTAAAAAATATTTTGAAACTTTTACACAGCCTTCGTAAATAGACCATAAATAAATTAAAGCCTGTTTTATAAGCTATATTTATAAGGTTCAATATTTATTACACTCTGTCAACAATGGAAACACGATCTAATAATATCATTACATGCACGTAAGCCTAGGAAAATACATAGATTTTGATTCTCAATAGAAAAAATTCTAATTTCGATACGACTACATTCTACTTTTACGTTACACTGTCTATAACGTGAAATCATAAAAAGCCTAATATATAAGTAAAGTTAAAAAAATTCAATGCATATTGAATTTTTGTAATTCAGATCAGCCATATTCATGACAACTAAGGAAGCGCCTTTTAAAGCACGAGCCAGCTAGTTATCATGAATATAGAACCTGGTCTGAACTATAGGTATTTCGAAACGAGTTAGTCCCAGAAGAAAGCGCCTTTTAAAGCACGAGCCAGCTAGTTATCATGAATATAGAACCTGGTCTGAACTATAGGTATTTCGAAACGAGCTAGTCCCAGAAGGAAGCGCCTTTTAAAGCACGAGCCAGCTAGTTATCATGAATATAGAACCTGGTCTGAAATATAGATATTTCGAAACGAGCTAGTCGAAAGAGACAATGTAGCGAAGGACATGATGATAACCCGCGCTAAGAGACTTCGGCGTCGAAAGCTCGTGGTAAATCTCTGCCGACTATAGGAATAAGCCTGTGGACGATGGACTCAGGGCAGTCACTGCTTATAACCGGTCTAGGACAGTAGCACTCGCATTTCGCGTGCACCTCTTAAAAAGGTGGGTGATACTGGAAGGATTCCTGTCTGATCCTGCCTAGATGCTGACGATGACTTGACATGCCCTTAAAAATAAAAACCATTGAATTATTATTTAAGTATATTTTGCATTTTGAAGTAAAAAGAGACTCAACAATCTTGTAAAATTTGTTAAAAGAGTGGCGCCTGTCTTAAATTCTATAGAGCCGTACTATCAAAACGTCTCAACTCTTCCACAAGTCAAGAACAATTTTATTTTACCTCGCAACTAGCTCGCGTTGCAAGAAATACGTACTTTTCAAAGTCATCTGACATAAACTGGCTCTCTTAAACTAAACAGACACCAAGTTTCGGTGTTCGAGCGAGCGCGACGAGAAACTAAGTTTTGTGGGCACAAGTGATGGTTTTGCGTCGATAAGAATTCCTAAAATATGATACATTTCATTCTACTTTAAGTACAACTTTTTAATCTTACTTGGTTTACTCGTGCGAATTACAAGTTAATATTTTAATTTTATGCAAAAATTAAGTTTCTCGAATTGTATTAACAGACATTGCAAAGCTTTTTGCAAAAATGAATACATTAAACTTCTCAAAGTTTTATTCATCTTCGTATCAGCTGAAAAGGGCCAGTGCAGTATAAAGACCTCTCTTAAGATCTTCATAATAGAAATGTCTACATAATTTGGGGAATATTTCATTATCGCCATGCTTTGCCGACGGGTTAGCAATCGTAGTTTAGTACTCATAGTGCACTAAAAGACTGCTGCTCGTTCTCTGGTGGATATTCCCTCGTAATGACTTGGGATGATGATATATGTAGCGTAGTAAACTTTCAGTATACTATAATAATAATGTCCCCGCAGAATTTCGGCCACGGCGGCCAGTCTCAAGAGAAATTAGCCATCTGCGCGGGACATATTATAGTGCACAAGTGTGTGCGCATACACAGGAACACTTTCTATTCCATCACTCTCATGCACCGATGGGACTCCTAGCGACAGGACCGGAAAGAGGTCAGGTACAGAACCGACGAGTTTACGTGCTCTCCAATGCACCGGAGTATAATACCGCCAACTCACAGACTTCGGGCTGATATTGAGAAATTTTTCATTTTACAGAAAAGTCCCAAAATCGCTTTAGCATGACCTGGGATTTGAACCCAGAACCTTGTTCTCTGCGGCTGAACACGCTACCACTGGAACAACGTGGCATTAAATACTATACATATATTCAAGTCTGTAGTAATTGTTTACCGGCATTTTATTAGGTATACAAACGGTACTTTTCGTATGACCAGTGGTTAACCTGGTATCAGAGTTGTCCAAGCTACCCAGAAGACCTCCAACGTAGCTTGTCGACTATTTTCGATTGACTTCAACTGGTACTGATAGCTGAACATGCCCCCGAAGTATAAAAACCCTTAGAAACTCAAGTCTCCGTAAGTACAGACGCCAGCACATCCAGCTACCCCAATCTGTCATATTTCTTTCATAGATTTTCAACTTTATCACAAATGTTTAAGTTGTAGCTTGATGTGCTGGCGTCTGTACCTAGGTGCTCACTCCTTGATCAATGAGGGCAATGGCTATGACCTATTTGGTTCTCTCATACATACTTGCACATTATATTTGATAATATTAAAACCTTGTTTAGTAGTTTGTACAACAAAATGATAAAATACTCAAACGATCCCCCTAAGTTTAAAGAAAACCAGTCGTTAAACATCTAAGTAAAAAGTCCTTACGCAGCTCATCAAATTTGCATGTAAAGCAAGCCACAATATAGCCGCCATTCTCTTTCATCTAAAACACTTTCCTTTTACTCCAACTTCAACCTCCCTTAAACGCATTGAGCTAAAAGAAACATCGGACCAGAAAGTGGTTTTCGCTGTCATTACAGCTCATTTTCCTGAAAAGCTTTTATAGGTGGGTTGTTCAGCTCACCTCTCAACTATCATTATCTTGAGCTCACCTCATTTTTTTTTCTTTGAAACGACTTGTAGTTGGCTTTTTGAGCAAACGCAAAGTGATGAAAGGAAGTATTAATATTTTATGGAGTAAGTTTCAAAGAACTTGGCATATGCACCAGTTAAGGAAGTAAAAAGTACAAGTCCATATACATTCTACAGCTGGGCACAGCTTCGGGCCATTTTTTAACCAATGGATTCCTAAGTGCTTTAGAATTCACACCAAGTTGTTCAGAATGTAAGATAAGATTGCTATAGGAATCTTATATTTTTTATAATTTTACTACCAACCCAGTACAAACATTTACTCCAATTATTTTTGTTCACAATGCTATGCATTTAAACCACTTTGGCGGTCACCCATCTATAGAAACTTATCAGTATAAACCCGGAGTCTGGAAGTTGGCGTGATTACAAACCTATGCCTCGAATAGCGCTCAAATCCACCAGTCATGTATCTGAACTGTTTACGATCCTGTCAGATAGCTGCCCCATTAGATTATGAGGTAAGAATTAGAAAGTGCGCCTGTATTTGCGCACACAATTACGTCTCGCATAGATGGCTAGCCTTCATTGCGATAGGCCGCCATGGCCAAATTCGACTAGGGGTATCCTCATTTGGCTATTGCAGCACCTGCCTAGGCAAAGTCAAAGTCAAAAATCATTTATTCCGAAAAATTTTTACGTTTATGTGGAATCATCATATTTTTTTTACCCTACCGTGCAGTGCATGACGTGGCAGCTACTGAGAAACCCTGCCAGAAAACTCAGTAGGAATCCTTTTTTAAAATAAAATATACTTAAGATTAATTACACTCATGTGTGTTGACTCAGAACAGCTCAATCCCATGAACTTTTGTCACTTAAATACCTTGTTAGTCTATGAATGGGTTTATACATATACTGATTAGCAGCGCCATTCAATAGTCCATTTTGTTCAAATCAGTTGTTCTAAAGAAAACTTGAAGTTGGTTATAGTAATTAATAGTAGTTGTGTTTGTCGTTTAACTACGAAACTACATACACGCTTGACCAGCGCCAGTAACGTGTTCAGCGTTTGTATTCCTACTGTTCTCTGTCACACCAAACAGTTCTGTACTCTGTGAATCGTATTGAACAAACAATACCTAGTTCATAACAGGAACACAAATA
The DNA here is from genome assembly GCA_951640165.1 of Pseudoips prasinana. NCBI lineage: Eukaryota > Metazoa > Arthropoda > Insecta > Lepidoptera > Nolidae > Pseudoips > Pseudoips prasinana. Next base: position 15,539,671 of record OX621244.1, read on the forward strand.
ACAATGGACTGAAAACAGTCTGTTTATTTTCATTAATAACAGAATTGTATGAACTAGAGTGAATTAGAGCGTGGTGAAACTTAACTACCATTATTCTGCGACTCTGGCACCAAACTCCATAACATGATTAAGGCTGCTATTCGCTACCAAACGAGGCTGAAGCGATTTAATTAAATAAATGGTTTATACTATGACAATACGGGTCTATAACTAAGTATTTTGGAAACGAAGTATTCAGTGAACAGTTAGAATTGTGATATACGATAGACCTTTGATGCACTACCTTTTTCTTCTTCTTCTACCTTGCCTCTTAATTTATTGGGGTCAGCTACCAGTCGAACCTCTTGCGGCAAGCTGACATAAAACTGCTAAACGGGAAGTTTGATTCATCTTAGCAATCTTAGGCCACGTGTTACGTTGTATAGAATTGTATATATTATTTATAAGTAATCGATGAAAAGTGGTTATGTTTTTTTTTGTATTTATGTTATATATGTAAATCTGTATCTATTATATGCCGGATTGTTAAATGTATGTGCACTGAAGATAATGAAATAGAAATCAAAATTTTTAAAAGTGCCTGCCATATATATTCGACTTAAATTCGACTCCATGGAGTTTAAAATTCAATAAATTTGTTTTGACACACTGTGCTTTCTTCGTTCATACGGCAATAAACTTATTATCTGTGGTGCCCGCGTCCTCTTTACACTATGTTACTGCTCTTAGTAAAACGCTTGTAGGCTTTAGGGCGGTATTAAGGTCGGGCTAGCTTCCAACGTCTTGTACTCCGTAGCCAGCGATACCAACGTTTAATTTACAGCCTCCCATATAAATGTTTCACAGACACATTATGATGTGTGGCCAGCAACAAATTGTACGGTACACACTGTATTAAAACAATTAATTCTGGGTCAAATATTTACTGTGTTTTACGTTGCTATGCAAAAACAGTAATGGGATATGGTGAACAGATATTCGTTTTGTGTAGGTATTTGTTCTAATTTTGTTGCAATGTTGGGTAATCTTTTTATAAAGAGCCTAAAAATCTTAGACAGTTTCACGGCTTTGGGTCAAATAAAAACAAGAAGAAGAGAGAGGAAATGCACTGACTATGTACAGACGCCAGCACATTCAGCTACGCCAATCTGTCAAATTTCTTTAATAGATTTTCAACTTTATCACAAAAACATAAGTTCACTTTTAATTGGGGAAATTTGACAGATTGGGGTAGCTGAATGTTTTGGCGTCTGTACATCACACGCCGAGTCGCTTGTGGGTTAGCGGAAATTAAAAATGAAAAATACTGTGGTTAAAAAGCGAAAAAGAAGTTAAATGCCGAATTCGAATAAAAGTGATTGATACTATCATTCCATTTAAATTATTGATTAAAGTTTAGTTTCAGCTTTGGTTAAGACCTTGCACATCTTCATGATAAAGAATGTTTGTATATATCATCATCATTATCATAATATCAGCCGAAAGACGGCCACTGCTGGGCAAAGGGCTGCGCAAGGTTATCCACAATCACCTGACTTGCACTGTCCGTATATAATCATAGGCATCTCGCGACCCTTGCAAGATCGTCGGTGCAACTTATGGAGAGCTAGCCCACTCTGAGTCTTTTGGTTTGTTTCCACTCGAGAACCTATACCTATCCGCCGTTGGTGAACCGGATTTGAGCTATACGTAGGTCATATTTAGCCTGGTCATAGTTAGCCCGTGGTACTTTGATCACTTCTGGTCTAGCGATACAATGATCAACCGATCCATATTCTCCTTTAAGATTGGCCGCCTATGCTATAATTCGGCCAAACGTACCTAGTTTTATTATTTTTAGTAAATATTGCAGAATGTTTGGTACCGATAGGAGAAATTAAAAATATATATATTATTCAGCAACGTAATAGTAGAAAATAAAAAAAAACAATCTAATACGAATCAAATTCGCTAGTTAGCTAGAGGCTTTCGTACCGCCATAGTTAGTTTTAAACGATTACTTAGTTATTTATCTACCACCAAAAACCGGACTGAATTACTAAGGATGCATTTGAAGAATTTTAATAAATTTAAAAATCTGTGCAGATTAGAAACATCTTTTTCTGTCATATTTAATTAAATACAAAATAAGGGGGATAATGCTATTTTATGGTTATTATAAAGCCAACCTATCTACGCTACAAGTTTCCTCGTTATATTTTTATTTTTCTCCTTAATGGATCCGTAAATTTAATCTTTAATAATTGTGTCTTTGACAATGAATGTTAGGGAATTATTTTTCTTTTCTTTACATTCTTATATACATTTTTTTAAACTTTCGCGATTTGTACACATTTTCATATAGGCATATAGGCAAATCATTACCGTGGTGACCCGACGTTTCGGCATGGATTGCACCAGCCGTGGTCTGTATTCTTATATTGTTAACTTCTTAATTATTTATCTTTTCTTTCAAAAACTTTGTATTCGTCACCACGTTAACAAAACTTTCAACCATTTTCTGCCCCTTTGCCTTAACGTCCAGGTTTCGCATAGACATCATCATCATGTCAGCCGAATGACGTCCACTGCTGGACAAGAGCCTCCCCGAAGAATAGAGGGATATGCATAAATCGCCACGCTTGGCAGACGGGTTGTCGATCGCAGTATAGTGCTCATAGTACACAGAGAGACGCTGCTGTCCGTGCTCTGTGAGATTCGCATATTACTTAAGTTAACTATATGAATTTTAAGAAAATATAATCTATCTATATCTCTATACAACATGTAATTTAATTAACGCACACCCTGAAAATAGTTTGTTCAGAATCGTTTACTGAATCGATTTATATAGTTTTTAATATAGGTAATTTGTTTTTCCAAAATAATTAAAACTACGGAAATTATTGTCATATTAACCCTGCACATTCAAAACAAGTTGAAATGGACCGTAAGTCAAAGTAATAAGACTTTTAAAACTGCAGTTTTATTGGTATTCATACAAATTCTATAATTCTATACAAAATAAAGAAAAATAAACTTTATTCCAAGAAACTAATTTAGTAACAACAATGCATATACATTTTAAATAAAAAATTCAGTGTATGTATTATGATCACAACATAATATTCTAATTGGGGTGTTTGAGGGTGTGCGTTAATTACGTTACAAATTGTATATAATCTAGAAATTCACTACTTTTTTTTCACTGCATGGTTATATATCCGCAACCAGATATTCATAAAGAATTTACCCTATTTATTCTATGTACCAACGTGAGCCTAATATTTACGAAGTGCGTCTGTACAGTGTTAACGGCTTTTGGCAAGCATTCGCTCTGAGTGGACCGTGAAATCTAAACAATAAACAAACTGTTTCCCGCAGGAATACACACACGGTTGCAGCCCTGCACAAAATAAACGTCTCAGCACTTGTAAAGGATGGTATTTGTGTGACGAGCTTTGAAAGTAATTGCTCTTTGAGGATAACAGTTAACTGAGTTGAAATTTATCTAGACATATTTTAATGTGGACTAATTAAAATAAATCTGTGTTGGTTTGACGCTAAATTAAGGCAACTGTTTGCCAACCCGCACTAGGTCAGGATGATGTCATTGTGAGAGGAGACCCTAGCCCTGCAGTGGGACATAACGGGCTCTACCATCAAATTAAGATGCATTCTTTGACGGTCACCATAGTCTAGTTGGTAGTGCTCCTGCCTACGAAGCTGGTGGTCCTGAGTTCGAATCCCGGTAACTGCAAATATCTGTGTGATGATCACGAATATTTGTTTCTGAGTCATGGATGTTTTCTATGTATATAAGTATTTATCTATCTATATAAGTATGTATATCGTCGCCTGGTACCCATAGTACAAGGTTTGCTTAGTTTGGGGCTAGGATGATCTGTGTGACATTGTCCCCTGATATTATTATTATTATTCTAAGAGCCATTCGTAGTAGTCAGTTTTCCATATAAATGTATTCCTCATTTAACATCGATTTTAATGTTATTCCCATAGTAAGATTTAATCGCCAACCCCTCTTAAAGGCGTGGCGGTTATGGTATAGATGTCGTGACAGACATTTATATATTATTGTACGATGATTCTTGGGGAGGTTTTTTCAACAGTGGACTTTTTTGTGCCATATATATGAACCTGGCATGAAATCTATTACCAACTGTTTTATTATTGTGGTGCTCTTCTACGTTTTCTTCTTTCGCAATTTCTGAATATGAACATCTTGAGGAATTGCACCAATCTGCCTTGGAATATTGACCAATTACTTTACACTATCGTTTTATAATAAATATTACGTAGTTTGATCCTCGTCTCTAATGAAGTTTGTTTCGTACAATATAACGGCCGTTTATTATAAACTGCTGGTTATTTTCTCACTCAATAACCGTGCGTACGTAACAAGTATTCATACATAAATATAGGTATGGGCGTATATATGTACATTAATTTATCTATTTTATCAAAGTTATGACCTTCTCAATATGTATAAAAGATCCAAATTCCATGAATATTATTCCATTTGTTACTCTTCCATGGAAAAACTACCGAACGAATTTTGATGAAACTTTGTAGTAATATAGCTTATATATCCGAATAACAATATCATCGGCATCATATCAGCCGAAAAACGCCCACTGCTAGACAAAAAAGATCTCCACAATTGCCAGTCTTGTGCTATCCGCATCCAGCGACTTCCAGCGACCCTCCCAATTCTAGAAGGAGGCCTGCCCACGCTGCTCTTCCGGTCCGTGGTTGCCACTCGAAAATCTTTCTGCTCCAGCGGCCATCGGCTCTACGAGCTATGTACCCCGCCCACTGCCACTTCAGCTTGGGAATTCTTAGAGCTATGTCGGTTTCTTTGCTTCGCTGCGGATCTCAGCATCTCTGATTCGATCTCGCAGAGAAACTCCAAGCATATACCTCTCCATAGCTCTTTGGGGGACCTTGAGCCATCTGCTAAGTCCCATTGTGAGCGATTCCGTCTCTGCTCCGTAAGTCATCACTGGCAACAAACGCTGGTCTAAAACTTTTGACTTGACACAATAACACATAGGTTGTCATTTATAAAGTTTAACGCGGGTGAAACGGCGAGGCACAGTTAGTACTGCAAAAAAAATATGTAGATATCTATAAAAGAAAATGCAACGTATGAACCAATAACAAGTACGTCATAAAACCAGCATTTGTTTGTGACCACTCAAAAAATCTCGTAAGAAAACTACTTGGATATTCTTTATTCTAGACCTCAGGCAACGCAATAGTAATTCCACAGAATTGGTCCAACGTCTAGAATCACTCATATAAACCAGACAATGATTCAAATTTCACATAACTTTATATTACACAATATAAAACTAGATTACTTTTTCTGATATTGCACATTTTTTTCTTCTTGCTGTTTGAGTATTTTAATGGTATGCCATTTAATGGCATGGAATGACACGTTTGGGCACTAAAATATGTCCCTACATATTATAGTACACAAGCGTGTGCGAAAACACAGTTCCATTTTGTTACTCCTTTCTCTTATGATCCGACGCGGGAGCTAGATGACACGGCCAGTAAGAGTTCAGGTAAATTCAAAGAATTTTTTGTTTAAGTGTTACCTTCAAGTGAATTAAAGGATAGTGGTGAATGTCATGATATGAGTAGTAGAGTGAGACTAGCGTAATTAATATATAATTGAATGTAAGGCTGCCTAAATAAATATGTAATAATATCAGTGCAAAATGTGATAGGTGACAACTGTCTTGAAACAATTTGCACACCTTCAAAGGTAAAATATGGTATAGGACAAATATGTAATAACTTAACATCTACTTAATGTACCCATATTTAGCAAATAAAGAGATTTTGATTTTGACGAAGGAGTTACCATAGCCTACCACGTTTGCAATATACCATGCCATGCGCTGCTTTGCAGTGCTTCTCACCGGTCTCTAGATATCTTGCTCATGCGAATTAATACAATATAAGCATACATTGTCTGCATCGTAATCTGCAAGGATAATATTACTGACTGCCAGTAGCCCATTAGTGACCGCAGTGTAAGGGTCGCCTCTTACAATCTCAGCATAAGTCATAGGCCATAGGCCTTTGCTAGCGTGTGGGCAGACTTCACAGGCCATCAAGAACATCTTGGACAATTTTTTTTGTTTCATTTTTCCTTCGCCGTTATAAGTAGGCATATCGTTTTAGTACTAAATTAAATTTTAAATTGTATTCCATATTATATAAAAAGAAAAGTAATTAATTATTAAGGTTATAAAGTATAAGAGATAATCATACAATAAGTTTTATGTGAGTATGAAAAACATTTTCTAAGGAAAACAACTTTTAAGGACTCTTATTTACCTAAACTCATTGTTATGAAGCCTGCCAATCATTAACATTTATTTACTAATGATAGAAATACCCATCTTAAACAAATTAAGGTCCAATATGCTAAGCTATTTTCAATATTTAGGAAAAAATGGTCTTTGAAGTGAGCCTTAAACCAAAAATCAAAACATTCATCACGAAACCGAACAATACAATAAAAATATCCGGTCGTAACACTATTGTTTCCTCGATCGACTTTGATACTTGAAATTCACAGCAGCGACAGGTGTTTTTTACGAGCACCCGGTGATTTAACGCTTGAGAATTCGCCATTAATCCCGTTTGAATAGACACGAATAGAAACAATGCAAACAAACGTCCACAAAGTTGTTTCGGAGTAACGAATACTCTTGTCGTATCAAAACGCGGTATTGGTAACATCAAGTAAGCAGACTACGGTTAAAGATTATCTTAGAAAGGGATAGATTGAAATCTGTAATATATTTGAACCAACGTAACACGAACCAAGGTGGTATAGACAAGAGAATGAACGTTGCATACTCCTCTGGATCCCATGATATTATTATATTATTATAATAATATAAAACAATTCAGATGTTTTAAAATAATTAAAAAAGATATTTTTAATAATAATACCCTGTGACATTGTGTGTTAAGAAATGGTTGGACAGTGATGCCTCAATGTTTCCACAGTATTTGAACTGCTCACTGGTGATCTTGCAGAAGTCACTGCCACAAAACGAATGCGCTCAATCCGATGTACTCTATGCAAGTTAATCCATTACAATATACTAGTGCAAACCGTAGTTTTGCGGTTACTGCCTAGGTTTTAATAAATATCAGTAAAAGTCTGCTGTATCTCATGGGATTTCGCGCTACTGCATCATCTTACAGTATATAGGGTCTCTGATTTCTGCGCAATAATTAGAGCATGTATTGCTTCTATTTTTGACCCAATACAAAGCTCAGGAAATCCGCTCTTAAGGATCATCAGTGAAAATATACTCGAATGACAGGAAATTCCAATCCGTAATTAAGATATTTAATATTTATTTAATTTTCGTCGGATTGTTTTATGCATCGCTGAAAAAATATGATTTACTCTCTGATGTTCCGATTTTTTATGGGCAGTGATTACCAGGTGACTCGCTTGCTATGTCATAATTAAATAAGTAGGTTTTTAAATCTAATAACGGTATGTAATGTATTTATATAAATACTATAACAACAATAAAGTGTTAACTGTTAGTTTTGAATGCGAAAAACAACATTTATCAAATACTGTGTCACATAACAAAAACCAAAAAATTTACGACTGATGCCGAACTTTAAGCATGTGAAATCCACAAATTGGAAGACATAAGCTTACGATCCGGAAGGTATTGAATGTTCAAAGTTGTTTTAATGGGCTTTTTCTCTGAGAAAATTGGCTGTTAAAACAGAAATTCTCTTCAACAGGATTGTTAAATCAGGATTTTCAGAAGAGTACACTGAAGTTATTCACGCATTGACACGTTTAAGCCACTTTAAGTATGAATGGAATTATGGAACCAGCTTTGGGCAAACCGGGTCATAAGCACGTTCACCCATTAATGTGAAATTCGTTTGTTAAAAATGTCAATAGCTACTCAGAATTTGATAGGACGCGTTGCCTAATTTCGTAAGCTGCGAGGAATGTTTCGCTTAGGTATTTACTACAAGCGTTTGTTAACGCGACGGCGGAATGCCTATGTTAGCAACAAAAAGCTTTAACAGCGTTGTAGTGGTTTTCAGAGATGTCTGCGAACATTTTGCGGCTGTATATGCATCGCGAATACCACTCGAGACGTGCAGGGATCTCTAACGAGACGGTAAAAGCATATTCTAAAACGACTACGAAATATAAGTGTCTAAGATGGGGTGGGTGGAGCGTAACGGATTTTCTGAAAGCTGATTTATTATTCAATGCAATATATTTACTACTCGAAGTAATACTTGAAGCAAACTATACACCACATTCTAATAACTTATTGCGCAGTATATCTTTCTTAAAATTGTAATATTCTTACTGTATTGGGATTTAATATTATTCGAAGTTATTTTGGCTAAAACGCAAAGCAACATTATTTTGGATATCTTAGTTCAGAATAAATCTTGTTTAAGAGCCTTTCTTAATGTTATTTTTAGTAACACAATATAGTTCTAAATGGAAAAGTCGAAAGTAAAATTTCGACTAATGAACATTTCAATGTAACATCTTGCCAGCTACCCCAGCAGTTTGAAATATTGCTAATAATTGCCTTGCAATTTGTATCACCAATTGTTTTTAATATCATTGATTGCACTGATTTAATGATGGGCATTTAGCCCAAATGCATTTTCTTTACTGTCCATTCAACGAAGATCGCACCTAGCGATAAGGCCGCCATTTGTACAATCTTGATAACATGCTCATAGTTCTTTGTTTGTATTATTTTTTGGTGTAAAATTAAGAGTTACTTACTGACTTACTGTTACCAGCGAATATTTTACAGGTAATTCTACATAGGTATTGTTTAGATGTTGTACTCAAAATCAAGTCGGCTGCAGGCGGTGACATATTCAACAAATCGAGATCATAAACAACGAACTGGCTTAATCGATTTTTATATATTTTGATTTTGTGAGTTATAAATATTGCACATCAATGTTCAGGTTTGGAGACGATGATCGAGGGGCTCCTGAATATATCATATTGATAAACCTCTCGATCTTTCAAGGTAATTAATCTTCATATATTTATTATTTTCTTAGTAATGCATTCGATTAGGATATTTTGATTTAGAGTTATAAAAGGTCTCCTGCACTCATCTAACAAGTCAACAAAATAAATTGTGTTGTATTTACGCCCTCGTACTTATTACAAAATTTAAAAAATTATTCGTACAACACTGTTATACTTACGTAGAATCGTCATTTCTTTTCCTTATTGTAACTAATGTTCGGTGTTTCTCAGTACGTAATCATACTGAGAAACACCGCCAAAAAGAATCCACTGACAATATTTGATCTAGATACTGTTCCTCGTGTCTCTTTGAACGAATGACAATAAGCAACGTATTTTTACAGTCTAAAAGCATATGTAGTTTCTGTTTTGTTTAAGTATATTCCCAAATGCATGTAAATGGAATGGCAAACTGCACTCGCAAAGCTAACACATTACAATTGTCCGTAGCAAAGATGGTTGTGTTTTGAACATATGCTACAATTCATTGTAAAACAGAAAAACATTTACAAAATTATCCAGCTTATTCTCATATATTGTTTCTCGTCACTCAATCCTCTTGGACTTTACACCAAAAGTGTTCTACACATAAGAACAGATTGTCTTTCTTTACAACATAAAAAGACAGTTGTAGGAATCTGGACACCGCTGGGATGCACGCCATGAATGTCAGAAATTTTGTTTTTCTAAGTAGGTTAAAGGCTGTGCAAGTAGACACATTTAAAATATTATCATTTTATCGATTAAATCTGACTTACAAATAAATAATTGCATCATCTTAATTTCAGTTAACATTTTAGTTTATCTACTATTCCTTTATTAAAATTTACTCAAGTGGATATATATTATTCTAAAGAGTTATTGGTTGCTAAACACACATCCATATCGCCAGCCTATAAATTTGTGTGACATATTAAGATAAAACACAGTACAACATACGCTTAAAACTCAGCACAGATCCATTTTTTCCCTTTTGTTGTTTATTTATATATACTACTAACTATAATACTAAATGGAAAAATCTTTTTTTATATTGAACAGTTATACAATAAATGGGTCACATGGGTCTTAAACTAGGCGTAGCATAAACTCATTAGTAGTTCAGTGCAGTAGAAGTTGTTAAGACTAATCAAGTTTGAAATTTAAGATGCTACTATGTACAGACGCCAGCACATCCAGCTACCCTAATCTGTCAAATTTCTTTTATAGATTTTCAACTTTATCATAAAAGCTTTATCATAAGGTTCACTTTCAATTGGGGAAATTTGACAGATTGGGGTAGCTTGATGTGCTGACGTCTGTTCATACATATATTTAAAATAAAAAATCAAAATCTCTTTATTTGCTAAATATGGGTACATATAAGTAGATGTTAAGTTATTACATATTTGTCCTAGACCATATTTACCTTTAAAGGTGTGAAAATTGTTTCAAGACAGTGGTCACCTATCACATTTTGCATTGATATTATTACATCTTTATTTAGGCAGCCTTACATTAAATTATATATTAATTACGCCAGTATCACTCTACTACTCATATCATGACATTCACCAGTATCCTTTAATTCACTTGACAAAAAGGCCTAACAACGCCATTAAAATACAATACGAGATGAACGAAAAAGCAAACATCGCTTAGTCTCGTTTATATTACTTTAAAAAAATCAATAGCTACAAAGTTTATCTCATAAAACGGATTTAAACCTCAAAGGATTTCTTTATAATAATATTTAACTGATCATCTTTTTTTATGACGCAATAGGCACTAACCATTAGCTTATTAATTTATTTATATATAACATGATATTCTTCTTCGCATCATCAATAAAAATAATGTTACATTATCCACCGTACACTGCACAATTGTGAATAACCCGCAAAGAGTTACAATGTTTCGTAAAGAGTGGCGCGTATTGCGAAAAACGAGAATAAAATAAGTGCGAACAAAAAACGAAAAAGAAGTACGAACCCGCGGCGACGTACATAATTGTCTCGCGTCTTGTTCCTGTTGTAACCGACGCGTGGTGTCCAAATGATTGTTGTTGCCCGGTGGACGACGTTCTTTAGCTTAGCAGCTATAGGGATTAAATAATCATTTCATTTAGATCTCAACTAAAGCTAAGTACTTTCACATAATGCTCCGTATTTACCTCACTAAATACTGCATGAAATTGCAATAATAAAAGCAAATTTGACGGAATATTTAAGATGATTCTATAATATGTGGTGCATTTGAAAGCACGGGCATTCAAACTTTTTATTTGATTAAATAATCAATTTTTTCAAGCAAAGTAATAAAAAATAAAATAAAAACAACGACAAACGGGAAGGCGCAAAGGCATGAAGGGCTTAAATTTAGTGCAACGCAAAAAATGATTGAATTGCAAAACAAGCAATTGCACACGATGTATTAAGTTTACGATGGTCCTTTTGAACTAAAATTTACATTATTTACGAGAATCTCTTTCATTAGATTTGATTACATTTCCCTAATCTTTCTACTACTAGTACTTCTTTTACTTATAATTATTAAGATAACTTAATAATTATAAGTAAAATAAAATATTATAATGGGCAGAAGGTTGTATGTTATAACCTAATTGAAATATAAAAATATGTTTTTTGGCACTACACACTATTGTCGTCTTAACATGTCGTCAAATGCTACTCCTATTAATCCAAATTGCAAGAACCATCAAACACACTGCTCAAAGATCGCAATGGATGGTCTCAACCCTTTTACATTTGAAGTAGTAGCGACACCGCTCAGCCGGAGGCATTAATAACTCGGCTGTCACCTCATTGTATGCATGAAGGATCCAGTGCAAGTGTAAACTGGCCCTAAACATGGCCGATTGTCTATAGGAGAATGTATACAATGGCTCGTCGATTACTTGCGGTGAAAGTAATTGGCATGTAAATGCTTAAGAAAGTGTTAGTGCATGATATTGTGAAATGGTATACAGCTTTGGAACTGGAAACATGTTGTCTATTGGGATAGTATATTGTGTGTTTACAGTCGTGTCCGACTGTGTAGTTAAATGGTTTTAGTTGGTTAAATGGTTTATTGTGGCCACACAATATCCAATGTAAGATTGTTTTGTTTACTGCCTCGTTTTTCTACCAGTAACGTGCTAAAGCACTGATTATGGGGTCATATCCATATCATCAAGATCATATAGCTATCCAAGGGTAAAATAATGTTAACCTACCGTCAATATCGATAAAATGGATAAATAAATAACAAATAGTTTAGTTATATGTGCGTCTAGTGGCTCTAGTACTAAGTAATAATCGGTAATTTTAACAAAGTCTAAGTACACTGACAACAGTCCTGTCCAACTCCTTTTTTTCACTCCATAGTTCTCTGGAAGACATCGCATTAGTGATGTGGCCGCCGATTGTATACTTAGTAATACCCAGATATGTACATACATATTTGTTTGTATTACGAATGTGGATGTTTTTATTACACGTTTTTTTGCAGGCATCGAAGTTTAACGTGGTAGAGACAGATAAACACTGCCAAGAAACTTAAAAAAAAACATCTTAATATCTATTTACAATGAAATTACCTAAATGCATTGAATTAAATCTACTCATTCCAAGCACTTTTATTATTAACATCGTTTGAAACTTTGTTTCAAATTTGTTGATTGACAGTTTTCTGGCAATATTGAGAAGTGTTTATATAACTGAATAACTGCCCCATAAAAGAGTAACTGATTTTGTGGTGACGAGCAGTAGTTTGTAATTATATGTTTCTGTACTTGTGTTACTATAATACAATAAAGAGTTAATCTATCTGTCTAATTTTATAATAGATATAATTTTCATACATTGATGATATTCGGCTCCAGTCTTTATTCATCCTTATATTTTTGACGGGCCGATTGGAATGATTGGAAAATACTTGCCTTTCACGCCACAGGTCGTGTGTTCAATTGCCACCTAGGACAGTCATTTGTGTGAGTGAACATGTCTGTTTGTCCGGGGTCTGGGTGTAATCTACTATATAAAAATAAGTCAGGTTTTCCTTCCTGACGTTATAACTCCAGAACGCACGAACCGATTTCAAGGGTTTTGCATTCGTTGGAAAGGTCTCGGGCTCCGTGAGGTTTATAGCAAAGAAAATTTATAAAATTTAACGCGGGTAACACCGCGGGGCACAGCTAGTTATCTATAAAGGTAAGTATTTACAAAAGAAAAGCCCGATGACCGTGTATGAGTAATGTCCCAGGATATTATAAGAGAAAAGAGAAAAAAAAAAATATTCCATGTTAAGTTACTATTACTTTTTTTCTTTTATTGTTCTTTGACTCACTCTTCACATAGTTATCTGTATTGTATTTTTAATTAAATCTATATATTGCTAGCAGTGCTCCGCGGTTTCACCCACGTTAAACTTTATTAATTATAGCCTATGTGTTATTCGGATTTATAAGCTATAATACTACAAAGTTTCATCAAAATCCGATTTGTAGTTTTTGCGTGGAAGAGTAACAAAACTTAATACAGACAATACTTTTGCTTGTATGCCTCTAATATTAGTCAAAAATTTCCAAAGAAGACAAATTTAGTTATTTCACCACTAAATTACTACAGTACCTACATTATTTACATCAGGTCTTCTTAGGAGCTTCTCCTCCAATGGCATCCTGAATGTGTTTTCAGACCGGTGGGACTCTCGCCTTTTACGCAGGTGGGTAAGAGTGCAGACACCCTTGATTTAATTAATCCTGAATGTAATTGATACTAACATTAGGCTAAGTTAGACTAACATTATATGGATATTTTTTATCTGAAATAAAATATTTGAATTTCAATATTACAAACTTTTGTACAGAAAATTATTTTCTATTTGAATCATTATTACGAATGTATGCCAAATACCTTCTATATTATTTGAAGTAAAAATTAAATTTTAATATAAGGTCAATTCAAAGAATATCTCGAACAGTTTACGTGTCTGTTAGAGAAGGGGTGAAAATTATCTCTGCGTAATGCAAATTCTGATTTTTGAGATCTCTGTTTTCAACATTGAACGAGTTTATTTTCAGTGAACCTCGTTTTTGATAATTTATTTGAAACATATTAATGTTTGCATTGGATGTGATAAGTAAAGAAAATAAAATATGTTGCTTTTCATGTACAGATGCCAGCGCATCAAGCTACCCCAATCTGTCAAATGAACCCAATTGAAAGTAAACCTTATGCTTATGTGATAAAGATGAATATTAATAAAAGAAATTTCACAGATTGGGGTAGCTGGATGCGCTGGCGTCTGTACTTTGAAGACGTTTACTTTTTTGTTAATCACAATGATTTAACAAAAAAAAAATACCCTCAAGTACGTATTTTATTTCGTTTTATACATAAAAATACTTTGCTGTAGCTACAACGGCATTAAATTTCGCTATATCATTTCATCCCAAGATTGCTGTGTGGTAACGGCATAGAATATCATCACCCTATCTCATCCTGCGGGGGGCGCAGAAATCGACCGAGGGAATACCTACCAGAGAACGGGCAGCAGCGTTTTTCGGTGAATTATGGTGATTATGGTATACCCTACCATCCTTTGGGGAGTCTTTTGTCCAGCAGTGGACGTACTTTGGCTGACATGATGATGATGATGATTTCAACCCGGGGGCGGGGGTAGAAGTCAACCCCGAGGATATATCTCCCCGAGAATGGGCAGCAGCGTCTCTCTGTGTACTACGACCATCATACTGCGACCTCCAACGTGACGTGTTCGTGTCTGCTAAATAAATAAATAACAAACAAACATACCTGATGGTAAATGGCGACCATAGTCTTGTAACACTCACAATTCCTCCTCCTTTATGAGACTCAAGAGCTCAGGCTAGCTTACTAATTCACAGGCCTACAATGAGACATTATGGACAACCATGCTTTAGTTAGTCTACTACGCCTTATATATTGCTCTAGTAATACTGCACCGCATTATGTAAGGTATCTTACAAGGGTAATAAATAGTTTAAATTATAATAATATCCCGTAGTATTATTCACACACGGCCACCTGATCCCAAACTAAGCGGAGCTTGTAGGTACTATGGAAAACAGACAACTGATATACTACATATACTACTTTTCTTTAGTAAATACAAACTTATAGAGATAAATACATCCAACAGACATGTTCATGTTCATGCACACTAATATCTATCCTGGATGGAAATCGAACCCACGACCTGCGGCGTGAAAGACCAACCACGCCAACCGACCCGTCATCTATATATCTATATCTACTATACTTCTTTCCTAAATTCAGGTTGAAGCCGTAAATTATTTAAAACGCAAAGCAACTTGACAAGTTTGAATATAAACATAACTTCGATAGATTTTTTCTTTAAATTCGGCCCTAATGACCTTTTCCCCGCAAGCTCCATTTTGCGGTCTTATTACAAATTTGAGCCGTGAGAAACTTATTCATACATAACATTACACTAAGCCAAATGGATATGATAATACAAAGAGGTACGTACGTTTCAACAGGTCACACAATGCTCCAGCCTAAATATTCTAATAAGCTTACGATCACAATGCGATCACATCAGCAACCGTTCGGCTAACTGTATCCACTGATTGATGAATCTCTTGACATTCTAAACAATGCCAAACATCGATACTTCGACCATTACGACCTGAAGATGTACGATAGAGTAAGTCACAACATTATGATGATAGTTCATAGAATATAATGAGATATTACCTATTACCGTTGAAGCCTTTGCGCCAATCAATTAACACTTAACACCTACTTGTCGAACCCAGTTACCGAACATCAATTGAGAACGGACCATGTCGACATAGAAGCATAGGATACTGTAAGACGTAAAACTGCCTACAAATAGTCAGAATGTAAAATTCACCAATAATTTTATCTGTGTTCTATATTTTCTGAGTTAGAAAACTACTGGGATTACTATTACTATTAGGATTACAAGAAAAGTTTCATTATGTATCTCATGTTTCACTGCCGTATGCGAAACGGACCTCTATCTCTTTTAAAATCAAATCAAGTGTCCGCCCACACAATCGACAGGTTGTACGCATTTGGCAGCACTATACATTGCCTTATAATATATTTAGTTTATACAGCTTATATGCGTAAAGAGATGAAGTTTGACAACTGGCTTAAATACATAGCTTCAAAAGTATCCAAAAATTGTTTAACCACTCGAATTGAGGTTGCATTGTATTTGTACATTCAGAAGAGATCAAGTAGTATACCTTGTTTTGTTACTGTGAAATATTTATACTGTGACGCCAATCTGTCTAGTGTAATTTATATATGTATATTATTTATCATTTACAGTTATCGTAGAAAGTCGAGTAAAATACAAGGTGCACAATTTTTCAAATTGAATGGCGGAGATAAAAAGGTAATGCATTCCTAAGTATGCCAGCTAACTTAACACAGAATGTGTATAAATAGATAAGTCATTATCGTAAAAAAGTGATTTGAATTAACGAAGCGCTGTAGAGATATTGCTTAATTAATAAAAAACCAGCCAAGTGTGAGTCAGACTCACGCCCGAAGGGTTCCGTACCATTATATATAATACTGAGCAAAGAATTCACGTTTGTTGTATGGGAGCCCCCTTAAATATTTATTTTAATGTTTTCTAGTATTTGTTGTTATAGCGGCAACAGAAATACATCATTTGTGAAAATTTCAACTGTCTAACTATCACGGTTCATGAGATACAGCCTGGTGACAGACGGACAGACAGACAGACAGCGAAGTCTTAGTACCGTTTTACCCTTTGGGTACGGAACCCTAAAAAGGGACAACGCCCACCACAGAAAATTAAAGACTCAGAACAACAATTTATGAGGCACACATAGTTGTCCTTTGCGGGACTTAAACCCGAAGTACGGAACAGAGATAGTAGCGAGGCGATCACCTTAACCACTGCGCAATAGGTACTTGCGGTAAAATTTATACGTATTTTAAAACACAAATTATTATTTCACGCGAAGATTTGAATAAACCTTATGAAACGACGAGAAAATTCCGTCATTATAAGTCTGTGTTGTTTTATTTTAGAGCATAAAAAGGTTGTACGGGCATGAAAGCTTGGCAGCGGCAGATTCCTCGTAAAAACACAGGTGAACAAGATATTTGCGTTTATTTGAACACGGCTCGGCATGTAAAAATGGTGATGGAAAAACTTGAATGCCTTTGGCTCATGATACCGCAACGGTTTGCAGAATGCTGATGAGGATACAGAAATACAGCTACTAAAGACGATTAAAATTTTGAATTTTATTGTTAGGTTTCCTAACTTTGTGCGCGGAGATTTTTCGGCTTAGTAGCGGTTTCGCCCTAATTTTGCTCGACCGAATCTGGCGAATGAACTACTTTCAATTATGAATATTTTTAGGGCCGGTTTTCGCCCGAGACAAATATGATAGCGGGCGAATCAGGTTCAGTAAAATTTAGTAATGTACTATTCGCCCAATTACTATTATACCTCAGAAAAAATAAGTAGTACAGTCGGCGCACCATGTACAAATATTTTTAAAGGGGATTTACTTAGGCACATGTGTTACTCGATAATAGTAAGTAACGTAATAGATAATTTTCACAATGACTTTTGTTTCTCAGCGATAGAAGTAAAGACACAGCAAATGAACGCACCCATAGGAACATAAAAGATAGTAGTATAATGCTGTCTCTGTCATTCATTTGCAAATTGTGCGGCGTGTTTCCCATCATTTGGTTTAGTGTGTCTAAAATACTGACAGTATAACAACATAACTGCATAAAGTGCATGCATAAAATGATGTGTAGGCATTTATTATAAGTAACAATTGTGTACGCAACTGTACTTTTTTATAAAATTTCACATTTTATTATTAAATAAAGGCTTATTTTTTGAGGTATAGTAGTATTTGGGCGAATAGTTCATTAGTGAATTTTGTTTGACCTGATTCGCCCGCCATTAAATTTGCCTCGGGCGAAACCAGCCCAAAAAAATATTCAAAATTGAAAATAGTTCATTCGCACCCAAAACATTTTTTTCTGCAGTTGCACACGCTACCACGTGTGTTGTGTATACAACATAGTCCATAGGCTACGACAACAGCTTGCCCTCATACGCGCCTTTTTTAACGTGAGAACATCAGTTAGCTTAGAAGGCTTTCAGTGCTTCACCGAACCACAGCAGCGAGCGTAGGCTCAAGCCGTCTACTAAATAGAATTGCAAACTAAGTAACCGCTCCGAAAGTCACCCTCTTTGGGGTTCTAACATTGACTCTGGGCAGTTATAACGGGTCATAATCGGAGTGTCGTTCGATTGAGGATCAGAGAGGGTATTGACGCTGATGGTAGGAACCATAAGCGTCCTCCATGGCTCTTCTATGGCATTCGTATCGATCAAATATCCTCTCTGATCCTCAATCGAACGACGGAGGCTCCTTCGATTGAGGATCAGAGAGGATATATTATGACCCGTTCACAGTCTTACTCATGCCCAGCGAGTACGATATATTGGTTGCTGAGCAGACGACTCATATGTATTTAGGCTAAATTAAACGCAATATAACAAAACGTGGTTTCAGAAAATATCCAGTATAGATTTAGTTGTGGTTTGGGCAGTGTTTTGCAACGAGAAAATAAATAAAAAGGGGTATAAATTGATTTTTTCTTGATACATCAATTCTTCAGAAACATTTAAGCACCAATTAATTTCAAATGAAATATATATGTATGACAGTTGTCACTTCAATACTCAAGTCGGCGACTTTGGTCAACAGACAACAATCAAACTAAAACTGAAACCAAAAAAAGGCATACGAAAATATATAAATATCTTCATAAATACAAAGAGAAAATTATCCTCATATATTTATTTAACAAGAACACACACAGATATAAAGAACATTAAACTTATGAAATTTATATAACATAACATTGACACACATTGAATAAGAAGAAGTTAGGATTTTATTTCACACTTCTTATGAATGTCCTACCGAAGTTTCACGTAAGTAGATATTGTTAGTTATAGTCACAACAAAAACTAATAATATCTAGCTTATACTGAAATGTTGACACGAATTACAAATATGACATCTTATTGTTAAACAAAATGCATTCTTCCGCTGATCGTAAAGTATTGTTTACACAAAAAACTCTCTCATGACTTCTCCAAATGCGGAAACAAAGATTCCTACACGGTAATAAGCTACCGCATGTAATAAAATTTTGATGGAATGACTGATGAAACTCATGCCCTTAATATAGAAGAACATAAGTTGTTTCCCCTGCAAAAGTATAGTTCACAGACAGACCTTTACTGGCTGCTTTGTTCGCGAATAAATTTCAGTAATTTGATAACTTCACAGTATAATCATCGGTATCTATCATTTTTCGGGGATGAAATGTATTCCATGTGTTAATCCAGATATTTAACGGTCTGTGTCTTTAAATTTAATTCAAATCCGTAGAGATGTTTTTCCAGATAAGTGTGAGCTGATAAAGCTACTTTGGTGGCCGTGGGCTGTAAATTGCTAGAAAGCCAACGGTTGGCGTTGATATTTTACAGTGGTGGGTAAGAGGGAGGGTCCAGTCCCGTTTAAAAATGATTATGGAACAAACTCAAACATAAAAACTTTCCCATTTATAATATTAGTGGGATAAATCAAATTATACACTGCATATGAACAGAATGGCTTCTGATAACAAATGTGAATCAGGGTTCTCAATAGACCAATTCTTGGATAGAACTGTAAAATTTAGGTAAGAGGAGAATATATTATTTGTCGTAAAAAAATAAATATTCAGATTTACGTAATATTTTTAACATATAATTTATATTGAAAAGGAAATAACAGCATACAAAATCGTACTGTACATTTACGAAAAATTAAAAAAAATGCTTTCTAAATTCGAAAATATATCCTGTACGTTTCTTCCACTAAGAACACAATGTATGGAAGATCATAAAATAGTACCAGAACATTCCATCGTCTATGGCTTATTGACACATGTTATTTTCCCTGATGTACACATAAAACCTACCAATTTTATCTCGTTTGTTGTTTGGATATAACATGTTTCGGAGAACCTTTCTTGCCTGTTTTAGACAAAAGTCAAGAAAAACGAGTGAATCGGTGATAGTGTTTGAAAACTAATGAATATATCAATTTTTTTGATGATTTATTATTAATTTAGTAGGGGATGGATTTATACATACTTTTAATTGTTTAATAACTGATGTAAAACTTGTAATTACTACAAATATGTTTATCACCCTCCAAAGATGGTGTGAAGTAACAGCTAGGAATTCATGACAAGAATACATAACATCCCATCTCATCCCAATTATCACCGTCTCTCTAAGTATATGACTATGACTGTGATCGACCTATCTACCAATCGTGGTGAATGAATCACCTATCCCCAGGTTTTTGAGGAACCTTTTTATTTTAATCTCCTAGAGTCGTAGATAAATAACAAAAATGTCCTTTTCTATGTATTCTAGCCAAAGAGCCTTCATATGAACGGAGATTAGAAAGATTAACTATTTGTGTTCTACATATAGAGTGCAAATAAGTGTATGACAACACAGCACCGGTAAACACACATACGACATGGCCAGAGGGAAGTTAAGTATATCTGTTACATTGGCCTTTTATATCATCTGTTGTAGAATATTAAGATTCGGTTACACGTGAACGTTTTCATTCTTAACTCATAAGTAAAGCTACGACCACATTATTGAAAAGTAAAATACCCAGTCAGTAAAGCAGGGTTAGCAAAATATTGATGATGGTGTCATCGCTCACGAAATCGCTTGATTTGAGCAGTTAGCTATCAAGTGGGCTTTAGGTGTACTCTATAAGGTGTTACAGTTTCTGACTTCAGTCTTCGAACACGAGATTTTGCCATATCATTGAGAGGCAAGGAACAATGTGGCTAGATATAGGAGTAGATAAATAAGGTTTATAAAAAGTAAATAATAAATTATTATATATTATATCATTAGGGAATATCGATGCAAATAGCGCAAGACTGGCAATTGGATGTCTTTCGGTTGATATGATGATGATGATATCTCTTAAGGCAAAGAGTTATGATGATTGATGGGCCGGTAGGCTAGGTAGGTAGATGCTTGCCTTTCACGCCGCAGGCCGTGAGTTCGATTCCCACCCAGGACAGATATTTTGTGTTCATGAACATGTCTGTTTGTCTTGCGTCTGGCTGTTATCATCTATAATAGTCTGTATTATGTATTATTATCCTAAATAACAATAAACAAAACCATATTTGGAAGAAAGTAAGTAAAGAAAAGCTGCCGAAGAAATTCTTGAGAGATCAAACAAATACTTAATCTCTATAAACATCCCAATGTAGAAATAATAAAGATTGATTGTTTCAGCAGGAAAACCTAATCAAGTAAAACAATTAGTGTTCCTTTTAGTTGGACGCTCGTCGAGAATCAATCAACAATTAATAGACAACAACCACAAAGATTTCGATATAGCCATATACGAGTGTATAAGTTTCATCATCATCATCATCATCATCATATTAGCTGAAAGAGGTCCACTGCTAAACTACACTACCCGCATCCATCGGCAAGTAAATATAAGTTAATTTAAAATAAAAACATTGTGGAATAGTCCATTACAATTTAGTTAAATACACTACATTTAAAATAAAGAGCTTAATTATTTTTCATAAAAAAAATATGCATCATGTTACTTATTCACAAACTAAGCTACTCATCCTCTAAAAATTTGTCGTGATGGCTTTATAATCTATATAAATAAAAAGACAAGTCCTGACTGACTGACTGACTCATCAACGCCCAGCCCAAACCCTTGGACCTAGAAAGCTGAAATTTTGCACAAATGTTTGCTTTATAATGTAGACAAGGAATAAGGAAGGATTTTTCGAAATTCAACCCCTAAGGGGGTAAAATAGGGGCGCTAAGTTAGTATGAAACTTTGCCGTTTTTGAAGTTTAAGGCATAAAAATTGGTATTAGGCCTTCCAGTTAAAAATAAAAAATCACGTATTTCAGGGTTTTTGGAAATTCTACCCCCAAGGGCGAAAAATAGGGGACGTAAGTTTGTATGGAAAATGTGTCAATTTTTAAGTTAAACGCATGAAAATTGGTATTTGGGATTTTAGTTAAATATAAAAAATATGAATTTTAGCATTTTTGGAAATTCCAGCCCCAAGAGCGTAAAATAGGGGGTGTAAGTTTGTATGAAAACTGTGTCAATTTTTAAGTTAAACGCATGAAAATTGGTATTAGGCATTTCAGTTAAAAATTAAAAATATATATTTCAGGATTTTTGGGAATTCCACCCCTTAGGGCGTAAAATAGGGTATGTAAGTTTGTATGAAAATGCGACTTTTTTGAAGTTAAACCTATGAAAATTTGTATTTGGCCTTTCAGTTAAAAATAAAAATATGTATTCCAGGATTTTTGGAAATTCCACCCCTAAGGACAACTAAAATAGGGGATGTAAGTTTGTATGAAAATCTGTTTTTTTGAAGTAAACGCATGTAATGTATTTGGTCTTTTAGTTAAAAATAAAGCAATCCAGGGAATAATTTGTTGATAAAAAAAGGTAATCCAAAACTGATTCAACAAATCGACACCAACAATTTACGCAAACTCAAATTTTAGAGAAATTCTTTTCTTTGCCAATTTGCTTAAAATGTCTTGGTCGTTGTTGTCTAAGTAAAGATTTAGGGTTTTATAAGATTTGTAACTTCTTTTTTTTTTTGGTAATTTTTATAACAAACCAAAAAGCGACATTTTATATTTTATATTTGAGTTAGCGTAGTATAAATTGTTCGTGTCGAGATGATCGCACCCAAAAAATATCATCTTAATTTAACTGATCTACAAGTTCACAATTTTGTATCTAGATGGCGGTAATATCGTTTCAGATCATGGAACTTATTTGGTATATCGGTTAAAATAAATAAATGCTTGAAATAAAAGGTAGTCCAAAACTGAATTAATAGATGACCACCTAAATTTCACCCAAAAACTATGCACACATCTTAATTTTACCGCTTTACAAGTTTATATTTTTGTAATAGATTGCGTAATCATCGTTTTAGATCGTGCTATGGTTTCGTTCACAAAATTTTATATAAGACCTATCAATGCCGTGGTCACAACCTAATCTAATGGGAGTTACCTTTGTAATTAATGCATCGTTGATTATTATTTTACTTTATTTGACTTACTGACTGTACCTATTTTAGCACAATTGATATGTATTCTTTGATTTGTTTGGTTGATGATATCGGGTCGTTTTTTTAAATAACAGTAGCAAAGTAGTTTTTAGTTTATTTCTTAGTTAGGTTATTTATAGGTTAGGTTTTCTTGAATTTATATTGCTTATTTGTTATTAATGTTATTTTTTTAGATTAAGCTAGAAGTAAGTAGTTACATTGGCCATCATTCGAAATTGTTATAGGTTATAAATGTATAGGTTATAAATGTACCGGTAATTATCTTCTAAAAAAGGTCACTTTATTAAAATCTTGCACCTACTACACAAAAATGAATTAAAATATTTTTTCATTAGTAGGTATTAAATTTATTTATTATTTTTAAGACATCTCCCACATTAGGGAAATTAATTCATGCATGCATCAAACAAAGCCCTGCGTCGCGGGGTACTTTACAAACATATAATAGACGGACACAAATTACATCCATACTCAGAACAACCATTTATGGGCCACACAAATAGTTGTCCGGCGTGGGGCTCGAACCCGCGACATGAGGCGGCGAGGCGACTGTCTTAGCCGCTGCGCCACACGTGCAGTCTTAATGCAAGCCTAATCATAATTTTTACAAAAGCTAACATTTTTCATAGTTAGGTAGGTACAGTTGGAAGCTATATCTTATAAGAAGGAACAGATACGTATATTACAAGTACATCCAAAATAACACTGTTTTATAAATTCGACATTGATGGATCCGTGGAAGAAACGTTATTTATACAATTTTTCACATTTTGTTAAGCCCCAGTTAGAAGGATCGTTCACGACGGAAACCAACTATTCAGGTACTGACTATCTCACCAAATCTCGACATTTTATGTCAGCAATATATTACTGTCGCCACTGACAGAGCCACATTCCTGATAATATGGTGAGATATCTTCAATATTACCTACCTTAATTACAAGCGATTTCGATCGGCATTCGTTTCATCATTCCTTTATCTTGTTCGTTTATAACAGTTTGTACCTATTGAAATTCTACTACATAGAATGCCCCAAAAATTTCAATTGACGCTATTGAATTTCGAATTCGGTTCCCACTATGCTTTACATGAAATTCCTAGTACTGGCCACGTAATAACCACATGGGAGGATGTTAAATATGTAGTTAATTCAGCGGTATTATCTACAGGTAACTTTAGTATAGAATTAATTTTCACCAGTTCGGTGGCCCCATTTTCGTACTTAATTGCAGGTCAGCGAGTTTCGATTCAATAAATAGAACAGAGGACAATAAAACTAGATACAAAGTTTGTGATTAAATTTAGTTGAATGAATATTCAGTGAAAATGAAATGTGTAGATAAAAGAGTTTAATAATATGATTCAGGTTCATTTCATTTACATAGGTGTTAGGATAAGGAAGTTGTGGGTTAATCACACATTAGCTTAATATAGTTACGGGTAAATCTTTAATTGAACATCGGTTGCCAGTTATCATATTAAAACTTCTATGATTTTTTTTATTCAGGAAACTTACAGTCTGATACAAATATTTTCCATTGAAATATCTTATATACTTATAGACTAAGAGTTCCATAACAGTTTTATTTTTACGGTAAGGTTGTGCAATAAATAAAAGCTATACTATACCTTTGCATTTATACATAACAAAAGTAGTAGGTACAATTAATGACAATATTTATTGTCCAAAAGCAGATTACTTATCTTAGATTTAAACATACTTAATAAATTGCTAAATATATCAATATCTGTAAATATTTTATTATATGTGTCAACACTACGTCTAAAAAAGTTATTGTTGGTGTAAACTGTTTTATGCATAGGGACCGAAAAAATAATTTTAGATCGTGAGCCAAGTCTGGGTATTCTTAAACTAATTTTCTCTAAAATGTGAGACGAATCAACTTGGTTGTTCAAAATTTTGAATAAAAACACTTGGTCAAACATAATTCGACGGTTGACTAGAGTTGTTAGTGAGTGACGGGAAATGGAATTTTCGTATGATGCGTAATCATGAAATCCACGAACATCTAAAGATTTTTAATATTTCTTCTGGACCTTCTCAATACGGGAGTTTAAATCTTAAAAATAAAACTTAACTTAAATTTATATTCTACATTTTTTCATCTATGTGTGGTGGTGAAACTCTGGAGATGGATGTGGAGAGCATTTATACTGATACTGGGATAATATAAGGCGTACTTGTCTGCGAAAAAGTTTGATGGACTTTTTAATCAAAGGGGTTTGCATTTGTATATTGAGAAGGAAAAGGGCCGAGCCATGGGGAACAACAGCTGGAATCGAGAAAGGAACTCCTACGTCGCGGCACCTAAAAAGTCGCCCCGCGACGATATCCCTTAAGAGGTGTGCGTAAAAGTAAGGCACTTCGAGTGGAAACAGCTTGGAAATTAAGCCGTTGTGTCAGACTTTGTGAAACACTGTAGCTTATCGAAGAAGAGTGTTCCGGTATGGCATCGGTGTCGGAGTGAATTGACGAAGATCATATGATGAAGCTTGGGGCCGGCAAAACATTTACTCTTTATTCATTATTATTCACTGGTGCTCCTGGGTTCGAATCCCGGTAAGTGCAAATATTTGTGTGATGAGCACGAATATTTGTTTCTAAGTCATGGATGTTTTCTATGTATATGAGTATTTATCTATCTATATAAGTATGTATATCGTCGCCTGGTACCCATAGTACAAGCTTCGCTTAGTTTGGGGCTAGGATGATCTGTGTGACATTGTCCCCAGATATTATTATTATTATTCACTCAAACACAAAATTGGTGATTTTTTAATTTAATAAGGTACTTTAAAAAAGGTGTGCACATTATAGACCAGGGTCGATAATTTTTAAAACCAAAAAAAATAATAGTAGGATGAAACCCATTAGAAAAGGAGGGGAATATTATAACAATGAAAGGAAAAATAATTTACGGGCGATCTGAGGTCGGGAAGGGGATGGGGGTGAGTTTTTAAGGGTAAAAAACGGTTTTTCTCGATATCCGGCAAAACTAAAAGTCCTATCGAAAAAAGTCAAATCGCAAAGTTGTAGGTAATAAAAAGATCTAAAACTTTTGTATTTACACTTTTTTCACATAACCTCAAAATTTATGTGAAACCTTCAAAAAACCAAGTATTTGGTTTTTTATTTTTATCTTTTACAATCTTTTTTATTTTTTAACGAAATTTGGTGAAACTTACCTTTTTATGTCCCAAATACGCTGTAATTTATTTGATTAAAAATATTTATTTTTTCACCTTATTTTTTAATTAATATCGAAAAAACACCCTAATTTTCAATCGAAAAGTAACCCGTCAAAATATCAGCTTTTTTCAAAAAAGTTGGTATGTTTTCTGTTCGTTGAAATCTCTACTTTCCGATGGTGAAAAAAAATATATATGTTACTATAGTAAATCTTCTCAGAAAATTCATGGGATTAACTAAATTTGTTTGTGCAAAATTAAGGAGATTATTATTAGTATGTATGTAGTAAGACCCTGACTGCTTAACCAGAGCTTGTGGGTTCGATCCCCTCCCAGGACAAATCTTTATGTGATGATCACTATTATTTAATTTGTCATCATCATCATATCAGCAGAAAGGAGTCCACTGCTGGTCAAAGACCGGAGCCCTTAATCATATATATATTTAGAAAAAAATATGTTTGTTTATCAGTTGTATAGTACAGGTACTGCATAGATTGAGATCAGATGGTAGTATGTTATTTGTCCCAAGATATTTAAAATATTTTATAACTTTTGAGTCAGACAATCACGGTAAACTCCACTACTATTAAGAAGTATTTTCTCTCTGAACTAATTATACACCAACAAATTTCTAATAACAACTTAATTGCATACCAATAAATTGTTCAAGAACGAAACAACAGGACTATAATTTTCCTAAGCCAATATGTATGCGTAATATCTTTAAAAAGAAAAAGAATTTGCAAGGTAGAAGATCTACAAATTGAGTGATACAGACTTAGTCTCGAGTTATAAAACGAAAGTAATAAATTATTCCTTCTGGGAATTCACTATTTCTCTTAATTGAAGTACAAATAAGCAAATTGGCGACTCCAAAGTTATAAATCAAACTTATAAAAACAGATCATTACTACCTTCACCCATTTCGTAAGAAAATAAACCTTTGAAAATAAACCTATGTATATTATTATTCTGCCTTTTATTTAGATGTAAATTGGCTAACATAATTAAAATTATTAGATAAAGCTATGTATTATTGGTAATTTTAGGTTACTTTACAATAATTGACCTAATACGAAGGTTATTTTAGGACCAATAACATGAGACCTTTACAGAGACATTAGTTAGCAATGTCAGCTCAATGACGTCTACTGTTGGACAAGATCCTCGTCAAGAAAAGGGATTTGCCAGTATCACTACGCTTGGCAGAAGTGTTGGTAATCGCATAGATAATGGTCATAGATAACAGAGAGACTGCTTCCCGTTCTCTGGTAGGACCTACGAAACATAGATATAGTTGCTGACTCTCATACGAAGATCACGGTCACCAAAACAGCAATGAAGAGGGCTAAGCTCGCAGTTTCCCTGCGAAATCGAATCAGGAATGTCAAAATTTGCAGGCGAAACTAAGTACCGACATATCCCGAAGAATTGCCGAGCTGAAGTGGCAGTAGGCAGGGTACATAACTTGTACACACGGCCACATATCAAGCTATATATTTCCAATAAAAGCAGACCTCTCTTTGTATGAAAATCCTATATAACGCAAGATCAGCGTATACTGGAAATGTAGGTATAGCTTGATGTTCGGACGGGATCTTTCGCCGCCAGCAGTCGTGTATGCGATGCTGGCTGGCGACTCCACCAAATGGGACGCCATGGTCTCCTTCTGTGAGGCAGTCTTGCTGCAGAAGGTGGCCGCCGAGCGGGATCGGGAACGAGCCGATCCCGCTCGTAGGCGGAGGAGCCGTCGGGGCGGCGGCGGCAGCCGTTAGCCCAACTGCCCTCGGGGCCGCGGCGGCAGTGTGAGAAGTGTCCTCTACTGCCGCCATGTACAAGCAGCTCCGGGATGAGCGCTATCTATCTGTGGCGCAGTCGCTGTGCCGTACTGTCAGGAGTCGGCAATAGGGGAGGGCAATCCAAAGGAGTCCTTCCAGGGCACGTGTCCCGACCATCTGGGACATTGCGCAAAAGGGGGGTACCGGAGCATCATACCCGCGTTCCCGGGACTCCCCCATCAGGCGCCAAGAGAAGTCCACGGCAGGTAGGTTTAGTCGGTGCAAGTCCGACATACCCACCCGCAGACACTTTTTGTGGGTGGCATGCGAAGGTATTCCCCCTGGCTTATCAAAAAAAAAAAAGGTATAGCTTAATGTGTAGCCATGTGTACAACAGACGGCATTTGTGACAGAAAGAAGGACAGAAGGCAGTTGGGGTCGCTGGAAGCCACTGAATGTGGGTAGCGCAAGACCGGCAATTATGGAGATCCTTCGGGGACACCTTTGTCCAGTAGTGCACGTCTTTCGGCTGATATGATAATGATGATCATAATAATTTCCAACCCATAAGTTTCTTATTTTTTGTCATCATTACTCTTTATAGGGAGTATTTGGGTCAGGTATAAAAAATTGTGAAGAGGGCAGAGGCACCGCAAGATTACATATTAATAGTAAATTAAGTACTTTTTTAAAAGTTTTACTTATTTTAGAACAAGCTTAAAGATTTAAGAGTTTATGTTAATTATAAAAATTCATAGAAGGGAAAAATAATATTAAATCAGAAATTATAAATATAACTATTGAGAACGGATAAACAAGTCTAAGCTATAGATTAAGCGTCTGCGTATAAGATTATGTTTCATAAACCTTGATAAGCCGATTATTAGGAAAATTTTGTTGTAATACTTATAAAACCTAACGAAATTACCTGCTTCAATAGCTTCAATAATTACTTTTTTATTCAGAAAATTATTTCTTATTTAAATGTGCCGCTGGGTCCCTTGAGGGAAAAGGTTCTTGAGTGGCGACCACGAGCTGGAAAACGCAGTGCAGCCCTACAATATGGATTGACAATCTTATGAGGGTCACTGGAAGCCGCTGGCCGCGGGAAGCGCAAAACCGGCAATTGTAGAGATCATTGGGGGAGGCCTTTGTCCAGCTGTGGGCGTTTTTCGGCTGATATAATGATGATGATGAATATAATATGCACAAGTTTTAAATACGTACTGTCACCTCGGCTACACGTTGAATTTGACAGCGTCTATTATACGCTTGTCGTAGTTTTTTGGGTTGTAAGTGTATCCACTGACGAGGATACTGTAGCTAGTTTTACTTCATTGTATGGGCAGTGGTTACCCTAGTGTTAGTTATTCAAGCTGGGCAGCTTGAATAACTAACGCTAATCGCTTTTAAAAATCTACGCTACGTGGCTGATAAGAGTTTGCTTTGATTAGTGTATATTTCTCTCTGCCAGTCACTTATACAATATTGTATAGTGGGTTGGGGTGGCGCCACAAAGACTCACCTCTTGAAATTAGAACGGGCACAGCGTTCCGTTTTGAAAGTCGGATGGCAGCTATCATACAGGCATACCACGACGGATCTATACAATATCTGTAAAGTTCTTTACGTACGCAAACTATTTATTCTTAACCTAACCCTACTGACTCATGTCAATACACCTTTTGATCCAGGAAAATTTAATAACCTTTGACGTAATCATGTTGCCTGTCCAACTATGCATGTTGCTACAATCCTAGCCCAAAGATCTTTTCTTTTCTTAAGTAAGTGTATCCACTGACGAGGATACTGTAGCTAGTTTTACTTACGTTTTTACTAGTGTCAGTTATTCAAGCCGCCCAGCTTGAATAACTGACACTAGGGTAACCACTGCCAATACAATGAAGTAAAACTAACTACAGTATCCTCGTCAGTGGATACACTTACAACACTTACATTAGGGCTCTGTCTACAACCGGGACCGACAGCTTAACGTGCGTTTCATAATTACAGCTGAAAACTGCTGGATAAGACTCCCCCAAGAATCATCATGGGGAATATGCCATAATCACCACGCTTGGTAGACGAGTTGGCGATCGCGGTAAGATGGTCATAGTACTCAGAAGGAAGTTACTTCCCGTCTCGGGTCACCGGCTACGCCCCTCCACGGGATGAGATACCCATTCTCGTGATATTCTTATATACACCGCCGTCACCGCACAGCCCGTGCGCTTATTTAATTTTCGTTAACCTCACCAAGCACTTACGGACCCCGTGAGGGGAACTGACTCGCTAACTTTGTAAAATGTTTGTTAGTAGTAAATATACGGTTGCTGTTCTTGGATATAGCTCATATTAAAAGCCAGTACAACTATGTAATAGTATAAAACAATATATATTCTGTAGTCATAATATATATTTAGAAAGACATCGCTGACATTAAGTATGTTAGGATATAACCTTGTATGACGGGGCACTTTCATCATCATCATATCAGCCGAATGTCCACTGCTGGACAAAAGCCTCTCTCTAAGATATCCAATATTGGTGGCCTTGCGCTATCCGCATCCAGGGATCGCAGGGGCAGAAAGGTTCTCGAGTGGCGACCACGGACCAGAAGACACAGTGTAGGCAAGCACCCTTTAAAGTGGACCGAGGTACTTTAATAATATGCAATTTATAGACACAAAGTACATCCTGACTCACATCAACAATACAAATAACCTGTGTGGGAATAGAACTTGAAACTAGTAGGGAGACGACTACCTTAACCTCTGCGCTACAAGGCAGCCATATTATTTGAATCATGGATATCATTATACTGAATTATACGTACTAAGAAAGTAATACTCGCAGACATTAAAGTATACAAAAGTGCGTGGGATCGCTATTTATTCGTATCGTATTTCGTATAATCGGAATACGAATTGCGAAGATACATCGTTTAATTTTTCATTGCAAAAGTTATATCGCTCGGTGAACGTTTATTTATTGTTGGCCGGTAAGGGTTGCAGCCACACTCATTAGTGGGACAAATTTTTATTATAGCTCTCTGTTACATGCTTCTGCGGTGTTTTGTACGTTTTGTTAGCAATTTTGTGTTATGGGTTTTTCTATTGTAGGTATTGCGTCAGATCCAAGTATCGGAAACCACCGTGACGCAGTATTAAACCTGCATTCTGATCCAAAAGTTGCGGGTTCTGTCTGTCATATATGTATTAGTATTCGTGAATATGTCTATTAGTCTTCGTCTGGGTGTATTCTGTGTATTGTATGTACGAGTATATAATAGTTAGCAAATGCTTGCTTTTCACGCCGCAGGTCGTTGATATGATTCCCACCCAGGACAGACATTTGTGTGCATGAACGTGTCTGTTTGTCCTGAGTCTGGGTGTAATTATCTATAAAAGTATGTATTTACAAAAGAAAAGTAGTATATGTATAAATAAAAGTAATATATCAGGTATCTGGTTTCCATAGTACCAATAAGCTCTGCTTGATTTGGGATCATATGGACCTGAGTGATATTATTATTATATTATCGAAAATACAATTTGCAAGTAATAATTTTTAAAAAACTTTTCTTACCAAAAATAAGTGAATACCTACGTCTTCTTATTCGTTGTCTTGTATTGTAAGTACAAGCATCGCTTACTTTGGGCTAGATGGTGGTATGCGATGGGGCTTGAATATTTTTTATTTTTTTATAGTGAAGTTTACTGATAAGCTTACTAAATACCAAAGGCTTTCACTTGATGATAGAGGCAAGTAAGGCCATATAGCGATCTAAAATTAAAACTAAGTAACTTGTGCTTGCGGGCTTGAAAGAGTCGGTTTTAAGGGAAGTTTTATGGAGCTATTGCTGTATAAAGAAGAAATGAAGCCACCATTCTAGCTAAGTTTTGGGAAGGCATTTTATCGATATAAATATACAGTGACTTCAATAAATAATGGCGTTACTTATGGAACGCTATCTATCCACGAAAGTTAATCAGTTAAATAAAACCAGATAATGAAATCGACTGCACGTGTAGCGCAGCGGCTAATACAGTCGTCCATCATGTCCCGGGTTCGATTACCGCGCTGGAAAACTATTTGTGCGACCCATAAATTGTTGTACGGAGTGTGGATGTAATTTGTATCCGTCGCTTATATGTTTGTAAAGTACCCTAGTGTGGGCGTTGTCTTTTATATAGAGAAAAATATATTTTTTTTGCCTCATCATACAAAATCCATAGGCTGTTTCGTGTTCGATCGCCAATCGATTGTCCAGACTTTGGATTAATAGATAATTGAACAGTGGTCACCAACTCCATAGATATACTCTGAACTAGACTTCACCTCTATTATGTAAGCAGTAAGATTGGTTTTTTATTGCATCGGCTCTACTTTTGGAACAAGTATGTTACTTTTTCATCGTAGCGTTTCTTGGCAATAAGTTTACGCTACACACGTCGCACTAAATGTTCAAATAATAAAACTAAGAAGTAATCAGTTTTTATAAAAGTAGGCCAAGATAATAAAGTTTATTTTCTTTTTATTACTCTAGGCTTAAAGTGTACGCCAGTGGTCAATAGATGATTCTAAATATAATTTATATAGTTTTTACTTTGGTCTAATTTTATTAATAAGATAAAGTTAGAAGTGTAGTTAGAAGTAAGCTATACCATTTAAACTCATTTTCAATGAGTTAAAAATATACGATACGATATTTAGTGTAGGTAGTCATCCAATAGTACTTAATATCCGCTACAAAACCGAAGCCGCTGGATGCGGGAAGCTTCAGACCGACCTTTGTGTAGATCGTTGGGGAACGCCTTTCTCCAGAATGTGGATGTCTTCAATTATTTATTTTAAATATTCAACTCAAACGTTATTTTTGGGAGAGAAACTTTGAAATGGAGTTATTTGTCGATTTATTTCACAGGCTCCAAACTAGGTTTCAAAATTCACTTTCAAATTTCCACTAAGATCATATTTCACATTTAGCGTATCCAATCAACTTCATAACTTCTATATAGAGGTAGGTATGCAAAATAACTACCAATAAGACGCATTGTTTGCTGAAGAAAGAGAGGAATGGAGGAAGCTCCACCGCTAAAACGTCCTCACGCCATACTGGTGCTGCTTGCGGTAACTGCTCGAACTGCTGTTGGGGTACTCATAATATTTTTTTTCATACAGTCGTCGCCTCTAGTAGACTTCGTGTGACTAGTTAATTTTGTAAATGTACGCGGATGTAACCACCGTTTTCTCGTCTAGCAAGACGTTATTCTATATGCTTGAGTGAAATTTAATGTTATTGTTTATTATCTCACAATTATTTTGATTCATTAGATGGCAACGGTTCTGTGCGTGTATTAGTCTACATAACAATGTAAGTAAAATACAAGATATAAAAAGAAATCTAAAACAAAAAGCAAAAGAAGACAAAAAAGCAAGCCCGGAGTTTCTTTGTGGCTTTCTTCTCCGGGTCGTCCACCTAGGTAGCTAGAGAAAGCCGCAGGTTAGCTAGGTTAGGTTCCTCAGTGGCGCTTTGGCCCCTTAACGCGTGATCGGTGGGTGATCCCGTGCAAGTGATCACACCCTCACTTAGAATTACGTATTTTTGCTTCAGCGGCCCCCTGAGCTGTGGCCCGAACCCCAAAAGGGTGGCCTCAGGTATTAGTCGTTTAATTTAAGCTACTAGTTAAGAGCCTTCTGCGCTAGCCAACTGCTCATTGCCTTCAATTTTTTAATTTTAATATAGAAGAACTAAATTTTTTAAATATAAATATATAGATTAGTAACTTGTTTTAAGGATTTAAGAAAATATATGTGCTAAAAATGGCCGCACGGACGGACTAATTAATTTTTTGTAACTTTTATACTGTATTCGACTATGTTTATGTACTGCATTGTGAGCTTGACAAGTACAAGTGTATGTTAATACCCAAGTGTACACACGTATGTCTATAGAAGTGCCACCGTAAAAATGTTTAAAAATTGAGCGTCTCTGTGTTTCAGGCACGTTAAGCTCCCGTCAGTAGTCAGACCGATCCCTCAAGAGCGAGATGCAGCATCTGGCGTGCACAAAAATGCTTACCGAAACATTTAGTCACGCCTTCTGAAAGCCTCCCGCCTGGACATCAATTAACGTAGCCAATCTGGAAGTCTCAAAATAGACTCCGGAGTCAGGTGGGCCGAAGCAAAGAAAACATGTATAGTTGGGGACTGTCAAGAGACCCCAAAATGGACTGCATTTGTGGAGCATCGGTCCAATCCATGGCCCACCTATTATCATGCCCAGCCTGCCATGCCACATGTTAATGGCAGGATCTTAAGAATGCAACAAGCAGGGCAATCATTGCCACGTTCTGAGCCACAAAAATTTGACTAGTTTGCCATCGATAGCGTAGCATATAAGAAGAAGAATTAGTCAGTTCTGGTCGATAAGCCATGTTAGAACTTGCTGGGTGTCTTGAATAACTATGATAATCACCTAAACGAATTGTTGAATAAAAAATATTGTTTACATGTATTCACTTCGTTAAGTTTGTAGAGACCGGAAATTTGGTTTGGGTGATTAGAAATAACTAAAATTTAAGATACTGTTTTTGGTACCATACCCAAAATTTAAAATATAAATCTTCTTTCAGTTGTTACTATATTACGTTTCTTCATGTGTAATTCACAGAACCCTAATAGCACGATTAATACTCGACCGCCAACCTCTTACATCACTTATATTTTTATTATATTCCGTTATTCATTTTACCAACAGAGTGCAATTATGAAAAAAAGCACTTGAAAGTCAGATGACTAGCTTAATAATATTGGTAC
The DNA here is from genome assembly GCA_951640165.1 of Pseudoips prasinana. Taxonomy (NCBI): domain Eukaryota; kingdom Metazoa; phylum Arthropoda; class Insecta; order Lepidoptera; family Nolidae; genus Pseudoips; species Pseudoips prasinana. The sequence goes on from OX621244.1 coordinate 15,574,833, forward strand.
AATTTTCTACATACAAAAGCTTAATAAATGCCTCTTATCCATCAAACAATATTACACTCTGTGAATTTGCCCCTGGCTAAATAGTAGATATCTCGTTTACAGCGCGATTGCGAATCTTAAATCCTTTCAAGCGCACTCAAACGCCTTTGACAGAGAACGCTAAGCATTAAACACACAGTACGTTACGTGTTGAAAGAAACGCGGGGAGTGCCGCAAGGCATCTCAAACTAGCGTACGCTCTACACCACTCATTACCATTTTATCCGTTCGGACTCAAAGCACTGTTATTATAAACTAAGGGCGAGCAATGATCGCGTCTACTGCAATGTGATTATCATGTTTTTTTGTTCAGTTACGATTGATGATGAATCAAGAGAAGGTTTGTTGGTGTTACAATATGTAATTTATGTTGAAGATCAAATATTTTTCTTTGGACACTCGATTTTAAGTAATGGCTCTGGCTACAAAATTATTAGATAATTAGGATCACATTTTTGGGCATGTTGCGGGTTATAGTCATCCCGATCCCCTTACTCATAGATAAGTATGTAGGTTTAGTTGATTGACGGGCCTGTTGGCGTGGTTGGCAAAGGCTTGCTTTTCACGCCGGAGGGTTTGATTCCCACCCAGGACAGATATTTGTGTGCATGAACATGTCTGTTTGTCCTGAGTCTGCGTGTAATTATCTAAATAAGTATGTTTTTACAAAAGAAAAGTAATATATGTAGTATATCAGTTATCTGGTTTCCATAGTGAAAGCTCTGCTTTGTTTGGGATCAGATGGCCGTGTATGAATAATGTCCCAGGATATTATTATTATTTGTACCAACGTTATTATGATTTACCCGAAACTAGATTTACCTCATCCGTGCCTCAGAACAAAAGTGTAAAGTTTATATTAGTAAGTGCAATCTCAACGTAAAAGTTTGCTACCTAGAGAGAGAAAGCCAAGGATCTAATATAACATGTAACGAGCAACAAGATCTATAAAATCATGCAGTGCTAAAGAAATTAAGAAACATATGAACAGACTATTTACATTTTTTATTATTCTCGGTACAAAGGGTAAAATATAATCGCCCCAGATCAATTAACCCTGAATATACACACATATTCAGGTATTGCTCGAATGTGGATCTTAATTCTGCTTGGTTCCGCTCATATGAAAGAAACTACTTAAATAAATAGAAATATTGGGACAATTAACATATTGAAATCGGATCCCAAACTAGGCAGAGCCTGTACTATGGTAACCAGACAACTGATAAACATACTAATATATGTCTAAACACATACGTCATATTATAGACAAATTACACCCAGACACAGAACAAATAATCGTGCTCATCACACGAAGTTTTGTCCTGGGTGGAGATCGAACTATAGACCTCTAGCTTAGCGGTCAGGGTTATTAACCCCTAGACCAACATGCCAGTCCAGAAAGTAACATTAATCCAGTAGTTTATTAAACTTATTTGAAATATTTTTTTTTCTTCAGAGATAAATAAATTATTTAGACCACTGCCCGTATATATATTGAATCCTAGCGGCCTGGTATGTGCTTCGCTACGTATAAGGCATAGTAATAAAAAAAAATATTAGTAATTTCATTTATTCATACAAAAAAATATTTTAAATTGCTAAAAGATGTTGATTCTACACTTTTTCAAGACTTTTTTTAAATGTTCTCTCCGTACAAACCTTCCCTGGGCTTCTACAAATAATTCAAGACCAAAATTTGCCAAATCGGTAAAGGCGTTGTTGAGTTATAACATTACAACGAAAAGTGGCATTGATTTATATATATATATAGATTGTGACGGAACCTTAAAAATATTTTATAAGGTTTGTAACAAAACATTATGTAACACGACTATAATTCTTCTCCTAACAGTCTGCCTCTATTTTCGTTTAAATTTCTATGATAGGTCAAGATACATGATCAAAAACATCTTTGGACCTGCGCCAAAGTCCTTTCGGTTTCGGCATCGGGCCAGGTAATAAAAGGTATATTTTGATATCAGCGATTTTCAATTATTTACGTAACATTGTGTTACTTAAAAGAGAGTACTTGATATAAGATGATAACTTTAACTCTTTTGCAAGGTTATTTTCGGGACTTAGTTTTGGTGACTATATGGTATACTTGTACAGTATAATAATTGATTGTTATAAAGAGTTATAACAAAAGGACACAAAGTTCGTAGAACTGATGCCAATGCTGGGGCATGAAGTTTTTATAGTGGCGCCCTCGATCTGGAAGACGATAGATAGGCCTCCCTCAAGGTGGACCAATGATCTTGTGAGATGATCGGGGAGATATACGCGGGAGATATACGCGGGAGATATACGCGGGAGATATACGCGGGAGATATTTGTCCTCAGTAGCAGGAGGTAGGAGCAGTAGACGCCTTTCGGCTTATGATGATAATATAAATTTTATAGCAAAATATTAAATACTTTTTGCCACGTATTCATTAAGAACATAACTTTCCAATCGCAATTTTACTGGTGGTATCCCTCGGGAACGTTCTTACTGGATAGAAAATCAATAGTTATGTCATTTTATGTACAGACATTTCTCCAATAGAAAGTGAACCTTATGCTTTTGTAATAAAGTTGAAAATCTATAAAATAAATTTGACAGATTGGGGTAGCTGGATGTGCTGGCATCTGTATCACAAATACGTTTGAATAATTATCAGTTGATTAGTTAAAGTGCAACAAACTCACTTTGTCATATCTTCCGCAAGCCGGTACCCGCGATACAGCTATTAATTGTACCCTATGTGCTGATTCAGAGTATTATCTCCATTTCAAATTTTATCCAAATTAATTATAAAGCTACGATAGAATAGAACAACACAAAGCAACCTTATATATTGAATATAATATGTCAATATATAAGGTTGCTTTCCATAAAAGTCGAAGGTTTAACTTATAAAACATCATCCCGATATAAAAAGTGGGCAGTTCTCCCTACGGTTTGAGTTTTTGAAGACTGTAATCTGCAAATGTACCTAGTGCAAAATATCAACGATATGTTGTTATTCGCATGAGCACTTTCCAACCATTACTTGAATTTAAAATATATCTAAATACTATTTATTTATATGGTTCACTAAACTTCTTTTCACTTCATAAACCGTTCATATCGCAATAAATTATCCAATCACTTTACAAGAATCAGCGCTATTTGCATATAAAAATATTCCAATATTCTTTTCTTTTTACGGTAAAATATTTAAAAACAACGTTGTAGAGACTCGGTGTCTGCAGAGTATTCCTTGAGGGAGACCAATGCATAAAAGAAAACTGCTGCCACTTCTGATTTTACACTATTTTAAGACGATATTATGTTATGTTCAAAGAGCTCTTTAAGATTCACCCACATTTTCTTTTAAACGCATGTAAAATTATGATAATATAAAATGTTTTGAAGCTGCTTTTTAACTTGGAGAGTATTATTGTTACCAGTTTATATAAGAACAAAGTTTGTGTAAAGTCTTGGAAAAGCTTGATATTATGAATTCTAGACAATTTTACTGGGTGTTATAAACTTTGGTACTGATTTATTTTTCGGTACTATGCTTTGATTTTGGTACTCTATGGACATCACTCAAGTGCAGGGGATTATTTGGACGTTAACAACAGACTTTTTGTTTCAATCTATGGGTTTACAGATGTTGACGTAAATACCTTAATTAAATCACAAAATGTAATATGTTTATGATTATAGTTTTGGATTCAAGAGAAGACATTTTTTATGTGTTAATAATATTCTTAGCGTAATAAAATTGTTATTAATCTGCCTCCAGATGGCCTTCTTTACTTTACACGTGAATTCATTTATTTAATTTTCGCTTAATATAAAACGAGGTAATTCGTAAAATATTTTATTTGGCATAATAAAAGGATTAATTACCGGAACAGTTTTTGTTAATAATAATTACTGTTTTAAAAACATAAAACAAAGTTTTCTTGATGAGCAATTTGGATCAAATTTATAAAGGTTTAAGCATCCCATTTCAAAAAAAAAATTGTATCACAAATAATGGAGAAATCGCGTAACACACAACACACGACATATAGTTGACCTCCTCCTTTCAACTGTCGGTAAATTATAGATTTATATAAACTGTAGTGACTACATTAATACACACAATAAGGTCTATCAAAATCTTAATACACAATTAAGATTTTCATCATCATCATCATATCAGCCGAAAGACGTCCACTGCTGGACAAAGGCCTCCCCCCCCCCCCCCCCCAGATCTCCACAATTGCCGGTCTTGCGCCGCACAAGATCATCGGTCCATATTGTAGAGGGCCTGCCCACACTGCGTCTTCCGGTTCGGAAGATTTTAATAGAACTTATTTATGTCTCAATAACCTTTAACCATTAAAGGTGGTTTTTAGCGATTCATCGGATTTAAAATGTTTCTCCTGTAAAATGTAAACCAATACAATCCATAATATACGTTAACATTTCAAATGCTATCAATTTCATGCATATTCGTGATGCAACCGTATGTAAAATCGAACGATACATATTTTCGGATCAGCGATCCAGAGTTTTAACCGGAGTGCCCACGTTTCCACTAAATGAAATCCTTCAAAGGGGCTGCATCCACAACCGTGAAATTCAATTAGATTATAGGTACCTACGGACTCTAGGGCATGCTCTTCTGATCTCGAGTGCTTTCTTCAAAGTATTCCCAAGACGGTGTCTGTCTGCTTTTATGCTAGATGACATAAATATAAGGGTTTTAGCGATGCGGATGGTTCAAATATACGTAAAACAGAACTGAAAAATGTATATATAGGCATTTCAGGTATTTGGTTGTTTGGTTTATTTTAGTGATGGGTTTTTCTTATACCTACAACTAAATGAGAAAGAAAGCTTCTAAACTAAGTGCTGTTTAGCTGTTACTGATGAGTCTTTAGAGACGAATGGATGGACATTTACGTGTAGCCGGACCTGTTGGCTTCATGTTGAGGTCATATGAAATAACTCACACCAAGTACCATAAACATTAAAACATAATAATTATAATACCTTGGGTACACTCTTGTACATCACTATGCTCTACTTCAATTACCTGTACAATTACTGTTACTGTTTATTCTTATTACTTTTTTGGTTATGTGAATTTATTTATGTACTTACTGGTAATATTATTCATGTCCACATTCTTTATCTACATACTCGTAGATGTTTAAAAGTGAATACCTGTAATTGGTTATAATATGTATTTTATTGTTGTTGCTGTTGGTTTTCTAAATAAATAAATAAACTATAATTAACAAAATATATAACCGGACTATGCAAAAAATACATAAATTAAGTTGAAAATGGAAATGGAAAAAATGTTGTTATGAAAATAAAATGGTACAATATTCTCTATTGTACAGACGCCAGCACATCAAACTAACCCCAATCTGTCAAATTTCCCCAATTGAAAGTGAACCTTATGCTTTTAATGATAAGTTTGACAGATTGGGGTAGCTGGATGTGCTAGCGTTTGTTCATATTCAAATAGGAAAAATAGAAAAAAAAACAATGGGTATGAAAAATATAACGTACCACAGGCGGTCTTATCGCCTTAAGCGATCTCTTCCAGAAAACCTTTGAATGGATATGTGATGTAAGTATAGTGTAAAGTAGTAGGAGTGCAACAAGTAAATTATAAATTTTTATTATTTAGTTTTGTTGCAAAACTTCTTTGATACCAACACTATGCATCGCAGTAAACATAAAGCATGTAGTTAACACAAATTGCAGGAACACACGTAGGTGGTGAGATTATGGTTTGCGTTGAAGCATCCACGATCGATTATCCCAAAAGGCGTGTGCATCGAATAACACAAATCATCGTCACGTTCGCATATGATCGACGGTATTTTGAAAATTCAACATTCAAAAGGGAAAGCAATTTTCATAATAGAGGTGTTTGAAAGCAATAGATAAAGGCATGTGTGGCGCAGTGAATAAGGTTTGTTTTTTGGCTCATTTTTATGTTGTGGGTGCGATCCCCGCAAAGGACAACTATAAATGGATATTCTGGGTCTGGCAGTTTAATATTTTGGTGATCTGCATATTTGTAGTCTCTTTTTTTCGTTAATATTTCATCTAGTATGCATATCACGGACACGGACAAAATATATTTATTTTCATAACTCAATTTCTTAATAAATCCTAATTATATTAATTCAGATGAAGAAGTACACTTTATTGCAAAAATAAGTAAAACAAAACAATGAATACAAACAAGGAAATTTGCTTATTTTAATGCAATTGGCGGCCTTATCGCTAAAAGCAATCTCTTCCAGGCAATATACCCATTCAAATTAAAATAATTATAAAAAAAATATTCAGAAAGTATGAACAATGGTAGAACCACGCTAAAGCAGAGATCATTTAGTAGAAATTGTTTAATGATAATTTTTACATAATATTTTATTATTTCATGGTCTATTCTTTTTCCATGTATTCTGTAATACGTGTTAACTACTCTCTCTCTGTTTTAATACAGTCATCCTTTTTAGACCATCCTCACGTTGTCAGGAAGAGATCGCTACGGGAAGACCACCTATTGTTATTTTGGGCCGGTCGTCGATGTTGCGTTTCACACCACAGGTCATGAGTTCGATTCCCACCAAGGACAGATATTTGTGTGCATGAACATGTCTGTTTGGGTGGGTGTAGTTATCTATATACTCGTAAGTATGTATTTACTAAATAAAAGTAGTATATGTATTAGATATAACTTAAGTGATTAGTTATTTGGTTTCCATAGTAAAAGCTCTGCTTATTTTGAGATTTCATGTCCGTGTGTGAATAATTTCTTAGGATATTATATAGACCACAAAGCACATGATGATTAGATTGTTAAAGTAATTGGGCATGATCACTTAAAAACCTTCTGTTAATACGCTAGTTTCAACCAGAGTCTTCGTAGATCGTTTCGACGTGAAACCCTCGCGTCCCGGATTTATAAATGATAAACAAAAGACCATAGATGTATCTTACCTTATTTTAGCTGGCTATGATTTTTAAGTATGTTTTTTATTAGAACATCCCATTATTAACATCTTATTTCTCCGCAATTTCCTTTTTACCATAAAGGACCACTCAGGAAGCTGTCCAAAAATAAAGTAAGCTAATATTACTCAAAGGAAACAAGAATTACTCAACATGGAAACGCTTTAGAATGAAGCAGTCCAAAATTGCGCAAGGAAAATTATATGTTGTAAGTCCGAGGTCATAAAACAATAAACAGCAGAAAAGACTATTAAGTAAATTGCTAAATATCTTCAACCTTCATTCCGACCGTAGCATTTTACACTTCACTTCTCTTGTTTTATTAAAATTTCGTATATATACAAAAATTAAATAAAATTGCCCTCAATTTTGGTGAGTTTGAGGAATATAATAAGCAATTTTACACACTGTACATATTTATTTTGGAATGCAAGATCAATAACCTTCCTTAACGTAAACACAATTAACAGTAAGAATAACATGCTAGGTGCCCTACTACTTTCATTATATAGATATATTTTTATATGAGTGATAAATTACCATCATCGTGGCTGCCAAATTACGTCCACTGCTGGACAAACTCCTCGCCAAAGAATAAGGGCATATGCAATAATCGCCACGCGTTTCATGATCACAGTTTGATGGACTAAGTTCACAGTGAAACGCTGCTGCCCGTTCTCTGGTAGGTATTCCCTCGAAACGATTTCTACGCCCCTTACGGGATGCGATGGGGTGATGATGTTCTTCACCGTCACCACACAGTGCATTATATGTATTTCAATAATACCTGTATTAAATTAGTGACTATCGTCGTTATCACTCCGTATTTCTGGTTTGATCCCCGTACAGGACTATAGTTTATGTGACATTAATGATTGTCCTAACTCCAGTTCTAGATTTTTGTAAAGTCACCCACAGTACCCTGTGTTTGATTATCATTTAAGCTCGCACAATATTAGGATATCTTGCACACTTAAATGGTATTCAAGAACGGGGTGACTTTAATTATACTGATGGAGTGAAGTAGAGATACAAGCTCACCAATTCCTGGTGGAGCTGGCGCTTCAGAATGCTTAATCTTAAGCAAGCTTTTCAATTTTAAAAACCCCGCAATATATCGTAAATCCCACACACGCAAGCTTACCATGTAGATCTTATGGACGAAACCAAATTGCTTTGGATTTCTTGTTATTAACATAATTACAACTACCCCAGAAGGAATTCGCTGCTTTACTGGACAATAGAGTCGAGAAAAGACTTTTTGATCCACCTAGGGTTTGAACCCCGTACTTCTTTATTTACGGTTGAACACACAAAAAACATAAAAGTGAATAATTAGTAGGTTCACCAAATAATGCGTTATGTACCATATATGCAAATGCTCGTTATTGTTACAATGTACGGTCAAGCACGACGTACTGGGACTAACCAGCGCTAAAGGAAACTTGATAACACCTCTATGCGTTATTGATGTTCTCGACATCGACATCGAGTACAGAAATATTGGAGGTGGGATTAAAAGCCAACAGACCATATTAACGGATCATTTCTGTGTTTTATCGGCGCGCGAATATCAGACAGAATATCATCACCCCATCTCACCCCATCGGGGGCGTAGAAGTCGACCTCAGGGAGTGTCTGCCAGAGGACGGGCAACAGCGTCTCACCACCGTACTATACACATCGTACCATCATACTGCGATTGCCAACCCGTCCACCAAGCGTGGCGATTATGGCATATCCCCCCCAAGATGATTCTTCGGGGAGGCTTTTGTCCAGCTGTGGTCTTTTTACAGCTGTTATGATGATGATATGACACCGGCTTCATTGCCATACATTTTGCTTTAAAAAATGTAATTGAGGTGCCTATGTAAAAAAATAAGGTGGCAATGATCTGGTTTGATACTCAAGATGGAAGGGTCAGGATTCTTGAATGGCCACGGTCTAGTGGTTAGTGACCCTAACTGATAAGTGATTTATCCTGTGTGGGGATCGTGAGATTCTTTGTGTGATAAGAAGGATTATTTGTTCGGTGCCTGGGATTAATTTATCTATAATATGTATGTATTTTGATTTTAACTATGTTTTATCAGTTGTCTGGCTGCTATAGTACAGGCTCTGCCTGGTTTGGAATCAGTGTGTTAGTTGTACCAAGATAGTTATTTGAAGTTAGTTCTGGGCCAAAAACCACACGGCTAGTCCTAGTCTATGCAGTCCCAATTGACACTATCTATCAGGGTTGGTAACACAGAGATAGCCATAGCTGGGAAGTTTCTTCACTTGGTAGTTCCAATTAAACACTCTTGACTATTTTCAAGTAACAAATCTTAATTTTCCTATGCCTATATATCTCCATTTAGGAGACTAAATTTGAAATATTTCACAAATGGTAGAAAATGTATGTGGCTTTTACTACTACGTCCAACCTCTGGCAAGATGAAATCTACTTTGAATAATAAAAAGAACACATTTTAAAACTAATTTTATTTATTTTCTTTTGTTGTTTAGTCTATGCTTAAGACTACTTTTACAGTAAGAACTTCCTGCAAAACCAACGTGAATAATGTTGGTAATGAAATGACTTTCCAGTTGTGGAAAGTGTCGAAGTTGTTTGTAGTTAGTCGTTACGTATGATTCCAGCTTGTATAGATTTATTACCTATTCGAAAAGTAAATCAACTATCGCAACATTTCAACTAGCTATCGATAATAATCACTCTCGCAAGAATGGTGGGTAGTTGCCAGCCACAACCTGCCCCGTAGGTAATTGGTGACAATACATTCAACACTTTGTAATAACAGAATCGAGAAGCTATCGACACTCCAATAGACAAAGGTGAAGGGCTAATAGTAACAATTCAGTAATCACGCATCTCCTTCGGGAATAGCATCTTCTCACGTCCATACACGGCGGTCTCTCGGCACGACGCGCTGCTATAATTCAACCAATAATGATTCATATAAATTTGCGAAACGACCGAGAGGTGCAAACTGTAAGAGTGAGCGATGCAGTGTATAATTTCCTTGAGTACGAGCCGCGGGCGCATTACATAGTGCAGGTACACGTATGAGTATCGATATAATTTAAGCGGTTTCTACAACGTGTGTGTATTTTTACGACGTGTTTCCATTTGAGTGGTATTTGGTTGGTATTTGAGAACTTCGATTAACTATTTAGTGTAAAGAATGTCGGAGTCATAGTAGCATTAGAGAGTAATAAATCTAATTGAAGCTAACCAATTATTTGGCCATCTTTGATATTTGTATTAGGTAAAGGATAGTTTAATTTTTCATCGCGGCTATCCTGTTTTAATGTCAACGTAAATACTCGTAGAATGTTCCGGTGAGAATCTGAACATAATTAATAATGCGCACAGACGACGACTGTGTCAGCTAATGCGTGTAATGAAAACTGGTGACAAGTGGTGAAAACGACACGAAAAAGGTTTATATAAACAAACATTTATTGTCGAGTTCTGGTTGAGTCTTGATTTCCGAAATGACTCCTTAGAAAGTCATGAATAGAATATATGTTTATTTGCATTAAACATGGTCAACATATTACAGATCTTAAATTTAAAAAAAAACTCCACATGTACGACCAAGGATATTCAAATTATTTAAAACATGTTTTCAGAACTTATCCGATAGCTTTTACAATATCTATGTAAATCGTAAGAGGTAGTCAGCAACTTTAAGAATCTGACATCTAATTTAACTATTGTGTTTTTATAATTATATTGATTGCAATATAAAGCATGTTGGTCCGCAGGAAACCTCAACAATAGAATACTGAGGAATAACGAAAACATAATAGAACGGGTAAGTATTTATTAATTGACTTCAAACACACCCACCTATATTTGCTTTTGACAATTCAATGCAATCAGTCTACTGATGTTGCGCAATATTTTAGTGCAAACAATCACGGTCTAATAACGTAAACATGACGCATAATTAATATTTAATTCGATAGTTTGTGCAATCTATGTTCATGTTAATCAAATCAGGAAACCTATCGATATATTTTAAATATTCATTGTTTACAGCACTAGTTAAGCGTGTCATTCAGTTTTTATCAGCATGATTAAGTTTAGCTTATTGAAGCATCAGCTTGCATTGCCGGTAATTGCAAGAAGGTGGCGGTAAAAGGAAAAAATACATAAAAGGTTGCGCTTAAGTATTATTATAATGACCTTGAAGGTTTTATGTTTATAATATTAACTTTGAAATAAAGGAAGTTCATTCCCAAAGAAGTATTACTATGTTTACGATTAATGTAATAATGAATTGATAAATAAAAATTTAAATATTTTTCATCTAAAACATTTCTATCGGCATTTTAAATTATAAGTCTGAAACGTATCTAGAAATGAAAGATATCGTTTTCTTAAAACGTTTTGTACCTACCTATAAATATTGCCCTTTTGCATGAAATACAAATTTTGTATGATATACTTTGATTTTGATTGATTTAGACCTGAGGGCATAAATATTTTATAAAAATCAAAATTTGTTTGTTTCTTCTGCCCGAAGTACATAGTTTATGAGATATGTTTTCTAGTTGCGAAGACTTTACAGTAAACGATGCATGGTTGGTACTCGGAACAGGTTCTGATGATTAGTGTCCTGTCGGTGTCTCTCGCTAGCCACTTCGTCACAGTCGTCATGTTACCTTACCGATATTCATTCGATCTTCACTAACGACCTTAGCAGTGTAGAATATGAATAGTAGGCACGTAAAGGTGTTTTAGTAGAACACATTTAAAATAATCTGAGCAAAAGTAGAAAGAGATCTATAAAACGTGCTAAAATTTACTATAACCTGACTTAAAATGGGTTTGAGGTAGATTTAATTTTGTATACGATTTTCCACATCCATTAATTTCCAAGTTAGGTATTGAATTTTGTGGCACATCTGTTTTGAGTCGGCGTACAATCCGATATTGAAAGACACCAACTGACTGAGGTAAGCCAGATTCAAATCACTTACCGCTTAAAATTTGTTTTCAGTAGACTGCCTTAGATTAGCAAATATTGACAAAAAAAGAACAATGATTAAAATGTCTATATATTTTTATATCAATTAAATATACTAAATATTTAATAAAAATATAAGTGTCTGTCAACCCTATGACACGAACTTTAGATATTGTATAGATTCATATATTTACTTTGTATTCGTACGACGTATTTGAATCATATGAGGATTAGTAATAACTCTGTCACAAAGCAAAATATTATTAGGTTACTCTTTGTTTGTAAATTACTTTTTGCATAAAAATTAAGTACTTGGAGCTAACAAAAATAAATTTTCGTTAATTTCCTTCAGGTAACAATGTCAGCAATAAGTGGCAAACACTAAAGACGAATGTGAGTTACACTAATTTAGTTGCCAATTACTGAGTTTGATATGGTTTCCTTGAAAGTTTTATAATTATAAAGGAACTGATTTCTATTCGATTCCGAGCGTAACTAAAATGTATTTGGCTGCTAGAAAAGTAGGTGAGGTTACGTTTTTACTGTGAAACACAACGAACCGCGTTTGCCGCCGGCGAGTGATAGAAACGGGTACACTACATTAATACGAAAAACTTTATTCCGACAGTCACAAATACTAATTTTAAAATACCGACTTTCATAATTCCGAATGGGAGAAAATTCCGAATATTACAATGCCTTCTTATCATTACTCCTAGTTTTATAATTCCTAAATTTCAATATTCCTTACGTTTATAATTACTATTCTCAAAATACCGAGCTTCAATAGATCAAATAACAAAAAGTCCGACTTAATGATAATTCGAAAACTCAATAATACGAATAAAAATATATTGTTCCCCGGTCACAGTTCTAACCTTTTTTTTTTTTTTTTTTTTTTTTATCGTGGGGAAATCCTTTTGGACTTCCTCCGCCCTGGGGTAGGCAGAGGGGCATGCCGGACTTAAACCGGCTAAAACCCCACGGTGGCCACCCTCAGCACAAAGTGGAGGGACTCCGGGATCTCCAGTGGAACGCACCGGGATCCCTCCAGTGCTATGCCGAAGCTCATCCCGGTAGGAAACTATATTGTCTCATTCTAATTCTCTCGCTGTGTGCAACAGCGCGTGGCCACCACGCACTGCTACCTTCCCGGGGGTCGCTTGATGGATGCACAAAGTCCCCACTTCGTACACCTACGACCCCGGGGGCCCCCCTGATTGCCTGTAGGATTACAGGTAGGGGGGCAAGGCTTGTAGCCCAAGCTAAGTGCTGGACTGGGCACCGAGGTGGATGCCTCTTCGGCGCCTTCTTCTCCGAGCGGGATCGGCCCTCTCTCGATCTCGCTCAGCTGCCTCTTTCTGGACTAAGACAGTTTCGCAGAAGGAGGTAACGGCTCTCCAAGACGACGTTTCCGCCAACATAGCCGACACCACTTCCGGCAGAGACAGATCTTGCCCGATTTGGCTGACTAGAACGCCCCGCTCGGAATGCCAAGCAGGGCAGTCCTCGAACGTGTGTTGTGCAGTGTCCCTATCGTCCCCACAGTGATGGCAGTTCGCCGTAGCCTCACGTCCGATTCTACACAGGTATTCACCGAAGCAACCGTGCCCGGTAAACACCTGTAAGCCGGTAGGTGACTCGCTCACCTCTCTTCAACCAGGCCTCGAAGCTCGGCAAGATGGCCTCAACAACACGCTTGCGCGCATAATGTGGGCCCTGTAACCGCTCACGCCACCGCTCGAGCGCACGTCGCCGTTCTTGCAGGCGGAGCACCTCAAAAGCCCTTGAGGACGCGCATTCATCGCTCTGCCGTAGAACGCGAATTTGGTCATAGACTGTTGCATCCATGTCCGCCAGTATGTCTAAAGGTGGAAAGCGCGCCAGAACAGTTGCCGCCTCAAATGAAACCGTGCGGTATGCTCGTGCAATTCTGATGGCTACTTTGCGCTGCAGACTATTGAACTTAGTTCTACAACGGCGTACATTCGACAGCCTGTGTGACCACACAGGCGCCCCATAAAGGGCCATCGATCGAACAACCCCAGCATAGAGGTGGCGAACCTCCTCTCGCGGCCCCCCAAGATTGGGAAGCAGTCCGTGCAAAGCCCTCTCAATTCGGGGTGACAGGCAGTTAAAATGCTCTTCAAAACGCCAGCGACTGTCCAAGGTGAGGCCAAGGTATTTCATACTTCGTCCTACTTGCACCTGCACGTCATCTACCAGAATCGATGTGTTTGGTGGTTCCTTACTTCTAGGAAGTTTATGGAACCACATCGCCTCGGTCTTATGAGGCGCTATTCGCAAACCCAATGCAGAGATTTCAGCTACGACTCTTGCCACCCAAAGAAAACCGACTTCACGTAGTCTTGTCTGCCATACCCTAGAGTGTAATTTAAGCCCGCGTAGGCACGGAGGGGTGGGGCAGCCCGCGAGCTGAGGAGCAGGTGGCTTGAAGGCCCGCCGCCGCGGCTGAGGCTGGCCGGCATAGCCGGCCAGCAAGCCGAAGCTGCGGTGGTGAGCGTTAAAACCACCTGCGACGATAAGCTCGCGTGGGGCCGCCTAAACCCCGCAGCGCCGGAGCCCTGACAGATACAATGCTTGCTGCATGTTGCATGCCTGCTTGCATGTTGCATGCCTGCCTGCTTGCTGCATTCCTGCTTGCATGCTGCATGCCTGCTTACATGCTGCATGCCTGCTTGCATGCTGCATGCATGATGCATGCCTGCTTGCATGCTGCATGCCTGCTTGCATGCTGCATGCCTGCTTGCATGTTGCATGCCTGCCTACATGTTGCATGCAGCTGCCGAGTTCCATATCCCCTCCATTGTGGGTGAATCATTTGGGTTAGGTTAGGTTAGAACTGTGGAAGGGTCTGTGGCAGAGTGGAGCGGTTCATTCGTTTCTGTCACAAAATTTTGTAGCACAACATGTTGACTTTTAGTTTATTCGAAGTATTGAAATTCGGAATGTCGTTTTTCGGACCGAGAACCCTTCCAGAATTTGGCTCTTAGAACGTATGAAAATCGGAAAACTAACAAATCGCATTTACGACTTTCGGTAAGATAAATTTCGTGATATTTACTAATAGACATTACAATACTTAGGTATTATGAAATTCGGACTTTTCAAAATCGGAACATCAAAATTCGGAATAAAATATTTCGGAGTATTTGGGTGTTCCCGATAGAAACAGATTCATTTACACAAGCAATCCACTTTAAAATATAGAGCAATGCGTTTTAAACTTAAATTGCTGCTAAAATAATAATATTTTGAGATAACTCTTTTGCTATGCACTCAGTATTGTAGCTTAGAATACTGTTTTTTTTTTTAAGAAGAAATAGATTTTCAGTTAAACACTACTCCTTCTATAATAGTTGGATAGCATTGAGCATGATTAATTACATTTTACGCTACTCTGAGCCAACAAAATACAATAATATCTATGTTTTACAATCTTCCAAATATTATATGTATAATATTTGTAAGATTGTAAAACATGTCAAATATATGATGAATTTTAGTACAAAGGTTTTTTTGACGAAAACCCTATAAATGTCAGTTGGAAAGTATGTAAACAGCGAAATGTATCCTTGTATTTTTAATAATCGTCAGACCGTCTCAACTGAAAACTTCCACAACCTAACTCTTAATATTTTGATGGGCCTATAGCGTGCTTGGTAAATGCTTGCTTTGCACTCCGCAGGACGTGGGTTCGATTCCCACCCAGGACATATATTAGTGTGCATGATATACAGCATATTTTTCAAATTTTAATCCGTCATCAGAAAGGTGAGGGAGGTTATACTGATTAGTGAATAAGACTACAAAATGAGCAGTCTACACCGGTTAATATATATTTATATAGTATGTCGCTCTACGTAATACGCTGGCCGCTCGTTGGATTAAGGAGGATTAAAGTAGGGCTTTTCTACCGACACGCATCAAAAACACTTCGCTTTACAGTTTGAACCTTTTCCCAATTCTGTAGGGAACAATTCCAATCTTAACTAATGCGGATAGCTACCATATGCTACTATTGACATAATATGTAAATTTTGTGCCTTATATGTAAAAAGCACCAAGCAATGTAACCGGCCTTATTTTATGTCAAGTCATACGAAAAACGTTCAGCTGGTCTTTTCTTAGTTCTAAAGCCTATTCCCTATTCAACAATTAACTTAAGACTAATTTTGTAACTCAAGTTATTTGTTCTCATTCAATTTATTGCTACTGTGGAGTCAAGAAACTGTTGAAGAATTTGCTTAAAACTTGTAATTATTTGATCTTATTCAGAAACTTATGTAATCAAAAAGTTCGATGTATAAACCATTTAAAAGGTTTTGAATATCGATGTACCTACGTAATGCAGCCAATTTGTTTGACATTAAAAATATGAACTTGAAATTTCCTTTGTTAAACGGACAGTGGTAGACGACTATTCTTGCCTTGCAGGAGATATGGAGGAAAGGGTCGATTTTTAGATGAACCTTCTCATGAACCTCGTCGATATCTTTCATGTTTTGACTGTCGACGTTAATACGCGAAAACACGGCCGCTCGTTCGATTGAGGATCGGAGGGAGCATTAGATCCATACAAATACAAACGGGATCATATGTAAATTTAAATATACAATGTATTGAGTAATGGCACTCTTATTGCTAGCAGCGTTCGAAATGACAAACCAAAAACATTTTCGATACGACTTTTCTTTGCGTTTTAATATGTTCATATTACTATGGTTTTTACATAAAGAAATTACGTTACTCGGTTCAGTCAAGTGACACAAGTCGATAAGCCCACATGAGTTTTACTTTGAAGATATTTGTTTACATTTGCGAAGAGATTACAAAATATTACTAGCGTATTTTTGTTGCGTTCTACTTATATTATGTTAAGGAAAATGTTCGGAATACAAATATGGATTGAGATATGCTATAATATTAAGTACTACTTCCTAAACAGGTTGGCTGTCTATCATTGATAATCAATAAAATCTATTTCATTGAAATCGGTCAACTGCATGTCGCGCTCATACAAATTGGGGTTAGTACTATGTTTTTTAAAAATGAAATCAAAACTAATTTGGTCATTAAATAAATGACATATGGTATGGAATGTCACAAGAATCACGGGATAATCGCGTGAAGATCCTTGGGGAGGCCTTTGTCCAGCGGGGGAAGTCTTTCGGCTGATATGATGATGATGATGCAATATTGATAACTTTGCAAACATATAAAAAAACACAAACACACCAGAACAACTACTTATGGGTCAAACAAATAGTTATCCTTCAGTGAGTTTATGACAATTAATAAAACATGTCAAAATCTTACATAAAACACAGAAACAATGTAGTATGTGTTTGCCTAAGAAATGTGAGTGTTGTATGCCGTACTTACCTAAACTATAAAGTCGTAGACTAGATTTTCATATTACAACTTCCCTCTAAAGCTATGAATATGAATAGTATAAAATTACATAGTCTTATAACGAGAAACATTCCCATTAAGCCGGCATATAAGTAAGTAATGCCTGACAACACTTCAATGCCTCCAATGCCGTTGGTCAAACTGAGTAAGGCGTTGCATAAATCCTCTTCCTTAATTTAATGTCGCATAAAATCACAGGCCGGTGCAGGCAAGCGTGCATCCCTCACAGGCTTGCCAGTGCACCGTCAATGTGTACTTTTTACCACCCATTGTAAAGTTTTTTATAACCTGTAATTTAATATACTTTAGTGAATCACCGTTCAGTACAGGGCATTGCAGTGCAGTTTATGGTTTCACGAAGCGCACTATTTTGCATGTTCAAGTGCGCATCAAATTCTACTATGACGTTATTGTTATGAAATCCATTTTTATATTCGTGTAAAGAAAGAATTGCTTTTACCCGACGGTGGCATAAAGGGGTATGATTTTGACATTTAAGTAAAAGGCTATCTTCCTCGGTCTCCATCTAAATTATTTTTTTTTTCATTTAAGTTATGAATGGATTGCAACATTTCTTTCTAATTTTTACACAATTTGTTGGGTACCATAAAGAAGACATTTACTATCCAATTATCAAAATCGTTTTCCAAGTAACGGAACATCGTTCGATCTATACAAAAAAAATAACATACATCGAATTGATGGCTCCTTCTTTCTAATGTTGTTTAAATAAGGAGGTATGATTAGAAGCGTCGACGTTGCAAGCATGGGAAATAATGAAATTTATTCAGTACTTGGGTATTTACATACACTTGTACTTGTCAAGCTGTCTGTTTCCTCACATATATTATTAATATCCTTAAATAAATAGCAAGTTACTAAGCTATTATTGTTACATTTAGCAATAGTAAATTAAAATTAAACATTGAAAACAACGAGCAGTTGGCTAGCGCAAAAGGCCCTCAACTAGTAGCTTAATTTAAGCGACTAATACCTGAGGGCACTAATACCTATGGGTTTCGGGCCACGAGTCCAGTGGCCGCTGAAGTAAAAAGATGGATTTTGAAATGGGGGTCATATCACTTGCACGGGATTACCAATCACGTGTTAAGGGGGCAATGCGATCCTCGCCGCTGAGGACCCTACCCTAGCTAGCCTGCGGCTTTCTCTAGCTACCTAGGTGGAGGAACCGGAGAAGAAAGCCACAAAGAACGCTTTAATATAAGGATAAGCGTAACACAATACGGTGAAATATACAAAAAAAGTTCTTGACAGGCAAAGAAATACATTTATAATAGACACGATAAATATACATTAACATCAAGAGGAGATAAATGAATTTTTAATCTATAAAATTTTATAACATGTTTTTAAATTGTATTTTTCATTTTATTATAATAATCTTTGTAAGGTCAGTATAATTAAATATATAAAATTAGACAAAATACACAATTTCAAAAAATAAATCATATGTAGCTTAATATACTAAGTCCCTATGTGACTCAAATTTATAATTTAGAATGTTGCAAAGAAAGTTATTAAATTGTTTAAACCATTTGAAAAAAAATTATCTGTCCTTACATTTATTTTAATTATTACTGTAGATAGATCCTAAATTTGATGTTTGTGTATGTTACCAACCAGTAAACCTTTATTAAATAAATAAATTGAGAGACATTAATTGCTACGGAGCTACTACGAACGCTAAAAACGTAATTAAATTAAATACGAATTTATTTTGTATTCCAGTGATTTTTATAACATTGTTTCTCAGAAGCCTGCTGACATGTTGGAAGGTAGGGAAAATATACGATTTTACATAATCTTTCAATGTAACACTTTAAAGGAAAAAATACGTTATTTTAATCACTAATTCGCTTGAATAGGGTAAAAGACACACGTTTTTTAAATAAAATTTATTTAATTTATAAACGTACATTAACCTTTGTTTGAAGTGTTATTTCATATAATAATATATATTTATTTATGTAGGTACTATTAAAGTTACTAAACCCGTTGTAAAGGGTTAAACAAAAAATAGCTCGTTGAGTCTAGGTTCATCGTTTTTACAACATTATTCTACCCGCAAATTAAAAACGTAAATCCTTTTTCGTGCTCCAGATTTATGAATCTAGATAAGCCTTTTGTAATGAGGTACTCGGGTAATGCCTTCTTATGTTTTTGTTTCGGTGAAATCCCGACAAACATCATTGCAGTAAATTGTTGCCTGAGCTAATATTGGCTGAGGATCCCGAAGTTTTCAACAAAAGTAGTACCGCTATATATATCACGTAACTTATGACTTGCCCAAGTTAAATTTAATTTTGAATTTAGTTTCATTGCTAGAGTGTTCTGCACGAAAAGTAATAACTATGACACAGGAGTCTCTAAGTATTCTTGTGGGATATCTACGACGATCCGTATATACTTGAGGTGTAACAAAATAAACATCTAACAGTAAAGGCAAGGCCTATGCACTGAGGAACTTGTAAAACTGAAGTTTATAAAATATGCGACAAATATTATATAACCTGCATGTAGGTAATATAATGGATAGATTAAACCGATGATAATAGAAGTAATAGTATTTTAGATAAGATATGTTTACTATAACATCATTTTATACACTTATAACTACTGCTTTAATAAACTTAGAACCGCGTTTAACCTCAAACTATTTGAATAAAATTTATATATACCAAAGCATTCCCAGCAAATAAAACATAATCATCAAAATTGGTTCAGAAAATCACGTTTTTGAAGTCGGTTAAAATAGTACACAATTAGTGGCTTGATCACAACTAGACGTTATATTTTCCAGACTAGTTCAAACTTTGTGATGTTACGTATTCTATATGTGTGAAATCGGTTTCTAAAACGGAATCAGTTATCTAGTTTCCATAGTACAAGCTCTGCTTAGTTTGGGATCAGATAGTCGTGTGTAAATAACCAGTCGCGTGCACCTAAGGGACAGGATATTTCTTTTGAACACATGGAGACAATGTCGGCTGCAGATATTTTTCACAACACAATCCTAAGTTTACTTATTTATTAACTGAGTCCAAAACTTAACCTCACCCACAAACAAATATTTCTTTGTGTACCTTTAACCGTTTCAATTTATACGAAGTAGGTATATAATTTACGGCTACATTTTTTATAAATTTCAAAATACTTCCTTATTTTATCGTAATTTCATTGTTCCCATATCCAAATTAGCATTTAAAATTTTGGAATAAACAAAACTGGTATGCTTCGTTGATTTTGTTATTATTTCGTGTTCACCTTCTGAACATACACAATGACTTATATTAGTACTACCTATATTAGTACCAAAATACAGCCATCTTCACCTATGTACCTACATTCTTCCAGATAATATACTCGTCCTTTTACACTTCGGGTTTACAAATTTACTATCGATACTGCCAAGCAGTTATGTATTGACGAGCAATAATTGGTTTCACCTCAAGTTCTAACGTTAGTATATTGTTATAGAGACCGATCATTTTATAGAAAGTGTAGACACATTTGTGTTACTGACTGTACTACCAGTTATAAAGGCAAAAGTTTCTAAGTGTGTATGTTTGTTACTTCTTCATGTCCAACCAGCTGGCGCGATTTTAGCAAAATTTGGTATAAAGTTAGCTGACATCCTGGATTAACACATAGACTATAATTAATAAATATAAAAAATTTAACGCGGGTAAAACCGCGGGGCACCGCTATTTTTTTAAATCACTAATTCACAATATCAAGCATACACTAAGCGTCAATTTCGTGATCATGGATCACCTCTTTTGCTACTAAATTTTTAATAAATAAATAAAAATAAAAATCGTTTATTTTCAGGCATCGACGGCCCATAGCATGTTAGTAATCCGTACAAACTTAAAAACTATGTTAGTATGTAACACTTAGACACACATAAATTAATTTTATAAATTAATTATTTTGCTTTTTTTATAAGAATAATAATATCCTGGGACATTAATCACACACGGCCATCTGATCCCAAACTAAGCAGAGCTTGTTCAATGGAAACCAGATAACTGATATATTACATATATACTGCTTGTTTTCGTAAATACCTTATATAAATAATTACATCCAAACTCAGGACTAACAGACATTTTCATGCACACTAATATCTGTTCTAGGTGGGAATCGAATGCTACCAACCATGCCAATCGGCCAGTCGAATAGAATATAATTCTTACGTTAATTTTATATTCTTATTCCCTTCATTTTTGTTGCTAGATTTTTCTTGTTTGCCTTTCAATTACGTAAGAAATGATATTCATATTTCTCCAAATACGCGTAAAATTTCAGCTCAAAACTGATGAGTTTTCGAAGAGGCGGTTTCAACTTACATATTGAAACAAATTAATACCGTCTGGAAACAGAAGGTGGGTGTACAATTTACACAGACAGTCAATAATTACAATGTATAGTCGAAGTAATAATCAATTCTTGTGAATAGACTACATATTAATGCTCCCTTTGACGGTATACGGGATTACCACTATGCAGTGATCGGATGTTAGTCCTGTTATTAATATTAGAAGTGATGGATTTGAAATTGAAACTAGAAATAAAATCTCAGTATAGATTGAACTTATATCATTTATGTTTCGTCATCAGCCTGTTCCGTCCACTGCTGGACATAGATAGATAGAGTACACTTTATTGCATCAAAAGAAACAATATACAACTTATAAATAAGCAAATACAGGTACAAACGGCGGTCTTATCGCTTGGTAGCAATCTCTTCCAGACAACCGTTGGGTGGACAAGGAAAAAGTACGACAGAAGTAGTAGTGTATAGTATAGTGATAGTTGTAGTGTACTGTCAAATATTCAAAGTTATGTACTTATATACAATTTACATAAACATACTTATAGGCCTCCCCTAAAGGTTTCTGTGACGTTGCCATTTGGAGGAGTTTGCCCTTGTCACCGCGCTTAGCATGCGAGTTGGCGACCGCATTTAGACGGTAGCTAGTTCAGACGAGGCACTGCTGCCCGACTACCTCGAGTATCCCTTAGTCGTATGGGGTGGCCCTGTTATTCTTTCTGGACCGAAAACTACACGGCACGGCCGGAAACCACTCGGCTCACATCATGACGGTCACCGTAGCCTAGTTTGTAGTGCTCCTGCCTACGAAGCTGGCTGGTGGCTCCTGGGTTCGAATCCCGGTAAGTGCATGTATTTGTGTGATGAGCACAAATATTTGTTTCTATGTATGGATGTTTTCTATGTATAGGTATAAGTATTTATCTATCTATATAAGTATGTATATCGTCACCTGGTACCCATAGTACAAGCTTTGCTTAGTTTGGGGCTAGGATGATCTGTGTGACATTGTCCCTAGATATTATTATTATTTATATTTATCTAAAGCGAAACAGCTTAACATATGTTTTCTTAAATTGCTCCACTAGATTTTAAATTTTTTAATTAAATAAATCTTTTTCTAAGCATAGAACCGACCTCCACTTTCCTTGACAACATCCGATTTAAACAATTTTTTATGGAACCATATTCACAAAAAATAGGGAATGCTTTTGGAATATCGTGGCATATAATAGATAAGTTTGGGAATATTGATTTATGGATGTTTATTACTCTATCACGCAAAACTACAAAATGAATTTTGATTGAGGTTTAGAATTTAGCTTATATCTCCGAATAACACATAGACTACAATTTATAAAGCGGGTTTTAACGCGGGGGACACCGAAGGGCACAGCATTCCATAAAATTCACAAAATACTTGTATTTCGTTCAATCGAAAGCTGACTATTGTTTAATGCTAATACAACGCGCTAGACTGGAAAGTAACACCAAGAGGAAAAATAACAATATTGTGGCAACTAATACACTGTCATCTGATCCCAAACTAGGCAGGGCCTATACATACTCTGCCCAGCATACGCCCGGCCTGGGAGGCCGAGAGACGAGTCCTGGTCGCTGGGATCGGACAGGATCTTTCGCCGCCAGCAGTCGTTTATGCGATGCTGGCTGGCGACTCCACCAAATGGGTTGCCGTGGTCTCCTTCTGTGAGGCACTCATGCTCCATAAGGAGGCCGCCGAGCGGGATCGGGAGCGAGCCGATCTTGCTCGCAGATGGAGGAGGCGTCGGGGCGGCGGCGGCAACTGGTAGCCCAACTCTCCTCGGGGCTGCGGTGGCAGTATGAGAAGTGTCCTCTACTGCCACCACGTGAAAGCAGCTCCGGGAAGACAGCGATCTGTTTGTGGCGTATTCGCTGTGCCAGACTGACAGGAGTCGGCAATAGGGGAGGGCAATCCATAGCACTCCCAGGGTACGTCTCCCGACCATCTGGGACATGGCGCAAAAGGGGAGCACCGGAGCAGCATACCCGCGTTCCTGGGGCTCCCCCTATCAGGCGCCAAGAGAAGTCCATGGCAGGTTAGGTTTAGTCGGTGCGAGTCCGACATATCCAGACACTTTTTGCGGGTGGCATGCGTAGGTATTCATCCTGGCTCAACAAAAAAAAAGTCAGGGCCGATACACACTGATATATTTCTAAATACATACACATAATACATAATACACCCAGGCACAAAAAAATTGTTCATCACACAATGATTTTTCCGAAGTGGGGAACTAACCTACGACCTATGGCGACCTTTAGTCCGTGAGTAGTTACGGACTAAAGGTCCGACCACTTAACTTTATCAACCACTACACTTTATTCTATCGAATCGAACTAAACTTATATTTTCATTTTATTAATAAGTATCGTAAGTACTTATTATGGCAATGGCAGTTTATTAGTCCATACTGCTCATTGTTAAGGTAAAAATATTTAAAATAAACATATGAGATTATATTTAATATTTCATTTTAATAGCGGCTAAAGATTCATTGATGTTGTTTTATTATAGCACACAGTACTATTTTTATCCTTCTATGGTCCGGTTTTTTATTGTTAATAATATTAATAAAAAAAAAAAAATATGAAGCGTTTAACTTAACTTTATTTTTTATTGACAACTCACGCAATAGGGAATTAAACTTTACAAAGATCGAATTCACGGACACAAAACACACACAGACTCAAAACAATTTAATACAAAAATAATTTAACACAATAAGTTGTTCTGTTTGGGACTCGAACCCAAAACCTCTTTACCACTATGCCACGTGCAGCCAGTATAGTTTAATTGACTCACCCTGAAAATATAACACACTAATATTGTTTCAAGTAATTTTGAACTACATATAACCAGATTCAATTTAGACGCATATCCTGCAAGCGAGTCTGTCCCCTATACCCTGACTCAGTGCTCTAGTACCTATAATGAAATTTGGTTAACTCAATTATTTTCAGCTAGCTTCAGCTTCTAAACAATGACATTATCAACTACAATTTAATATGATATTACTTACACGAGCTAATAAAGGTAATTAATTAATTCAACGCATACATTATATTATCAAGCTGTTAGTTTATGATCGTACCATAAACAAGATGCTTCAATACGTACTTAATTATATTGATTGTGTTCATTGAAGGGAATCAGTCATTATCCACGGCTCAATGGACATCTATATTAATGTTATAGGTCTGCATAAAACGTAATCTATGCTGGTAATAAAGATGAAAAGTGTGCTCAGAAATTTATTTATTTTATCAGGAAAACATAACTATGGAAATTATTCTATGCATCGCGGATAATTTTGAACACACAATTGACACAAAGCACACCCAGATCACAGTTATATCTTACTTACTTACTTATCGTATGGGCAGTGTTCACCCTAGTGTCAGAGTTGTTCAAGCCGCCCAGAAGGACTCTGACATGGCTTAAAGACTGTTTAATGACTGCAACCGGGATCTAAACGTGCCCTCCAAAGCACGGCGACGTTCAGAAATTAAACCACTTTGGCAGTCGCCCATCTATGGACTGACCGCAAGCATAGTTGCATAACCCCGCCGATCACTTACGGACCGGGAGGGTATCTACATAGTTATTACACTTATATAAGACGCCCACAGATAGTTGTCCTAAATAGGCATGGAATTCAAAACACGAGAGTGTGGGGTGGATTACAAGGCGACGATCTTATTAACCACAGTACCACACGTTCAGTCTTTATGAGGTGATTTCTGTCTTTTGCACTACTAAACTAATTTAAATATTTCTCAAGCTATTAAAACTGCTTAAATACGCGCGCCAAATATTCGAACGTGACGCCTTATAGGTGTCGCTAACTTTTTCTGTGTATATGGCGCCAAAACTAAATTGACACAGCTAAAGCTCCCTGTCCTTTTCATAGGGACTATGTTAGAAAGAAATACAATTTTTATTAGTACCTGTTGGCACATGTCTTAGTACAAATATAGTCGTAAAAATGCATTGACTAATCACTGACCACTCAATTACGCACCTACGCACAATTCCAATTTCATACTATTTCTCCTCTCGCGGGCCTGTTGGAAGAGATTTCTTTAGAAATAAGTAGTGCCTTATTACTACTTTCCTAATGTTATAATACTTATGTAGTTTATTTTTCTGTGTTTAATAAAATAATAATGATACAAGAGAATTGACTATAGTTTTCATTAGAACATAGGATTGTCTCAAACGTTTGGTTAAGGTGAGAACGAAATCCTGACAAAAAGTCAATAATTACAATCTATTTTCTATTGTTTGTCTTGATTATTTAAAAGTAAGATTATTACGTCACCGAATTCCTGAGTCAGTAACGTTGATCAGTGAACACCGCTGCCACTGTGGGCATGCTCCAGCGATAGGGTTACATTGTGAGACTTCTCTGGATTTAAACATGGAGTTTAGAAGGGTTAATGTTGGCTACTTATTGTTTCACATAACTTACTTATGGCAACATTAATAATGATGAAATTATAAAATGAAATTTATTGTGAACTACACAGGTTCATTTATTGAATTCAGAATACTATTATAAGAAAAATATGCAAGCTACAAGATGTTACGATTTTTATGAATCGTCGATAAAATTTGTTGCAACCGATCGGCTACACGTGATGATAGTAGATGGGTGTCACAGAATGATGGGTATACAAAAATAGGAAAAGAAAAGTGTTGATGAACCACCCGACAAATTAGAGTACTACATCGGGAAGATTGTTAAAAACATGGTATACCCCACGAGAAAGATAATAAAATAAAATAAACACCCAATCCCTTATTTTTATTTATTACTTTATATCCTTACTTCTGAGAATAGAAATGGACTGATAATATTTCTGATAATCTATATCCCTACCAACAACATATCGTTTTAACAATACAGTACTTCTTACTCCTGACTCGGTTTACCTATACCAAACATTGTCAAATGCATACTGTAGTGCATCTGTACATTATTGGGTTATTCCAAGCAATTTGTTATACATCCATAATGTAACCTAACAAAACCTAGTGTAAGCTATGACTGCTTTTTACGTTATCGCTTAATTAACGGAATGTACCACCCCCCCCCCCTCCCCCATTAGTAGGTACTTAGTAAATAGCCTATCCTTTTACATCTGCAAATTAGTAACATTAATTTTCATAGGTAAACCAAAGCTGCAGTGCATAAATGTGTATAGATATTTTATATAATACTAGCGTAAAAGCTATAAATATTACATTATTTATTTATAATTAAAGAAGATAAGATGAAAGCTAATATTTAGATGATTAATTGATATATCATCCACACCAGATCCCCAGAGCTCATTGGGGAGGGGGGAAGGGTCAGCAACACTTGTTTGCTGATTCTTTAAGGCCGGCAACGCACTCATGACTCCTCTGGTTTTGCGAGTGTCCATTGGCGGCGATGATCACTTACTATCAGGTGACCCACTTGCTCGTTTGTCGCCCTCTAATGTAAAAAAAAACCCAAATAGTGTTTTGCCGGTGAAACTTTCAATAATCATCATTGCCTCCTCCATTCAAGACGCAAGCTTCCTACTTATATTCTTAAGCAGTCGATCAGACGAGTAACTCGATACTGCTATGTACGGCCACAGCCTATTGGTTTCCAGGCAGTCCCACTCGTTTCCCAGGCTTGACACATGTAAGTATCCACTATTACCACTAATGTATATTTAGCATGGCCAAGCAGGCTGTTTATCTTGGTTTCCTAGTACTTGTAAAGTTTGTACTGTTTAGTTTATAGGAGTGGTATTGAGTTTACTTTTAACTGTCTTTATTTCTAGTTTTGCATTTATTTTAACCTATGTTATTCTACTAAAGTGTGAATGATTTGTTTATTGCATTCGTTATTTATTTTAAATTGTGGTGCGTGGGAGAAAGTGTCCGATTTACCCGTTTTTCAAGTTCCAACTATTTACATAAGACAATTTAACTTGAAAAACGGGTAAATCGGACACTTTAATTGATCGATCGGCAGCTTTACATCGGCACGTGAGGGTTTTTTTTTCTTTATAATATGACGTTTACTGTTAGTCTAGTAGGCTTTTACTGCTTCACCGGACAACAGAAGTGAGCCAGGGCTCAAGGCGTCTAGCAAATAAAACTATATATATATTATATCGTATTGGGGATATTTTGTGCAACTTTCGCTGTACGTTAATACACGATGCGGGCTTCTCGTCTGATTTAGATTCGGAGAGGGCATTTCATCGATACTAATGCAAACAAGGTGTCATGGACGACGCTGGTGCTCGCGGCGCGTTTGTGGTCGTACTGTCACTTGGTGAGTACGATATTGGCACGTGCACGTGTACCGTTAAAAACACTGAAAATTTAAGTAATTTGACGCTCATCTATTTGTAGATTGAGTGTGAAACTAGGGGGTATGGTTATGGGGCATTATTCAAACACAGCCATCTGATCCCAAACTAAGCAGAGCTTGTGCTATGGAAACTAACCACATATGTACATAACTTTACTTTTGTAAATATGTACAGGCGCCAGCACATCCAGCTACCTCAATTGGTAAAATTTCTTATATAGATTTTAAACTTTCACAAAAGCGTAAGGTTCACGTTCTATGCTTATTGTTCGCCCGAATTGGGCGAATGAACTACTTTCAATTTTGAATATTTTTTAGGGCCGGTTTCGCCCGAGGCAAATTTAATGGCGGGCGAATCAGGTCAAGCGAAATCCAGTAATGTACGATTCGCCCAAATACTACCATACATCAAAAAAATAAGCCTTTATTTAATAATAAAATGTGAAATTTTATAAAAAAGTACAGTTGCGTACACAATTGTTACTTATAATAAATGTCTACACATTTTATGCATGCACTTTATGCAGCTATGTTGTTTTACTGTCAGTATTATAGACACACTAAACCAAATGATGGGAAACACGCCGCACAATTTGCAAATGAATGACAAAGACAGCATTATACTACTATCTTTTGTGTTCCTGTGGGTGCATTTATTTGCTATGTCTTTACTTCTATCGCTGAGGAACAAGTAATTGTGCATATTATCGAGTACGTTACTTACTATTATCGAGTAACACATGTGCCTAAGTAAATCTTCTTTAAAAATATTTGTACATGGTGCGCTCGACTGTACTATTTATATTTTCTCAGGTATAATAGTATTTGGGCGAATAGTACATTACTAAATTTTACTGAACCTGATTCACCCGCTATTAAATTTTTCTCGGGCGAAACCGGCCCTAAAAAATATTCAAAATCAAAAGTAGTTCATTCGCCCGATTCTGGCGAGTAAAATTAGGGCGAAACCGCTACTCAGCCCTTCTTGGCTTCGTGATTGATGTGCTGGCGTCTGTACATACTTATATGGAATATTCCCTCGGGGTAACTTGTACGCCACCCATGGGATGAGATGGGTTGACGATATTCTGATACATCACATAGTATTATTTATTTATTTTTATTATTTATACGTATATTGTAACAGAAATTAGAATCAAATATAAAATTAAATAAATTATAATTAGCCAATGTACATCGTAATAGCAAGTCGTAGTTGGGTCTCTTTACCGGTTCGCAAGAGATCAGCAAGCTACATAGCCTAAAGAATTTCCAAACTAAAATGGCAATGGGCAGGGCACATAGCTCATAGAACCGACGGCTGATGGGGCAGAAAGGTTCTCAAGTGGCGACTACGAACCATCTTGTAGGGGGCCTGCCCACGCTGCGTCTTCCCAGCGTGGGCAGCCCCCCTACAAGGTGGACCGACGATCTGGCAAGAATCTCGGGAAGCCGCTGGATGCGGGCAGCGCAGGACCAGCTATTGTGAATATCCTTGAGGGAGGCCTTTGTCCAGTTACGGACGTCTTGCGGCTGATATGATGGTGATTATGATGATGAAGTGATCAGCAAGGTTAAGCACATAGTCGGTCAGTCTATAAATTGGTAATCGCAAAACTGATTTAATTTGCTTACGTTAAGCTGCTGGGCTCGGTTGAATTCATTAAACATGCATGCAGCTTGGACAATTATGCCCTTTCGATTATATAATTTCGATAGAATTATATTGATGAGAAACTTAAATAAAATAGCAGACGCTTAAACTCTGAGCTAGTTGTTATTTCAAAAGTCCGCAAGTTTAGATTTTTTGAAAATATGTAAATAAAGTCATAGTTCTCTAAATTGACTCGAATGCAGCTATCTTACTTTATAAAATAGTATATAAGGTTTTGAATTCCGAATAGTGTAAAGCTATTGTATTAGTTTATGATGGCATGGTCGTATTGTGACCTTTTAAAAGCCCCTAAATTTATAATAGATAATATAAGAAAAGTTCTCTAAATTGAAACGTATCCGTTGGTGAAACTGTTATGTTCATGGGTGATCAATCAATTTATCAATTTCAATTTATTCAATTCAATTACAATTTTTACATCGTGTCTAAATATACTAAACCTAATTTACATATTTGTGTTATTTTAGATTTACATGTTATACACAATATTACAAACAATAATTATAGTACAAACACGCAATCTTAGTTATTAGTATAGTTAAATTTATATACGAGTAGTAGTCTAAGAGATTAGTAATAAGTCAACATTCTAAGTCCTAATAAAGCTAGCAAGGAAAATGTCAAGATTATTTAATAATTAATTGTGATGTCAAATTAAAAATTATATAATAACAATTTCAAAATACAATGAAAAGTATATTTATTCATCTATTATGTGGTAACCTGTTTTTTTTTTATATTGCTGATTGTTTTTATATAAAATGTAGTGGATAGTCTTGTACTCTATTACAATTTCAGAATCGAGTTGAAAAACTTGATTCTTAAATTGTAATGTAGTCTTACCGAGGGAAAACTGTTACGGGTAAGTCAAGTAATTCATTTTGTTTTGCGCTGTCGTCCTACTTTTTGCGACCAGTGCCTGACGTCGTGTAGGTTACATTCGCCCAGAACATGGTCTCCTAATATGATTGAAATTAAAAGTTACGTGAGTTAACCATTACAGGTTTCACTAGGTAGGAAATCGTTTCACAAATGAATCTAAAATGACAATGGGCTGAAAATTAACCAATTTATTACACTAAAATGCCATTCAACATGAGTCCATTCTTATTAACACCAAATTTCACTAAATCTGTTACAATAAGCTCCCCGCTCCCCAATAGTCAACCACTAATACTATAACTACCCGGCAGGTACAAGGCATTGAATTTGAATGCATTTCCCTAATACGAGCTTTACGGCACGAATTGACAATAATCATGAGCAGGAGCCCTATTCTGAGCTGTGAAACGACAAACAAGAACTACACTCACCTTGAAATGAACTGAACTGAAGCTATCAAATGGAAAAGGTATTAATTATCGAACTGTGGATATATTTTAATGTTAACAATAATCATGAGCAGGGGCAATATTCTGAGCTGTGAAACTATAGACAATACCTGCACTTACCTTGAACTGTAAGTACCTGTAGTACATCGGCCGTCAGTAACTGTAGTACTGGCGGCCGATGGGGCAGTAAGGCTCTCGAGTGGCGACCACGAACCGGAAGACGCAGCGTGGGCAGGCCTCCTACACGGTGGACCGACGATCTTGTGCGGGTCGCGGGATGCCGCTGGATGCGGGCAGCGCAGGACCGGCTATTGTGGAGATCCTTGGGGGGGGCCTTTGTCCAGCAGTGGACGTCTTTCGGCTGATATGATGATGATGATGATGATGATGACCTTGAACTGAACTGACTATCAAACGGAAAAGGTTTTAAAATTACATTATAACATATAAATTACGAAGTGTTGACATATAAAGTATTTTTTATACTACCAAGTTGGCAAATGACCATAGTAAAGGTTACTATAGACTGTACGTATTAATGACGCTGGCAACATATCTGGTATCACACACGACTGTGTCCGCAAGTGATCGGTGAATAAGCAGGCACGTGGTCACTCTATACATGATTGGCCGCCAATTTTTGACCGTCTCTGGGGTTCGGTGGCACATTTAGCTGGTGGTCTCGATTGTAGCGATCAGAGGCCTAACGGGTGTCACGAACAACTCTGAAACCAAGATACCACTGCTTATATGATAAAAAAAAAGATTTAAATATTGTGTTACGTAATCCAAGGAATACGTGTAATTTAAAAGCTGCAAGCCGGTCCGATGCGGTACATCCGATTGGAACTTTGCATAGACATGGTCATTTAAAGTAGAGTGATGTTCATATTAAATTTAATCAATAAACAGTGAATCAAATATACGAAAAGTAAGGTTGTGGACGGACTTTTTATTTTACTTGAGTTTTCATGTAAAATATTTTGATATCATATCTTATCTCTTGACAACTGGGACCCATTGGCTCCGGTTATCATCAGAATATCAGTTTGTTATCTATGTTTTACAAACGTGGAAGATTTTTTACTGGTCCCTAAATGAACAGACTTGCCTAGTTTTAGGGACACAGATTTTCATACAATGCCTACATAGTACTATACCACTCTAACCACGCTTCCAGGGCGAGCTCTTCACTACCCGTAACGCAGGTTAATTCCTAGCACGGGAGTGGGGTGTTTTTCCTGGTTTTCGTTGTCTTTGTATGTAGTATTAAGTATTTCCTGATGCATGTATTATTGAAATAATACATGATTAAACCACATCCGAAAACAAAACTTTGTTTATACACAAAGATTCTTCGGTGCATTAATCGAACCAACAATCTCATACCTACTGAGCGTTCGGATACGGGGGTTGTCTGGCAGTGCTTTCCTAATTGTCCTTATGAACGCACGGCAATTGACCTCATCGAACTATCGCGGCTAACCAGACGAAATTGCCAATCAGTTAATAGTA
Organism: Pseudoips prasinana; assembly: GCA_951640165.1. Lineage (NCBI taxonomy): Eukaryota > Metazoa > Arthropoda > Insecta > Lepidoptera > Nolidae > Pseudoips > Pseudoips prasinana. The sequence continues at coordinate 15,607,572 of OX621244.1, forward strand.
GCTATATTGTAACGTACGACTGTTATGTTATTGTCATTGTCATAAAGGCTCTAAGCACTAATTGCTTAATGAAGTGTACTAATTGATGGACAATACTGTCTGTCTGGTTGTGCCATTTATGTAAATTATATTGAGGAGAATAATGTAACTGAGATTGATTTGACTGCAAATGTGGTGCAGCGGTTAAGACCGTCGCCTCGCCACTTCATGTCCCAGGTTTGATTCCCGCACAGGACAATTATTTGTGGGACTCATAAGTAGTTATTCTGAGTCTAGATGTACATTGTTACCGGCAATTATATGTACGTAAAGTGCAACGGACTAATTCCCCAATAGTGAGCGTTATCTCAAGAAAAAACCGTGACAAATTATGTCATGAACAATAATTTCAGTAACGATCACTAGAAGTTACGCTTCTAATATACATCATATTTGGGTAGTAAAATTAACTAATCTTCTATAAAATGAATTTCGGTAATATAGACATACAATGTAATGAATTATAAAATAACATTATTAATATTAGTTACTAGTAATGTAATAATATATGTTAATTAATAGGTTTAAAATAATACTGTAAAGAATTGTTGGAATTTGTGTAATGTATTCTACATATTATAATAAATATTTCTATGCCATAATAGGCTAATGAGATCTATCATGTACTTTGTAGTTATTATATTATATTTACACAAATATAATATTAAAATTTTAAAACGCACTTACTAATATCAGTGTCTATATGACGTCTAATTGTAGGCCAAATAGTCTTTAACCATATGACAAAAGACTTTTTTCCTCCGTATAGTAAAAAAATAATCATTGTTGAATGTTAATTTAAAAGTGAATGTGTCTATAAACGTTTTTCAAAGACGTGTGTGGAGAATCTATACCAAAGATGTATCTAAATGTCACAGAAATTTCAAAGATATAATTAGAGTGTTGCTTCATTGATTATGATAGATTTATTTTACAAGTATCTGTGACACACCACAGTCACAGTAGAAGTTGGCAACCCAATCCAAATGGAATCGCTGACGTGCAATGCACCATTCAAACGTTAGTTTACCTAACAATATTGCATATTAATGAGAAACAGACAGATCTTGTTCTCTGAGGTGTGATATGTATTGGTACTATCTAAGTTTCATACATAGTACGCGAACATCAAAGCAGTGGAGTTATAGACATAGAGTGAATATATTAGTTTGTTTTAGTAAGGAGTGTTTCTATAAACGAGCGGTTAAAATGCATCGCATATGCAGAAATCACCTGTTTATAAATCTTATTTCGTAAAAAAGGATATCAACAAAATATACCGCGATTTCTTTTTATTATTATTATTAGTATTTATGCGATATATTCGAGCCAAACTTATAGCTTTATGCGACGACGTTGAGAAATGGTCCAATCAAAAGTACTATGGCAATCGGTTTTTTAGGGGGACCCAAAAAGGAACCCTTATAGATTCGTCATGTCTGTCTGTCCGTCCGTATGTCACAGCCATTTTTTTAGAAACTATAAGAGCTGTTCTGTTGAAACTTGGTAAGTAGATGTATTCTGTGAACCGCATTAAGATTTTAACACAAAAATAGAAAAAGAATAATAATTTTGGGGTTTCCCCATACATAGAACTGTAATGATATTACCTGCCCTCCTATAGAATAAAACCTCTTTTATAAAGATAGCTAGTAGCTCTGGTCATTTTATTAAAATAACTAAACATAGCTTTTAAAATGAGAATAGAATTGGAATCAAATAAAAAGTATGGTGTTACGTTTGATTGATATTTGTCAAGAGTTATAAAAATGGTGTGCTAAAGTAAACATTGTGAATCTAATATATTTTTCAATAAAATCAGTGATTGTTTGTGAATACATGTGTTATCATTGAGAAGATCTCCCTAGATCCCGTATAGAAATACCTCTTACAGCTGCGAGTGTGCTTACATGGTGGAGAGCGCCTTTTGGTTTGAGATTTTGAAGTTTTGAAAGGGGAGACTAAACAGAATTTACAAGAAATCTAGAGAAAAATAAGAAACTATGGAATCGACAAGCGTGAATTTACAATTATTTAATGGTTTGAAACAAGATGCAAATGAGTTTTTAAAACAATTTAAAAGATTTGCTATTATGAAAAGATTATCAGATGAAGAAGAAGTAGCAATCATCCCGTCTTTTCTACAAGGAGCAGCATTATCGTTCTACAATATAATAGTAGATACGGCAACAGAATTTGCCGACATTGAAAGGTCTTTGCTAGAGGAATTCCCAGCGACTATTGACTATGCAGAAGAATTTTATATGACAAGACAGAAATTTGAGGAAGATATTTTAGAATACTTTTATAGATTACAAGAATTGGCGTTTAAGGCAGAAATTAAAGATGACAGGAAATTTATTATAAAATTTATTAAATCATCAGCACCGTTTTATAAACATATACTAGCAACTTCACTACTAGAAGACAAGAAACAATTAAAAAAAATGATTATACAGCTAAAAGATATTTATAATATGGACGATTTAAAACCACATAATGAAGATAATTTGATACGTTCCCCGACAACTCATGTGCAAGCGGGACCAGAACGTCAACCGTTAGACAACTCCAGATATGTGTCATTTCAGGAGGGACAGCGGCAAGATAATGTATGTATTAGAATTATGAATATTTTACAGTCGGGTCGAGAATATAGAGGCTTCTATATCAATAATGGTCTTTTATATAAACGGGTATATAGAAATAGCTCGGTACGTGAGGTGGTTGTCCTTCCAAAATCTCTGTTCCAGGATGTTATGAAGGAGATACACGACGACCCATGGCTAGGGGGCCATTTGGGGCTGGCTAAAACTTTAGGTAAGTTCAGGGTCCGTTATTTTATGTATGGAGCGGATAAAGAAATTGAAAAATATATTCGCACATGCATTCCTTGTCAGGAGAGAAAAGGAACGCAGAAAATTGCTGAATTGATGCCTATCTCCGTTACCAGTATGATGGAAAAGGTGGGGATAGATGTCTTGGGTCCTTTTCGTGTCTCAGATAGAGGTAACAAATTTATTATAGTGGCCTTAGAATATGTTTCTAGGTATGCGGTGTGTAAAGCAGTTCCTAGAGCGACATCGAATGTTATCATGGAATTTTTGACTGAAGAGATTTTTTGCAGATTTGGAGGCGTTAGAGAGATAATTTCCGACCGAGGGACGGTGTTCACAGCCCATATAGTACAAGAAGTCATCAGATTGTTTGGAGCTAAAGCAGTTCTAACAAGTGCGTTTCACCCAATGACTAATGGATTAGTCGAAAGGTTTAATAGAACTTTATTATCTATGTTATCTAAATTTGTTGCTGCTGACCAGAGAAATTGGTGTCACTTTGTACCTTTGGTAACGTATGCATACAATTCCAGTAGACAGGCTTCCACCGGAATTGTTCCACATCTACTCATGTATGGTAGAGAACCACGCACAGTGTTAGATATGGATCTGTCAACAAATAACGTACATAATTATATGTCTGTAGATGAGAAAAGAATTGCTTTGCAAAACCTAGCCACACAAGCAGTAAACAACATAACCCAGGCGCAGCAGAAACAGAAGTCCAGCCACGACAGGCGAGCGTCAAGGCGAGAGTTCCAGCCGGGAGATCTGGTGCTCTTGTACACTCCGAGACGAATTTCTGGTAAGAACTTCAAATTACAACGGTTATTTGTAGGGCCATGGGTGGTGGTTAGACGTGTAAGTGATGTCACTTATGTGGTGCGAAAGCCTGGACGGAATAGATCCGACACAGTACATATCAATCGGATGAAATCATTCCAGACAAGGGAGATTTGAATAAATACTTGATATGCTGGGCTCCTATGTCTAATGAGAGTTATTTTATTTGTTCCGTTATTGTTATTTAACATTGTACGATTAGCATAAAATTATAATATTAATGTTGTCCGCTGCTGGACATGGGCGTAGCCCAAATATTTTCATAATTTTAATACTGGTTATGATTGACTATAGTCATCACACTTATGACTTATTTTATTGGTGGTGATGATGTATAAGTGGCGCTGCTACATGATTATCAGGTGTTACCCTGAAAAGAGTCGTTTTTGGGGCACACACACGGGATGTTCATTGTCTGGAGAAGCAATGAAAGCCTCCTAGACTAACCAAGTCTTGTTATTATGTTGTTTATGCCAGAAAACACACGATATTTATAGATTACATCAAAAATGTGGAATTATCATGTCACGGTGTTTGCGACCAAACATCTCCGAAACGGCTGGCCCGATTCGCATAAAATTTTGTATGAATATCTGGCGAATATTTTTTTTTTTACCTTAAGTTTAAGGGTGAACCGCTATTAAATATTTGCCTTTAATAAAAAAAAAAATAAAAAAAAAAAAAAAAATTTGAAAATTAAATAAAACTTTAAATTCACCATTCTACTACCAAGCCCTATCTATTTTTTTTTTTCTTTTTAGTAACAATAATTTAATTTTATGTTTATTTGGATAATTTTTTTTGCATCCAATCAAATGTCTTTCGATGACTTAGATTTGTTAATAGACCCGATAGATGGCGCTGCGATAAGAGTGTGAGTTTTATTGCTGTTGTTATGGCAGTGGTAGAATAGATAAGCCGTTTACTTATGTTACTGATGAGAATGTTTATAATTACAATTTTATTTTATTTGTCAAATATATGAATATACTTTCGCGCATAAATTTTGTTTTCATGTGAAACGTACGAGAGCAACGATGACCAGGGGCGGTGTTCCAGTACAACCACAATGGACATGATGGAAGATCGGAAAATGAATAACGGGATTTACAAGAAGTAAATATCCAGGTAGAGATAGGGAGTTAGGAAATGGGTGAAGCGTAGATTAAGGGGATATTTCCGTCAATAGTTAAGAGTGGATGATAGAATTTAATTATTCATTGGCATCACACATCTAGCACATAGTAGCCGATAGATGTGGGAGAACGTCATGGACTCCATGATGTTGATGGGTATTCTGTTCTACCTAACACTTTTATTTTCATGTCTGGGGACAAATAGATGATAGGGTAGGTTAATTGGTATAAATGAGATATTTATTTTTCATTAATCTTGGTTGGTATATGATCTTCCATCATGGTCCTGACTCTCTGGAACCCCATCCTTGATTGATAAGATTAATATCTTTTTGTTATCAATTATTTTGGATAGTTTAGCAGTTAGCTTTTATAATAGGATAGCCATTAGCCAACTTTTATACATGCTTCAATTAATTTTTAACAACTTGTTCTAATTAATTATTTCAGATTATCATTAATAATTTAGTTGAACGGTCAACTGTTGTGATAATTTAATTTGGATTAAACTTTTAACCAGTTGTTATAATTAAGTTTGCCCTTTTAAAATAATTATTTTCAGATCATTAATTTATGATTTATTTAAATGGTTAAAAGTTGTAATTATTTTCATTTTTTTTTATTTCTGTACTTGGTGATAGGACCAAGTATGATCATTGAAGCTATTGTGTGTGAAGGTTGACTAATATTTTATTTTAGCTAGGATAGCTATAATTAGGTAGCGTTTAGCTAGTGTTAGGAAAGTAGAATTAGGGCCTTGAAAGTATAATTTTTGGTTGGTTTTTTTTATACTTTGAGCAAGTCGGACTCATACTCCCATTTGCTAGACTTTCAGTGGGTCCTGGGTTCAATTCTACTCTTTTTTATTGCACCTATGTATTTGATAACTCCCAACATAGGTAGACAGTTATAATGTAGGAAGGTAACAGAATTTTAGAAGTGTTTCAAGACTTCCAAAATTTTTTTTTGGGGAGGGGGTGATGTAATGATATTACCTGCCCTCCTATAGAATAAAACCTCTTTTATAAAGATAGCTAGTAGCTCTGATCATTTTATTAAAATAACTAAACATAGCTTTTAAAATGAGAATAGAATTGGAATCAAATAAAAAGTATGGTGTTACGTTTGATTGATATTTGTCAAGAGTTATAAAAATGGTGTGCTAAAGTAAACATTGTGAATCTAATATATTTTTCAATAAAATCAGTGATTGTTTGTGAATACATGTGTTATCATTGAGAAGATCTCCCTAGATCCCGTATAGAAATACCTCTTACAGCTGCGAGTGTGCTTACAGAACTGAACCTCAAAATTTTTTTTTGATTGTACCTACCCATACATGTGGGGTATCTAAGTATAGGTCTTCAAAAATGATATTGAGGTTCCTAATATCATTTTTTTCTAAACTGAATAGTTTGCGCGAGAGACATTTCCAAAGTGGAAAAATGAGTGTCCCCCCCCCCCTGTAACTTCTAAAATAAGAGAATGATAAAACTAAAAAAAATATATAATGTACATTACCATGTAAACTAACAACGAAAATTGGTTTGAACGAAATCTAGTTAGTAGTTTTTTTTAATGCGTCAAAAATCGTAAACCGCAATTTACCTTTCATTTAATCAACTGAAATACTTGCTGCTGCGGAACCCTTCATGGGCGAGTCCGAATCGCACTTGGCCGGTTTTTTTTTTATTAATAAATGTTGATGTTAACTTACGGATACCGCAAGACCGGCAATTATGAAGATCTTTGGGGGAGGCCTTTGTCCAGCAGTGGGCGTCTTTCGGCTGATATGATGACGTTAATTTATACTGGTTCAAAACTTTTTTGGAATTATAACATAGATAGAATCATCGTGTTATAGACTTAACAACTGAATGAAAACTCTTGTGCTGAGTCAATTAAAATTGAATAACTAAGGAGGCCTCCAACTGCCCCAGATGATCATTTGTTGGAGCATTTTTTGTTATTAAGCTAAACTTTCTGTGAAAATCCTAACTCTTAAGCCGTCTTACTACAAGTGTTGTTCTAATTGAGGTCAGAATTATTGAATACTTTTTCGTTTTTTAATTGTTGTTAGTTAGTTGCGAATAATAAGGCTGATTATTAATTAAAATATTTTTATTAAATGCCCGTAGTTTTGAGGTAACTGCCGAGACGTCGCGAGTATCTATGTGCGCCAAAATTTTTCCTTAGCTTTTCAAGCTGGCTTTTTTTAGCTGGAACAATCTCAATAAAAATATCACAGTAGATACATATATTAGTACTGATTTGGGAGCAACCATACCATACGTAAATAGATAAACGGTTAAAGGCTATGAAAAACAAAACTCTTAATTGTTCCATAATTATTTCTATTAATCAAGTTTTATTTATTTATTTTATTTATTTATTTATTATTGAAACACATTCACAACACCTTTACAGAAAATTCCAAAGCGATATTGTAAGCTATATATAACATAATAATGATATCTTAATATCTAGTATTAGACCACTATATGGCACTGTTTACAATGCAACTTTGTGCAACTTCTGCAACAGTTATTATATATATAAGTTATTATACCGTATACAAAAATACCATAAACTATTTAAACATATAAAACAACATATCTTTATGTCGTTATACTAACTGCTACAGAATATATGGCGTATTTGGGATTCAGCGAAATAACCAATTTATTAAGCTCATACATATATTAATTTACAATGATCATTAACAGTTTACTGAGAATTAAATTGAATATTGAACAAAAATAAACAAACAGTTCATTAATAAAAAATACATTTCAATATCAACAAATTATGACGAATATGTAATTCAAAACTAATATTTGAACCAAAACAAAACATACATTAAAAATATTCCACTAAACGAAATTAATTATTCTGTAAAGGTAGGTACCTACGTAATTACTGTGTATTTGTATAATTAAGTTGGTACAAACAATACGGCAATTTTAATTAACATTCACGAATGGTCATTATCGAATTATACGACAAATATTCAAATGGCATCGAAGATCTGGTCAACCATTAAAGTTGGTTAAAATCTCTCGGAGGCCATAAATAATGTTAATACTTGAGTATGTATTGACACGTATGTATTATTATTTATTTATGTTGCGAGCCCGATGAAAATGCTTATTTATATTTTAAAAAGTCTTGCTCAATTGCATAGATTACCAAGATTTTATTAAATTCTTGATCAAATGATAAATCTGTGAAATTCAGATGCTTGCCAGCAGCACTCCCCAATTTCCCACTTTAAAAGATTCAGCAGAAGTCATCATTATACTTATTGCACAAGTGTGTGCGTAAACAGTGGTATACTCTTTTCTTCCCATTCCTAAACTGATGACACGATTATAGTGATTTCAGGTTCAAGGCCGACAACATTATAAAATAAAAAGCGGCCAAGTGCGAGTCGGACTCGCCCATGAAGGGTTCCGTAGCAGCAAGTAACAATATAAAAGTAATAATATAAAAGTTCTTGTAGTAGTTGATTAAATGAAAGCGAATTTGCGGTTTATGATTTATGACGTATTGAAAAAACTACTTACTAGATATAGTTCAAACCAATTTTTGGTGGAAGTTTGCAAAGTTATGCACATCATATATTTTTTTAAAGTTTTATCACTTATTTTAGAGGTTACAGGGGCACACATTTTGCCACTTTGGAAGTGTTTCTCGCGCAAACTATTCAGTTCATAAAAACGATAATGGGAACCTCAATATCATTTTTGAGGACTTTTCCATAAATACAGACAGACATGTACAGGTTTGATGCAAATTATAAATTAGACTTTCAGTTCTAAATATGGGGAATCCCCAAAATTTATTGTTTTTTTCTATTTTTGTGTCAAAATCGAAATGAGGTTCACAGAATACATCTACTTACCAAGTTTCAACAGTATAGTCCTTATAGTTTCGGAAAGTGGCTGTGACATACGGACGGACAGACAGACAGACAAGTCTATAAGGGTTCCGTTTTCTTACGGAACCCTAAAAAGGAAATAATAACGCCATCTTCCTGAGTCCGAACTACTCTTGAGAACGTTTCTTTGCAAAAAAATTCTAATAACTATTTGGACCCAATCTAAGATTTGTACCCGTCATTATCTGCTGTTGAATACGTTTCCAGTAGACTAACCAGGTAGCAACCAATGAACATATTATAAGGCAGTATTAACTCACCCTTGAATAGTAAACCCTTACTTTAAGACCCAGACATCTTGAACAAGGTATGTTTTGAGTTTGTTAGGTTTACAATTTTCACTGTGTATAATTTCCTAGTTATTATTCCATCTAAACGCGTTTACACGATACACAATATTAATAAATATGTTATTTTATAGTTTTAATAGACTAATATTCAAATACATTTTATGGAACATGTTAGCACAATAATTATGATTTCATATTTCATATTTATAAACTTGATCGCATACATTATTATGAATTTGTGTAATAATACCTTATCAATGAAAGGTTTGCCTAAAAGGTTATTTTAAAATGAAATAAATTGATTTATTTTTACGTATAACTTATTGTTTATTTTTAACTTATAATTATTATATATAAATTTATTATTTATTCATTTTGTATGTTCTAATATATTTACTTATTATAAAACTAAGATAGTATTATCCCAATATCTAAAAACAAATAAATAATAAATATAGTATTGGTTTTGCATTCGGTGGCATTAGTTTCGACTTTATATTATTTATGATTTATTTTATATTGATTTATTTATGATGTATTTTATAATGAACTTTAGATTATTAAAATATTTATCATATGGAGAAATATGAACGTATTTTGTCCAATATTTTACATCAATTCCGAATTATCAATTCTTTTCATTTCGGTAACATTAAGACGTGTCTTTATGAAAATATAAAAAAATATAACGTCAAGTTAAAAATGCTTGTAACGCACTAAACAAAATTAAAACCAAAATACTAAGATAATTAGTGTATTATATTTTAAAATTTTGTCAATTAAATATTGCGTTTTAGATATACTGCTTAATTAATATACACATGATATAAGTAGTCTACTAATTGACTTGATTTGTTAATACGACAACTGCAATCCTAATGGCCGGTAAATTGTCCGTCGTATTGATATATTACTTCATAGCAGATTTTTACTTTTAAGACGGTAAAATTACTCATTTAGGAACCATCCAACTAGTAAGCATGATAATAGAGCAGGAAATAAAGTTTAAGTTTCTCGTTAAAGTTTCTAAGGAAGAATCGTGAAAATTAATCTTCATTTTGTTAGCTGTTTCAGGCTTTATTAGCCAAGTAAGGTAATGTATGGTCCAACTACAAACTGAGAACTCGATCAATCGGCATTTCACCGTTTCTGTTGGAAAATCGAGGTTAATTGACGTGTGTTACGAGACCGATTGACACTTCCACGTGAGTAATCGATTTAAGTGTCTATTATTTTGAATTCGGAACGTTTGGGATTAATTAATGAATGAAAAGGGTCGGCACTGTTACTCATTTTGTCTGTATTGAATTCGCATTTATTCTATCGACATCAGTCTATCAGTTCGCCTGAGTTTTTTTGTGCCGAACTGATGGAAATTAAAGGACCGGTAACAATGAATGCCTGTACCACAGAGCTATAGTCTTTATTTAGGATTGATTTGTAGTGAAAAGGTACTCCATTCTCTTCGGAAGTGTTAATAGTAAAAAAGAGGTAAAACTGCCTATATTCTAGTGACAGTAGTAAACTTTAGTTACAGTTATTATGTTAAAATGTAGGTTGTACATAATATTATTTTTAAATCTATTATTCTTCATAATTATATGCAAACAAAACATAGTTTTTCAATGAAATTAAGTCATATTTACTCCTACCTCCCTATATAGTTTGCATAGTTTATGAGTATAAGTATTGTACAGTATATATTTAAATTCCATACAACCCACGACACCGCGTGTTGAGTGGCTGTTTCATTTAAGCTTTTGTGGGGCTTTGAAACAAGCAGGAATGCAAAGGGGAAATAGTTTGGAACATTACTGAAAAGGTAGATTTGGGATTTTGAAATAGATAAATACATGTTGTAGACTCAAACAAGGAACAATTTGCATTCTCCGGCTTTGAATCGACGAACTTTAGTCTGAAGCATACTAAAATTTCTTCCTTTAATATGTTATTATAATATTACTCATAGCTAGATGCTCTCAACAGTCCGTAAGTGATCGGTGAGGTTAAGCAACTAGTCTCGGGGTCAGTCAATGGATGGTTGACCACCAAACTGGTTTTATTTCTGAGCGTCTCCGTGCTTCGGAGGGCACGTTAAGCTGTCGGTCCCGGTTGTAGTCATTAGACAATAGTCGTTTAGCAATGCCAGAGGCCTACTGGGCGGCTTGAACATCTCTGATAATAGGGTAACCACTGCCCATACGATAAGTTAGTAATATTACTACTGAATAATTATTTCATAAGATTTATAGTACGGAATTTTAAAAATTTAATTATTTAATATCATTGTTATGAAATAATCAGTCAGTAATCAAATTTAACTGACTTATTCATAAAATTCATTCTTAAATTCGTAGATACCGGTTCTAAACAATGTTAAGTGTTGATTTTGAATTGCATCATTCCTCTAAAACTCTATTTTCAAAGCCTTCAAGCACTACAAGTTAAGCATCACATAGGTTTGTGTGCTAAACCAACAATGATCCCGCCCACTTCATGCTGCTGCGATTATCGTAAAAATTAACTGCCTTACCTGTGCATAACATAGACCATTTATATTTTCTACTTATTAGAAATTGTGTGTTTTTGTTTTATTTGAAAAGTAATGAGGTTTTCTAACAGCTAATTTGAGATCAAAATTAATGTTTAATTAAGTTTGAGCTTTAACGTTCTTGTAAGTAATGAAATTTTAATTGGGTTTGCAGGTTAATCAAAAGCATGTTTCTCATGACTAGATCAGCGGATTGGATCATACATATTATCATTCAATATTGTATATTATTCATCATTTATTTGTGATGATGAAACTACTGAACAGTTGTTTTATAAAGGCAATCGCTGCCGTAACAAAAGAAGACCACGGAACGATTTGAACAATTTTGTAAGCAGCACTTGGCCGTGCTTCACCAAGTATCATGTGCTATACCTATAGTGTATAGCACAAGTGTCATGTGCTATCTAGAGCATCTACAGTATTATAAAACAGTGGGAATTAAGGCTATGTATAAGTAAATCCAACGGACAGAAAAATCAAGAGGAATCCACATTGTCTCCACTAAATGGCACTCTGTAGACCATCTTATTCTAACATAATCGTCTAAGCTAGCTTAATAAGGACGTCGTTATGCACCATCTCACTATCTTCTACTCAGACGGTAAATTACACAATTCATCAAGGCTCAAGTGTTGGAATTAGCTAGAGTGCATTATCTTCCGTACCTACGTAAGGACTAAGTTTACTCGGGAGAAAGAGGACACGCAGCGGTTAGGTTCAAGTGGTCATACGCTATTTTATGTAAACAAGTTGGTGTATGGTCTAAATTGAAAGATCCTACGTAAATATAAATACAAAAGGAAAGAAATATAACCTAGATTACTTTAAATTGCAGAATTATAAAACATATTTATCGGCTTGCTACTACTGCATTTTATAAAGGACAGTTTTATAATTTTAACGTTTTATGGAAACGTCCTGATGATCATAGTGTTTGGGTTATGTAGGAGAGTGCGGGTTCAATATGAATATGAGACGTCGCTCACCATAGACTCTCTCGTTGACGCGCTTTCTAGTACTGAATTTTATAAAGGACAACGGATCAATGATTGGGACGCCCTGATGATCGTAGTGTATTACTTACCAGAGACCCTCTAGTTTACGTAATTGCTAGTACTGCATTTTATAAAGCACAGCAGAACAGTGATCGCCCTGATGATCCTAGTGAGGGTTATGTAGAAGAATGTGGGTTCAATATGAAGATGAGACGTCGGTCACAATAGGCCCTCTAGTTAACGCGCTTGCTAGTACTGCAATTTATAAAGGGCAAAAGATCAGTAACAGGTACGCCCTGAGAAGCTCGTAGTTTCTGGGTTATGTAGAGTACGAGTTCAATATTAGATAAGATTTCGCTACACAATACTTAACGTGCTTGCTAGTACTGCTTTTTTATAAAGAACAACAGACCAATCATTGGTATGTCCTGATGATCGTAGTGTCTTGGTTATGCAGGAGCGTGCAAGTTCAATATGAGACGTCGCTCACCATAGGCACTCTACTAAGCGCGCTTGCTAGTACTGAATTTTATAAAGGAATGTGGACCAATGATAGGTACGCCCTGATTCAAGTGTCATATATGGTGAAGATGAAGTCATTGATATGGTGAGCTACGACTCTTCTTCATATTGAACTCACACTCTCCTACATAACACATACACTACGATCATCAGGGCGTACCAATAAGTGGTCCGTTGTCCTTTATAAAATGCAGTACTAACAAGCGCGTTAACTAGAGTATCTATGGTGAGTGACGTCTCAACTTCATATTGAACTCGCACTTTCCTACATAAGCCAGACACATCAACTGATCATAGTGTGTCACAACGGACCAGTTATTGGTACGCCCTGATGATCGTAGTGAATGTGTTTTGTAGGAGAGTGTGAGTTCAATATGAAGAAGAGTCGTAGCTCACCATAGACACTCATGTTAACGCGCTTGCTAGTATTGCATTTTATAAAGTACAGCAGAAGAGTGAAAGGTACGCCCTGATAATCGTAGTGTATGGGTAATGTAGGAAAGTGTAGTCCAATTTTGAGATGAGACGTCGTTCACCATAGATCTTCTATTTAACGCGCTTGTAAGTACTGCATTTTATAAATGACAGCAGACTAGTAGTAACCTCCTGATGATCGTTGTTTTTATGATAACTTGCTTGGTTTTACAACTTAGTCCACTCGTTTAACAGCGAATGTTCCATCAACACCAGAGGAGATTTGCAACAAAGGCTGTTAAAGGATACGGTGAACGTTAGAATACGCTTTGTCGACTTTACGTTATGTTTGCTTTGGACGCGCCTTTTCATTGTAAATGAGCGCTCAGTACCTTCTCGGCTTGAAAACAATTAGAATATTTATTTCATTAGTCATTCTAGTTATTCTGCTTGTCTTGGTAAATGTTTAGTAGGTAAGCTGAAAAGTTTGTTTCAAATGGTCTTGGATGAAAGTTTTAACGCTCGGAATGAATATAAATTTGGTCCAAGTATTCAGCTTAGTTTTCCCATTAGCTTATTCCATTTAATGGAATAAAATAATTTTCTGAATGTTTTGTAATGTATATACGTTGTTTTTCGCTGTATCGTACTAACTAAACTACTCTGTCACTAGTGTAACCACTGCCCAGTTACACTAGTGACAGAGTAGTTCAGACTGCTTAGTAGACCTCTGATATGGCTTAACGACTACAACCGCAATCAATAGCCGTATGAATAACGAAACGCTAAAAATTAAAACACTTTGTAGGCCACTTATGTACTCGTATAACTTAATGCATGCCTAGCCTTTAACCTCGCCGATAACTTGCAGTTAGGCCATCTGACTTCCAGTTCCTTTACTTTATTCTGTTACTAAATAAAGTTTAAAATAATAATAAAAAATCTTAACTTAATGGTTTTTATGCCCTTTTCGCAACTGGCAGTTTGAATGGTCCTTGCATCGTTAACGGCATCATTTGACTGATTGAAATCAGTAGGTATATGTGTTTTCACAACATCCATCCATTTATAGAACTTGTAATGTAAATATTCTAACTTAAACCAACGAAACTGAATTCCAGGTGAAACCTCAGTTTAATAAATCTGCGTCAGAAATTGAATCTTTAATGAAAAATATAGCATATATTTTGGTAACATTTAACAAGCTGTTGAGGTAATTTTTGTTAAGTATATAACATGACACTCAAAATAAGATTTGAAGTTTTAAGCTGCTGAGTTATGCATACATTCAGCTTACACGGGCCATTTATTCTATAACATCATAACAGATACATTTATACACCATCTGATTTAAGTTACGTGCTGCATACGATATCATCTTCATCAATCAAACGATATTTCTCATCTATTAAGGTAAATGAAACTTTAACAATACAAAGATTAGATTCTATATTTCTATGACTTTTAAAATAATTCATATTGCAACCACGTACAAATAAGAGCATATCCATCCAAGAAGCATAAAGAATTCTCGCATTAAAGTAAAGTATTGTATAAAAAATGCGTATATAAATCGACGTCGACACATCAGCACCAAAGTACCGCCGACGACGTTACGTTACTGGATACAGATACAGTTCAAAAACGGTCTTTAGTATTTAAAGAATAAAGCCCCTATCCAAGTAAAAGTGTATCCACCGACCTGAGACGTAGCGTCGACTAAACCAGGCATTCGCCACACTAACAGACATTCGATTAAGTATCCTCGCTTAACAGCAAAAAGGAATAAAAGTAACGACAATAATAAACTTTGACGTAAGATAATAAAAATAAATGATAACACTTTATAAGATAGCGAGCGCGGTACTAAGCCTGTACTACATATATGTGGGATTTATATTCGAGAAGGAAAGTAAAGTCTTCAATAGTTTTAAAACTTGATTTATTTCGGAGCACACACACGTCTTAATACAGTCTTTCCGCCATTACTCCTTTTAAATCTTACCTCTCTTTCACACATCACACCTTTCACTCTAACAATTGCGTTTCGTTCCTACAGATCGGCCATCCAACAATCATGTCTGTCCCAGACATGCCATTCACATTCAGACCAACTCACACTCTTAACAATATCATCTTTCATTCTTATACTACTTAACAGAATTTACATAAAACTAGTACACTAAACATTCATCAATCTTAACTAACCCAACAATCTTATACAATATTTCGGTGAACTGGATAATCCAAACGGAGCTCTTAAGAAATTATATTGGCCTTGATGGGTAACAAAAGATGTATAAGGTATTGACTCTTCGCTTATCCTTAGATGGAAGAATCCATTCTTAAGGTCAAGCACACTGAATACTTTAGCAGTCCTGAGTTTATCAATTAAATCTTCTATAATAGGAAGTGGATATTCGTCTTTGACTATCTTTTTATTGAGCTGCCTGTAATCAACACAAACTCTTGTTGAGCCATCCTTCTTTTTTACTAAAACCAGTGGACTAGCATATTCAGAGTAACTCACCTGTATAATGTTGTCGTTTAACCACTCCTCTACTTGGTTTTCCACTATCTCTTGCTCCTTAAATGATAAACGTCGAGGCTTCTGGGCAACTGGTATGTCGTCTTTTAGCACAATCTTCAACTTAATAGGGGCTTCTTTCGTTTGGTTTGGCTTGTAATTCTCAACACACTGCAGAACTTCTTCTTTTATAGCCGGATCAACCCCATGACCCACCATAACACTATTATCAAAAGAAAAACAATTAAGACATTCCATCCAATCTTCCCCAGAGGGTAATAACTGAACACAGCCCTCATTCATTACCATAGTAACCCCTGAGAGAAACTCATGACCTAATATGATAACATAAGGCATACAATCTTTAGGCACAACATGAAAAATTACGTTTGTATAATAACGTCCATTGATTGTTATATTTACTTGAAATTTTCCTAACGAATACACTTGTTTATATCCGAGTCCCGACAATATTACAGTATCTTCCCGCGACTCTGGCCGTCCAATCGCATTGTAAAACTGCTCCGACATTAAATTTACATCGCTTCCTGAATCTATGAGCGCTTTTCCTTCCATATTATTGATAATGATGCTCATAACCGGCTTGCACTGTTTGTTTTTAATAGACATCATAACCTCTTTGTTCTCTTCATAGCTGTCAAAAGTAGAGTTGCCAACTGAAGAAATTGTATTCGTCGTGAACATCGCGCGTTTTGACGTGCTTGCATTGGGTGAGATGTCTTGATGACGTTCGTTATGTTGGCGATACTGCCGGTAGTTTTCGCTGGCCGCCGCGCGTGTCGCTGCTGTCGTCGTCGCCGGCGTTCGTCCTCCGAAGTTCCCCGATTGTTTCCGAACATCGACGAATCTTGTTCCATTTGGCGCCATTTTTACCGTCGTTGGACAATTTGATGAAATATGACCGAAATCATTGCATGCGAAACACTTCAATCCTCTCTCTTTATGCGGACAATTTTGCGATGAATGATTTAGTTCACCACAGCTATAACAACGCAAATCATATGCACCCACTTTCTGGTGTCTTGTAACTCGCTGATTTTGATTTGATGTATCTCGACGCACCTTCATTTTATTTTTCACAGTTTCGTAAATCTTAATTTTTCTTTTAGGTCGCCGTAGGTAGTTACGCCGTATAATATCATTTTATTCGTCTCTAAGTCTTGAATCCCGTCAACTATGTATTTTATAGCTACGTAATCTGGAATTTTGCCGCGCTTTCCTAGCTCCCTCATTATTAGGATGTAATCTAGGTAGCTTTCACCACTCCTTTTTTTTCGTGCGCTCATCATCTCATGCACAGTTTTTTGATCGAGTGTATCCGGAAATTCCTTGGTAATAGCTTGTTTCAATTCGGCCCACGTCTTATGTATTTTTTCACTCTTGAGCCACAATGCCGCCGTGCCCCCTAACGATCGCCTGGCTATTATCAATTGCTGAAGCGGAGTCCAACCAAAGATTTCAGCGCTTTCTTCGATATTGTTCGCCCAATTCGTAACACTGTAGGTATCGTCGCAGCCCGTGAATGTAGGTATTAGATCATCAGCATACCCGATACTTGATAATCTAGGTGCCGCCGCCGTCATCGCTGTATCCTCGCTGGTTTTGGACATCACGTCGTCTACGTTTCTTCCGTCTATCGTCTTAGCGTCTTAATGTGAATTGATGTTCCCGCCAACGGATTACCGCGTGCTTGTAGAAAAAATTTGCACACCGCCCGGTACAAATCTTCGTATCGTCTTTTCTCGTCAATCCTTGAAGCTCCCGTCTTGATTTTCCTTCTCGTATCCCGGACGAGCCCCCAAAATTGTGGGATTTATATTCGAGAAGGAAAGTAAAGTCTTCAATAGTTTTAAAACTTGATTTATTTCGGAGCACACACACGTCTTAATACAGTCTTTCCGCCATTACTCCTTTTAAATCTTACCTCTCTTTCACACATCACACCTTTCACTCTAACAATTGCGTTTCGTTCCTACATATATATAGAGAGATTCAATAAGTATTAAAAAAAGAAAAATAACTCTTAAATAGATAGATTGATAACTCTTTATTGCACTCCAATAACATAAAATAAAATGCATTAAAATGTGGAGTACAAGTGGCTGACTTATCGCTACAGGCGATCTCTTCCAGAATTAAATAGTAACTAGAAAAACGGGAGTTGTAGGTGGTGTACAAAATAAAAGATGGCTGAATATACCGAATCTACAGACGCCAGCACTACCTCACTACGCCAATCTGTCAAATTTCTGCAATTGAAAGTGAACCTTATGTTTTTGTGATAAAGTTGAAAATTTTAAATATATATACTTATGTAGATAATTATACCCAGCCTCAGGACAAACAGTTATGTTTATGCACACAAATATCGGTCCTGGGTGGGAATCGAATCCACGACCTACTGTGTGAAAGGCAAGCATTTACCACGCCAGCCGGCCCGTCTAAAACCAAATCAAATAAGGCCACAGCTATTTACACTTATAAATACAGACCTCATTATTAATTGTTTCTGTTTATTTCTTTACCTATGAGAAGCATACTCGAAATCTCTCCATTTAACCTACGTATACTGCTATACAGCTAGAAAGTAATAAACATACTTTTGAATACCGACAGCCACTTTACCAAAGCCAGGGATAAAACCTGCTTGCCGATAAATCTTAAACCCATACACTACGCCTTGAACCTGTTCTTCAATTGGAAGAAAACAGTTAAAACTGCAAACCTTCTCCCGAACATCCTCACATGAAAACTGTAATTACAATCGATTCGCGTCTATAGCCGACTTTATAATTCAAAACCATTTATTTCCTTATTACTCATATTTCTTCTTTTACACTTGTTATACGAAGCTCACGTACAGATAATACTACAATGAGGCATACAAATTATCGCTGGTGCCGACGTCTGACGCTTTAAAATCTAAATCTGCGAGTGTGAAGTGGACTCTCAAAACATATAAGACCTTATTCAAAAGAGCTAAAGGTTCAATATAAGGAATTTAAAGTATGTTATTAAGAACCTTTTCACTTTCACCATAAGGTCAGTGGTCGGCGAATAACTCGGTAAGACATGATCATGACTTGTGAGCTTATACTCCACACCTCGTTACGTGTTAACAGGCATATTCGCTCACGACGCGATATTTATCCGAAGTACATCAAAACACCCTGACCCAACTGTATTCATGTCGAAATGTTGTAATGGGACTTACATGATAGGGTAAAGAAAATATATAAGAATGTTAGTAAAAAGCCGTGAAATTGATTCATAAGAGTATACGAAAAAGTAATAGACAGAGCAATCAGAGAGGGAACCAACTATTTCTTTAAAATGCCGGTACCAGTAATTGATAAGTAAAGAGATAAGATGAAAACCAATAAATAGACACAATTCTATAATTACATGAATAGAACGAAAATATAGACGTATCTAAACGCAAATAGCAGTTGATATTATGTTAATGGATTTTAAAGATGTCTCATTTTTTTTTCGTTTGAACGCATTGGTATATTATTACTTGCTGACTAAAATTTTCTCTTAATTAAATACCTTTACACAGAAATGAATACACTTTTTCTTATACCCTTATGAATACCCTTCTGTGGCTCAAATTAATTATATACTAACTTTCACGCACTTATGTTAACATATATTCTTAAAATTAATATAACTAATGGACTAAATCGTGCCAGAAAAATGATAGTTTTTCGTTAGGCTTGTCCACGCGGGCGCACTTACGAGCGGATGCCAGTAAGCTTATAAGACATATAATAATAATTTTATACTTCACAAAAATAAAAATATTACATAAACCTAAATCTTTGATGTTATAAATTAAAATATTGATAAACAATATAAATGCTTCCGGTGCTGTTGTGAAAATTACATCAGTTTTATAGTACACATTAACGACGAGAATAATATACGTGCTTCCCTTCAATAAACTGGAGACCTTGGTTTTGAAACCTAATTTCTTATATAGGTTACTTTTGAAGTTAATTTACGGTGCGTTTTTACTATGAAATGGTGTACATAACTATGATAATTTATTAAGTCCACGAAATGTTTTACTGACTCTTTCAAGGAGATTGACGTATAAACAAGGAACTACGAAAATTGCGATATTTTCTTTCTAGAGCCTGTATTTCTCGTTCATCTGTTGAAATGTTTTTCTGTGAAATTCATATTATTTATATTCTGTGCCCATACAAATTTAATTAATTCTGTTTCATAGAACCGAGTACGGAGGAAAGTTTTAAATGTTATTGCAGTGTTTATGTTTGTTCATTGCGGCTATGGAGTTCTCTGTTTACTTTGCAACTTCAATGTGCCTTCTAATGGAGGACCGGTGTTGAATTTATTAGAGCGAAAAATGAATTAACTTGAAGGATATTCATATTGATGAAAAAAAATATTACCTAGCTTGCATAAAAGTTCTGCTATAAGTAAAAAATAAATATTGGATACCTACTACTTTTAAATAAATATTTATTTAAATCTCGGCAAAAACAAAACAATTGTATTCCAAATGGCCAAGCCAAAGGTGGCTTAGATACTAGCATTTAATCACTTTCAACAAAAAATACTTTATTTTTCACTTGTTTTCAAAGAAAACTTTAACCATAGTGAGCAATTTTTTTAAAGAATAGTAATGATTTAAAACAAATTGAGATCTCAGACTATCATTTAGAACTGGCCATGGCATATAAAATTAACCATTTGTAGTTCATGACGTTTAGATTTGGGCTGGATAAGATAAAATTAAGAATATTGAGCAACGCGTTCCTACGAATGAGGTTTGACAGAGGGAGTGTTGGTATCAACGGAGTGCTAAATAAGCGGATTATATTACTTTGAAGAAGGAAAGTCTCTGACTTATATAAAAAATATTATTATAGTAAACTATCGATTCATTCCCAATCTTACGCATCACCAATTTGCTAATAATATTATTTAATGTTTGTTTAATTAAATAATTCAATTAGAGTTTGCTAATACTATTTTGTAATTTCCAATTTTCCAAAATAAAATAAATTAGTAAAATGTTTTTAGCCTCTAAACATGTTATTTATTTCGGCCAAACTACCACAAGTACAGAATTTTACAATTATTTTCTTCACAATGACTAGTTCAAATTTTTTACGTAGTTCTTAAATAAAATCTAGTTTACTTCGTTAACTCTATTCGTAATTCCATGGCAGTTTGACAATGATAGACATGTTCACAAAACATCGTTGGTTGTTAGCTTTTAACCTCGTTCGGTTCCCGACTTAGAACGTTTGTTACAATGCGTTCCGTTGCCCATTGTCGACTTTGATCTACTGTTATTAAATCGTAGCGGATCCTGTCCAATCTCTGTTCTATTCATTTTCCTCTGGCATTTCTCTGAATCTGTACTCCGATACGGATAAATTGGAAGTTTGTTGGATAAATTCACTTTGATTGAAAGACTTTAGTAGATATGTTTGAATGGGGTTGTCATTCACAACTGTACTAGTACGCCTTTTTACTTAATTACGCTACTGCGTAATTAAGTAATGTAATGTGTTCAGGATTTAAACAACAGAACTGCCGAATACGAAACTTGTGCTTTTGCGCCTAGATAATATTAATAACTTGTACTGATAATTGAAATCTTGGAGAGCATGGCTTTATATATATTTGAGTATTACCAATAACACACCAAAAGTGCAAATAAGACATTTTGAGTCAAGTTTGACAAATTGTCCTGTGCATCGTATGGTTTTAATAGAACGCATATATACTGTAAACGTTTCTGTCAGACCAACAGTATTGAGGAGGTGTAAATCTGTTATCAGTCAAGTATGTCCAATAGATTTATACCGCATACTGATTATATGCTTTGAAGAGAGCGATAGTATAACATCTGTGCGGTACAAACGACATGTAGGACTTCATAAAAGCATTTATCAGCCGAATTTACTTACTTTAATTTTTCAACGTAAACGACATAGCTCGAAGAATTGCCAAGCTGAAGTGGGCAGAAAGGTTCTCGAGAACCAACTACGAACCGGAAGACGCAGCGTGGGCCGATGGACCGTTGATCTTGTGAGGGTCACTGGAAGTCGCTGAATGCGGATAGCGCAAGACCGGCAATTGTGAAGATCTTTAGAGGAGGCCTTTGTCCAGCAGTAGGCGTCTTTTGACTGATATGATGATGATGATAATTTTTTCACTTGCTTCGGAGGGCCCTTTGACGTGTCAGTCCTGATTGTAGTCATTATACAACTGTCGTTAAGCCATGTCAGAGGCTTACTGGGCGGATTAAATAACTCTGACACTAGGGTTACCACTGCCCATACGATAAGTAAGTAACCCAACGTTGAACTATTTTAGGGTTTTTATAACTTACTCTAAGATCTTAGATTATCGAGGACTTCCTTAGCTCTTTGCTAGAATAAGTATCCGATGCGACATATTTTATAAAAGAGGCATTTTTATGACAATGCTATCACTAGAAAGATGAACCCTGTATAGTGAGGTAATTAAAAATATATAATTAACTTACACAAAGCACACCCAGACTCAGAACAACTACTTATGGGTCACACAAATAGTTGTCCCGTGTGAGAATCAAAGTTGGGACATGCAGTTTGCGAGGCGATTATCTTTATTGCTGCACCACACGTGCAGTCGAATAGAATAAGTACAGGGGGAAAACTAATACAAGATAATTTATTTGGTTTGGACATCATTTACACACGGCCATCTGATCCCAAACGAAACAGAGCTTGTACTATGGAAACCAGATAACTGATATACTATACTACTTTTCTTTTGTAAATACATACTTATATAGATAAATTACACCCAGACTCAGGACAAACAGACATTTTCATGCACACAAATCTTTGTCCTTTGTGGGAATCGAACCCACGACCTCCAGAAAAATTAATTGGGCTACTAATGTCAGTGATTGTCCTTTAACTTTATACATTATTTATTGCCGCTCTGTATCTTGCACCTACGGAGTAGCTACTGCTCATAGCAGCAATGCCGTGGTCAAACTGACTCGGAACAAGAGTAGGGCCACGTAGAGAGTGGATGATGATAGACCAAATGTGGTTCTCACGGGGAATCCATGAGATGTAAAAATGTTGTTTGTCCTGTGGTAAAAATCTGCTCCCAAACATGGCAGTGCCTGTACTATGACAAACAGATTATTGAAAAACATACTTATTTATTTCCAAATACCTACATATTATAGATAAATTTAAGCCACACCTCGATTTTTTTTTTAATTTACAACATTAGGGAATTTAATCCCTGTGTCGCGGGGTACTTTACAAACATATAATAGACGGACACAAATTACATCCATCTAGAACAACTATTGATGGGTCACACAAATAGTTGTGCGGCGCGGGACTCGAACCCGCGACACGAAGCGGCGAGGCGACTACCTAAGCCGTTGCGCCACACGTGCAGTCAATATCTTACTCACCATACAAATATTATTTATATTTATTGTAAGAGCAGTGGTTACCCTGTTGTCAGAGTTGATTAAGCCGACCCGTAGACCTCTGACATAGCTTATCGACGGTTATATAACGCCAACAACGGGTCCGCCAGTTTAAAGTGCTCTCCGAAGCACGGAGACGCTCAGAAATTAAGCCCACGTCACCCATCTATTGATCTATTCATCTATTCTATAATTGAGCGCTCGCTTGGGTGCTTTACCGCGTCGATAACTTAAGAACCAACGAATGCAGCTGGCCATGAGCGTTAAAGAATAAAAATATTGGTCCTGTGTGGGGATCAAATCCAAAACCTAAACGACCGAAACAGTCCAGTCACTAAAACCATCATCGACATCATCTAATACAGCGTTACCGTCAGATACATCGTTTCGTGAAGTTAATGTTAAGGATATTATTCAAGCAACCCAAACTGTTCTAGAACGTCCAAAAAACTCTTCCACATAATAAATCCCAATAAATATTTCACAAAGAAAAACGGGCTAAGGATATCAATCTCTAAGACAACGCCTAAACCCACCAAGTACATGATAAACGGGCCTTTATGTTTCGCGCGGCGCGTAATTTTACTGCTCTATAAATGAAGATAAGATTGCCTGGACCTTCGTTTATCCGACACTCACGCCAACACTCGTTATATTTTTATTTTCTCGAGATTGATCACCTAAATGATGCTCTGGATCTAGAATTTTCTTCGGAAATATTGCGTCCGATACGCTAACGTGTTTCGACGTCGAGTCTCTCGGGGTTGACTGTTTATTTTAAGACGCTGACTACAGCTACATTGGTTTTTGTAGGAGATTTTAGACAAAAATTATTGAGAAAACTTATCAAAACATTTACACCAAAAAATATAATTGGATAAATCAGATTAAACAGAATGGAGAATGAACAGAACATATTGGAGAAAAACAGAAACAGATCTGTGGGGAGCAGTTAAGATGGTTGCCTTGAAACTGTGACCGCTCCCAAACCCGAAACAGAAGGGCGCTATGGTAGTACATAGCGCCCTTCTGTTTCGGGTTCGATTCCAACTCAGACAAACTATTTGCGTGCGATATTTGGTGATCGCAGTATGATGGTCAGAGTACACAGAGATACGCTGCTGCCCTGTTCTCTGGGAGATATTCCTTCTGGTGGACTTCTACGCCACCCACAGGATGAAATGGGGTGGCGATGTTCTTTGCCATAGATAAATAGGTTTTTTTGTATTTTAGAATATTCTAACTCGTTGTAATAGTTCTCCCTTCTATTTTGATACGGGAATTGCGTAAAACGAGAAAATTGGGTCTTGTCAATATCTTAATACGTCATGAAAAGTTAGATCAAAGTTGATGTATAGAGTAGTTTCTTGATATAAAATGTTCAACATTAATCTATGAAGGTATAATCTCTAGATACTAGTTATAGATTTTATTGGGTATTCTCATAACAATTTGTCATAGACTATTTAGATATGGAATTAAATATAAATAAATATCTTGGGAACTGTTGCCCAACATATTTATTTATATTTAGTAACTAATAGTGAAATCCCAAAGCCTAAAGCCTAAAGCTGTACTACGACAACCAGACAACTGATAAACAATTAAACATACATATTATAGATAAATTTCACCCAGACACAGAACAAATAATCGAATTCATCGCACAAGATTTATCCTGAGTGGGGATTGAACCCACAACCTCTGGCATAGCAGAATTAGTAACCACTAGACCAAAAATCTATTCAAAATTATGTGTAGAGCTTAACATATTTTTGCTCAAACTATTATGAGGTTCAGATTATGAGGTCAACGCTGACGTCATGGCCCTGATTAGCACCACTGGAACACATCAGAAAGGGAGAAGAACTACGTTGGGTGAATGACGCCATGTGTGTTGCAAGCGTCAAATGTCTCAGTAACCGCATATCAGATGGATCGCATTATTGTCTGCAGCCTCTAG
This sequence comes from Pseudoips prasinana, assembly GCA_951640165.1. Taxonomy (NCBI): domain Eukaryota; kingdom Metazoa; phylum Arthropoda; class Insecta; order Lepidoptera; family Nolidae; genus Pseudoips; species Pseudoips prasinana. The sequence goes on from OX621244.1 coordinate 15,633,139, forward strand.
CCAGGCTGTATTACTCGTAGTATAAGACGTAGTATAAATAAGTATAGTATTATAATGGCAAAACTTCACGTCAAATATGTCCCGTACTCGAAAGTTGACACAAAATTAGTAATGGGAAAACATAGCATTACCCGGTCAAATGTCATCCCATATTTCACACTAGCTATGCCTTTAAAATACATATATAATCGGTCTATATATTTAATACTTTAACGTGAAAAAACACGGACTCTAAATAGAAAAAGAGCTATGATTTTTGTACGGGTAACAGGTTTTTATAAAACACTAGCTGCGGCCCGCGGTTTCACCCGCGTTAAACTTTATAAATTATAGTATATATGTTAATCCAGGGTATCAGCTAACTCCATACCAAATTTTATTAAAATCGCTCCAGCCGTTTAGACGTGAAGAAGTAACAAACATGCACAGTCACACACTCACAAACATTCGCATTTATAATATTAGTGTGATTACTAATTGAATAACTTTGCCTATATCTCGCATAAAGTTAAGTAACTACCAAACAAGACTCACGATATCACGAACCATATCAATGGTACCTTCGCTAATATTTCATGATTAATCCAAAGAGAGGGAACAAGCCAGCATCCTGTGGGATTAACATGCTGATGAGACGCTGAGGTCAGAAACAGTTACATAACATTCGTGGAGCGTATGAACTGTATGTGGGCATAAATCAACTCCACAGTGAGATTTTATAAGGCACAAGTTATTGGAGGTTGGTTTTAAAAGCACAATTGAAAATTTTATAAGCGTTATATTAAATAATTAAGTAAAGATTTACGCTGGAGTATTAAGTAAAAAGAGACAATACGTAACTTTTAAGTGCCATCATTATTAAATATATTAATTTTTTAATAATTTTCAGTAACTAACGCTCCTCACATTTATAAAAATTACGCTTACATGAGAGTAATCACCGTGATGTGAGCATTAATATTAAGCGATCGGCAATGTTAAGCAACGAGGCTCGCGGTCAGTCCATAGATGGGTGACCGCCAAAGTGTTTTAATTTCTGAGCGTCTCCTTGTTCCGAGGGAACGTTAAGCTGTCGGTCCCGGATGTAGCAATTAGGCAACATTAATTAAGCCATGTCGGAGGCCTATTGGGCGGCTTGAACAACTCTGACAATAGGGTACCCACTGCCGATACGATGAGAAAGTAAGTAATTCCGCACCTCCTCTCCCTTTTCCTATTAGTAAGCAACTTTTCCAATATAATTTGCAAAAAATAGACATACAGTAACAGATGTATATAATTAATTCTGCAGCAATAGAGAAACACTATTCTTAAATTAAAAGTATTCCAATATCAAACGTACATCATAATTACATCATTATATGTGCGCCAGGTCGTAAATTAACTATGGGCATTAAAATAACTTCTCGTACTTCACAATAATACTGCAAAAAGGTTAGGTTATTAAGCTACAGCATCGATATTAGAAACATATTCATACCTCACTATGACTTTACTGCAGCAATGCAGCATGAATTCTGTGATTGCAATTTTATTAAGCGCCCAGTTTCATTCATGGATTTGAGACTGTTCAGAAAATATAAATTATCTTATTATTCAAATCTCTATCGCTTGTAACTTGCAAATATGGACCCTTCACTTCGCCTCCAGAGGTTGTTATCTACCGTCTTGCGGGATTCCCTCGGCCTTCATTACAATTTTCGTCTATTATTATGTACGTTAATAAACAAACTCCAATCGCTTTATGGAAACGACTCTTTAATGAGGGACGGTATTGCTCCTAGCAGTCTCATGTTGTAGATTTATGGATACCCCATTAAAGTGCAACATGATGCAATTTGGCGTAGAATGAGAATTTTTTATTTACTTAAAAGCAACTTATTTTTTCTTGGAGACATTGCTTGCAACTATGTTATCGTAGATTAGATACCTATTAAAGCAAGACTGCTTGTAACCATTAGTGGACACGTTCGTGTAATGTTTTCAGATGCTTCTAACTTAAATAGATTTTTAGGACAATGTCAAAACGTAATAGGGACAACATACATTGTTATATACCTATAATGAGGCCAGAAAATGTTTTTTATTCACCCAATCAAAAAGTCTCTAAGTTATTACGCGATTCTGTTATATAAGTAAATCTGTTTGTTTTGGAAGAAGATTGCTAAGACCCAAACATCACAGTTGCCTTTATTAATTTTCTGTGTGTATACCTAATACACAACTTCCACAGTTTTAATTACAAGTTAATTTGCGCTTTCTCGTGTAGAAATTTTATTACAACTTCGGCATCAAATGGGTTGTTTGTTTTCAAGACCACATTTGGTCACATTAGGGAGCGAAATTGGGAAAATTCGTTAAGATTTTTAGCAAACAATGATTATAAAGTTTATGACAAGCATCAAAGTCACAATTTCCGTGTTAATTCACAAGAGATTATCTCTCTAAGTCTCTAAAGTTTAGAAATTCTCGGTGAACATGTTGCGATGTAGAAGTTTGGTAGATTGAGGCGAATCCCCTCGTTGATGAGCATGTACGCAACTGAATACCGACTTCCTGTTTTGAACATTGGATATGTGTAGATACGGCTTTTACTTTGCAACTCGATTTAGGATTTGCGGCGTGCTCAATATTGGTATTGACGTTAAATTTAAAGTCTAATTGAAGTCTATGAAGTTATGTGTAAGCACATCGGCAAGTATTTAATGATCTTGTCTATACTGTTTGTCATCGGTACTCAAAGTCAAAGGATGAATTAATGAAGTAGTTAATATACATATACATGTTTATCTTATAGATATACCTTTACTCTTAAATGTCTATATGAATATGGTTAAATCTTAGTACATTAAGGGCTCCCTATTTACAGGCATAGCCAACAGATAAGATTTAGAAATATTAAGTATAATCTCAAAAATGGGAAATCATAAATTTAATCGTCCAGCGGGTCTCGAACCTGCACCATCTACAAATCCGGGGTAGGCGCTCTGCGTTAAGCTACGAACGATACACACTGGCAGATCAAATTGAAGATTCCCATTTTTGAGTTAGATTAACGCTTTGCATTGCGAATAATGCTATAAAATTCAGATGTCTGGCATAGCGCAAACTATGCCTATTTTGGGATCAGTTGTGAGATTTTTTTTTATTTTATGGATTTATTATAACTATAAAATTGACGACCAGTTAAGTGACATACTTGACTAGATGTTTAATGTCGTATCTATACATATAATAAATCTGTAGAAAAATCATTTTTGTACATCAAAAGAAAATCCAAAAAAAATAGCCAGGGTATTAAAGGACAACCAATAGAACCCATTTCCAGCATTTTTAGAATTTTTGTCTGTTTGTCCGTTTGTCTGTTTGTCTGTTTATATGTTCGGGTATCACGTAAAATATACGAAAGCAATGTAGATAACTATTATACACAACGATTGAGCGTAACTTGAGGTAACATTTAGTTTTTGTTTTATTGCAATCGGTTCAGTCTATCAAAAGATATTAGATTTTAAAGTAATCATGGAGAAAAATAACACGCATTTCGGTACTTCAAGATGAACTATTAATGTTTATAGTTGAACTAAACTGTCCGATAGATGTCATTGTGCATATTATGACATCTCTTTTCAGAATCAACTAGGTTGATAGTTGATTTTTGTTTCGATAGATGTCGTTGTGCGTTTCTTTTGACTCGCGGTGTTAAGATTTGCCCGTGTTTACTAATTGCATGAGTTACGTAGGGCTTTGAATGTTCCGAATTGTTTCGAAATAAGGTCTTGGTTGGCTAGAAGTATGTCGTTGTCCAAAATTGGTTATTAAAATATTCTGTTTTCTTTGGGCAAATTGAATTATGTACAAGGTTGGATTTGTTATAATTTAATTTTAAATTATAATGTCAATCGATCGAAAGTTTGTGCTGTCGATTCGTTTGTAACGCGAATGTACAGACGATTCGAATTTTATTGAGCCTGTCCGATTGAGTGTATTTGAATGTAGTAAATTAACCCGGTCTCTCATAATTTTCTCAGCACAAATCTATATTCCTACCTATGTAAAAGAGGAAACTGATTGACTGACATATCAACGCACAGCCTGAACGGCTGGGGTAAGAGATTTGAAATTTTGCCGGTAGGTACTTTTTATGACGTATGCATTCACTAAAGAAGGGGTTTTTGGAAATACTAACCCTAAGGGGGTAAAACAGAGAATTAAAGATTATACGAAAATCCGTCATTTTTTGAAGTTAAAGGCATTGTAACTTATATTTAGTAGTTCAGCTAAAAATAAAAATAAATATTTTAGAATTTTTGGAAATTCCACCCCAAGGGCGTAAAATAGGGGATGTAAGTTTGTATGAAAAGTGTATAATTTTTTAAGTGAAAAGCATGAAAATTGGTATTTGGCCTTTCCGTTAAATATAAAAAATATGTATTTCAGGATTTCAGGAATTTCCATCCCTAAGGGCGCATAATAGGGGATGTATGTTGCGTGTGGGTATACCTATAATGGTTCTGAGGAATTTGAAACCACCTAAACTTTGCAACGGCACGAGGCTTCAAGTCAAAACTTTGCATCGTGTTATAGAGTCTACTATTATGCCTGGATCCGCCCAGGGAGAAACAGTGTTCGTGTCACGTATTCCCTTAGTGCCAAATGATCTCCCTTTTCAGTTTAAAATACTGTAGTTCCCTATAAAAGTGTGTGTCGCGATAACCATCAACAAATCGCAAATTCAAACTCTCAAGTTAGCTGGAATTGACTTGAGGAAGGCGGGCAGGTTCACGTGGCGTGCTCCGGTGTGAGTTCATCCCACAGTCTGATCCATGTAGAGCGAGGACCTACGTCTATTGCTGAGCGCCGTAAAGTGGATGATATTGAACATCCCACATACCAGGCCGCTTGCCGAGCACGCCATTTATTAGATGGAGGTAAGCATTGGGATGGCGCTCTAGCGGAAGCATGCGTGAGCGATAGTCCACATCGCTTGCGACATTTGTTTGCCATCTTATTGACCTTTTGTGCGTTATCGGACGCTAAACAGTTATGGCAAAAGTACCATGACAAGTTTGCTGAAGATTTTATGAGACAAGTACAACTAAATACTGATATACAAATTACTGACAGGGTACGTGGAATTTGTCACAACAGGTCCTTATTGGCTAAGTAAATGATAGTTATAAGTATAGGAGGGAACCCGATCAGTCAGATGCTGCGAAAATGCACAGGAGTTTTCCAATTTATTGTTAAAAATAGGCGATGGCACATACCCCGTACAAGAAGATGGAAAAGTTATTTTGATTGGTAATCTCTGTTCTTACGTTACATCACAGCAGGAGCTAATTTCTTCTGTGTACGGAGATACCACAAACATGGGAATCAAGCCGGTTCTTGGCTATGTCAGCGAGCTATTTTGACTCCCCACAATGAGCAAGCTGCGGCAATTAATTTCAAAATATTGAGTCATGCATCCGGTAATAGTAGAGAATATAGCTCAATAAATACATTTATGGAAGAAGATAACGCCACGCACTACCCGGTCGAATTTTTGGATTCCCTCAGCACACCCGGACTTTTAGCCCACAAAATAGTTTTAAAAATTGGTGTGCCAATAATTCTCCTCAGAAATTTATGTCCTCCCAAACTTTGTAACGGCACTCGGCTCAAACTCACAAATCTGCAACATTATCGAAGCTGAAATATTAACAGGTTGCGGCGCCGGTGATATTGTTTTTATTCCAAGAATACCTACCTATAATTCCTAAAAACTTTCCTTTCTCTTTCAAACGAGTGCAATTCCCAGTCAGTCTCTGTTATGCCATAACGATTAGTAAAGCTCAGGTCCAGACATTATCCGTTGCGGGGGTGGACCTAAGTATTGGATGCTTTTCCCATGGTCAACTATACGTAGCTCTTTCACGCGTAAACAACCCCAATAACGTTTTTGTGTACGCTCCAGATGGTTCCACAGGTAAAATAAAGAAGCACTAAATTAAATAAAAAAAATTTTTTCGCTATCCTCCCACAGCGCTTTACACTAAAAAATACATTGTTAAGTTCCGACATCCACGCGAACGAAGTCGCGGGCACAGCTAGTGTGTAATATAACAGCACTTATAGTCACCAATTTTGACGGTCACCGTAGCCTAGTTAGTAGTGTTCCTGCCTACGAAGCTGGTGGTCCTGGGTTCGAATCCCGGTAGGTGCAAATATTTGTGTGATGAGCACGAATATTTGTTTCTGAGTCATGGATGTTTTCTATGTATATAAGTATTTATCTATCTATATAAGTATGTATATCGTCGCCTGGCACCCATAGTACAAGCTTTGCTTAGTTTGGGGCTAGGATGATGTGTAAGAACAAAAAACAAAATAATAATAATTTAAACATGCGGATGCACTGAGGCATTATATACCAAAAAACATTTTTTTGCGCTGTATTTCACTGATTTACTTCACTTCACTTGTATGTTTTATATGTTGATGAAAACTTAAACACGTCAGTAATAAGAACAAGTGCACAAATTGTTGTGCTACAAAGACTGTCATACAAAGAGTCTAACAATTGTTAGTAAACATTTGTTAGACTGGCGTATCCACTCTATTATAATAAAGGAACATGATACAGCAGAGAGCAAGAGGCGAGGTTTGAGATATTATTGCTGGAAAAGGTAGATTCAGAAAAATACATACTGATATTGTTATACCCGTACCTTTACCTAGACAATAAATTATTCTCGATCCTACCTTGGTTTTGTGTTTGAATTTCGATTAGTAATTCGATACGCAATGTAATGACGTCAGTGTAACTTAAGAAATGCGATCATAGCCAGTTAGACTAAACGGTCGGTAAGGACAGGTAAAGCGTCTAGGTACGCGGTCAGTCTTGAGATTGATGACCGCCAAAGTGGTTTATTTTCTGAGTGTCTCGTGATTCGGAGGGCGCATTAAGTTTATTAAGAGACCTACCACTAGCATAACCACTGTCTATACAATAAGTAAGCTTAGAAATTACCAATTTCTCAACCAAATAAATCCAGAGATCCCATTTCATATTCACTGTTGACAATCAAATAAATTGTAACTCTAGCTCACTGGATAGGGGAGCGACTAAAAGTAATATGGCAGTCGGATTAATGTGCCCAGTGATTTAGATATCGATAACAAGCCACAATAAAACTCATAAACGCGCCAAACGAAACCTTAAAGCCAAAAGTTTTATGAAGAAAAATAAAAATCAACATCCGGGCCTCGGACCCACACAAGACGTTTATAACGCATTTGACATAATAAAGATTAGAAGCCATATTTGTAATTAATGAAATCAGTTTCAATTTAAATAAACGTCGAGTGTAATCAAAATTTGGTTGGAGCGCCGCGACCGGCGCTTTTGACGTACAATAATCGAACTATAAAACCTATAAGGCTTTATCTCGAATTTATCTATGGCGGTTCAGTTTGACAGATGTTCTATTCGATTGATGTGTGGTAATGCAAACCGCTAATAATTTATCACCAAGTTTAACGACCTGAGCGTCCCGACTTTTTGTGCCAATTTTTGTCGTATTATGTGTGTTGATTGGTTGAATAACAGTTTCTACTAAACTCATTTGCTTTGACACTATTTTCAGGTAATATTCCAGGTTTAATGCAGTTCACATTACAGTCACATTCATCATCATGTCAGCTGAATTACGTCCACTGCTGGACAAAGGCCTCCCCAAAAGATTTTCACAATGGATTGTGTCCATCTTTTGCAGGGATATGCCATAATCGCCACGCTTGGCAGACGGGTTGGCGATCGAACAGAGAGACGCTGCTGCCCGTTTTTGAAAGATATCCCCTCGGGACTTCTACGCGCCCTAAGGGTTGAGATGGGGTAATCATATTCTTTGCAGTCAGCCATACACCATGATGATGATGAACGCAGTTCACATTCCATTCATATTAAAGTCTCACTGAATGTCATAATATTTAAAAGCTCAATATTGTACTGAAAAGTTTCATTTATCAGACTCATGTAATCTTTCCTGATATGGTAGGTACGTATATAGTTCGCAAAATTTGGTTAAGCGTGCAACACGTGTATCTATTTTTCCAGCATTCTCAATGTTACGTAAGGCTTTGAGAATTCTTTCCATTGTCTGTTTATTTGATAGATTTATCATAAAGAAAATTCCACGTATAACGTGTACCATATCTTTATCATCTATTTTTAGATTCTAAGCGATTACAGTAACTGAGTTACACAGATAAATGAGGATAATGTTTTCATTAGTTACTCACGCGCTTGTGATTACATTTGATCTCACTAGAAAGAAAGAATTTTAGGACTTACGTTGGATTAAAAACCGGAAACCTGCTATCGAATTTGATCTTTATTAGACCGGGATAAAGAATATTATTGTATGTAGGATAACATAGTGAACTTTTTATATAGCAAAGGTTATTTTGTGATAGGCTGGGAGTGCCACAGGGTTTCAGATGTTATCAGTGGCCACCGCACCCGTAATGAGACTTGGTGTTAGTCGGATGGAAGCAGAGGGACATTTTTAATTTCTATTCGAAAGTAAGGGGCTCGTTTAAGATTTTGAACTCGAAGATCTGAAAAACGATTGTGGATAAAGAGGAAGTGGTAATTATTTGTATTGCCCTAACAGTGACTTAATTGGTTACTGAAGTGTTATATGTATATCATTGTCACGTTTGTTATAGAAAAATGTATTGCTTCAACAATATATACTGTGATTAAATTATTGGGAATGTGATCTATTATAAAACATGTAAAAGTTTGCCAATTTTCAACGTAATATGTAAAAAATAATAATATCTGTCTATTAATTGATTGTAATTCACATCTTCTCAGAAATATAGCAGCTAGCCGTTACCATGGAACTTTCTTCCACACTCCATTTTGTATTAGCACATTAAAAAACAACAAAGGCACTATTTTGTCATGTCATTTATCTTATTTTTTGTTTGTAATTTGTGTATTACGAGTAAGTAGTTATATATCATAGGCAGTTATACAAAAATTTAATTTAATTTTCTTTGTATAATGTCGAATACAGTTTATACTGTGGTACAGTACACACTGAGACGAGACGGTCTCGATATCGATAAGATTTATAAATTTTGAAATTGACATCATTAATTAGATCTTAAATTTAATAAACATTAGAATAAAACTGATAGCATCAAAGTAACAGGACTATTACTACTATTATTCTATTATGTGATTTTAATTAAATCAGATTACGACATTTTAAGTACCTAGAGCAAGCGTCAAAAATTGTTGATCCAATTAAATGGGACACACAAAATGTTGCATTAGCATTCGATTACATCGCAGCGATTACTCCGAGTATCGATCTTGATAAGTCTGTAATTAAAGAATCAGCCGTTCGTAATATAACTGAGTTTCGATGATACGTCATTTTGTAATCGGGAACTCGATTGTGCAATCGTGTAAAGGATCGATTCGGACTACCTCTATAATTAGCTTCTTCAGCGTAGAGCACGCGCTTTCTTTAGAATTCTTTTATTATTGTACTTTTTTATACGACCACATCATACCTATTGTATTACGTTGGAGCTCACACTCTGAATTAAAAGAATTCTCTGTGTGTTGAACGTGAAATGTAGCCAGAAGCGAAATGAACAGGTGTTGAAAATGTTGTTTCTAATTTAAATCTGAAGGTAGATAATATTATTATAATGTATTTAGCGTTTAATAAAAGAAATTTAGAAAAGATTTAAAATTATGGTGAATTGCATATCAGAGTCATGTATAAAATGATACAATGAAATTGCTTTTAAAACCTTCGTTCCTAAAATGATGTCTTAACATATATCATTTTTGTGAAAGTTGTAATTCATGGAATAACGAAATGTTGTATTCTGCACTTGGTTGCACTTGGGCTTTCCAGGCTTACAAATAAACAGTCAATTTTTATACAAATATAAATCATACATCGTAAACAACTTAATTTAAGCGGATTTTCTAGTCTGTGTGTGCAGTCTGTGCATAAAACTTTAGATAAATAACATTCATTATTATATTAGTATCGATTTTTTATCACTTTGAACATGAACATTTTCGTTATATGAAGTAAAATGATATTGCAGAAATCAAAATCCAGATTCACACGTAATATAGTGATCTTGTATGGTTGGATTGGAAAGACATAATTCATTATATTGTTTGACCTTTCAGTAAAATAATCGAGTCGGATCTCTACTGTCACTATAATCTACTACAGATACTAAAGCAAGAAACATAAGTAATGGTCTGATTTGATAAGAACAAAATACAGACGCCAGCACATCAAGCTACCCCAATCTGTCATATTTTTTTATAAATTTTCAACTTTATCACATAAGCATAAGGTTCACTTTCAATTGGGGAAATTTGACAGATTGGGGTAGCTTGATGTGCTGGCGTCTGTACAAAGGCAATTTATGTATTCTTGTCATGAGCTGACTAAAAAAGCCCTTATTTCACCACCAACACGACTCCGTATTTCCTTTTTTTGGATTGTGTACAATTATTTTGTTACTGTTAACTTCATAGGTTAGCATCAGCAGGATAACTGTCAAATCTACTCGTCACCAATATTGTTTTTTAAAATTTCCCCCCTATATATATGAATAACAAGCTGCGCCCCGCGGTTTCACCCACGTTAAAGTAGTTTTGGCGTAAAAGAGTTAAAAACATACCTACATACATCTATACTCACAACCTTTCGCATTAATAATATTAGTAGAATGTGTACCTCTAGCGGTTTTGGCAGTGCACGCCGAAATAGCTCGCAAATGGTAGACTTTTTCCTACTTACTTGATACTTATCGTCATATTTTGACCAATTCACACAATATCTTTACAAATTTTTGCCTATTTTTTATTCTGATTTATAAGCTATATTATTGTAAAGTTTCATTAAAATCCATTCAGTAGTTTTTTACGTGAAAGAGTAACAAACATCCATCCATACTTACAAACTTTCGCGTTTATAATATTAGTAGGATTATCAGTTAAGTCAATTCTCACGTCGTTTTTAATTAAAAAGAATTAATTTAATACAGCAAGCTTAATACGTATAATTTAGTTTTAATTTTCCTAGGCGTCTACGGAAAACTAGCGCCCTGACCGCAACCCACAGCTGTTACTTGACGTCATTATTAAATGCTTTTCAAGAACAGGTGCTGATTATAACGAGGGTGAACGTTTAATTAATGAACACCACTGTACCTACTTCATGTGTGGATGATAGTTTAATATTGTTAGAGCAGTGTGTGACATGATGCCGTTGTTGCATTAAGGTTATGGTTTTGCAATTGAACGATGTGCTTTAATTAATTTTGTGTAGGGATATTGTTGTGTTATAACCGAGGTGTCTGGTAGTTTACAATACAATATTCTTCATTGTAATTAAGTTATATTATATCCATACATCTATAAGTATATTTAATAAAATTGTAGTGTCTGTTTGTAATATTGAAATAACCGTTTTCACTACATGTATATGAATATATATACGGTACAGACACCAAAATAACAGTTTTACAATTTATGTCTGTCCGTTTGTTCCGGCTAGTCTCTGAAATTGATGGACCGATTTTGACGGGACTTTAATTGGCAGGTAGCTGCATTAGAAAAAAACAAAAATACTAAATTATCTAATTAACACGCTGACGAAAAGCGGGTACAGCTATTGTCAATAAAAATATAACTTAATTTGGAATAAGTAAAACTAAAATTAAATTAAGTAGGTATCATAATAAAAAAGAATAAAAAATCGACTGTTAGGCGGTACGGAGTTCTCCGGATCAGCTAGTAGATTACTAAATGTCTTTTTATATAGACAACTCCCGCACTATGTAAATGTATCACTGAATCGCGGGTTATTTTACAAACATATGGTAATTGAAGGACACAAAGTACGCCCATATTTTGAACTACTACTTATGGGTTACAAATAGTTGCCCTGTGCGGAATTGAACCCGGGACACGAAGTGGCGAGATGTCTTAACCACGCCTCACATGTATTCATGTTAGCATATAATGTAAAAACGGGGGTATGACCTACTTGCGATTTCTTACAAACAACGTTAGTTGTATGAAATAAAATGTAATTACTTAATTTAGTAGAAAGATAAAGATTTCGGAAGCAGAAATAAATAACAAACCCTACCTAAACTTTTTGAAGTGAAAACTTCTTCTTGTGGACTTTTTGGGATGGGTTCAAAATGTTCAACTCGCAAACACCTGATTGAATATTCGTAAGACGGAGAGTATTTTTTTAATTCACACTGTCTGTTATTACACTCACATGAACGGCGCATTTTTGAAGTGAATAGTACTTTAGCGGCGGCGTCGCCGGCGTCGTGCACTTTTTTTTCTAATTAGATTTTTTACTGCCAACTCCATGATCATATTGTGGTTCTATTTTTTAAATTTATTCCCACCATAGGGAGGAATGCAATTGCTATGAGTCTTTACCGCCCAATGATGAGAAGAAGCATCTTCCACTAAACACTACTTTCCGAGTATGAGAAATGAAACAATAGTTTTCACTTCTACCGGCAGTCCCCAAAGACTGCTCAGCATATTTATAATATTTTATTTTTAATATCACTCTAGTATTTTATCTTTATATGTTATAACACTCATCATCATCATCATCATCATCATATCAGCCGAAAGACGTCCACTGCTCGACAAAGGCCTCCCCCAAAGATCTCCACAATTGCCGGTCTTGTGCTATTCGCATCCAGCATTTTCCAGCGACCCGCTCAAGATCATCGGTCCATCTTGTAGGGGGCCTGCCCACGCTGCGTCTTCCGGTTCGTGGTCGCCACTCGAGAACCTTTCTGCCCCAACGGCCGTCGTCGGCTCTACGAGCTATGTGCCCTGCCCACTGCCACTTCAACTTGGCAATAATAATTCTTCGGGCTATGTCGGTGACTTTGGTTCGCCTATAACACTCTACTTCTTTGTATACAAAGGAATGTCCTCTTCTTGGTCTTCAGTTTGTATGTACATATACTCAAAATTCCAATCCATAATGTCTCATAAAACCATTTTATAAAAAGAAAATATTCTGCTCAATTTACTTTGTGCTGATATACAGGAAGTAAAGATATACGTATATTAAGTTATTAGATGCTTAGTATCTCAGAAAATTTAATATTAGTTCCCCTATAATGAACAATGTTGAAGCACATTAAGCCAGCATATAACAAAACCAATAATGAACTAGAACTTGCTAAGTATCTGGGTCGCTATTCAACTTCCTATATTAAAGTATTCTCTAAGTAAATATTAAACATCTATATCTTAACTAATGGACTAACGCCACAGGCTAGTTTTGTAGTAAAAAAATATTATATGAATAAACTAATATTGCAATTATTATTATCTAACGTATGAATGTCATTTTTTATTTTGGTGATTTGACTCTGGCCGGAATACTGTCCCAACTTGGAAAGGATATGAAACAATTAGCAGATAACAAAATAAATAAATTTTGATATGCAAATGCATTTTTTTGCCCTTTGTACAACTTGTCTATGTAATATCTCATGTTGTATTTATTTTTATAGTGTACAGTAAAGAGTATTTCTATTCTATTCAACAAGGATGGAATTTGATAACATCTGGTCGTTGCCTAACCTTTTCATCATTTGATATTGGCGTTATAAGTTATTTAAAATTTATCAATGAACATCATCATATCAGCCGAAAGACGTCCACTGCTGGACAAAAACCTCCCCCAAGGATCTCGACAAAGGCTGGTCTTGCGCTGCCTAATTAGTGGCTTCCCACAATCCTTGCAAGTTCATCGGTTAACTTTGTAAGGGGCCTGCCTATATTACATCTTCCGTTTCGTGATCGCCACTTAAAAAAATTTCAATGAGCAGTATCTAGAGAAAAGTATGGTTTTCGCATAAATTGTTTACTAAAAGGAAAAAAAAAACATGTCAACCGAAAAAGCATAAACAAACCTGACATGCATTTACATTTTTTCCATTTGTCCGCTTTCATTATACGAGTACATTGATATCAGAGCACATAAATATTTCTGTAGAAGGATACATCGCTTCTACGAAATAAATCACCAGAAATCATGACCAGTGCACGTTTAAACAGCTAACAAGCCATGTATACCCTAATGATCAGTTGGTTTAATATCTAGATGTATTTAATTGGGTTTCGTTATGTCTTAAAAGTGGCAGAGTGTTTGCAGGTGTACGGTACGGAATATAGATGGTTAGTAATTTATATGGTGGGTCTGTTGATGCTGGAAGGAATTGGAAGCCATCATTATCGACATACTAGAGAGCAGTGCACGCCTCCTAATATATAGAATATTGCTAGAAGAGACACATTAAATTGACTATACATAAATCAAATCATCGTTTAATTTTCAGGTTATGAACTTTTTTTTCTTTCATTGGAACATTCCTATTATTCTTTAGAGTTAGCTGGCCTAGGTCTACTTCAGTAACCTGTATGTAGCTACTGCCCTGAGTGTCTACCGCCTAATTCACCAGTCATCGTGATCGTGATCGGCGTTCAAATAGATGAAGGTCAAAATAGTAATAATAATATCCTGGGACATTATTGACTCATGGTCATCTGATCCTAAATTAAGCAGAGCTTGTACTATGGAAACCAGACAACTGATATACATACTACAAATACTATTTTTCTTTAGTAAATACATACGTATATAGATAAATTACACCCAGACTCAGGACAAACAGACATGTCACACAAATATTTGCCCTGGGTGGGAAAAGAAACCTACGACCTCCGGCGTGAAAATCAAGCATTTGGCAACTACGCCAACAGGCCCGTCGAAAAAAAAAGACTAAATGATTCGTTCAATTGGCTTCCGTGAGCATATGTGACATCATAAATGGTAGGTACTGAATTGGTTAGCAACGTTGAACGACTAAGTTTTTAACAATTTTCAAAAAAGGAGGTTATCAAAATTGAATGTATGGATTTTTGTAATTTATTTGAGAATAAAAAAATATTATCAAAATCTGTTCATAAACAACGGAGAAATTGGATCCCAAAATTTTAAAACTACCATTAAGCTCCTTCATTTCTTTGTGTATCTAGGCTCTCTGGCTTTAATTTATTTTTTATGAATTTACATCTTTTTAGGAATGGTCCCAATAAATTTTATTTAAATTGTTTGTAAAAAAAGAACAGTTTCAGTCGGCGCATGTTTTTAGAACAGTAATTATTTGTACTATAATTTAATCAATTCATAAAGACACTTCCAGTGAATAAAACTTTTAGTCTCAGGCAGGAATAAGTGCATCGCGCGCACAGATCGCGTCGTGGGAGGCTAAGCTTAAACATCGTAACAATGTCGCATATAACACCTAAAACTTATCCAATTATTAACATTAATATCATTCTAGGAAAAGTTACTTGCAGATTGTAGTAAATAAATGTACACACGAAAGACATTGTAATTGAATGAAAAGGTAGGCTGTGCAATAAAATAAATATCTTACAACAACTAACACACTGCTATGCCATCTGATCCTAAACTGGGCAGAGCCAACCAGACAATAAACATACTTATATGTATCTAAATCATACTGTTTTTTCGTTTGGAGTTCGAACTCCAGTATCAATAAGGGTTTTTGGGGACTTTTGTAACTTTTCGAGAATGTTCTAGTTAATACTAGAACAAAAAAAAAGGTTAGCTGATGAAAGGACCTACATAATTCTTTATGCAAAGTTGACCTTAGATGGTTAGAAAATGAAAAGAAAGAGTTAGTGCGAATATCCTGATAATAAATAAAGAGATTGGCGAAGACACGAACAGAAGTATTTCAATTAATCTGGAATAGTTGTGAAGGCTCTATTAAGAAAAGAATGACTTTTGAAATGTTTATAATTTGGAACATTTTAGAGGTATACAAGCAGTATATCGAAACAGGACGGTTAGATTGTTAATTTCAACGAAATCGAAGGCGAATCAAAGGGAAGAAGTAAAAGTAGAAAAGTGCAAGTGATCAGTGAAAACAGTTTATGTCGGTACTTTCGCACAGTGCTCATCGCGGAGACTATGTAAGTACGTCACGAGTGAACTCTCACGCAGTGCTTGTTGTCGGGCTTAAAGTTCTCTCTAAGCACTCTTTCTATGTTGACAGGGAACTTTGACGTGCCACTAGTTTGCCGTGTTGTCAGATCCAGCCATTTACTCCTCATCACCTGCAACATGCTTCCAACGAGGCTTTTAACGTATATCTACGTCGTATTTAAAATACACATTTCGCTATTTACTTCGATGGTTACAAACAACGCGAACACAACAATTCACATATAATGACATGCTCATTCACTCTCCAAGATCGACTTCTCAATTGCAAAACAAATCCCAAGCCCATCACTAATAAAAAAGCATTTCCCGACAAAAATCAACGTAAACACCGAAGCGCTTCGGAGATAAATAAAAATAGCGTCCGTAGCATATTGCCTTATACGACCAAGAGCCCTCTTGTCACTTGGCTTGGTACTTAAATCACCTGCCAATGCTGCCAATGCACCTGTGGAAACGTCGATTATGCAAATGGTAGAGCTCTTTTAACTAAACACCGCGCGGTGTTGCGAAATGGCCGATTCAAAAATTCCTTTATAACTCTTTTTGGTTGTCGCGTATGCGCTTTTTCAACGCTAGTGCGTCAATTAGCGGTGTTTATGTTAAAGAAATGTATTTTTATTGAATGCTCGTTTTATGGTTATGGCTAACCAAGTGTCTTTATCCAAATTTAGTGCGAGCGTTATGTTTTTAAAAAGAAGGCACTATAACGTATTACAAGGTTACCAATAATATTTATTTTTATTGCAACGGGAAGTATTGAACATTCAGTTTATTTGGCATATATAACGTATAGTATATTATCTCCATTTTTTCTAATTAGGTTGTCTGGAAGAGATCTCATGTCATTTTAGTGATAACACCGGTAATTGTACAGACTCTAGCACATCAAGCTACCCCAAACTGTCAATTTCCCCAATTGAAAGTGAACCATATGCTTTTGCTTCTGTACCTCCTGATCTCTCTAATGTGCATTATTTTTATACCGTTTAATTACTTGGTGTACAATAAAGGGTTTAATAATAATATGATTATGCAATAAAATGAAGGCTTGTCATGTATAAAAATACTAAAGTTTATATCAAAGTTTAATCATGTGGCGCAAAGGTTAAGACAGTCGACTCGCCACTTTGTATCCCGGGTTCGATTCCCGCGCAGGACAACTATTTGTGTGGCAATAAATAATTGTACTGAGTCTGGGTGTACTTTTTACGTCAATTATATGTTTGTTAAGTACCCCGCGACACAGGGATTCATTTCCCCAGTGTGGGCTTTCTCTTTAAATGAAAAAATAATAACATACTTAAATTAAATAAATAATGAAGTAACACATTAAAATAATTTGGTAATAAATAGCGTAATTGGCACACAATTTGTTTGGAAATTGTAAACGCCAATTGAATGGATCGGTCTCAAAGGAATCGTATCTGTATTTGAATTTACTTTTGCGTAACAATTAACAAATTGCGAATGATTTAAGTATAAAATGATCAATTATTTTTTAACTACTTTGTAGTCTAATGAACATATTATTGTATAAAGTTATAATTAGGTTTCTTTAAGGAACTATACGTAGGATACGTATGTATATAAAATTGCTACTAAAGTAATTACAACAAAATTAAGTATGGGTAGTGATTACCCAAGTGTCAGAGATGTTCAAGCCGCTCGATAGTCATCCGACATGATTTAACAACTGTTGACTACAACCTTGATAGCTTAACGTCCCATTCGAAGGACGGAGACTCTCAGATGGACACCACTTCGGTGGTCACCCATCTATGGACTGACCGCGAGCCTAGTTGCTTAACCTCCCCGATCGCTTACGTATTAGCATCAAGTATTAGAGAATGCAGCCCTGTGACGGCTAATTATGTAGACAGTTTGGATCTATTGTTATAAATAATATAAAATAAAAAAGGTTTTTATTCACGTAGACTTTAAAAAAGCGCTTGTTAATAGTCAGAACATGTTTGTAGTAATATAGTTGTATACATTATTATTTCTAGTAACATAGATATTTAAGTACACATTGTATGAAAACATTTATAAAATTTATTTTATTATAGCAATGATATTTAGGTAGCTCGTATCAAGCTATTGTCAAGAGATTATATTTAATTATCTAGTTTAAGTATAATATTTTTACTACATATTGTCAATGGTTCTGTCTATATTAAGGTATTATTATTATGACGGACCTTGTGTTAATAACGACGGTCGCGCTTTAATGACACCACCGGATCCAATGCGCCGCATTTGAGATTATGGTAAGATTAAGTCGTTAAATGCCTCAACTGTAAGATTATCGCCACTTAATATGAGTTAATCTCAGCTCAAATATCGTAGTTCTACAATACAATTAAAAATTAGAATATAATATAAGGGAATGATACTGGTATAAATGAAATGTAACGAAACATTAATATTTACGTTACCTTCGAATTCACGTTGACGTGTTCATACCCAGTTGCACCGAAATGTAAGCGAACGGACGTTAAGCAGCTAGACATGCGGTACATGCGTTTCGTCTATAGGGTTTCCGCCCTTGGCTTCATATCTGAGTGTCCCCCATCTTCGAGGTGCAAGTTAAAATATCGGTGCTTGTTGTAGTCACTAGACAATCATTAAGCCATTTCAGATGCCTACTGGCTACTGGATAAAGTAAGTTAGTTTAAGTTGGCTTGATTACGACGGTTTTACGAAGAAATAGATGAATTAAATTTATTATTGATCAACTAATGATTTAACAATTGATTTAAAATAGGTTCTTAAAACCATATTTTAGCGTGTTATTGTTATTCAATGTAGTTTCTAGAAAACCTTGACATTAAAATGTGGAATACTAGCTGTGCTAGGCGGTTTCACCCGCGTTAAACTGTATAAATTATAGCCTATGTGTTATAAGGATATATAAGGTACTCGTATATCACTACAGTTTCATCAAAATCCATTCCGTCGATTTTGCATGAAAGAGTACCAAAAACATCCATACCCACAAAAAAATCCATTTGTAGTTAGTAGGATATACGAATTTACGTCGGAATACTGTTTAACTTGATTAATAAGTGAAATATAAGCCTCGTTTACTTACGTTTTTGCTACAATCGCGCTATAACTCGTCACTCATACAAAATTCCA
Source organism: Pseudoips prasinana (assembly GCA_951640165.1). Classification (NCBI taxonomy): domain Eukaryota; kingdom Metazoa; phylum Arthropoda; class Insecta; order Lepidoptera; family Nolidae; genus Pseudoips; species Pseudoips prasinana. The sequence continues at coordinate 15,652,410 of OX621244.1, forward strand.
TTGCGTGGTCCATGTGTACCATTCGTTGCTCCATCGCAATTATAACGCAATGGACTGTAGATGAAACTTTGAAGTTTTGATCCCGCTCCTTCGCAGTAAACTCGGTGAGTTACGAGTTAGATTTGGCTCTTATACAAAATGCAAACAAAAGAGATTAGTTTCAGGATTGCGTTGGTAGGCTACATTCGGGTGATTGCTTTTAATGAAGTCTGAGTGGAGTTGTGGAACGTACATTCTGCGGATACCAAGTAATCCAGACTGTATGAAATGGTCTTTTGGATTTGAAACTTTCTAAAAATGGCCTCTTCGGGTGATTCAAACGTGAAACGGATTACGATAATCCTGTTCGGATATAATGGAGTATCTTAAGTGTTCAAGTATCCTACTTCTGTATTCAGGTCACGTAATGTAAGGAAGATAAGTTGGGTGGAACTATTTGTATTGTAAAGAGGGTGATATAGAAATTGCTGTTCTATTTTGGCTGTAAAATTTGTGTTTAACTACTGGATATATATTTATGGAGAGTAAAAGTTTAGGAGAACATAGTGTATATTTAAATATTATACGCCACATCTGCATATTTGCTTTACACGATACCACACAAATAGGAAACTGTTTCATCGTTTCGCTGATCTCATCATTGGTTCAAATCAAACTAAGCGTAAGTATATTAGAGCCAATAAGGTGCTTTGAATTCCATCGTAGATGACAATGCCGTTGCATTTGTTTCTTATAAGTACCTACATCAGACAACCGCAAATGTAGTTGGTCAGGTCATCTTAGAACTTCCATAGATTATTTATATAGTTATTTTAATGTATGATAAATAGCGATATAAGTACAACCACTTACTTTTTGGCTGATGGCAAAGAATATATCTACCCTATTTTATTTATTTATTTAGGTTCACCAACAATTACTTACACTAAAAAATAACACCACTTTCATCCAATAATACAAGTAATAGCGTAGTAATTACTTAAAGATAAACACCGCATTTAAAATAACAAGACAAATGTGTTGATGTTAGTAAGCTAAAATAATATGTTTAAATAATAAAATTGAGTACATAAAAGAAAATGTAATCATTGCAACATGAGTCCAATTTAAGGGCTTTAACTTATTATCACTTAAAATTGCACCAAATTTAGTTAAATTACTGATCCAAATCAGGTAACCCACTAATTGTTGATTTAATTTGAGCTAGGCTATCGAAATGAAGATCGATTTGATCGCTGCAACTATTAATAGTCTTACATAATCGGGAACAAGGAGAATTAGCACCTAATACAGTCCTTCTTAGCGGTGGAAAGAGTGGTGTGATTGAGTAGCGAGTGAGCCGCGATGGTACTCGTATGTTGAAAACAGCAAGAAATCTGGGGCAATCAATTTTGGAGTTAAAGACCTTGCATGCAAACATAGCCTCATTAAGGTGCCGGCGATCAGCCAAAGATTTTATGCGGAAGTATTTCAGACGACATTTGTATGAGAGAATTTTTTTAGCTTCGCTATTAGAGAAAGCGAGATGCCACACAAACCGTTTTTGTATTATCCCGTGGGGGAGCGTAGAAGTCGTAGCAATATCTACAGAAAAACGGGCCTCAGTGTCTCTATGATTACTATGACCATCATACAATGAACGCCAACCTATATACCAAGCGTGGCGTCGCAAAGGCTCTCCAAATTATGGACACAATTCCATCGGGAAATTCTTTTGGGGAGGCCTTTGTCCAGCAGTGGACGTTATTGGGCTGACATGATGATAAGCACAACCACTGCAATAATTTCTCAGGCAAATAGTTCTTCAATTAAGAAATCATTTAGTTAATTTATATTCCAGCGATAGATAAAGGAAAATTAAGGTTAGTAGTAGGAGCAGTAATAGTTCAATAATAACTTACAAAAGCCTTTTAAATAGCGTCTTATATTTCTCTATATCCCCTCACAGTACGACAACTCTTTTTCGATAGAGACTCATCTTAGTGTTTCCGATCCTCGCCCGGACTCCATGGTTTACCAATTTCAAAAAGGCCGAAGTTTCTCAATTCGATATACCTAACTCTAGCGTTTGTAAGTCGTTTTCAAATGATTTTGATTATATTCATACTAGCTGTTTTTACCCGCGTTAAACTTTATAAATTATAGCCATATATATATGTGTTAATCTAGGATGTCAGCTAACTCCATACCAAATTTTATTAAAATCGCTCCAGCCGTTTAGACGTGAAGAAGTAACAAACATACACACTAACACAGTCACACACTCACAAACTTTCGACTTTATAATATTAGTGTGATATCTCACATAAATGTTGTGCTTGCCATATAACTAATATAAATTTTGTTCAGTTCATATGTTAAATTTATATGTAAATGTATTTTATCTTATATTATTTGGATATCCTTCCATTCCAATCAGAATTCCCACCAAATGTTAATATAAATTCACACGATTCCGAACCAAATTACCTACGTATGTTATATTAATATTTATGTGGTTCTATATATTTAAATTACTCAATTTTAACCCAAATCATTAATCTCTATTAAGATAAACTAATTTAAATCACTTTTTGGAACGCCGGGTTATCTTCCGCCGAACAAAATGCGGGGACGAACAATTCATCAATCAAGAGGATATCTACTTAAAAACACATTAACTTGCTTCCTTAAATACACAAACTCGACCAACAGGTGCCTTGAGAACATTTCTTCATATACTTATAATATCTATCCTTTATAATTGTTATTAACGAATTTCAACATATGATAAGGCTCGCCAGCATTAAATTGTCAAGAAATCATTTAACAACCATTTATAACTTTACATATCACAATGACATCATTCTAAAAAGTCGTATCAGCCATTTAAAAACGCTAAATTAGAACCTTTAGTAGATAAAAGAGTTTGAACATACGGTATCAGATTGTTAGATGGTATATTTGGATTAGGGAGGATGTACACGTGATATGGGGCTGACATAGTGACGTCGTAATAACAGTTTGTAGGCTCGTTATAGAATAAAAACGGCATAGGTTATGGTTCGCTTACTCCGGCCCTACCATGTAGATACCGCCTATTTAACGATACATAGAGGATGTATTGTACAGCCCAATATAGTCTCACGGTCGGTAGAGCTTCGAGCGTAATGGTTTTTTATATAATGAGCATTCGTAAGTAACGAAGACCAAGTTTGGGCCTCAAAATGTTCAAATATAGTGTTGTTAAGATAACGGTGTACTGCGTGTCAGGAATGAAGCTATTAAATACAGACTATAAAAAAGAATGTGAGAGCGGGAATAGTCGAAGCCGAATTTTGGCTGAGGCAGATAACATAATGAATGATAATGTCCTCCCGACCGAACTTCGGCCACGGCGGCCAGTCTCAATGGAGACTAGCCAATTGCGCAGGACATATTATAGTGCACAAGTGTGTGCGCAAACACAGGGGCACTTTCTATTCCATCACTCCGACACGACCGGAAAGAGTTCAGGTACAGGACCGGCGGCTTTACGTGTTTGCCGAGGACGGGGGTGCAATACCGTCAACTCCCAGGCTTCGGGTTGATACTGATAAATTGCTTTTTACGGAAAAATCCCGATATCACTTTTTGGCCCGACCCGGGATTTGAAACCAGAGCCTCATTATCTGCGGTTGAACTATATCGTTGATATATAGCAGATACCATAAAAGAGACTACTGCTAGTGAGAGTTTACTTGGTTTGAAACCGCTCCACTTCATCTCCTGGAATTGAACAAGCAGCTTGCACTAATGAACGTGGCAATCAATAATCAGTAAATGTTATATAAGATCAGTTACACTTTGATACATTTGCTATGGAAGTGCCGTGCCCCGCGGTTTTACCCGCGTTAGATTTCATTAATTTATCATAGCTCCTCCCCCGTAGGTGATAGCGTGATAATATGTAGCCTGTATGTCTCCTCTTTTTTGCTATAAATTTTACTTCTTATTTTATTAATTATATTATTTTTATGTTTTTTAGTTAGCTATATTATTTTTAGTTTTTATACATTTAGTTTTATCTATAGTATTTAAATATTTTTCTCTATAAAAGTTTTAGTTGGAAGCTATTAAGCGCAAATTAACCTTAAATTATTTATTTAAAAATCGTGCAAAGGTTTTCTCCATCGGATGGTTCAAACGTAGTTTTCATTATACTACCACGTGGCAAACAAACCTACAGCCAAAGTCTGTAAGTGATCATATTTAAACACTAGCTGTTACCCGGGACTTCGTCCGCGACAATTTTGAATGATGACCAATGTAACCTACAACAAAAAAGTCCTAACATACGTGAAAGACTCACTTCGAGAAACTGTGTAATGAATGTGAATAACTAAGGATAGGCCATTTCATTAAAATTTTGTACCTATGCCATTTCTGTCAGAAACGGTAAACAGAAAAAAACACGACCATTTAAAGCATATTTTCATTTTCATTATAAAATGTTTCATTGACTCACATACTAAGTTTAGGATAACTATCCATTGGCCTACAATTTTGAAATTTGGCACCATGAGATAAAGGAAAAAAAGAGAAAATTTTCATTACACAATGTTCATTACAGTTATTTAAGTAGTAAACAACGGTTATTTCAATATTACAAACAGACACTCCAATTTTATTTATTTGTATAAATTACAATAGCGGTACCTGCGCTTCGTCCGCCTGTTAATTACTTTATATTGTTTTTTGTTGTTTATTTTCTAAAATAAAGAATTTTCCTAAAATACACGTAGCCTAAGTTACTCCTTATTACATAAGCTACCTGCCAATAAAAGTCTCGTCAAAATCGGTTCAGTCATTTCAGCGATTAGCCGGAACAAACAGACAGAAAGCCAGACAGACAAAAATTGTAAAAAAAAATATTTTGGTGTATGTACCGTATACATGTTCATATTTACGTAGTAAACAACGGTCATTTCAATATTACAAACAGACACTCCAATTTTATTTATTTGCATAGAATAGATTACAATAGCGGTACCTGCGCTTCGTCCGCCTGTTAATTACTTTATTTCGTTTTTTCTTGTTTTTTTTCTAAAATAAAGAATTTTTCTAAAATAAACGTAGCTTAAGTTACTCCTTATTACATAAGCTACCTGCCAATAGAAGTTCCGTCAAAACCGGTCCAGTCATTTCAGAGAATAGCCGGAACAAACAGACAGACAGACAAAAATTGTAAAAAATGTTATTATGTATATGCACCGTATATATTATGTTCATATTTATGTAGTAAACAACGGTCATTTCAATATTACAAACAGACACTCCAATTTTATTTATTTGTAGCATGTATAGATTACAATCGCTTCGTCCGCGTGTTAATTAGTTTATTTGGTTTTTTCTTGTTTTTGGCTAAAATAAATAATTTTTATAAAGTAAACGTAGCCTTAGTTAATCATTATTACATAAGCTACCTGCCAATAAAAGTCCCGTCAAAATCGGTCCAGTCATTTCAGAAATTAGCCGGAACAAACAGACAGACAGACAGACAAAAATTGTAAAAAAAAATATTTTGGTGTATGTTCCGTATATATGTTCATACTTATGTAGTAAACAACGGTCATTTCGATATTACAAACAGACACTCCAATTTTATTTATTTGTATAGATCGATATTACAAACAGAGACACTCCAATTTTATTTATTTGTATAGATTACAATAGCGGTACCTGCGCTTCGTCCGCCTGTTAATTACTTTATTTAGTTTTTTCCTGTTCTTTTTCTAAAATAAAGAATTTTTCTAAAATAAACGTAGCCTATTTACTCCTTATTACATAAGCTATCTGCCAATAAAAGTCCCGTCAAAATCGGTCCAGTCATTTCAGAGATTAGCCGGAACAAACAGACAGACAGACAAAAATTGAAAAACATGTTATTTTGGTGTATTAAACACCGTCGTTTTAAACACAAGGTCCGTTATAATAATATTACTGAATCCATACCTTAATATAGACAGAACCATTCAGACAATATGTAGTAAAATATAAATTTCAATACATAATATTAAAAACTTCAACTAAACATAATCTCCTTGACAATAACTTAATACAAGCTACCTAAATGTCACTACCATTCTAAAATAAATTGTATAAATGATTTAACATTCCGTGTACCTAAATATCTGTAATAAGTAACTAGAAATAATAACTGTATTACTACAAACATGTTCTGACTATTTACAAGCGCTTTTTTAAAGTCTACGTGAATAAAAACCTTTTTTATTTATTTATTTATGTACCGTATATATGTTCATATTTATGTAGTAAACAACGGTCATTTCAATATTACAAACAGACACTCCAATTTTATTTATTTGTATAGATAAGATAACTCATATAGAGTTATCTTATCGAATAGTATTATGAATCTTCTTTCATTGATCATGGTGATTAAATATCAATAAAAAATGTGATTTGAATTGAATCCCATTCAAACATCATTTTATTCTTTATTATTTCTAAAACATAAGTACTTTTTTACTAATGTAATAAGAAATTTATAAGAAAATAAGTTACCATTTTAACAGTTCTCAAATGTAAATCGACGGAAAAGCGATCAAACTGAATATCTTATTCGTTCTTAAAGTCAATTTAAATATTTTATACTGAAGTTACGTTTGGGCCCGCCTAATACCGGACGAGAAACGAAGAAAATTAAACTTGTTACCACATTGCTTTAAGAACAGGTAACTTTTTAATTCCCCTAACAAAATTGTCATATTTTCCTTTGAGCACGCTATAATGAAATAAACGGAAGAAGGAACAGTGTGGACTCTTCTAGCATTTTTATAAGCTCTCTGTACTTAAGAGACTTTACTTCATGCAGTTTTGTGAATGTTTACAATACGCTGCTTGGGGGATATTCAATTTATTACAGCTAACTTAATAACAAGAGGAAGGCTTTGAAGTCGACAAAGTTGGCGCTAAAATAAAGAGGTGGGCCCTTTACGATTCGTCTCGCTAAGGACGTCTGGTAATTAACAAGTCTCGGATTTATTACGAGTTGAATTAGCTTTCAACGTTTCATATCATAATCCGAAAGCGTTTTATTGTCTCAGGGAACGGACGGATTCTTAGATGGTAATTAATTACACGTAACACGGCTTAACGACAAATTTCAAGGAACTCTCGGTTGAGTACTTTGTGTTATAAAGACAGGTATTAAGTAAAGAGTTGCGGAATTTGTTTTACATTGTGTATTAATATTGGAAGTAAGATTTACACGTTTCTGAACGGAATTTAAGGACAATATTTGTTAAAAGGTTTAATATAAAATGTTGTATTATTCAGATTTCTCACATGATGATAGTATACAGTTAGCGCTACTAACAGTGAGTGTTGTGGGTCCTAAAACCACACGGAACCCGCTAGTTTAGCCGTACATCTGGACAAAAACATTACGGATATTCAGCCTTGTTAGGCTGGATATTCTTAATGTTTTTGTCATGGCATACACAACAGTAAAATCAGTCTACTTTATTATTAATCACCCAATATTCATTTTAAAAATTGCTATATCGACGGTGTGCGAGTTTGCGCGCTTGCGCTAGCTATACAATGTGAGGAAGGCCAGGCGGAAACCAAAACATGTTTTTTTTTTATATTCTGGTTAGCACAGCAATATATCGTGAACATTTAGCTACTCTTTTTTTTTGCTTTTACTTCTTTCTGTGATGTTAAGTTATCCATTGATCACTCTCACTATTTCTTCCTGAAACGCTTTATAAGGTTCGGAACGTTCCTCTTCAGTCTCGTGTAACTTGTACTTCCACAATACAATAATAAATAAAAAAATGCGACATAATTTTAAGAATCCGAAGTGAACACATATCGTCTAATTAATTCGCATATGTAATATAACCCGAAAAAGCCGGACTTTGTCCGGCTATATTCGGTTGCCTGGCAACACTACTTACTACAATAATAATTCGGATTGACTATTTGGAAAATTGTAGTATTGAAACTATTATATAGCAACGCGTGTTATACAATTTGAATAGATAGTCAACCTATTAATTAAATGATAAGATAAGGTCAGAAAACAACACTTTATTGCACACCATTAACAGAGAATAGTTACACGATTTAAATAATATTAAGAAAGGTACAATAGGCGATCATATCGCCTACAGCGATCTCTTCCAGACAACCAAGTGAGTTTACTATTAGAAATCATTGGCAACATTATGCTGCCATTGATTTAAAATAATAATCTGCGAGAGTCAATAGGTGGCGGTGATCACTTAACATCCGGTGAGCCACTTTTTTCTTGCACTCAGATAAAAAAAACAGCCTTAAAACAACATGCGGTTTCGATTTCTTATATTCCTGTGAAAATATAAATTTGTCCGTGGACTCTTTGGTTGTAGGACTACGATTTCCGATTCGCTTGATAACTAAATGCAGAGCTGGTACCACATTCCCCCGTGTAATCAGGGTATAAGTGGCATACTCGTAATCGTGCCTATTCGACATAACAAATTATACTACGTTTGTGCTGGTAATAAGGCAGACTCACCTTAAATCACTTTTATTATTACATTTACAGACCTAAAGACACATGATAGTTTTGATGCCATTTATTCCGAAAATTAGTAGTGTAAATGATTATATAAAACTTAAGTCTGTGTGTTTCAATGTTGTCAAGTTAGCTATTATATTCATGGCCATTAATATATTCCCTGCAATTCAAAGAAATAACTCTTACAGCGTGCAATTAATTCTAAGCATTAATTTAAAAATCCTTAATATCTACAAACTGTTCGGTTCTGACATACTTTTGAATGAATTTGTTACCTATTAACTTTTAACTTAATAATAATAACTGTTACAAGTGCGTAAACAGTAAACACTAGATACAGGCCTATAAAATCCAACCAAATGTGAATGGATTCTTAACATCAAACCAAGTATTTCACATTCCCCGAAATCCTTGATAAAACCCAAACTCATTTCACCAAAACTATTTAGCGAAGTAATAATTGTTCCTTTTTCATTAAGGCGGGTGACATAAAAGTAAACGTATTGTAAGAACGACCTTCGCACAATATGTCAAAAATTGCCGTCATTGTTCTTCTGGTAGTCCCAGTAATTGTGCCACTGACAAAATGTGCTCTGCCAAAAACTCCAGAGAACTGGTTAGCCATAAAAGTCACATGTTTGCCAGGGGCTTATTACCGCAATAACAATTTAAGGAAGCCGAAAGGGTGGCGCGGAATTTCTACGAAAACTTTTGTTTGCGTCTCAGTTTACCGAATTGTTTTATAAACAATGTTTACAACAGTAACTTTATGGTCCACTTGTTTTATCTCAGTTTTTCATTGCGACACTACTAAAGTTATTGTTTGAACAATTTTGTTTTGTTGTAGTCAGTTTCACTTTTGCGATCCATTATATGATTGGATACAAATAATTTTGCTTTCATTTACGATTTTACAACGTTGTTTCACTTTTGGTAATATTTTTGGGATAATAAAATTAAATGTTGTGTGACTGATTGTTTGAAAGTGAAACTCAGTGAGTCACAAGCTTTAAGTTTGTTAGTCGAAATACAAATAAATTGCAATGGAATAGCTGTTGGAGTACTTCATGCATAGCAATAGAAATTACACCGTATTGATCGTACGGATTTGTAACAGCTATTAACTTAATACGAGATACATCTGACAGGAACATAAGTTTATAAATATGAATCAACAATGCATAATAAATGTAGTTAAGTATTTATGTTTATTAATGAATAAAACATAAATTGATACGACAGATATGACTATTGAACACTTACTGCACTAACTAATAACAATAAATGTCAGATTAGGTTGCAAGGAGTTATTAAGGAGCTATTAACAACAAATGTAAGTTCTTTGCTATCGTCAACATTACGACAAGCCTTTGAAGTTTCTTGTTAATCTTGTGAAAAATGGTAATAAAATTTAATCGGATTATTAATCATTGACTGTGCAGTTTATTTTAAATATTTTTTTTTATTTTATTTAGTATTATTGAATGTATTTACCTTTGTATCAAGGGGTTTAAGCAGCCCAACAGATCTTCAAAATGCCTTAAAGACTGTTGTTTAATGACTACAGCCAGGACCGCTCAGAACTCTCAAGGTTGCGCATACAGACTTGACCGCAAGCATAATCGGTGCTTTTCCTTACCGATAATTTTGAACAAGCGCCTCCTGCTATTATATTATACATGATACTTGATGGGTCTGTAATAATAACATCTCACAATATTTATCTTTACGATATTGTGCGATTCATATCGGTAATACAATATGTTTTTATAATTTTTAGTCACATATAAGAGGTTAGATAAAACTGTTCACATTTACATATTTTTATAGTCAATAGTAATTTATTGGTAATGTTAATTACATGTCAACAATGTTTAACAAATTAAATTTCATTCCCGTAAATACTCTACCAGCTCTATTTCCAACGGGTGTATAGATCCCAAGGTGAATAGACCTGGGAAAAATATCTATACATCATTAAATTTTGTTCCCGTCGTTACTCACCCCCCGGATTCTATTCACCTCGTTTTTCTGCATTGAGTCCAATGTCTAACATTTAATGTCAGAGAAAAACTTAATAATCGAAGAACCGACTGACATATTAATTTCAAGAATCATTTCCTGAAATGAAGAGTAAAAATATTTTCTGAACTGAGTTTTACCTTTAAATACCCTAGGAAGATATCTGTTTCAACAGACAATAGAGGCCAGCGGACGCTTAAGCAGTCTATGATTACAAACTAAGTAGCCTTCGCCATAGAGCACCTCTTTGGGGTTCTAACCTCAGCTCAAGGCGATTACTGACGATAACTAGCATGTAGGTCAGTTTTCAGGGACGTTTTGTGCAACTGTCTTTCTAAATCAATACGCAAAACTGTAGCCCATGTCTTGAAGATTGGGGAGGGCATTTCTTCGATATAAATTATAGTGGGCTATAGTGCGGTGAGCGCCACTATTCCATGTAGTAGGAGAGCTGGCACGCTTTTTGGGGTAGGTATTTGAGGCAAGCTGAAAACTTGTCCTATAGCTCTTCAGACACACCCCAACACGGAACTGCAGACCTGGCAGGCGGGTAGCGGGTCTAAACCAACCTCTAAATGTTTGATTTTTTTTTATTTTTTACCAAGTAATGTATTTGAGGCAAGCTGAAATTTTGATATGTTGTAGTTTAATGTTATACAATACAAAAAAAAAGACAGGCGATTCTGTCAGCGATTCTTTAGCACTGCCAGGCGTGTGCAAAAATATTTTGCAAAAAAATCGAAAAAATGTATTTGAGGCAACTTGAATGTTATTTATGTATTGTATAACCATTAAACTTCAACACATCAAAATTTCAGCTTGCCTCAAATACATTTTTTGGATGTAAAAAAATTCAAAAATTTAGCGGTTGGTTTAGACACCCTACCCGCCAGCCAGGTCTGCCGTTCCGTGTTGGGGTGTATCTGAAGAGCTATAGGACAAGTTTTCAGCTTGCCTCAAATACCTACCCAAAAATGCGTGTCAGCTCTTGGACTAATGATACAACAATAAAAAGACGGAATTATAAAAGCGACAATATTATTGGAACTGTATAAATACGCACTGGTGCAACTGGCTGCATCCATTTTTTATTTATTCTTAGAATCTTGTCCATAACAAGTATGAACACGTCTTTAAACAACATAGTAGGTACCAGGGGCTCAAAAGTCGGAAGAGCACCGTGTGTCGTGACTGACTTTTGCCCTGAATATTTTACATGGTGTGCCTCGCGGCGCCATCTCACCATACGAGACTCGTGTCTCAAATCGCTGACGTTCTTGCACTATGAGAAAAGAACTCGTCGTTTTGTAACGCCACATATCGTGGAAGCCTTTTAGTAAATGTCTCTTGAGAGACAAAGTAACATTTTTGTCATCGTTTGCTTTTGTATCGACCGTATAAATATTCGACGCTTAAATTTCACAAAATTGTGATTCTGTGTTTTGAACAGTTTTATTTGATAAAAATTATGGCTTTCCTATACTAATCTATTAAACGAACATTATTTCTATTTTGAAGGGATGGGTTTGACGACACGACCGTAAAGTGGTCAGGTGGGTTTTCACCTGAGAAACAGAGAAAGAGCCAGCCAGACCAGGGAAGATAGATACTTTATTTAAAAAATAATGAATTAGGCTTGTTCTGTAACATACTCGCACCGAATCCTAATTTTTTGGTAGCTAAATAGTTCTAAATAGTTAAAAGTTGGTAGTGAGCTATACTATCTTACATACACAATTTCATGTACAGAATTAAATAAAGACCTTATAATATTTGCTTTATAAATAAGTCTTAAGTATAGAAGATATGTATCAGCTGAGGCCAGAAACGGCAGAATATCAACAAAGACACAAATAATACTAGATTGTCTTCAGCTAATTTCCCCTGTTATTTATAATAGCATCAATCTTAATATTAGTATTTCATTATATACTAAAACTAGTGCTGAGAATATCAAAAGTCTGATAATAAATAATAATAACACCATTTCTAGATATTATATGACATAGCCGTGTGGGTTTTGGCCCAGAAAGAAGAACAGGGCTACCCAATACTATCCAGTGGGTGTCGTAAAAGGCGACTAAGGGATGCACCGGGTAATCGGCCAGCAGCGCCACCTATGTACGAGCCACCACCTAACTGCGGTCGCCAACCCTCTTGCCAGGCGCGGATACTACAGGAAACAAGCAGTGGATGATGTCAGGCTCATGATGTGATATGACTTAGAATTTGTAGAACAATGGTATGTATCATTTTAACAAAACCAACCTAGTGTGAGTTGGTCTCGCGCGTTAAAGGTTCTGTGTCTGAATTTATTTAATTAACTAGCTATGCCCCGCGGTTTTACCTGAGTTAAATTTTATAATTTGTCATAGCTCCTCACCCGTAGGTGATTGCGTGATAATATGTAGCTTATATGTTGACCCGACCTCTTAGTAATATTCATGCATAATTTTAAGTAAATCTATGCAGTACTTTTTGAGTTTAGCCCGGACATACATACAGACAAACAGACAAAAATACTAAAAACTATATTTTTGGCTTCGATATTGATTTCAGATCACGCCCTAATTATCCTTTTTAAAAAATATTTGTGTACAGTTTTGACTTTCCTACGATTTTGTTATATGTATATAGATAGATTATTAATTAATTTATGCTCATAAGTACGCAATGATTTTATTTTTCAGCTTAGTTTACGTTAATGGGTATTACGTATTGCTCCTTTTTTCTGGTATTTGCTATTTAAAATAAAGTAAGTTATTCCAAGCCACTAACATTATGTTTTGAGATATGCTGCTGTAACAAACGTATTGACTGAATCGCACCGTAGGGTTATGTTCTACCATTTTAAAACCTTAACAACTTTAGGTTACATATTATATAACTTAGTTCCAAAAAAATTTGCTTTTTATAAACATCGGTTATTAAGTGTAAATATTATCACTAACCCCGGTTGATGTTTTTTTTTTGAGATTTATGACCTAAGTACATAACAATGTGGCAAACAAAAATATAAAAAATTGTATACGATACCTCACTTCGCCTGACACAACTGACAGGTATCGAGAGAACGCGTCTGAGTTCTCTCGTCGTCGTCATCCATCTATTAACCACGTAGGTGTCGGATACGAGTATTCGCTGAAACAACGTTAGTGTACTATTGTTCGTATTAAAATTCATCATCATCAGCATCTCGTCAAATGACGTCCACTGCTGCACAAGAGCATCCCCAAGAGTATGGGATATGCCATAATCGCAATGTTTGGCAGACAATTTTGTGATCACTGTATGGTGCTCATAGTTCACAGAGAGACGCTGCTGCCCGTTCTCTGATAGATATTGCCACGACTTCGTCGGTCGACTTCTACGACTCCCACGGGATGAGATGGGGTGGTGATATTCTATGCCGTCAGCCACACAGCAACGGCTACACCTTAACACCGCTACACGTGTAAGGCTGATGTATTTGAATTAAAGAATATATATTAATAATAATAATATCCCTATAATAATAATATCCCGGGACAATGTCACGCAGATCATCCTAGCCCCAAACTAAGCAAAGCTTGTACTATGGGTACCAGGCGACGATATACATACTTATATACATAGATAAATACTGATATACATAGAAAACATCCATGACTCAGAAACAAATATTCGTGCTCATCACACAAATATTTGCACTTACCGGGATTCGAACCCAGAACCACCAGCTTCGTAGGCAGGAGCACTACCAACTAGGCTACGGTGACCGTAATATACTGACACATGAAAATTTGTAAGAACTTGCCCAGACCAGGTGACCCAAGGGCGGGAGTGTACCACAGCCAGAGTATCAGCTTGGCTTTACAACGAGGTAACGTTGCTAGGTTTTTGGGCACACTACCCGCAGATAGTAAAATACACACGTCTATTAAAAATATATGTATAAACATACCAACATAGTTCAGTCGGTATTAGATCACGATAAATATAGAAATAATCCAAAAATTAAACTTGTTATCGTGAAAACTTAGGTGATTTTACTGTACTCATCCGCTTGAAAAGCCACTTTAAATTACTTTAATTTGTTTTCTGAGGTTCCATTAAATAGACCAAACATAAAACCCTATCACTTATCTATAATGTAAGTATCAACTTACGAATGTCTATAATCCAGTACACATCATTCACTTTAGTATATTCCGCTATCAAATTACAAAGGACACCACTAAATAATGGTTAATGACGGCACTTTCCAAACATTTATGTTCTCGGGTTGATTTTAATTTACAAATTACGGTTATATCGACGAAAACCTTGTTAGCCAATTGTAGAAAAAACTTCCAAAAGTTTTTTTTAAGTTGAAACTTTTACCAACTTCGCGTTGCCAGCTGCCTTAACAATGTTGAATTCCCTTCTCAAATTATATGATACCGCCTTGTTACCTTCGGTCGTGGTCGATATACGTCGGTTTGAAAAAATGTTGATACTGTCTGCGCTTGTCCTTGTAAATTAAAGTCCGTTGAGCGTAAAGTGGGGGCCAATTAAGAAATTTATAGTCCGAACGCGCTGTAAAACAATAAATTGTACAATGGCTCTCAACAGCAAGGTCTATTAATTACCTGAACCTGTTCTAGTGGTGCTGTTCAAGAGGTTTATTAATAAAATGCAACATTAAATTGAACTGAATAGACCGATATATAATTAGAAATTCAGTCCTTAGGACTCAGCGGCCTCGTATGTGTGAGCTACATATAGAGTTTAGAGGTTTAGGTCTTCGTGCCTCGGAGGGTACGAAAAGCTATCGGTCTTGCCCCTTATCGTATCGGATAGCATCAGATTATTTGAGTGCGGAAACCAATTGTGATTGCGTACACTGGCTTGCATAGTTGGCAAATCAGCGTTTTGTATGAATAACCTCCGAAGCCAAAAATACCATTATTATTAAACCCCGACGCAAAAACGACGGGGTGTTATAACTTTGACGTGTCTGTGTGTCTATGGAATCGTAGCTCTTGAATGGATGAACTGATTGTCATTTTGTTTGAAAGTAGAAATAGGTGAGTGACTGTGTGCTTGTGCTGTTTAATGAAAATCAGTCCAAGTTGGCCGCCGCCACAAAATGGCGGATAATTATTAACACAACTCGCTCAATATGGGTATCAAATGAAAGGGCTTGATTAGTAGAATACTATATGCTATATTAAATCAAGACGATCGCCATCACAAAATGGTAAATTCCATTTATTTTTCACAATTTGTTACACCCGGCTACATATCAAGCTAAACATTTCCATACGCTGATCTGTCATTACATGTTATTGGTATTGAATGAACGGGCTTACTGAGTAAAGTACTGTAAATTATGACAAATGTTCTCGTTCAGAGTTTGACATTTGATCACAAAAACACAATAAAACGTATTAATCATCAATTTTATTATTTTGGAAAATGTAAGAACAAATGTGAACATATTTTTAAATTAAAAAAAACTTGTGTGTACTTATGTACACGCGTTAGAAGTTATACTTCTTAATATACAACTTGAACATAGTTATCAATTTTCATACCACCTAGAAGTAACGTCATGCTGTTATTTTTACGATGCGCGCGCATCGTGCGCGCGCATCGTAAAAATAAAATTGTAAAAGTAAAAATAAAAATTCACTCTCATACCACCTAGAACTAACTTCATGCTGTTAATTTTTTTGGTGTCGGTGTGCGCGCGCATCGTAAAAATTCACTCTCATCATTTTTCTCCATCGCGCCAAAAGAAGTATAACTTCAAAAATTAACTACACTTGCTTTGACGATTTGCACTTGTACATGACCAAATCATTATTATTAACAAATTCATTAATTCGAATTTACTTTCGACTTACTTAGAACTCTATCTATTTTATTGTTTGGTGAAGCATTGAAAGCATTCTAGGCATGTTTAACGGCATGTTGAAAATATACAGTTTCACTACTGGAGTTGCCAGTCAAGTACTAGAGATAACCTAGCTAAGTCATTCCGAGTCTAAGTGTGTTTCGTGATAATTTAATGTGTCTTTTAAATACCTAATTTAAAACAAATTATTTGCTCTTGAAAAACATCATGCAGTGCCTAGGAAGGTACTAATTGCCTTAAATCGTGTTTATAATCCAAAAGGCACATAACATTATTTTGCTTTTTTCAATATATTTACTTTTTACCATTGCTTACAATAACACATATAAGTAGGTAAAATAGCCTTCCGTTACAATAATTCTGAAAATCTAATATTTCCTCCATAGTCGTAAATGTGACATATATTACTGGACCGCTACTCACTTTAATAGGAATTTGGGATTTCAAAGTGGTTTCAAGTTTCAATTTATCATTTTAGACAAAGTAAGGCATATTTTTACCAAAGTATACTAAAAAAAGAGTAACTGTTTTTGTTTCTTTTTATTTAACCATTGCACGTAACTTGCAGTCGAATTTGAGATTAAGGATCAAAATAAATCAAATAAGCTGAAGGAACGGCAGAGGGTTCTGCTTGCTAATTTATACCTAAATAAGGTATTATATTTTAATAGTAAAATTCCTTCAGGAGTATCACAGTATAGTTTGCGTTGTTCGGAGTACTAAAACATAGAAAACAAAACACTGTATTAAACACGTCCAAACAGGAGTAATACAATGGACAATTATAACACAATTTTGTATAGTTTCTTCCAGGCAAACTTTAGATGCATATGAGCTGAAATTATTTAAGGTATTGGTATGCATTTATCAATGGTATTAAACCGAAGATTTGGCAGGCCCCCTACATGGCGGTCCGACGATCTTGCAAGGATCGCGAGAAGCGGGAAGATACGGGCAACACTAGACCGGCCATTGTGGAAATCCTTGGGGAGGTCTTTGTGCAACAGTGGACTGGTATCATGATGATTTGGATGCTTTTGTACTGCAAAAGCATGCTATGAAATACTTAACCAATAAATACCTGATTTTGGTTCATCATCATCATATCAGCCGAATGACGTCCAATGCTGGACAAAGGCCTCCCCCAAAGATCTCCACAATTGCCGGTCTTGCGCTATTTACATCCAGCAGTTTCCAGCGACCCGCACGAGACCGGTCCATCTTGTAGGGGGCCTGCCCACGCTGCGTCTTCCGGTTCATGGTCGCCACTCGTCCCGTTCGCCTTTTTATGCTCTTCCTAGCTATAATTTGGAAATACTGATTTGATCAACTCAACTTATTCTCAAATAGATAAGTATATTTTAAAACATGGAAATATTGTTCCATTTTTTTAGTTTGTCAGTAGTAAAAACTCCCGAAACATAATATATTTAACTAGCTGTGCCCGCGACTTCGTTCGCGTGTTAATTAGTTTATTTTGATGATTTTGCTTTTCTAAAAAAAAAGTAGCCTAAGTTACTCCTTATTACATCAGCTCCCTGCCAATAAAAGTCCCGTCAAAATCGGTCCAGCCATTTCAGAGATGAGCCGTAACAAACAGACAGACAGACAGACAAAAATTGTAAAAAATGTTATTTTGGTGTATGTACCATATATATATTCATATTTATTTAGTAAAAACCGGTTATTTCAATATTACAAACAGACACTCCAATTTTATTTATTTGTATAGATTATTGTCGTTCTACCACAACATGTTTTGTATGATAACAATCTTACTATCCAACAATCAAGAAACATCACAATCGCCCTCCGATTGTTAGCCCAAAGCGGTAGGATCTTATACGAGAAATAAATCTCTTTAATTTATATACGAAAACATAATAAGAGAAGAATTTTATTCAAGGCAGTGTCCGACCGATCTCACCATAACCAGCAGTTATTTATTGCTTAGACTTTTATGTCTATAAAAGTAAATAAAGCTCATGAAAAAGCTATAAATCGACATACAAAGTACGGCAGTAGGTACACCTACTATGTGTCCCGGTAAATTCTCTTTTTGTAAGATAGGGTGAGACACGACCTTTGAATTATGTCTTGTTACAGAGTAGTGCTAAACGGTAAGATACATTACTGCAATGATTTGTGGTTACTGCGCGAGTATCAAGTAAATGGGGTATTTTTCCTTGCCTTTTTCCCCATTCTTTTGGTATCGACTCCCATATGCTCCATTCGAGATAGTCTCCCGTCTTACCTCGAAACCATTTGGATATCAGTAAAGCGTTATTATTGTAATTTGAAACCATGTTATAATTTTACATGTCTTTTACCATACACAAGATGCATGTTGTCGAGATATGTTTTTCTAGATTAAGACCAATATGTACCCTTTTTTTGTGAAATAAATGATTCTGATGCTGATTCCGTAAAGAAAGTTAGGTCCAGGTATCAGATTCTGTCTGACTTTTCTATAAAAATGGTCATAAATGGCCGTGTCACCCGATGGCTTACAGTGCACTTCGAGACACGGAAGGTTGCCCCGAAACCAACCGAACCCTGAAACAGAGCTTTGCAAATAATCCTTGATTTATACAAGGATTGATGCAACGCTCTGTTTCAAGAGTTGTTCGGGGCGGGATTTGAACCTCCAACTTTTCTGTTGCAAAGGCATGATCGGATGGCTTACACCACTCGGAAAAAAATGTCGAGTTTAATTGAATTCCAGTCATAGGTCGAGGGGATCCAATAAACGATAAATAGTGTATAATTTCTGGCAGCACTGAAAATAAAAGACTATTTAGCAAATTACCAGTGGTTTGTGATAGACAGCTAAAGCAATTTCTGCTAAATATGGTATAACGTAGTAGGTAATACGACCTACCAGAGCCGAGAGACGACAGCCAGCCACCGCGATCATCATTTATGTTGGGTACCTATCACCAGTAAAGATTACCTTCATTCCATTTTCTCCAAATGCGCTCTGCAAAACCAAGTAACAACAAGCCTGGTACTTGATTTTAATTCAAAATTAATTCCTACTGACAATGAAAGTATATAAAGAAACTAATCCAGTAGTTAATTTTTTAGCGTAAAACGCTATGACACAAGCCCTCTACAGAACAAGTAACAAATAGGAAAATTAACTCCTAATGGATAAGATTCTTTACATAACTGCACTGTCAAAGTCAATAATTATTTAAATGTTCTCGGGCAAAACTAGTATCTCCAGAGCTCATCGGTATAGGGAAATAGATCAGTAACACGCTAATTAACCTCGGAGCTTGCAAGCATCCATAAGTTATAGAGGTTTGTTTATAAATACCTGAAAGCACAAAATCGATATATTATTGTTCCGCATCTCCAGCGGAGCTGTTTGGTTAAATTTAAAATATCAAAATAAATTCAGGTGATTTCAAGGCGACAGTGAGGATGGCAATGAATATCAAATCTTGTAGCAACAAACAAAATTTTTTTTACCCTACCGTGCAGTGCATGACGTGGCAGCTACTGAGAAACACTGCCAGAAAACTCAGTAGGAATCCTTTTTTAAAATATTTACATATATTGCCACTGCATTGCATTGCATACCTGAGCCATACCACTTAGTCATGCCACTGTTGATCCTGGCTTGCAGGAGTTGCAGTGGAGGGACTAAACCTGGGCATGGCATATCCTTCCACATGATGGGCACGATTCCATTGTAGAAATCTTTTGGGGATGCCTTTGTCCAGCAGTGGACGTTATTTGGCTGACATGATGATGATGATCTCAAGAGTTCAATTTACTAACTCTATGTATTGCTTTTTTTCTAAATGTTTTAGTAATGTTTATCTTTTACCGATTAATCTATAGTTAGTATCTATAGATTGTAGGTACATACTGATATTATATGTATCGTTTGTTGATGATATATTTGCTAAGTCACGACAAAATACTGATGCGAATATTGGCACGAAAACTGTCTCAATCTTCACATTTAGCGTGTGATAATGAGCCGAAACGTTATGGTGAAAACTTGCAGCATAAAAGTAGACCGGTGGCATAAGAATTTACGGTATGGACAATCAAGAACGAGGTTTTTTTTAAATCAAAAACCATTTCACCATCTTATAATTTTTAAACTACTTCAAACCCCTTATCCATTTAACACTTCATTTAATTTTTTTAATATTCCTAATATTTTTTAACGAATCTCATTTTTGACGCTAAAAGCTAATTTAAACTCAAAGTATATTTTCAGATGATCAAAGCGATTTCATTAAATTCGATGCCCATCATTACAGGCGCCAACTGATCGCGTGATACGGGTAATAAGTAAACGACAACTCTCGGAAAAACAAAATGGACGTCATTAAAAATTTAATCTGCCGAATAGCCGATTTTAAATGATTACTTAACACTTCCCGACGGCACAAAAATCACACCTTTGATGTTCAAATTAAAAGTTTCGTTTCCTTGCGACGGCACCACAGAGGTAAGGAATGACTAACAGACGCTAACAAGGTATCATTATAAGGATGTCGACCTCTTCTATCGATAGCTTTTTGCTCATTGTTTTTATTGAACATTAATGGTATGCGATATAAAAACGATAATAATTGTTCGTAATGGTTAATCTGTATGAGCGTTACGCCCACCAGATTAGAACCAAAATTATCACTATTCTTTAATTATATACTCCATTAGGCATTTTAAAGCTATTTTGAATCAAACGTGATTGATATTATAGTAATAAATTACTTTGCTATTAGCTTTAAACGTAGGTAAATATTGGTTAAATTACGTTTCTCATAATTTCAATATTAGTTTCACTTTTGATATACCATAATGTAATTTTATTCTAGACACTACAACTAGAAAGACTTCTTGTAGGAAATATTGTCATGAAACATCTTAAAGAGGAGTTTTTATTAAACTGCTTTTCATAAGGTAAAATATTTATTGCGTAAGAATTGAATATTGAAAGTATTTACAATTATTATTAAAATAATCTAAATTATTAACTAAAGAAACGAAAATTAAATAAAGTAGAAATAAACATGCAAATGATGAGCTTATACGTCAAAAAAATTCGTCGACATCGCTTTCAACCTGGAACGTTGAATATCATGAAACTTCTTTTCAGATAAAAAGAAGTTTCAGAATATTTCCCATATGGACTTCATTCGTAGGGGTCTTTGTCTGAGTTGTGCGAGGTAGGCATTAGGCCTCGTAGTTCTCTCTTCTAAAGAGCATTACCTAAATAAAGACACGGGACCAACAATTTAATGTGCCTGCCAAAGCATGGTTTTACTCAGA
Source organism: Pseudoips prasinana (assembly GCA_951640165.1). Lineage (NCBI taxonomy): Eukaryota > Metazoa > Arthropoda > Insecta > Lepidoptera > Nolidae > Pseudoips > Pseudoips prasinana. The sequence goes on from OX621244.1 coordinate 15,674,162, forward strand.
AATAAAACTCCTTTTACGGTCACCCATACACTGACGAATGGGTTCTTGAGCACATTGAAGGTTTTCAGATCGGTTTGTAATATGTCCGTATATAAAACATAAAAACTGTGTGAATGATAGAATCACAATGAATAGAAAAAAATCGAGTAAAATTTTATCGAATCTTGTTATTTTCCCTACTCTATAGTGTTTGGGCAGGTGGCGAAACAACCGGACAAAAGGCGGTGGTATCATTATGTTGTCTTGTTACTGCGTTCGCGCATCCCGCGATATAATTCAAACACCGTAATTACTTTGTGCATTCAAATACTCCTTTTAACACTCCCATACCTTGGTAAGACGTGTTACGATGTACTTTATTTCTCTTTAACAATTATACATACCCATAATAAAGTTCTCCAATAGCCACAGTCTCAATGGAGACTTACTATCTGTGCGGGCCATATGATAGTGCATAAACACACTTTTCTGCTAGCTCACACGAGCGAAAAGAGTTCAGGTACAGGGTCTACGACTTTACGTGCACTTTGACGAAAAACAATCCACTGGCCTAACTACCCTACCTTTTTTATTTTTTGCTAAGGCAGGGAAGAGAGGTTTATGCATGCCACTCGCAAAAAGTGTCTCCGGATGGTATGTAGGACTGGTACCGTCTAAATTTAACAACAACTTAACAGCCCCGGGGACGCGGCTATGCTGCTCCAGTGCTCCTTTTATGCCATGTCATGCCCCTGGTGGTCGGGACACGGACCCTGAGAGAGCTTTGATTTTATTTACCCAGATTACCGACTCCTGCCAGTCAGGCACAGCGACTGTGCCACAAAACATCGCTGTTTTCTTCTTCTTCTTGCTTGCTTTGTCACTATTTTTATGGCCGTCTTGTTTACCCTTACGAGTGTAAGCCAAGTCGACGCCGGAAGTCTATAATGTAATTCCATAAAAATACTATCTTTGAGTCTATTACTTTGAATAATGTACTAAGGTGACATAAAACTAGTTTGTCGAGATAATCTGACAGTCTTGACAAATAGAGATGATAAAATAATAACTCGTACACCGCTGTCAATAGTATTTTTCAAGCGGTACTGGTTTTCAAGCAATCAGGTGTAATTGATGCTAATTATTCAAAACACTCACATTACATTAATACCAAATAGTATTACGAAATGACAAATTACAAGAAAAACATCAAATTAATGGCTTGGAAGTGTTCCTTGGCTTTCGTTACGATGAACTCATCAAAGCAGAACATTTAGAGATTATCACATTAGCTAGGCCAGTCGATAATTACCGACTTCGACCATGGGCGTTCACTTATACATCATTTGTGTTAAGATGTTACTGAGAATGTCTAAACAAACGGACAAGTTCATGTTAATATACCTATTCCAACTGTTAATTAAGAAGATCTGTTATCCGTAATAGATGTTCGTGAGATTTAGGTTTTGTTCGATGAATTTATTGTGTCGATAGCATTTCGAATAACGCCCAAAAATATAGAGACTATTTTATAAGTTAATCAACATGGGTCTAAAACTCATATTAATAACTGTAATAATTGAACATTGTATAGTTCAAATGAGTAAGCCCATATCAGCAATAGTTTTGAGAAAAGTAGTATATAAGTAAGTATTTCACTGAACTGTTACACACATAGGTGTATAATTTTTTAATATTTCATTTTCTATCTTTTTGACATTTTTAATATAGTTTAATATTTAAAAGAGAGACTCAATCGGCAACGGTAGCACGGTCCATGCTATCGATGGTCAAAACTCATAGGAGACGAACCTCATCACAATATGCGCCGTCTCTTAAAATATTGCCTTCTGACCCCTAACTCAACTGCCTAACGTAAGCTTCTAAAGAGGACAGTCGTCTTAACTTGATCATGAAACCATGGGCAGAATCGACAATCGGTACAATGACCACCGAATCGATCAACGCGTAAGTGATGCCATGTATGTTGTAAGCGAGATAGGGTACAGAAGCGTATGCTTGTTCAATAAACCATGCAGGTACTCAAGTAATTTGGTTCTAAAAATATTCTTATGAATTATGGCTTTGTCCTTGCAAATTTTGCCAAGGGACTAACTCCAAACACTGGCTAGTAGCCAAACCGTACCTATCACCAGTAGTATTGAACCAGCCTAATTGTTATAACTGCAATTAAGTCAAACTTAATTAATTGAAGTCCACCAGCTGTTTGTAATGTTGCTAATGGAATGATGTAAATAAATAAGTATATTAAAATTGGAATATTGGTGACATGTATTTAATTAAAAGACCGAATATCATTCCAATTATCGTTAATTTGATGGTAATTAATCATATTAAATTGTCTGTCGTTAAATTGATTAATTCCACCATTTTTTTATAATTCGCACAATTAATTATTTAAGGCAAACGTTATTCGAGTATACTAAGATGGAACTTGTTTTGTGGTTCAACAAGTTTCACGGAATATTTGCAAAACTTACGATTACCCTAATTCGATATTTTATTTTATATTCAATCTGGTTACGATAAAATTGTGACTCAACAGATTGAAGTAGTTTGCCGGCTAGTATGTCTCAGCGGTTAAAATAACTGCCTCGCGAACACCTCATCATTGGTTGCCTGAGTCTGGGTATGCGTTATGCCCCCCGTGGTACAGCGATTATTTTCCCTTATGCGGGCGTTGTCTAATAAAAATAAATTAATAAAATTATTGGGTTAGTCGACTTATCTTGACTAATTCAATAATTTCATTAATAAAATAATCTGTATGCAATTTTTTTTCTCAATAAAAAAAATACAGAGAAGTATTAAGATACGTACTGGACCCATTATATAATAATTATGTTCTGTTCACCCTTACGAACTTTGCATTAATCTATTTCTACTGACAGGTATAATAGATTAATGCAAACTTTATGAAAATTAAGTTATAAAATACAAGCGCGTAATACATACATAGATTCACGCCTGTTTCCCAGAGGGGATGGCAGAGCGGATTTTCATTCAAGTCACGATCCTTGGACACCTCTTTTGCCTCGCTTACTCCCACTGTATTATAGGCTACATCAGAAAATGTTCGACGAGGTCTTCTCTAATCACGAGATATGTATATTTTTATAAATATCAATACAGAATTCCGAAGACAAAAGTGCTGATTCAGGGTATTGAATTCTCTTATAAATGCTGCCGGCCAACCTCATGTATAGAAAATCGAATTCAGATTTTAGATTAAGTTTCTCGGTACCACCATTTGTCATGAACGTCTTGATTTATGTCTTCAAGAAAGACTTGTATTTCCAAAATATGGCATTGTTATTTTTAGCTAGCATACTTGATTTGCTACTAATTATTTCATTACAGTTTTATTGAGTCTTTGTTAGAATGGCATATGTGTCAAAAGTCAGCTCAACAAAGTTGTTTTGCAATTTGTTATTTTGTAATTTAATTCATCACTTAACGCAATGACTCACAAATACACCGCACAGAACATACAGGCTTAGAATCTTATGTAAACTTGAGTTTTAATATCAATTTAGATTTTAAACGTTAATTTTAAGCCACCAGATAAGGAATTATAGATAGTCGACTAAGTGCCGATTTCACCGTTAAAATTAAACGCGATCAATAGACGCTAAACTCAGTTACAGGAGGCGGAACCGAGTTTAGCGCCCATTGATCGCGTTTAATTTTAACGGTCAAATCGGCTCTAAGTGCTTACTCGGAAAGCAGAGCGCTCGTCATAGCACAAAGGCGGAACATGTTGCAACTTTGGAACAATTTGAGCCACTCCCTGGTGGCTCGAGATAAGCTAATGATAACTGGAGCCAGCAGTTACGGTGGAGATCCACGACGCCTTCCGATTAAAGTAACCTATGGGAAATTTTTTTTTAGTTTAATGTTTATTAAATAGTTGTATAATTTTAATATGATGAAGTTAATTCATTTATTTCAATTATCTTGAACATCTATATATATAAAAATCAATGCCACTTTTCGTAGTAATGTTATAACTCAACAACGCCTTTACCGATTTGGCTAATTTTGGTCTTGAATTATTCGTGGAAGTCCAGGAAAGGTTTATACATAGAGAAAATTTTACAAAAGTCTTGAAAAAGTGTAAAATCAACATCTTTTAGCAATTTAAAATATTTTTTTGTTTGAATAAATGAACTTAATATTTTTTTTTATTTGTATGCCTTATACGTAGCGAAGCACGTACCGGGCCGCTAGTTAAATATAAATATTTATTTAAATAATTAATGTTTAGGGAAACGAATAGTAAATCATTATATCTAATGTTCCCAGTGTATTTAATTAATTATACGTACGAATTAACATAACTTACCAGGAATATCTTACTTTATCATAAGGACAGTAGTTACTCTAGTGTCAGAGTTATATAAGCATAGCTTAACGACTACAACCCTGGCCTTTTCGTCCAAGCACGGAGACAAACCAAAGTGACCTAATTACGTCTGTAATTAGGTCACTTTGGTTTGTCTTGGCGGTGATCTATTCGTACGGATCTTTCTATACTGACCGCGTGCTTATTTCCCTAACAGCTCATCCTAATAGCAGCTCCGGGAAGACATTGATCTTTTTGTGGCGCAGTCGTTGTACGGGACTGGCAAGAGTCGGGAATAGGGGAGGGCAATGCAGAGCATTCCTAGGGTACGTGTCCAGACTATCTGGGACATGGAAAAAGCAAAAAGAACACTGGAGCAGCATACCCGCGTTCCCGGGTATCCCCGCATCGGGCTCCAAGTTTACGGCGGTCAGGTTTAGTCAGTGCGAGTCCGACATACCCAACCGTAGACACTTTTCACTTATCAACAAAATAAAGATATTTAACCTCGCTAATCCCCTAAGTAGAGGTGAAGATAACTCGCTATTAGCGCCTCACCTTTCTGCTAGGAACGTATTGATAATTGATAACATGTAAGATTCGAAGAAGAAACCACTGAGGTGTAGAAGTATATTATTCGAGCATTCATGTGAAAGAACATGGTCTAATTTTCCTGGAAACCCTCATTTTAAAGCATGGCTAGACGATAACTAAATATAATGTCTGCTAGAAAATTTGGTCCAAATATTCACCGCGTATAAAAAAAAACTAATAGGTAGACATTACAAACTACTCTTGTTACATAACGACATCATTTTACCCTACAAATTAAAGTTTATAAACAAAATGCCGCAGAGTAATATTCTAACAACAAAATAGACGGTTGAATTAAGAAGTTAATTTCATCCTACATCTTAACTTTTCTATAGGATGTATGTAAGGAGGTAATTAAGCGAAAGTACTTACAGTAAATTGTTAGAATTATTGCTATGGTGAGTGTAATCTTATACGTGCGTTGTGTTTACTATGAGTTCTCGAAGGATACGTAATAGATAAGTAACGGCATTATTTGTAATGCGTTTATACGGTTATAGACAAATATAATCCAACTTTAAGGGAAGTCAGATTTGAAATGGATATGTTTGGTACTATTTGGGAAAGTTCGATGATTTATTAGATCTTGTTCAGCATGAAACACTTATTTCAAATGGTAATTTAGAATTATAGGAATAGTAATTAAATGCAATAAATTGTTTGTAATGTAGTACTGTTCTTTTAATATTATGAATGTACAGACGCCAGCACATCAAGCTACACCAATCTGTCAAATTTCCCCAATTGAAAGTGCACCTTATTCTTTTGTGATAAAGTTGAAAATGTATAAAATAAACTTGGCAGATTGGGGTAGCTGGATGTGCTGGCGTCTGTACAAGTTATACTGTTAATGTATTTAGCTGTTTCGATGTCTGTTACTCAAAACGTATAAATGGATTGGGATGAAATTTGGCACACAAATAGTTAATTACGTGGATTAAGACAAAGGATAATATATGCCATAATACTTATTTTTCGTTTTATGTTTATTTACTTTTTGGTATTTGGTGTACTATACTATATATCTAAATATAAAAACGAGAAAGTTATATTTGAATACTTACAAGGCAGCCAGACACAATTTGGCTGACATGATGATGATCATCATGTCATCATCATCATGTCAGCCAAATTACGTCCACTGCTGGAAAAATGCCTCCTCAAATAATGAGGGATATGCCATAATTGTCACGCTTGGCAGACGGGTTGGCGATCGCAGTTTGATGGTGATAGTTCACAGAAAAACGCTGCTGCCCGTTCTCTGGTAGGTAATCCCTCGGTCGATTTCTACTCCCCCCATGGGATGAGATGGGGTGATGATATTCTATGCCGTCACCGTCACTTTAATTTATCTCTAATTTTAGCACTGATGATGATGATGATGATTATTATTTTTAACATCGCAAAATCATTTATGAACTTTTAGGAAAGAAATAAATCATGTTTTAAAACAATGGCATTTGCCATATATTGGAATTTCGCTAGTCAAAATAACCATTTTGGTCATAAGTCAGTATTAATTTATTAATTTACTTTTAAAGTTTTTGATTACTCAACTAATAAGTATAATGTTAAAGAAGGTAAGGTATGGTTAAGTTACTCTTAATAATTATACATGTTGTAATTAAACTTCACTTAAAAACTAAAGCATCTTAACTTGAGTCAGATAATTACATCAGGCAGGTAATGGTTTTTAATGTTTTGTTAATAATTGTTCATTTAGTTATTGTTCATTTGGACATCAAAAACATAAAGTTAAAGTATATAATAACTAAAAATATATAAAGTCTTACACTTTTGACTGAATGTTTCATATAATATTATTGGTGTCCAAATTATTTTACACCCCATAATAATTATGATGTGCATGTGCGTATGCTGGGTTGTTGTACAGACGCCAGCACAATAAGCTACCCCAATTTGTCAAATTTCCCCAATTGAAAGTGAACCTTATGCTTATATGGTAAAGTTGAAAATTTGTACAAGAAATTTGACAGATTCGGGTAGCTGGATGTGCTGGCGTCTGTACATTCGTCACTAAATTTGTAAACTTCATACATTGAAAGTAAATTTGTCACATGCACTCAAAATATTTATAAGATTATATTAATATTGTATTATGATTATAGTAATAGTAATGTAATATTGTAAATTCGGCATAAGTCTTAATTTTCCGTCACCGTAGCCTAGTTGGTAGTGCTCCTGACTACGAAGCTGGTGGTCCTGGGTTCGAATCCCGGTAAGTGCAAATATTTGTGTGATGAGCACGAATATTTGTTTCTGAGTCATGGATGTTCTCTATGTATATAAGTATTTATCTATCTATGTAAGTATGTATATCATCACCTGGTACCCATAATACAAGCTTTGCTTAGTTTGGGGCCAGGATGGTCTGTGTGACGTTGTCCCCTGATATTATTATTATTATCTTTGCAAAAAGTACCGGTAGCAAGCAAAGTACTGCGACGAATTTATATATACTTTTTCTGAATGTGCAATAACCCCGCATGTTTTATATTTTACTAGCTATTTTATTTGTGTGACATGCGATTGGGTCATATACATATGTATGTATAAATCACCAGTGCTGGCTAAGTCTATTTAAAACACCTAATACTTTATATTGTTATTTGTTTTCTAGAATATTAAAAACGTTTATGTGATATTTATGGGTCTAGTCTCATAAAGCACAGTATTTTTTATATATTCGGTCACAATAAAGGAAGTTTTTAAGATAAGAAAATCATGAAATATACCTATTTACGTATATTTTATTGAGCAAATTTGCATATTTATTGGCTATATTTTTCTATAGCATCACTTAAGTGTGACATTTTGATTAATACGTTTTATAAGGTAAATAAGGCAAAAATAAAACATGCAGTGATGTCCCAAGTGATCAGTAATATTGTCGGGTAAGGAACTCTATCAAGGCCTATGACATTTTAATATCATCTTTGATAGGACATAACGCATGCATAAAGGTTTTGTATACAACAGCCACCTACATAATTATTTCTAAGTACTACTTACGGTTTTCATGATGCCTCGTTCGTATATTTATTATTTTGGACATTTAGTACCTAGTCATTATTTATCAAGGCCTATAAAATGTTCTTACCTATAAACCACTAACTAGATACTTGTAAAGCTTAAAAACAAGTAATATTGATGAATACTATCCCTTTTACATTGTTGCACTCTTGAATTAATCCATAATTAAGAATGCAAATTGATCCATTTTAATCTGTTATAAGGGTCATGAGACTTTGCGGAATACTAGGTAATTAACAATGTAAAATAAGGAATTGCATACTGGCACTTTGGTCCGCTCTAGGTCAGCAGAGTTTAGTCGTAGTGAAATTTGGTCATGTATGTAGAATAACCAAACTGAAGTATGGCTAGCTCTGCTCTCGAACGAAGGAAAAGGAATGAATATAGAACGATCTCACAGCATTAATTACAGCAGTCGTGGGTTCGATTCCCACCCAGGATAGATATTTGTATGCATAAACATGTCTGTTTGTCCTGAGGCTGGGTGGAATCATCTATATAAGTATGTGTTTACAAGCTCTGCTTATTTTGGGATTAATAATAATAATATCTGGGGACAATGTCACACAGATCATCCTAGCCCCAAACTAAGCAAAGCTTGTACTATGGGTATCAGGCGACGATATACATACTTATATAGATAGATAAATACTTATATACATCCATGACTCAGAAACAAATATTCGTGCTCATCACACAAATATTTGCACTTACCGGGATTCGAACCCAGGACCACCAGCTTCGTAGGCAGGAGCACTACCAACTAGGCTACGGTGACCGTCAATTAGATGGCCGTGTGTGAATAATTTCCCAGGATATTATTATTATTATATATATTTGCGACATGTATCCTACGTCTGGGTACGAGTATGTACCTATTTACAAAAGTAAGTAGTATATCCGTTATCTGGTTCCATAGTACAAGCTCTGCTTAGTTTGGGATCAGATGGCCGTATGTGAATAATATCCCAGGTTATTATTATATTATATTAGGAACATACAAGCTTTACATATGATAAATATTGATGAGATCTAGTGAATTATTACTCTCGCCTCCGAATAACTTTTCTAATAAATCCTAAGAAATAATTAAGCCATTTCACTGGATTACATACCTAATATATTATGCTAATAGGTATTCCCGAAAGGTTTTCGTCAATATTATGAGTACAAATTTTACCACTGACCCTAAAACAACTTTTAATAATTTTCGTTAGAACTATTTAATAAACCGATCCAAACATAAAATGTGGTATTGATCATTAATAAAAATAGCTGTTAGTAAATGTTTGATTAAATAAACCTTGCTTAATATTACATTGCCAATGAATAGTTTCACTACAGTTAATCCAAAGAAAACATGTGCAAATGCGGTTACATTCCCACATCACAAAACATCTGCGAGTGCGGCGTGTCACCCCAAAGTATGGCACATTTATCTGATTGTCCCTCTTGTCCAGTCTCTTGTTCCCTTCAGGACTTGGATGACGCTTTAGCCAAAGCCATCAGCGTTGCCCCATTTCGGGAAGATAAAATACAATTCTTACCATCCACACGATAAGAAGAAGAAGAAGACTACAGTTAATTATTTTCAAATTGATTATGTTCTTAAACACGTTTTGTTTATCTATTTCTATTTATAATCACTATGATCCAGTGACTGTTTGTACCTATAGATGATAAAAAAGGTATTCTCATCATAACCTGGATCCATGCGCGACGCTGCGAATTTTTAAGGTGCCGTGCAAAAATACTGTGTATGGAGATACAAATGAGACATAATCAAAACATCTTTAAATATTCATATTATAAGTAATATTCTTTATCTTTACTATAAATACAAAACTCTCGTGTCTAAATACTCCTGATTTTGAACGACGATATGATAACCGTTAAGTCAGTAGAATGTTGGAATTAAAAACAGTTGTTTTTAAAATCATGAATTAAACTGCAAGTTTTCTTTATAACAACCACAAATGGGACTATCTCGAAGGAACTTCCTATTTAATAAAAAGACAATTATTGTTAAAATTGGTTCAAATACAACCGAGAAAACGTGTAACATTCTTTTAAGAATAAAAATCTATTTCTTAAAAAAAGGTTTAAAAAAGTCCTCAATAGGGAAATTAAGCCCTATGTCGCAGAGTATCTTACAAACATATAATTGACGGAAAGAAAGTACATTCAGACTCAAGATAATATTTATGAGTGACAAAAATGGTTGTCCTGCGCGGGAATCAAACCCGGGATACGAAGTGGCGATGCGACTGCGCCTCACGTGCAGAATGGATACCGTCTTTTTTAAGGCGGTTCAAAAAAAATATCAAAAAGGTTTTTATTCACGTAGACTTTAAAAAAGCGCTTGTAAATAGTCAGAACATGTTTGTAGTAATATAGTTGTATACATTATTATTTCTAGTAACATAGATATTTAGTTACATATTCTATGAAAACATTTATAAAATTTATTTTATAATAGCAATGATCAAGAAATTATGTTTAATTATCTGGTTAAAAATATCGTCCACTCACAACGTATCTTATTCTTACATAAATACATATTGCTCTTGTTTTCATATATTACACGTTAAAACTAATATTACACGTTATACGTAGTTTGTGAGACATTCATGTCAGCCGAATGACGTCCACTGCTAGACAAAGGCCAAAAGATTTCCTCAATGGAGTTGCTTCCATAATTTGGAGGGATATGCCATAATCGTCACGCTTGGCAGACGGGTTGGCGATCGCAGTAATATGGCCATAGTACACAGAGAGACGCTGCTGCCCGTTCTCAGAGAAATATTCTATGCCGTCAACGTCAACAATGCAAATGGGACATTATATATATATATATATATATATATATATATATGTATATATATATATATATATATATATATATATATATATATATATATATATATATATATATATATATATATATATATATATATATATATGGCATTTGCGTCTGTTACAAACGATTTACGGCGCATTGTCTGAGAGACATTTCTTATGGTGGCTAAACAAACCGATGCGAGAGCGACATAGCCTGCCGCAGACCTGACAAGAGATGTTTGCGGTGGTTGGTACCGAGCCGCTTTCATGTCGCTTCTATCTCTTATCAGCAAGTACTCCAAACCAGGCTTCATCACAGATCTTACGACCCTCCACTACACGTTTGCGCCATTCAACTCTATTTTCAGCGAGCTTTTCCTAGCCACAGTGGTCAATTTTGAATTGTGCAGTCTTTAAAGCGAAGCAGAGGTCTACCGACATCTCGCTTCACATTAGCTACTGCACCCAACAGAACACATCGTGTTATTCGAGTGGGTTCCATTCTGTGCACATGCCCCAACCAACGTAAACGCTGCCGTTTAAGAAACGATGTCCATTACGTAACATTAATTTAGGTCTTAAAACTCATTGACTATGATCAAAATAAGTTCTAAGTTACTTGTATGTTAAGATTTTTGCAATTGCCGATAACTTATGGTTTGGTGAGAATTTTTAATACCACGACGATGCTTCTTATTATAGTTTTAACCTCATATTTGAATTAATATTTTTTTCATTTCCCAAGGTATATTTTTTTGACAACGCCCTCATTAGGGAAAAGAATGCCTATGTCGTGGGGTACTTTACAAACATATAATGGAGCGACACAAAGTACATCCAGACTCAGTACAAGAATTTATGGGTCACTCTAATAGTTGACCTGCACAGGAATCGAACCCGGAACACGAAGTGGCAAGGCAACTGTCTTACAGCTGCGCCACACGTGCAGTCAATTGCTTTGGGCATAATATTGTAAATTTTCTAGGTTTTGAAATTGAGGAGTATGGTTCCTGCATACATCAACTCAATGAGACAACTTATATCGCTCGAATAAAGAGAGCGTCAAATTTATTAATAGAACCTTTATAAGAAAAGAAAATTTCATTTGTATACTTATCATATAAAACGATCAAATTCATATGTCCCATTTTACCACCTCCAGATTTCAACCTCCACGTTTATATCGGCTTTGAGTGTTCATAATTAAGTGTGAACGTGGTATTTTCATAAGCGCTTCTTGTTATATAAAATGAAGTATTTTACAAGCTTGTTATAGCGATATTAATATAGTTCTATATGTGCGCGTAGGCGGAATGGCTATTTGAGTAAACTTGTTATAGACAGTTGCTCTGTTTGCATCATATTGAGTTTCAAAAACTCGGACTAAGACATAGTAAATCAAAGACAAAAAAACGCAAAAGTATAAAATAATATACTTTACTTAAAATATACTTTATATTTTATCAGTTGTTATTTTTTAGTCTCTTCCCTTTACTCATCACTGCAGCTCCAGTAAGTCAGGCTCAACAGTGAGGCACAGTGAAATGACACTGAGCGGTGAGGCTCAGGTATGTCCAATTGCTACGGCTGCCTTGGATCCAGCAAAAGATTCATTAGAAATAACCAAGGAGGATTAGGAAAAAAATTAAGTTTCAATTCCTCCCTTTATCAGGTACTTAATTAATAATATGAATATATTACTCCCCTCTTTTTAATCTATTCTACCTGATCTTCCTCACCCGTAAGTACCGTCGTCCCAGGACTAATTGGATCCACGTCGTATTTTGCAAACATTTCACAATTAACCAAAATTTATAAATATTTTGTGTGGAAGGTAACATTATTCATTATTTTTATCCAACTTTAAAAGACTTCAATTCGGCTGCATGTCTGTTTTCGTCTAAATATGACACAATATTTGCATTAATACAAATGAATATTGAAAATTATTCGAATTTGCAGTCAGTGGTTGTTAAGAAAATTTAACTCGGATCTATGATTTTTTACAATACAATAATTATTTTATCTGTATTCTATTAGTAGTAGAAGCAATAGACACGTCAAGTTCCATAGTATGGAATGCTTTTAAGCAAAAATATATATAAAATTCAGTACAATTACAACCGTTTCGAAATGTTAGAACGGCCGACATTGACTATTTTGTTAGTGACAATAGCAAACATATTGACCGGTAATGACACCACTTAAACAGTCAGCTTTTCATTAATAAGTACGATAATAATTAATAATACAAAAACCAAACACACCGTATCAATAAATATTAGATTTAAGTACCTTCATCTAGGCTTAAGTCTCCTCATACATATTTTAACGATTCAATTTTATGAACTTTACAAATATTAATAAATGATGCTGACGTTTCCTTGTTTATAAGTAGGTATAACTAAATAGGTGGGTATGATGTCATTTAATAGACTTAAGAAACGATTCGATTACAACATTACAAGACTTTATTACTACGAAAGAATTAATGAAATCTCAGATTTAGAACATTTGGTTCGTTAGGGTGGCTGGTAGATTCTTACATTTCACGCCACGGGGTTCGATTTACACCCAGGACAGATATTTGTTTGCAGGAACATGTCTGTATGTCCTGAGTCTGGGTGTAATTATCTGAAGAAGTATACTTCTTTATATAAATACATATATTTACAATATAAAAATAGTATATGTAGTATATCAGTTATCTGGTTTCCATAGTACAAGCTCTGCTTAGTTTGGGATCAGATGGCAGTGTGTAAGTAATGTCCTAGGATATTATTATTATTAAAAGTCTTAACTTATTCAGCTGTCTTGACGGCAAAAAACAGATTAGCTTCATGCTACGATAGTGGTGTATATATTATGTAGCAGGGCATATTACAAAATTTCTGATTATTTAAGTGATAAAAGTGCTTGGGATTGAGTTGTTCTGAGTCAACACACACGATTGTAATTAATCTTAAGTGTATTTTATTTTACAAAAGGATTCCTACTGAGTTTTCTGGCAGTGTTTCTCAGTAGCTGCCACGTCATGCACTGCACGGTACGGTAAAAAAAATATGACGATTCCACATAAATGTAAAATTTTTACGGAATAAAGTACCTTTGACTTTGACTTTGACTAGTTTTTTGGTTAAGTATTCCATTGACCCTATAATAACACTGAACTACAAATGTGTGCTGTGTGGTGGCGGCGACAAATATCAGAATCAGAATATCATCACCCCATCTCATCCCGTGGGGGGCGTAGAAGTCGACCCGAGGGAATATCTACCAGAGGACGGGAAGCAGCTTCCTTCTGAGTACTACGACCATCATACTGCGATCGCCAACCCGCCTGCCAAGCGTGGCGATTATGGCATATCCCCTCAAGATAATTCTTGAGGGAGGCTTGTCCAGCAGTGGACTTATTTAAGCTGTAATGATGATGATGACAAATGTGTCTGCACATTGTGGATGAGGAAGGATTGTTTGTTTTGCTTGATTGATAGTTTTTTGTTTTGTTTGTTTGATCATTCCACAAAACTAACTAAAAGGATTATTATGGAAAAAAAATGTGTTAAACAGGTAACAATTACATACATAAAGAGTTTAAATTAATATTATGATAATTAATGCACAATATTTTATGGCCACTCTTAAGGGAACTATTCTGATACTTTGTAACTCTGGTAGACGACGCCAGAAACCACCTCCTTACAAACTAGTCTTCAAAAAATGTACTCTAAAAGTTAGATTAAAGTTTTTATACATGTAGAATGGATTAAATTTTCTCTTTATTATATAAGTTTGGATAAAAATTGTGTCATGTTTTAGGTCCGAGACGGAACTTTGAAGCAACATAGAATCCCGCATATAGTTATTAGGTACTGAGTTCAATCTATTATGAAATAAACCTGAAACCTTATGATGGATATGTGATATTGTTCTTATCAGATCATGCTAGGGACTGTCATTGTAATATCCCATATAAAACCATGTTTCCATGGGCGGCGATGATCACTGACCATCACTTGCTAGTTGGTCATCGTATTACATAAATAAAAATTTCAACCTTTTTGTATGAGTTAAACCTAAAACATGTTTTATACATTTACACTGATAAGAAATGATTTAGAGCTAGAATAATAAAAAAAAATGTTTTTTATATAAATGGGTTAAAAACAATTCTGTTATAATTTTTATTTCGCCATAATCCCGGTGCTTAACTTCTCGTTGCAATTGTCGGCGAGTATTACACTCCTACTAAAATATCAATTTAGAAGTAAGCCTAATTTAAAAGTTAAAAGTAACCTACTAAATTCGTCTGCCATGTGGACGATGGCATAGGTGGGAATCACAGTATTGAGTTCTATGGGTGGAAGCTTGATATAAAATTCTAAACGTTTATTATTTATATAACAATCAATTTGAAGGGCTTGGTTGAATATATTGTTGCAATAAAAATCTGATGTTAAAAATCAGTTTTTCAATGCAACAATATATTCAACAAATCAAATCCTAGATATTTATTGTGCCCATGCATTTTTTTTACTTACCAAATGTCGTTCAAGTCTCATTTATATAGAAACAATAACAATAATTTAGCCCTTAGCTAACTCTATTTTCATATTCTCAGAGAGATTCTGCTTTCAGAGTACTTGTAATTCATTTATGGACAACAAAAATAAAACACTTAAGTATATTATATTAACGCATTATTAAAAAAATGAGTTTATAAAAATCTTCTAAAATCTAAATCTGAATATTGGCCCGTTTTGTATATAAGTTTAGTAGTCAGGTTGTGGTGGATATTTTAATGTTTTTAATTATTTATTTTAGTTGTAAATGCATTTTATGTACTACTAGCTCTGCCCCGCGCTTTCACCCGCGTCAAACATTATCTCATTATCCATACATCCATCCATACTCACAAACTTTCGTATTTACAATATTAGTAGGATTATAAATGCAACAATACAGTATCTTTAGCAATAAGCGGAACACAACTGAATTTCGCAACTGACTTTATTTGGTTGACGTGTTATGAAATGGGTGTAATTTTAGCGATGGCGCCATGTTACATCAATCTGCTCTCAAAACGGCTATATTCATATCATAATTTTATTCCGTTTTTGCCCATTATCGAAATACATAAATGACACTTCTGTTTGATTAATTTAATAAATAGCATCGAAGACCAAAATCAACTCACACATTTCTTTATTTAACACTATATGTTCACAGATTTGTGGTGAACTCGGTGGAGAGAGCAAATATGGCAAAAACGACCGACAGCATCCTCTTCATGGCTACATCCCAGGGCAAAAAGGACTGAACAGCTACAGTAGCTTAGGAAAGTGTGGCGATACATTGAGTTTGGCTTCACCAAACACGAAGCACAACCACTGAAGCGATTAAATACCCCTTCCAAATCTTGAATTGTATATTGTTATTGTAGATGATTTACCAAAGCCGTTATGGAAATCTGTCAATAGACTTAGGACGTACATAGGTCGGCCAGAGTAAAGGAAACGTGTTCAGGTTCACAGACGGGACTGATCTGCGTTGTCTGTGCGGTGTAATCCAAACCGTGTTCCACTTAAAATCGTGCCCTGCAAGCTCTAGCACCTTCAAGAACGTACTAAATATGGACATGACGTGGGCTGATATCATTTAAATTTAAGGAACTTGCTTTCTAAAAACAAAGATGAAGTCTGGTTTCATCAGACTGCATAGCGGCTAAGACAGTCGCATCGCCGCTTCGTGTCGCGGGTTCGAGTCTCACGCCGGACAACTATTTGTGTGACCCATAAATAATGGTTCTGAGTCTGTATGTAATGTGTGTCCGTAAAATTCGCTAATGCGGGCGTTGTATTTAAAAGAATATCAGCCGAAAGACGCCCATTCCTGGACAATTGTCGATTGCCGATCTTGCATTATCCGCATCC
This sequence comes from Pseudoips prasinana, assembly GCA_951640165.1. Lineage (NCBI taxonomy): Eukaryota > Metazoa > Arthropoda > Insecta > Lepidoptera > Nolidae > Pseudoips > Pseudoips prasinana. The sequence goes on from OX621244.1 coordinate 15,690,929, forward strand.
AGTGACTTCCAGCGACTCTCACCAGATCATCGGTCCATCTTGTAGGGGGCCTGCTGCCCACGCGGCGCTTTCCGGTTCGTGGTCGCCACTCAAGAACCTTTCTGCCCCAGCGGCCGTCGGCTCTACGAGCCATTTGCCCTGCCCACTGCCACTTCAGCTTGGCAATTATTCGGTCTGTGTCAGTTACTTTCGCCTACGGATCTCTGAAGACTGGATTGCGATATCAATATTAATGACAAGAATTTTATAATTTCAGCAGGCAATTTATGTTTACTATTACAGTTATACAATTCTATAAAACACACCAAATTCAATATTTGAAGTGTATTAAAGACTAATAGTAATCGACAGTCAATCACAAATTTAGACTTTGTTCCTGAACCAAATAAGTATAATTTTGTTTGTTACATCCAGGTAACCTATCTACTCCCATTAATATTATTACGGACACCCTTTCTAACCTCATAACAACAAATTACAGCTTATTAAAACACAATTACCTACATTATGTTATTTGATAATTTTATTCACTAATTGTAGAACTATTTCCTACATCAATGCAAGCGTTGTCTGAAATCGAATATATATTTTGATATTATCGAGCCATGAAGATAACAGTAATGTCATCGAAATTAGAATTATATGTAATGTAGTTTTTATGCTAATTCTACAGTTTGATAAAGGTTAGATAGTGTTTTAATTAACGCCAACCCTTCAAAATAGACCATAAGTGTGATTCCGTGTAGTTTCCTGTATAGTTTCATATTAGCTTCTTATCTACTTTGTAGCTAATGCACGTTCAATAGTTTGGGGTTAGCTCAGTCAGTACAATCAAACAAGAAAGTATATTCTAAAGTTATCCTTTACATTTCAATACCTATGCATTCATAAAAAGAAAATTCAAACTTCTTATATCTTCATGTTTTTCGTACTCATGTAGAAATTTTAATAATATCCCTTTAGTACACTTATTTCATAACATAACGACCTCAGTTCATAGAAGTTCCCTCAATATTGCATGTACTAAAAAGTCAAGGCATCATTTATGAATGAAAAGAAAACATTTTCTTTATTATTATGCAAGTCAGACCTCTGAGCCCTTTGTTTCGCCCTTTATTTACCAGCAGTGGCTTGACGGTGGCGCACTGTCAACTCAGTCAGGAAAAAAATATAAAAATAATAAAAAAGCAAATTAAAAGTCGAGACTAGCGGACTGGCCATTCAAGCGCGAATAAAAGTCTTTAATTAAAGTGTTGTTATTGATGGGGACCCGCGAGATGGCGTTTAATCAACAGCTGTACTGTTTGGAGTTCTTTCGTCTTTATTTTTAATTCGACTTAATTGCGAGAGTTACGACGCCGTTCGGTCGAAGGACCAGAACGTTTTATTCCCCAAACCTTTATTGGAGTGAAAAGTTCGATCTTAATTACTAAAATACAACGTATACTGCAGCTTCTATGTAACTGATTGTGTGACTGCAGACGGCAAGACAATAGTTGCACAAGAATGTAATTGAAATTTCCACCTTAATTTGTAACTACGCCGTTAGAGTCTTGCTGGAACCAAACAGAGAAGAATGTTCCACTATCTATTTAAATTATTACTCAGTGTCTCAAGGAACATCTTGCGATTTTTGTCTCAATTTTCACATTCTGAGTTCAATTTGAATCGTGACTCGTGCTGCTAATGCAATTAAGAAAAGCTAACGGTACTTTTTTGATGTATGATCTACTTATGAGCAATTAGCTTCGAAGTTAATTATAGGGCTGTCTCTCGCACTTAAAACATTGATGTGCAATTATATGTTTAAAAAATAAAAATAAATTACTCGTGCGGGAGGTTTCTTAGTAAGTGTTTGCTTTTCATGCCGTAGGTCGTGGGTTCGATTCCCACCCAGGATAGATATTTGTGTGCATATCTGTTTCTCCTGTGTCTGTAATTATCTAAATAAGTATGTATTTACAAAAGAAAAGTTTTATATGTAATATATAAGTTATCGCGTTTCCATTATACACACAAGTTCTGCTTAGTTTGGGATCAGATGGCCGTGTGTAAATAATGTACCAGGATATTATTATTATGAATATAATGTGTAAGTTTGTACGCTGTGTAAATAAGATTAAATATTTCAGCTTATCGAATATAAGTTCCAAGTATCAGCTAATACTTGGAACTTATATTCGATAAGCAGAAATAGCACCTGTTAATCCTTATGTCCCTCCCTCTTACCCACCACTGCAACTCCTGTAAGCCAGGATCAACAGTGGCACACAATGAAATGACACTGAGCGGTGAAGCTCAGGCATGTCCCGGGGAATCGCTTTAACTGTCTTGGATCCCGAAACGAGTTTAATCAGAAAGAGAAAAAGGAGGAGTTAGAAAATGAATAGTTCCACTTCCCTCCAGAGCAAAGCGGGAGACAGAATGATGTAAAGAGGCTATAGCCTAATAAAATGAGGGATTTGCTACTAGAGAAGCCAGCTGCAAAAGCACCGCGGATCAATTTAAGGGTCCTAAGTGAGCTGTTAGAGCGAAGAATAGACTGGCATTTATAACAAAGGTTTAAATTTATAGCAATACAAATATATCGACTATAAATCTCATAGACTGTAGCTATACAAACGCCGTAATCCTTTTTTTATACTGTCGCATAGCTTAACCCTAATTAAAACATGTTTCACTACCAATTTCACCGTACAGCGCCTGCAACACAATCCAGCGAATATTGGATCCGGTCATTAAAAAACCAAGCTATACCCATAACACTTCATGTTCCATGGTCTCATGTTCTGCAACAGTGCGGCGAATGCAGGACATTAAACAAGCATTGTGGGCAGGCCTACATTCGGACATTAATTACGTAATTAAGTGACCGATAAAATCGATTGTTTAATTCGTTTTGGAACAACTCGGTCCCGATTCAACATCGAGATGTATTTCGAATAATCTTTGAAATGCGCATCTATGTTTCGGGTTGTTCCGTAATGTGATTAGGCAATTACTTATAGCTATATTATTAATTAGGATTTGTTTAATATTAATTTCCTGTTCTATTTATTGCAGTTTTAACATGGAATTATTTACAAATAAGCCTACGACTGTATTTAAATCTTATAAATGCCATGTTGTCATATTAAAGCTAATATTATTGACTAGAACTTACTTATATTTATTTGCGTATACAGCCTTGTAATCGTAAAATGCGTAATATGCGCCCCAAATTATTTCAAATAAAATCAAACATTAAAATTTTGTGATTTTAATACTAATTTTTTTAGTTGAAAATTATTTTCTCTCTTATGAAAAATACTCATAAGATAGGAGCTTCCAAAGATCAAAGGTTTCACTTGTAGGCTTATTACGGACTAGCTGGTGCCCGCGACTTCGTCCGCGACAATTTTGAATGATAACCAATATAACTACTTACTTCTAGCTTAATCTAAAAAATATAACTTTTAAAAGAAATAAGCAATATAAATTTAAGAAAACCTAACCTATAAATAACCTAGCTATGAAATAAACTTAAGACTACTTTGCTACTGTTATTTAAAAAGAAATACCCGATTTCATCAATTGTCCTTAAGTAAAGTCAGTAAGTCAAATAAAGTAAAATAATAATCAACGATGCAATCACAAAGGTAACTCCCATTAGATTAGGTTGACCCGACCTCTTAGTAATATTAATGCAAAATTTGAAGTTAATCCATGCAGTGCTTTTTGAGTTTAGCCCGGACAAACAGACAAAAATTCTAAAAACTATATTTTTGGTTTCGATATCGATTATAGATCACGCCCCAAGTATCCTTTTAAAAAAATATTCAATGTACAGTTTTGACTTTCCTACGATTTTATTATACGTATAGATAAGATCACAGCTCCTCCCCCGTAGGTGATAGCGTGATAATATGTAGCCTATATGTTGACCCGACCTCTGAGTAATATTAATGCAAAATTTGAAGTTCATCCATGCAGTAGTTTTTGAGTTTAGCCCGGACATACATACAGACAAACAGACAAAAATTCTAAAAACTATATTTTTGGTTTCGATATCGACTGTAGATCACGCCCCAAGTATCCTTTAAAAAAAATATTCAATGTACAGTTTTGACTTTCCTACGATTTTATTATATGTATAGATAGATAAGATCACAGCTCCTCCCCCGTAGGTGATAGCGTGATAATATGTAGCCTATATGTTGACCCGACCTCTGAGTAATATTAATGCAAAATTTGAAGTTAATCCATGCAGTAGTTTTTGAGTTTAGCCCGGACATACATACAGACAAACAGACAAAAATTCTAAAAACTATATTTTTGGTTTCGATATCGATTGTAGATCACGCCCCAAGTATCCTTTTAAAAAAATATTCAATGTACAGTTTTGACTTTCCTACGATTTTATTATATGTATAGATAGATAAGATCACAGCTCCTCCCCCGTAGGTGATAGCGTGATAATATGTAGCCTATATGTTGACCCAACCTCTGAGTAATATTAATGCAAAATTTGAAGTTAATCCATGCAGTAGTTTTTGAGTTTAGCCCGGACATACATACAGACAAACAGACAAAAATTCTAAAAACTATATTTTTGGTTTCAATATCGATTGTAGATCACGCCCCAAGTATCCTTTAAAAAAAATATTCAATGTACAGTTTTGACTTTCCTACGATTTTATTATATGTATAGATAGATAAGATCACAGCTCCTCCCCCGTAGGTGATAGCGTGATAATATGTAGCCTATATGTTGACCCGACCTCTGAGTAATATTAATGCAAAATTTGAAGTTAATCCATGCAGTAGTTTTTGAGTTTAGCCCGGACATACATACAGACAAACAGACAAAAATTCTAAAAACTATATTTTTGGTTTCGATATCGATTGTAGATCACGCCCCAAGTATCCTTTAAAAAAAATATTCAATGTACAGTTTTGACTTTCCTACGATTTTATTATATGTATAGATAGATAAGATCACAGCTCCTCCACCGTAGGTGATAGCGTGATAATATGTAGCCTATATGTTGACCCGACCTCTGAGTAATATTAATGCAAAATTTGAAGTTAATCCATGCAGTAGTTTTTGAGTTTAGCCCGGACATACATACAGACAAACAGACAAAAATTCTAAAAACTATATTTTTGGTTTCGATATCGATTGTAGATCACGCCCCAAGTATCCTTTTAAAAAAATATTCAATGTACAGTTTTGACTTTCCTACGATTTTATTATATGTATAGATAGATAAGATCACAGCTCCTCCCCCGTAGGTGATAGCGTGATAATATGTAGCCTATATGTTGACCCGACCTCTGAGTAATATTAATGCAAAATTTGAAGTTAATCCATGCAGTAGTTTTTGAGTTTAGCCCGGACATACATACAGACAAACAGACAAACAGACAAAAATTCTAAAAACTATATTTTTGGTTTCGATATCGATTGTAGATCACGCCCCAAGTATCCTTTTAAAAAAATATTCAATGTACAGTTTTGACTTTCCTACGATTTTATTATATGTATAGATTATGTCGAAGGCAAGCGATAGGTAAACGCGTCATTTAAACTCTTCAGTCGCAAATCGCAATATGTATATCCTCCTATCTTCTCCCTGTCCTATCCTAGTTATATCCCACGAATTGGTATTTGAAAAGCAATTAAGGCGAGGATATCTGTATCGCTAGGCTTCAGCAAAATACGTCATAACAGTGTGATACGAAACGATTTAGCTATGTAGTTTTCCTGTGCATGACTTTGATCACTGAAATTCACCCGGGAGGGAGGAATTGGTCAATGCCCGAGAGATGACAATGTAATATAGAAAACACTTACTAGTCTGGTAGACGCATGGTTCGTTTACATGGAGGTCCACTTAAGTAGTTTAATTTCAGAGTGTCTCAGTGCTTTAGATGGAAAGTTAAGCTGTCGGTCTTCATTGTTATCACCACCTGGATGGTTCACGCAACTGACACAAAGGTACCCACTGCCCACACAAAAATTAAGAAGAAACGTTCAAACTCTTATTTTATTACTAGCTGTGCCCCGCGTAAAAATTTATACATTAGCACAGCTCCTCCCCCGTCGGTGACAGCATGATAATATGTAGCCTATATGTTGACCCGACCTCTTAGTAATTTTCATGCAAAATTTGAAGTAAATCCTTGCAGTACTTTTTGAGTTATATCACGAGTATATATCATACGTCCGGGCTAAACTCAAATACATACAGACACACAGATAAAAATTCTTAAAACTATATTTTTGGCTTCGATATCGATTGTAGATCACGCTCCAAGTATCCTTTTAAAAAATATTCAATGTACAGTTTTGACTTTCCTACGATTTTATTTTATGTATAGATAAGTTTTATATAAGGTATATCTAGAGATCTATAGTAGCGTTATTCTGGTCGAATTTCGCACATGGCGGCTTATACTTATACTAACCATCTGCGTGGGACACATTATAGAGCGCGTCAACATAGGGCCCTTCCTATTTCCTCATTCTCATAATCCCATGGGACCCACATGACATGACTGATAAGAGTTCATGTACAGGACCGACGGGTTTACCTACCTTCTCTCCAAGATACGGGGGTGTGACTCCGCTATCTTCTAGACTACGGGCTAATACCCAGAACTTTCTCCGAATCCCAATTTCACTTTCATTTTTAGCCCTACCCCCGATTCAAAACCAGTACTTCATTATCTTTCGTTTGTTCAAGTGCTACCGCTTAACCAATGGGGAATACACATGAGAGAACGAGATATTATACACGTGATAAAATTTCAAGAAGAAATACTACTCTAAAAGAATTTTATAAATACAACCTTTTGATTACAAGTCAATGGTTTCTTCGCATCAGTAACTTTTCAGAATGAGTGATAGATGGTAACCACGCACGCAGTATATAAACTTCAAGATAGCTTTGATGAACGAGGTGTCTCTTAACGCTATTAACTTTTTGTATCCATCATTTTCACCAAATTACGAAGTTTTTACTTACAACACACATGTGTTTTCTTTTGACAAGTTATCTATAATAGTAATAATATAATTTTCTTATGTATAATTAAGCAATTAATTTCTCGGTTTAGGATGCTATGAGTCATCCATAACCTCTTTCTCAGTCCTGCGAACAGTCACTTACGTTGCTTTCACCACAACATCATCAGAGCGTCGTAATAGATTTGATGGAAAGCGTGCTTCGATGAAACCAGTACCACACATCCATCAATAAATATTGAATGAGCTAGAAGATGAGGCCTGGGCCTGGTGGAGATTACAATCGGATATTCTCGTCCTAAATGTCTCTTATGGCCAGCGTAAGAAAAACATTCAACTTATATGGGTGATCAGTTTAATACAGGTACAAAAATAAATGGTAAAATAAATAATACAGATGGCATTGATGTTGAGGAGAACCTGGAAGGAAAAGATTCGCATTGGTTTTTTAAACAGGCACTAATACAATGCAGATTTTTTGGATTACAATGAAACATGCAGTTTTAGTTCCATAACCAATAGAATTCATACACTTCACATTTTTTGGTACACTTATTTACAACTTACGGGACTTTGGTTCGACGTAGTCTAATGTAATTTCTTGTATAACGAGATTTTCCTTTCGAATTTGTTTATCAGTCATGTTGTAAGAATTCTACAAGCCTTAACAATAAGAACAAACTCAATACACGCTTCATAACCCGTCATGAATGTTAAGGTGTAGTCTCGATAGTTAATCATCAACCCAGTTCAGATAGTGATTTCAATAAAAACTTAAACAGTGATCCCTAACACGATAAATCTAGAGTACCTAACTACATCGGTGCGTAAGGACTACCTTGCATGCCTATCATAAAATCAGTTCAGTCAGTCTTGTGGCCAGATATAGGTAATCAAAACTGAATGCGTTCAAACTCGATTGACTTAGCATAAACCATCTAGGCGTTTCATGTGGTTTTGTTTTATATCTACATCCCCCTATATTATAAAACGAATCGATTTTTTTAATTTTCTTATGTAAGTAATGCAACTTCTCCATTGTTTTTAAACTGATGTTTATATTTTTTTAATAGGTAATGCTTTCTAGTATAAGCATATAATTTTGTTTAAATTTTATATTTTTTTTTTTATTTATAACTTTTTTACAGCAAAGATGTAGTCCGTACGTAATTTTTGCTCGAGATAAATTCCAAATCATCAATTTTGTGACTTATAATGTTTGACAGAATGTCAAACATTATAAGTCACAAAATTGATGATTTGGAAATAAGAATAGGGCAGGGTGCTTAGGTGGACAGTTTTATTTACTTATTGTACAGTATTCTTTGTGTTTCCGTTATATCATTGAAAAATTCCTAGAATAAATTAATATTAGATCTTTATTAATTTTGCCTAATTTCCTTCAAAGCAAACTTATGAAAATGATTTGATTTCGAAAAATAAATGATTTGATTTGCTGCTTTCAGAACTTCCTGATCTTGCGATATAAAGTAAAGGCAACTAAATAAATAGTCACGTGCATAAAAAACATATTTCATAATATAAAACCTATTAAGACTATACATATAATTTCATAAGAAGGTATATAAAAAGAAATTAGAAAGTGTTGTCATTAACTTTGGATTCCACAATAACATAGATAATGACAGCCGAATACATGCAAATGTGTGGATGAACCACGATCACGTATTAGATTTTGTTACAAACCAATTTAGTTCTATATCTGCCCAAAAACTCAAACAAATTTCAATTTTAAGACTTACAAAATATGGTCCATAAACCAAATACACTAACGGTTAACATCACGATGATTACCAACGCTATAATAAGTATATACGCATGCACTTGCTCTCGCGTCGATAAAATGATACCCCATTATAACCGAAATCATATGCCAAAATAGTAGTGCGTATGAAGTGCTGACACAGATCTACCCGTAATTACGTAACCTTTGATCTTCAGCCATTTTTTCTTTTAATTTAGTGTGCGAGAGAAAATAATTAAAGTACTACGATGCGTGAATTTAGCTTAATAATACACATAGGTTCTTATTGCTTTGGGCGTTTCATCGCCGATAGATTAGTGTCAAATTTGGACATAGATAATTTGGCACTATGTTAACTAGCTGTATAAAATGTTCGATAGTTAGTGAGAAGCATCAACATTATATTTATCAGTAATCAAGTATGGTACTATATTTTGATTCAAGAGCTAATAGGTATGTAATAAGCTTACGAAAATCTATCTCATGACTCAGACGGAGGTGACTCATACGTGTTCATCGTAGAGATACTATACCTACCATCATCTGGAAAATGCAACAAACCCGATTTGTGCAAGTTTGGAATTTAATCAGTTAAGAAGTTTGTCAAAAACAGACGCTGATACAGAGTTCTAGGAAACGTTAACATCATTTATTAGGAAATGTTATTAGATAGCAATTAATATAAAAATTAATAAACACCTAAATTAAGTTTATGTCAAGTTTGTTTTCAAAACCAATTATAGTTAGTAATATATAAGATTAAAAAAAAAATATACAGCAGACTTAAATGTTTCTTTCTAGCACCTGCTCGGAACAAAATAGAATAGAATATAATTTTTCTTCATTCAAGTAGCCAAGACTCAACCATGTTGTTAGCATACAAATAATTAAGTAAATAAGTATAAAAGTGACCAACGTATTTACAATACAATGTAAATTGACACACTCTTTGCAGGCATCATCTATAGGTATAACATGCTAGCCTGGTACTCATTTACGTACATGAAGTTTGAAAATTGGTGGACAATAATATCCTGGGACATTATTTACACACGGCCATCTGATCCCAAACAAAGCTAGCTACTATGGAAACCAGATAACTGATATACATACTACTTTTCTTTTGTAAATACATACTTAAATAGAAAATTACACCCAATTCAGAACAAGTAGATATGTTCAGGCACACAAATATCCTATCCTGGGTGGGAATCAAACCCGCGACCTCCGGCGTGAAAATCAAGCATTTGCCAACAACGCCCGTAAACGACATCATATCACAAGCATACCATATCTAATAAAGATATCTATACATATAATAAAATCGCAGGAAAGTCCAAACTTTACATTAAATATTTTTTTAATAGGATACTTGGGGCGTGATCTATAACCGACATCGAAGCCAAAAATATAGTTTTTAGAATTTTTGTCTGTGTGTCTGTTTGTCTGTGTGTATGTCCGGGCTAAACTCAAAAAGTACTCCATGGATTTACTTCAAATTTTGCATGAAGATTACTAAGAGGTCGGGTCCACATATAGGCTACATATTATCACGCTATCACCTACGGGGAAGGAGCAGTGATCATTTATAAATGTAACGCGGGTAAAATCGCGCGGCTAGTTGGAAATAAAATCATTATCAAAATTAGATTACTATCAACTCCTTCTTTTATAAATCGATTAGAGATATAGTATACAAATTTCAGTTTCCTTTTAAATGTTATGCAAAAAAGTACGTTTTATACTTTGCTTTTTAGGTGCTTTCACTCCTAAATAAATCAGAGGTAATTGTTTAACTTTTGTATCTGTGTTATATGGGGCCAAAGAAATAAAATCACTGTAGGCACTTTTATGACGGTGCTGTTTTGTTTAAAGACATTAAAACCTTTATCCTTAAACTTGTTTAACATTATCCAAAGCTCCGTATCGGATGACCATAATAGACCTACATTTAGCTTAACAGACTTTAAGCCTAGCACACGTGTACAGCTAGCGCAGGCGGTGTAACGTTGCATGGCGACAATAATTTAACGTCAACGGCACTTGCATTGAAACCGCACTACAATTTAAGAGCTGAGCAATAAGGGAGGCAGCATTGTCTGCCAAGTCTCAAGTTACCGGCCAGAGCTGTATCTAGGGGTGCATTAAAATGCACTATCTTATCATAAAATGAACAGAATGTAAGGGGAAAAGAATGGAAGTTATAACAGTAGACGATAACCATTTAAAATGCATGAATTTCAGCACTGCAAGTGAGATTACTTGGAATTTAGACCAGCCAGGGCCGTCGGTGTAGGTGCATTCAAAGTATACTTTCTCACTTAAAATGGGGAGAGTTCAAAAGAATGAAAGTTTATGACGGCCAAAAATATTTTTAAATTCATGTCAATGTGTCTTTTACGTATTTCGCAAAAATAACTTAACACTGTCAAAAATAGCTTTTACCTCCTTCCAATGTTGTGTACAATTTTTTTATAATAGTAATACTTATATGATATGTTATACCATATAATTTAATGTAAATTTAATGTTTTTTTCCGATTTAATTATCATTCTGCATGGATTTTTTTTGAATGATTTTGAATTTGATTATTTAAAATTTACTGAGTAAGACTGTAAGAAAAGTCACGTCTTGTTTTATTATTGTCAATGATATATTAATTAAGAAAGTGACAAATTCGGGACTAATATAAATTATAACCGTATAATTTTTGACAACCAGCGATACTCACTGAAATGTCGTGATAGGGTTACAGATATACCTATAATGTTAATCCTAACTACGGCCCTGGTGCCATATGGGCTACTTGCCATAATCTAGTTTCTGTAAGGTTAGTAGTATAATTCTTTAGTTCTTGAGACCTACCACGTCCTTTATGAGGGTTAGTGTTTATACAAAAGGCGGGAATAATGTAGTCATATCTATCTGAAAGAACTATATAAAACAAGTGGTTTATGAAATGGCTTTTCAACTTTTTGAACTGTGTGGTCTCGCGGGTAAAGTAAACCATCACATTTTATGGTAACTTGAGCCAAATGGAATACCAAGGTTTTATTAAAACTATGCAAACAATACTTTGTATAAAGAGCGTTTATTGTTCAAAAATAACTATACAGCTTATTTATTAAATTTATTAGATAAGTTTCTTTATCCTGTGAACTATCTTTTTATTATAATTTATTAATTCGTTACTAGTTCTATAATTGGCTCTTGATAAGATTGTATGGTATAGAGTATTCCAATACTCGTATGTATTGTAAGTCCTGGCACTTTATCTCATTACCAAGATGACACAAAAAGTAATTATATAGCACACACACAACGCGCATATATCACATTATAGAAATGTTTAAATACAAATCATAATGATATAACGGAAAAAAAATTGTGATTTATTATTTATATTTAAGTTATTGCATACTTAATTCTTACATAAAAATACTTCGAACGTTACTTAATTAGAATAATGAAATTTACAACCAAGATAAAATTGGCAAACGACGCTGACTCCTGACATATAGAACTTAACTTAGTTCGGGAATCAGTGGCCCCATAAACCATTGTAGGTACATATTATTATGTCAATTAAAAAAAATATAATTATTATATATGTCCCAAGAGTAGGTCCTGTTTAAATATCCACATTATGTAGTAATATTTTTAAACGAAATCTGAACTATAGTGAGTTCAGAATCGTTTCGTCCAAGAATGCAAATCACATTTGACTCGAATTGACTTGTGTGTGAGAATATGCTAAGCAATAAACCATCTTACACCTACTGACCTATACCATTATTATTTCACTCGCCATTCAAAAACTGATTGTGCCAACATATGTATTTTATTTACCATAATAATTCTAGCCAAACAATCTTCTATCATAGAAACGAGGCCAACGCAAATAAAGGAATTGAAAGAAAATGGGTATGACATCACGTTGTTCTCATATTTCAGGCAAATAACAGCTGAGATATAGGTTACAGCTCGGCCGGGTAATTGAACCTTCTGTCAACTACAATATAAGTTAATTGTGCAATTAGAAGCCGTAGCTAGTTACCCAGTTACGTAATCGGAGAAGTAGCAAGGTCTGACTATTGCCTAATACAGGAACTGGCAGGCAATAGAGAAACCGGCTAATTTTTAATACCGGTTAGGATTTTGTTCTTTAACCGGTTTGTTAATCCGGTAACATCTAGATTTGATTGCTTGTTAGTTTATTTGCTTGACTGCCTAGTTGGTCTAGCGGTAGCGTGTTCAACCGCAGATAATGAGGTCCTGGGTTCAAATCCCGGGTCGAGCCAAAAAGTCATTTTGGGATTTTTCCGTAAAAAGAAATTTCTCAGTATCAGCCCGAAGTCTGGAAGTTGGCGGTATTACACCCCCGTGCCCCGAGCACGTAAAGCCGTCGGTCCTATACCTGATCTCTTTCCGGTCATGTCGCTAGGCGTCCCATCGGATCATGAGAGTGATGAAATAGAAACTGCCCCTGTGCTTGCGCACAGACTTCTGCACTATAATATGTCCTGCGCAATTGGCTAGTCTCCATTAAGACTGGCCGCCGTGGCCGAAATTCGGTCGGGAGAACATCAGTTTGTTTGCTTAATCCCAGTGAATTACTTTCATGCATTCATAATGATCGCAGTTCTGAGCGGCATACAATGGAAAGCGTAATTGAACTTTATATAGGTATCTTTTTTTAACCGTTTACTATACCGTTACATACTTAAGACAGAAACTTACACGACGATAATATATGTATTTGTCGGTACCACATTTAACAATAATAATAATATGCTGGGAGATTATTCACAAACGGTCATCTGACACCAAACTAACTATTTTTCTTATGTAAATACATTATATAGATAATTTACACCCAGACTCAGGACAAACAGACATGTTCATGCACACAAATATTTGTCCCGGGTGGGAATCGAACCCGTATCTACCAACCACGCCAACAGGCCCGTCAAAATTTGCCCGAACAATAACGAAAATCAGTGATACTAAGTGCCATCGTATACTGTTTAACTTATTTGATCATTCTTTCAGTGGTTTAATTAAATATTTATAGTGTTTTTATCACTGAACATAGCGTTCATGTAATTAAGATAGTTTTGTTTAGGACCTCTTGAAAATATACATTTGGAAACAATGAACATTTCAAACTATTATTGATGGATAATTTAGTAAATAAGTAATTAAAACTTGTAAGCAGAATATGCAGAATTAAAATAAAGCGTTGTATCGTTCTGTCATGCTACAACGGCGTCGATAGATTACCACAGCTTTTTTTATTTTTATTTAATAGATTTTGTATACACAGAAATAACAAAAGTGAAATAAATGAAGAAGAGACAGGTAGTACATGGGTGCTGCTTATTTCAAAAGAAATTTCTTCCAGCAGACCCGCGAGAGGAGATATTAAAGTATAATAGGCATGTGCGTAAGTTTATAATATCATTACATATATTACATACTAAAATACACAGATACTTATAATGGGGCAACCATATGCATAAACTACATACACATAAATATATACATAACTAGGATGAAGAGGTAAGATAGTAATTTTTCACTTGCTTCTTAAAAAGAGGTAGTGTTTTGGAATTACGGATGTTGGGAGGGAGAGAATTCCACAATCTGACTGCCTGAACTGTGAGGGAATGAGAATAGAAATCTGTTTTATGCAATAGAAATTTAAGAAGGTGTTTAAATTGTGACCTACATGGGGCATTAGGAACACGAGAGTAGGAAAAACGCTCCCGTAAGTAGGATGGAGATGAAGGATTATGTAGTATATTAAAGAGGATACACAATAGACGAGTATTCCTGCGAAGCTTTGTCCTCAGCGTCAAGATCTTTCGAGTGTTTGTTATTATATAAACCATATAAAGACGTTGCATCGTATTAAGCCGAGAATAAATTTGATCAAGGATATAATATACAGGTATCTCCTATTTAATTTTGCTGTATGGCCAACAGCAAAGAATAACACCACCTCATCTCAGCCCCTGAGGCAATATCTCCCAGAACGAGCAGCAGCGTCTCTCTGTGTAGTCTGAACATCATACTGCGACCGACAACTGATCTGCCAAGCATGGCGATTATAGCATATCCCTCCAAATGATGTACACAACTCAATTGTGATAATCTTGTGGAGAGACCATTGTCCAGTAGTACACGTCGTTCGGCTGGCATAATGATGATACATTATCTATATAAAATATTGTATTTATTCAGTGAGTCATAACAAAGGATTGACAATTATTATTTAAATAACTTAAATTATCAACTAAAGAAATGTTAAACTAATTAATAAAAATATATACTTATATTTAAATTAAATATATACATATTATTATATAAAGGTCTCATCTTTGGGCGTCGAAAAAAACTTCGGTATCGCTGCCTTTGAGCGTCGTGCCCAGAATGCTGGCCGCATTGCCACGCTGGATGGCAATGCTTAAACGCTGCCCAAAATATTGGCCAGCCCTCTGGTCGCGTGTAGCGACCAGAGGGCTGGCTCTATATAAAATAAGTATGTATTTACAAAAGAAAAGTAGTATATGTAGTATATCAACCTGTTTTAAATTGTACAAGCTTTGTTTAACTTGGGATCAGGTGATCGTCTGTGAATAATGTCGCAGGATATTATTATTAATCTGTCAAAGCGCATATATTTAACCTGAACACTTGTGTGTCAGTATCGACCTGAGTATCATCTATAAGAATACATAGTCGAACATATATAAGTGGTAAAGCATAAAGTAAAATCGGTTTGCTACAGCTAATAATGCTAAATTAGTTCAATACCATTTCAAATGCAAGTCGGGAAACGCGGTCATGCACAAATTGTCTTTTCTTAATCGAATGCCTTGGAGTTAGTACATTTTAATTGCTCTAGATGGGATTAATGTAGTGAATTCTTTGTACCGCACCGAACGATAAGCCAATCGATTTATCTTATAGCATCATGAAGCCGAATTGGGTCGAACATTTGTTTTCATTGTCGTTATTGTCTTCGGATAAGTGTTGGGTTAATAAACTTAATTATCTTATAGGGAAAGCTGTTAGTTGAAGTCACTACAATTAGGGCTTCCTTTTACGTCACGTTTACATTAGGTAGTCCTTGTATATGTAATGGATTTAGAATTAGTACAGTTTAATTCTTCGAAATGGGATTAATATGTTTGAAGTGAATTATTTATACCGTACCAACTAATTAGCTTATCTATGTATCCAGCATGAAGCCTAATTGGATGTTGGGGTAAGAAAGTAAATAATATAAAAAAATAGTTTTAGTTGAAATTCCCATCTAATACAACGAGAAAATTCCGTTAACGTACTATAATGTAAATGTTTCATTCTCACTAGAACTACAATGTTCTTTCTGGGTAAGTACTGAGGGGTCAGTGCTAATTTTAGTTTGTTAATTACAAATTGACCCCTAGTGTGCATAGATTTCATACTTCTGCATTACCTTGGGTAACAAAACCCAATGCATATTTCTGCAGGTCCAACATGCCAAATAAAATGTGATAAAGTATACGTTTAGAAAAAGAGTAAGCTAATTAACCTGATTACTGTTGTATCTCATTAGCGCATCTAGCAGTCTACCTATTT
Source organism: Pseudoips prasinana (assembly GCA_951640165.1). NCBI lineage: Eukaryota > Metazoa > Arthropoda > Insecta > Lepidoptera > Nolidae > Pseudoips > Pseudoips prasinana. Next base: position 15,707,333 of record OX621244.1, read on the forward strand.
GAAGATTATAAAAAAATTGATCTCTGCATTTCTATATCAATAATATAAATAACGACTGAAGTGACTAATGTCGAAGTACTATTCTATAAATGCTGTGTGGTGACGGCAGTGCATGTCAGAATATCATCACCCCATCTCATCCTAGGGGTTTCAACCCCAGGGAATATCTAGCCAAGGACGGGCAGCAGCTTCCTTCTGTGTACTATGATCATCTTTCTGCGATATCCAACCCGTCTGCAAAGCGTGGCGATTATGGCATACCCCCCGCGATGATTCTAGGTGGCTTATCCAATAGCGGACTTCTTTCTTCTTTGATTGATTCTATAAGCTACATAAAAAAAGATATATTATACAGACGCCAGCACATCAAGCTACTCCAATCTGTAACATTTCCCCAATTGAAAGTGTACCTTATGCTTATGTGATAAAGTTGAAAATCTATAAAAGAAATTTGACAGATAGGGGTAGGTTGATGTGCTGGCGTCCGTACATAATATAAGAAGAAAACACAACAGCAAACTATCTTGTAGTATACTTTCCAAAGAATCAAAAAAATTTCCCCTTTAAAAATTTTCTACATCCGCGTCGTCTGGAAGCGTCTTTTTAAGATAAACTGAAGTCCGGCAGGCTGAACACAAAACTTTTGCTCTCTACGAAGTAGTCATTAGGGACCGTAACTCCCGTTCCTTGGTAAGACTCATACATGTACTACGGTTGTATTTTTAGAATGCAATTTAATCTTGGCCGATGAAAATGCGTATAAATTTTATAAGGTGCTAAATGGCCCTAAAGTAATTTTATCTTGGATTAACCGCCTGTCTGGGTTAATTTCTGTGATAATTAAACATATACTTTCATTACATTCATGCTGGTTTTATACGCAGAATACAAAAGAAAAAAACGATAATAGCACAAATATTACCCCAATCGTTATACATTCCATATGTAATAGTTTGCCAGTGGCGTCTGCCATATAACAGAAGTCTAACTAAAGATCTAAGAAAGAAAGAAAGAGAAAGGGAGAGTTACAATTAAGGTAGTTGCTTCAATACTACCTCGGTGCTTTTGTGTTTCAGTTTCATGAATTGCAAGTTTGCAATCTCTCCGCGACAAAGGGATCAATTAGTTCGCGAGCTTCGACTTCTAAAAAATATAACATATCATGCATAATTATAGTTGTGCTTACCACTATACTATCACAGCTCTATTATTTACATGAACGTGTTATGATATATAATTATTGTGTTTGAGTATTCAAATACAATATTTATCTATATGAGTCCGAAATGGTCCTCTCTCGCCACGATCTCATCGTACTTGTTCTTCGTATAAAATAACTTAAAGTTTGTACAAAATCTTTAGAGATACGTTCCTCATAAAAATAAAAATAATAGAGTGATTTACTAACAGCCTCTAATACCTCTTTATTAAAGAAAAACACAGAAACTATATTTGTCTGTCCTCTTTTATTCCCATATTTTTCCTTCTGTAACATTCTTATATTTAAAAAAGCTTTTTATTCGTTTCGTCAAGTCTGTTCTTGTTGCTTAAGGCGGCTAACGTCATTTCAGTCTAAAAATTCCGTCATACTCTTATATTTTCCCTATGTATCCTAATATTATTTTTTATTCATATCGAGTATTTATTTATTTGGTTATAATAACAATTCTACTTACAAAAAGAAACAATTTACAAATAGAAAATAGCATTTCAGTCACAATCTGCGGGTAGTGTGCCCAAAAAGCTGGCAACGTTGCCTCGTTGTATAGCCAAGCTGATACGCTGGCCGCGGTACACTCCCGCCCTTGGGTCACCTGAGGTTTCGACAAGGCGTCTGGACAATATAATACAAGCTTAACATAATTTTATAAGACCTCTTTGCAAGCATGTCCATTTAAACAAATAATATTGTTAGAATCACCGTAGCCTAGTTGGTAGTGCTGGTGAAGCTGGTGATCCTGGGTTCGAATCCCGGTAAGTGCAAATATTTGTGTTATGAGCATGAATATTTGTTTCTGAGTCATGGATGTTTTCTATGTATTTAAGTATTTATCTATCTATATAAGTATGTATATCGTCGCCTGGTACCCATAGTACAAGCTTTGCTTAGTTTGGGGCTAGGATGATCTGTGTGACATTGTCCCTAGATATTATTATTAAAAAAAAGAATATGTTCATTAAAATGTCATTAATGTACATAAATTATACTGCAAGTGTGGCGCAGCGGTTAAGACAGTCACCTTGCCACTTCGTGTTCCAGCTTCAATTACCGAACAGTTATTGTATGACCCATAAATAGAGTTCGTAAAGTATTCCGAGATACAGGGATAAAATACCTAGCGAAAATAAAAAATAAAATTCGCGTTCCTCGTTTTTGATGTCTGTTTAAATTAGTTCCCCTATCTGGTTCTCGGCAAAGGCTTCACATTGGACTGTTATTTTGCATCGTACTAGCTGCCCCATAACACATAAGGCTTACCTCTCAATAAGGATATCGCAACAAATTGTCTGTAATTTTGTTTTTTCTTCTCACGAGCACAAATCTGAATAGTTCTGCGGTAACTTAAGGATTCGACCGCGGTTTACAACTCACGAGATCGGGACTTGTTCGAGAAAATTGCTTATTTGAACCCATACACCCATTTCCTGTTACTCTGCCATTTTTACGCTTCATATTCTTAGAGTAAAGGCGCCTTTATTTTCATAGAGCAAGCTTTCGTACAATGTTATGGCCGTTATAGGAAATACAGCGAGCATATAGGTAAATATTATCATGCCGTCATCTTTTCATAGTGGTTATATTTTTTAAATTGAAATACATTTTTGAACGAAAAGAATTTAAATTTTAGGACCTCTCTCCATTGCTCTCTTTTCCTTCTTTTTTATCTCCTCTGCTATGCAAATTGAGAAAGTGAGAGATAAGATCTAGTTCAGAATACCATAAATATTGCAGTTGCCAGGTACGTCTTGCTTTATGGAAGTGGTTTCCGTAGCCTATGTTGCCACGTGGCACCATACACGCGTCGCCGACACTTCTCCCTTAAAGCTTAGAATTCTGTATTGATGTTTAGAAATACATTAATGTTTAGAAATACGTGCTTCGTTTATCTTATGAGCTTAATATTCGAAATATTTTATTACATATATTTTATTATTTAATAAAATAATTGAGAAACGCAGTTTTTCTTCACGTTTTAGGGTTCCGTTCACAAAGGGTACCAACGGAAACCTATTATTAAGTCCCCGCTATCCGTGACAGTTTAAATTTATTTTCACAGAGTGTGTTTATAATAAAAATTAAATTAAACTAAAAGTAAAATAATGAAAAAAGAAATATGTATTATCTTAATTAAAGATTTTCCAATAATTCAGTTTGATTGAGATAAAGGAAGTTTAGCTTATGAAACTTATTAATAAATTAGTCCCATGAGTGTAATTCGATAAATTTGAAGGCTAATCCATAACCGAACGGGAACTAAATGAATAATACGAAAAACTATTTGCTTTTTATGATGAAATTTATATGGCCAATAAACTGCTGAGCCATTTAAATAATTTGGACTATTAACCGTCAACCATTAGAAGAGAATCCATCATAGAGATAACTGACAGCGTGCACGCAATGACAAAACAAACAAGCATCCTCTAATAATATTCTACTCATATCTTGAGGCTGAGAAAATTAAATAATAACTAGTATTTGAATCGGTATAACCGCGATTCGAATATTAAATTATAGATACTTAAAATAGTTTAAACAAAGTGATTGTATCATTTAGTTATGCGTATTTTAAATTGAAATTCTATTACGACATTAAAATAATTTTAATGTCTACTTATTCAAAGATTAGATTTATGACGGACCTTGTGTGTATTGCGGCGGTCACGATTTATGCTACCACTGGATCCAACGCGCCACAACTGAGAAGACCCAGCGATACAAATTCAGCGGGTTCATCTACTACCGGCTGATAAAAAATAGGTATTTCATAATAGAGCGCAATTTTCTCTGCGTTAGACAATTACACGTTTTGAACGACCAAATTCAAATATTTTTTTTATACCCCAAATGATACGCCCATTTGTAGTCTATAAGATAATTCAGTGAATATACCTATCTGCATTCCAAATCCATTTCAACCAAAATCCGTTCAATTACGTTTTGCATGATTGAAAAATTGAGGTAGCTGGATGTGCTAGCGTCTGTACATAGGTACTAAACATTAATTTTATTGCATAACCCATGATTTATAAAATATTGAGCTATACATTTCATTGAAACTCATAAAGAATACTTTACGTTCTACAGAATCGATTAAAATTTCCTGAAGAGTTATAGCAAAGAGTGAAAAACATCCGTATTAGACAGGTCTAGAGTGGCTGCAACAGCTTACCGCATTTCAAAGCCTCCAGACCTACCTAATAATTTCTACGCCGGAAATTAAACGTTGCAAAACCGTGGCTAAACGGGAAACTTTAAAATTAAAACTCTTAAGTACCATCGTCTCTTGACGGATTTCGCGTTTATCTTGTAATCTTCAATGGGGCTGCAACCCTTCTGATTGTACTTTTTATCGAAGTTGTGGGAGAACCTGAATCATTTGTTCGCTTGTATTTAGGCTCCCCTTTTCGAGATAGCCATTACCGCAAATAAAGGTAATTGAAGTCTTCATGTACTTACGTAGTTGTTACGTACTTTTTGATTTTAATTAATTTAAAACTGTATTAAAGAAAATCGTTCAGTTTCACTCACCGGTCTAGAAGAGATCGGCACGCGGGCATGCCCTGAATCTATAGATGGGTAACCGTCGAAGTGGAATTAGAGTTGAATAATTTATGGTAAAAGTTAAGATTTCTATTTCTTCTATTTTATATTGAGCTTTGCTTTGATTGTGTTTTATGCCTAGCATGAATAAATATGATTTATTTTAGGTATATAGGTCGGCTCGACTCACGCTAAATTACTAATTCGAAATACGCAGTAACCAAATAACTTGCCCAGTTCATCAGATAGGGATGAAATATTGCGAATATCAAACATTTTGCTAATATTGTTTGTCATTGGTCGACCTTTATAATACAGTTTTTGGTTGAATATCTAATATTGATGAATCATTTTTATTCTGTACGTTTGTGTTTAGTTTAACATATTAAATTGAATACCTTTTCTTGATCTCCAACGGTGTAACCGATCGCAGATTCGATTCCTATACCGAAAATTCTTTGTAGAAACAAATATTGTTCTGGGTTAGTAGGAAGGTGTCTACTTTAACCACTGCACTATACGTGAAGTCATAATCTACAATATACATAAAAGTGATCAATATATGACATGCGCGGTCAAAATAAAAACACTACTTCTAGTAATCGGGCTCATATTAAATCTTTATAAATGTCAAACATTAAATCAGGGTCGAACAATTGCGCCTCATGCAAACATTTACAATACACATTTACTCAGTTTCATATGTGAGTTGAGTAATTGCTGCTGCTAGTAATGCACAATAAACTTGCCAAGGTACACTGACCACAATAAATTCCTGTTTTACGTATTTGATTAGCTCGGTTTCGAGTTACTTCATGACCCTGCATTCATACCGCACAGTAGACTCTCATTCGAAATGGCGTTCATACTTAATGTTAGACCACCCTTTTAAGAAGTCATTCCTGATTTGTTTGCATGCTCTTTGCTTTTAAAGGCATTGGTACGTTTTGTTAAGTCATGTTTGGCAATTAAAGATTTAAAAGTAGCTTGTTGGTTTCATTGTGGGTTGGTCCCTGTTTAATTAACTTGTAGTTTAATGGGTCTTTATTTTAGGTAGTTATTTATGTTGTTTTCTTAATCAAGTATTTGGTAAATAACAGTACTTAAAATGTCCATGTTATGAATAACAGCTACATATAGCGCGCTTTAATTAAGGTGAATACTGTTATATTTATACTTAGAGCTGCTTGTAACATTCCTGCCGAAGAGTATAGCCAAAGCTAGTTAGGGTAGAGAATAAAAGTGTCAAAATATGACAAACATTTTCAGGTTATAGCGGACTCGAGACAAATGGACTACTACACATTCGCCAGGTAAGACATTGTTATTCGAAATGGAGCGCACACTTAATGTTATATCACCCTTTGAAGAAGTTATTCCTGATTATTTGCTTGTTCTTTGCTTTTAAAGGATTTGGTAAGTTTTGCTAGGACATGTACATACATTTAAAAAATAGCTTTGTTGGTTTCATTGTGGTTTAGATTCTGACCAATGAAGTTGTATTTTTATTGGTTTTTTTATTAATTTATTTGGGAACCAGTTATGCTGCTTTATTAATTAAGAGTTCAAAAAAATCTTTGAATAAATTTTCGCTTATCGATACGAATGCAAGCAAAGGATTATAAAGGACGCTGGTGGTTCCGGCGAGTTCGCGGTCCTACTCTCGTCCGGCGAATATGATATATTGGTAGGTTTTTTACTAAGATACTCTAGCGGTGATCTCATCGTCCAGATCGTCCAAGATGTTCCTGGGACGACGGTGCTTACGTGAGCTATGTAATTGGCCGCCTTTATTGGCTTGGATGTTGAGAGTCAATTGTTTGGACGCTTGCTTCCTCCAATGCTTGATGGTAGGTACTTGTATATCGGTGTGAAGAATTTTGTTGCGGATGTACCATGGTCCGGCACGTCTCATGAACTGATTATGAAGCGTTTATGTTAGTTGTTTATGAGTGGATTAGCGGTGTGAGCAACGGACTCGCGTAGGCTGTCAAGGGTCGAATGCAAGTCTTGTAAATTTTTCAAGCCTGTACGGAAACTATTTAGAAATCTATGAAATTATATATTAAAATTTCCCGTACTTACATGATTTAAAAATATATATTTTTCTTTCTTAAAATCTCACCTTGTTTGCAAAGAACATCTTACAGCGCGCATTCAGGAGGCAGTGTAATCAACTAAGAGCAAAAGCACCCAAAGTAAGCAATACTTATACTATGGATACTAGACAACGGATAGAAATGCTTACATACTTTTTTTGTAAATTATACACAAAAAACACCTCGACCAAGAGAAATAGACATATTCATGAACCCAATATTTGTCTTGTGTGAGCACCGAATCCGCAACCGTTGGATCAGAAGGTCGACTGCCAACTAAGTCACGGCGTTCCTTCAATTAAACAACATCCACATTTTACATCAGAATTCGAATTTATTTGAACCTGCATGAAGTTTAAAAAAGCTGTAACGGTCGAAATGATTCCATACAATTCGTTTCGCTCTACACTTGACGTCGAGGTAACAAATGATCACAAAATATTCCGGTGCCCACTCTGCTTTTGTGTTAACACTATTATCAATTTGGCAAGCTTTAATAGGGTCATTATTACAGCTATCATTTTAATACGACCCAGTAGGAGCCTTTAGCTTTTTAATCTTGGCCTTGTGAACTCAATCTCATCTTAGAATCAAATTGTTCGATTATTATGTAGTTACTTTTTATTAGGTGTAATGGTTACGGTTACTTTTAATAGAATTAAAAATGGCGCCTGATTGATAGTTGGGAGTCAAACAAAAAGTATGAGCTACACATGCTTATATAATTAACAATTTATCAGTATGGTTAACATTTTTTTAATCGACGTCCTGAAATCGTATTGATTTTTTATTAGCCATCATGAACCGATTTTGATTTTATTTATGATCACAAGTAAATTTTGTCAAAACCCGATAATGACCTATGGAATTATTATAAATTTAATATATGACTCGTCCCGTCGATATTTTAAGCGTTTCATAGAATTTGCTATAGAAACAAGCTACAAATCAGTGAATCAAGAGTTGTCTCAGGTTATAGGTTATAGCAGCGTATAGCGTATATAAGTTAGGTAGTAAGTTATTATGTTAATTAATTTATTGCTATGAATTAATTACTGTATCAAACTATTTATTACCATAAAAAAGTTGAGCGTATTTTATGTATAAAGAATACATGGATCTGTCTTACTACTAACACTACCTGTTCCTTTCATACAAGCTTTATTTAGGGTATCGGCTGTATGTGTGCAAAACACTTTTTTCTTTTTGTAACTAAATCGACAAAATTATAAAAAGTAAACAATAGAAAACTTGTGTAATAATTTCGCAAGACTTTGGATAGGCTTAAATTTTCTTTTTATCTAAAGGGTTGGGCTGCAATTTGCTTCAAGACAACCTATTTTTCTTTAAATTTATAGAAGGATTATACTTTTATTTATTTATTTGAAAACAAATAGAAGACAACCATATCAGACAAATAGACCCCTGTATTACACGAGAATTCCAAAATATATATTGTAAACGTACATGTTATCCTAAGCGAGGATTGAATCCGAAAAGCCTAGCTACTTCCTCTATGCTGCGTTTCGTTTCACCACACGTGTATCATTCCTTAAAAAGTACGACGAAGTATTTCCATTCTGACCCTAAACATTTCAAAGCGCAATAATTCGAAAACGTTTCAACCCAATCACTCTCAAAGCGTTTCGCTATATTCCTATGGGGTAGGATCTAACTTTGTGTCTAAAGCACATACGTTTCGGATCGGGCCAGTCGCACCCTACATTCTCCCGCGCGAATATAAAAAGTAAAAAAAAAAGTACAATAAACACGTCTGGCGTGTTTTCGGCCTGACCGGTACCGGATGACATTGCTGTACTGTGATTAATTGTCGCAACGATTGAAACCGTCTAACCCCCCACTGGCAGACGAAATGGAATATTGTGCGCCGAATAGGACCTTTTTAATAACGGGCGCCAAGCAGAAAGTAATTTATGTGGAGGTATGTTAATGTTACAGTTAGGTAATGTTATGTAATGTTAAGAGGTTTGGTGAGGATGATGTGAGGAGAATTATACGGTTGGGGTTATACATGTTTGAGTTCGTAACGTTATTAGCTATGTAAATAGATCGCGGGTAAAATGTAGCTTGATATATTTAAGTACCTAACATTTTCAGATAAGTATATTTCGTGTGATCTAAAAATAAACGCGTTGGTATCTGTTTTTATATACTCCTTAATATTATACATAGCGAATAAAAGTTAACTAAACAATTTGTTGAAGAGGTGTTATGGAAATACTTTTTAGTCACTTTTCAATACCTTCCACACATTAGGTTAACTACAGAAGGACCAATTAATGAAATACAATATAATAAATACAAGGCAATAATCATCATACTTCTTTGTACTTCTTTGTTCTTGTCATAGTAATTTGGTCACTTTCAAAGTCAAAGTCAAAGTCAAAGGTACTTTATTCCGTAAAAATTTTACATTTATGTGGAATCGTCATATTTTTTTTACCCTACCGTGCAGTCCATGACATGGCAGCTACTGAGAAACACTGCCAGAAAACTCAGTTGGAATCCTTTACTTACAATCATGTGTGTTGACTCAGAACAACTCAATCCCAAGCACTTTTATCACTTAAATAATCAGAAATTTTGTAATATGCCCTGCTACACAATTTGGCTTTAATAATTCTTTTAAACTTATTCGTAGACAATTCTCTAATATCATTGGGAAGTTTGTTATAGAATCTTATACATTGCCCCATAAAAGAGTTACTTATTTTGTGGAGACGGGTAGTATGCAATATGAGATTATTCTTATATCTAGTATTTACATTATTTACAGAAGGATTTTACAGAAGGAATCGATATTTTTATGCACATATAGTAAGTTTTCATATATATACTGAGATGGTACAGTTAGAATGTTGACCTCTTTGAACTTTTCTCTTAGAGACACTCTCGGGCCAAGATTATAGATAGCTCTTACAGCTCTTTTTTGCAATATAAATATGGTGTTAATGTCAGCAGAGCTACCCCAGAGAAGAATTCCATAGGACATTACACTATGAAAATAGCTGAAATAAACCATTCTAGCTGTGTCAACATCAGTCAGCCGTCTAATAGTTTTCACTGCATATGCTGCAGAACTTAATTTGCCGGACAGATTTCTATTTGTGGGCTCCATTGTAGCTTTGAGTCAATAGTGATACCCAAGAACACAGTTGATTCAACAGGGTCCAACCTAGCTCCATTAAGTTGTACATTGGTTATCGCCTGTTTCACATTCGGAGTAGTGAATTTAATGGCTTTAGTTTTCTTATCATTAAGCACAAGATTATTGGCATTAAACCAATGAACAACTTTAGAGATTGCATCATTAACATCGTCAAAATTGCTTAATTGTCGGTTTATTTTGAACGTCAGGGAAGTATCATCTGCAAACAACACAATCTCATGCTTATCCCTTACATAGTAAGGTAAGTCATTTATATAAATTAAAAACAAAAATGGGCCAAGAATTGACCCCTGTGGGACGCCCATTACCACTGGAGATCCCGGAGATATTTTACCGTTTATTTCGACCTTCTGAATTCTATTGCCCAAGTAAGAAGTCAGAAGTTCGAGAGCCTTGTTCCTAATACCGTAGTGGTGTAATTTTCTGACCAGAGTATCATGATGAACGCAATCGAACGCTTTGGACAAATCGCAAAAGATACCTAATGCATCTTGCGAGTCTTTGATGTCACATTTCAAGTGATACTAAAATAAGTAAACATAGCTTCAGTCTCACGCAACCACCAGTGATCGGAACGGTAAAGCGCGTAGGCAAGCGGTCAGTCTGTAAATCGGTCACCATTAAAGTGGTTTAATTTCTGAGCGTCTAATTCCTTTGGAAGGCACTATTCTAGTTAGTGACTAACTGAATGGTTTAAACAACTCTGACACTAGGGTTCATTACGATTAAGTAAGTAATTCTTTTTCTTAAATATTATAATATTTAAATTTAGAAGATGACACTTAATGTTAATCCATAATATATGTATAAAGTTGCCAATCGTTCAGACAGCATAAACGTTTCTACTCCAAAAGGAACACAAAAGGCACTATCATGAATGTTTAATTTAAAAGGCACAGGCTGTGGGGCAGTGGCTAAGACAGTGGCCTCGCCACTTCGCATCCCGGGTTCGATTCCCGTGCAGGTCATCTATTTGTGTTGCCCATAAGTAGTTGTTCTGAGTATGGATGTAATTTGTGTCCGTCGATTATATATTTGTAAAGTACCCCACGATACAGGGATTAACTTCAATATAGCGGGCGGTGTCTTTAAAAAAATATATTTGAAATAGCTACATTAAATCACTCACGTTTATGGTTGTCACTTAAGTGCCTAAATAATAATAATCTAGATAATACAAGACATCGTGCTGGTTGCTTTTGCCCCCAAAATAATATACTGAAAAGAACAAGGGTTGGTCTAGCTTAATCAAAATTAACTACCTATCATCAGTTCCATAATATGTCGAATTACTTATAATAATGGATTCAACATTAACATTTCAATATCATTACTACCTCCATCTAAGTATAAACTACCTTAACATCTTTAGCTTAAAATATTACCTATTACACGAATAAGGATGACTGCAAATAAAATAAAATGTTATAAATAATAATTTTAACGCCCATACAATACACCGTTTAAATTCAACGCTACTAAACGACGCCATAATAAGAAACATAACTAAGCGATTCCATAATAAGAATTGGAATTCACAATGAAATAATAAAAATATAGTAAATAAAATATTAAATCCAATATGACATGCGAATTTCCAACTCAGCATGATATCTCACAAACAATCTCAGAATTGGCACGTCCTAACTTTATTTGACATGCTAACATCTCCTTAAAGTGCGGTGTATCTGTTTTATTATACGAAATAATATAAAAGCCTTCAATAACTTAGCACGGAACTTAGGGTTCAATAATAAAATGCTGTCTCATTGAGTTTTTATAGCTTGTCAATATCAAGACTTGAGACATTAAAAACACAGCATGATTTCATGTTTAAAACAAGAGAGTCAGTATAACGATTTTTTAAAACAGTTTGTTATTATGTATTGCAAATTTTACATATATGATGTTTCTGTAAACTTTACATCTGCATAACCATAATTAGTAGTTTCTTATCATTACTAGGATAACAAAAAAATCATGTAGTAATACTCGTATTTTTCGAATACTCTTGTGATCAAAGAGCTGGTGCGTGCACATGTACTACCTTGCTATTCAAAGAGGTAACATTGTCAGCTTTTTGGGCAGCTCCGGTGACATGAAAGCAATTTTATATGCATATAAGCTGTATGTACTTTAAATTAATAATAATATCGTGGGACAATATTTACACTCGGATCCTAAACTAAGCAGAGCTTCTACTATGGAAACCAGATAACTGATATATACGATAATCACACTCAGACTCAGGACAAACAGACATGTTCATGCACACAAATATCTATCCTGGGTGGGAATCGAACCCACGACGACGGCATGAAAAGCAAGCCTTTGCCAACCACGACAACAGCCCCGTCAATAATTTTAATTTTGTAATTGGATAATGTATGGATATGGACTTCATAATGATAGTTTTACTTTGTTATGTATATTTTATACAAGAAACCTATAACGAAGAATCGAACGAATGCTCGTAGAACCCTTTTTGTATATATAACAAATATTATGTAAATTAATATAGTCCGAAATACGGCATGACATGTTATATCTAATAAATAGTATTTTAACATACATTATTAATTTTAATTTATTTGTTAAAACCATTATGATTACAAATAATAATTTTAACTTGCTTGGAAATTTATTTTAATTTAATTGACATATTTCTTGTTTATTCTAATTTTGTTGGAAGTTTTTATTTGCTATAAGTATTTTTTCCACCATCATGTTATCCATTAAAAAAGCATATAACATAATAATAACACAAAATTGCTATATTTACATAGAATGCCTCAAAATTAATACGGAACCAAAGCGTGGGATGTTTCACACTCGGCCGTTCCGTCGTTATTTACGATACAGCTGAGTATAAATTAGTTCACTTAAGAAACCCGCTCTTTAGGGGTCCTCACAAACAGGTTGAATCAGTTAATTTGTAAAATATTTTTTTCTTTTCATTGTGTATGGAATGAGTTTAGAGTCCTTGACTCAACGAGGTGTAACTAAAGGATCGAATTTGTAACGAATCGATGTCCGGCGTCCGTCGTGATCTCTGATGACTACACCTGCCGGTTATCGTCAAAATCTCTAATTAAGTAATTGTGGCTTTTTAAGTACGTTTTTTGCTCGATAACAATATATAATGTTGTTATTGTGAATTGTATTCTAGTTGTATTTAGAATAGTTTGCTCGTTGTGTTTTTGTGGTTATCATTAGGGCGGTGCCTTTGAGTTCATAGAAAAATTCAACCGCACGTTTATGTTGGTTGGTGATATTATGGTTATTTTTAACCGCCGAATTGGGTTCCATTATTGTAGTAAACAGTTTTATCAATTCTAATTTAGAAACTTACTAAGTTACAAATCGAGCGACGAGGTGAAGAATAATAATATACAATACAATTTACATAAACAACTTTTCTTTCATACTTAAAATATAGATAATCTTGAATCGAACCCACGACATTTTTATCGTAAATGACACTCAAACTCGACTTTTGCATTTTAACAAATTATACCGACGAGTTTTTAATGGGAAATACTTTTATTAAGTATACTTATAGTTTATTTCTTCAGAGCGTACATTAACTTACGCCTGTTCATATTCTTTATAAAAAACAGACAGAATAAATAAATTTAGTTCCAAAATATGAAACGTCTTAATAAGAGATTGGTCTGGAAAAACAGAAACGATTCTTGTCTGTCGTGTGAAAGAGACTTAGACTAAAAATATAATTGAGATTGCTACGACTGAGTGGAGGTGCACGTGTATTAATCTAAAATCGCCGCAGATATAACAAACAAAACAGTTGTGAATAACACTCTAAATAACTTATAGGCATCAATTCGTAACAATTCACACGTCAGATCTATAAACTCATCAAAGGTCATGCTGCCAATCAAAATACCTTCACAACTTTCATCTCACATTGAAAACGGCTAACTAATAGAAAATATTAAATAGAAACTTTATTTTAATTACATATAAATCCGGTTCTCCATTTAAAACAAGCGCTGACCGTGTTTTGTGTGTAGTTATCAAATAATCGACCTTATTGATGTATGGGCTACCGTCGGCCAATGATTTATAATGGCTTCCGTCTAGGACATCATTCCTCAGCGATGATTTTCAATCACATCCGACGGTTCGTTAGCGCTCGTATCTATGATCGGTCGAGTATGGCGCTACTATGTGATGGATGAGGCAATATTTGCTTAAGAAATTATGAAAGTATGAAAATAATAATAAAATATGAAAAGTTATTGTGATAATAAGATGAGTAATGTGATTGTATGTTATTTATGTGTAATGGTATTGTTATGAGCGTTAATTGTTATTTATATTTTTTTTTGTTATTAATAATTTTTCTCTCCGTTCTGTTCTATTTTTCTGTTCTATATTTCATTATAATAATAATCTTAAAGTGTAGCTATGCATAATAATAATCTTAAAGTGTAGATAATGTTGTATCAATCCAGGATTTTTTCTTTGCTTGTAAGTATTATAATGTAAATTCGTCTGGTATCTCGCTTCCAGTACCTACTGGCCCTATCGGAAGATCAGCACTGTAGAAATGCAGTACTAGCTGAGATAGGGCAATTTTTCTTACCAGTACGGATAAAATTAATAATGATTAAAATGTATAGGTACCACATTAAATGTATTTTCCGTATTTGTAATGAAAATAGAATTATGTCTTTCCTTCTTTAATTATTAAACAAAGTTTTATTTAATCCATCAATAGATATGGTTATCAACTCTTGATTGTAGGTACAAAATCAAAAATTGAAATTATTTTTTTAATAATCAATCCACAAATTGGACAAGCCTCCCTCAATTACTGTTGGGGGATATGTCATAATCGCCACGCTTGGCAGACGGGCTGCCGTTCGCAGAAAGATGGTCATAGTACACAGAAGGAAGTTGCTGCCCGTCCTCCGGGAAATATTCCCTCGGCTTAACTTCTACGCCCTCATGGGATGAGATGGGATGATGATATTCCCATTGTCACCACACAGCAATTTATACAACTTCTTAATCAATTATGGTTCGGTGCACCTGATAGTAAGTGGTTATATCGCGGCCTATGACACTTGTACACATATGACATTACTGATGGGTATCAAAATACAAAATCAATATGTAGTGTTAATTCCGCTAATTGTCAGTTTAATCATGCCGGGATGCAATTTGCACCGCCCTCCCGCCCGCAAAAATGTGCACATGCAAGAAGGACAATATAAAAAAGCAAATTACATGCGCCAGTACGATACCCAACACGTGTTTCAGTCCTCCACGGACCATTCTCAAGGGCTGCTAACTCGTTGAGTGCTCGAAGGAGACTAAACTACTACTATACTGATGGGTATTCGATCATAATTCCTCCTTAAACAGCTCTGATACGAATACTATTTAAATTTATTTGTAGTTTGATAAATTATCGACGAATGCCCTGGCCTTTTCATACGATCATTAATAAAAAGAGAGGCGTAACATTTAAGTAAGATGAGTCGTATAACTAATAATTCCACGTATTGCTTGCTAAATATTTGTTTGGCACATACACATATACTTACTTACTTATTGTATAGAAAGTGGTTACTCTAGTGTCAGATTGTTTAACCCTTTAGGCCTCTGACACGGCTTAGCGATCGTTGTACTGTATGTCACTACAACCGTGACCGACAACTTAACGTGCCTTCCAAAGCCCGGAGATCCTCAGAAATTAAACCACTTTGGCGGCGGTCACGCATCTATGGACTGACCGCGAGCTTAGTTGCTTAACCTCGCTAATCACTTACGGACTGGTGACAGCATCTACACACGTTAGTCAACGTTTACGTCAACGTTAACAGTTTTACGAAGATTCGGGGTCATTGTCTATTATCTACAGTTGCGAAATTAGTCAATCACATCCATTTGTACGTAACTCAGCGCCTCAAAACTATCTTATAATCCGTTGGCAACATCAACAAGTGATACAAACACATGTAAATAAATTGAGATGAGCATTCCCGCGGTTGGCAGCACGATCTATCAGTAATTCACGTTGCATTATCAATCAACCGTTGTATGATTGATGAAATATTTTCATCGGTAGCCAGATAACTTGTCCGCTTTTTGTTAATTAAGACTTCTACGTACATGTTCCTTACATCGTTTTTTTATTTATCTGATTGATAGCCACACCACATATCGCTCATGATAAAAACAAAGAATTTACAAATCATTGTTTAGGAGAAAGGTCTATTCAACTTACTGGTTTGTACTATATATTACTATTTTTGTTGTGTGGCGACCGCAACTATTATCAGAATATTGTAAACCCCAACTGAACCCGTGTGGGGCGTAGAAATCGACCCGAGGAAATATCTACCAGAGGACGGGCAGCAGCTTCCATATGTGTACTATTACCATCTTACTGCGATCACCAACCCGTCTACCAAGCGTGGCGATTCCCCAAGATAATTTTTGGGGGAGAATTATCCAGCAGTGGACTCCTTACAGCTGTAATGACGATCATGATGATGATTTTAATTCATTCCTTTAGCTTAGGGGTGCTAGCTACTCTACAACTTCGGCTTTGGATAATATTCAGCCAGTTCTTGGTCCCTATACTTCTGTGAAAAGTTCTCTAAGTGGCTCTAAGGTCGCGTTGTCGCTGCGCTGAACAGTAATGTGGGTACCCACTAGCGCTATTTTTTAGTTCATAGTTTTATTTGCTAGACAGCTTTTGTCCGGTTAAGCAATAAAAACATACTAGACTTAATGTAAACCTCATGTTACGCAAAAAATTGGAGGTCTTTCTATCAAGATTCATAATATTTTCTTAGATTACTTTTTAAATTTTGAATTCAATTATCTTATTTATAGTATATTCTCGATGTTCTATGTCTATACTGATAATTTCCACTTTCTTTTCAAGACAAACAGTTTTTGTTTGTTAATTTTAGTGTCGCCAATTTATAACTATGCTCTGTGGTGACGGCAGTCAATGCGAGAATATCATCACCTCATCTCATCCCGAGGGAAAATCTACCAGAAGACAGCAGTAGCGTCGCTCCGTGTACTATGACCAACATACTGCGATCGCCAACCCGTCTGTCAAGCAGTGATATAGAATCAGTGGTAGACGATTCTCGGGGGAGGGTTTTTGTCCAGCAGTGTACTTTTTGCAGTTGTTATGATGATGTTGAATATATGACTAGAGCTTTATAAATAGCGAGCATAAACTTTCATCATTATGTCAGCGGAAATATGTTCACCGTTGAGCAAGATCTATACAATTACGGGTCTTACGCTACCTACATCCAGCGGCTTACAGTGACCCTTACAAGATCATGAATCCATATTTTAAAAGACCTGCCCACGTTGCTTCTTGCGCTAGTTCGTGGTCGCCACTCGAGAATTTTGACGGACCTGTTGGCGTGGTTGGTAGATACGCTGCCTTTCACGCCGGAGGTCGTGGGTTCGATTCCCACCCGGGACAAATATTTGTGTGCATGAACATGTCTGTTTGTCTTGAGTCTGGGTTTAAATTATCTAAATAAATAAAAAAGGTTTTTATTCACGTAGACTTTAAAAAAGCGCTTGTAATGTCAGTAGGTACATGTTTGTAGTAATATATAATTTATTTATAATTATTTCTAGGTACATATAGATATTGAGGTGCACATTTTCAATTAGATTTATTTATAACAAGCTGTGCCCCGCGGTTTTACCCGCGTTAAATTTTATAAATTATCACAGCTCCTCCACCGTAGGTGATAGCGTGATAATTATTAGCCTATATGTTGACCCGACCTCCTAGTAATATTCATGCAAAATTTGAAGTAAATCCATACAGTACTTTTTGAGTTTAGCCCGGACATACATACAGACAAACAGACACACAGACAAAAATTCTAAAAACTATATTTTTGGCTTCGATATCCATTGTAGATCACGCCCGAGGTATCCTTTTGAAAAAATATTCAATGTACAGTTTTGACTTTCCTACGATTTTATTATATGTATAGATAGTAACGATATTTAGCTAGCTTAAATTAAGTTATTGTCAAGGATCATGTATAGGTTTGCTCTGCTTAGTTTGGGATCAGATGACCGTGTGTGAATAATGTCCCAGGATATTATTATTATTATTTCTATCATTTCATTCTATTCTATTAAATATCATTTCACATAAATATAGAAAAAATGACAACATTTTTAAAATAATTCTGTTTGGTGTTATAAAATTTGCGATTTCTATAGATACTTATTATATTAATTAACTATCTTCAAAAAAAACATAGAAAATAAAATAAATTTTGGACAACTTATTTGGAAGATGGATCTAATCGCCTGCAGGAAAACTCTCATTCTGACAATATTTCTATAGACCTAAATTCATTATTATTATCAAGATATTGTGAACTGTAAAGGTTCAGTTTAGACTACGTGTACAGAAAAGGGTAAAAACAAGTGACAGTTTGATAATAAATGCCGAGAACCTTCCTATCGTTTTAGTATTCTGGTTTTAGGATACCGTGACAAAATAGTTTAAGGGAACTCTTATGATGTGACTCAGTCCATACGTCTATGACACAGTCACAGCGTCAACAAATTCTAACAGTAAAACTTGACATACTTAAAATGATTGAAAATAAACGCAATTTATATTTTCTATGTAAAATAAATCAGTTGGGGGATCGAGTCAGATACAACCAGTATCTGGCTCGATCAGGTGAGGTTTATATATTATCCTCCGAAGAAGGCTTTGTAATTTATTCTTGTGTTATCATTGTCAAGTTATATTCAAAAATGTAAATAAAACACTATTGGCCTTCTTTGTAAAAAGCTTCACAGCATTATTTGATATATTTACGATAAGTAGAATAGTATTTTGTGATATTTTAAAAAGATGTCTATTGGAATATCATATTTTGATAAACGATGTGTTCAACTAGCACAGTTTGTGTTTTTATTAATAATTTAACATAATTAGTTATTGATTCGGCTTTTGATGGTATATAACTGAAGTAAGTTTAAGTACGTTTAAAGAAAGAACGGAGGCCCTTAATACGTGAGTTCAACTTGATCTTGGGTGGTTTATTTTACTGTGGTATGCATAGGCTTATGCGACTCCGTGGTAGTTCCCTTATGGGCCCGACAAGGAGATTTATTGCCTTCCTATACACATTATCGTTTTTTTTTCAGGCTCCTTATGCAAGGTGTTTCGCAATAAGGCAATACAAAGTATTTTTATAATCACAGTATCTTACATTCTAGGATTAAACAATGTGTAATACGCGCTGAGACTGTGGAAAAATCTCCCTGACACAGTTTTCCCAAGAAGTTACGGTATAGGGCTCTTCAAAATGATAGTTTCAAAAGGTCGACTGTAGTGTTGCAAGCGTCCATTGCCTAGGGTAATCGCTTGCCATCACGAAGATTGTAAATTTGGTGTTAACAAAAAAATAAATAAGTATATGTGTATCAGTTGTCTCGGTGCCATACCACAGGCACTGCCTGGTTTAGGATCAGTTGTCAGAATGTTAGGTGCCCAAAGATATTAAATATTTATTTATTATTATGAAAGTGAACTAAAATTATACCATGGAAAATTATTATTCTTCAGATATGTATTTCAGAAACCTATTCAATACCTTTATGATATATTAATAACTTACTGTGCCCCTTGGTTTCACCCGCGTTAAATATATAGTATAGTAATAATATTCAGTGGCCAGCAATTATGGGAACGGCATGAATCGAGAAGAGGTTCCTTGAGGTGAAACCCCACGCTCTATTTTTTTAATTACATTCTTACAAATATCGGTTTTTTTAAGATTTTTATCTCAATTTTAAATATATATAAAAAGATGGAACAATAATATTATTCAATTTATAAATCTACATAAAGCAATATTTTCTAAGGATTCGTGAAATATTCATTATATATTAATTTCTAAAAGTAACTTAAAAATTAAGATTCCGTTTAGGTAAATAAATATCAAGATTAAAGAAGGCACGCACCAAATTACACATCACGCACCGAAATAAAAAATCGATTGTAAAAGTTACTGACCGAATCTATACCGACGAAGCCACAAATATCCGACAATCGGACAAAAGGTCCGAACTCCGAAACCAATCCAACTGTTAGTCATTATAACGACAATATCTACACTATTTGTACTCGGATTCCTCAGTCACATTCTATCCACTTCTAGGGAGACCCCTCTCAACCTCTGTATCCCAACATTTCATATTAATCGATAATTATGATTTTTAAAGTATATGACAATACAATATTTTTAAAACGCTTGCATAGAAGCAATCTACTATATAAAAATAAGTCGGGTTTTCCTTCCTGACGCTATAACTCCAGAACGCACGAACCGATTTCCACGGGTTTGCATTCGTTGGAAAGATTTCGGGCTCCGTGAAGTTTATAGCAAAAAAAAAATATTAAATTTAACGCGGGTAACACCGCGGGGCACAGCTAGTTAATAAATAGTATAATAATAATAAAATATTAATGTTGCAATTAACGACAAACAAAACACAATGGTAGATTGAGTGAAGCAGTGAAAGCCAAAATGTATTTTATTAATATATATGTTTATTAAAGGCAACGCTGGCACTTGGAAATCTAAATCCAATATCGCGGGGTTCTTACAAACATGCAAGTCACGGACACAAAGAATACTCAGACCTAGATCAACCATATATGGGTCACACAAATAGTATTCCTGTGCGAGACTCGAATCCGAAACACGAGGGTTTCGACTTTTCCGACGTACGTGTAGTAGCGAGGCGATCTTATTAACCACTGATTCAGAGGGCAGTACATAGATATGGATTCATACATACAAACATCATCAATTATTGAAAAAAAAAAGGGTAAATTGCAGTATTTTTATGTAAATTTCAAACTTAAAATGACGTTTGCGCCTACTTCTTTTCTTGAAAATTTAAGTAACAATGAAATTTGTATCAAACTAAATTAAATTTAAAATAATAGCTTTAGGAATTTTGGTTTTTAATTGTTTACTATTTTTTTTTATAAATTATTTATTATTTGAATTGAAGACAGTGGTATCGTTCATTTCCGAGAACAAAGTATTAGTTCTAGCAAGGTGAGTATTGGTTGGGAACCGCTGGAAACCAATACCGCTAGATCGAAGCAAAAAATATAGAAAACCTTACTAAAGTTTAGTGTAGTTCAAATACAAATAACATCAGCGTGACATAAAAGCGATTGTAAAAAAGCTTTCAGCTTGTGTTGGCAACAATAGGATTAAATCATCGGTTTTTGCCAAACTTTGTGTTTCTGAAATTGTGTAAAAGTCATTTTGAGTGTGTGTCACATGTCAAAGCTATGTGATACTCTTCGGTAGGAGTATTGCCCGGATTGTCTTTGGTTCCATTCCCAAACCGGAGATGTCATAAAACAATACAAGACACAAAATGTTGATGTTGGTTGGCGTGGTTGGTCGATACTTCATTTTCACCCCGCAGGCCATGGGTTCAATTTCCACCTAGGACAGTTTTTCCTGAGTTTGGGTGTAATTATCTATACGAGTATAAGTATTTATTAACAAAAAAAACGTTATCTGGTTTCCATAGCTAGCTAGCTCTGCTTAGTTTGGTCAAAATAATTATTAGAGGTTTTAGAACTTTTTTTATAATAGTGTCGCGGGTTTTTTAAAAAACATATACGACGGACACAAAGCACACTCAGACTGAGAACAACTACTTATGGGTCACAGAAATAGGTCACGCTAATAGAACCTGGGACACGGAATAGCGACGCAACTGTCTTAACCGCTGCGCCACACGTGCATTCGACTTATTTTGTCGAATCTATGAATATCTTTCATGTCTAGTCATAATAAGTTTTAGGAATGTTTTAAGACATCTTGAATTTTTTGTTTAGTAATAGGTATCTGTTACTAAGCATCTCAACCATTTGTCCCGATTGTTTGGTTTTTGTGAATTTGAATTCGTGAAATGCAAAGTTTTATTTTTCGCGTGCATAATAAATGGATCTCTTTACTGTACATTAAAATAATTTTGTTTTATAAAGATCGGAAAAGATTGCAATGACGATATTGAAGTCATCTTGCACAAATGCAAAAAAGTGATAACCGAGTGGTTAAAATCTCTAACATACGAAGAAACAGAGCATATTCTAGATAGACTTACATAAACACTTATTTCCTATAACGTACCACCAGAAAACAGGTAAACACATACAATAACACAAACACAAACGCAACCTCGCACACTACTATAATCACACATACATATGTACATCCACTCACAATCAAACAATACACAGAGCTGCAAACTAGTTGAAGTTATTATTGTTTCTATTTAAGATTTATTTTTACTTTTATTTTCTAAGTTTCTGTTTGTTAATTTTATCTTATTTTTTAATGTAATAGTTATATTCATCTTTCTCAAATATTGTTAAGTATGGTATAAGGGAAGGAGCGAGACAACCCCAACACAAGTGTTATTAATTACTTACTGGGGCTGTTTCATTCACATTTGCTGATGTAACCATTTGAGTAACAATAAACATTTTTCATTTTTCATTTTTCATCTTATTGGCGTATTGATTGGTTTGTAATCAAATAGTAATGAATTGTCAGTTGAGAAAGAGCTAATTAATTAATTTTACTTTGACCGCTTTAATTTAATTTTTTTTATTTAACTCCTATCTGGTGTCTGGTGCAAGAGTTTTTATATTACATTGTTTGAACTCATTAACGTAAATCGATTATAGTAATCAACAACAAATTAATTCGTGACTTAAACTTATTTTGAGATTTCTCGTTTTCCAGATTGTAAAATGTGTCAATTTTTTACAGTTTGATATAGAAAATTAATTTGAAACGATATCTCGACTTATTAAAGTCAGGCCAAGAATTCAGAAATCGGTCTCCTTTGTATTGATGAATTATTTGTAATGTAGCTTTGTGTCCCACCCGTGTAAGGTCAGGCCTTTGCGCCTGAAATGCATGCAGTGGATTCCTGAACCGAACTACCTTTGTGTACACACAAATATTTGTTACAGAGGGTGACCCCTGTGCACGTACCTAGAGCATGTTAAGAGAGAGAGAGAAGAGTTCATGAGAAAATCTATGACAAACGTTACACGTACTCAGAAGTCTTATAAAATCTGGCATCTGGGCTAGCCGTTTTAGTTTCTAATTCCCTATGTGTTTTATAATCAGATGGCTCGATTAATTCCGGTAGCTAGCTGCAACAAGATCGATTGAGAGCCGAGCCGAAAAGGAAAGGTAAAACAGAAACGGAAAGGAAGGAGGAATTCGAAAGGAGCAATAAAGAGGCTTCAAAATGTCAGTCAAGTTTCCATCTAAATGGCATTTTTAAGACACCTACTTATCAAAAATTGTTTAAACTTTTATAGGTATGTAGTATAATTTATACATATCGTTTATAAATATCCGTTAATAATCCGTTAATACGTGAAGATGAAAACAGAGCCTAGACTGCTACTGTGTTTTTTTTGTGTCATAAAATCTTTTGAACCCTTATTCGGCAACTAGGTATTTGAATAGAAGTTTCATTGCAGTTGAGTTAGAGCTACGAAAGGAAGGAGGAATTCGAAAGGAGCAATAAAGAGGCTTCAAAATGTCAGTCAAGTTTCCATCTAAATGGCATTTTTAAGACACTTACTTATCAAAAATTGTTTAAACTCTTATAGGTATGTTGTATAATTATACATATCGTTTATAAATATCCGTTAATAATCCGTTAATACGTGAAGATGAAAACAGAGCCTAGACTGCTACTGTGTTTTTTTTGTGTCATAAAATCTTTTGAACCCTTATTCAGCAACTAGGTATTTGAATAGAAGTTTCATTGCAGTTGAGTTAGAGCTACGAAAGAGTCAACTACATAGTAAATAATAGAGCCTCCTGGCAAAGTTGAAAGAGTAATAACACAATTTATATGCCTACCAAATATGTTAAACGTTGAAATAGCTTGGAATGCTAAAACTTTCCCCCCTTGCACACATCATAAACGTTTGTGGGCACTCAGTTATTAAACACAATAAATTAATTTACCAACTAACAG
Source organism: Pseudoips prasinana (assembly GCA_951640165.1). Classification (NCBI taxonomy): domain Eukaryota; kingdom Metazoa; phylum Arthropoda; class Insecta; order Lepidoptera; family Nolidae; genus Pseudoips; species Pseudoips prasinana. Next base: position 15,731,484 of record OX621244.1, read on the forward strand.
ACTTCTGCAATTACAAACTGCTAGATGGTAGAGTTTAGCAAATATATTCTAGTAGAACGGTGTGTGGTCGCAACTTGTGTACGAGTTCGCCAAAGGATGCTTCATTGCGGGGAATGGTCGCAACTTTAGACCGAGATCCCGTGCTAGAAACTAACCTCATAAAACATATAGAGATCGAGAGAAAAATTCCTGTCAGAATTGGGTCTTACATGCTAGTTTATTGCCAGTTGCAATGGGCGGATGTGAACGGCGAGGTAAAGTATCTTGGAACAGGGTGAGTATATAGATAGTTGACCATCAAAGTGGTTTAATTTTTGAGCATCGCAGTGGATATACAAAGGGCACGATAGGTGGTTCCAGCTGTTGTGGTTAAACCATGGATTTATTAGACACAATAAGCATATTTTTAAAATGATATATCCATCAACATTTGTATAAGTCCACCAACCTGAGTTAGTAATTACTTTATATATTTCAAAACGATAACATAGTTAATCTTCTACAGCTACTGCTAATTTAATATTTGTTTGTAGTACATAGATAAGTTTGTATCTACAACCTTTATCCATAAACTTTATTAAGGTGGGCAAATCTTAGCTAGAATGTACCGATACCGATATTAAATTAAATAAAAAAAAAATAAAAACAACATAGTAATAGACATACATGTAGCTCATGGTAAGCGTGGAGCGACGATGACGCCCGTTCTATGATTTTTGTCCAACCAAAAAGTGCCAAACGTGTTTTCACTTCAAAAAATATATAATAATAATAATAGTATAGCCTTTTATTCAGATCCATAATATGATAAAAATACAAAGAAAACTTAAATTTAATGTAAACCTAACCTAGTCTCTTATTTGAGTTTTACATATTTTCTGTGGATTTGTTTGCCAGTCGACAAAGGCCTCCTCCAACCTTTTCCATTCATATCTTTCTTGGGCCACTCTGTTCCATGTGACACCTGCCACTTGTCTTATGTCGGCATCCCATCTTTATTGCGGTCTACCTCTTTTCCGTTTACCTTCTCTAGGATACCATCGTGTCACAATTTTGCTCCATTTGTCTTTACCTCTTACCATATGCCCCACCCATCGCCATTTAAGCCGTCTAATTTTGCACATTACATCTACAACCTTTGTTTTGCTTCTTATGGCACTGTTTCTCAATCGGTCTGACTTTTTCACATTCATCATGCTCCTTTCCATTGCATATTGACATGAGGCAAGTTTGCTAGTCGTTTTTTGTGATAAGGTCCATGTTTGACTGCCGTATATGAGAACTGGTAGTATGCAAGTGTTAAATAGTTTGCATTTGATATTCATATGAAGATTTTTATCTTTCATAATCTCTTTTAAACCCCAGTACCCCAGTACCTTCTCCAGCCATTGGTTATTCTTCTTTCAACTTCTTTGCGCATCGGATTATAATCGGTTATTAGCTGCCCGAGATAAATATATTCATCTGCGTATTCAATTTGATTGTTTCTTAAGTTTATGTTTATTCTCTCTCCGTTTGTCATTATTCTTGTTTTTTCGGGGTTCAGTTTTAACCCTACCTTCTCACTTTCCGTTGCCAGTTCGTTTATCATTTTTGTTATGTCTTCCGGGGATTTTGCAAATAACAAAATATCGTCTGCGAATCTCAAGTGAGTCAATGAGACACCATCTATATTTATACAGAGATTTTCCCAATTACGACGTCTGAATATTGTTTCTATTACCGCTGAGAATATTTTTGGTGACAGGGGATCTCCTTGTAGTACACCTTTGCTTACTCTGAAAGGTTCACCTTTCTTTTCTAATTGTATTCTCGCAGTACTCTGGCTGTAAACATTCTTTATTAAGCGAATGTATTTGTGTTCGATTCCTTGTTCTTTTAATGACTCCCATATCTTGTGGTGAAACAGAGAATCGAATGCTTAGCTATAGTCGATAGATGCGATGTAGTAGGTACATTGGTATTCTTTATATTTCTCCATAACTTGCCGTTCTACATGAATGTGGTCGATCGTTGAGTAGTCTTTCCGAAAACCCGCCTGCTCAATGGGTTGGTGTTCATCTAATATTTTTTCAATCCGGTGAAGTATGATCTTAGCAAATACCTTGTATATGTTGGACATAAGACTGATAGGGCGGTAGTTCCCGATGTCATATTTGTCTCCTTTCTTATATAGAAGAATTATGTTTGATTCTGTCCATTGCCGTGGAATAATTTCGGTATTTAATATCTCGTTAAACGTGTCAGTTAGGACTGGTGTAATAACTTCTATGCTCTCTTTAAGGATTTCGTTGTTTATGCCGTCGGGTCCTAGTGCTTTGTCTCTCTTTTGACTGTCTATAGCTTTGATTACCTCATTTTGAAGTATGTTAGGGACATTTGAGGTTTCAGTTAGATCGTTGTTGTCCCAAGAGGTAGTGTGTTGGTACAAGTTTTTGTAATAGGATGTGGCGATTCCTAGTATATTTTTTCTGTGATGATTCGATTCTCCGCAGTCGTTTTTAATTTTTGTAATCCAGTCTTTTGAATTTGTTAATTCTTTATGAGCTTTTTTAACACCTCCCGTTTTGGCTACATATTTATTCTTATACTTTCTTTGATGTCTTTACTAATTTTTGCTAAATTTCTTCTTCTGTCTTTTACTTCTTTTGCGTTGATGAGCTGGTTTCTTTGCTCTAGTAATTTGATGGTATTAGTTGTTAGGCATTTTCTCGGTTCAGATCTGGTCTTAGCAATGTGTTGTAATTGAACTTTAATAGTATTCTCTATCCAGTTGTATTTTTCCCGAGTTTCCAAGGTCTTTGTGTTCTCCTTGAAGTCTGTGAATTTATCTCTTAGAGTGACTACTAGTTGTTCCATTTGATGCTTGCTGAGCTTATCAATTGTTAGTTTCTGTCTTGGTCTAGGTTTCTTGGGTTGTTCTGATTTTATTTCAGCCCTTATCAGTTTATGGTTCGTATTGAAGTTAAATTTGTTGATGACGTAAAAATTTGTGAAGCAGATTTTTGTATTGGTCATTATAAAATCGATTTCATTCTTTGTTTTCCCATCTGGTGAAATCCATGTCCACATTTTCTTTGTGCTCTTTTTGTATACTGAGTTTAAAATGGTTAAGTTATTTTCTAGTGCGAAGTTTATAAGTTTTTCTCCATTTCTACTTCTACTTTTATTACTGTAGGTGAATGGCCCTAGTACTGTCTGTTCTTCTGGGCACTTAGCTCCAATTTGGCCATTGAAATCTCCCATAACTATTAGGTTTTTGTGGGCATGTTCTTGGATAGTGTTATTTAAGTCAAGGTAGAATTTCTCAATGGTGTCCAGGTCCGATTGTTCTGTTGGTGAGTATATTTGTAAAATAGACCATGAATCTTTATATCCCGGTAGCTTTATGTTCATCATTGCTATACGTTCTGAGATTCAAATAAATCCTTCTATAAATTTTTTCAAGATCTTTTTTGACGATGAAACCAACGCCATGGTGGCATCAAAAAATATATTTGTTCAATTATATCTTAGCATGTTTAATAAAAATTTTAATATAAATATCTGGTATTCCAGTAAAAATCTGTTCAATACTATAGTCAAACCCAGTACGACATATCTTTAAATTTAAGGACAGCTTTAATACATGAGATCTTAACCTATATCTAAACTGATCCTCAACTTGTAACCATTAGAAGACCTGTTAAATACTGAGGGTACGATTATGCAAACGGCGATGTAGTTTAATATTTAGTTTGGAACATAATAGCTATTAAGTTAGATGTTAATATGTTATTTTGATTAAGTTACCCTATTGTTACGTAACACAACCCTCGTATGAGCGATGTTGGCGCCGACATAGATAACATAGTTACAAGTCCAGACTTCAATTTATGAGCTTCTAGTTTCATCTCTAGTGCTAATGAGAATTACTATGATAGTTTAATTTGTACCAGTCAGTACAAATTAGACGTGAAATTTAGATTAATATATCATAATATAATTTTTTTTTAGAGAGCGACAAACGAGCATGTGATTCAACTGATGGTAAATGATCACCACCGCACTCGTGACACCAGAGGAGTCGCGGATGCGTTGCCGGCCTTTAAGAGTCAGCAAACAAGTGGTGCTGACCCTTCCCCTCGCCCCAATGAGCTCTGGCGACCTTAATCACACGCGGAAACACAACATTAACATTATTAATGTTATTATTAAGGAATGTCTTCTGTAAGGTGAGGTACTTCCTCAGTAGGGCAGCTCTTTGAACGAATGAAAGCTGTGCCCTACCTCTCTTAGATGATTAACAATAGGCTAAATTTTAATTATAAATAAATTAAAATATACGTGATACGTTACTTCTAAATTTAACTTAAATGTACATCTCTATGGTTACATTTCATTGCGGTCCAAGGTATTTTTTTAAAGACTACACCCGCTCTGGGGATATATTCCGTGTGTCGCGGGGCACTTTCCAAACATATAAACGAAAGACACAAAGTACATCCAGACTCAGAATAACTACTTATGGTTCGCACAAATAGTTGTCATGTCCGGAAATCGAATCCGGTCTTAACCGCGCCATACGTGCAGTCTAGCTATCAGCCTTTATACCCCCCTTACTTATAAAAATACTTAGAGAAACATATTTCATGTCTTTCGACGGTAGAATGAAATTTGAACATCAAAAGACAAAACCTCTGTAAAGACAATCAATGTCTCAAATGAAGGGTGAAGCATTTGTAAATCACTCTATGTATTCAAGGGACTTCTACGCAATAAATCGGCGTGAAAATCAACACAAAGGAATATCTCCCAGAGAACGGGTAGTAGCGTCTCTCTGTGTGCTATGACTATCATACTGTGACCTCCAACCCGTCGGCCAAGCGTGGCGATTATGGCATATCCCACCATATGATGGACCCAACTCCATTGTAGAAGTCTTTTGTGCAGCAGTGGACGGTATTCGACTGACATAATGATGAACCCGTGGCTTCTGGTTAGCGCTAAACGGTAGTAATAATTTAAATGAAGTAGATAATTGCGCCTTCCGCTCTATGACCAGCTCGACTAGTAGAGTTAACCTACCTTTAACTTGCAAAATAAATAACAATGTTTTTAGAGTAATACTATCAGGGCTCGCGGGCTTCGTTCCACGTTATAAATATTTTTGTCCCTGCCCGTTTGTCCCGGGTAATACTTCGAGTTGAAAGTTCGGGATAAATTTTTGAATTTTTTATTGCCTATGACACTCCACAATAACGTAGCTAACTTTTATCACATAGTTTTTTTGTAACGTTTTTAACTAAAAACGTTACAAAAAAACTATGTGATAAAAATTTGTCTATTAATTAAAAAAAATAATTTCGTGTGCAAAGATCGTGAAAAATGGAAATCCGTTGTCTCTGCCTACCCCTCTGGGAAACAGGCGTGAGTCTATGTATGTATGGTTTTAGTTATAGGTATCTTGTATAGAGTACATTAATTAAAATCAAATAAGCTTGAAGTTTTATGAGTTTAGAAAGTTCTTTATTCGATTATTAATATGTCAAATATTCGTGGAAGGTGGAATTCCAATAATGTTTAATCAACTTATATTTTAATTTATAATTTCACATTCAATAATTTTTGTAGAACAAAATTATTTTTTATTTTTATTATTTATTATATTTGAAAAGTGCTATTAAAAATAACTACGTCAAGTTAATACTTTGAATGAGTATAAGACAAATTGATAATAATTGTTATTATTTTAAGTTGTCCTACGACGGCTGCCTTCATTTAAAAATAGTAGTTATTCGGTAGTATATTACTCTCAACTGTACTAGTCATCATTTCATTTCATTTTTTTAAAGACCACGCCCACAATAGGGTATCTATTTCCTGTGTCACGGGGTACTTTACAAACATGTAATAGACGGACACAAATTAGATCCAGATCACACAAATAGTGCTCCGGCGAGGGACTCGAACTCGCGACACGAAGCGGCGACGCGACCATCTTAGCCGCTGCCCCACACTGCTTCATTGCTGGGCAAAAGGCTCCCCCAAGTAGGATCTCCAAATTGGCTAGTACCCGCATCCATCGGCTTCCTGCGATCCTTCGGTCCGCCCTGAAATTTTTGGTGGTCAACCATCTGTGGACTGACCGCGAACTAGTTGCTTAACTTCGCCGATCGTTTATGAACCGTAGGGAGCATCTTTGATAACGTATTTATTACTTAGACTCATAGCTATGAGCCTAAGTAATAAATACGTTATCAAAGTAACGTCGACTGTATTCTAGCTGCGATCCACTTTGTACAATTTGTGTAGTCTCGTACTAACTCAGGCTGTAACCTACCTCTATTCTAAATTTCATCCAATTCTAAAGTTTGCTCGTTTCAGGCTACGAATGAAACAAATACACTACCTACTTCAGAGATTATTGCGTTTATACCTACTAGTATTAGAAAATATTCTTATAGCATATCAGTTCAAAATAAAAAAATGTAATAATATCGGCCATGATTAAAAACTTTTAAGATGACTTTCAAAATTCGTATTAGTTCAGTATGTTAATGGTTAAATAAATACTCTAGTGGATCATATTCGTAGATTTTATTCGGTGTTTCATCGTAACTTGCCAAAAAATATATTACATATTGCTTTACTACACAATCAGAAAAAAATGTTACAACAGTGCGAGTTCTAGGACTGTAAAATTAATTTGTGAAATATCTATAAAACTGCTTAAGATACATTACGACAGTTTTTGTAGGATACAAATATTTAACATTATTCGATATTGGAAATACTAGTTGGTATGGAGATACCTATTGTCATTGTCGTGGAATGTATTTATAAAAGAACTTAGTTCTAGAACCGTCGTCTTTTGTTATTCCTAAAGATGTTTTTCCGTCAACCGAAATCTAAATACGGAGCCAACCGTAGATTACCAATAAATGATCTTATTCCGCTATCTCGATCCGCATGAATTGATTACAATGTAACATAAAAACCGTTTTTATTAAGCTGCTTATCCATTGAAATACCTTTTGTTATCTTGTATAATGCTAATTCAATCTTTGTCGGGAAAGTATTGTCTTTTATCTTAACAGGGATAATCTCTGTTTCGCAAGATTGGTTCCATACTTTACTTGTTTACGTTACCTATTGTAATTTTAACGAGTTTATTCTAACAAAGTATTTGAATTAACTTTAGGGCAACAATTGTTGTCTGCCGGGTAGAACTATAGATTTATGTACTACCAAAGAAAGAACTCTTCTTTGCGGGTTCTACGCCCATTACAAATCATCATTCCAAAATGGTGTAGTTGCAGTAGGTCGTAAGTCACGCTTCACCGTGCAATAACGTAATTTAACATCATATGAAACAAGCCCTAACACGCCCTGCGCACCTAAGGTGTACCTCGGATTTTAATTAATGATAAAACTATATCCATACACATACACATACAAAGCATGTACTATGGCAACCTCACAATTGATAAAAATACTTATACATTTCGAAATAAATATTAAAATACATATTTAGGCGCGCCTGTTGGCGTGGTTGGCAATTGCTTGTTTTTGTTTTCGTTTGTGGTTTCGATTCCCACCGGCTTTACCGGCTAGGTCGCCGAACATCGATTTCTTAAATGGCGTTCAAATAAACATAGGTTAAAAATGACTTAATCAATCGTTAAATCAGCTTCCATGAGCATATGTGACGTCATAAATGGTCCGGAATCGATTTTCAACGTTGAAGCTGATTTAACGATTGATTCAATAATTTTTAACCTCTATTTATTTGAACGCCATTTAAGAAATCGATGTTCGGCGACCTAGCCGGTAGAGCCCCAGGACAGATATTAGTGTATGATAGACAACCGGAGTGAGATCAGGTATTCACCTGATTTTACCGACTTTATTCAACGCCTAAAACTCAGCAACAATTCAGAGGAACTACTATTGAGTGTTTTGCTATACAGAAGAAGAACATTTTATCTCGACCCGGCACCACATTAACTGCAGTCAAATACACAAACGCTAGACCAACGAGGCCAAATATTTAAAACTACATAGTCAACGATGGTATAAAACCTTAATTATCTTGATACAACAGAATCATTATAAATAGTGGCTATAAAAAAAATCCAATTCGATTTCATAAAAACTATGTGATAAAAGTTAGTCTATTAATTAAAATTTTTAATTTCGTGTTTTCATTACTTTGATTAGAAACTAAAACAGAATTTGTCATTAAAGATGTAGATAATATACATAATTAGGCACTTACATGTTTTATAACATATCAGATAAGCTTTAATTCTATTAAATAAAATTAATACATCAGTATTACTTCACACTAGTCAGGTTTTACAGTTATACATTCTTGAATAAAAGTTTGTAAATTATTCTATACAAACACATAGTTTTTCATCGCATTATAGACAGTTTCTAATATCTTACAAGACTACCTGGGTCATTATTCACACATGACCATCTGATCCCAAACCAAGCAGAGATGAGAATATGAGAATATTTTTTTTATGTAAATACATACTTAATATTGATAATTACACCCAGACTCAGTACGAACAGACATGTTCATGCACACAAATATCTATCCTGGGTGGGAATCGAACCCACGACCTGCGGCGTGAAAAGCAAGTATCTACTAACCACGGCAACAGGACCGTCAATATCTAACAATTAATATATAACAAATTCACAGAAAACTTATTACCGCGCGCTACCACTCTATAGAATCAGTTAATTGCTGAGGTATCTCAATTTTCAAGAACCGAGTTTATTCCTCTTAAAAGCATCGCACTTGTGTATATCTATGGGCGGCAATAATCACTTACCATCAGTTGAACCGCTTGTTTATATGTCTTCATATTACATTAAAAAACTAGTATAATATATTTACAATATTTTTAAGGATACTTAATAAGAGCATAGTTTGCAAAAAATATTAAAAAAAAACATCTTTAATCCTGAATTGTTCGGCAGATATTGCAATGTTTTTATTTGCAACACAAACTAATATTAAGACCTTTTTTCTGAAATTATGACTAATATATTCGATGATGACATAATAAGGGGTCACATTGCAAATTTTCCATTTATCATATGTTTTTAGTAAGTTTATATTATTATCATATTAGGTACCAGATTTTTAGGCTATACATTTGGGCTATAAATTTCGGTACCACCAAAAAGGATAATAAACAAACTTGATTTTTTCTGGATAAATTCTGTTTATTGACTTTTTTACGTTGTTTACTAAATTATATTATCAAAGGCAAACGGCAACTTTATATGGAACTTTTGTACCGGTAGTAAATTTCGTGTTTCGGGATATTTTATGTTTTAATTGGTAGTTAATGTGATAGAAAAGGCATTTTTAATTTCTTAGATTTTTAGAACTTGGGATATAAAAGTTATAGCCAGTTTTATTTCAAGGTTACGTTTGGTAATCTGTGGGTCAACCCCATGACCGTGGATACATTGCAGTTCGAAAATCACTCTTACTGCCTAAGTAATAAAGATACTGTAAATATCAAATTGTGTCTACTGATGTGGCAATGAAATGCTAGTGTTAACTAGTGTACCAATGAAGATTGTTACATATCATATTTACATAAACATTGTTATGGTGATAAAGTAGATGTTGTCGCTCTTTTTGTAGTCTTTTACATGGATTTATTCCGAACCTATCCCGAAAACCCTAACCGGGTCGCGAGTTAGGTCAGGAATATACAAATAACATTATTTCAACAAATAATGAAAAGTGCTTTATTTCCATTTATTACAAAGTTCATAACCCAGTGTACATTTGTGTGAGGTTGCGAGGGGTTTTATATGAGCTTTTGAGTGGAGGTAAATGAAATAAAAGTAAAATAGGTTCTTAGTGTTTTTTTTAACTACATTTATTTTATTGATATTATTATTAATTTATCCTGCATATATCCTACATATATTTGCAGGTCGGGTAAGACACTACCTTAAGTACCAAACAATAATTATCACATAGCACAAAGCAACATTGGGTTTATTGAGAACTTCACTCCCGTCGGATAATGCAGGTCTGCTTAGTCTGGGCAAGCGAATGTTGCAATTAACACATTGCAAACTCGTCATTTTAATTAAATGATAAAGCGTCCTTTCGTGAATCCATTGTCAACAGATATATATTATAGTACGGAGGAACTGATGCTTAACACGTAAAATCTGCAAGATAATTTGCTAAGTTGATGACATGTATCAAAACAACAGCAATAAATACCTGACAGATTGTCTTTGCCTGTCAATAAATAATTGCCATGAACAAAAAAATAGTGACGACGAAAATCGTTCCTATTCTAAACCATTAATTATTACGTTTTAATGGAACTACTGTGCTTTCTTAGGTATAATAAATAAGTCTATAATTATATGATTTATATGTAATGTTGTTCCCTTTTATAAATAATTAATTATAATTTCGACATTTGTATTATTTTACACATGGCAATTTCTGTAAACGTAACTGCGTTTAGTTAACGATTTTATTACGTTTATTTATTGAAAATTATTGAAATATTCTTATTGATTTAATTAATGAATCCCAAGTTCTAAAAATATTATACCTACATTAAAATTAATACCTTAGTTGTCTTAATAAGTGGTACAAATTATATAGCTGAACAACAAAGGAAGTATGCGATACGAATTCTGCCATTCTCTTTTTCCAAAAGAATTATTTTAATGCATGAAATGGTTCCTTTGTAATAAATGAAAATGTATTTTTTTTGTCAATTAACTATTAACTATTAAAAATTAAATATACACGCGTTATTAAAGCCTAAATTAAACCTAAAATAAATATCTATATGTACCTAGAAATAATTATATATTACATAATATTCTGACTATTTGCAAGCGCTTTTTTAAAGTCTACGTGAATAAAACCTTTTTTATGTTATTTATTATTTTATTTAAACCCAGCCATACTCCAATCACATGCGACTAAATATAAGGGTATTTACCCTCATTGTAGTGCCCGTAACGAATATAGTATCATGTATAGAGCCAGGACAGTCAGTTCAACATGCCCTCCGAAGCACGAAAACAATACCATTATTAAACAAAATACAACATGTAACGTAATTAACGCACACCCTCCAACACCCCAATTAGAATATTATGTTGTAATAATAATACAGACACTGAATTTTTAATTTAACATGTATATGCATTGTTATTTACTAAATTAGTTTCTTGGTATAAAGTTTATTTTTCTTCATTTTGAATTGAATGATGGAATTTGTATGATGTACAATAAAATTGCGATTTTCAAAGTCTTATTACTTTGACTTACGGTCCATTTCAATTTGTTTTGACTGTACAGGGTTAATATAACAATAATTTCGGTAGTTTTAATTATTTTGAAATAAAAAATTACCTATATTAAAAATGATAGTAAACGATTCTGAACAAACTATTTTCAGGATGTGCGTTAATTAAGTTACATGTTGTATAAAATGATTCTAAAAATAAAATATATATACACCTGCTCCACAATATCTACGGCACGGGTAATAAGAAAAAACACCAAATTTGACAGAATCAGATAAATCTTGGCGCTAGTGAGAGATATTCCATAATATAGCACGTTAAGCGAGTCTCATGTCCCGCTGAGAGCGGTATAATTTGCCTACAAGCAAGGTGGAACGGCATCGAGCAAATAGGTGTATCACGAAACTACACTAAACATTCAATTTAAATATTGGTTTTCTTTACATTGAATTATTAGTTTTACATCTGATACCGAAGAAACAGAGACCATGAGGCATTGGAAAGTAAAGTTAAATGAATTCATTTGGCCGTGCGTGTCACATAGTAGGACACTTTGAACCATACTAGGATGGGTTAGGGCAGCGGTGCACTAAATGAAATTCCATACCCACCGTCACACGCATGATAGATAACAAAGGGGTTTGCAATTGAAAAATGCTTTTGTCTTAAATGCAATAAAATCTATATATAGCTTATCGTGATCTACATTTATAAGGGAAGTAGGTACTTTGTTGCAAAAATCTTTTGTACAGAGCTTAGATTCCGTATGAAATTGTGTTTCAGATTGAAGTAAAGAAAATGAATTTCACAATAGGTTATGTATTGTCGTTTACCATACAAGTGGAACCAAAATATACGAGGGTGTTAATGATGAACACTAACTACCTATATTATTTTAGGAAAGGAAGTCTATAATATATTTTTATATAAGTGCAATGAAAATAAATAGGATATATATATAAATAAAATAAATTTAATGTTCAACATTAAATAAAAAACATAAAAATATAAGAGCGATAAGTAAAAAGAAATAATATTAAAAGAATTCACCGTCACCGTAGCCTAGTTGGTAGTGCTCCTGCCTACGAAGCTGGTGGTCCTGGGTTCGAATCCCGGTAAGTGCAAATATTTGTGTGATGAGCACGAATATTTGTTTCTGAGTCATGGATGTTTTCTATGTATATAAGTATTTATCTATCTATATAAGTATGTATATCGTCGCCTGGTACCCATAGTACAAGCTTTGCTTAGTTTGGGGCTAGGGTGATCTGTGTGACATTGTCCCTAGATATTACTAGATATTATTAATATTAAATTACTGGTTGCAAAAAGAAGGAGGTTACTGAAATGACTGTATATTTTATATTACATGTATGGTACTCGGTCTACGTTACTTTAAAAATGATGTGGAGGAGTTTGATATTGACTTAAAATATATATAATAATAATATCCTCCTAGCCGAATTTCCGTCACAGCGGCCTGTCTCTATAGAGACTAGCCATCTGCGCAGCACATATTACAGCGTACAAGTTTGTGCGCAAACACAGAGGCACTTTCTATTCCATCACTCTCATGATCCGATGAAACGACTAGCGACACGACCGGACGTAAGTGCTTTCCGAGGCGCGGGGGTATAATACCGCCAACTGCCAGAATTCTGGCTGATTCTAAGAAATTTTTCTTTTACAGAAACATCACTTTAGGTTCGACCCGGGATTTGAACCCAGGATATGTTTATCTGTGATTGTACAAGCTACCGCTAATAAATAAAGAATATACATATATGAGTTTTTAAGAATCGTCTGTGCACGTACCCCGTGAATAAAAATATAATAAAATAAAACGCAAGTGATGAATAGCAAATATATAAGAAACACCCATAAATATATTCCAAATCGTAAAAATAGTGCTATTTTATATGTCGTTTATATATTTCTATATCGCTCTGTCATAAACATAAAAGAAAATTTGCATTTAAATAGTTATCATATTATATGTTATTCAAAGTTAACGACCCTATATTCTTCCGTTGGTTTAAGTTCCGTCTTATATAAATTTTCACGCGGTCTTAAATCTAAATCAAAATGAAAAGTTGTTTGATACAAATTTAGCAGAATCTATGTAGTTTTACGTATGGGTATTTCGGTTTACACCATTAGTATTTTTATTTCTGTGTGTCGGAGGGCAAAGAATATTGAATTCGAATTGAATTTGAATTTTTAAAAGACAACACCCGCATTAATGAATCTAATTCCTGTGTACTGCGGTACTTTACAAACATATAATAGACGAACACAATTACATCCAGACTCAGAACGACTATTAATGGGTCACACAAATAGTTGTCGAGCGCGGGCCTCGAACCTGCGATACGGAGCGGCGAGGTGACTGTCTTAGCCGCTCCGCCACATGTGCAGTCAAAATACCACCACCTTATAAATATTACCACCTTCTCTTAGCCAGTGGAGGGCGTAGAAGACGTCCAAGGGAATATCTGCCTGAGAACGGGCAGCAGCGTCTCTCTGGGTGCTATGACTATCACACTGCGTTCGACAACCCTTCTGCTAAGCGTGGCATTTCTGGTATATCCCGCCAAATGTTGATCATTACGATGGTTTTAATTAGAGATCTTATTCAATAAAACAAAAACAAATCTTTTTACTGCAATTTCAAACGAAATAAAGTTAAGCACTATTGTGTCTTAAAATATAATCTACATAGAAACAGTTTTTATTGTTTAATAATACAGAAATGGATTAAAAACAAAGTAAATGTCTCAAAAGACACCTTGCAACTTGTCCACAAATTCCCACCCATCACTGACATTTTTTTTAAAAGAGCGCAAAAAGAGAGAACCATTCTGCTTCGTAATTGGCACAAAAGATAGCATATCGAAAAAAGACCGGCCGTACACAGTGCTCTTTATCTTTTTGGAGATTAATATTTTTGTCAGTTGTTTTTTATTCCACTATTTCATTTTTTATTTAAGTTGTAGAATCGTTGAAAAATGGAATACAGAAATGTGTAGACTTGCTTGTACTTATAACATAACTGTGTATAATTTAACTGCCATAAGCATATAACTTTTCTTTCGTTAACTTTTCAACAGAAAAGTTAACTTTTGCTTAGGAAAATATTATATAATTTAATAGCGATATATTTGGCGGTTTTAATTGCTCAATGTTATTTAAAATAATTTATACTTTGGTGTTTATTTGGAATTTAAGAAGCATTTTTTATAAATTATAATACCCATGATGAGTTTGAATCCCGATTGTACTAATGTGTGATTATAAGAGTATTGAGTATAAGAGGGTCGGGCTTTTAAAATACAACACCCACTCTACGGAAAGGATTCCCTGTTTACTTCGGTACTTTAAAATACTTATCCTGTGCGGAAATCGAACTCGGTATAGCAAGTGAAGAAGTGACTGTCTTAACAGCTGTACCAAAACACGTGTAAACGTGCAGTTGAAAGTCGAAGGTTTAAAAAATCGTTTAGCAATGTCGCCTTTTTGGAGAGTTGATACATAAAAAAACGACTGAAAAATGTATTTCGATGTTGTCTATAGTATAAATGTTGCTAGATATCATGTTTAAAATCTTGACAATGAGTTTTATTAGTTGTATGTACAAATCATATCATAATAAACTCAAATTTGCGACATTGTTTACTAAAATCGAACGATTAGTACATATCGCGACTCCATGCAACTGTTTTAAAAAGATTCTCCTTTTTTTAAGTTATTATGAACAACGCTTATAGTGATAATGTTTGCTACCTGAGCGTGGGTGCGTTTTAGATCGTGGCACGTGAAATATTGCGATCAACCCCTGTCACATATCTGCCTCATAAAGTTGAAAACAAAAATATCAAGAAAGAGATCCAAGATGCAAAAACCTTTAAGAACGAAAAGGAGAACGTGCATAAGTAGAAATGAAAGGAGCGTTGTTAATTGCTTTGATTAGATTTCAAGCATAATAATCTAACGATTCACGCGCTGTGTCAAACTTCATATATTTTGATTTTATACGGTGTCAGTTTTATGAAATACGGAATTTCTAATTCAATAGCCATGTTTACCCTTCGTGGGTAGGGGCATTGTGTATTATACCCAATGTAGTATTGTCAGTAGCTGTGACTGTCAACACTGAGGTCAAACAAAAAATGTTAAGACGGAAATATTTCGCACCTAACGCACTTCCTCTCGGGAAGTTTACTTTGTCATTTTTTAACGCTGAATAAATTTTTCTCTCTGTTCATCTGTTTGGATTTATGAGACAGATTGAGCTACCATTGAGAATGTTTAGATCTGAATCTAATCGGGATTATTTAATTTTTTTAATTTCTTCTTTAAAAATATAACTTCCTATTTTTCATATAACTTTACGGCGGAAGTACGTTAGTTACACTTTTTTGGCAATTAATTTTAATTTATCTGGGCTTTTACGATAGCGAACAACAGAATAAATCCATATAGATATTATTTACGGCGTGCAAAACGGGTCAATAGTAAGATTAGATGTGATATATCGTATCACTCATTATCTATTTCTCTTTAGACACAGAGTTATATAGATAAATATTTATTTTATATTCTTACATATTTATTGCGAGAACATGTTTATGTTTGCTTTGGTTAAATAACTACATATAGTTACACTATGATCGAAATATGTAGAAGGTTTAAGATTTTTATAGCTACCGTTCTGATAATAATTATTGTAAGTAATTTATAGAATTACTATTTTGATTTGTTTGGGAGGTTCGCTGCTCTGTATTTTGGCATAATATAATTTTACAAAGATAATCGTGTTTAAGTTACGACTTTAAAATTACTAACTGCTTTAAGTCATCATTACAGCTCAATAAGACCACTGCTGGACAAGCCTCCCTCAAGAATCGTCTTGGGGGGATATGCCATAATCGCCACGCTTGGCAGGCGGGTTGGCGATCGCAGTAAGATGGTCATAGTAATCAGAAGGAAGCTGCTGCCCATCCTTTGGTAGATGGGGTGATGATATTCTGATTCTGATATTTGTCGCCGTCACCACACTGCTTTAAGTATTCATATATAATACTAGTTTTTTAAACAAAGGTTCGAGTATAATAATAAATAAATTTTATTTATGTGATGAAATATTACTCAAGATTTTACGATTCAACATTTTTATATAGATCGTAGGACGTAACTGTTTCTGAACCAGATAAGTATGATCATTTAATGGCTTAAATTGCTTACATATTTTGAGTATTGTGATGACAAAGTAAAGAAAATAGGTAGAGCCTACTTAACAACCTTTAATCAAAATTTCCAACTATCGTGTTTTCCTTTTTAGGGTTCCGTAGCCAAATGTCAAAAAACCCTATAGATTCGTCATGTCACAGCCATTATTTTCCGAAAGTATAAGAGCTGTACTGTTGAAACTTGGTAAGTAGATGTATTCTGTGAACCGCAACATTACTATATAAACTAACAACGAAAATTGGTTTGAACAAAATCTAATATGTAGTTTTTTTTTAATGCGTCATAAATCGTAAACCGCAATTTACCTTTCATTTGATCAAGAAGAAGGAATGCCGGGGTCGGAAGGGTTCCGCAGCAGCAAGTGAAATACTTGCTGCTGCGGAACCCTTCAGGGGCGAGTCCGACTCGCACTTGGCCGGTTTTTTTATACTGGTGCATATATTATACAAATCATGTTCATAATTTACAAAGTAAAAGAATGATGAATAGCAATCCCACGAACATTTGATGTATCCTTGTAATGTTCAATGTAAAGGTTTCCAAATTTCTAATATGACGTTAATCCTGTAAAGCCTCCTTCAATGCTCCATGATGTAAGTCGAAATACGTCCAATGATCGTCATAGGCCCTCCCAACGATCTCTATAGTTGCCGGTCTTACAGTATCCGCATCCGACACCTACTCCCCCTCACATAATCATCAGTCCATCTTGTAAGGGGCCTGCCCATGCTGCATCTATCGGTTCAGTTCACTGCCTCACCAGACAATAAATCCGTGCGGGAGCTTACCAAATTAGACTATAATCTGAGAAATCCACGCCAGAGGGCGAGGTGCTGTCCAAAGAAGCCCTTTGGGATTCGAAATTCGGCTCAGAGCGGTCATTGAACCATCGTATGACTAAGCAGCCTCATATTTCTCCAAAAATATTTCACCACCGAAATTACATTAACTATATTTATTTACTCATAAATATACGGGCAGGTAACTCAAACGCAATCTCTATGCTAACAAGAACGCGCGTTATCGTATCTGTATGGTCTGTACCGGTATCTTTTGCAAAACACACAGGGTGAATATTTTACACATTTTGTTTTACGTCTCTACGTATTCACGGTAAATAAACATTTCGTTGAGATTTTTATTTGCTATGTTTTTTTGCTGGAAGTGGCATTGCTCTTGAAATGTTTCTAACTAGGCCCTTGGGTTTGGTTTTACAGTTTTCGATAAGGGATTGATAATGAGGAGATAGCAGGGACGTGCGTCTTGTAGTGGCATGTGTTTCTTAGAAAGTTAAAGTTCACCAATGTTTTATTTGTTAATCGTTTCATTGCAGGGCTTTTTTAACATGACGTTTACAGTTAGCCTAGGAAGCTTTCCCCAACCGCTTTTATTTTTCTATGAAACAATTCACCGAAATATAAGGGCGAGTAAGACTGAACTTTTTTATAGACTACCTACGCTCTACGGAAATTAGTCCTTGATGCGCAGGATGCTTTATAAACATATAATTAAATGGCGCAATGTATATCCAGACTCAGAACTACAAATTATTGGTGACAAAAATAGTTGTCTAGCCCGGGAATCGGTTCCGGGACACGAAGTGGCGAGGCAACTATCTTAATAAAACATGAAAATTGGTATATGGTGAACATTGACATATATATTTCTGCACGACTGAGTTTGTAGTCTTATGACCATTGTTTTCGTATTAACGTGAAGCTCAAAAACCTTTTTTATTTACATAGTTGTATAAAGACCGTAAAACACGTGATCTACTGCTGTAATAATAAAAAAATTTCACATCACATTTGTAACAACACATATATACAACACACACACGTATACATACACACAATATGTGAAAAATTATTATTAGAAAATATCTTTTCAATCTTTCGAATCGCACATTCTTATGCAGGACTACTCTATTTCAGTGCATGGTAGTCTAAACTATGGCAAATATATATACGCTTTAGATTATTGCCTCGTTGGACTAGAGATAGCGTGTTCCACCGCTGGACCAGACCTCTCCTCGGTTGTGCTGGCTAGCACTTACCTTTAGCTAATCATAGTATAGGAATTGAGAGTGTTTTCGTGATTGCACATACGTCGCACCAATATGTATTATTTCCATTCAAATTAGCCACTAACATAACATTCAATCAGAAAGACTCTATAGAAAGATAATGTCAATCCATCTAGCTACTGCGAAACTCCTTAAATGATTAAAGAGGTACTTCAACAACTTTGTCATTATACAGCAGGACGTCTACGGGCGGCAAGCCTTTGTCAAAAGGACGAGGCCACTGACCAGCCGAAGGCCATTTTGCCAAACAATAGAAAAAGAAAGTTTTTTATATTTCTTTGCCCAACGGCCAGTTTCTCACCGTGTGTCCGAGGCTCTTTTCTCTACATGTTTTAACAAAATCTCATAATCTTTTACGGAGACCATGAGGCTATTTATACGAGTGTGCTTATAAACAATCTCGCTCGTTTATATGTAGGATAAGATTTTCTAAAATGCCTTATTAAAATAGCTTGGCTTTTGTCCCACAATATTTTACTATAAGTTCTGATACAGGGCCTCAGTTCAAAGCCGAGAGATTATTTCTGAACATACATATCGTAAACTACTACTGATATGCGTCGTTACCTATCTTATCCTTCTGATAAATGAATTTATATACCAAATCCTATCATTGACTATCAGGCTCATAATATAAAGCGTTTAAATTATATAAAGTCTGAAACAAAATGCACTTACAATCTGCAATTGAGAAAGTTTCTTTATGTTGTCAATGGCCACAAGTGGTTTTGTATTTCATTGCCTTCAATAAGTAAATGTAAGTTTGTGTATCTTCTGTTCAATGTTTAATGTATTCAGATAAGCGTGTTTTATAAGGATTTCTTTTAAACTTATCTATTTTCATAAATCTTTTATTATGCAAACAAAATCATAATTATGCTGATCATTGTGCTCTGTTTTATTATCACTAACCTTTCTGTCTTTCAAGTTTGATTCTCTCCCGGCAAAAAACACTAACATGTCATGTCCTGATTTGAAAGGTCTTTAAATTACAGCCACTTTAAGATAACATAACAACTTGAGTCCAATAACTGATATGACCCTTTTCATCGAGGAACAAACGAAGGGATACAGGTAAACAAAAAATCGGTTACCCATTTATAAGAAAAATAGATACACTCGGCCGTTCGTCCGATCGTAAAATTGATCGGCACAAATTTCATCGTAACGCCGACGTGCGCATTCATCAAAAAATATAAATACCTACCGTTGTTAAAACATAGAGTAGTAAAATTCCAAGACATGGTCGACATCCTGTTTTCCATTTTACAATAATTACTATTTCGTTTGTAATTATAGAAATTTATTATACACAAAAATTGTTACAGAGGATATTAACATTGTGCGCATATGCTTGCGCGGTATACATATGTTTCATTGATGTATCTGATTAATTTGTTAATCTTGATAATATTCAGAAATATAAATACATTTATGTAAATGGGCTTTAAATTAGAGGCAAAATAATAATGTGTAATATGATGTAAGTTAACTATTTTTTTTGATCCGCTTGATCTCACTTATGTATTAATCAAAATTCATAGATTGCTAACAATTTCGTAAGAATATTAAAAATTTTATTCACATAGACTTTAAAAATCTTTTGTATTAGTCAGAACATTAATAATAATTATATTACAAATTAACTACTTATATATTAATTATAGGTACAAATAGATTATTACATCGTGACTTATATTTGATCATACGGAATCATAATTTAATTCATCATAGTCATGGTTTAGTTAAATGTATTATTATTATTATTCTGACAATCTGATTCACTCCAAATGATAACCGGTCATTTATAGAAAAAATTGCAAAAATGCGGTATGGATTGCTTAATCTTCAAATACTCTCACGATGTTTAAAAACCATTTGCCACTTCTTAAAATTTACTTTTCTGTGGTTAAGAAGATACCCAACAGCGAATATGAGCGAAAACGATTGATCATTATTCATTCCTTTAGCTGACAGATTGTGATGTGAAACACTTCGGCGTAATAACTTTAACACGCTTCACCGTCTCTGATAGATGTTTGGCGGAATACGTTAACACGTGTTTTATAATCTGTATTTTAAATTGAATAAGGTTGCGGAAAATAATCTGATTTTTGTCTGACACTTGCCGCCAACGCCAGCCCACTAAGACATACTAAGTTTGAATGTTAATAATTATATGGAAATTGTATGTTTTCATATTCAAAAATCAAATTCAAGGCAATCAAGACTTTTTTTACTATTACTATTACCATTTTTTACAAAGAGATTAGAAGACAGACAAAGAGAACTTACAATACACGAATATAAAATCTTATTTAATAAAAACGAATTTCTTCAAGTTAAATACATAGGTAAATTAAATATATAATCTTGAACAATGTTACGGAATCATTCGTATAAGAGTCCGAATCTCACTTGGTCGGTTTTATATATGAAAAATCTTAATACGGTTGTAAGTAAATATGCATCAGGCACTTTATATTATTTATTTAGAAACTATACACCATGGACATTACACAATGCAACTTAACAATTCATTCATGCTAAAGTACTAGTTCGGTGTGATTTTCTTAGAATTATTTCCTAAGTTTGAGTTCCAAATATGTGTAGAATATCTGTCATTCTATCATATCTTGTTATATACCTTTTATTGTTATACATTCACTACTATAATAAATTGGTAACTAGTCGCCTAAACAGTGTATTTCTTTAAATTCCCATACATATTTGGCAAGTCGAGATAGCCTATTGTTTAGACCGTTGATCTGCAAAAGTTCAAAACAAGGTGCGAACTGCCGACTTTTTGGATTCAGATAAAATTATTACTTAAAACATGTATGCCGGAGAGATCTACAAAAATGTTCTTGTTGGCATGTGAGGTATGCCAATCCGCACAAAGGCTGTGTGATGAACTATGGCCTATGCCCGGTCATTGCGGGAGTAGGCAAATTACTTTCCCTCTGTAGACAGTTTCTTTAAACTTTTCTTTAAAAAAACTTTCATTAAAAAAGTCGACGCCCGCACTAGGGAATCTAATCCCTGTGTCGCGGGGTACTTTTATAAACATATAATAGACGGACACGAATTACATCCAGACACAGAACAACTATTTGTGGGTCACACAAATAGTTGTTCGGCGCGGGATCCAAACCCGCGACACGAAGCGGCGAGGCGACTGGCTTAGCCGCTGCGCCACACGTGCAGTCAGAGTAGGGCAGTAATAGGCTGCACAATTATTAGGCATAAAGAGTTAGCAAATTATTCACGGTCAAATTCTGTCTAGCTTTACAGTATATAGAACCGATTTCAAAAGTATATAACGTGATTTTTGTGTTGATTGCAGACAAATTTTGAAAACTCTTTATTCAAATGGGAACAAAAATATCTTGGGACATTTAACATTGTCATCTGATCCCAAAATAAGTAGAGCCTGTACAGCAACCAGACAACTGACAAACATACTTATTATATTTCTAAATATATGAACCTTATAGGCAACTATATGTTTGAGCCGTTTGGATTTGGACGCTGGGGCCGTGGGGTCCAACCGCTTTAACACTTTTTCGTGATATTTCAAAACGTCTGGTTGATGCTTCACATGATCAGAGGGCTGACCAATACTAAGGTCAAAGAATTAGCATTTGCCATTCAACGTGGCAATGCTGCCAGCCTTCTGGGGACGTTCTCGGTTCAAAGCGATGTCGACGAATTTTTTGACTCATAAGCTCCTTAGTAGCACATTTTATGTATGTATTTATGTTTCTTTATATTATAAGTTAGGTTATTTCAATAATAATTGTAAATACTTTGAAGAATAAACAAAATCTTAATCTTAATCGTAAGTATTCAGACTTACGTATTATAGATAAACTACACCCAGACACAGAACAAATAATCGTGCTCATCACACAAAGATCTGTCCTGGAATTGAGCCCACGAACTTTGGCTTAGCAGTCAGGGTCACTAACTCCTAGACCAACAGGCAAGTCAATGGTTACGAAGATTGTCCCATATAAATCGTTGGTTATAAGGAAATATTTACGTCTTTCTTTATCTTATGGGCAGTGGTTACCCTGGTAACTGAGTTGTTCAAGCCGCCCAGTAAGCCTCTGATATGGCTTATCGTCTAATGACAACAACCGGGACCGACAGCTTAACGTGCCCTCCGAAGCATGGAGACGCTAAAAAACGCCATGAGTGCCTGAATATTGAAGCTGATTGTATGTTTTAAAACAATATTTCTTTATCAATACACGTAACAGATGGTTCCTAAAACACCGTAGTAATTACATCATAGGTAACGTCTGCTTTTGTCTCGGATAATGATGGATGACCATCCTTGTCAAGATGTGAGAGCGCGACTAAACTTAGATACCTACGATGTTATTAAAGACCCGAGGCCCGAGGCGCTCATGGATGCTCTCATCAGTGCGTAAGTGATTGGCGAGGTTAAGTAACTAGGCTTGCGGTCAGTCAATAGATGGGTGACCGCCAAATTGGTTTAATAATCTTAGCGTCTCCGTGCTTCGGAGGGTACGTTAAGCTGTCGGTCCCGGTTGAAGCCATTAGGCAACAGTCGTTAAGCCGATCAGAGGCATACTGGGCTGCTTCAACAACTCTAACAATAGGATAACCACGGCCCATGTCCCGACCATCTGGGACATGGTGCAAAAGGGGGGTACCGAAGCAGCATACCCGCGTTCCCGGGGCTCCTCCCATCAGGCGTCAAGAGAAGTCCACGGCAGGTAGGTTTAGTCGGTGCGAGTCCGGCATACCCATCCGCAGACACTTTTTGCGGGTGGCATGCATAGGCATTCCCCCTGCCTAATCAAGAAAAATGGATAACCACGACCCATACGATAAGTAATTAAGACTTCAAATTGTTCCCCCTCAAAGGGATTGGTCTGAAACGCAATCGTAAATTAAATTTTTACATGAAACAAACTGTAAGTTCGAGAACAGAATTATGGTGATGTATGTCTTTCGGTCTTTCAGCTTTTTCAGCTGTGTAAATGGTGTTAGTTTTCTCTGTTCGTCATTATTTCAGTAATAAATTATAATCTCTCAGTTATAAAAGCAAGTTGGATCCCTCACCGAGAAATCTTTGTCGTATAGAAATGTTTAGTCAGACATATTATATGTAGGTACAGACGCCAGCACATCAAGCTACCCCAATCTGTCAAATTTCCCCAATTTAAAGTGAACCTTATGCCTATTTGATAAAGTTGAAAATCTATAAAAGAAATTTGTCAGGCTGGGTGTGCTGTTTATTAAACGATTTGTGACAACTTAAAAGTACTAGTCAGAAACATAGTTATTCTTCCCTGTCATATGTATGCTACTTTTTAGCAAGCTCCCAAAGTGGAGATTCGAACCCGAAATAGAGTTGTCTTAAACGCGGCTACCTTTTAGTCAGTGGCTTTATATTGCCAGACGGCTAGAGCCCACGCTCGTCTCTATTGTCAGAGGAAGTAGGGAAATAAGAGTTTAAAAAAAATAACATATGAAAATATTTAAAAATCATAGATTTTCAAATAACTAAAATAATAAATAAAAAAGGTTTTCTATTCACGTAGACTAAAGCGCTTGTAAATAGTCAGAACATGTTGGTAGTAATATATGTAGTTAAGAAGTTATGCATAATTATTTCTCTTTACATATAGATACTTTGGTACACGGATTGTAAAAAACATTTATAAAATTTATTTTATAATAGTAGATAATGATGTTTAGGTTTAATTATATAAATTTATAGTTTAAGCTATATTTTACTACATATAGTCGGAATGGTTCTGTCTATATTATGGTACGAATTCAATATTATTATTATGACGGAACTTACTTTATACCGACGACGGTCGCGCTTTAATGCTACCACCGGATCCAATGCGCCCCAACTGAGAAGACCTGAACTGAGAAGATTTCCAAATACCATTTAAAACTCTGATAAGATAACATTTTTTTAATTTGTGTAACATAATTATGTGAGTTACAAGTTCTCACTAAGAATAATATAATTTAAGTTTTGGTTTATAAAATATGAAAATTAAATTTACTTTCCATTTCAAACTTCACATTTGTCTACTTACAAAGTAAATTAATGAATGAATATTACCAAATTTGTTTCTAGGAATTTAGTCCGGCCTTGAAAAAACAAAACCATGTACTGAGTCTGGATGTACTATGTGTTTAATAAAAATGCAACTCATGTACACAACTCATCCAGATATCGAACAACTATTTATGAGTCCCGTAAACACCCTGGGTGTAGTACGCGGGAATCGAGCTCGGAAAGTGTGGCCAAAATAGTAATATATAACTGAAATACTTAATAACTGCGCCTCGCGTTACAATGAGGTTTTCTATTCCATACATAGATAAGAAATATTACAAGAATTTATAACTTGACCAATAAGTACTAATTTAAAAAGTATGTGGCGTACCACGGTATGCCATCCTTATCATCATATAAGTCTACTGCTGGGTCAATGGCCTTCCCAAAGATCTTCAAAATGGCCAGTCTTGCGGTACCCGCATCCAGAGGCGGAAAAAATATTAAATTATAATTTTTAATAAATGTTATATCGAGATACAGCTACGACTTAGGAGAAAGTTGAAATCAACACATTATAAACCAAAGACCGTACCGTAAGTAGGTACTACACGACGTACTAATAAAATAGGCCTAAATTAGGATCTTATCTCATTTCTTATGGTTTCAATAAAAAAAAACAAAGTCACTAAACGACTTCCTGGACAATAAAACTCATATCTACAGCGTTTTATCTTAAAAGAATATGCCCGCCACCTCTGCTCCTATCAAAATTAATAACAAACTATTAATTTATCTCACGTCAACCATTAAGAGTCAGCTAAGTGACAAAAGAAAAACACGGATGCCGGCAAGGCATCTGTCTTTTCATAGTCAACTTAACTAAAAGGATTAAAATGATATCTTCCGTCGTCTGACGTTCTGACAGCCAGTGTGGTCTGCCAACCGTTAACAGAAACCTCTTTTGTTGAAGAATTTTGTTACCTTAAGCTTTTAATACCTTTATGCCATTGCTTTTTAATTTTAGCATTTTATAAAAGGGTTGATTTAATCCCGATTACGTGTACTTTGAAAACGTTTCGGATGTCTTTTGTTGAGTTTTTAGTCGCTTTTCATACTGCGGTAAGTTAACTTTGATTTCTTTCATAAAGTATATTTTTAATGGCATTCACCATTTTAGGTGTACCTTTGAAATCCTATTATCGTCTAAATCTTATTTTATTACTATAAGATACAATTAGCTTCAATAGGGCTACGTATTATATTTATTTAAGTAAACAAATTAAGGTAATAATATCTGCTTAATATTTGATTTATAGAGGAGTAGAACAACATCGCTCGTTGTAATATATTTCTATAAATTAGTTTATATTGATATGTATATTATTATATATTATCTATCAAACTTCCTCTACAAATTTTATTATTTGTGTCCAATATATTATATATTACACACACATAATAATATGTGTAGATGAAGTGGACGGAAAGACGTAACATTAATATAATATATTTCTAGAGATTATGTATGTATTCATACACACATATTTTATAATTTAATAACCACATATAAAAATTTATTTTTTTAATAATCTAACTTTTTTATTGGTAATCATTTCACCGGAAATCTTGACTAATTTAGTGAATTAAAATGTCTAAGCAGACCGCAACATCCTGATGTAGTTCCGTCAGATATAACATATTTATGAGAAGTCTTGGTAAGGCTTTAAATTGATCGTGTCAAAGCATGCGAAATATTCAAAGACTTAGAAGGTTTCGGCGGTTGACGCACAAAATTTCTCACAGTGACCGGAATTTTTAACAAAAAGCTGTCGTCTTAAATTACTTAGCAAAATTTTATAAGCTACGTCGGTTTTATTAATATTATGGTACATATTTTAATTGTTCTACCAAATTGAATATCTTGTAGACTCTTTAATTCATTACTTTCTCTAAAAAATAACTAGGTATATGTAAGTTTTCTAATATTAGTCCCGGAATCATCTAGGCTTAAGAATAAGTATGTAGGTATGTATTGCACATGTATAGCCTATGTCCATCTTGAATATGGTACCTGTAAAAGTTCAATTTTATTCATTTCAATTTTATTTTAAAGTTCAATTCAACCTTTGTCTTTTTATGATATTAGCCTAGTTAAGCTGTTAAATACTTTAAGCAAAAGGATACCTAGATCAATAATGAAATTGAGTAGGTATTTTTACTACTTTTTTGTATAGGCTTGTATTAATAGTATAAAATGATACTAAATATGATAAATAAAAAATAACGTTCAAGTCCCCAAAGCAGCTGATACCTGGTTTCATTCAAAGTTTGCGGTTTGGGAAACGTGCAGTCGATCGCTACGAAATCAGCTACGAAAAAATAATTTATTGTAATAAGTCGTCGTGAACATTCGCCACCGCTCGGCTCATCTCGCCCCGCGCCGCACCCCCTCGACCGAACGTATACACATCTGACTGCAATGCCTCTACCAATATTCAGTCGACTGGTAGCAGCGTCTGGGCACGGTCGCGCCACACGACGCTCTGAACGGACTTACGTTACGGTGAAAACACGCTTATCACCAATACGATACAACTTAAAACTTGCGGACTTAATAAAATATAACTACTTAAAATATATATTGAAAACAGTTTTAATAAAAGGACAGTGAATTTAAGACATTTTAAAAAGTGTACAGTTTGTGTGAAAAATTTGTTTACGTTGCTACGGACATTTAAAAATCGGATTTTTTATTGAAACTACGAGACATTATTATGAATAAAAATCCCACAAGGACTATTTGTTAAATCAACGTCGAAATAGTGTTAGTAAATTGATGGATACTACACATCCGGCAAGGGGACGCAATACACGGACGCCGACGGAAAAAACATGACACTGAGCCTTTCGTGTCTTGTTTTCTTTCTCCCTTGATATTTGATTTATTCTGCAATGGCTCCTCAACAAACTTTGTCGAGAAAACGTCTCTACCAGATCTTGTTTTGGTTTGTCATTGGCCTAAACGTCGCTGATCAGAGTTCATTGCCACTTAAATATGAAGCTCCTGATGATTGTCAGTGGTGGTTGAGAGGTCCTAATGATGCACATGAAGTTTCCTTGACATGCAAGTTACGCACGATAAACAGTGAATTTGATACTACGAACTTCAGTGTCATCCCTTCTGAACACACAACATCATTAAGAATAGAGTGCAATGAAGAAATGATGTATAAGAGCTCCCTGGACGATCGGAGTTTCGCACATCTGGTGAAGCTACGTGAACTTGTTTTAGATAACTGTAAAATTGGAAGATGGCCGCCTGGCGTACTCTCTGGTTTGAGAGACCTACGAAATTTAACGATCCGAACGAAAAACACGGAATGGGCCGCTATGAGTTTAGAGATAGCATCAGAAAGCTTTACGGCTGTTCGACAGTTGGAAAAGTTGGATCTCAGTTTTAATAACATCTGGTCGTTTCCCGAAAACTTGTTTTGCCCATTAACGAACTTAGTGTATTTGAACGTATCGTCGAATCGTTTACAAGATGTGAGTGATTTGGGATTTAGAGAGAGAGCAATGCATCAGGCACTAATAAGTGAACAAGATGGGCCACCCCCTTCGGCACCTACTATGTCACACGCGACTTGCTCGTTAGATATTGAAGTTCTAGATGCCTCAAGTAATCACTTTGTGCTGATGCCAGAAAATGGATTTATGGCATTGAGAAGACTAAAAGAGCTCCATATTCACGATAATGAAATATCTATGGTTGCCGACAAAGCTTTATCTGGATTAAAACAACTGCAGATAATTGATCTTTCTAACAATAAAATCGTTGCTCTTCCACAAGATCTATTCAAAGATTGTAGACCGGTTGTCAAAGAAATATACTTACAAAACAATTCTTTAAGTGTGCTTTCACCAAGTCTATTTGCTAACTTAGATCAGCTATTAGCACTAGATTTATCTAACAATCATTTAACAAGTGCGTGGATCAATGAAAATACTTTTACCGGCCTCATAAGAATGGTCCTGTTGAATTTATCAAACAATAGATTGACAAAACTGGATCCCAAAATCTTTAAAGATTTGTATACTCTGCAAATATTAAACGTACAGCACAACATGTTAGAGAGCATTGCAGCTGATACATTTTCACCGATGAATAATCTGCACACTTTGATATTATCTTACAATAAGATATCACACATCGACGCGTATGCCCTAAATGGCCTTTATGTATTATCTCTACTATCTATAGACAACAACCGCCTGGAAGAACTTCATCCGGAGGCATTCAGAAATACATCGTCTCTTCAAGATTTGAATTTAAATGGAAATCGCTTAAAGAATGTACCCATAGCGCTTAGAAATATGCGATTACTGAGGACTCTTGATCTTGGAGAGAATCAGATAACGTATTTAGAGGAACCCGGCTTCGTTGGCTTGCATAACGTATATGGCCTTCGTCTTATCGGAAATAAAATAGAAAACATAAGTAAAGATGTGTTTTCTGATTTGCCAACATTACAAATTTTAAATCTGGCGCGCAATAAATTGAAAAAAATTGACACAAACGCATTTGAAACTCTTACAAATTTACAAGCAATCAGATTAGACGCAAATCAACTCACAGAAATCCAAGGTCTTTTTGTAAATATTCCATCTCTACTGTGGCTAAATGTATCAGATAACCAAATAGAATGGTTTGATTACACTGTTATCCCTTCGGGACTTCAATGGTTGGATCTTCATAGTAATAATATCAAGGAATTGGGGAACAACTATCGTTTGGATAAAGAGCTACGTTTACAAACACTGGACGCAAGTTTTAACAAAATGACAAAAATATCGGCCTTCTCAATCCCCAGCAGTGTCGAGTTGCTGTTCCTGAATGATAATCAAATTACACAAGTTGAAGCCCAAACTTTTGTTGGAAAAACCAATTTAACGAGAGTCGATTTGTATGCAAATCAGATAACTAGTATGGATCTCAATGCGCTTCGCCTAACTCCGGTCGATCCGGGACGGCCGCTACCCGAATTTTATATCGGTGGAAACCCGTTTCAGTGTGATTGTACTATGGAGTGGCTACAACGCATCAACAAACTAGACCATCTGAGACAACACCCTCGTGTTATGGACTTGGAGAGCATTTACTGTAAACTATTGTATAATCGTGAAAGGACTTATATTCCGCTTATTGAAGCGGAATCATCTCAGTTTTTGTGTACATATAAAACTCACTGTTTTACGCTGTGTCATTGTTGTGATTTTGACGCCTGTGATTGTGAAATGACGTGCCCATCAAACTGTACGTGTTATCACGACCAACCGTGGTCGGCAAATATTGTGGACTGTTCCGCGGCTGGGTATTCGGAAATACCTAGCAGTATACCTATGGACGCTACAGAACTATATTTAGACGGTAATAACTTTGGTGGACTAACGAGCCATGCTTTCATTGGACGTAAAAACTTAAAAATATTGTATGCTAATAATTCTAATATTGACGCATTGTATAATAATACGTTTAGTGGACTAAAACGCTTAACAATATTGCATTTAGAAAAGAACAATATAAAAGAGCTGTTAGGATTCGAACTGTCACCCTTAGAAAATTTACGTGAATTACATCTACAAGACAATAAAATACATTATATCGATAACCGAACCTTCATGGAGTTGAGGCATTTAGAAGTGCTACGCTTGGAAGGAAATAACATTTACGGCTTCGCGGTGTGGCAATTCACGATGAATCCATATTTGGTAGAGATAAGTCTCTCTCGGAATCTTTGGTCGTGCGATTGTCAGTACTTACATAAATTTAGGAATTGGTTCAAAAATAATCTAGGAAAAGTGGAAGATGCCCAAAAAATAACTTGTGTATTTGACAATATAACTAATACAGTGGGACCTCTTATGGCCGATTTTAATTCAACAATTTGTACCAGTCATGTCGGTGGAAGTTCATTTATAATAGAGAATCAAGTAATTAATGACTATCTTCCCTTGCTTCTAATATCTCTGTGCGTGTTCATTACGAGCTCGGCATTAATATGCGGTGTGTTCTATTGGCGTCGTGAGCTTCGTGTATGGATTTACTACCATTGTGGCTTCAGAATGTGCTACAAAAGCACTGCATTTGACGATGAAGCCGACAAAGATCGTCTCTTTGACGCCTACATAAGTTATAGCGTGAAAGATGAGGCGTTCGTCGCTCAAATGTTAGCGCCCGGACTGGAATCCACCGACCCAAGTTTCCGGCTCTGTCTACATTACCGAGACTTCAACGCTTCGGCATACGTAGCGGATACGATAATAGAGGCGGTAGAATCATCGAAAAGGACGATAATAGTCCTCTCGAAAAATTTCATTAACAATGAGTGGTGTCGTTTTGAATTTAAGACGGCATTGCACGAAGTACTCAAAGAGAGACGAAGAAGACTGATAATAATATTGTTAGGTGAGCTTCCAAATAGAGATATCGATCCGGAGCTCAGGTTGTGTTTGAAAGCGAACACGTGTATAGAGTGGGACGATAGACAGTTTTGGCAAAAATTAAGATTTGCGATGCCGGACTTACGGAAGTGTCAGTATCACCGGTCGACAGTGAATATTTACGCTTCAGTGTCTCCGGTGGGGGCCGGGCGGGCGCCGGCGCCGCCCCCTCCGCCGCCGCCGGGCAAGCTTCCCCCTCTGCTCGGTGACGGGCTGGCCCTGTCGTCCACCGTGCACTCGCGCGACGCGCACCCCCACCGCATGCCGGCGCAAGCGCAGCTTTGGGCGTAGCGTATGCTCCAACGCAGGTAAACAGACACAAACTTACTTGCAACGCTTAAGCGTATTAGTCCAATTAAATGGTGATAATTACTTTTAGGTTGTTCGACTTTATATTTATTGTATAGTATAAGATCTACAAAGCCTCACGAATTTGCATTTACTTGTATAGATTAGGGTGAAGCTAGATTTTACTTTAAGTTGTTATGGAATATTTTTCCTGATTTCTGCGATAATAATTTATAATTACGGATTATCCGATGTAAATATAAATATATGTTAAAAATATTTCACTGGCTATAAATAATTATATTTCGGATCGCTTAAATATTATATAATGCCAAAGTTTAAAACTTATAGCTACTATGTACATTTAATAAGATACACATAAATATAATTAATGTCATTAAAGAGTCTGTAAATACATATGATGACACTGTATATAAAAATTGTAAATATGCAAATCAATTATTATATAAAAAGAAAACAAGAAATACACATTTTTTGAAATTTTATTTTGTTTTGTTTCATTTGTTTTTTACCTTTTGTTTTGAATATAATTTCGACATGTTCAGTAACAGACATAAACAGTATTGCTAAAATTGATTAGTTATATGAGGAACGTGCTGAACATTACTGAAACATGTCTTAACACAGTTGCATACTTGCAAACTAGAGTAACTACCCATTCGTCTACATGTTAAAACAGAAGCAGGTTCAAACACTAACTCAGCCAATATGCAAACAAATTGAAAGTCACTCTAGCAAAGTTCAGTGCGGGCAAATGGTACACAGAGTTAGTTCTTAGATCTATATTTTATACCTATCCATCTATCTTCATAGGAAGTTCTATGCAATATTGGTAGCTGCTTGTCCTTATACTCGTTATGTATGGATTTAACATTTAATTTTTTTTCATTATTAAGATACAACAGTTTGTCTTGATAGTTATGTTTTGTGCTACGTTAGATAGTCAGTATTAAAATAAAAGATAAAACTCATCTTGTTATTTTTCCATTTAACTATACAATACAATTATTTGCCAGGAGAAACTTGCGAGTTTCTCACCTTAATATACCTTTACCTAAATAACTTAAATCCTCAATACTATAAAAAAATGGATTTATTCAGCCTATTATTATTATTTTTAAGAGCAAGTCAGTAAAAAGGTATAGATTTTTTCGTATGACATATTGCATTCACCACGAAGTATAATATCTTAGATACTCTTTATACAATTCCAAGAAGATTCAATGTGGTTCATTGGGTATTTATTCAATTGAACTCGATAGTAAGTACTTAACGAATAAAATTGAATGTTAGAATGAATCAGCCCGTTAATAACAATAAGTTTTATTTACCAAAATCAGTCAAGTTACAGAAATTACGAAATATACCTGTTTAAAAATTTAAATCAATAAGCTATACATCATATTGAAACTACCTCTTAAAGTAAGCAATATCTATATAGGCGATAATTTAAGCAAGAAAAAATATATAGAATTTTTTTATATGGTTGATATAACTATACAAATATATAATAAGCTCTTGACAGAAATACTGACATAAAATATGTTACGTAGAATTATTTTCTATAGTACCTACTCGAACCATATAACAGTAACATATTATAACATAGTTCTAAATACTTTTCATTCGCCATTGAAAAGTTTCAATGGCAGTTGAAAAAAAATAAGTACTCCTTGGTAAGGTTCTCATTTCGATACGTATTCCTTTTTAATATTGTAAATTAAACAAATAACTTTTAATCATATTGTTGTCTTAAAATTAAAAAGTTCAAAATAAATCTTATGAACTAAATTATAATATTCGAAATTTAGTTGGTCTAAATTTCGGTGTTTTGTTTTTTAAAACTATTTTCATAAGATTTTGAACTTAATATAATTTTCAATGTAAAGAAACATCAACTGTTCATGTATTATATAAATGTCAACATTTTAATTACGTGATATGAAACTACTCGTACAATTGATTGACAAATATTTTTTTTTCTTTTTTGAGGGAATTTAATCTCTGTGTCGCGGGGTACTTTACAAACTTATAATAGACGGACACAAATGACATCCTGACTCAGAACAACTATTTATGTGCCACACAAATAGTTGTCCGGCGCGCGGCACGAAGCGGCGAGGCCACTGTCTTAGCCGTTGCGCCACACGTGCAGTAAAGTCAAGTCAAATAATTTCATCCTTCAGTACCCTGATTAACAAATTCTGAATTCAAATCTAAATGTTTGATAAATCTGAATACAGTACTTTAACGGATTGCTGTTTTTAATCATATATCATATAGCTACCAAAGTCCGGACTTAAGCAGATTGGAAGAGAAAATCTATTTTGGAGTTTATGGATCTTGCTCCTTAATAAATTTTATTAACAGTTATCTGCGTTTTAAGCTTATTTAATAATTTAATTAAAAATCCACTCACTTTACCGTTCCTTCCGTCCAACGGGAGATAAAAATATTTTGTACCTTTGAAGTTAGTAATCGAAATTCAATTTGTCACAATGAATTTCTGAAACAGATCTAGGTGGAAAAGTTTTGGTAGATGTTTTAATTAAAATAATGCAAGTTATAAATAGTTTGAAAATAGGGCAAATTTAATTGTTTTTTATATTTTCCAAGCCAAATATTTTAATATTTCGGTTTATGAAAAGATGCGTTACGTAAAATAGTTATCAACATACATTAACAGATATACGAATTGCAAAGATATTACGAAAAAGAATTGATTGCGTACTGATGCGGTCTTGCAATCACTAATAAACTTATTTTCGTGACTTATAAAGGTTACCTGTAAGAAATGGCTTACTTTATTATTTTATATATTGACCGTATCTAAATTTAAATTTACTATCAAAGTCATCTTACTCTATATGGCATATTATATAGTGTCATATGGTCCAAAGAAAAAGCCAAGATAATAACTTCATTCAAATAAGTACACCTAAATGGCTTCTTAATTCCTTCGATTTAAATTCCAAGAGCAGGTTTACTGAGAAGCCCTTTTATTTATTTGACTTGTAACTGAAATGGATTCAGGGAAAACATCGAAACTAAACACTATAAACCTACACCGAAATGACGCTACAAATAGTCACGCTTCAATACCGACAATCTTTTCGTAGTTATGGCTGTAGCAAAAGTAGGTAGTAAGAAGCAATTCACCCTTTGACTTTGCAGACCATTTTCTTCCCATTTTGAACACACACAGCAATAAATTCTCATATTTTCCACCCTATAACGCTATTCCACTTACTAGTACCGCCATCTAGTCGTGAACTCATGAAACTCCTATTATCTCTTTGCGGACGAATCAAATCGAAATCAACATCAGTTATTTTTGTCATTCGCACCCTTATCAAATGAACGTAGATGGGTCAGTTTGGGGATGCCATACGTTGGGGCTTTCTTTGGATATAAATATGGCACAAGTCGCCTAGACAGCTGTCGTAATCTTTTAGTGAGCACACCGCAAACTTTATTTAGCGAGAAAACAATGATTTTACAATTGGGATAGTCTAATTTCTTATCCTTGTACATTTCTCAGTTTGCTTTTGTGTGATTTGCCATCTATTTTCTTTAATAAATAATTGATGTTTACTTGTCCACGATTACTAACTACTTGTCGTATAAAAATCTTATCCGAAGAGACCAAATCTCAAATTCTTGCAAAGCAATCTATTAAGATAAAAAATAATCTCTAATTGGGTACCTCAGAACTAAAACAATTAATTTGCTTATAAAAAGTGTATTAGAAACGAGTTTTATTTTTAAACGATCAAATTAAATTCCTTTCCCGACACAATATCTGTCTTCTTCTGTCAACAAAATCTGGTGACGCTAGTATACAAGTAATGGGAAAACTTGTTTGCTACTGTGGGCAATGTGCCGAGTAAATTTATGATACGAAGAACTCCTTATGACAGGTTTATGCGAAGTAACCTTTTGCGGAGGGTCACAATTGTTGATTTTTGTTTGATTTCGTCTGTTTCAATTTAAGACCACGATTTATTACTGCATTCAACGGGGTTATTCGTTTGGTAACACGATAAAATTAGTTTAAGAGTAATTTATATGTATTTTTATGTTGTCGTATCGAATAAACGTAGGGTCAAAGATTATGCTGAGCATAGTTTAGCATAAAAATTACCAGATTCTGAAAGAAACAGTTTCGTGACCTATAAATTAACTTTTTAACGATGCAAACTAAAAATATTGACACTTACATTCGTCGATTCAACCTATTCTGCTTTTCAATTATACGTTTTATTGGGACGTTAGTCCTGGCTTTAATCGTAATTCTATCAAAATTATTTTGTAGTTCATGATTTGCAGTGACCGCAAACGACGGGTCGTGTGTTTACGACTTTATGCATAACAATAATAATGATTTGAACGAGCAAATCATTATTGGTTTGGACGATTAGATAATCCCACAATGCTTTAATATTATATCGCTTAAATAATATGTTACGTTATACAATAGTATAATGACGCTGCCGCAATATAAATAATATATGTAGTGGTTATGATGTTTTTATTTTCTGTTTCTAAATATATTGAATCATACTATATAAAACGTCTACAGACAATAAACTGAGCAGATGACAGAGAATTACGTTAAGACCTAACCTTCTGTACCTACCTACCATACCCACTTGGGTATGTTTCATGTATATGCTGAAACCGGTAGTAAAGGAACCTACTGAGTTTGTTTTGCTGGGTCTTTCAGGTGGAGCGCATTGGAATCGGTAGAAGGATTACAATGCAAACGTTGTTATACACACAAGCTCTTATCATACTAAATTTTTTTTTTACCTCAATATAGTAAGAACCGTCCATACAAGATGTAGCTAAATATATCTTAAATTAATAATTCTTAATAATTTATTAGTACATAGCATTAAATATATATCGTTAACTTTTAACAATACAATCCATCTCAAGCCTACTCGGGTAAAAAATATTTTTATTGTTTTATAGGGTTCCGTAGCCAAATGGCAAAAAACGGAACCCTCATAGATTCGTCATGTCTGTCTGTCCGTCCGTATGTCACAGCCACTTTATTCCGAAACTATAAGAGCTGTACTGTTGAAACTTGGTAATTAGATGTATTCTGTGAACCGCATTAAGATTTTCACACAAAAATAGAAAAAGAATAATAATTTTGGGGTTCCCCATACATAGAACTGACATTACCATGTAAACTAACAACGAAAATTGGTTTGAACGAGATCTAATGAGTAGTTCTTTTTTAATGCGTCACAAATCGTAAACCGCAATTTACCTTTTATTTAATCCACTGAAATACTTGCTGCTGCGGAACCCTACATGGGCGAGTCCAACTCGCACTTGGCCGTTTTTTTTTAATTTAACTATAAATGCTACATTTACGTTATATTGAAACATTATGGGGATGATAGCTTTGTTGTACTTCTTATTTTGTTTTAGGGCCTATGCACACCACGTTTTTTAAGCGCGCCGTTGACGCGCGTTAATAGCGATACAAACGGGCGTTAGCATCGCGTTTGTATCGATACAAACAAAAACAAACTACTATGTAGGATAAAAGCGCGCCGTTGTCGAGCCGTCCTCGTCGACGCGCGTTTTAGAAACGCGCGTCGACGACGACGGCTCGTTTATAAAACGTGGTGTGCACAGGTCCTTAGTGTTCAATTTGACTCTAATATTAACTTTTACTCCCAATATAAATGTTTATTTAAGTGTTCTTAGGAATAAAAGCTATTCTATCAAATATAATGGACTTTTACAAATGAATATGTCTACATGACTTATATGGACCCAAAATTGATAAAATATCTTTTAGTAGCTGCTAACTTTTGAGAACTTAAAATTAACTATTTACTAAAACCATATGAAGTCGAATCAATTTGATCTTGGTGTCGCTGGCCGGGATTTCCCCAGGGCGTCTTAACGGGACTAGATTTTACCCGGGATATAGAAAAACTAAAGTTTTTTACATATCGGACAAGGAAAAGTTGGATTTGGTGAGTGAATTTTGGGTTCGAATGTACACATACATAGGTATGTTTGAATGAAGTTTTCAATTTATCTTTAACTTTAAAGGGTTTATTGATACATTTTCCATTTAACTGCAAAGTAAAATCCATTACATACAGTCATCATGTCAGCCAAAGTACGTCCATTGCTGGACAAAAGCCTCCCTAAAGAATGGGGGGATATGCCATAATCGCCACGCATGGCACACGGGTTGGCGATCGTAGCTTGATGGTCATAGTTCACAGGAAGTGCCCGTTCTCTGGTAGGTATTCCCTCGGTCAATGTCCACGCCGCCCACGGGATGAGATGGGGTGATGATATTCAACGCCGTCACCACACAGCATAACATACACTATTGAAACACTAAAGAGACTGAGTGACGTAGGTTCAGAATTAGTTTAATTAATCCATGTGACTAATCCCTCCCTCTTACCCACCACTGCAACTCCTGTAATCCAAGATCAACAGGCACACAATGAAATGACACTGAGCGGCGAAGCTCAAGCATGTCCCGGGGAATGTCTTCAAATTTCTTGTATCAGAAAGAAACAAAGATGAGTTGGAAAAAAAGTATTTCCACTTCCCTCCAGAGTAAAGTAGGAGACAGAATGCTATAACGGGGCTAGAGCATCATAAAGTAGAGGGAATTGCAACTAGAAAAATCAGCTGCAAAAGCAACAATGGAAACATTTTAAGGGGCTTTTATAATAGAGCAGATATCATTGATACAATTAAAGACCCTTTGCCCTCTCCTCCTGCCTGTATAAATTTAAATTAGAATTTTTATTTATTACGTCACGCAAAATAATGCGCAACGCATAATAATTACAGCCCAAGTAACTGGTCAAAATAATATCAGTTCAGTATGTTTTTGGCTCCATCCATAACAAACAAATGAACATACGAAATATTAAATATTTTATGTATTATAATTAGTGCAGAAAACAGTAAGAGTTATTCAAAAATTTGATCTTCAGAACGTTTAAAAAATACATCACTGTATATTTGTTATATATGCGTACCTAAACTATTGATACGATTCCGATGAAATGTGGCATTATGACGCATACCAATGCTTAAATGTCAATTGCATTTAAACGTAATAATATTTATTACTACTTTATAAAATATAACGTATGTGTTATGCGGATATACAAGCTATATTACTACAAAGTTTCATCAAAATCCGTTTAGTAGTTTTGCGTGAAAAAGTAACAAACATCCATATATCCATACTCAAAATTTTGTATTTATAATATAAACCACATCACCAAAGCACATCCTACTATATATATATATATATAGTAGGATGTGCTTTGGTGGTTTCTAAAAAGATTTTGTGATCAAGAAATTGCATTACTTCATAAAGTACTTCGAGCAGTTCACAAATTAATATGTTTATGTGATATTTTTTGGGAATTCTTTCCACAATAATATTAAATAATGTGACTAAAACATATTCCTCTTAAATCACAACTCTCATATTAGATCATAAACTGAGAGCAGTCCATTTTTCATTAGCAGGTTGCTCATTAAAATTCCGGACAAACCTTTGTCCGAAGGCAGGAGCATCAATACACGTCCGAACTTTAAACTAAACAATAAACGTATGATAATAATTAATCCAATATTTTGGGTCCAGCCGCGGACACCCGCCATAATGGAATTAGTTTCGTAATTAACTTACTTTATCGTTAAAAGGGGATACTGAGTACTTATCTGGTGAAAATTCAAGTTTCATACATTTGTATGTTGAAATGGAAATTACGGAACCACACTAGTATTTACAGCAGTTAAAGGGACGAAGGTTTAAGCAGTTTGCGGTACTATTAGACATAAATACGGCCAAATGTTGAATGTATTAAGGGATGGGGATGCGTTGTTTGTTTATTTTATTTTGTATTAGGTTTTACTTACACATTTGGTATTTTTTGATAAATTATACTTCTGAAAGAGGTTCTTGGTTGAAATATTATCAGATATAAAATACTATAGGTACTTGCAATTTCAGAAAGCACATAATCTAATCATACATACTTTATTAAAAGTTTACAATTGTCGCTTGAGAAATAATTATTGAATATTTTTATAATTTTGTGTTCAATACGAATTAGTAAACATTCTTTAATTTAAGGCATTATCTTCAAGCCTTAAAAATTTGTTGTTACTATAATTTTTTTATTTACTAATGTACACTTTAAAATGACTGTACAAGGCATTAATACTATGTATTTTCAATCTTAATATTTCGATACAATACTTAAAGATAATGGCTTAACAAGAAGTAAAGGTGAAGGTAAGGCACTTCACGGTAGGGTACAGAAAATGACGATAACACATAAATTTAAACTTTTTACGGAATAAATGAATTTCGAATTTAAAGTATTTACCAACCTTGCAAACCGGCCTGTCAATGATTAACTAATTATTATAACTCGCAATAACTGTTTTTGTTTATATTACTTAGTAAAACTTCTATATAGACATATAAAAGTTTTAGTCTAGACTACCCGTGCGAAAGCGCGGGTGGATAGTTATTACAGATTAGATCCATATCCAAAATATTCACTTAAAATGCGTATACATCCTAACAAAGATATTCACCCAACATAACAAAATACGGGTACACATTCCTTTGATGTTTAGTCAATGTCATTATAATATGTAGAAATTCCAAAGGCACTTCTACTTAAGATATTGGCTTACTTAAACATGTAGGCTTAACAAAAGACCCATCTGCTGGAAAATGCCATATGGTATGACAAAAGACGCATGCGCAATTTAATAGCATCCTAGTAAAAGCAACGGAGTCCTTTGAATATCTTCTAAATACACAAGTATGGAAAAAAGTACGATGTCATTCGATAATCCTTTACGCACTAGAGATGTCACCGGCACAGATCAGCTTTCGTCCTACAACGGTGGGTTTGCGTAACTCAATACATTTATAACTGACGACATTCCATCACAAACGTAAATCTTAATAAGTACGTAATAAGATCCATTATTGGTTGTTGATGAAATGTCAACCACAGACCACAGAACGTTGACAATCGAGGACAAAAGCATCAGATAATATACCATCCCTTAATCACATGCACCGTTGCTTCCAAAAAAAAGTATTCGGTAGTTCCAAACATTCGTGCATTCGTATTTGTCCGTTCACAAATCTATTTAAAAACATCTATTTGTACATTTACAACCAGCTTACAACATACTCTCGAGTAGAATTTGTTGTCAAAATGTTAAAACTTCGCTCGGATTGTAAACGGTCGAGTGTCGTGTTCTAAATTTGTATCGTTTCAAAGAATGTTCAAAGCGCGTTTTGGTAATACAATAGATCTCTGGTACTGTTAATTTCCCTGAGAATTTCGTAATTCCGTGCACTTTTTAGTGTCGTTAATTCAATCTGGAACTTGGTAAAGAATTTGAATAGAGTGTCAGCCATGAGAAATTTCGGAGCGCAGTAAATAGCTCCGCAGAGAGACCGTCATTATGGTAAGTTCATTCAGACTTTCCCAACATTAAAGTTGTAGAACATTTTACTATCCTTCCAATAATATTTTATCATTCATAAAATAGTATGGAAGGATATCTAGCATCAGCGACGGGATAGTTGGCGTGGTTGGTTAATGCTTGCTTTTCACGCCGCAGGTCGTGGGTTCGATTCCCACCCAGGACAGATATTTGTTTGCTCTAACATGTATGTTTGTCCAATGTCTAGGTATTATTATGTATATTAATTTGTATTTACAAAAGAAAAGTAGTATATATATATATATATATATATGTATATATGAGCCATGGAAATCAGTTATCTGATTTCCATAGCTCTCCTTAATTTGGGATCAATTGGCCGTGTGTGAATAATGTCCCAGGATATTATTATTATCATTTTTAGGGGTTCCATGCTCAAAGGGTTATTACTAAGCCTCCGCTGTCTGTCCGTCTGTGTGTTTTTCAGCGGGCTGTGTCTCATAAACTAGAATAAGTTGACAGTTGAAATTTTTACAGACTTTGAATTTTTTATGACACTATAAAAACAAATGCAGAAAATTAAAAGATTAGAAATAACAATTTATGCGTGTGCAAGTCCGATTCGCACTTGATCGATTTTTAATAAATATTTTTTCTGTGAAATTTCATATAAATATTTTTTAATTTAAGTATTTTGTAGCTATCTTTAAATCGGTCGTACAAAATAGTTAGTACTTCACCTAAACATGAACTACATACGTGAAAACATTTACTCCAAGTTGATCAAGGTAAACAAAACCGAAAAATGTTTAAAACCTTAAGGGTTTTGCATCCCTCAATAAACTATTATTGTATTGTCTGATACCCACGTTTAACGTCCAGAATTTTTGCGTTATCATGATGAAATTTTCGTACGCTGTAAGATTCATTGCTACGCATTTCGTTATACAGTAAATCCGTATTAAGATACAGATTTACTCTATAATGTAGTGCGTTGTAATTAATCTTCAAATGGGGGTAGATTGGATTTATTTTTGTATTTCAAGAT
Source organism: Pseudoips prasinana (assembly GCA_951640165.1). Classification (NCBI taxonomy): domain Eukaryota; kingdom Metazoa; phylum Arthropoda; class Insecta; order Lepidoptera; family Nolidae; genus Pseudoips; species Pseudoips prasinana. The sequence goes on from OX621244.1 coordinate 15,773,535, forward strand.
ATACGGACTCATTGCATGGGGTTATCCATATTACATTGGATTTAAACGATATAATATGGTAGGCTCAAACGGAAATAGTGTGATGACCTGAAAGACGGGAAAATCTGGAAAACCAAGGGAGAGGCCTTTGCTCAGCAGTGGGACTCAGATATAGGCTAGTATTTATTTATTTATTTATAAATGACACACCATCGACAGTTCACAATGCAACTTAAAATTGTTTTTATGTTTAAACAAAAGTTCTGTGTGATTTGCAATAGGTATTATAACAAAACAAAAACTTAAAAAACTATATTACCTAAAATTTGGTTTTAAATTAAAGAAAGAAACTAAAACTAGTAAAACAAGGTTAACATGGATAAATTAATGAATGATGGAAGTTAGATCATTGTTATATATAAAAAAAAACATTAAATTTAATAAATATATATTCATAGAAACAACATTAATTGTTTAAGTTTGACTAAGAATAAACAGTATGAAATAGTAGCAGTTTTCTTTTAATTTATTCGATTCGCAAGACATTAAGCTATAAAATTATATTTTTTGTCAGATCTGGTCGTCTTCTGGAAACCAACGGCATCTAACCTTTAAAATACATATTATAGACAACAGTATAAATCGATTTTAAAAAGGCATGGATATTTTTCTTTTGATTATCATAATAACACTAGCGGTCATACTGATATTAAAGTTATTTTTTATTAGGTACAATTTATCCCATGCAAATGTCTAATATCCTTTAGACTGGCAACGATGTGGCGACGACCGAAATTTGACCAGAACAATTCGTATGTCAGCCCCTTAGCTCATAGCTAGATGCTCTCACCAGTTCGCACTCGATCGGCGAGGTTAAGCAACTAGGCTCGAGGTCAGTCCATTGATGGGTCACCACCAAAGTGCTTTAATTTCTTAGCGTCTCCGTGCTTTGACGGGAACGTTACGCTGTCGGTCCCAGTTGTAGTCAACAGTCGTTAAGCCATGTCACAGGCCTACTGGGCGGCTTGAACACCAATAGGTAAGTAAGTAATTAAGCCCCATTACTCGCTATTCATTTTATTCGGGATAAAAACTCACATATTTACTAACCAGCACCTGAATTCCAATATATTTTGTACATTAATTGAGCGAAACTCCTATAAGCAAATGAAATGAAACCGTATTAAATTTACACCACGCGGGTATTATTAAATTAGACTATGAATCAAAACGCCCCAAGTGTACGTACCGACCTTTATTTGCGTAGTAGTCAGCTTATGAATAGTATATTAAGCCTATCCCGAGCACAGTATATGGTTAAGATAACCCAGAGATGGCGTTTACTAGAACCGAGTGCCAATAATTGACTATCAAACTTGATATATAGCTTTCTCGGCGGCTTGACGGCGATAGTTGGATGAAATATAGTTGCCTTGGTCCTGGGGGAACGCGAAGCATTTTGTTACTCTCGCAAAAGTCCTAAGACTTTAGCAATGTGGAGTTAATCATAAACTTTATACTCGTTTTGGTTTATATATACTTACAAGGGGATTTTGGGTTAAATATATTTTCTGGCGCTTTCATAAGATAATAATAACAACCTCCCGGACGAATTTCTGCAATGGCCGCCAATATCAATGGAGATTATCCATATTATATTGCAAAAGTATATTCGCTAACACTGGTGTAGTCTTTTTGCCCAGAATATCCCGATGAGACAGGCTAACTGCCACGATCGCAAGAGTGCAGGGCCGAAGGTTTTACGTGTTCTTTTAAGTACTTGGGTGTAACACTGCCATAATCCAGATTTTCAATTATTAACAGAAAATAAAAGTTTAGGCCTGATACCATATTGTATTTATACCTGATTGTATATATACATGATACCATATTTGTGGTTGCATACCCTAAACAAGGAAGCATTTATATTAATTTGAAATAAAGTAAGTAGAGAAACATAGGTTTGGCGAATGAAACTAGATAAGTTATGTATCAAATTTGGGTTAATTGTTTAAGTTTTGAGGAGGTACTAATTATTACATAACTAAATGCACTGGTGTGATGATAGAAAATGGGAACTGATCGTGAAAATACAGGACGGGTTGTCTATAATGCACTAAGCAACTAAGTCATATAGAGTTTGGGTTTTGGCTGAGATCTTAGCACATGACGTTAGCACTGACCAGACTAAGTTGATTATTATTGAAAACCCAGAGCAGTAAGTCAATACACGTAGGTGTATTGAGTTTTGGATAGCAACAAAATAAAGAAATAGATCTGAAAAATTAAATTTTTATAGACTCATGTAAGATTAAAAAAATATATATATGTTGTTTTATATAAATGCCATTACTTAAATTGAATATGTTTAGCACTAGCTTCACTCGTGCTTAGTTAAGTAGTTCCATGTTAAGACTATTTTACTTAAGATGTGGATAACGATGTGGGTTACTCATTAACAAATCCTATAAACTATAACTTAGTTATTAAGAAAAGTGTGTAACCGTTTGTATTCCCGAACAAATAAATAAATAAAAAAATAAACATTACCAAAGTTCGAGAGATGACTGACTGTGTGTGTATTAATTAAATACACTACCACCTATGTGAACAAAGGCGTTAGGCAAAAGAAATTATAAAGTGATTGGAAATATAAAACGTTAAAATTAAGTTCTTTAGTTAAGGTTCTGTTTAATTTAGCATCAGATGACAGTGTGTTACTTGTCCTAAAAAAACAGAATTAAACAAATTGCAGTTTGTACAGTTAAAGGTTACCGTTTGTAAAAGAGTAGAGTTACACCAAATTTTTTCATTCTAGGAGAAGCATAACTGGAGAAGTAGCCCGAATAAAAATCTCGTTACCATAATGTACAAAGAGTTAGTTACCATCCTGCTAAGTAAAATATTTATAAAATACAAACTTATATAAACAAAATGCTGTACTAACTTCATCCAAAATTCTCAACACGCCCATTTGCACAAACAGACCTCAAATCACAACACTCATTAGACTTACCATAAAATATTCAGCATAATAACAAATTTACATTTGTAGGCACGATCGAAACGTAACACATGTTAACACGGGTTCCGTTCATTAAATATTGAGGATGGTGCCATAATTTACAATGAGTCCGCACTGCTTAAGCTTCGCGTTATGAAATTTTAATCAAAGTTCGTAGCCCCAAGTGTATCGGTACGGATACAGTTTAATGGGTTCCGTAGCGTTTTAGTTGAAGTTATTTGCATCGTCAACTTGTTTTGATCAGAAAACTTTGTTACATTGCTATTTGATTTGTAGAATACAGAAGAGGTAGCTTTCTTTTATTCTTAATCTTGGAGGTAATAAAGTAGATTGTGCACAATTTTAGTTAATGTTGGCATATCTCAACGGATACAATCTAAGTACCCAGTATATATTATAATAAGTATAGTCTACGAGTATATGTTCAAAAACAGGGGAATTGTTTTCTTTTAGGTACTCTTATTATGGATCGCCAAACCGACGCAATGTGGAAGAGAAATGCTGAAAAATCGTTAGTTTTACGTTCATTTTCAGGCTTGGGGTGTTACACCAATAGATGGCAACAATGAGTTTTATTTAAATTAGAAAAAATAAAATAAAAGTTTATCTGCCGATCTGGAATTTATAACGAGAACTGCGACAAGTCAGTCCAACGAGGCAGCCAAATAAATAAACCTTTGAATTTATAATTGACTCATAAACAGTAGTTTAAGTTTCCTGTAGATGGATGTGTGATTTCTTAGTAGCTTTTTTATTTTTATTGTAGAATATAGCTGGAACGTTTATACCATTATCTCAATAAAGAGAGTTGGTGTTTAACTAGGCTGTACTAATTGTGCCTCTGAATATTTAAGTGACAAAAGGGCTTAGGATTGAGTTATTTTAAGTTAAAACATAAAAAGACTGTCAGACTATTGAATCCTTATTTAATTTTTTAATCCTCTCTATGAACTCACCTCCAAAATAGACTCATACTAAAAATGAATAATTATGAAGGACAGGCCAAAGTACAATGACCTAAAACTTCTCGAAACAGACAAAATGAAAAAGACGCGTCACATATTCAGTCATCGCTGACATCTGGTTCATCATTAGAGCAAAGAAACACTCCAAAAAACGACTCGAGTATTCATTAATTTTAGTTTGTCATACAGTACTAATTTGTAAAATTTACTGCGGCCTACTAATGGCTATGTATCCGGGATAACATCAATGAAATATTAAAGATTCTTTGAGCTTCTAGTTATAAGAACCTCGTCAATATATTTATGTGTCATTTAAACACTAATAATATTCAGAGAATAATCAGTATGAAGTCAAAACATTTCCTTATAATTTATGTAAGAAACTTGTGTTAAGTGTAGAGCTTCGGGTGTGGTCCACTAATTAAGATCATCTAATTTTTGTTTTAACATTATATTCCAATGAATGATTATAATTAATAAACATAAAATTAAAAATCAAGGTATTAAAGTCTCTTTGATAAGCAATCTCAGCAACTATTAAATTGAATGAATTTTAATAGCGAGTTTTAACATAAATATTTGAAGGAAATATTTTCTCGCTTTAATTTTTGTTAAATATATTATATGTATGTATTAACCATGTAGTAAAATTCGAATTATGGTAGTAATAAAAAAATCGGGCATGAATAAATATTGTTTAAAAACAAGAAGATCGGTGTTTAGACTTACACAAATTCTAATTATAAGTGAGTGCTTTATATATTACATTTTATATTGCATGTACGATATAAAATTGAATCTGTAAGTAACTGACCACGTACACCATATGGCGTGCGTTGTCAGTCAAGTATAAATAATAACTTGATTCTTAATTACTAAGCTTCCAAGTTGTTATACAGATTAAACAAACTTATAATTAGACAAAGTGCAACTTAAGTCATGTTTAAGATTTTTTGGCAAGACAAGTTAAAAAGCTTGTTTACGCCCCACCTTATGTTACGCGGTTTCGCCTTCCTACGACCTCTAGGGACATAACTCTATGTCTCTCTCTATCTACATATATCAACGTCCGGAATAAAAAAAAAATGTAATGACTGTGCTACACGTACAGTCGTAAAGGTAACTGTCTCGCTACTACATTGGTGCCCTCATGTTTTGGGTTCATTCCCCGCACAATGCATCTGTGTGATCCCTAATTCTGAGTGTTTTGTGTCCCTTAATTGTATGTTTGTAAAGCCGCTATCATATTGATATACTTTCTTAATGCGGACGAGATCTATTTTATTATTATTTATCGCTCTCAGCCAGTTGCACTCACCGGTCCGTGATCGGCGCGGTATAGCACCTATGCATGCGTTCAGTCCATAGATGGGTCACCGTCAAAGTGGTTTAATTTCTGCTTCGGATGCCACCTTAAGCTGAATGTTGTTAGACAATAGTCGTTAAGCCATCTCAGAATCCTACTAGGCGGCTTGGACAACTCTGACACTAGAATATCCACTGCCCATACGATAAACAAACATGACTTATCTTATTAAAAATATAGATGTAAATGAGCAAAAAATAGATACGTTGACAACTATTTACTAGTATTTACTCAAATTACATAACCGGAACAAGTTATATATAATGATATCAGGTAGCCACTATCTCGCAATATTAGCATTAATACAAATATTAAACAAGATGAAAATTATGTTGACGATGTGTTGATATCATGCGACGATCTTAAATAGTATGGTTGAATAATCAAGCGAAAGCAAGCCTACCGGTACACAAAAACCAAACTAGTTTCACCAACCAATACTTGAGATTGTCATATCGATAAAATGGAAACGAGAACCCTTTAGATACCAGTAACTATCTGTCCCAATCACTTGAAACATTACGGAGAGGAGTTTCTAGGAAAATAATAAATGTTGCCTTTAATGTTATTCTCATATTAGGGACAATGTTTGTGTTAAGTAGAAAAAAGCTCAAGATTATGACTTGCCTACTTCCTCAACATTTATATCAGATGGCCACGTGTATATAATGTTATACACACATGGCCATCTGATCCCAAACTAAGCAGAGCTTGTACTGTGGAATCTAGATAACTGATATACTACATATAGGTTTAACTTTTCTTTTGTGAATGCATCCTTATAAATAAAATTACACACAGATTCAAGACAATTAGACAGATGCACACAAAAATCTGTCCTGGGTGGAGATCAACCTGCGGCGTAAAAAGTATAAAGTAGTAGTATCTAACAAGCAAGCCCACCGGGCCGTCAGAATTAACAAACAATAACTTAGTTGGACGTGACCTGTGAATTAAAAGCCTTTGGTTATTTTCTTAATATGTATATTCTATTTATAAGAACGCAGCCAATATTAAGGATTGAGCCTCTCTTACAGATTCTGTATTTCATTCCTCGTGATACAGACGCCAGCACATCCAGCTACCTCAATCTGTCAAATTTCTTTTATAGATTTTTAACTTTATCACAAAAGCATAAGGTTCACTTTCAATTGGAGAAATTTGACAGATTGAGTAGCTTGATGTGCTGGCGGCTATACAATCACGAAGAATCAAGTACATCATTTCTTTTAAAGGCCTCCCAAATCATATCAGAAGTCCTATTCCTTTAGAAAGATTGTTTACAAATCTTTATAAATCAGTACTTTATAGGCACTTTTATACACTATGTTGACACTATTCTACATTTCTTATTATTCCGATCCTATCATAACATTTGAGACTTAGCTTTATCAACTGTTAACTGTATGAAAACATTTTAACGATAACTTTTATAAACATCACAGGAAAGATATAAAACTATAACGAATAAAAACCTTAAAGGTACTTGTTTTTGACGGTGTTGCTTGTAATTTATTGTGACACCATTAACAAATCCAACCCACGAAACCAAGCCGCAGGCATCATATACAATTTTACTTAAAGAACCAACTTTCCCAAAGTGTTACTAACCAGATATAATAGCTGAATAATCTTTCCAACCTTATTATGCAGCGTTAAAAATATTTACTACTAAAGCTGGAAATATTAGCACCTGGTCCCTTCAAGTGTCAAAAAGTTCGACAGAGTCATAAATACGAACCAAGAGTTGTATTTTCGAGCGCCCGAGGTCAAATTTAATTATCATGTATAGAAAAAATATTTCACATAAGTTTGTATATCACGCCTACATATATGAATAAATCAAGTTAGTCTAACTGCCATATTTCAACGGGCAACTTAAACAATAGTTAAAATAATGGTGTCGATGTTCAAGAATAATTATTTAGAAACATCCAAAATAAATCAATGAATAAATTAGAGGCTGCTATTACGCTTGATTTAGATGGCAGCTCATCTGTTACAAGCAAATTACGGTCAAAGCCTTTTGAGGAAGAATATTTATTTTAGATAAATAAAACATGGATGTCTGTTGTTACGAATTACTGTTATAATTATGCGTTACTACCCCAAATAGGAAATAATTTATATCAACAGTGTTTAAGTAATGATATTAATATTTGGTTTAATCGTAATAAAATATTCATAATACTATTTCGATTACAAAACAATAAACAGATTAAAGCGGCATAATTCGAAATATAAATTATCGCACCTACAAACCAACAAACAATAAGCTGTACGTCGAATCAGCACGTTACACTTTACTTATTAAAGCGATATAATATAATATGGTAATTCATAATAAAAGGATTAGAGAAGAAAATATATAAATAAATAAAATAAAATTTAAAATGTTTTTATTCACGTAGACTTTAAAAAAGCGCTTGTAAATAGTCAGAACATGTTCGTAGTAATATATAATTATTTCTAGGTACATATAGATATTTAGGTACACGGATTGTAGGAAATAATTTACAATAAGATTTATTTTATTACAGTAACGATATTTGGCTAACTTAAATTAAGTTGTTGTCAAGGATCATGTGTAGGTTTAATTATCTTAATTTAAAATTTTAGCTATAATATGTTTACTATAATAATAATAATGTCCTCCTAGCCGAATTTCGGCCACGGCGGCCAGTCTCAACAGAGATTAGCCATCTGCGCGGGACATATTATAGTGCTCAAGTGTGTGCGCAAACACAGGAGCACTTTCTATTCCATCACTCTCATGATCCGATGGGACGCCTATGCGACACGACCGGAAAGAGGTTAGGTACAGGACCGACGGCTTTACGTGCTCTCCTAGGCACGGGGGTATAATACCGCCAACTCCCAGACTTCGGGCTGATGCTGAGAATTTTTTTCTTTTTACAGAAAAGTCCCAAAATCACTTTTTTGGCCCGACCCGGGATTTGAACCCAGGACCTCGTTCTCTGCGGGTGAACACGCTACCGCTAGACCAACGAGGCAGTCAAATATGTTTACTACATATTGTCTGAATGGTTCTGTCTATATTAAGGTACGAATTACATACATACATACATACTTCCCAGAGGGGTAGGCAGAGACAACGGATTTCCAATTGTCACGATCTTTGCACACGTCTTTTGCCTCGAGGTACGAATTAAATGTTATTATTATGGCGGACCTTGCGTTTATGACGACAGTCGCGCTTTAATGCTACCACCGGATCCAATGCGCCCCAACTGAGAAGACCCAGCGAAACAAACTCAGCGAATATATATAAAGATGATACTGTTTCAAAAAGATAAAATTAATGTAATAATTACGTAATATATATTTAACTGCACGTGTGGTGCTGCGGTTAAGACAGTCGCCTATCCACTTCGTGCCCCTGGTTCGATTCCCGCGCAAATATATGTTACGTAATTAATATTAAGTTTATCTTTTTAAAACAGTAATAATAGTTAACGAGATTAACGCTGAGAATGACTAGGATTTTATTAAGAAAGAAATTTAAATTATATATATACTACTAATTTATAATAAGCTTAATGAAGCTTCGCTTAACGGCAACCTGATCGAGTTCAAAACATCTATGAAATATATTAAATGCTCACATCTATACATATAATAAAATCGTAGAAAAGTCAAAACTGTACATTGAATATCTATACATATAATAAAATCGTAGGAAAGTCAAAACTGTACATTGAAATTTTTTAAAAAAGGATACTTCTGGCGAGATCTGCAATCGATATCGAAACCAAAAATATAGTTATTAGAATTTTTGGCTGTTTGTCTGTATGTATGTCCGGGCTAAACTCAAAAAGTACTGCATGGATTTCCTTCAAATTTTCCATGAATATTACCAAGAGGTTGGGTCAACATATAAGCTACATATTATCACGCTATCACCTACGGGGGAGGAGCTGTGATCATTTATAAAGTTTAACGCGGCTAAAACCGCGGGGCACAGCTAGTAGATAATAAATTCCCATGAAATTTTTACATATGAGAATGTAGCTAACAATGTATTTAACTGTTTGCAATTTTTAAAGCCACAAAGTGCCGGATAGCTGTCCTAGATGTTTATACATCGCATATAATCCAACTATAGATATTGCTTACGACATTTAAATATCGACCGGAATTCCACGTCATTAATACGAAAATCTTTGCTATCGCCTATCAGTCAAAGTTCTCTTCTCTACCTGTGATGTCCTCACGACCGAATTTCGGCCACGGCGGCCAGTCTTAATGGAGACTAGCCAATTGCGCAGGACATATTATAGTGCACAAGTGTGTGCGCTAACACAGGGGCACTCTCTATTCCGTTACCCTCATGATCCGATGGGACGCCTAGCGACACGACCGGAAAGAGTTCAGGTACAGGACCGACGGCTTTACGTGCTCTCCGAGGCACGGAGGTGTAATACCGCCAACTTCCAGACTTCGGGCTGATACTGAGAAATATCTTTTTACGGAAAAACCCCAAAATCACTTTTTGGCCCGACTCGGGATTTGAACCCAGGACCTCATTATCTGCGGTTGGACACGCTACCACTAGACCAACGAGGCAGTTCTCTACCTGTATAGCAAGATAGATAGTAAGTAGTAGCTGGTTTGATATACATATAGTCTAAATCTCAGCAAGTTAGAATTAGCAGGCTAAATACGAAAAAGAATTACGTACGGAATGACGAAGGCTGTGGTATTCAGAACTATATATAGGTAGAGTATTTGTAGTTTGTTTACTGGCACTACCTATAATACTAGGTACTATAACACTCGCTGGCGATCGCAACGAGAGGTATATCACCGGAATTTCTAGAGGAGATGTTCAATGATAACACAGCTTATGTATACTGGAATAAAAATATTTTACTGACTCTTACTATCCTGGTACTCACACACGGTCGTCTGATCCCAAACTAAGCAGAGCTTGTACTATGGAAACGAGATAACTGATATAATACATATACAACTTTTCTTCTGTAAATACATCCTTATTTAGATAATTACACTCAGACTCAGGATAAACGGTCACCGTAGCCTAGTTGGTAGTGCTCCTGCCTACGAAGCTGGTGGTCCTGGGTTCGAATCCCGGTAAGTGCAAATATTTGTGTGATGAGCACGAATATTTGTTTCCGAGTCATGGATATGTGTTTAAGTATTTATCTATCTATATAAGTATGTATACCGTCGCCTGGTACCCATAGTACAAGCTTTGCTTAGTTTGGGGCTAGGATGATCTGTGTGACATTAACCCTAGATATAAAAAAAAAAAAAAAAAAAAAAAAAAAAAAAAAAAATACAGACGTTTGCACACAAATATCTGTCCTGGGTGGGAATCGAACCCACGACCTGCAGCGTGAAAGGCAAGTATTTCCCAACCACGCCAACCGGACCGTCAAAGGTCTACACAATACATGTTTCTTCTGATCTGGCATTACCAACTCACATAACTCCCTTGACTGTATACACATCACATTCATCATCAATCAAACATTATATTCTAGAGGATCGCCTTCTTAGAAGACACATAAGTTACTTCAAAAAGTAAGGCTATATCAGGTTTCGACAGATGCTTCAGGCTTCTAAACCTGGCTTAAAGAGGTAATGAAGAATGAACCAACCCACATATTGTAAATTTAGCAAGCAGATCAATTTAGCCTAACGTAACGTCCTACACAATAATACAAATGAAACCGCTTTTAGTAAAATCAATAACCAGCTAAGCTAAATACGTACTAAAACAGTATTATCATTGGTCAGTATTATTAGATGGTGTTATTAATATAAACTATTCAGTTAACGTCCATACAGCGGCTATCAGGCTGCCATTTGCGAATCGGCACTTACACGCCTTTAGTGGGCAATTCCGCTAAAGCTCGGTTATATTTTCTTTATACTCATTTTTGCTTAGACCTCACGTTATTATTTATTCTGTGAGTTACTGGTATATACAACCAGGATGACTTAATGAATAAATGTTGAGAAAAGAACTGTAAATATACTGTACTAGCGGCCCGGTACGTGCTTCGCTACGTATAAGGCATAGTAATAAAAAAAATTATTATTAAGTTCATTTATTCAAACAAAAAAAATATTTTATATTGCTAAAAGATGTTGATTTTACACTTTTTCAAGACTTTTTTAAAATTTTCTCTACGTACAAACCTTCCCTGGACTTCCACGAATAATTCAAGACCAAAATTAGCCAAACTTTAAAGGCGTTGTTGAGTTATAAAATTACAACGAAAAGTGGCACTGATTTTTATATACCTATATAGATATAGATTCAATAATCTAGGCAAGCTTGTTGCGAGCAGCTCAAGACTGGCCATTGTAAAAATGCTTAGGAGAGACCTTTGTTTAGTGGTGGACGTCTTTCGACAGATTATGATGATGATATTCAATCTAGAAAAGGACCGATTTGGGTTTATTTAAGACCTTGTTAAGAATTAAACCAAAGTGTTTCGTAGTGTTTCAGTAGTAGTGGCGGCAGAATCACTTTACTTGTAAGTTTGTGAGTATGGATGTATAGATGTATGGCTGTTTCTCTTTCACGCTAAAACTACAGAACAGATTTTGATGAAATTTTGTAATAATATAGCTTATATATCAGACTAACACATAGGCTATAATTAATAAAATTTAACGCGGGTGGAACCGCGGGGCACAGCTAGTAACAAATAAATTCTATTATTGTACTGTTGAAAGCACTTTGTCATTTGTGACTTACTTTTTCAATCAACAAGCATGAATTTCTATAAAACATTGAGTTTAAACCTTATTTATCACTTTTGAATATAAAATTGTCGGTGTCCGTAACAGAAAAAATATAAAATAATTTATTTGAATGAATTGTGAAGCTGTGCCAGCAAAGGCTGAAATTTGGTGTATCCAAGAATTTAAAAGGTTCTTAACTTATTTTTAAGGATCAAGGCGCTTTGTTCGACGGTATGTCCATACAAAAAGCACATTGGTTGCCGCTGGAGCGTGTTCAGTACTTCAAGCGAAAGGATGCGTACGGAAAAGGTTTTATCCGTTGATCAATGTGTCGTGACCCTAAGCTACTGTATGGGCCGTTTAGGTTTTATGTATACTTGGTTATAGCTTATGGCCGTATTCGATTTTTTATATGAAAACAAATAGGAAAAAATAAAGCTTTTTGTAGGATAGTCGCTGAAAAGAAAACGGGTATACTTGTCTGACATTTTGATGATTATAAGGCGATACCAACTATAATTCGAGTAACTCGTAAAACAGTTTCTAGCAAACACCCACCTATCATCATAAATTACGATGGCTAGACAAAGTAAGGTTCCGCTAACACTCAAAAGGATGGCTCTTTAATATCGAATGAAGAAGAGTCCAATAAAAATAAAATTACTCAAGTTTTGTTTCAAGAGCTCCACAAAAAATAGTGGACGATTTGGCTTTTTTATTCCTTCAGTAAGGCATGGTAATTAAGAGGAGGTCTGCTAGTTTCGACGTAGTGGCTTTTAAATGTACTCCTGACAGACATTAAAACACAGGGAATGGTACTGCGACGCAGAGCTCTCCGTAAGATTCTGGAAGAGTCTAATAAATTAAAAGATGACGTTTCGAGGTTAATGAACTCGAATGCGCATAGCGTGAAAAGTTTTTATATTTACGATGATTGGTAAGCACGTGTTTATTCGCGTAGTGTATAATTTGCGTGGTGAGTAGGTGTGTTTTTGTACCGCCTAGTTAGAAGGCCCGTATGCTGTGATTGAGATGATTAGGTTTGTAGCACGAACGCTTCTCCGCAACACTTTCAAAGCAAGACAGAAAGAATAATTATTCGAAATGTTAATGAACTTTTTGAAGCTAACCTACTTGATGGGGCCTAAAATCAAAAATGTAGAACCAAAGCCAGCGTCAAACCAGTGGTATCCCACGTAACATTCGCATCATAGACAATGCACTCTTATTAAACTTTACTTTCTCTTAAAATCTACTTGTTTTTTTTATTTTAATCTGTACTCGCAAGCTCTAATGATCAATCAATTCAATTGTCTAAATATTACCCAAGTAAATATTAGAAAATTAAGTTAAAATCGATGTTGTACAGAGTTTACAATTCTTTATAAGAAATATATTTTTAAATGACTTAATTTTAACGGTACACATTGTTAACGTTTATATGACGTGCCTGTTGGCGTGGTTGGCAAATGCTTGCTTTTCACGCCGGAGGTCGTGGGTTCGCTTCCCACCCAGGACAGATATTTGTGTGCATGAACATGTCTGTTTGTCCTGAGTCTAGGTGTAATTATCTATATAAGTATGTATCTACAAAAGAAAAATAATAAATGTTGTTTATCAGTTATCTGGTATCCCTAGTACAAGCTCCGCTTAGTTTGGGATCAGATGGCCGTGTGTAAATAATGTCCCAAGATATTATTATTATTATATGTCGTATGTACTGGTCAAATAAAAAAATATAAAAGTGACAAAAATACAGAACTGTCTGAAAAAGTAAACCAAATCATTGATTGCCAAATTAAAATGCTTCTATGACTTTAAATTTTTTCTCAAGATAAAACGAATGGATCGTTTCTGCTGACAATTTTTAGTATATAGTCAAAATTATCAAATTAAATCAATAAAATTATTTTCATTATTGAATAATATTTCTCTTTAGTAATTGAGTAGTATATATTTCTTTACTGAAAGTTAAAGAAGCTTTGTTACTGTCCAACGACATCTTTTTTTTGTTTTATTTCAGCATAGCAACACCCAGTCACGAAAGGCCCATTAAAATTCCATACATTCACTCACATCCTCATTTTTTCACATATTTGTAATCAATACCCTGTTCTAAAATAGAAACTGGTTTAAAATAATTCATTAAACAATGAGTATTTAATTAATAACTAAAGGATAGACCAGGTAATTGGGCAGCAGGGACTCCTGTGTACTACAAACTGCGGCTCAGCCAACTCCCATACTAAGCCCGGTGACTACGGCAAATCCCTCCAGATAGTAACTTTATAGAAAACTTTGATGGAGGCTAAATCTCCACAATTGCCGGTCTTGCGCTATTCGCATCCAGCGGTTTCCAGCGACCTGCACAAGATCGTCGGCCCATCTTGTAGGGGGCCTGCCCACGCTGCGTCTTCCGGTTTGGCCGCCACTCGAGAACCAGATGATTATTATGATTTATTTAATTGAGACTTTATTAGTATTTTGTGTCATATAGTGGTGCAGGGATTCGTTAACGCTTAGCTAAGCTACCGTGGAGGGTTTGTGTCTTAATTCATACTGTTTAGTGACCCAAATATCATTAAAATTACCGACCAGAATATCAATTATCACTTAGTCTTGATATCGGCAGACCGTGCATGAACGAACTGGCCTGTTGGTCTAATGGTTAGTGTCACTGATTGTAAAGCCATAGGTTTAAGGCTCTTGGGGGGGGGGGGGGTGCAGAAATCGACACCCCAACACAAACAGAAGCGTCTCTCTATGAACTCTGACCAATATACTGCGATCGCCAACCCGTCTTGAAAGTGTGGCGATTATGGCATATACCTCCATATAATGGGCACTAAATAGGGAAGTATTTTGGGGAGGCTCTTGTACAGCAATGGTTGTCATTCGGCTGACATGATTAAGTATATTTATCTTCAGACTAGGCAAAACCTGTACCATGGCAAACCAACATGCCATATTACAGGTTCTGCCTTGTTTGGGATCAGATGGAAGTGTGTGAGTGGTCCCAAGATATTATTTATTTATTTAAATAGAGAATCTCCAACCTGTTAATTTGCGTGTTGGTTCAGCAATCTCTTGTTTCGTAACAGAACATATCCAGTTAGTTTTATTCAGTATCTACGCCTTTATCCTTCGGGACTCCAACCGTATAAGGATTAGGAATTCGTGCGGATTTGCTTAAAGCGAGGGCGGGGAAAATTGAGAATTGTTTTCTCTACCGCACACCAGCAAAGCTCAAGACAGAAATGTAGGAGACACGCGAACATTTAGAGTAATTATATCACTCTTTTAGTTTAATCTACCTTTATTGTGCTTTTATACATATGTGTTCAATCTTACAAAGCACGCGTACATTAAATGTTCCGTAGTAAGTGCTTTAGTGGTTCGTAATTATGAAAACGGAACGCTTATGAAAACTCATCGCAATTTGTCTTGGTGTAGCGGTAAGTTTCTTTATGATTTTATTTTGCTTTCTATTTGTTAACTAGAAAGAGAAGAAGCTCAGTTACCTATACAAACTCGTATAATTAACCTATTACTCGTATAATGTTCATGCACACAAATATCTGTCCAGGGTGGGAATCGAACTCAAGACCTGTGGCGTAAAAAGCAAGCCACACCAACTGGCCCGTTTCATTTTATGTTTTTTATTTTCTAGCCATGATATAAAACCAAATAAAAACACTTATTGGAGCCATATTAAGATGGGCAACTGTTGAATGGAAAAGCTTTTCATGGTATCGCCAATCCCAGAACGTTCATTCCAAATTTGTTTATTTCACCAATCTTTAATGAAGAGGATTATTATAAAGCTTTGCAAATTGCCTGTCATTTTTAGTAATCGTGTTGCATTTCGTTGTTAATAAAATATTCCTTTCCGACTTTTATAGGGGAAATCGGGAGATGAGTGCATTCAAAGCTAGTCTATACATCCAAATATAATTAAGCTTTATAACAAGCATTTTATTGGGACATTTATGTGATATGAACTCAGCGTTGGTCATAAAATATAAATCTATTGGTGAAGGAACGGAGCACCTGTTTTAGTCCTGAGGAAATCTTTTATTTAATTTGTTCTTACGGCGGTAATAAAATGGTTATGTTAAGTGTGCTGTAATTGACATGGAAACCAAGAGTTTGCTAACAGACCTTTTATTCGTTTTGTGTTCCACATAATATGTCTGTATGTCCTCAACCAATAAACAACACATTGCTTAGTGGTTGAGGTAGTTGCCTTCATACTTGCTCGGTCCTCTTGTTTGGGGCCGCACATGACAACTATTTGTCAAACTTATATATAGTTGTTCTGAGTCCGGTGTGCTTAGTGCAGATCGATAATAATATGCTGGGACATTATTCACCCACGGCCGTCTGATCCCAAATTAAGCAGAGCTTGTACTTACTATGGAAACCAAATAACTGATATACTACATATACTACTTTTCTTTTGTAAATACACACTTATATAGATAAATACACCTAACTCAGGACAAACAGACACGTCCATGCACACAAATATCTGTCCTGGGTGGGAATCGAACCCACGACCTGCGGCCTGAAGGGCAAACATTTACCAATCACGCCAACGGGCCCGTCAAATCGATCAAATGCCGTAATGCCGAACCTCGATCAATAGAGTCTTCCCTTATTAAGGTAGAGCTACAGTTGCACTATCACTGTCCCTGAACTGATATGAACTGTTAATTCATCTCCACGTCTGTAACCGCAAGATTCAAGATTCGTACTCCTCGCTCGCCGTTAACGTCTGGCCAGTGATAACTTACTAGGATAACTGTTAACCCTTGATCAACCTTCGCTTTATATTTTTTCCATTCTTTTGGACCTTATTCTAAGGTGATAAGGTGGATAATGATGTGGTATTGTATAGGACATATCCTGTTGAAGGGTTAAGGTAATTTTTAAAACAAATGCTGTGCTTTGTATTGCAAGTTTGTAGAGTCCCACCAACTCATAATGTACTAATCCGAACTCTACAATCTGCGTCTAATCTGGCACTATCAGGTTAGGAATAACATGTCGATCCTAATTAGCTTTGTTTTATTGTAACAGTGAGATCAGTCGTCGAACGGTTAATAGGATTTATTTGTGGCTTCTCTTCTAATTTATTGAGGCACTGGGTTGTGTGTGAGAACACTAAGGACTAGGAATATTTTAGAGATTTTATAGCCTTGTTAAGACGGTTAACTGTATTATTTTAATGCTTGTGAGTAGTAAATGTGGATGAATGCGTAATTAGATGTGCGATGATGTAGGAAATTGCATTTCAGTTATTAGAGATCATAGTGAACACAAGACATTATTCAAGAAAATGTAGAAGGTGTACTTATGATCCCCGGCCGGATAGTTAAATGGTATCCCAGTTTTAAGTTTAGATTTAAAATAAAAAATAATATCCTGGGACAACTAACACGCTACCATCCAATGCCTAACTAGGCAGATTCTATACTATGTCAACGGATAAATATAGATACCTATATATTTCTAAATTGATTTAATAAAATGCGCGTTGAAAGAATTTCTATTCTACGAAGTATTGGTACTTTGGAAGATGTTATCAATATGATATTATTGGGCACACGTTGGCGTATCTGTTTGGTGGAGGTACTTATGTAATCCAGCTGTTCATAGAGTGAATTAGCGTTATAGTGCTGCTACACAAGTTGTACTGTTTTGCACATAATAGGAGGCCATGATGTCTGCCTTAATATTCTTTCATCCTTTATCGTATGTGCAGTGTCCTGGTGTCAGAGTTGTTCAAGCCGCCCAGTCGGCTTCTGACATGACTTAATGACTGTCATCTAACAAGAACAACCGTGACCGACAGCTTGATGTGCCCTCCGAATCACGGAGACGCTCAGCAATGAAACCACTTCGACGGTCACCCATAGGTCGCGGTCAGCTCATAGGAGCTGACCGCGCGCCTATGTGCTTGCCCTCGCCGATCACTTACGGACCAGTGAGAGAACTGGCTATGATATATATCTAGGTAGGTGAAAATCAGCTTTACTGATAATTCTAAAAACGTAGCTGTGTTCTAGATTAACTCAATTTAAAATGCCATCAACGCTACGGAGAAGCGGTTAGTGTAAGCTCGGGTGCTTATTGTAATGTAATATTATGAGTTTATTGTAATTTTATTCTTCAGATATTGTTCCTAGGGACAGTCATGGCACTTTAACACGCATGTTAGAACGTCTTTATTACTAAAGCTATCCAACTATAATTGTATTTGATTGTGTGGATGGTGGTTAAACAATTGCCAGAGTTACCCAAGCCGTTCAAAAGGCCTCTGACATGTCATAACGGCTTTTACATATATGATGAATATAGTAGAGAAAATGTCCTCCAAGGCACGGAAACGGTATTTTTTTTTACACACCTCTCGCACTAGATAGATGAATTCATGTGTCGCGGGATACTTGACCAACATATAATAGACGGACACAAAGTACATCCACCGACCGAATCAACGCCCAGCGTTCGATGACGTCGAGAAGGCGGAGTGCCTGGCTGACAGTCTAGAGGCCCAATGTTCGCCCAGCACTCTACCAGTAAACCCGGATCACCTTACTAAGGTCGACTCTGAGGTAGAACGTAGACTCGCTGCCCCACTCCCCCCGACCGCGATAGCACCCAGGGCAGAGTCCTCCCGGGAGGACGATGCCGTCGTAATAGACGACGACGACGACGCCCTGAGGCCAGTCACAATCGACGAGGTGAGGACCCTGATCGGGGGTCTCCGCCCACGTAAAGCCCCTGGCGCCGACGGTATCACCAATCGTGTGTTCAAGCACTTCTCTGTGCCCCTACTTAACCTGCTGGCCGCGATCTTCAACGCGGCCTTTTCCAATAACATCTTCCCACAACAGTGGAAGGAGGCCACAGTGATTGGTATACCGAAACCCGGCAAAGTCAAAACCGACCCGGCTAGTTATCGCCCGATAAGTCTCCTCAGCACGATGGGGAAACTTTACGAGCGCATAATCTACGCCCGCCTCTTGGCATACACCAATGCCAACAAACTCCTCCCTGACGTCCAATTTGGCTTTCGAGCCAGACACTCATGTGTTCACCAGGTGCACCGCATCGTTGAACACGTTCTCGTAAAATCAGCCCGGCAAGGTTGCCACACCGGAGCACTCTTCTTCAACGTGGCTAAAGCATTCGACAGAGTCTGGCACAACGGCTTATTATACAAGCTGTTGGAGTACGAAGTACCACACCGTCTCGTACACATCATACGAGACTTCCTGTCGGACCGTACCTTTAGATACCGCGTCGAGGGAGCCTTCTCCACCCCTCGCCCGATCCGAGCAGGAGTTCCCCAGGGGTCAGTCCTCTCCCCCCTCCTGTTCTCGCTGTACACCAGCGACATTCCCACCCCCAAGGCGGCCCATCTGGCCCTCTTCGCAGACGACACCGCTCTGTATTACTCGGGCAGGAGCCCGAGTGCCATTCACTCTCGACTCCAATCCGCAGCCGACGCCTTAGGCGACTGGTTCAGGAAATGGAGGATCGAGATAAACCCCTCCAAGAGCACTGCCGTGCTCTTCTCTAGGGCAAGAGCCCCCCCGATCCTACCACCCGTCCGAATGTTCGGCGAGCCTATCCCTTGGGATAGGAAAGCCAAATATTTAGGGGTGATCCTCGATCACAGGCTAAACTTCAGGGAGCACCTGCGGACCGTTCGCAATCGGGCCGCATTTGCTCTTGGTCGATTACACTGCCTCTTGAATGCACGCAGTAAAATGTCCCTTGTTAACAAGGTGAGAATTTACAAGACGTGCATTCGACCGATAATGACGTACGCCAGCCCGGTGTTCGCGTACGCCAGTCACAAATCCCTATACCGACTCCAAACGCTGCAGAATCGGTTCATGCGGCGCGCCGTGGGCGCACCATGGTACGTCCGCAATAAAAACCTACACGCCGATCTCCAACTGCCTACCATCAAGCAGTGGATGAAGCAGGCGTCTAAAACATACTTTGACTCGGCCACTCACCATCCAAACCATTTGGTGGTAAAGGCGGTCAAGTACACCCCATCGCGCTTCTCACGTAAGCACCGTCGTCCCAGGTCCGTCTTGGACGAACCGGACGACGAGATTACTACTTACCTAGCTCAGATCAAAACCATTTGAAACTCCCGTGACACTCCACACAGACCGATAATTCGTACTCGTCGGACGAGAGTACGACCGCGATCGCGTCGCGACCTCCAACGCCCTCCATGACCCTTAGTTTGCATATCATACCGATAAAAAGCCCCCCTCAACGCGGACGGGGGGCCGCGTCATGTCATTAACGTAGAGCGAAAGTTGCACAAAACTCCCTAAAATGATGATCTCTGTCCCTCTCCCCGCCAGTAATCGCCCAGAGTCGAGGTTCGAACCCCACAGGGGGTGCCCTCCGGCGCGGGTTACTTAATTTCTAGACGGCTCGAGCCCTCTGCTCGCCTCTATAGTCCGGTGAATCAGTGAAAGCCTCCAAGGCTAACTGTAGCGTCAGGTTAAAAAAAAAAAAAAAAAAAAAAAACAAAGTACATCCAGACTTAGAACAACTCTTATCGGTCACATAATTAGTTGTCCTGTGTGGGATTCGAACCCGGAATACAGTGGCGAAGTGACTATCTTAACCGCTACGCCACACGTGCAGTCGAAAAGCATATTAGCAGTTACCGCTAAAGGTTGGTATCGACCACGTGACTAGGCTTTCAAACCGGTGAGACTAACTTGCCATGAGCACACCAGCTACAAATGTTTACCTACTGCTTCGTTGCTTTTGCGATAGCGTATTCATACAATAATGAAGTCACTAGTTCAAAGTCTGATTCAGGGTAATAACTTTTATTTGGATTTTTCTAGCAAAAGATCCAGTAGCTTCCTACAGTCTAGAGGTCGTAATGCTGTCTGTCCTGTGCCCAATCCCTCTTCAATTGAGATAGGTTTTACTCCAATTATATAGGAATAGAGAGTGCATCTTTGTTTAGGTATGTACTTATGTTCTATAATTATGTCCTACGCAGTTGACTAGTCTTCGTTTAGATTGGCCACCGCAGCCAAGATAGTGCTGTACTGATGTATGATTGGATTATACAATAATGTTATTGACAGTGATAATCACGTATTCAATTTCTAATGATAGTCTATACAGCAATTTGCAAATGATTATAATTGTTTAACCCTTGGCCTCTAGATACATGCTGGTCTACACTTCGCTACTACATTATCGCAGATCTTTGGATTCGCATAACGCCACCTCGGTGGTAACATTTTCACCTTGACATCAACTTAAATACGTAGACAATAAGAGGGGGTTTTGAGGGGCAACTTTATCCACTAAAGTAACGCAGACTGTAGATGTACAGTATATTCATGTTGAAGAACAAACTCCTATTTTTAGGTTGTAACTATATATTAAAGTATTAAGTATTTTATTCGGATTGCTACTACTGCATAAAAGCACTTCAAAATATAGTTTAATAACCGACGTCAAAGAGAAGGAGGTATATCAATTCAAATTGTATTTAAATCATATGCCCGATTTGTTATTTGGGGACCGATTAAGTTCATATTCTTTAGAAATATAAATTTCTTTTGAAGAAAGTATTTTTGAATATAAATTTGGTCCAAATCGGTTTTTACAAAAAAAAAGCTGTTTAAGCAATAATAATCATTTATATTTAATGGAATATCTACCTACCAAATAAAAAAAGTATTGTAAAGATATGTGTTTGACTTTTATGTATTTAAACATTTCTAGTTCTGACTCACCTAGTAGTCCTTTAAATTTGATCATACCCAAATCACATAAATCCTTCCCAACGTGAACTTACGTGGTATATGAATCTGAAATTACACAAACATAAAGGAAAAGATTAGATTTTTTGTGTTTCAATCATCTCAAAAATGACCATTGATTGTAATATTTCTTTCAACTATAGAAAGCTATAATATCAGCAAGTAACATGGGCTATATTATATTTTCAAAAACTAAGTAGATTCCTACGACAACTAGGTGTGCCTCAAAAACTGTTGGAGATACATAAAAAAGTGTAACTATTTATAATACTTATCATGTTCCACAAAAAAACACCCAAAAGTAGTAACGAATATTTAACTAATACAGTTAAATTACAATAACCGGTATTTTTTCAAATATTCAAATTCATTTATTTTGTGAACATAGGCATACATAGCAGTAGTTCATTCCATGTTCCACTTATAGACATACATTTTTTTTCAAATATTAAACAGAGTACAATGTCAATAAAAAAATGTAGATATATTATATGTCACAAAATGTATCTATTTATTTATCTATAAAATATGTAAGTACAATAAAATAATACGTAGTTCTCCGCCTACCCGCGACATGAATAGCTTTTGGTCGTACTTGTATAATATGTATGTATATTTTGTTATGTTTATAATATTATCAAGTTCTAAACATTCAAGTCACCAAAGGACAACATTGCCACGTTGCACTAATACATAGACAATGCACTCTCTCATGCATGTATTGTCAACGGAGTTATGAATGAACTCCGTTGACAATACACGGTTGAAAGCGAAAGGAATTTGCATAAAGGAAACAGTTAAGAGAAACAACTGAAGGCCCAAAACAATTCAATTCAAAGCATTTTTTTTTCAACCATTTAGCTTTAATGGTATGAGTTTAGAATTGAATCGAAGGATGTTGAGGTGGAATTTTAGATTAATACTATGAGACCTTTTTGTTTATATTGATTTTGAGCAGAAAATGAGGAGAACAACATCCAATAGATCATATTATTTTTGGTCGATGGTATTCGCATTTGGATCTCTGGTGACGGCATAGAAAATCATCACCTTATCTCATCCTGTGGGAGGCGTAAAAATTGTCCGAAGGAATACCTACCAGAGAAGGGGCTGCAGCGTTTTTCTGTAAATTATGACTATCAAACTGAGATCGCCAACCCGTCTGCCAAGCGTGGCAATTATGGCATATCACTCTATTCTTTGGGGAGCTTTTTGTCTAGCAGAAGAGGTTCTCGGGCTGCCATGAAGATACGCATTTTGTGTTCCAACTTCTAAAATGATAGAATAGTAGTTCTCAAATCGTAGGTCCACAGATATGCATACGGCCTACCTGGTGGTAAGCGTTAATGGCATCAGTCACGGCTGACCCGTCCCCCTTTTTCGATGGTTCCTGGAGAGCTTACCCACACCAAGATGCCAATATTTATAAGATAATACACCTGCACAGAATACCCTCCCGAAATAGGTACCCAGTGACACTGTTCATAACAGTGTCACTGGGAACTGGGAACTACGGAAAATAGTTATGCTTTACTTCACATATAGGAAATGTTTCTACCGTATATCGCTGCCAAGAAATCATGTGTTGCTAGATTTAAAACTTACCCCCAAACTAAAATCAAAAGAAGATTACTGTTCATTTTGTGGGCTAAAAAATTTCGTTATCTTCAGTTGAACAATCTACTGGTGGATCAGCAAGGTAGGCGAATCGATACCAATCATCCAAATTATTTCACTCATTGTTACCGAAATTAGTTAAAGAGAAGTAGTGTAGTAGCTTACACTACTTCTCTTACTGAAGATGACGAAATTTTTAAGCCCAGAAAATTCACAGTAACAACAGTAACGGTTTCGAATGAGAAAGTGGCAGATACATAAATGGCTAGGTCTGGCCATCCATCAAATATATACGATACGCCAGTAGAACTCGTCATAAGGTTCCAGAAAACTTTCGTTGTCTGCACGTGTGGCGCAGCGGCTTAGACAGTCGCCTCGCCGCTTCATGTCACGGGTTCGAGCCCCGTGCTGGACAACTATTTGTGTGACCCATAAATCGTCGTTCTGAGTCTAGATGTAATTTGTGTCCATCTATTATATGTTTGTAATGTACCCCGCGACATAGGGATTAAATTCCCTAATGCGGGCGTTGTCTTTTTATAAAAAATGTGGAATAGCCAAGTCAGTGCAACAAGATGTTTTAAAAGTCTTAGCAAAACTCAAACAATAAGCCCAAACCCGATACACGTAGAATAACAGGTTTCATGTTGTTTTATTGTTATAGCTCCGGTCTAGTCACCGTGAGAGATAAAATGTGTTTAATCATAAGTAAGATTTAAAAATTAATACACTCAAATTATTCTAACATTCAACATTCTGATGATTAAACAAGGATCATTTCTATTAAAATTTGTTTTCAAAAATCTGTGATTGGAAGTAGAAGATACTAGACGTCGAACCAAATGGCGCAGCGTAAGCAGGTCTCCCAGAAGATGGACCGATGATCCCGTGTGGGTTTCTGGAAGCCGCTGGATGCGAATAGCGCAAGACAGGCAGTGGTGGATCTTTGTCCAACAGTGTACGTTTTCCGGCTGATATGATGATTATAAAATTTCTTCATATACAGTCGCATTTCTGGTAGATAGAATTTTATAACTGTACATTGCGTTGATGTAGTGGGTGCATATTTGGGTCTAACCAAAAAGTGTTACAATTCGGCAATTTTGGCATTTTAACTGCCCGTGTGGCACAGCGGCTAAGACAGTCGCCTCGCCGTTTCGGTTCGCGGGTTCGAGTCCCGCGCGGGACAACTATTTGAGTGACCCTTAAATAGTTGTTCTAGGTCTGGATGTACTTTGTGTCCGTCTATTATAATATGTTTGTAAAGTATCCCGCGCGCAGGCAAGCAAGCAAGCAAGCATCTAGCTCGTCCCATCAGATCATTGTAAACTGTCTGGCTAATTGCCATTGAAACTGGCCGCCAGGGTGTAATTCAGACGAGACGGATCTTGATGCCCTATAGACCATTGCATTGTCTCATTATCACGCGCCATCAGTGAATATCTTTGTTTCAATCCTGTCGCTATTAAGGCAATAAAAGATCTGACTTTCACATTTGTAAAGACTATTAAGATCTTACTTTGTTAATAGTCCAAAAGCAATCAACAACAAGCTCACTGGACTAATATAATGGTTGTTAATATAACAAAATAAAGTGATCCGTTCTCGCTTTCATTCTTCACGGGTAAATTAGTTT
Organism: Pseudoips prasinana; assembly: GCA_951640165.1. Taxonomy (NCBI): domain Eukaryota; kingdom Metazoa; phylum Arthropoda; class Insecta; order Lepidoptera; family Nolidae; genus Pseudoips; species Pseudoips prasinana. The sequence goes on from OX621244.1 coordinate 15,798,697, forward strand.
TCAAGGGAGCGCAAGCCGAACTTCTATTGTCGTATTTCACGAAGGATCGTTGGTTATAAACGAAAGTTTAGACACCCGATATTAATATTTATTACCTCCAATGTTATACGAAACACTTTCGTTTCCAGGTTATAAATAGCCTTTATTTTATGTTGCCCACCCGTCAAACAATATAACAAAAAAGGAGAGATTTTTACGATCACTGCTAGTCTGGTTAGGCGCCACAATCGGTACATTTACGGCTAATATTATTGGTACTAACCGAACTTTGTTTGCCTCTGCGCACGTTTTTAGGTTCCACCTTAAATATTAATTTTATAATTAATAACAGCTGTGTTGCTACTACATAATTTTATGGCTATTTAAAATAGGTAACAATTTCCATAACGCAGGGTGGACGTAAAGTAACACGTTCAAGTAATTTCAATAACCATTTACGTCCTTTTTATTGAGCGAATATTTTCTCTGCTCCGGGTTATTATAAACCATGATTCATTATTAAATTAACAGCAATTCAGAGCGCAAATATTTACAAAAATCATTTTCCCAAACCTCTAATGGGAAGACATTATCCGAAAACCGTTTTTGTGCGAATGCGAGTAAAATTTACTGGGAAAATTTTAGGAATACGCACCAAGACTTATCTTTATGTACATTTTTATGTATTTTTCAACAAAATGTTATCGGCCAACAGTTAACTGAGGCCTTTAATGTGACTATATTTTCTCCGTTATCGCCTTAACTATATAAAGTAATTTCGAAAAATTATGAAAGCGTCCGTCTGAGTTTCATAAAAGAATAATAAACACAAAACTTTGACGAGAATACCTTACACATTGCTAGATTTATTACAGCATTATTTTGGCAAAGTTTGGGAGTTATGTAATCTCAACAGAAGAATTTGTGACGACGCTTGGATGACAAAACTTCGCACCGTAAAAATTATCTGTAAACACGCTAACATAAGCCGCATACGAAGAAGTGAAAAGTTGGTCAAATAAAATCTATATCTCGTAAAAATATAGGCCTGCCTACTTTATCTAAAAATATGGCGTCGCGTTTCTCACAAAAATCGTTTAGGCAATTTGTTTAAATTACTTTCCTATGCTAATCTGCGCCGTGTTGCGAATATATTCCCAAAGAAAAAAGAAACGGTATGTAGGCGTTCGCGATCGTCGAATCTCTTCGCCTCAAATGATGCATGTTGTGGAAGCCGGATCTTGTAAAGAAAAACAAGATACTGCAAGCTATTACACGCTTTACATCGTAAATAATCGTCTTAGCTGGGCAAATAAAATAAGTGTAAGCTTGGGCAATACTCCTATCTGATGAGAGGCCGGGACGCAGCAAAAGACGGGAAAATGGTGTTTAAAAGGCGCGATAGGGAACAACGTTGAAACAGCATAAGTTCCGCGCCGTGTTAAAAGATAATGAGTTTGGATACAGTACATGTATAAGAAAGATGTTGCGTACGCCTTTGTAAGGAGACATTATTTTCTTATCTCAAGCATAGCTAAGTCTCCGTATATTTTAACGCACCTAGGAAGGACGCAGGGATTCGTAATTTATATTCGCGCGGTACAAAGTCTGAAACCAAAGATTTATCTTCTGTTACTTCAGTCGATAACGGCTTGGATTTGTTAAAGGTCAAATAAGGACTGGATTATAAAGTGCTCAATTCGAGATTGAGTTTTGAAAGTTTATGTAAAACACTTGATTACCTGACGAGTTTCTAAGAAGGTAATACTTGAAAATTGCAAATATTTTGATCTAAGGTATTTATTTTGGTTCAGCAAAATAGCAATGATTACAAATGATTATCACGGACATGCTTTGAAAAATAAGTGTAGTAAAAGGTATTATATGTTTTGGTTATACTCGTGTTTTGATTGACTAAATTAAACATTAAACCGTTAGTGTAACTTAACTATAATAGTTAGACACATTATTACCTCGTGCGTTTTACGTGGGTAATGATGAGTATGCACTATAACTAAGTCGTATAATATGTATCATCGATACTTTTCGCAGCGCACGCCAAATGATGACTAAATCAGTTTTTAAAATCAGTTAAGTAGTTTTAGAGTTTATTCATTACTAAAAATAAATATTAATATTATTATTTTATAAAATATAAACATATTTGCTATTATTTTACAGTGATTTTGTTTGTAGGATCCAAAACTCACCACTCATTTCATTTTGTGCCACTCTTGTTCCTAGCTAATGTTGTTGCAGCGGCGGGTAAGAGGGTAGAGCTAGACCCAAAAAATACACACTAATATTAATAGTTACTTCAATTCTGTATGCATCTCATATATATTACAATCTTTTCCCCGCGGTTTAACCCGCATTAAACTCTATAAATTAAAGCCTATGTGTTAATCCAGGGTATCAGCTAACTCCATACGAAATTTTATTAAAATCGCTCCAGCCGTTTAGACGTGAAGAAGTAACAAACATACACACTCACACACTCACAAACTTTCGCCTTTATAATATTAGTGTGATGCTCCAAAGAACTTTGGAGAATGATTTTACGAACAGTGGACGTATTTCAGCTATAATAATGATGAACTTCATGTTATATCATATATAGACTAAAAATGACTGCCTATGAAAATTCTAAGACACGATCGATCAATGCCACAGCAAAGGTAAACGTTTTCAATAAAAGTAAACATGATCGAGATGGACTTACCTTTTCCTCTCATGATATGTAGACACCCACATTTCTTCCAACATTCGTACTACACGATACACACAGATACCACAGTCTAAATAGAATAGCCATATATTTCCAAGGAAAACGAAGAGATCGCTCATGGAAAATCGCTGCACTAGGGGTAGTCTCTCTTCTTAAAGGTTTCCAGTCTAGCGGGTTAGAAATACTCGGTTATAAATTGCTTAATATGACTAGTCAGAGACGTGCATGGCGTAATGGTCAAGGAAGTCGATTCGCCACTCTCGTGTTTTAGGTTTAGTTTCTCCATAAAATGTAGGTATATTAGAGTGAATATTTACGTCATATTGACAAAAATCTTCTGAACTTTATTGTAGCGGCTAATGTGCGAAATTAGTTCTCACGCTAAGCTGTTGCCATTAGTTACTTCAAAACAACCTATTTCAAGTAACTTTTTCAATGATATTAGCTTATAGGTTGCCAGTATGTTATAGAAAATATTACATACGTCTAATTGACGAAAAATGTTCTGAACTAACGCGTCATAAAAAACATTCTTACAGCGTCCGCACATTACCTCACATATTAACCTGTTGCCTGTACAAACCTAGACTCATTACAAACTATTGCATGTTTCCTTCTTAATTCTATTAGGTTATTGGCTAACAGTAACAATAAAATTGTTATAGACGTTAATATGTTTATCTTGATAGCTTACACTACTCTTGGAGATATCTTTTATTGAATATTTATTATAGTCATAAGCAAACTGTTCTCTATCAAGCTGTGGATCGCGTACAAGATCTATGCGTGTACGCAGTACGCGTTGGCGGACAGGCAAATAAACTTAATCATTCATATGATTGCCCCATTAGACTTACATGTTGGCCCACTGGGCAATTTTAGTTCACCTTTTTTGCCTTAGTCTCTACTAAGGCAAACAAATATTTAAATATGCAGTCATATTCAGTTTAAACCCGTGAGCTTATACAAATGTAACATAAATGTCATTATTTCATAATAGTTTTATCCATACAATATGCTGATCAAGGACGCATTTAGTATGTAAATGAAAAAAAAATGAAAATGAAGAAAAGTTTATTTATTTTAAATTTAAATCCTTTACAAACTTTTTGATACCCGTGCCGAACTGCAAAACAGTTTGTTGGCATATAGGTACTAAATGCGTCGGTTAACCGATCTTTTGTACGGAAAGTTAATATTTTTGTTTGTATATTTTCCAAGTTGATGTCACGTTGACAAAATACGTAGGTAAATTCAACACTTTAAGTTTTGCCACTATTTATTTTACACCTTGTATAGATATCATATGCTCGCCCACTGCCACTTTAGATTGCCAATTGTTCGAGCTATGTTGGAGACGAAATAAAGCAACATTTCGTCTGCGGATTTCAATATTTTTGATTCGATATCGCAATTTAACTCCAAGCATAGCCTTCTCTATTAGTCTTTGGGTTTCTTTGCGTGGGCAGGCCCCCAACAAGATGGCCCGATCTTGTGGGGCTCGCTGGAAACTGCTGAATGCGGGTAGCGCAGAACTGTAAATCTTATTTTGATGATAGATATAATGTAGTTTCCTTTCATGTATAAGCAATATGTAAATATCATAATCATCAAATCAACCGAAAGTCTTAATTTGCCCGTATCCAGTGGCTTACCGCGACCCTTGCAAGATCTTTGGTCCATCTTGTAGGGGGCCTGCCCACATCTGCGTCGTCCGGTTTGTGGTCACATGATATAAGCTATTTATATATTAAACGTCCTAAGCAGAAAACATTCTTCTTTTCTCACGTAAATGGTCAAGTAGTGTAACTCCCTCATGCCAAAAGTGTCACCTAATTACGCACATGGTATTTTTATGCCAGTACAAGCATCTTATGGTTACCCATTTTGTTCCAAGAAGTAAGATAATGTTAATGTTTAAACCTAAATATAAAGAACCACATTCTACTAAGTGTTCATATACATATCAAGCAACCGTTCCTCACTACCTTCGCTCAGAGTCTTACAGAGCTATGTCATAAGTTTTTACACTGTTTGTATCGATCCTTAGTGGAACAACACGTTTCTAAGAACCAACACTCTCGTGCATCTCCACATCAGTTACCACCACCCCGAGCTGAAGTGAAGCAGAGAGACCTTCCAAGGTATTATAAAAAACTAGTATATTCCTAATTACCTCAGCTATTTTTATTATTATATTCTTATTTCAAAAGATGAAACACTACAAAACATCCGAATAACGATTAGTGTAGACATCGATATCAATTTTATTACAATAATTGTAATTTGTGTGGTGAGTCGTAGAACCGTTCGGTGTTCAAATTAATCGATATATCGTTATAGAATTTTGAGATATTATCTGAGACACTTCCCGCCTTACAGTCGAATAAAAAGCAGTAAAACATGCATCTTATTAATCTAGATTGAATTTTAATGGATTAAGAAAGTAGCATATGAATGTGTCTTTTATATCAAATGAAATGATATTAAATTTTTACGTTTGTATTGGATGGATTACTTCCATACAAAGTAATGTGTTTAAGGTGATAAATCAGTTGTAGATTTTTCTTTAACCAATCTTTTTTAATTATAAATTAGGTATTTTTTTGTGGGTATATGTGTCTTGGCTATGTGTTTTAGTATCGTTAAAAAGGAAAAGATAATAACAAAAGAAAGAATCTTCATAAAAAAGTAAAGTAGATGCATATTTTTCTTTTCCTTGTCATCACAATATTGTTACTTGTGTCTAAGTCTGTCCTGTAGATGTGGTGCCTACCTATAAGTGGTCGCTATACTTGGTTTATTTAATGTATATTTTGATTTCTCTGTGATTGTATTAGAATAAGTTGCCGTTGGTGAGCCAAATAAATAAATAAAAAATAAATAAAATAAATAAGGTTAAGTTAATAACATACCTTATTTGGAAAGCAGTGTTTTGTACCGGAACGCAGTTTATATTTAACCTTCTTTAAAGGGGGGTTTTAAATTCTACTGTACAGTATTATAGTATACAGTATTACTATACATATTTAATTACACTTAATTCGAATGGACTGACTTTATATTTTAATTCGATAAGGATTGCTTTCGGAACATTCCCATTTTTTCTATTTTTATTAATTATTATTATGAGATTATATATGAATAAAAATATATAGCTAACTCACACATAACACACGTTACTAAAGTAATTATAACATCCGCTTACATCGCATGTGGAGATACCTGGTTACAAATAGTTGGTGCACAGTGTTTCGATTACAAATTTAATATTTCCCAATTCGACAATCAAAGAGAAAGTAACGTTCACAAAAGATTTTAGTGCCATAAATGTCTAACGGTTATGTTATTACAAAGACACTTCACAAAACTCACACCTAAACCATCCGTAGCGAGCAAATAAAATTCAATTGTATTGACAAACGATGCGCAAACAAATGGCAGAAGCAATAGAAAGGTACTAAATCTTAATTTACTTTTTCCAATCTGAAAAGAAAATAAACGTATAGACTACGTACAAATTGAATCACAAGAGCAAACAAATCCGAGTACGTTAAAGCCGTTTGCGCTAGAAAACGAGCGCGATCTAATCTCAGATCTGGCGATTGAGGGAGCGGACTTGGCAATGCATCACCTGGCTTCCGTTGTGCAACGATCTTGATTTCTTCCAAAGGTACCTCCCACGTACACGCGTGACTGATGCCACCATTCACAATAGACCTGCTCCGTCTCCCCGTTTCGTTAAAATATCTATAGAATTGTTAGTTTGTCAGTCGGTCAGTGAAGATCTTATTACACTGGAAGCGACACGTCCTCGACGTGACGCTTGACGTTCAACTGATAAGGCGGACTGTCCGTTCAACACCTATTTTGGCTGCTGAATAGCGGCTAGATTTTCATTGTTTACGTTTTTTCAACGTATACCTTCGTTGGATATTTTTACGAAGTTACTTCTAGCGTTTATTGTTTTTATTGTGCATTTTATACACAATAAAATATTTATTGCACGCTGCTTGGGAAGTCGCAAATGTTCGTAAAACATTTATTCTTCGTATCAATGAGTATTTATAGCCGTCATCTTCAATGTTGTCTTCCATGTTGTTTACTTATCTTTGTGATAAAATCTAACAGGTAAAGTGCTAGTTTGACTCGAGAACCGAGGTTTTGGTACCTACGGTCCTTTGTCGTTAAAAATATTCACCTCTAAAACTGGACCGTATAACTAAGTTTGGTTATGACAAAAATCGGTAGCGTGTTCATCATCATCATCATATCAGCCGAAAGATGTCCATTGCTGGACAAAGGCCTCCACTTCAGTTTTGCAATTGTTCGGTCTATGTCGGTGACTTTGGTTCGCCTGCGGATTTCGACATTTCTGATTCGATCCCGCAGGGAAACTCTGAGCATAGCCCTCTCCATTGCTCTTTGGGTGACCTTGAGCTTTCTATTAAGGCCCATAGTGAGCGACCACGTCTCTGTTCCTGAGTTTTGCTAAGATTTGCTATGTGCCTGAGTGTAATTTATATAGAATAGTATGTATTTAGAAATATATAAAAGTATGTCAGTTGTCCGGTTGCTGTAGTACAGGTTCTGCCTAGTTTAGGATGAGATGGCAGAGTGCTAGTTATCCCAAGATATTTATTTATAAATTAATAAATTTGCGTTCGAAAAATTTTCCGCACATTACAGGCTAGTTTTATTTTTTCTTTAAATACAATTCGCCTGCACTAAGTTAGTAAATGCCTAATATATTGCCGGGTACTTTCAAACATGTAATTGACAGGCTTGCTAGTAATTGAGTTACTTGCTATTTCTTAAGCAATATTCATACCTCTTAGTTTAAAATATAATAATAATAATATCCTGGGACATTATTGTACCACATTATTAATATACTATGAAACCAGATAACTGATATAACATATACTACTTTTCTTTTGTAAATACGTACTTATATAGATAACTAGCGGCCCGGTCCGTGCTTCGCTACGTATAAGGCATAGTAATAAAAAAAATGATTATTAAGTTCATTTATTCAAAGAAAAAAATATTTTAAATTGCTAAAATATGTTGATTTTACACTTTTTCAAGACTTTTTTTAAATTTTCTCTACGTACAAACCTTCCCTGAACTTTCACGAATAATTCAAGACCAAAATTAGCCAAATCGGTAAAGGCGTTGTTGAGTTATAACATTACAACGAAAAGTGGCATTGATTTTTATATGTATATAGATTACACTGAATCTCAGGGCAAACAGACATGTTCATGCACATAAATATCTGTCCTGGGTGGGAAACGAACCCACGACCTGCGGCATGAAAGGCAAGCATTTACCCACCACGGTTTTGCTACGGAATCCTAAAAAGGATAGGTTAATAACTAGAAAGGTGAATTGTACAGACAGCTACACAATATCTCGTAAATACCACCAAAAGCAATGCGTCTTTTAACTGGAAGCTTATACACGCTACCGGTTGCCGTATCTACACGTTAGGTTGCGGAGGTCGGATAGTAGACGCTTTGTGTAAATATAGATAATCGCGAATGCGATGGTATCAAGGCTCGACCCCAGCGGCTTGGGAAAATGTAAAGATGATAAAACAAACGCTTCACACTTACAGTTCCATATTAGGTTCGCTTTTATCTTAGGCGCCATACGTGAATGCTAGAAACAGAAATGCGACAAAGAAATGTCTAGTTATATCTAGCAATACAATGTGTTACCAAATATAATAACATAACTTTCTGATTTGTGTTTTAAAATTTAAATTTAACTAAGCGCAGTGGTTAAGGCAGTCTCCTTGCCACTACATGGCCCTAGTTTGATTACCGCACAGGACAACTTATTCTGTGACTCACAAGTAGTTGTTCTAAGTCTGGTTAACGTATATTGTGTCGGTCAATTATATATTTGTAACTGGGCTCCATTTTCTTAGTGCGGATGTTGAATTTAAAAATGTTATACATTATTCATAAACCTAAAAACTTAAGTGGCTTCCCATAAGACTCCGCCGAAATATTCACATTCTATCCATACTTTACAATATTTTGTTCAATCGCGCTAGCCCCCATTACCTTAAGGAACGATTTGAATACCTACGTGATTCACATTTGAGGTCTTTGAGATAATCATTAAATCTGAAGCTTACTTCTTGTAGTAGTTGAGTTAGTTGGTATACCAATTTAGACTTGTTTATAACATGTCTTTAACTAAGATCAGATTCTGATCCCAACTCAGAGCGGTTAGAGTGAGAATTAGTTTTAAGAGAGGTTTTGTGCAACTATCGCTTCTTCTTCTTCTTAGCGTGTCGATGGCAATCTAAATTAAGTCAGCCCAGAATTCAGCTACGCGTTGAGCGTTGTCAGTAGCGTCCATTAGTTCTTCCATCGTGCAGGCATTAGGGCACGCAGGACATGTCAACAAGTGTGCCATAGTTTGAGGAACGGAACCACACTTGCACTCTAGGTTGGAATTGTTTAAAAATCCCCACCTGAGCAGGTTTTCCTTGCTTCGACCAACTTGGGTCCGGAGTCTATTCAGGGACTTCCAGGTTGGCCACGGCAACTTGTGTCCAGGCGGTAGGTTTTCAGCGGGAGGGACGAATGGGATGGGTAGGCAAGCACTGTCTCGCCACAGTTTGAGCCGAGTCTTAGACCGTTCGCCAGAAAGTGGAAGCACACACTTCATGAAGCTTTTTCGACTTTTAAGCCTTTGTCCCACTAGCTTACTGTTGTGCATAAGGTGCCGTGCATCGCTGCTCATTTTATACCTTTCTTTGGAGCTTGCCACCGCTCTGCGAACATCTGGTGGCGCTATGCCTGCCAGCGGATATAACATGTGTAGCGGCGTCGCTTTGAGACAACCAGTGATGATCCGGCATGTTTCATTCAAAGCGGTATCCACTAATTTTGCGTGGGCTGAACGACTCCATACGGGGCACGCGAATTCTCCACATGAAAAAGCTAGCGCCAGTCCAGAAGTCCGCATGACATCAGGTGAAGCACCCCATTTATAGCACACAAGACGTTGCAAGATATTATTGCGAGATTGCACTTTCTGCTTGATGTTCTTGCAGTTTTTACTAAATGTGAGTGATCTGTCCAAAGTAACACCAAGATATTTTGGGAAGCAACTGTGCTCGATAGATACACCGTCCCAAACGATGTCAAGTTTTCGACCCGCCTCTCTATTACGAAGATGGAATATGCACGACTGGGTTTTGCTCGGATTGGGCCTAAGCGAGTTAGCGTAGTAGTAGTCAGCCAAGATTTCAAGAGCGCCAGACAAATAAACCTCGATCTCGTCGAATGTTAGGGCCTGCGCAGTAAGCGCCAAATCATCTGCGTAGAGAAAGCGAGACGTATTCGGTATGGATGGCTGGTCGTTGGTGTAGATGTTAAAAAGTAGCGGTGCTAGGACACTACCTTGAGGTAAGCCGTTTTTTTGCGCCCTCCAACGACTTTTGTCTGCGAGTAGATGGACCTGGAAACGGCGGTTATGTAAAAGTTCGCGGAGTATCCGCACGAAGTTTCGGTCGTTGGTCATGGTCTGTACCTTCCACAACAGACGCCTGAGGTTCACAGTATCATAAGCAGCGGATAAATCCACGAATACCGTGCCTGTGACCATTCCTGCTTCGAATCCATCCTCAATGTGTTGCACGAGTTTGAGGGTCTGGCTGCAACAAGACTTGACGGGTCTGAAACCAGCTTGCTCTGGGATAAGTTTTGGGTCAATAAGGACCATAAGTCGTTTCAGCAGGAGTCTCTCGAAAAGTTTGTATGTATGACATAGCAGAGATATTGGACGAAAGTTTTTTGGATCGTCTGCTGCTTTATGTTAATACTCGAATCCTCGGGCCCTCGTCTAATTGAGCATTTTGAATTTAATAGGGAATGCTTTAAAATGGCACTATGTATATAAACTTGATAACACACTTAGGATTTATAAAGTACCTACATGTATCACTAATATCTTAAAAGTTACAAACTATACCTCTACATTGTAATAAAATACTATATTCTTTAGAATAAGATGAGAAATACCGCGACATCTCCAAAACATATGTATAATACAAACACAAATCGAATACTCACATCGACAAAGCTCCTACACAAAAATACTATCATATCGAAACAAACATAAAACACCTATGTAAAACAGTCCTTTACATATCCCGGCTATCAATACCGTTCGAAGTCCCAAATACCTTCACATAGAATATAATAGATAATTTAGATAACAAGAAAGAGCTATTCGATGGAGCCACTACCAAATAAATGTTGAATAATACTTACATATAGTATGTAAACTCGGCTATTTTCGGAGAATGAGGTTTGGCTACGGCATTGTAAATAATATCTAGCAGCAGTTACTATTACAATAATAATAAACTACTAGTCGATCATCTATACTATATAGACTGTAATATTATAAAGAGGTAACGTTTGTGAGTTTGTGACGTTGTAAGGGGTAATCTCTGGATCTACTGAACCGATTTTCAAAATTATTTTACTAATAGTAAGCTACGTTATTGCGGAGTGTCATAGGCTGTTTCATCATCATAATTTTTATTTATCCCGAACTTTTAACCCGAAGTATTACGCGGGACAAACGGGCAGGGACAAAAATATTTATAACGCGGAACGAAGTCCGCGGGCACTGCTAGTAATATATAACTTTTTAAAGCCAAGGTATATACTTGAAATAAATAAATAAAAATAAAATAAAAAAGGTTTTTATTCACGTAGACTTTAAAAAAGCGCTTGTAAATAGTCAGAACATGTTTGTAGTAATATAGTTGTATACATTAGATATTATTTCTAGTAACATAGATATTTAGGTACATATTGTATGAAAACATTTATAAAATTTATTTTATTACAGCAATGATATTTAGCTAGCTCGTATCAAGTTATTGTCAAGAGATTATGTTTAATTATCTAGTTTAAGTCTAATATTTTTACTACATATTGTCAATGGTTCTGTCTATATTAAAGGTATTATTATTATGACGGACCTTGTGTTAATAACTACGGTCGCGCTTTAATGCTACCACCGGATCCAATGCGCCCCAACTGAGAAGACCCAGCGAAACAAACTCAGTGGGTTCATCTACTACCGGTTTCAACACGACCCAGTTGAGACGGTCCGGCGAAACATACTCAAGCGGGCATGAACACGGGATTTGGTCCAATTAGAGTAATTATTTAGTAGGCAAACACAATATATGCTCGATCGCTTGTCTGAATGCTTATTATTTTAGATTATATTTAGGTATACAAAAGAAAAACTTCGAAACAATAACATTATTCATTTTGAGACAGAGTCAATAATTTTAAATTAAGTATATGATAGCAATCATTTACAGATAGTTCACTTAACACATTTATATAAAAAAATTGAACAAAGGATATCTATTTCATATTTTTCATTAAAAAGTTCAATGTCTAGAATTTTGCTAGAGAAGCGGTTTATATTTTGATGTGATAGAATTAGAAAGTTATCACACTTCTCTATTGTCATGCTTACATGTTTAAACTACTAACTAAATTGATTTTAATAACATTACTAAAAGATGGTATAAAAATTACTACTTATGACTGGTTAATATGTGCCGCTACTAAAGTTGCAAGTATGTTCAAAAATTTTCTTGAGACAGTAACTGTACTCATGGTTACCCTACAAGAATCTATAAACTATTTGTGTCCAAAAATATAAATTTATTACTATAATGGCTAACCAAAAACTGTAGGTGCATATTTAGCTTGTGGATATAATTATTTGTACGTCAAAAAAATTTGTCGACATCGCTTTGAACCGGGAACGTACCCAGAAGGCTGGCAGCATTGCCACGTTGAATGGCAATACTAATTCTTTGACCTAAGTATTGGCCAGCCCTCTGATCACGTGAAGCATCGACCAGACGTTTTGAGATGTCGCGAAAAAGGGTTAAAGCGTTTGGACCCCACGGCCCGAGCGTTTCAACTCCAAACGGCTCAAACATATAGCTCAAACGTATAGTACCAATAAGGTTCACATATTTACGCCGTTTAGAGGTCTCCGCTAAAGCAGCAGCAGCGCCGGCGCGTCCACTGGTGTTTGGAAGATGCGAAGGCGCCAAGGTGTCGACGCAGGTTGCATCCCACACCAGAGGCCTTCGCAACTTCCAAGGTAGCAAGGAATAAGCTCATTGGTTAGACTTTTTATTTATGTTTGTATTTATTTTATTTATGTTTCTTTAGTTGATAAGTTAGGTTATTTCAATAATAATAATAATATGTTAATCTCGTACCTAGTATTGAATTATGGAAATGGTATGAATACCATTATTTGTACTATCAGGCACATTGGACACATAGGGGAAGGCACACAATATTATCTTATTACAGTCTAATTCTAACATCTTAGTGAAACTATCTGTAATGTCTTTTTTCTTTAAGTTCTTACAATTTCCTACCATTAGAGTTATACATGATTTGGCAGTGTGTTTATTCTGAATTAATTTATCTATTATAACTTTATAATGTAATCCTGGCATACAATAGTTGACAAAGGAACAACTCAGCTTATTACTGCCTTGTAGGTCTATTGGTAGTGTATTTAACAGTAAGTAGAAGGGTCCATACAGCAAGCGTCTCAAGGCAGACCGCACATAAAATGGGCAGACGAAATAACAAAAATAGCTGGCTACTACTAGCCGCAACTATCTCAAGATAGAGACTACTGGAATTCTTTAGGGGAGGCCTTCACCGTCGCCTAAAGAAGGGTTCTTGTATAGGATTTTTTTTCTTCCCAAAATATTAATCATTTATTTCTTTTATTCTACATACTTTTAAAACTCTGTGACATATTTTCGAGAAATATAAGACTTTTTATATTATTTAACGAGCTCCTGTTCCGGTTTGGGCCAAGAAGAACTCCCATTAGCTGCATGGAGTCTGATATTGGTGGTATTACACGTTTTGGCCACCGCAGTCAAAATTTATTCAGTATCACCAGACATATGTAAAGTTGTGAAGTCCAGGGATACCTAAATTATCTATAATTATAATATCCTGGGACATTGCACACACGACCATCTGATCCCAAACTAAGCAGGGCTTATACTATGGAAACCAGATAACGGATATATTATACATACTACTTTTCTTTTTGGAAATACATACTTATATATAGATAATTACACCCAGACTCAGGACAAGCAGACATGTTCATGGACATAAATATCTGTCCTGGGTGGGAATCGAACCAACGGCCTGCGGCGTGAACCCCGCCAACTTATATTTATTCACATTTACCGGGTTTCCAATTAGTTAACCGACCCGTCCATGATACTTATAACACTGACATAAATTTTTTAGTGCTTTGGATATTGTCATTATCATGTTTCACTTCAGGCTTATATCTGAGGGAGAGCGCTATTCAAATGAACACATTGGTCTATAAAGTGTCACTAGTGTAGCTGATAATAACTGTTCTATAAACCGCAACAATTTACACGTGGTTACCAATTAAAGTTATTGAAATTTCGCCATCAAATGACTGCACATGTGACGCAATATATACAGTAGCCACTAGGTACCACCTCGCTCTCTTGGTTATTTAATATTGTTCTTATAAGGCTTGGTATGCTTCGAGTCTACGTATTGCATATTTTTAATCTCTCTCGCGATTTAAAGACTTATTTCCATAGGGTGAAAGTTGCCTGATTTTTTTGGGATTATCAATACTCTCCTCCTAGCCGGATTTTGACCACAGCGGCCAGTCTCAATAGGGACTAGCCACGCGCGGGACATATTATAGTATATAAGTGTATGCGCACAAAGGACACTCTCATAATCCGAAGGAACGACTAGCGACCGGCCGGTAAGACGTTAGGTACAGGACCGACGACTTACGTGTTTACGTGGTCTCCGAGGCATGGGGGTATACTAACTCCCAGACATCGGGCTGTTACTGAGAAATATTTCTCATTACAGAAAAATCCAAATATCACTTTTGGTCCGACTCGGGATTAGACACATACCAAAAGATCGCTGGATGTCCTGCGTATACAGTACAACAATGTATTCAGAATGCTTTTGTAGTGCCTCCGACATATTTGCGACGGTTCGCATGGAACATGCCACGCTGTCATCCGCAATAAAACCGCATACATCTTAAGGAGAGTAAGAGACAGTAACAACAGCATTTTGAGAACGGTTGCTGAAACTTACAGCTCACCTATAGTAGGAGAGTTTGTGCACAGACAGAGTACCTACCTTAATTTATAATATCTCCTCACCAATTTTCCTTACTAACATTAGTCCATAAGTCACTTTACTAACAAAATATGGATCTGTATTGTTGTCCGAAATAAAAGTCATTTATTTATTAGAACCCAAGACCTCGTTACCTGCGGTTGAAAACGCTACAGGTAGACCAACGAGGGATTACTTCGTACCTAGGGTTCACTATCTTTCTTTAGCTCTGTGTTACCTAAGTATGTTCCTTTCTTATTTCCGTCATAGATATGAAGTGTTCAACATTACCGTTGCCAATTTACCCTCTTACACGACCGATATTAAAGCTCACCATTCGGCAACCGTCATATCAAGTAGCTGAAATATTGTGAGATATGTAACTGAATATGAAGTTCGGTATTTTGTCAACACTAGTGTATTTCTGCCGGAATTGGTACAGAATAAGATTTTCGATGGATGTAATATTTTGTATGTGAAGCCCCGTAAGTTCCGGATTGAATTCAAAGTATGGGATTTCTTTGCTCCGGGGGTAAAGTTAGTTTACAAATATAATGTCTTGGATTTTTTTTTCAGGTTTCGGATAATTATAACGTCCAGTTATTACGGCCGAATTGAATAGATAGGATTAGTTATCTATTTTTCTTCATTTAAAATTTACTCAGCTTCACAAATTATATTATAAATATGAAGTGATTAGGTTCTGAAAGATTTGAGTTTATCAGTTTCGTTTTAGATAGTTAGTTTTAACTGGTTGTACACACTGAACTGAACAGAAATTAGTCAGAGATGAAAAGGTTCGTCACTGAGGGTAGTAAACGATGTAGCCGAAAGAGTGATTAACACTTTCACGGATTAATCACTGTTGACTTGGAACTAAAACAATTTTTATTACGTTGCGTATAAGAACATTGGAAAATTTATACAGACTCTTAAACCAAATGTTTAAAAAAAATTGATCAATAATAATAGTTTTTGTTATATATTAATTATAATTTATTAAGTAAATTAATAAATAGTATACTATTTGGGTGTATGTTACATATCAAGCTATACATTTCCAGTATAAGCTGATCTCACGTTGTATAGGATTTCCATACAATGGCAGGTCAACTTATATTGGAAATGTATAACTTGATATGTAGCCGTGTGTACAAAATAACAGCTATATATTATATTATAATAAACATTGTGTTAATCACTGTTAATTAATGCCATATTTAATTATAAGTTGATCTGAATATAATATCATGATAATACACCACTTAGCATGTTAAATGGATGATATATTAATTAGAACTTTTATGAAATATTTTTAAATATAATTGGATAAAAGAAAATATTATATATAAACGTGTGAAATAAACAAATTTGAATAGCGAGGAAATAGAAAAAAAGGTTAAAAAACCGCAAAGGCAATTATTTTACGCCACTTAGTTTTGCAGATTTAAGGATGAGAGGCAATAATGAAGAGCAATTTAAATAATTTAAGCGCTACTTAAAACGAAAAAGTTAACAGGAATATCGATTTATCATTTCCATTTTTTATTTCATATTCTATTACGTTACAATCAATACTCAGTACATACAACATAACAAGACGGCCGGTTCATTTATAAAATAATACTTGTTCGTCTTTATCGATAACCTATAATTTAGGTGAATGGCACAAGCACGTACGACACACGGATCAGGAGTTTGATATACTGGGCTAAATATACTCATTTTGTAATATTCGTACAATATACTACAAGCAAACTGAAGGTTTAAAAAATAGGAAGAATAATTTTTTGCACTTCTCTTTAAAGCAGAGAGGAAGAAAAAAATATTAAAGTGTCTCGAGCTTTATAGACCGAGAAATATATAATACATCGTAATTTTTTCTCGAACTAATAAATCAACAAGAGTGCTAGCACTTCACAGCAGCTGACAAGCAGTCTTGGTAGGAGTTTTAGCAATATGAGAGTGGTAACAAACGTTGAGTAATTATGAGAGTGGTTACTGTTCTCAATACCTTTCGGTACCGCAATAATTTCGCTTGTTGGAGACTATACGCTGATGTCCCAATTAATGGTATTAAGAAAGGTTTAGCCTTTAATATATTGAACAACAAACGAATAAGAGGTGATCATAGAAAAGAGTTTTTATATGGGACACAGATACTATCGATTAATCTGATATATCTGAATGGAAAAGATGATTATGATAATTTATTATTGATTACAATAAAGTGTAGACTTTATAATCACACTAATATTATAAACGTGAAATTTTGTGAGTGTGTGAGTGTGTATGTTTGTTACCTCTTTACGGCTAAACGGCTGGAGGGATTCGAATAAAATTAGGTATGCAGTTAGCTGATACCCTGGATTAACACATAGGCTATAATTTATAAAGTTTAACCCGGGTAAAACCGCGGGGCACAGCTACTGTTACAAATACATAACTAGTACCTAACAAATGCGGGTTATTTAATTCTTTGATATTACACTACTATTTCCTATATCGTGGAGTCTATTGCTTTACTTCAAAAAGCTAGTAAAATGTTGGTGTTTTTATTATATTAATACGCAAAGACTTTGTACTCCTTTTTGCGAAAATTAGGCACTGTTAAAGTTTACAGGGAAAATAAGTGCAGAAAGCTAGTTTTTTTACAAATAATAAATGAAATTAACAAAAAAGAACACTACCAAGCTCTTCTGCTCATACATTGTTTTTTAAAGTCTTAATTAAATAGAGCAACACTTAATTGCAAATTAAAATCTCATTTCAATTTTTGGAGGCAGAACATTCTTAACGTAGAGCGACAGTTGCATAAAACGTCCCTAAAATACAAATAAATAAATATAAACATTAATTGCGGTGAGCCGAGGTGTTGGTGTTGAACTACCAATCGCCTCTATTTTTCGGTGAATTGGTGAAAGCCTACTAGACTAATATTAACATCATGTTAAAAAACAAAAAAAAGTAAAAACATCATTATCTCAGGCTTCTGTGTGTAAATATTTATTAAGTGCTACGAGATTTTTCTATAGGCCCTGTTCAGCTAACTCTGCACCCGTGTGTACCTATTCATATTAACGATATACTTCGAAGGTAGCTCTACAAAACTCTCGCTTGGTCGAGCAACGTGAGAGGCATATTTACATTTTTTTCTCAATTCATTGCTCGACATGTTTGGTGGATGGATGAGGCAACGCCATTTTGTGACATTAGGCTCCATTGATTTTGAATGTGTTGTACCCCGACCAACCCGCTCTTTTAAATAGATAAGCAAATGAATTGGAAGACTTTTGTGTTCGGTATAAACGTATTTAACGTTCAGATGTAAAAAGTGGAATATTTTGAGCGAGCATCATTTGAAAGCGTCCTAAAGCGACTGTCGGAGTGAAATGTATCTTAATAGCATTTGAATTATACTTTGTTGTATGGAATCGCTTTACCTATCTATACAAATAAATAATATTGAAAAGTCTGCCTTACGCCTTTAAAAACCACAATATGACTGTACCTAATTTAAAATAATTTAGCTTCTTCTTTTTTTTTTCCTCTAATCTTTGGGGCAGCAATGAAATCCTCCTGGAGATTTTCTACTTCAACGGCTAAAACAGTCTAGGATATGACTGTCACCGTAGCCTAGTTGGTAGTGCTCCAGTCTACGAAACTGGTGGTCCTGGGTTCGAATCCCGGTAATTCTATGTATATAAGTATTTATCTATCTATATAAGTATGTATATCGTCGTCTGGTAACCATAGTACAAGCTTTGCTTAGTTTGGGGCTAGGATGATCTGTGTGACATTGTCCCCAGATATTATTAAATATATAAGTATATTTATCAGCTGTCTGGCCAGCCCATAGTATAGGCTCTGTCTAGTTAGGTATAATGACACTGATATTTATTAATAATAAAAAAAAGGATAGTAAAACTACAAATTAAGTAACCCAAATCAGGGGGCACCGAAACCGAGCCTAGACTCGGGGCAGTTCTTAACGCATACACACAACTTTGTGTTAGTGCTTATAGCACAGCGTCATAACCAATAATTCTACTGCTGAATAAGACTCTCCAAAGGATAGGAGGATATTATATAATCGCTACACTTGGCTGACGGATTGGCGATAGCAGTATAATGGTGATGGTTCACAGAGACATACTACTGTCCGTTCTCTGGTAGATATTTCTTCCCAAGTACGCTACCCACGCGATGAGATGCAATAATAATATTCGTCCAAACAGCAATTACTATATGTTAGTATTACTACTATGTTTGCCACTGCCTTTAGTTACCTAATTACCAATATTTCAGCCATAAACAACTGACATTAACTGCGGATGCAATTTCTAACACCAAACAAATGAGTCTCGACTTATTACAAAACGCCTGAAATGTATAAAATGGATTCAACGTTGCTAATTAAACACGTCTTAATGTCGGCTCCCTACCTAACTGGATTGTAAAATATTTTGGCAATTAAGCCTCCGGTATTATTAAAGAAGTCCGTGGAGTGAAAAATTAATTAAAATTTAAGCTTTTCAGTTCTCCCTACGCAGTCGTTGTAGAATAAAAGGGCTGCAAGCACACATTTCAGTGAGTAACTAAAGATCAAACGTGTTAGATTATATGAATAGGTTTATGCGGTAAAGACGGATTAGTATTTTATTTGTGTGAAACCGTATTTTGTATTCAATTCTTCAATTGATGTTCATGGGATGAGCAGCGCAAAGCATGTATGTGTATGCATGTATTAAGAGCATTTACAAGGTGTAACATAAATAGTGGATGTTGGTTAAGGAGCTAAATTTTCCTAAGGAACCGACTGATGACTGCACGTCTTGCGCGGCGGCTAAGACAGTCGCCTCGCCTCGTATATGTATATACTATAAGATTGTAACGTATCCCACGACACAAGATTTAGATTCCTTAGTGCTGGCTTTGTATTTAAAAACAAAAAAAAGTATAAGTTTATGATTTTGTGATAAAGTGGAAAATCTATAAAATAAATTTGAGAGATTGGGGTAGCTGGATGTGATGGCGTCTGTACATCAAGCAAAATACATAAAATATTTTTCATATTAAATTAAATGATGCAAAAAAAATTTTCAGCTGCTGCAATTTGTACGGAAAGCCAAAAAAAAACCGATATTTTTTCAAACTGGTTTACTTGTTGGTTAATTCATGGGTGGCTATGCTCCTTCAGTGTTCAATACTATTATGTTACACCTTGTATAAGTGATTTTCAGATTTATTTATTTATTTAAAACTTTACACAAAAATATTGGAATTATATAAATATTGGCCTTAGACATTATTTATCAGTGCACCTTTAAGTATTAGAGAGGGGCTGTGGTAGCTGTTGTCCATTGTAATTAACGTAACAGTTACTAACTTACTATTGTCTTATCCTAATAAACAATTACTTTCTTCGTGTATATGTCAATTAAATATGTCAATTCAATTATCTTTTCAGTTAACATTCTGTTCTAAATCTATATTTATTTTATTTTTCCCAAGTCACAAAGTAAAAATGTTATCTACAGAAATAATTTTAGTTTAGAAGTATTAAATTAACTCAAACATGTGAGAAAAAAACCACAGTAGTACATTTTTCTCCGAAAAATTGTATTTGACATCAGATTTAAAGTAAGAAAACACGAGTATTTTCTTCACGGAATCTTGTGTAATCAGTACAAATTCCATGTAATAGGTTGTTCAGAATGGTTACATGAAATCGTGGTTAAATTAATTTACCATTTCTTCATAAAATTTTCAATGCTACTTGCTTACGAACACTGATTTTTGATAATTTATTGTTTTCTAATAAAGAATCGTAATAACTTTATTTTAAGGAACCCACATTAAAAACCTAACATATGCTCCCGACACCATACAATACTCAACAAATTTTAACTAGATAATTACATTTATTTCTAACATAGTTTCTCTATCATATAGCTACATTTATGCCCTGTTTTTTTATTTCAAGGGGATTTTTATTATATTAGATGGAGAAGTAATGTCATTTAAATTAGTTTATTGGTCTACAAGACAGAATGGGCATCATTTGCATACCAATTAGAGATCAGATGTTAAATTAACAGATTGAAACTACTTAATTTTACTGCATATACTCTTCCTTGGTTTTTGAAAAGTTAATTTTTTACTGTATGTTTTATGGTATTTATATATTTAATTTAATATGTTCGAATGTACAATATCGCATTTTAAATAGTTCGGAAAAATATGTCTACTGTGAATAAATACATGTGCGTTCGCGGTAACGTTATTATAGTTGGAAATTTCACTATTTCTCCTTAGGCTATTTTTAACATGTTTTGTTTTTTCTATTTTGAACATATTCCAAACATATCATTTTAGAGTTTCTAAGAATTGACCTCAATCTATTTTAGGGTTTATATTTGTGGCAGACTTCCAAATTCATTAGTGTACTGTATTTTTGTTGTTTAGATCTTAATAAAGATAGCTTTCGTTCTTAAATTTATGCACGCCAATAAGCGCACAACGTGCTTCTTTCCTACCATATAAACATCTCCAGCTCCATAAAATTTACTGGCACCATCTCATTGAACGCCGTCCCTTTATCAAGAGAACAATAATTGCATTCAAAATCAAAGATGTTCGCTCAGATAGGTTGCGGGTATTTTCATTAATTAAGCCCCAACATGCGCCAGGCAACAATTAAGGGGACCGATTGTTGATAAGCTCGAATCGACTTGATAGTCAGCTCTTCGAGATAGTAGTTTGTAGGAGTTTCACACCTTATTAAGCCATCATTATGGGTGGAGTTGTTTGTGCAATATTATGGCTTGTTTAACTATTTTCAATGTATTATTATTTGTGAATTTCTGTAAAGTTAGACATTTATATCTCTAATTTTACACATCCTCAACCGTAGGACAGATGATATTAAACTGAGTTATTGTTGTTTATAGTGTGATTTAAATTCGTACAAATATCTAACATGTTCAATTAAATTATTATTTTCACATTATATACTTTGCCGCATTTGAAAAGATTTGTAGAATGGAATGAGTGAGAAAAGCAATGAAATATTACATGTAGGTATATTATATTATATATGGACTATCACGTATCGGGTGATAAATTATTTTAGTTTTAGCTCCTGTGTAAATAAATGTTATTTCTATTTTAAGGGGTCGCTAGCATTTTATCACGTATGCCTCGTTGGTCTAGCGGTATCGTGTTCAATCGCAGATAAAGGTACCTACTGGGTTCATGTCCTGGGCCGGGCCATAATATTTTGTAAAGAAATATTTCTCTAAGCGTGGAAGTTGGCGGTATTTACACCCCCGTGCCTTGGAAAACACAAAGCCATCGTTCTTGTACGTGACCTTTTTCCAGTTGTATCGCTTGTCATCCCATTGGACAAGAGAGTGATTTAGAAATAGAAAGTGCCACTGTGTTTGCGCAAAGACACAAATAACTTCACAGCACAAAACACAAAAAAAAAAAAAAAAAAAAGACTTGTCTACTATAATATGTCCCACGTAGATGGCAAGTCTCCATTGAGACTGCCCGCCACGGCTGATATTCAACCAGTGCAGTGGGACATTATTACTGGTACTTAGGATATCTTCCTGATATTTGCTTTTGTTTAGTTAAATAACATCATAAATTTCTTCATCATATCTACAACAATAAAGGTGCAAACATTTGATACGTTAATAACTTTTATTAGACTCCCACTCCCAAGACATCATAGTTCCGTCTCTATTTACATTAATTCTCATCTTATCTAGCAGCGATAACCTCTATGATTTGAACACATTTTATCCATTAACACTAAGACATGAGTTGGTAATACCATTCTATTGTAGTTTCGTCAGCACTAATTATGAACATGAAGTAGTCTTCGTACTCAATTAAATCGCAGAATGAATAATGGACTTCTCGAGAACAGCTGCACAACACGCTAAAGTTTAACTACTAATTATAAAGAGTTAGGTTACAATTTATGATTTGTGACTTGAAGTTGGAATATTTAAGGAGTTATAAATTGACGCTTAGCGTTGCCTTAAATACAAAATATCGCTATGTTGAGATCTTGGCATAAGTAATAATAATAATAATATCCCGCGACATTATTCATTCTCGGCCATCTGTTCCCAAACTAAAAAGAGCTTCTACTATGATACGCATATACTACATATACCACTTTTCTTTTGTAAATACATACTTATATAGATAATTACACCCAGACTTAGGAAAAATAGACATGTTCATCCACACAAATATCTGTCCTGGTTGGGAATCGAACCCTCGGCGTAATGTAACACCCAGGCCCCACTAAAGCAACACCTCCGTGTGTCATAGTTTTCTTTAGATACATAATTTCTGGCGTTAGTGACCCAATAAGTTTTATTAGACGAAGGTAGTATTAAAGTTTACATTTTACTATGCAACAGGAGATTAATTATATAGATCAGAATGTGTTTATAGAGGTAAAAGAATATATTTCATTACCCCATATTATATAATGGGCTATACCTAAGTTACTGGGTACCCACTACACATCTTACATTAAAAGATAAGAAATAGAGCTTCAAATCTATTACTGTCTGTAATATTTGCAGCTCCTAAACGAATAAACTGATAAATGGTTTTTTTCCAAGGACATAGTAAGCTCAAAACTTATTACACCATCTTCCTAGGGAGTTAAAATGGGTTTAATGTACGTCACGGAATGGTATTATTCATAACTGAAACGCTTCTGGCACTTAATAATATTTTTATTACGCCAAGAAAATTTTCCATTACGTAAAAATCATCTGACATAATTCTAAAATTCTCCACTTCCGAGACAAAAGAGCGCAGAAGCAGTTTACGATTAAGGCTAGCAGCTTAACCCTTCAGCGTTCGACCCCCTCAGAAGTTTAACGAAAAAGTCGGCGTTTAAACGCCCTATTTAACCCTCGCGGTAATCGGAACACAAACAATGGCGAAGTAAAATAATGTCGAATTCCGTCGGACAAATTAGGCGACCTTTTTAGGCGGTGGCTGTGGGAGCTTAAAATAACAAAAAGAACTTTTATTCGGTTGTTGTTTCTGCTGCCAAATTCTGAGTTGTACAATGTTTTAGATACGAGGAAAGCGGCGATCGTGTAGTATGTAATTTTTAATGAATATTATTTTGAGCAGTATCATTAAACTGCTCAAAGCCTGGCCAATCATTAATTAATTAATTTTATTACGATAATCAATAATAAAATACAGTTTTTATCCTTCAATACCTTTTATAAAATAGTGCGAAGTAAAAATCCCAGTAACAATATACGTTTACAGATGATATTTTAACGAGCGTATTATTATACGATTGGTTTTCAAAAGCTTTTGGAAATCGTAAAATTTTCAGAACATATGAATGTAAAATAAAAGTTATTACGTTAATTGCCCTTCTTTGTTGTAATATAAAAAATATTGCGATTGTTTTTGGTAGTTGGTTTATAGTTTATGAAAATGTGGTAATACCCATTCTTGCCATATTTACAAACAAATAACTTTCTATGAATTTAATTTCTATGATTAAATTATATTTATGTTAATACTTCACACAGCGGCGTCAATACTTAAAGATTATAGAAAATTCAATCCCAGTGAACGTTTTACCTTAATGTAAGAAAACGCCAATCTATATTTTCAACGTCTTAAAATTATAGAAAATGTCATCGAATTTTATAGTAAGTTATTTCACATCGATAAGAGGCCTTGAAGCTAGCCAAAGAAGCACGTGTTCTTAGGTAGATACAAAACATATTTCACCGAGCATAAGCGCATAAAATGAATTCAACCCAGCGCTGGGCAGTAGAACAGAGTTCTTCGCCTTTGGAGGTTTCCTCCCTGTCAATCCTGCACTAAATAATTAAATAATTGCCTATGGAATATTTTAGAGGAGGAGGAGAATAAACCCATATCGATTTTATACAATGGGGTATCTTAAGCTATAGATGAATCGCTTGTTCACCAATTTGTAGAGAGAGATAGAGACTGGATGTTGATTGGGCTGTCACTTTTTTAATACATCAGGGTTTTGCGGAAGCGAGGATTGCTGCTTTCTTTCCCTTTGCAGGGTCCGTGGTAGCTCACGCAGCATCTTGGACGTGTTATTTGATAATTGGGACAGTCTGATGCTGAAGACCTGGATACGACTGCACACAAACGTAGATATGGTCCTAGTACCGCGACAATATATTGTAAAATCACTAATATGACGTTAAAATTTCTTGTAACTAAATTATATGGTTTATACCTGCCGCCACATTCCGCCATAGACCCTCTTGCCAAAAGTGGAAATTTCATGATGGATGAATGGTCATCTGCCACCGTGCGTTTTACAAGAATCTTTTTACTACGCACTGCCACTTTGTGGAATAAATTAACTGCGGGGGTATTTCAGATCCGGTATGACATGCCAACCTTCAAGAAGCGAGCCTTTTTCTTTCTTAAAGGCCGGCCACGCACTTGCGGCTCCTCTAGTGTTCGAGTGTGCATGGATGGCGGTGATCACTCACTATCAGGTGACCAACTAGCTCGCTTGCCTTGCTATCATATAAAAATAATCTTAGTGATAATGTGGCATTAAGCATTAGAGGCAGGTTTAAGTAATTAGATTTTCATTTTCGTAATTGTTAACTTACGTGCTTGACTATATTAGTTCTCTCATTAGAGCTTTTATTCTTTGAAGAAAATCCCTAAAAAGTACTCTGATATGTCTGATACAATAAAATATGAGTCTCTCTCTACATAATAGGAAAACACGTACCAAAGACTTACACAAAAAACCTGTTCTATACCGACCTTAAAGAAACCATGTATTACTACACGCATAAAAACAATCTCGTTTTCAGACAGCACTCGAAACACGTAGGCCTAAATATAAAAATATTGCTTACGTAAGATATCTACTTTTCATATTTATGTGATAAAAACATTAGGTCCAATTGGATATCCCTATTTGGGGCGAGAGGAATATATGTTTTTATATATCTCCAAACCGAGAGAATATGTTATGAGATATTACACTGGCTGGTTTGTGAAAGAAAATGTCATTGCGGCTTTTTGGTGAAATTTTCAAATACATCACATTTTGATTTGATGTAATCATAAGGGAATGGGATGAAAATAACTTCAGGATGTCTCGTAACTTGATCCGTCATTCAGAACTGTCGATCGGCATATAAATCACACGTGAGCTAGCATCAATTTCTGATTAGAAATTATATTGAAGATTATGAGAGAAAGGGTAACTTAAGTTTATGCCTTGAATTCAATACATGATTTTGGACTTCCTTACCTTACTATTTGATGCTGAAATATTACACGTACAGTACTTGAGTATTCTACGAGTTAAATCAACTTATGTTTTCATATATTTAAGTTGC
Source organism: Pseudoips prasinana (assembly GCA_951640165.1). NCBI lineage: Eukaryota > Metazoa > Arthropoda > Insecta > Lepidoptera > Nolidae > Pseudoips > Pseudoips prasinana. Next base: position 15,825,069 of record OX621244.1, read on the forward strand.
ATTATCAATTTATTTGTGTTTGTACAAAGCCTCCCGGATACCTCTCTGAAATAGCTGGGATCTCTATGCACTGGAGTAAGTAAAGTTTCCTATTAACGTGAAAAGAATTTTTAAGAGTCGAGTTGATTCAGGTAAATTTTAACTTACACAAAATAATAAAAGTGCCTTTTTAGAATAAGTATCAAAAAGTTAATTAAGTTAATTTAAAAGTATCAAAGCGGGTCGCTGGAAATCGCTGGATGCGGATAGCGCAAGACCGGCAATTGTGGAGATCTTTGGGGGAGGCCTTTGTCCAGCAGTGGACGTCTTTCGGCTGATATGATGATGATGATCAAAAAGTTAAAGAGGGGGTGACTTCGTCCGTCAACCGATCATAAGAATCTATACATAACAAATTAATTAATAAGAACATATAAATCGTTTATTAAATATTATACCGTGTTCTTACTTACTTTACATTAACGAATATATGCGTCGGCGAGTTGCTAAGCACACAGGCGTACATAAGCGAAAGTTTGATTTAACGTCAATGCAGAAAGTTTTATTAACTTAATTTAAATATTAAAAGTACCCCACGAAGGTTCCTGGGCATCCTTTCTAACACAGGTAGACTAAGATAAAACCAAATAAAAATCTGTATCGCAATAAAGAAAACTTGGTAATAAATTGCGGGATTTATTGGTACCAGAATAGAAGTCCGGCATGAAAAGTTAAAAGAAATGTGCAAACTCGCTAAGCACGTAATGAAAATTATACAGTTACTTTTTACGGCCAAGTAAAAAGATCTTGCTAAATCGTATATCCCTAAAACAACCCTAATAACCTTCTTTACCGACCGTAGCGTACAAAAAATATCTAATTACAATCCGAGCTTCACAGATATCGGAACGTAAAGATACGGCAATATAATAAAGAAAAATACTCTCAATTTTTTAGCTGAAGTGCAAAATTGGAAAACCATGTTAGAAAAAGAATATTGGTAGCAATTTTCCCGCGATACTCGAACTTTATCGATAAGATATGAGGGTCCAAAACCATTTTTCAGATATTAATTCCTAACAATCGTAAAAGTTACTTTCATGGTGGTCCTAAAAAGTTATTGCCGCTTTCACTGAAAATACACTTTCTATGGACTTTATCTTGTATTCGCTTTGTCTACAAACAGGGATTTAGATTGCCATAACAATAAAGAAATAACAGTTTTGTGTGGATAAACTTTATTCAATTCGAAACTCTTGCGATTTGTTGAAAAACAATGTAGGATAATAGTAGGCAAGCAAGCGCGTCTTCGTATGTATATAAATCTGTAGTGCCTAGAACGAGGAACTTCGTAGGAATCCATGTAATGTAATCAGATATGTGAACAAAGGTTGGAATATACTTGCATATAATGTAAAGGTAAAATACAAACTTGAGAAATTGCTTCTTAAGTTCTTTACTTTGTTAGGGACATTGTGGTACAGGATCGTCTCCAATTACATTCCAAGTGAACATCTCGTACTACACCAATATTTTAAATTGATATTCTTACTGGAATTGCACTCTATATTAGAGTATTTTAATGATATCCGCGTTAGATAAATTAATCCCTGTACCGCGGGGTTTTTTTATATAAGAGGGCGACAAACGAGCAAGTGGGTCACCTGGTGTTAAGTGATCGCCGCCGCCCAGGGACACTCGCAACACCAAGGAGTCGCAGGTTCGTTGCCGGCCTTGAAAAGAGTCCGCGAACAATTGGTGCTGACCCTCCCCACCCCCATCTCTATGAGCTCTGGACTGACCTTACTCTCTTTTAGAAACACAACAATAAATTAATAATGTTATTATGTAAGAATGTCTTCTGTAAGGTGGAGGTAATTCCCCAGTCAGGCTGGTCTTTGAGCAAATGAACGCTGTGCCCTACTACTACTAAATTTGATTCATTACAAACATAAAAATTGCATTATCATTATCATTTCAGCCAAATTACGTCCACTTCTGGACAAAACTGCTGGGGGGATGTGCCACAATCGCCACGCGCCAGACGGGTTGGCGATTGCAGTTTGATGGCCATAGTTCACAGAAAAACTCTGCTGTCCGTTCTCTTATTCTTTCAGGACGATTTCTACGCCCCCACAGGATGAGATGGGGTGATTATAATCTTCGCCGTCACCAAAATTTATAAATAAAAAACACATACAAATGGTTGTCCTAGGCTGGTTCATCATCATATCAGTTGATAGACGTTCTGGACAAAGGCCTTCCCCAAAGATCTCCACAATTGCCGGTCTTGCGCATCCAGCAGTTTGCAGCGTCCCGCACAAGTTCATCGGTCCATCTTGTAGGGGACCTGCCCACGCTGCGTCTTTCGGTTCGTGGTTGCCACTCAAGAACCTGGCGACCACGAACTGAATTGCACTCATAGTCTCGTTATATCATTCTGTCTCCCGCTTTTCTCTGGAGGGACGTAGAACTACTTTTATTTAAAAACTCCTCCTTGTTTCTTTCTGCACAAATATTTTACATGATCCAAGTGAGTCGAAGCATTTCCCCGGGACATGCATGAGCCTCACCACTGTGTCATTTCATTGTGTGTTGATCCTGGCTTACAGTTGCAGTGGTGGGTAAGAGGATAAAGATAGCAATATATTGGACTACGCCCATATATTATTGACGGGCCTCTTGGCGTGGTTGGCAAATGCTTGCTTTTCATGCTGGAGGTGGTGGGTTCGATTCCCACCCAGGGCAAATATTTTTGTGCATGAACATGTCTGTTTGTCCTGTGTCTGAGTTAAATTATCTATATAAGCATCTATTTACAAAAAACAAGTAGTAGTATATCATTCAGTTATCTGGTTTTCATAGTACAAGCTCTGCTTAGCTTGGGATTTGTCCTATGCAAATGTCCTATCAAACGCAAATCATGAGGAAGCCAAGGTGATCGTAAGGTGACCGCCTAACTACTGCGCCACACGTGTAGGCAAAATTTGTTTAATATGTTTTAGTGTATGATAAATATCTTTAGATTTGATTGTAATCATTGCATTGCATACAAGATATAGTAATAGCAGGTACAGTTAGCAACACAAGTAGCTTAACACGAACAAAATATTATTTTCCGGAATTAATTGGCAATATAACAAAATCCCCAAAATTGTGGAGATCTTTGAGGGAGGCCTTTGTCCAGCTGTGGACGTCTTTCACCTGATATGATGACGATTACAAAATCATAATTAATTTAAAATAGTTTGAAACTGACTGACTGACTTAGTTCCTAAGACTGCACAAGTGTGTGCACAAACACAACTGCCCCTTAACTCTAATTCTCATAATCCAATTGGATGGCTATCCATCACTATCTGGGGGAGATAAGTCGCAAGTCCGACAGCTTAACGTACTCCCTGTGGCACAGGCGTATGGCAATGCCTATTTCCAGGCTCCGTGCTGTTACTAGGTGTTATTTTTGCCACAGAAATCATTTTAACACTTTTTGGCATGACCCGGGCCTTGACCTTCATTATCTGTTGTGTCGGTTGGTGTGTCGGTTTAATTAAAATATTTTAAAACAGATTACCTAGTCCATCTGCCAGTTTTGAATCTCATATATAATTGAATTTATTAACTTTTTAACATGTTCTGTTCAATTTTATTGTTTGATGATTCACGCCAGTCAGGGTGACGGTGAAGTAAACAGAGAAATTAACATTAGTTGTGATCGCTATCACTCACATAGATAGAGGTCCAACGCGGTCCTCTGCAGTGAGGATCCTGTCCTGGCTTATCTATAGTTACAACCATTTATGTATGTATTGTATGTAGTCATACAAATGGTTGTTGTAGACATACAGTGACTGCCAGCAATGAAATCTTAAAAATAATGAAAAAAAATTAATGTTAAATTAGGATTCCATATGGATTTCCATAGTATCGGTAATAAGATATTTAAAAAAATATTGTTTAGTGGTGTTCGCCATTTGAAATCTTAATCCAATAAATCAGTTATCATATTTTGCTTTTATATGTTGACCGTACTTACTATCAACGCAGTCCATTTCAATTCGTAACCAGAAATTATTTTCAACTTTTTCCGGCGCGCAGCGATTGCGTGAGGTTTTATAATACAAGTTTGATGATATCTTTTTATTTTTTTATTTTGTAGTCGTAACAAGTCGACAACAAGCCGAATCGAGACAATAAAACATCTTTCAAGGCTGATGAGACGCGAGTAATGATTATTGCTTACGGTTGTTGATCCGACCGCTTCTGGCCAGTGTGACTGTAATTTTCGAGAGTACAATAGTGTTTTCAATCTTAAGATCAATTTAACTGAGTTAATTTAGAATGCATATCTCATAGATACGTTAATTTTATTAATCATTTGAAATACTTATTTACGAAATTTTTATTTTATTGCTGTCGCAACGGTTACTAGGGCACTGATGTCCACAATCATCGGCCCTATTTTACACGTATTTTATAATTATTTAATATTAAAATTTGCTTGCTGTGAAGTACAATAGTGTTTAAAATCTTAAGCGCAATTTAACTGAGTTAATTTAGAATGCATATCTTATAGATACGTTAATTTTATTAATCATTTGTAATACTTATTTACGACAGTTTTATTTTATTGCTGTCGCAACGGTTACTTCGTCATTGATGCCCACAATAATCGGCCCTATTTTACACGTATTTTATAATTATTTAATTTGAAAATTAGCTTGCTGAGGAGTACAATAGTGTTTTCGATCTTAAGCGTGATTTAACTGAGTTAATTAAGAATGCATTTCTTAAAGATACGTTAATTTTATTAATCATTTGGAATACCTATTAACAAAAGTGATATTTTATTGCTGTCCTTATAGTTGCTAGCGCAATGAAGCCCACGAAAATCGGCCCTATTTCACACGTATTTTATAATTATTAAATTTGAAAATTAGCTTGCTGTGAAGTACAAGTGTTCTCAATCTTAAGCGCAATGTAACTGAGTTAATTTAGATAGCATTTCTTATAGATAAGTCAATTTAATTAATCATTTGGAATACTTATTTACAAAAGTGATATTGTATTTCTGTCATTATATTTGCGAGCGTAATTATGCCCACGAAAATCGACCCTAATTCATACGTATTTTATAATTGTCTCATTTTTGTAATGAGACAATTATAAAATACGTATGAAATAGCTTGCTGTGTGGTTGTCACCATTGAATTTCACCCCCCCCCCCCCCATTCCATTCCATGGAGGGCATAAAAGTCGTTCCGAGCGAATATCTCCCAGAGAAGGGACAGCATCTCTTTGTGTACTATGACATTCATACCGTGATCGTCAACCTGTTGGCAAAGCGTGGCGATTACGGCATATCCCTCTAAATGATAGACAAAACTCCATTGTGGAAATCTTTTCGGGAGGCTTTTGTTTAGCAGTGATGATGATGATGATAAATTACAAAATATGCCAGTAATAAGTACGATAACGTATTTTATATTAATTATTTTAAATACTATCTCGTCAACGATTACACTAAATACGACTAACCCGATTGCCATACCGCTTGTCACACATCAATCAAGCGTTGTCATATCATCCTCCTTCCCTGATGATCTTACTTGTGCCCAGTACCACAAGACTGACATTATATTCTGAAGGAGTAACCTGAAGTCTGTTCTGGTCAGCGATACCTAGGGGCTCCAAGTCAGGGCTTCCGGTACCTACAAAGTTTTGAACAGCAGCAGCTAGACCAAAAGCTCAACCAGCATTTACAGCAGTACGTGGCTTTGGCAGTACAATAATTTACAATGTATACCCCTCCATGATTCTATTTCACTAAACAACATTCAGTTAATAAATTATGGATACAAATATTTGCACTAAATTTTCAAACATAGTGCACGCACGTACATTCAGGACAAGCAATGAATGAATGCAGTACCGACTACCTGCGCGTACGCACAGATTAATGCGCTGAGGTAATGTCGGGTTGGATGTTACGCTATATTACTTTAATCGTCATCAACATGGAGCGTTGGAGGATAAAGCGAGACTATATTTTAACATCACTTTTACAGTCAGCCTAAAATGCTTTTACTGCTTTTTGGGCGAACAAGGGTTCAGACCATGTAGTGAAATAAAAATACCGGTCATCATCATCACCAGCCTAATCGCCCACTGCTGGACTTAGGCCTCCCTACAGGTTTCTACAACGTTGCCATTTGGAAGGGTTCACCGTACTCACAGCGCTTGGCATGCGAGTTGGCGATCGCAGTTAAGAGTAGTTAACTCTTAACTGCGGTCTCTTAAAAGAGTAGTACTCAGGTTGTACTGCTGCCCGACTACCTTATGTGTCCCTTAGTCGCCTTTTACACACTCAGAGGATGGTATGGAGTGGCCTTGATATTCTTTTAAAGCCGGAAACTACACGGCTTGTTTAGACTAATATTACAAATCAATCTAATTCTAACTTAAATGACATTATAATTTAATTCATAATATGACACTATATATTCCTAATACATGAATTAATAAGATTGAAACTGAATAGTAATCCACAATAAAGTTCTCGAGTCAACTCGAGTGGTGACCACGAACCGGAAGACGTAGCGTGAGCAGGCCCCCTACAATATGGACCCATGATCTTTTGCGGGTCACAGGAAACCGCTGGATGCGAATAGCGCAAGATCGACAATAGTGGAGACCTTTGGGGGAGGCCTTTGTTCAGCAGTGGACGTCTTTCGGCTGATATGGAGATGATGATGATTATAAGTAATACACAATTATAATAATTAATTAAATAATACATACATACGATACATTCGATTTCAGCCAGACTATTAAGTCTATGATTTCCCAGCTTTGTGTCTATATTTAATACTTTTATAATTAAATTCACTAAAATGAACCACGCTTACCAAAAAACACAGTAAAATTTTTTATGGTTCCAAATAAATCTCATACAATATTTAAACTTTTATAATTTTACTGTACTGAATAAAACTCTGGACTAATTCTTGTCCTAGATTCAACTTTGTTTCGTAATTAGACGGAGAGAGATAAGCAAAAGTCTTTTTTGTAATCTTAATATTTTATTTGCACCGACACGAGCGTGTTTTGAAATATTTTCTTTTATAATTATTTGATATTGTTGAAATTAGAATACATATCATACACATCTCCCAATTTTTCGAATCAATTGTTAAAATGTCTTGTTTTAAATTTTAATTTAATAGATATATTGTTTAAAATTATTAAAAAAAAGACAAAGTGTTCTTTGATAGGCCGAAGAAAGAACAAAGACTAAAGATTAAATAAGCGTTTTCCGCAATGCAAAGCGACAAGCTAAACGCAAAAATTGAAAAATTTTAAATTTATCACAACCTTTCTGTATTACTGAAATTTCTATAAAACACAAAAAACAATATGTTGATTCATGTTCATCAATATGTTGATGCAACATATCAGTCAGATGTGATTTAAAACCAAAACCGATAGATAATATCTAAATTCTCCGTATCCGAAACTATCAGCAAGACAACTTTTAAATGTGATATACCAGTGTGTTTCGTTCGCAGATAACGTCACGCCGGCAGCAGCAGAGCTAGGTTTGGTAGACAATGCAGGTTCAATTCCTGCTCAAACACCCAATTTCTAGTTTAAATTAAATATTGTTTACATGTTTACGTCAGTTTTGTTCGAGCCCTTAAACTTTCTACATTATCACTCAAGAAATTTTTTTCTAACGCTACCACAGTCAACGGCCGCGTCAAAGTTATACATGATTGCGTTACATAAGTCATCATAATCATCAAATTTTGTGAATCTGTCGTAAGGAGGGGACTGTGCCGTCATTAAGGTTCCGTAATCGTTCCGTATCTCGGGCTCTTGTAAAATGCCTATTACTGGCTTCGAAATTTTTAGCAGTAACGACAAAAGTAGCCGCGAAGTCGGTTATATTTGATGAGGTTGGTTAAAAACCAGTTTGTAACATAACTTTACATCTTGTTAACCACGTTATATGGTATGAGAGTATAATTAAGGTATGAAAACAGACCGATTGGTTAAAATTAAGAAGTTGGCACCTAAAAACATCTTAATCTTATAGATGGTTGAATAATTGCTACCTCTGTTTTCAGTTTATATTTGCTATAAACCCAACTATAGTTGACAATAAACAGAAAATCAACTGCTGCCAATTCACTATTTACCCGTTTATTGCAGCCCTATAAATTTCTAACAACACCAATCAGAGACTGGCCGAAAAGATTATATAAAAAACAAACTAGAAAAATGCTTTAAATTTTTTTGGACAATTGATTTTTTACATATTTTGAACATATTATGAACTCTTTCGATCAAGTTAACTGTATTTAAGAGACCTATTCTACAGACGTACCTATCGGTTATCGTTTATAAAAAAGACAACGACCGCACTGGGGAAACAGATCACTCTATCGCGGAGATTTTACAAAGGTACAATTACGGTTACAAAGCACACCCAGACTTGAAAAAAATCATAGATGTATGTATGATTGATGTGTTACGTAAATAGTTGTCATGTACGGCGATCGAACCTGGAACACGAAAATACCGAAATAATAACCTAAGCCTAGCTAAAAAGAGGAAATCGGTATTAATTTATTAAAAATTTTATTTAAAGCAATTAATTTATTAAAAGCTTCAAAATCACTTGAATTTTCTATAAAGTAAAGGAAACCCGCAACTAATCAGTTTTCACGTAAAATAAAAACAACAGCTAAGCTTTTCTTGGCTAACCCTTTAACTAGTTTCGATTTATTCCAAGTGAGTCATGATTGATGTTCTGCCGACGACGACGCAAGGTATAATGGTACTAAAATTAGAACTTTGCTAGCTACTTAGAGTTTTCCGTTGATGAGTTTCGAAGTAGACAAGTGGCCTCGGAAATACCCTATGGGTAACTAAACAGAAGTAAACACAGGTATTAGTGACCTGCTATGCATTAACTACTGATAAAAACATGTAAAAAATCGCACGGTCTAAATAGAATCATCACATCTTCACTTCAAACTTTAAAATCCGAAGCTTGGAAGCGAATTATTTAATTTTGTGTATCCATTGTTCAGATGGACATGATATTCTACTTAATTTAAATTATTTTTATCATGAATGGTTTGACTGATTTAGATGTATTTTTTCTTCTTCTCGGCCTCGAGAAGTTGCCACGTGCATTGGAAAAGTAATAACGACAGTAGTTGACACCCTTCTAAACGCCCGAACTAATTTTAATTAATTTTTATTTGTGTATTTGAGTGATTTTACCCGGTATGTGGTTTTGTGGTGAGACACCAGGTTTTTATTTCTTTTTTAACTCAGTACAACGTTTGCCAGGACAGTTACTTATTAATCAATTTCATCCACACACTGAACAAATAATCACGCTCATCACATAAATATTTGATCTGGTTGGGGATCTAACCCACGAACTCTGGGTTTAGCAGTCGGGGTCACCAGCAGACCAGTCAAGTAAGAACTACGTCTTCTTCTTATCGTGCCGTTGGTAAGAATTATATTCTATCTTCCCAAAATTGGGCAACGCTGACCCCTTTGGCTGAAGCGTCATACAAGTCCTGAAGGGAAGAAATATTTGTACATGAACTATGTATTTATGCAGAAAGATGCCATATGTAATGACACTTATATTAGTAAAGTGTTAAAGACAGGATTGTAGGTAGTATTCGCGTAAACCGTTTGTGTTGAAGCTGTTTATTTTGTTTTGTTTATTTATTGCTGTTATAAAAACAAATAATAAAATATTTATATATACAAGGAAATACATTAAATATTGCAAAATTAATTGATACTAGAGCTGCTATATAACAAAAAATAAATAAAATTGTCTCAAATTAAGTCATCATCATCTTAACAGCTGAAACACGTCCACGCTTGGATAAAGGCCTCTCCAAGAATCATCACAATGGAGTTGTGTTCATGATTTTCGGGGGTTATGCTATATTCACCACGCTTTATATACGTTGATTTCAGTATAGTCCTCATAGTACACTCTAGTGCTTATAGACCGAGCGGCAGCATCTCTCTGCTGCCTGATGATTTAAATTTTATTAATATGGTAAAAAATACTTTATTTTGTACATATTCAACCTAAGCCCTTATGTTACCTCCACAGGTTATGTTAAACGTTTTATAGGCTCCAAAGTAATAGGAGATTATCAAAGCAATAAGCACTGCGCGGCTTACTGAGAACTTGACTGCACGAGTTAGTAATAATAAAAAATGTCACTACATGGATTTAAGAGCAAGCAGGATTAAAACTGTTAGCCGGTGCAAATACTAAAAGTCGAGTAACGAAAATTTAGAACTACCCATAAAAGTTTTAAAAGTGTAATAAAGAACATAAATTTATTGGTCATTTTTAAATCGAGTATGCAGTTGGACCGTGGACGCTATATTTTGTCAATTCTGCAGATGGCAGCAGCATCTTTTAAGTTATAATTAATTCAAATTACGAAATTGGCCATGGCCATTGGCCATACGATCATAACGCCAAATTAAGACAGAACAAAATAACGAAACCGAAAAAGAAATTACATATTCATCGACGCTCATTTTAAAACTTCCTTTCATTACAATGCAAACCTTCGAAAACAGAAAGCCTGAGGCGAAAACATTTAGTGGATTCTTCAAAAGAACTTAGTGGATTCTTCACCAATGATTTCAACAAAGTTTAAGTTAAAAGTTGGCGTTTATGCATTTTATAGTGTACAATTATCTGACCATTGGCGTGATTGGTATACGGATTGCCATTCTGAATAAAACACGGTAATCATTAAGTTCCAAGCTATATGTTCAAGTATAGTCAAGTTATTAGTTGCATTTAACTTATGAATTTCAATATTACTTACTTGTCGTTTTATTTGTACATATTATTAATGTTATTGCAAATTGATATATCGAAAGACGAAGCGTGGGCAAGCCCCTTAAAAGATGAACTGATGGTCTTGTGTAGGTTGCTAGAGGCGGATAAGGCAAAACGGGCAATTGTGGAGATCTTCAAGGGAAGCCGTTGTTCAGCAGTAGACGTCTTTCGGCTGATAAGAAGATGATGATATAAAGAAAGTAAGACAAGTACCTACTCACATTACAATACATCTGTTATTTATATTTTGCATTTTTGCTAAATATAAATACTTAATATATTTCATAATTTTAGCCAAAATACGTCCACTTCTGAACAAAAGCCTCGCCACGTTTGGCAGACGGGTTGGCGATCGCAGTTTGAGGGTCATAGCACAGAATAAAAAGTACTTACGTAGTCATAGTTCACAGCAAAACACTGCTGCCCGTTCTCTGGTAGGCATTCCCTTGGTCATAGTTCACAGCAAAACGCTGCTGCCCGTTCTCTGGTAGGCATTCCCTCGGACGATATCTACGCCCCCCACGCAATGAGATGGGGTAATGATATTCTATGCCGTCACCACACAGCAATATATTTAGTAGAACTCAAATCTATGACATAAATAATAATTGAAATACATCTTTAATCATTGTTGCTGATTCTGCTACAAAAAGGACATTGCGTTTAGCATACATTCGGGATTCAGCATATCCAATGCCTACAATTTAAAAAAAATGTAGTAGGTATATAATACCTATAACATCCTCTATTAGAATCACAATATTAATTAACTTACTTAAATAATGTCCCATAATTTATAATCTAATTAATACTTAACCAGACATGTGTTACTATGAAGCTAGAAGCAAATATCGAGAATAACGGTAATGTCTATAATTTAATTATTAGTTGAGAGTATAAATGAGAGCTGTATTTATGTATAACCAATTTGAATATTCCACACGATTTCCGCCCAATCAGTAGGTGGTAAAATATATTTATTTACTTTGAAATTGACTAACATGCGTACGTGATTTCGTTGTAATTATAATCATTAATTTTATTTGAAGGCCAACTTTGTAACTGTAATGTGTACTATATAATACATATAAATATGATTGCACATTTCCCGTAAATATTAAACTTTAAGGTGAGTATTGAGATATTATTCTCATTCCGTTACCTTATGTTACTTTACTAAACCAATACATGTCATTAAATACTGCCATTAGTGTCTTTAGTTGTTTTCTATACCATGATTGGTATAAATTTGTGTCGTCTTGGTAACTGCACCCAGTTACCAAGACGATACAAAGGTCACTTTGAACGATGGTCAGGGCAAACAACGTCCAACAAACCGTTACAACATGATATGTAGAGTTATAAGGTTTCTAATCTCACCTAATATTGATATATACACATATAGACAGAATTACATTTGGAAAAACACATATAGACATAATTTTATATAAGTTTGTAAACTTTTCAACGTGGTGACGCTTAATATTTGCGTAAACTTTTATGTACCGTCGGTATTATTTGAATAAACTAGAAAATAGTAGCATGGTTGCTTTTGTATTAAAAGCAAAGGTTTTGAGTTACCAAATCGATACAGACGTACTCGTAACTTTTGTCTGAGCGTGTCAATATAAAAGGCGTCGTATGGATGACTCTAGAATCAAAGTTATTATGCAGATATCGAAACGATACAAATATCACTTTATTACCCAGAGCTAGTGTAGAAAAGGCGCAACGTCCATTCGCCCAGAAGAACTATTTATGTGACCCACATATCGTTTTTCTGAGTTTAGTTATGTATTGTGACCGTGAATGGTACTTTTTTAAATTCCTCTGGGATACAGAAATTTATTTCTCAAGTGTGGGTTTATTTCTCAATGTTTGTTTCAAAAGAAATAAAATAGGTTCATCCAACTCAATGGTTGCCTGGAAGAGATCGCTTTTAGCGATAAGGCCGCCTATTGCATGAACATTACTGTTATTTAATTTACTGAATTGTATATTATGTAACGCAATTAAGTGTACTTATTATTATTATTAGGTATGTGCAAATAGGCAGGACTATATGTTATTTTTTATAAAGGTAATTTCCCTCTTATTGAATTGAGCAACTATTATCTATAGCATATACCGACTTACCGAACTTCGTTCCGCTCCTTGTGATAGTTTTATAATAGGATTAAATGCATGACAATATTACTATTCACACAAAATATTGCGTCTATCGATAACTCACCTTTTGCTGTCACAAGTTAAACAGCCAATCTATTCATCATTGACCGGAACTGCAAAATTCATTCATTCATTCACTCAGAACGCAAAACAGCAAGACAAAACACAATGTATCGAAGTTTTACAAAGAGCCACTTGAAAAATTGTAAAAGAATTCTATTACAACGTAGAATCGTAAAAATGTCACTATACATCCTACAGCAAATCAGTCGTAACAGTTTTACTCGAAAACCTTTCTTATTACTGACTCTTAAAGTGCTCAACTGGTAGTATCAACATACGGTTGACCGTACAATAAGAGATCAATCATTCAAGACAAGGTCCCGGTTGTGGTTGGATGTGAAAAATAATATCTACAGGGTGACCCACTTCGAGACATTTGCATTCTAGCTGAGTCGTACAGTAATTTATCATCCATCATATTATGCCAACGAAAAATGTTGTGAAAATAACTTGGTTGGGTTTTAGTGCACGCTTGTCGGTTCAACTTAGCTGGATGTATGAAATTAAGGTTCTATTTGATTTTTGAGTTTCGTACCGAAGTGCTTAAAGGGACCCATATGGTGCGACTTATCTGTCTGACTGTAACAGCAGTTTATCACAGCTTCTACTAATACTAGCAATTTGAAACTTATAACAGAGATTTGAAATTTAACCGGTCCGATTTTATTTGGTTGTTTTAAAAAAAGTGGGTTATAAATTTTCTTAAAACCGAAATTATTATCTTTCGTTGTTTGGGATTTATAATTTAAAACTAGTAGTGCCCCGCGGTTTTTACCCGTTTTAAACTTTATATTTATAGCCTATGTGTTATTCGGATATACATATAAACGATATTTCTGCAAAGTTTCATCAACAGCCGTTCGGTAGATATTACGTGGAAAAGTAAGAATACATTACATACCTACATTCCTACTCACAAACTTTCGCATATACATATTAACAAACAATCAAGAATCCAAAAAAAAATGAAATGTTTCTTCCATAGATTTTCATGAAACCATTAAAAATTTTATACTAAAAAAATACTTAGATCCGATCTGTATTCTAATAGTCTATGGCTTACTTTAAAGATTCTATTAAAAAGTACGGAACACCCAATACGCAACTTGCGCACACCCGACTCACACTTGGGTGGTTTTTTATTTGTTTCTGCTTATCTGACTCTTTATTTACAGGCGCGTATCACTGCTTCCCTTACAAAACACTGCTAAACCCAACCTGAGACGTACTTTTCTCCGGAATTCTTCCGCTAGTGCAACGGAAAAGTACTACGTACCAAAATGGTGGTCACAAAATTAAATATAATCTGCGAATAAAACTGAAATACCCTTTTGTATAAAATGCCACCTAAATTTGTTTTCCTAAAATGCATTCCCGCACGAAATATTCATATTGGATTTAAATAAAACTAATATTAAATCATTTAAATAATTCAAATGTTTCACCTCTTATTATGTAAATTTTGTGAAAATCGATATTTGAGTCGATTCCCATTCATTATCATCGAATTTTGTTGTCAAGTTTAACATGCAATACGATGAATTAAAATATCGTAAAAACACTTTACGAGCACCAAAGGTCGTGACACCACTAACCGTTAATTAATTAAAACACCAATCATTTATATCGAAATTTCGTAAAATTTCGCGGCATTAAGAAATCAATAATCTGATTCCAATATCATTCCGTTCAATCACAATTAACATCGAAACGAGGCAATCAATATTAAGTATTGATACTTTTTCGTAAAGCACTATTTATGATGTCCAATAAGATCGATAAATTAATCCGTAACAATGCGTAGCATTTCCAACGAGATCGATTCGTGTAATAAATTATTCATAAATACGTTTTTATTAATTAATAATGAAGTGGTCGCTTGGATTATGATGGAGAAAAACTACTTTTATAATGAATAAGGTACCTATAACATCTCGATTCTTATGAATCATATTTCTTTCATCGCTATTGTTTGGTGGACATTCCATACGGATGCACGATATTCGACTAAGAATTTAATAATTGGGGCTTGTCCCGAGGCTATGAGAAAAACAAATTGGTATATTTACTATATTATCCTCCCTTGAGGCTCGAGTTAATATGCGACGATCCTGATTTTTGATGATTTTGTTATTACGCTTTACACAACATCCATTTTCAATATCGGAATTATATGTAATACAATATAATATCTTGAAGAATTAATTTTATTATTAAAAGAAAAGGAAAATCTTGATAACGAATTTATTAATCTTAGTATTCATAATAAATAAAATAATAAAATGACACTAAATAAATACTGGGACATTATTCACATACTATGGAATTCAGACAACTGATATATTATGTATAGTTCTTTTGTAAATACACCTATTTCTTACCAGACATCAATAAATGGCAGTAATATTTTGTCCCGACCCGGGATTTGAAAGTTGAACACGCTCACTAGACCGCTGATGGAACTATATTATTTATATAATTGTACTTTAGTAGTTAGTTAGTTCGTTTAGCAATGTCTAGAAACAAAATTAAAAACATAAGGATCTTTACTATGATGAGGTAGAATGTAGAACTGCTAAAATGTGGTGCAAAAATCAAGGCAGCCATTTATAAAAATATGCGCAATACAAATCGTAAATTTTATTATTAAATTATAAACTAGGAATTTATTAATCCTAAACCATATTATGTACCTCCTATCCTACCTATTATGTACCAGAGTGTATAGCGTTATGACAGAGCCTACCTCAGATTGATGGGGAGAGTTGGTCCAAAACCCTTAAGACGAATAAAATTAAAATTTTAGAGATTAAGTTCTCTAATATTTTAAATTATAT
Organism: Pseudoips prasinana; assembly: GCA_951640165.1. Taxonomy (NCBI): domain Eukaryota; kingdom Metazoa; phylum Arthropoda; class Insecta; order Lepidoptera; family Nolidae; genus Pseudoips; species Pseudoips prasinana. The sequence continues at coordinate 15,841,026 of OX621244.1, forward strand.
AACATAAAAGCGAAAGCAAAATATTTTGTATTCAAACAGTAAAAATCTGTCTAGACATTCAAATCTTAACTAGGTTTGCAAAACAAGATAATTAACTTAATATAAAAATTGTATATATTTACTTCATTTTAGAAAATAATGAGATCAAAGAAAGAATAAGATCAAACACAAATCAACAGACTTTTCGTTAGTGATTTTAGTTAAAATAGACCTCTATTAATGATTAAATACTTCTTTTCTTAAACATGTTCGTAATAGAGAGTTATTATACAAGAGGTTTTACTCTTACATATAGTGTTAAGAAAACTTATTTTTAACAAGGAATCAACTTCGTGTCAAAATGTATTAATTCTACAAGGTTTAACATAGTAGTCGTTATGTGCAGTCTGTCAAAAATGTGGACTCAGTGCAGCGTGTAACCGGCCTTACTAGTGTGATGAACGATTCATTGAGAGTAGTTAAAAACTCGACGCCCTCAGTAGCAGAGCAACACCGCTGAGCCAGTCAGCCCGTGAACACTATCAATGCAACTTGGTCGAAACGTCGGGAAAACAACAATAAGGTTAGTCGCGGTAATATCAGTTAACAATGTTGTATATCCAGTAGACGTAAGTTAAGTAGCTTAATTGAATAACGTGTACCTCATATAAATGCAAAATACACAAAATAAAATATTATGGCAAGTTTTATTCAAATTTTATAGACGGGTTTTGTTTAATTAAGTCAGCTTCATGGGTAGATACCGCTCTCGTTTACTATTTATGTTACACCTTGCATAAAAATCTCGCATATAAAGAACGCCATCTGTATTAAATACTAATAAACTGTTCTAAAAACATGGAGCCGACCTCAAATTTTCGATAAAACAACCGATTTAAACAAAATTTATGTCAGAACATTTCAAGAGTATTTATTGTCTATTCAATAAAAGAAGAATTTTAAAATTTGGTTCATAAACTGCGCTACAATTTCGTAAAATACAAAAAAACATATAGTTAAATTCATGACTTCCTTTTTTTTCAAGTTGGTAATAAAAATATTTAAATTGAGCCATGGATGGACGTACATACGCAAAAAGCGTTCCGTTGTCCGGTACACCGTGTACAAACCACTGTATTTAGTTAAGCTTTGATGGAGGCACAAGAACACTAATAAAACAATACGTAGGTAAGGAATATTTTATTTATTAGCGACTAGTCCCCTTTTACCCACCACTGCAACTCCTGTAAGCCTCTCACACAAGGCACACAATGAAATGACACTGAGCGGTGAGGCTCATGCATGTACTGGGATATCGCTCCAACTCTCTAGGATCCCACATCGAATTTAATCAGAACGAGACAAGCACGTAGCAAAGCGGGAGACAGAATGATATGAGGAACCTAGAGCCTCATAAAAAGAGAAAATTTCACCTAGAGAACCCTACAGCAAAAGCACGGATACTATATTTTAAAGGTAAGCAATAGCCAAATAACTCCAATAATTATTAGTCAATTTCAAATGGTTTCCGTTTAAAGAGTTCTTAAGCCATTATTTCGCTGTTGGTTATCTCCTGTAAGGTAGGTAATAATCTCGCCAAACTTTGCTTGTATCAATAATAAAAAATTAATCAAACTCAAGGGTCACAAGTAATTTCGATATTCGTATCGCCGATTCGTAGAAATAATCTACCACTCAGAGTAAAGGCGTGCACAAAAAAATCATTCTCTTATTCCAATGATGTGGCTAAGTACGTAAAATTAAACTTTGACTCCCTATTTTGGTCCCGTGAGTCCGAAATGGGAAGTCAAAGTATGAAATACATATAACAATTGCTCATAATAGCTAAGTCATAAAATACGTATGGTGTGAATATTTTTTTAAACACTTAACGTGTTATGCTTCGACTGCATCATTGGTTTAGCGGTAGCGTGTCATAATTGTAAATCCGCGCACGCGCAGCTATTGCGCGTACCGGGTGCATAATTAAGTAACAGACTCTAACTTGTCACTTTTACCTCAGTATTTCGCACTAAAACTCATCATGCCAGCTGAATACGTCCAATGCTGGACCAAAGTCTCCTCAATCGCTTTCCACATTGGAGTTGTGTCCATAATTTGAAGGAGTTTCATAATCGCCACGCTTTGCAGACGGGTTGGCGATCGCAGTATGATGGTCATAGTACACAGAGAGACGCAGTATAACTCCTCTGGGAGATCTCTCGGGTCGATTTATGAGATGTGGTGGTCATATTCTTTACCACACTGAAACTCAATGATCACATCTAAAGATGTCCTGTCCCTTTCTCAGGAACTATGTTAGAAAGAAACATAGTGATATTAAAATTTGTTTAGTTGCTATGCCATGTAATCGAGAGCAATATACCTAATATAGTACGTCTCAATTAAAAATATTACTCAAACATTTTAAGGTATGAATTTTTCATAGAATATTTATTAAACTACTACTTAATTTGATATGATTACCACACACTGTGAATAAATAAACAAATGAAATAAAATTAAAGTATTAATGAGTATCCAACTTGAATCAGGTGGTCTTTAAAATAAATTACATGAAAAATGCTGATAAAATAATCGCCAGGAAGTTAACATACATAAAAGTTAGGAAATGGGTCTATCCGTTTATCGTTACTGATATAATTATTATAATTTCGTTGATTCTATTGATTATAATTAGGTTTAACTAATCATTTGAACGCTTTTATAATAATTGTAACTATTAAAAATGTTATCTAATTCTTAGGGCTCGATCACAGTAGAGCGCGGGCGGGGGTGCGGTCGATCGCATTGGTAAATCGTAAAAATTGTATGTAACACGAATCGTTGAGCTTTCCCGGCGAACCGCTCACGCACTTGTATAGTCACAGTGTAATTTTACTTCTTATTTTACAAAATGTACTTGGTTTGTTATTCATAGCTGTTATGAGATTTCCTGCGCAGTTCCCGCTCGCTCGGCCACCCGCACGGCAACGTGGCGACTGTGGCGAGCACTTAGAGTAGCATGGATTCTACTTACCCTATTGTTGGGTCCATTACGTGGTTGAAGCGGGAATACTCGAAGTGGCTGGAAGTTGTATCATGAATGTTGGTATATGCATACCAACATCTAGCTATGGTCATTTAAGATAGTTAAGGTCAACCCTTGCCTATCTAAGTAAAACCTTGCCTATCTCCTAAGATCCTATCAATATCGGTTCCAATTCTCTTTCTAATAAAGTATTAATGGAAGTCCTTGGAAATTGTGACGTAAGTATTTGAGGCAAAGCATGGTCAAGTTGTACTCGGCTAGCTTAGCATCTATTTAAAGAATATTTCGTCACAAAACAATAAAAAAAAATTGTATTTAGATCTATGTCCCAAATATTACGATATTTGAAAAAAACAAATAGAAGTGACTGTCAAATAAATGCCTCTTTTTCAAACTTTAACTTAACTTTTTGACGGATTCATCACTCAATAACAAAATTATTATTATTCTTATATTAATATACATACATATACATAAAGTTTTCATGTTTTTAGACCTAAAGTTTATACGTATATATATATTTAATATCCTCTTGCTAGGAACCAATTATGGATAAAATATTACAGTTAACACTACAGTTTCAACCAATTTTATCCATAATTTCCATAGCAGAAGCAATTTTTAACTAACAAATGACTAAAAAGATATCTAAACTTGTTCTTAACTAAACCTAACATTTTCTGTACAATTGTTACATTTTAAACATAAGAATTTACAATCATGTTATGGCAAAAAAAATAAGCGAACTAAACTCGTGATGTGTGAACACGTACGTGAGATAATCACGAGAAACATGACGCAAAAGGTTAAAAATGGCAACACAATGTTATTTCGTAGCAGTTTTTTAACAGTCGTCTATAAAAAATTGTTTATCATATACACGTTTATTATACGAGTGGCGCAGTGGTTAACGTACTACTAATTCGGTGCTCTCGTGTTTCGGGTTTGGTCGGCGTTGTTCTGAGTTTGAATTTGCTTTGTGTCTGTTAATTTTTTATTGCAAAGTACCGCTCGCTCACTATGGGCCTTATCAGGCGGCTCAAGGTCACCCAAAGAGCAATGGAGAGGGCTATGCTCGGAGTTTCCCTGCGGGATCGAATCAGAAATGTCGAAATCCGCAGGCGAACCAAAGTCACCGACATAGCCCGAAGAATTGCAAAACTGAAGTGGCAGTGGGCGGGGCACATAGCTCGTAGAACCCACGGCCGTTGGGGCAGAAAGGTTCTCGAGTGGCGACCACGAACCGCAAGACGCAGCGTGGGCAGGCCCCCTACAAGATGGACCGATGATCTTGTGCGGTTCGCTGGAAACTGCTGGATGCGAGTAGCGCAAGACCGGCAATTGTGAAGATCGTTGGGGAAGACCTTTGTCCAGCAGTGGACGTTTTTCGGCTGATATGATGATGACCGCTCGATACCACTATCAAATGGAACTTTGTAAACAAAATGTCACGGACACAAATTATTACTTAAATATCACTAATGGGATGTTTAGTAACGGCAGCAAATTTCAGAATATCATGACCCCATCTCATTCAGTGAGGGGTGTAGAAGTCGACCCGAAGAAATATTTATCAGGGGACGGGCAGCAGCGTCTCTTGGTGTACAGATGCCAACACATCAGGCTACCCCAATCTGTCAAATTTCCCCGATTGAAACTGAACCTGAGAATTGTGATAAAGTTGAAAATCTATAAAAGAAATTTGACAGAGTGGGGTAGCTGGATGTTCTGGTGTCTGTACTATGACCATAATATAGCAATCGCCAACGCGTCTGCCAAGCGTGGCGATTATGCATATCCCAAAGGCTATTCTTGAGGGTGTCTTTTGTCCAGCATTGGACTTTTTACAGCAGTTATGATGAGAAGTGGTGTGTATTTTTATTTAAAAAAATGCACAATTTTTAACGAGATGAGGTCATTTGTGTGAAGAGGTCTAATAAATATCTTATTCTTCACGTCAGATACGTACAACATGTAAAAACAATACTTAGCAAATTAAAATAATGCAATTATAAATTTGAATCGTCCAGTGAGAATCGAACAGGTAACCTTTTTCAATCCAAGGTGCTCTGTTGTTAAGCTACGAACGATGTACACCGTCAGATAAAATTTACGAACTCGACAGTTCGATCCAATTCAGTATAATTATGCAGTGCGTGAAATAATTAAATAATGAAATTTATTTATCATTCACTTGTACTTATTAAGCTTACAATAAAAGTCTAATACAATATTAAAGAAACAAAATTTTAGGCCTACTCCGTCCGTTCGTGCAGGTTCGGATCCCGCCAAAAGATTAAACTTCATGACATTTGACTGATGAGTTCTGAAACCTCTATAATAATAAACTGAATCAATAAGATCTGTTTACGGAAATTTGCCCATATCTTATTTTATAAAATATAACTTTGTAGATACTCGTAGCTTGCAAAACCATCAAATTCTCATTTGAGAAAAACTTAAAAGGGATATTGATGTCCTCAATTTGTCAGACGCATCCATTTTTTAAAGTGATGAAAAGTTTTCTGCAATTTCTGATAAAATATTGAGCTCATAAGTTATTCGCGAAATCAAGGGTTTCGATTGGCGCCAGGGCGTGTTGAGCTCGCATATGTATTTCGAACAAATTATCCTCACAATCATCGAGGATCACGTAGACTCGCTGAGAATTCAGACTCTTAGCGGTATATAAAAGAACGTATAGGGTTGTTATACTTCGATAATTTCTTAAATTATTTTAAATTCATAAAATAGGTAGAGACATCTCGGTGGGATTCGTGACTTCATCAACGACAACGGACGTGTACATATTAAGGTAGAGTTTAGGAGATTTACACACATAATTACTAACGGAATTTACAATCGATTTTTTACTTTTACCTAGGACGCTTTCCTATTGCACAATGGAGGTGAAAGGGGGCTCAAACCGTCTAACGAATACAACCCCAACTAGGTAACCTTCTGCGTTTGATATCTTGCTGATTCGCACCGGAATTCAAATTCGAACAGATTTGAATTTAGAAGGTTCGATTTTAGGAACGTTTTTAGCAACTGTTGCCCTAATACGCGAAGACACGGGCCCATCGACGATCTAATGTGGCATTTTATCAGTACGAATGTTAAGAGATACTCTTCTCTTCTTACTCTAAGGGTAAGGGTATCTCGTATGCCCGTGATGTTATCACCCATAGTATTTCGTAGTATTATTTCTAGTAGTATTTTTATCTCCTACGTCTAAGAAAAGATTAGAATATCCATCTTTATATTAGTGGTAACGTATTTTTGTCTGCCATGTTGGTCTAGCGGTAGCGTGTTCAACCGTAGATAATGAGGTCCTGGGTTCAAATCAAATAATTTAAATCGTTAAATCAGCCAAAATAAACATTGTGCAAGAGTGAGTAGTGAAAGTATATCCTCCAACGTTGTGACGACTTTATATCGAAGTGTAACACAGTCGCAGTTGGGGCACAATGTTACCAGTGGTATCTTTCAGACGCGACCGTCGTTATGCATATAAGGTCTGCCATAGTAATATTTTAAATAATCCAACTATATTAACAGATCACACTAAATAATAACACCCGATATATGGATAAGCTTACAAAACATAATTAGACAATAACAGTTTCAAATACAATTAAAAAGCAGAATACTATATAAATCAAAATAGGAAATATAAAGAGCTAGAAGAAGATATAAGAATAATGGAAAAGAATAGAGTAACCAGACTCCCCGTAGTCTTGGCGTCGCCCAACGGTAGATATTAAACAGTCTCTATGCACTTATCTCACACTTCAAAAAGCAGTCATCTTAATTACCAACCATATTATTTTTAGTTTAGTTTAGTTAGATCTATATAATCAAAATACAAAATTAATATGTAGTGTTTATTACGCTAATTGTCAGTTTAATCCAACCGGGATGCCACGCCCTCCCGCCGAACAGAAGGTTCCCGAGTGGCATAAATAGGAACCGGCTGGCAAACTAGATGGACCGATGATCTTGTAAAGGTCGCTGGATTGTGAAGATCTTTACGTTACCCCATAAGCGTGCCCTCATGTATTAGTCGCTTAAATTAAGCTACTGGTTGAGAGCCTTTTGTGCTAGCCAACTGCTCTTGTTTTCAATTCTTCTATTTGATATACTATTGCTAAATGTAACAATAATAGCTTAGTAACTTGCTATTTATTATTTATTTAAGGATATCCAAACTAATATTATAAATGCGAAAGTAACTCTGTCTGTCTGTCTGTCTGTCTGTCTTTGCTTCACGCCTCAACTACTGAACCGATTTGTGTGAAATTTGGTACAGACATAGTTTGGAACTTGAGAAAGGACATAGGATAGTTATTATTACAAAAATAAAATAAAAATAAAATAGCGCCATCTATTGGTCAAGAGTCGGCATCAATTCAGTACTGAAAATTCATCGGAAAAATGTAAATAAATAGTAAAAAGGTATGAAAATATAATATAATATAATACAACCTTTAGTACAAAGAAAATGCTCTAACGGAGTATAGATAATTCTATTAGTAGGTACTATATGTCGAGTTGGTGATCGCGCAATGGTGTCGATCGTTACACGAGTTCGGTTCATGTTATTGTTTTAATTCATCGGAAAAAAGTAAATAAATAGTAAAAAGGTATGAAAAAAATAATATCAATATAATAAAACTTTTAGTACAAAGAAAATGCCCGAACGGAGTATAGATAAATAATTCGAGTTGTCACTATGCTCGATAGATGGCGTTGGGATCGAAATAGAGATCCCGCGAGATCGGGAACTATGTGGGTAAAACCAAAAATCTGCCGTAAGTCACAATTTCACGCGATCGAAGTCGCGGGCAAAAGCTAGTTAAAAATATATGTGACGAAACAGACCGTACGGACGGACTAATTCAAAAAAATTGTTGCTTTAATTACTGTTTTTAAACTGTGTTTATGTAATACATTGTGAGCTTGACAAGTACAATTGTATGTAAATACCCAAGTGCTGAATAAATTTCATTATCTCATTTCATTATTTGGGGAGACCTTTGTCCAACAATGGACGTCTTTCGGCTGATATGATGATGATGATATATCTAAACTGCGCTTAAATTTATAAAATTTCTTCATTAGCATATACGTTTTATTAGATTTTAAAACGACAGCCCTATTATTGAGATGGTAAAATAACGGTCGCAGCTATCCTACAATCTCGTTGTGAAATATGAGGCACGCGTTAGTTTTATTGTGAACTCCTAGATTTAGATCCACCTCGCGTGACGTCTAGTTTTACTAATTAATGTTTCTGTGAATGTCAAGACCGTAATTTATGGCGAATTTTACTGTTACATTCCTCACTATCATTTAAATCGAGATGCACATAAAACCTAATAAAACATAATAACTAAATGAATATGTGAGTGGTTCTCGGCCCAGAAATAATAACATAGCCACCCTATATCATCCCGTGAGTGTCTAATAGGCGAGTAATGGATACACCAGGCATCAGCGCCTCCAACGTTTCAGAAACCATTGGGGGAGACCTATGTCCAGCAGTGGATGATATCAGTATGATGGTGTAAATGAATATCCGGACATCAACGTTTCCGTCCGACTAATGTAAGCCTATATAAGCGCACAGGACGTTACTCTACATGTATGTCGAGGCGCTCACAGCTAGATGCTCTCAATGGTCCGTAAGTGATTGGCGAGGACAAGCAACTAGGCTCGCGGTCAGTCCATAGATGGGTGACCGCGAAAGTGGTTTAATTTCTGAGCGTCTCCGTGCTTCGGAGGGCAGGTTAGCTGTTGGTCCCGGTTGTAGCCATTAGGCAACAGTCGTTAAGCCATGTCAGAGGCCTAATGGGCGGCTTGAACAACTCTGACACTAGGGTAACCACTACCCACACGATAAATAAGTAAGTAAGTATGTCAATATTCTGCAATGTTAACCCTGTACCTGGTCTTCCTATCTTAGTTACAGATTGTCTATGAGCTTTGAGGTTAGATGGAAGTCGCTCATTAAAATTAAGTGCCTAAGCTCAACAGATTAGTCAGACGAGGAGCGACCTTAATAAGCATTAGAAAAGATTTAAAAGAAAAGAAGGACATCATTTGAACTCATCTTAAAAAGGAATTTAAAGAGATTGTAATATCGAATTAAAACAAAAAAATAAACCATAAATTTATAGGATTCATTATTTTGTCATTTCTATCATGTAAATAGCATAGACCGGCAAAACAATTAATAAAAGAATCGTAATATCCTCTTTAATAAAGTAGTTTTAATTTCACAATAAATTTATACGATTCATTAATTTGTCATTTGTATCATGTAAATAGACTACACCGGCAAAACAATTAAAGAAAGAATCGTAATATCCTCTTTAATTAAGTAGTTTTAATTTCACATAACTCTACTGTTCCGTCGAGCCAATACATTCAAAACTAATTATCAGATAGGCATAAACAAAGCAATAAAATCCCACAGCTTATTACTGACCTTACAATAATGGCCACAGATGCAACATAAATTAATTTGAATAAATCCAACACGACGGTCTCGACAAGAAATTAGTAGGCAATTTCTTGAACACTTATAGTTTTGTTACAATAGAATTTATTAGCAAATTCAGTGTTTGTTGTGTCTACGAATTAGTATGCTGAGTTATTGAAGATGCTTTGTTTGCATCCTAAAAAGGGCTGGCAATGGATGGGCTGCTTACACGATGTAACGATTGAATTTAAACAATGCGTCGCAGGGTACTCATTATTTTAGACTTGTGGCAACTTAACGAGTTTCATTGGCTATGGAAGTTTACCTCTAGCCATTCGACAGGTTAATCGGGTGTAGAGTGGTGCGTAAATAAGTACGATTTGTCAACTAGTCCGTTTGCCTAGTGGTTAGTGAGCCTGTCTGCGAAGCCAGAGGTTGTGGGTTCGATTCCGATCGTGGACAATTCTGCATGTTTTGAGCACAATTATTTTTGTGCGTCTGGGTTTAATTTATCAATAATATGTTTGTATTTAGAAAAACATATATAAGTATATTAATTAGTTGTCTAGTTACCGTAGTACTGGTTCTGCCTCGTTTGGGGTCAGATGGCAGTGTGTTAGTTGTCCCAAGAAGACTCAAGTTCAAATCATATTTCAATTCTATTTTTTTCACAAGACTTCGCCTGATTTAGTGTTTTATGTCCCAGTATGGCGGAAACTTAACATCTCATTCACGGATATAGCATATGCAGAACAGAACAACTACATTTGGGTCACACAAATAATTGCACCATACGTGCAGTTAAATGAATTTAAAAGTTTTATTTACAGTTTATTTTGGTGATAAAAATGTATGGAGAAAGCTACTGTCCCTAAGCTTGTAACAAAAGATCAAGATATTACAATAACTCACACACACTTCGCGCCTGTTGTTCATAACTTGTAAACACAATTGTTTCTTTGTCAACCTCATCTTGAATGCTATTTTCATTAATCGTCTACTTTATGTTCATATTACACACAAAATAAATTTTACGTCTGTGTATCTAGTGGCGGTTTCAAATGAAATATTCGGACATCAAAGAATATAAATTTACTTAAACGAGAGCCCTTTGTTTCGAATTTAAAAGCTAATTTTGTTGCGAGAAAGTCTACCGACTAAAATAAATATTAACCAACATCAAATTACTTAATTAATTAATTCAGGAAAATATTGGCTGATTCTAAGAGCCTTCTTACGAGGGCGGAAGATATAATTTGCGTTGTTTTCAAAAAAATATTTAAAGGTAGAAGAGAGGTCAAACATAGAGTTATTTTGGTGATGTTCGGTTGATACAGTACTTCTACCTCGCAAATGCGGGTTAGAGTATAGTTACGGTACTAATATTATAATATTGTATTCCTGCGAAAGGTCGCTAAAGCTTATCTGAGTAACATCGATGACTCCTGAGTGATTTTCATCCTTACGACCAGAATTCGTGCACTGCGATATCTGAAGATTATAGATGCATATGCATAACACGTTATTTATATGTGGCAATATAGGCACATATAAATAGCTACATTACTGCTGTAAAAGTATACAATAAAATTCCAAAGCAATAAAAAATAGCTATGTACGATTTCAGATCACAGCTAAAAAAGAACTGTTTTTTTTTTTCATAATTCACACTTTTATAACATTACAGCTAAAAAGTGACCGACGGGAAGTTACATCAGATCGCTTCAAAATCATATGGTTTATTAAACTATAACTCTACGTTAATGAAAAATCAAGCTTCTCATTCAATTGAAGATTGGAGAGAGTATTACATCGATACGAATGAAAACTAAAAGACATGGAGAACGCTGATGGTTCTCTGTTTTAAGTTTAAAATTATTTGTCTTACATAAGCATACCACATACTCAATACAATAATTACATTGTATTGAGTAGATGGTACGTACGATTTTAATGGCAATTAATGGCAAAACACATTGTATTCATATAGAGCATGTATAATATGAATATTATGCTCTTACTAACGAGTAAGCTGTTTCCTTATTTTCCGACTTGGCTGTATAAAACTCACAAGGAACAAAAAAAAAATAAAGAACCAAAGATAATTCAATTTGAGATAATTTTTTGACAACGCAGAATCGATAATGCTTAACAGAACCCTCGCTTAAATAGTGCTGTCCAATCGAGATTGACATTCATAAGCTGACAATCACCAGCCACCTTGTAACGTGGAACATCAAAGTACTGAAATCACCCATCTATCTACAGCCAACAAATTAATACACCTAAAGATCTCGAGGCTGCTAAAAATACTGGAATCAAAGGGGCTGTAACGAGCAACCGAAGATCATTCTATTTATGTTAATGTCACGGGCGCGGCGTGAGGAAGCGTTTAAATCCAGTCATTAATTATTGTCACTGGCAAGACAAAATAGATAATACATTCTCTATTAACAAATATCTCTGCGTGCTTCTTACAGAGCAGGACGAAAGAAGTAACAAGGAAATAAGTAGTGCTCCAAAAGTACAGATTGATGATAGACGTGCGTTGAAAAAACTGTTCCTTAAAATTATAGATGGGATTCCTTAAGGGTATTTGCCCCTAAATGAGTTTTACGGTAATGACGTAACTCTCACACGTGATAGAATGAAGGGACATTAAATATCATTTTGTCAAGCTCCATAATTTATGGACGGTAGTTTTTATGAGTATGAACTATGGCTGCTATTTACAAAAATTTTATTACTCATTAGAAAGTGTCGTGTTATTGTTTATGCTTCCTATGAATATTTATAGTTAGGCTCAAAATCATAACATTTTAACTTATACACTAGAGACTATATAACATATAAGATCTTTTTTGTTTCTACACCGTATTATGTTGTTCAAATATACTACAAGTCATCGCCAGTAATTGTATGTACAAATCAATACACCGTTCGCAACGAGTCTATTATAAAAAGCTTTCTAAAATATGTAACTCTATTCATGAAATCGTATGTGCAAATGATTCAAACGATATATTTGATTCCATTCTTCGAGACTCGCTTTAAATGATTGCGGTGCGACGTTTCCATTTAAAAGAAGTCTCTTTTATTACAACAGCAAAAGCTTAAGAATTTAATTTGAATATTATCAATTAATTCGTTTATCCAAAGCTGGTAGATAACTTACAAACTCTGATAGGAACGCAAAGCAAAACAGTTTAAAACGGATTGTAATCATCATAAATGTAATTAAAGACTGGAGGCGGTCTGTTTCTTTGTGAATTAACGGTAATCAATTAAAACAAATTTATTGCTCCCAGTTAATACAAGTTGAGGTTTAAATAAAATCTCGGACAGTCTTGTTATAGTTTCAATGATAAATATTATGTTTTGGGAACCAGTTCTACCAATCCAACTGTTAATTAGTAACATTTTGAAACTAAGTGATCGGTGTGTTGATAATAAACTATTCTTGAAAGTCTATCCAAAACTATTTGGCCGTTATCCGTTGATTCATTTTCTTTAAAACACTCAGCACAGTTGTTGATCGTAAAGATTTTGCTGGCCACAAACAAAAAGAAATGTTGATGCAATTATTAAGCCGGCTATAGTCGATTCGATACCGAAAACACATTAGCCCGAGATCATCCAGTGATTAAGCGTAGAGGGAATGGAACAAAAAGTCAAACAACACTTACTAACCGAGTCGGCAAGATCGCAATAAATCTTCCCCCTTCCCAGTCATACAATCACGTCGGTTCCTATAGACAAGTGTTATAATTAAGTTTAACTCGACTTTGATATACATATTGCTTTTGAGTGCAACGTTCTTTTCGTTTGTGATGATAACTGTTTGGGTTACGGCTACATTTTTTGTAATTGAGCCTAATAATGAATTTTAAAATATAATAAAATTTGTCATCAAATAAGCACATAGCTGCACTTTAGTGGTTATCCATGTACGACTTGTCTACGAGTTTTTAAAGGAATCGCGTTTTATAAGAAGAACCTTTCTTTACTCGGCAGCCAAAGATGCTTTCATTGCTTCACCTTCACTAAATCAAGATCGGTGGGTAGTTCGTGGTGTTGCTCTCGACCGGAGAGAATGACATATTGGAGTGTGTCACGAGAGTTTCTTATAATAGATGGGTGGCGGAGGAGCTGTTATCTAAACATTCATAATTTATCTATCACAATTATATTGTACTAGCTGTGGCCCGCGATTTTACCCGCGTTAAAATATAGCCTATGTGTTAATCAAGGGTATCAGCTAACTCCATGCCATTTTTTTTAATTCGCTCCACCCGTTTTGACTTGAAGAAGTAACAAACATACACACTCACGCTTTCACACTGAACGAGACTGAACGAAGGAGACTGAACGTACGAATCGCACTAATATTATAAAGGCGAAAGTTCACCTTTATAATATTAGTGCGATTCGTACGTTCAGTCTCCCAAGATAACATTGTCACAGAATAATTCATATTCTGTAGTCAAGTATAAACACCAGTAGTACCAGTAACATATAAAAAACTTTACACAAATTGTTAGTAGTTTCACATAAAAAAGTTCGTCAACACATTGGACTATAATTTCGTCCGTACGTATCGTTGGACCGTGGCTGAACACAGATGGTGTTTTACTGCGGGTGGTTAGCAAGATATGAAAAAACACCTAACATTACTGAGCGACTAATAATGCAGCCTGTATAAAGCTCGCATCTGCTGTTTTTATGAATCCAACCAGGGAAGTTGGCTAATTAATTTCGACTACCATACCGTAAGTCGTTAATTGATTCGCCACGCTAATATACTAGTAATAACATATCAATTGGGCTTGGGAAATGAAAGATTATGCGAAAAGGTTCTCCTTAATTAAAAGTGGCGTAGGTTTTTTTGAAAGTATTGGCGTAGATTTTTTCTTGTCAACAAATTTAAATAACTACTGAAGGATTTTAGATTTACTTTTCTCTACTAAAATTGTAAAAAACATTACCCTTCATGTCTTACTTGCTTACATATCGTGTGGGCAGTGGTTACCCTAGTGTCAGAGTTGTTAAAGCCGCCCATTAGGCATCTGACATGGCTTAACGACTGTTGCCTACATGGCTACAACCGGGACCGACAACTTAACGTGCCCTCCGAAGCATGTATGATGATGATGATTTTATGTCTAGGATGTCATACGCTGTGAGCCGAGGTTCGAACGCCCAAAGAGCTTACTCTCAGTCACACGTTAATAAGTTGTAGTTTTATTATCTAGATGGCATGAGCCCCCACATGTCCTTATTGTCCGGTGTAGCAGTGAAAGCCTCCTAAGCTAGCTGTAAACGTATTATGTTTTTAGTAAATAAATTTTAAGTCGACTTTACTATTAATTTGTTAATTACGGCCTATGTAAGGAGTCCTGGTGACTTGAACTACAGGTTTTTCTACCTACCACAGGCACCAGCAAGTCACAACCCATAATGTGTGCATAGATTAGATAACATAAGTCTTTTTTCGTGGATTGTGGTGAGAAATAAATACATTATTATTATTACTATGATATACGTCTGTCATACAGATTTACCGTGTCCGATTTACCGTAACTCTGTAGTCATTGGAAAAGTGTGTAAAAATATTTACTGTCAACCCATAATTAAAACAAAAAGAACACTTAAATGAGTATGAATTTTTTTTACTTATTTTGACTTTGAGGAAAAGTTTCACCGGAATATATATTTGTATACACGTTTATTTTCTCAAGACACTGCAGCACTCCTAAGCGGTCCAATAAATTGATAGTGGTATGATTTGAATAAATTATTTCCTCTCCACACTAAGTGGTCACCCCACAATGAGATATAATAGATGACCTATCTCTTTCGCTGAATGAAATACCGTCTTGTTTTTCTATTATTTCTATCAGGAGCTGCATATTATCCCGTACATCCTTTGATCTTCAGTATTTAGATCCATCAACATAATAGCTGTTGACTTCTATTCGTAGATAGTTTGTTATAAAGAAATATGTTATGATATTGAAATCATAATATTCAACTTAATTTAATACATATAATAATTTGTCACGTTCACAATGACGTAGTTGCGATTTGTCAGAAGTCAGAACAGATCATGTTAGCCGAATGACGTCCACTGCTGGACAAAGGGGAGGCCCAAAAGACTTCCACAATGGAGTTGTGTTCATCGTTTGGAGGATATGCCATAATCGCCACGCTTGTCAGACGGGTTGGATTGTCAGAAGTAGCTTATGATATTTTAAATTCTAATAACAACATTGCATACTCTGTAAAAATATTCGTTGAATTCCGTCGATTATTTGAAAAATAACAGAATTTAAAATTTGGATTAAAGGCAGTTCAAAAATGTTTAGCCTTTTCATTTACCTGTTATAGTTTGTATGCAATATTTCATCAAGTTAGGTTCAGTGTGGCTGCTGCTATTGAGCTTTATGAATAGTTATCGACAGATATTTTATTTTATTGCGAACGTCATCGAAATCCAAAGCCCAAAATGATTTATTAGCTCGACATTCCTCGGCGTACCGCCGCGCCGCGCCGAGTGTGCGGAGTCTTCAATTTTTTTGTCGCTGCGGTAACTCTGTGAGCATTTAACGCTGATTAAACTGTAAAATTACGGACGCAACGTTCTTTGTGACAGATGCGGCTCCAAATAATAACATTATACACACACGTACAAGTCCCGAGGTAGCAATGTCATGCGGCTGGCCCTTTGTAGCTAACAAAATCCACTTAGAGCACAAAGAATACAATGGAGATCTTTGGCAAATTGTAAAATATACACCTAATTATTTGCATTCAAGTGCGACGGTGCGTTCAGATCTCCGATCCGTCGAGGCGGTGCTTAAGGTTTATGAAAACATGTAACAATAGCATCCAGTAGCGTTCTATTATGATAGGTGGCTGTTATTTTTTTATAGGTTATCTTATCTAGGGTTTCTCTATGATATTCTATATGATATACTTTTTGGATAACTCCAACATTCATAACGTAACCATCATATGAAATTATGAAATAAATTAGTTTTTATTCTATCTTTGTAGTAATAACAAAATCAGGACAAAAAGTATGTAAAACGTCTGCTGATTTATTGGAGTTTGACGGGTTCTGTAGTTTTATATTTAAAAACTCCCTAGAAATATATCCACAAAAGCTTATAAGGAGGAGTTTCCATCACCTAATAAAGAAGCCAATTCACCCTAATCAATTATAAATTTTTACAACCCCACCCATTCTTCTCATCTCTAAGTAGTTAATATTATGAAATATTACCCGGCTATCAAGATGCCACCTCTGCTTGAAAAATCTTTTTTACAAGGTTTCGCTTTTTATTTTTGTGAATATTATAAAAAAATATGAATGGCCTCTCCGCCCCTTTGCGCTTGAGAGCCGATTGTTTTGTCAGAGCAACACCTGGACGCTAACAAATGCGCGCGCGCATAACGGTCGGTGATTCAAAATGGCGACCGTGAGCGAGCTTTAGAAGTTCTTTTTGTATAAACAATTACTTTCTTTTTTAATTGTTTGAAAGGGAAAACATTTCTAAATTAAGTGAATTTATTTATTTATTTGTTATAATAACCCATGTGAGAATATACTACAGGCCGAATTTCAGATTTCTCATTTGGGTTTTTGCAGGACCGACATCTGTACGTGCTCTTCAAAGTACGGAAAGTTATAAATACTAATTTATCCGTTGGTCAATAGATATCATAATACATTCAATCTAACAGTAGCTTTTAAGGTCTAAGTACAATATAATTCCAATAATAGTGTCCTCCTCGTCGAATTTCCACGGCCAGTGTCAGTTGGGTCCCGCCATTTGAGTTGGAAATTATAGTAGACAAGTGTGTGCGAAAACATGGACACTCTCTATTTAGTCCTGTCATGATCCGATGGGACGAGTAGCCAACTCCGAGAATTCAGGCTGATACTAATCACCACCACATATGCATTTATAATCATGCAGAATATAATATATAATTAGTAAGTACGTTTTTAAGCATACAAATCTTGCAGCCAGTTTTAAATTCCAACACTTTCATAAATGTATTATCCCACATAATTTAACGATTTGTTAATTAAAGCTCATTTGCTGAGCCTATTCCGAGCACATAGATTAAATACAAAGATTTATAATTATAAACAAATTAGTTAGGATATACATTTATTGCTAGGCTAATCAACATTACTTTTTAATTCGAAATTAAAATGTATTAGTTTGTTAAAAAAACTAAACAGGTCGTGATGGCCAGTGTTATATCTTTTAATGTATTCCTCGTTCCGAACTGAATTATTAATTATAATGGGTCCGTTTTACATAATTTTCTTATTAGAAATGAGTTAAATTTATACCACGTTCTCTGTTTTAGCGGCGTCATAAATATTGTTAGGTTAACGTCCAGTTTGGAAACGTTTTAAATTAAATCTTAGTTCGTTAGTTTGATTAGAATGCGTTCATAAATCTTCACACATTGATTGGTGCTTTGACAGACATTACGTACAGTGAATTTGATAACGATGTAAATTGTTTTCCCCGTCTTACGGAAGCTGATATCGTAAAACAAGTAATAGACTTAATCAGCATTCAATTATACTATCACGATTCCCAAATTATATTTCCATATAAATGTTTAGTAAGATATGATCGTTTTTTGTTCAATATACAGAGCATGCACAGTAAAAGCTTGTTTTTGTAAAATTATCGAAATCAAAGACTAGTGCCAATAAAATAATAAATAGGAATTGAGGTATTTACTAAAATCGCTGCTGTTTTTCGTGATTGAGTAACAAACTTACACATTTATAATATAAGTAGATTTGGTTAAGATAAATCAATTATATTGTAAACTAGCTGTGCCCCGCGGTTTTTCCCGCGTTACATTTTATAAATTATTATAGCTCCTCCCCCGTAAGTGATAGCGTGATAATATGTAGCCTATATGTTGACCCGACCTCTTAGTAATATTCGTGCAAAATTTGAAGTAAATCCATGCAGTAATTTTTGAGTTTAGCCCGTACATACATACAGACCAACAGACAAAAATTCTAAAAACTATATTTTTGGCTTCGATATCAATTGTGGATCACGCACCAAGAATCCTTTTAAAAAAATATTCAAAGTACAGTTTTGACTTTCCTACGATTTTATTATATGTATAGATATTGTTTCGTTAAAAAATAAATATCTAATGCATAATTTATAATATTGTTTCCTAGCTGTTATTTTTCTTGTACTGAGGTTTGGATATAATCAGTACAACAATTAGATAGAATACTGGACGTCCTATGGTTATCTAACCTAGATGGGAAGTACTTTAAAATTGAAGACTGAGAGTAAGCTTTGAAAAACCATATAAAATTTAAAAAATCTGTTCTTTTATTATTGCAATCAAAATAGCAATATTAAGGTTAATTTTTAACTAAAATATAGCATCTCTAAAAAGAAGACTAAGATTATACATATGTACATACACCTTATTCAATATTTTTTTATTTTCTTTAAGAATAACAAATAATTGATCTTTCTTTGAGTTTACTGTGCTTCCGACAACTGACATTATAATTTCAAAGTTTTTATTGGTGAATCACCCCACTTAAGATATAATAATATGAATGATATCCAGAATTAAACAACAATAGACTTATTCTCATACACCGAAAATGCATTTCTATCCGTTGCAGGGCGTCACATTGATGAGTTAACTATTGACATTAGTACACACTAACTTCTTATTAGGGTTTTAAATATTTAAAAACTATTTGCACTTACACTTATGTAGGTAATACATCAGTTTATTAACCAATTTGGTTGGTAGACACATGCTTTTCACGCCGCAGGTCGTGGGTTTGATTCCCACCCAGGGTAGATGTTTGTGTGCCTGAACATGTCTGTTTCTCCTGAGTCTGAAAACGACAAAGACCTCCCCGAAAGATCTTCACAATTGCCGGTCTTACGCTACCCGCATCCAGCGGCTTCCAGTGATCCTCACAAGATCATCGGTCCATCTTGTAGGGGCCCTGCCCACGCTTCGGTTCTGGTTCATGTTCGCCACTCAAGAATCTTTCTGCCCCAGTGGCCGTCAGTTCTACGAACTATGTGCCCTGCCCACTGTCTTGTATGATATGGTTACGATATAATTTATCATTTCAGCCACATAACGTCCACGGCTGGACAAAAGCTTCCCCATAATCGCCACGCTTGGCAGAAATAGTTTTAAATTATATTTTATGTGAGCATAGTGAATGCCCAAATTTATACTATACAAAGGTATTATTATAATTCTTAATACTTATTTATTATAACTACTTAAATAATAATAATATCCTGGGACATTATTCACACACGGTCATCTGATCCCAAACTAAACAGAGCTTGTACTATGAAAACCAGAATAACCAAAATAATAAAAAAACAAAATAGTATATGTAATAACATATACTATTTTACTTTTGTAAATACATAATTATATAGATAATTTACACCCACCCACTCAGGAGAAATAGACATGTTAATGCACACAAATATTTGTCCCGGGTGGGAATCCAACCCACGACCTGCGGAGTGAAAGGCAAAAAAAAAAATGTTATTTGTTTATTTGTTCATCTGCAGTATAGCTATTTCAAAACATGCTGTCATGAGCTAATCATCCTGCATAGATCTAACGTGTGATGTGATCGAACATGCCTTTAATCATCAGGTAGGCCTTTAATACAATCCTTTATATTTTATTTGATTTCATAACACATCATATTAATTTAAGCATTATATTTAGGTACAACATACAGTTCTTACCATATTCCTTCATCATCATCATCACCATATCAGCCGAAAGACGTCCACTGCTGGACAAAGGCCGCCCCCAAAGATCTCCACAATTGCCGGTCTTGCTCTATTCGCATCCAGCAGTTTCCAGCGACCCGCACAAGATCATCGGTCCATCTTGTAGGGGGCCTGCCCACGCTGCGTCTTCCGGTTCGTGGTCGCCACTCGAGAACTTTTCTGCCCCAACAGCCGTCGGATCTACGAGCTATGTGCCCCACCCACTGCCACTTCAGTTTTGCAATTCTTCGGGCTATGTCGGTAACTTTGGTTTCCTTATTTCCTTATAATTAAAAACAAGCCAACATTGTAATATTTGTTATAATCTTACTTGTTAATGACTTTCCAATTATTTTGCATGTCAAAAACAATAATAGCTATAATTTTAAATCGAAAGTGAGACCAAATTGACACACCTTGCGTGTCACAAATTGTTGCGTGGTCTTTCTTTTATTTATACACGGTGACATTATGAGCAATTTTATCAATTTCGTCACAATTAAAATAGCGGTATTATGTATTTTTAGCTGGGTCTTAATTTTTTTTGGCATATAACAAGTTATATACTCAAAAAAAATACATAATGTGTCTAGACCCAGAATGTAAAAACCGGCCAAGTGCGAGTCGGACCCGCCCAAGAAGGACTCCTAGCAGCAAGTATTTCAGTTGATTAAATGAAAGGTAAATTGCGGTTTACGATTTATGGACGGACAGACAGACAGACATGATGAATCTATAAGGGTTCCGTTTTTACCATTTGGCTACGCAACCCTAAAAATGAACACCCTGCGCTGTAACAATTTAAAAATAAACAGGGATTTAAAAAAATGTAAAGTGTGGATACTTTTTCTCGTACTCGTACTCTCGTAAATGTATTAGTCTGGAAATGTATGACTTAACTACAAGTCGTGACTTCATGTTTTAGCATAGCATATTCTTAATCTAACATGATTGTTAAATACTTATAATTTACTTAGTTCTAAAGAAAGTTAAAGCAAATACTCTAAGGCTTTATTTGTGGCCAGTCTTACCGAATACTGAGAAAAAAAAGAATAAAGGCCACGCCCCTTTTAAAAACATATCTAAAATAGACAACACTCTTACTCATAAAATAGTGAGACATAGTTTGACGTAGGTTTTGTTTTAAATTTTTATCAACAACTCTACAGTAGACTGGTCGATATAAAACTTGGTTAAACTCATCCATTCTAATTTAAATAGTTATATCTGATTCCACGTGCAATTTTATGATGCAGTAATTATGAAGGACACAAAGTACATTCAGACTCAGAACAACTTCATATGGGTCACACAGATAGTTGTCCTGCGCGGGAATCGAACTGTTTTAACCGCTGAGAGACCCGTGCATCGTATAAATCTACGTAAATAAAAACTTTTTATTTCATTTATTTTCCCAAATATATATAAATAATAAGCTAATGTTCAAATATTTGTCCTTTATAACCTCTAACTATTTTACTTTTTCGATTGTGATGAAACTTTTGTGGGTTGTACTGCACACGCCAGCGAAAGTATATTTAAGCACCTTTTTTGTTTACGTAGCATTGCATCGCTTACTGGGTACAGTCAGACAGATATTAAGAGACGTTTACAAAAGACCCTTATATCTCCAAATGTATTTCATTTCACAATAGCATAAGTATGGCCATTTTATCTTGTTCCTTTCAGGAATTGTATGAGATTCAACCAATCGTCAACCATCGCCCAATTATGAGGAAGAAAAATATAAATCTTACTTTACATGATAAAAGAAAAGAGAAACTTGGATTGCCATTGCAGGTATTAAAACTAAAATTAGAGATAAAACTTTATTTATCGGGCTAATCCATGTTTAAATGTTTTATAAGTAAGGGAGAGAATATCCCATGCAAAAGAAATCGCTTGGGTGGAAATCCATGTCCCAAATAACCTTTTTAGAATCAAAACATGTCTTCATAAATTTACAAAGCTACCAACGACATAAAATATTAAAATAGATAATCTTAATAAAATATTGCTCTCCTAAGCGTTTTAGTACGCAAATAACTAAGTATATAAATAAAATATAAACGTAGTCTTAACTATTTATAAAACATATGGCTTTAAGTACCACCCTTAAGAGCTTATTTTTATCTTTACACGTGTGACTTGAACTACTGTCAAATTAGCTTTTTATTGCGAGCACTAATCTTCTAATAAATCCACAGAGACGGGTGACAACGTTTTTAAGATTCTTTTTTTAAAATATGCCGCATCTATTTATTTTACTGTCATCATTGCTCTGGTTTTTCTTTCTGTGGCTAGAATTTTTCTCATCATTAGTGTAGTGTGATGTCATCAAATTACAGTTAAGGGCGAGTGGTTTATGGTGTTCATTAATTAGTCACGCTTACAGGAATTTTGTTAATAATAACAATCTTGTAAGTATCGTCATCGTAGCTGTGTGGTTACCGGCCTAGAAAGTATAACAGGGCTACCCCATTACATCCCGTGGTTGTCGTAAAAGGCGGTTAATGCGGGGTTTAGGGCCGTTTGTGACTAAAGTTGCCCGATTTTTGCCATGCGGCGAAAATCGACTAAGTCGCAAACCTCAAAGTTGGGTGTGGGTTTTACACCGGTGACTAAAGGTGCACGATTTGTGTGTAAATTCGAATATAGGTATTTCCACGAGGTCGCAAGTGACTAAAGTTGCAAGCCCCAAGTTGGGTAACATTTGACTTTGGCCGCGCGGCGACCGGCCGCATGCGGCTGGTGACTAAGATCGAGCGTATAAACAATCAGTTGCTGGCAATCGATAGCCGCATGCAGCAGTATTTCGGGCACGTTATCTATTTATATACTTACCTATTACACATCGATAACATTAATAAAAAAATATGAACAATAGAAAAGTTGTGCAATAGATTTGCGCAACGACTTCTGATTAATCTCAAAAATGGGAAATCATAAATTTAATCGTCCGGCGGGTCTCGAACTTGCACCATCTACCAATCCGGGGTAGGCGCTCTGCGTTAAGCTACAAACATATATTAACGCTTTGCATTGCGAATAATGCTATAAAAATTCAAATTTAATGACTTCTGAATAAATATGGCCTTAGCTAATTAAAGCCTTATTCTCTACTTTAAAAAATAATTGCAAAATTTTTCCGAAATTTTCCAACATAAATATTGCAAAAATTGTGAAATAGTTTCGCAATCGGCAACATTAATTAGAGTATTTATACTCTAATTAATGTACAACTTATTGACAGCCCTAAATGAAATGATCAGGACGTAATGTGTGACTTGACATTATAACAATAAATAATATTATATAAATTATATAAAAAGTATTAAATGTTAAAATGTAATTCCTTATGATTAAATACAAATTACAATCTTATTATTTACTAACTGTGTTCCGCGTAAAATGTTGTAAATTGTATATGTTAATCCAGACCTATGTGTTAATCCAGGGTGCCAGCTAACTCCATACAAAATTTTATAAAAATCGCTTCAGTCGTTTAGACGTGAGGAAGTAACAAACTCACAAACTTTCGCCTTTATAATATTAGTTTGATAACTGATCTATTTGTACTTCGAATTAATGTATAGTTTATTTGTAAAACTACAATTATTATACATGTTCTGACTACGAGTATTTACAAGCGCTTTTTTTAAAGTCTAAGTATGTGAATAAAAACCGTTTTCATTTATTTAATATTAAATAATACATTTAATACATTGATTTATAAATAACGGAATATGTAAGACGGAAATCTTCCGCCATTATAAAAAAAATATTTGTCAAAATAAAATATAATATAATATTCGCCGTTACTGTGCAGTGAAGCTGTGAAAGTCTCTTAGGCACACTGTAAATGACATGTAAAATATATATAATTAATAGGATTTATTTAACATCTATCGTTATGTTTGTTTTTTATTCTTCGTCTTTGGATGAATACACTTCATCGTTGCCGACCACCCCTCCTCTCCAATGTGCTCCTGCGACCTTTCTCTGTTACGCACAGGAACACCACAGCTTAGCTTGCTTGATGACGGAAACGAAGGAATATGGTGAGAGTAAGAGCTCAGTGTAGATACAGACTGTACGGAAACTTCCTACAAACGGTCGAAAGGGCACACTTACACAAACATGGGCATCAACAAGACCCCTAAGCGGCTCTCGCGGTGCTGTCACTAGTCAGTGCCGCGTCAAAATGGGTGGTCGCTATAAGTTCAACTCCGCATTTAAAAATCCATGTGCATATTGCGTAGTATGCGTAGTTGAACTCGGATTCATCAAAATGGGAGCTTTCGTATTTTAACCGTCCTGCTGATTTATAAAACAAATATGTTGTAATAAAAAATAATAATAGGTATTTAAAACATTAAAAGTTACAACCCTACAGCTTCAATAGAGCGTAGGTAATTCTTTCATCAAATAGACTTATGTAGTTACCTTACTGTTCATATTTATACTGTGGTATATATGCCTACCAGATAAATAATAATAATAATAGTAATAGCCTTACCAGAAAAATAATAATAGCACTTTTTGGTCTGACACATGATTTGAACCCAAGACCTCATTATAATTATGTGGTTAACACGCCACCACTACACCAACAAGGTAGTCATTATTAGAAAGTAATCATCATAATGACATCCCTTCGCAAATCTTATGAAGACATTTCGGAAAACTGTTTCAAGTATTAAAGCCACCATTAAAATGGCGCGGTTACTCTTGAAAGTCGTTTTATGGATCGCCACTATTTTAGCACTAAAATCAGTTACGACTGCGTCTAACTTTATGTATACTCAACAGAATGTCAGTGGAAAAGGATTAGTAGGAAAATCGGTTTTATTTCCGTTACGTTAAGGTGCTCTGCTATGACTATTGAAATGCTGCTGCCTCTAGTTGCGTGTAAATCTTGTATTACGACTATTTACGAGCGTGCTTCTAGTGGACGAATTTCTGTTTACAAAACTTTGTTTGACATTAGAGGTGATTTTACGATTTTGATATTTGCCGCCCTCGTTTTCCGGGTAATATGTACGAGTAATATAAAGGCACCCATAGCCAGTCTTTCACGGGTCCGCAAGTGATCGGCGTATTTGAGCATCTAGGGATGCGGTCAGTCTATAGATGGGTGGTAGCCAAAGTGGTTTAATTTCTTAACGTCTCCTTTCTTCGGAGGTCACGTTTAGTTGTCGATCCCAGATGTATTAGGTAGATAACAGTCGTTAAACAGGTCAGAGGCCTACTTGTTGATTTAAACAACTCTGACACTACAGACAGACTGACTATGCACCCAGGTGCTTAACCTTGGGAAGGTTCCAACGGAGCCGTGAAAAAATTCGCGTAAAAACAAATCACGCCAATAGAAACGGGAATAAGGGAAGGAATCAGCTCCTCAACTGTAAAGTTATATATGTTTAACCTTCATGATCATCATCATATCAGCCGATAAAAGTCCAATGCTGGACAAAAACCTCAAAGATCTACAGAATTGCTGGTCTTGCGCACAGGACAACTGTTTGCATAAACCGTAGGTATATATTATTCTGAGTATGGTTGTGTATGAGTGTGCTTTGTGTTTGTAAATTTTATGTTGTTCACGTCCCAGCATACAGAGATGTAAAATACGAGCGTGGTCGTTAAAAAGAAATAAGATAAAGTTATTTTAATTTACGCTCATAATTAGAAGGCAACGCTAGTTTATCAATGATCAGCGAGTCCAGAGCGGTCAGTCCATAATTGGGGGCTAACCGAAAGGTTTTCAACCTTTTTTTTCCAACCTACTTTCTTCTAAATGTGCTTTCTGCTATCGGTCCTTATAGTCCGTATTAAAGTGACCTCTTTCCGGTCGTGTCGCTAGTTCTCGCATCGGTTCATGAGAGTGATGGAATGGCAAGTACACACTTGCACACCATAAAATGTCCTGCGCAGTTGGCTAATCTCCATTGAGACTGTTACGTTACCGTAAGTCGCCGTTAAGCAACTTTGTTGCTGACCGTATTATACTATCGGTACGTATATTGGGCTGGTTCGATAACCTCCGTTCATTTCATACATTCGGATTCTGCCGATATTCGGCGACCCTTTCATCTATACTCACTATACCTAGCAAGTCATTATCGTTAGATTCGACAACTGTACGTGCCTACTATCTGCCAATATTCTACCTAAATCCTCAGAGAGGCAAAACACGTTAATTGAGTTTCAAACTGGAAAATGTTGAGCTCAACTTCCGAAATAGGTTTTACTCCAAAAATGAGTTTATATTAGTTTCTATACCTGTTGATCACAGGTATGTAGGTATATACGAGTATTGCTGTAATTCGCCACTTCTTCAAAGGGAATGTTATAACGGTTTACTAAATTCACATTCCTAATTAATATGGGTGGTAATTCTGTATTTCATATGAAGTTTCTTTTTATTATAAATGGTGAAGGGAATTATGTTCTTTCATCGTGGTTAGATTGCTTTGAAACTTCATTGCATAGTTTTAGTAGTCATGATAATTGGACATAATGTAAAATCGCCTCGTCCTTTCCATTAAAACGTTTTCAGAAAGAGATGTTATAATTTTAAAATTAGTTTAATATTTCTTAAACTATTTACTCTTAGATTTAAAGTACGTAGATAGTTTACTTTTTTAACATGACATTTATGGCTTCATCAAACAACTAAGTTTCTGTTGTTTGGAAATTCTATAAATACTCTGTTCTTTTCATACGACGTATATTGGAAAGGGATGTGATGATGTCGCCAGAATCGCCAGCATTATATACCTTATTAATGTTACAAATTGTATAGGTGAGTTGCACACATATTAGATCGACATATAGAGACTAACGAAAAGAAAAGTAGTGGAAAAAAGAAGTTGTAACAGACCAAGGATAACTCTGCTGCTAAGTATGGACAGCAGCGTTTTTCACCAACGCGTCTGCCAAGCGTGGCGATTATGGCATAATCCCCCCATTCTTAGCGGAGGCTTTTGTCTAGCAGTAGACTTACTTTGGCTGAAATGATGAAGGATAATTCATACGAATCCTATCAACGAGAAAGTGTAATCGTATAACGAAATCAAAGGATCGGCATACCTTATCTCCAATAATATCCGCGATTAGGTGGATAATGCGACGGCTATTAACTAGTCTGTGGTGAATTTGAGATCATACGGGCAATTAAAATCTTACACTTAAATTATGAGGTCGGGTACATTATATTTTTTTTTATATTAGGTCCTTAAGACGAAAATAGAGAGAAATGAGAAGAGGTCTTAAATTGTTTATACCTATTAAAGTGATGCCTATAGATACACATAAATCTAATAATCTATTATTTAACGGTATCGATTTATAGATAATTCAAGATTGTAAAGAATGTCGATGATCATCAATTCTTAGTCTTTGTTATCAAACGTTCAACAAGCGTGATCTTGCGCACGCGATACACCAAAATTTGTTCCGGACACACACAAAGCGGTGACCGGCGAACATCTTACAATAAAACCAACCTCTTGAAGAATTCTCTATGCGACAAATAAACGCATCATAATGATTCTTTGTGCTTATTAATTCATATTACACGGCCGTTTAGAACTCTTGACGGGGTGACAAAGGATGGTCTCTGGTCGGCCACGAAGTCAATGGATCGGAGCGAACTAAATATAATAAATTACAACGTCTATGCTCCAAGATGCGTATAGATAGTACCTACGTTGGAACATACGTGACGTTTTTGTTCCATTTTCTCTCGTAGACGGCGTTTATTTGTGTGCCGAAGCAATTTATCTTGTGATACGACTGGAGTATGAATGAGTAAGCTTATGGTTATCGAAACGTATGAATTGTAGGTAGAGTGCTTGCGTATTTTTTATTTAGAAGTAAGTAGTATATCTAAAATCCACTGCCATTGAATGTGAGGAATAACACGGACTTGCTATTTTATCCAATATTTTTTTTCAAGTCAACTTCCGAACAAGGGAAATAATCTTTGACTGTAGGTACGTGTGGCGCAGCGGCAAGATATAGTAAGACAGTCGCCACGCCGCTCCGTGTCGCGGGTTTGAATCCCGCGCCGGGCAACTATTTGTGTGACCCATAAATAGTTGTTCTGAGTCTGGATGGTGTAATTTGCGTTCGTCTATTATACATATGTTTGTAAAGTACCCCGCGACACAGGGATTAGATTCCCTAATGCGGACATTGTCTGTTTTAAATTTAAAAAAAAACCCTGTGTCGCGATGTACTTTAAAAACATATAATTGTCGAACAAAAAGAACCTAAATGTAGACTGAGAATAGACGACTTACGGGTCACACAAATTGAATTGACAAAATATTATTTGCGGGGTTCGCACCTGAACCACGAGGAAACCGAGGTAGTAGCGAGGTGACAACTTTAATCGGTACCTCCTTTTTACTTTGTTGTTAAAGTTGCTCTGAACTTGAGCTCTTGATATACTTACATACTTAATACCGGTAAAATTTTCCTAAAAACTTGTGTGTTCTAAAAATGGATTTCGGTACAAATTGGCATATAAAGTTCTTCAAGAAATATCTCCCAATATATAAGTCACAAATCAAACTAAGAAACTAAGTCAAATTCCGATCACGAGTTGCGAATATTCGTGTACTTCAATAGCTCATATCAAAGTTTATTTATGTCGCATACTTACCCTTATCAATTGTCTATTCTATACCGTATCTACATCTTTTCCATTTTTATAAAATTCTGAAGATACCTTCATCGAAATTTCTGTAGTGACCTAAAAGTTTGAATGATACCTAATTTTATCCTAACCTCCTTTTTATACATGAAGTGGGTTTAATTTTCGACGACATTTGTGATAAACTCCTCCCTTGAGTTACGTCAAATGAGTTTATGTCAAAATTAACATAATAATAATAATGACCTCCTGGTCCAATTTCAGTTGTGGCGACTAGTCTCAATGGAGACAAGCTATAATAATATACGCGGGATATATTATAGTGCACAAACATGCGCGAGAAATATTATAGTGCACACATCTGCGCGCATAGGTACCTAGGGACACTATATAATCTATTTTATCATTATCCGATTGAAGGATACTTACATAACCAGGATAAGGTCAGGCAAAGGACCGATGCCTTTACGGGATGTAATACGCCAATTCCCACTTCGGGCTGATACTGAGAAATATTCTGATCAGAAATATCCGAAAATCACCATCTGGCTCGAGCCGGGATTCGAACCCAGGACCTCATTATGTGCGTTTGAACGCACTACCACTAGATCAACGTTGCAGTCAAAAGGTATAATATTGATACATTAACGTCATATAAGCCGAAAGACGTCCACAACTGAAAAAAAACAAAGATCTCCAACATTGCCCGTTTTACATTCACTAGATTCTTAAGATTCCCAAATTTATTTAAAAAATATTGGAAAATGGAAACGATTTCAAAAATAGAATAGAATCAAAATTTATTACAATGAAAAATTATGAAGTTTTTGAAGTTATACTTCTTTTGGCGCGATGGAGAAAAATGATGAGAGTGAATTTTTACGATGCGCGCGCACACCGACACCAAAAAATTTAACAGCATGAAGTTAGTTCTAGGTGGTATGAGAGTGAATTTTTACGATGAGCGCGCACCGTGCGCTCGCATCGTAAAAATAACAGCATGACCTTAGTTCTAGGTGGTATGAAAATTGATAACTATGTTCAAGTTGTATATTAAGAAGTATAACTTCTAACGCGTGTACATAAGTACATACAAGTTTTTTTTTTAAATAATGGAAGCAAACTTAAAGACATCGATAATTTCATAGCCTGTATTGAAAGCAGAAAACTTAAAATGAATATATATACATATATACTTAAGCAAAGACGTGGCTACTAGTACACAGATGGATTCATTGTTAGTTGTAAAAATACCTGGAATGGTTTAAGTGGTTGATTTAAAATTTAAAAAGTTCTAGAATTATAAACCAACAAATGTATGAAAAATACAAGTTTCTAATAATTCAATTCGAATAGCAGTATATCTAAATCTCTTTTGCGTTAGTCTCATATTATTATACCTATTATTAGTTAGTATAAACAGGCAACAATGGATTTCTTCTGCAATATCTTAACAGGTTTCTTTATCATTCTGATTTATTAAGCAATAAATATTCACATTTTGACATGTTACAACACCTAAAACGTTGGAAACGGCATAATAATCGGAATATTTCTATAATTGTATTCAAATTTGCTTATTTATTAAAATTTTGGACACTAACGAATAGGTGATTGCATTTATTAAAATATTTAATTAGTGTTGATTAATAACGCTTCGCCATAGACAATTAAACAAATTAGAGCTATTTATTTATAAAACTCAACTTGGAATAAAACGCAACAATGTGAAGTAAAGAAGCTGTTGAAATTATTTAGTTATAACTACCCTACGTTACGGTATACATTCTGCAGACTGCTTCCTTGGTCTAGTGGTATCGTGTTCAACCACGTACAATGAGGTCCTGGGTTCAAATCCCGTGTTGAGCCAAAAAGTGATTTTTCCGTAAAAAAAATTCTTAGTATCAGCCCGAAGTCTGGGAGTTGGCGGTATTATACCCCCGTGCCTCGGAAAGCATGTAAACCCATCGGTCCTATACCTGACCTCTTTCCGGTCGTGTCGCTAATCGACCCATCGCATCATGACAGTGATGGATTAGAAAGTGCCCCTGTGTATGCGCCCACAGTTATGCACTATAATAGGCCCTGCGCAGTTGGCTAGTCTCCATTGAGAGTGGCCACGGTGGCCCAAATTTGGCCTGAAGGACATTATTATTATTACATTCTACTGAAGTAGTAGAATGGCGTGTCAGTAGAAAGACTACAATGTAATACAAACTTGCCCAGATTTAATATTCCGGCTGGGTCACCAATTATTACTCTTTTATAAGTCTTAACAATAAAACGCAAGACTCAAGGCTTTCATATTACGTGTCTCTTTTGTCTCTTGTATTTCCCTAAGTAATTCAACAATGGCAACGTATATGTCAAAAGCACAACGCGTAGGCACTTAGAGGACATTGAAATAGGTACAGACGCCAGCACATCTAGCTATCCCAATCTGTCAAATTTCTTTTATAGATTTTCAACTTTATCACATAATCATAAGGTTCACTTTCTATTGGAGAAATTTGTCAGCTTGGGGTAGCCTGATGTGCTGTCGTCTGTACATTTGGTAGGTACGCCACTATCTTCGTTTGTCTATGGTTAGTTCGTTTCATTCCATATTCAAAAGTTATGCATTCATATTCGAAAATGGAATACAAAAACCTATTCGGTATGTTCTTCTTTTGGATATGGACGTGTAATAATTTATTTTTCTCGAATATTTGCATCAGAAAGGTAGTTGGACATTTTTATTGTGAAGTAAATAATTTACCGTTCGCTTTTTATTGTTAACAATTCACGTTTTGATAGCCATCGTGTAAAAAATATAATAACTCTACGTCTTATTATTATTAGAACCTGGTCGATAAAGCTTTGATAAGTTTGTAAGCAACCAGTATATATATATATTCTGTGATGTACCTAAATCTTGTAACTTGATATCTACAGTTAGTTAGTGTAAAAGGCTTTCAAAACAGTGCCATCTATGACAAATAATATTCATCATCATCATCACCATATCAGCCGAAAGATGTCCACTGCTGCTATTATTAGTACCTGGTCGATAGACCTTACAAGTTGGTATAGTTTATAAGTAAATATGTTGTTTTATAAGTTTATTGTCTCAGAAAGCACATCTGTGACTAATTATTATTTCGCCAGGGCTTCATACCCTTACCAGCGATATTAAGCACCTAGATGCATGGTGACCTAATGGGTAGGTGAATGCCAATCACAATTTAATTTCTGATCGCCTCTATGCTCCGGAGGGCACGTTAAGTGGCCGATCCTGGCTATTGGCAGTAGACTATACTCGTTCAGCCATGTCACATAGGAATATTTTAATTTAATTTTGTATTGTAACATTTTATAACAGTCAAAATAGGTAGAATTACTAGGTATTAAATTTTATTCATTTCAACACGTATTGAACTAAAATTGGCAACGTTATTTAAAAATGTAAGCAATGTTTTTAATACAATAATATATTTTTTTAAATATAATAATATCTTTATTTTCATTAAAAGTGATTGTAGTACCTAAACGGAAGAATTCTTACAGTGATCACTTTAAATTAGTAAATACATGTGTTACATTTTGTACATTAATTCAATCTGCCCACATTAATTTCTTAATAAGATTATTATCACACGCTTTATATATTTATAATATTTATCTAGCAGCACAATATAACAAACATACACACACACATAAACACACGCCCACTCAAACACACACGGACACACCATTTTACTGCATGTTATTTATATCTAATTTAGTATCTAAGTAACTGTAAACTAGTAAACTAATATCTAAAACACATCTTAACTATTATTGTTACTGTTCATACCAAAGGGAAGCGGACTGTTGTGCCTTACTACAGGTTAGTAATTAACCTATCAAGGATAACAGAACTACCCCCACAAGATTGTATAAAAAATAGTTGTAAGAACTGCCATGTGAAACTATTAGTTGTAACTACAATCACTTTTTATGAAAATAAAGATATTATTATATTAATGTACACTACATTTGCGTGACGTAAAGTGACAGTTGCAAATCCCTATAAAACGATTACCATCCCTTGTATGTCCATGTCAGGAACAACCCAGAGTCAAGGTTTTAATTTATGTCGTTTGTGATAAACCCCTTTTCTCTTGATTTACGTTAAATGAGTTTATGTCAAAATTAAGAGAATAGTAATAATAATGTCCTGGTCGAATTTCATCCATGGCGGCTAGTCTCAATGGAGACAAGACATATGCGCGTGTAATTATTTTTTATTTATTTATTTTCCTCTTACATCTATTTTTACAGGTATAAGTCCAATGCGATAGAGTGCTTATCTAAGTATAATACAATTTTATACCACTAAACAAATTTTACTTATAACTAATTATACATAATGCACTTCTCGTGAACTCACACAGAGAACACACAAATAGGTCAGTCTCAGCTGCTATAAGGTTAAGAGTACGGAGAGCACGCGTCAGGGGCGCCTCATGTACAAGATTAGTCCGACCACGCGGTTCCACTAGCAATCGCGGCCGTCTCCTTCTCCAAACATACCTGTCCGGGACACACAGGGCTATCTGTTCTAAAACATCAGCATTATGAATGCTACCCCTAAATATTTTAAAAAGATATGATGTTAGTGCCTGTTCCCTTGTTAGAAGCTTTCATTGCAAGACGGCTTGGCGTGGTTACCTCTATTATCCGGTGAAGCATTGAAAGCCTTTTACACTGACTAAAGCATCTTATACACGGTTGCAAACCAACGTCCCAACAGAGGTCACCCATTTTTTTTTTTGAGATAAGGCAGGGGGAATGCTAATGCATGCCACCCGCAAAAAGTGTCTGCGGGTGGGTATGTCGGACTCGCACCGACTAAACCTAACCTGCTGTGGACTTCTTCTGGCGCCTGATACGGGGAGCCCCGGGAACGCGGGTATGCTGCTCCGGTGCCCCCCTTTAGCGCCGTGTCCCAGATGGTCGGGACACGCACCCGGGGAGAGCTGTGGGTTGCCCTCCCCATTTGCCGACTCCTGCCAGTACGGCACAGCGACTGCGCCACAAACAGTTCGCTGTCTTCCCGGGACTGCTTGCACGTGGCGGCAGTAGAGGACACTTCTCATACTGCCACCGCAACCCCAACAGAGGTCACCCTGGTCATCATCATCATCATATCATATCAGCCGAAAGACGTCCACTGCTGGACAAAGGCCTCCCCCAAGGATCTCCACAATAGCCGGTCCTGCGCTGCCCGCATCCAGCGGCTTCCCGCCACCCGCACAAGATCGTCGGTCCACCGTGTAGGAGACCTGCCCACGCTGCGTCTTCCGGTTCGTGGTCGCCACTCGAGAACCCTGGTGGTTGCCATCAATCTAGATTGCAGTTGTGCAGTGGGCAGAAGGTGGCCTCTGTTAGGACGTTTGTTTGTTTGTTCACAACCGTGTAGAAGATGCTTTACTGTAGACGTTAAGTTACGAGATATACATTCATAACATTAAGCGCTAATAAACAAAATCTAAATGTATCTATCTCTCTCTAATATAGCTCGTATGAAAAGAACAATACATACATAAAATAGTCGAAACTACTAAAACTGCTTCCATTTCCAGCACCAATTATATAACTTGGTGTGTTATTGGCCGACAAGTTGGAACGTGTCGCTTATTTTCTTTTAGTATTGCGCGTCAAAATTAAATTGGCACAACTAATGGGAGCACCTTTTATAAGAATGTACTTTTCTTAATGAATATATTTGAGACAAGGGCAAATTAATATTAGTTTATGATATGATCGGGGATATTATCCAAATTCTTAACCATTTAAATATCGGACTGGTTGTTGTGGTTGGTAAATGCTTGCCTTTCACTCTGCCGGTCGTAGGTTCGAACTATACCCTGACAGATATTTGTGTGCATGAACATGTCTGTTTGTCCTGAATGTCTAAATAATATATATTACTAAACTTATTCACAAAAGAAAAGTACCTAGTAGGTAAATGTAGTATATCAGTTATCTGGTTTCCATAGTACAGCTTTGCTTAGTTTGAGATCAGATTGCCATGTGTGAATAATGTCCCAGGATATTATTGTCAGATAACAGTCGACACGAACTTTTAACAACTTTAAAATCGATTCTGAACCGATTTGCATGTTAAAAAATAACTCCTACAGTTAAACTTCAATTCACAGTAATTAATAGAAATATAAGACGATAATTATTATAATGATTTAATTTCCTTAACGTATACAATATAAGCACACAAAAATGATTTAACCATTAATATATTTTATTACACGATTATACCGTAGATCAAGACACAAATTAATTACAATATAGCTTATCTTGTAACATCAAATCAAAGTACCGTTTTAACAACCACATAAGTTATTTTGATCAAGTGTTTTTATCAGTTAAACGAACTTAAGTTTATCAGTACGATCATAAAGTTCATAGCACGTATAACATTACACGACACATAATTTTTACTCTTCAAAACAATAAAGTGGCCTATTTATTGACAGAAGTCGTGATAAGACAAACATTTCAGGTCATTAACATTTATAGATAAATTTACTTCGCTAGAAAGCTACTAATTTGTGTCAATGTAATATCAATAATTATGTAATGTCAGTGCCAACGACTCGTCCAGTCATACAATGTATGTACAATATATCAGATTAATAAATTATTCGCATGTCCACTAAGGGTATATATGGCGGGAACCTACGTAGGTATATTGTTTATGTACCACCATATGTTACCAAGCGAATAAAGATCTTTACTTACTTTCTTAAAACATGTGTGTTAAGGGCATTTGGTAGGCCGAATGTGTGCTAAACACATTTTCTTTTTGTATCAAAATCGCGTGAGCGAGGCGCTCACAGCTTGATGCTCTCAACGGTCCTTAAGTGATCAGCGAGGTTAAGCAACTAGGCTCGTGGTCAGTCCATAGATGGGTGACCGCCAAAGTGGTTTAATATCTGAGCGTCTCCGTGCTTCGGAGAGCACGTTAAGCTGTCGGTCCCGGCTGTAGTCATTAGACAACAGTCGTAAAGCCATGTCAGAGGCCTGCTGAGCGGCTTGAACAACTCTGACACTAGGGTAACCACTGCCCATACGATAAGTAAGTAAGTAAGTGTACCAAAATAGGCAAAAATAAATTTAAAATGTTAATAATAGAAAAGTTGGGTAGATTGGCACGCACGACTCCTATAAGTTTACTTTTTAAAAATAAACTTACTAGTTGCCAAATTGTAGGCTAATCTGTTTGAAAAAGATCTTAAATCATTAAAAGTCGTGCAAATATTGCACATTTTTTCTGCAGTTTCGATTTCATTATTTAGGCCAATTCTGGTACAAAATAAATTTGATAACTAAGACCCAGACACAGAACAAACAATCGTGCTCTTTACACAATGATTTGTATTTGGTAAGGATCAAACCCACAACTTCTGGTTTGGCAGTCAGGGTAACTGGCCACTAGACCAAAAGCAAGAAAGTCCATTCTTAAAACGGGTTTGACGGGCTTGTTGGTGTGTGTTCGATTCCCACCCTGGACAGATATTTGTGTGCATGGACATGTCTGTTTGTCCTGAGTCTGGGTGTAATAATTATCTATATAAGTATGTATTTACAAAAGGAAAATAGTATATGTAATATATCAGTTATCTGGTTTCCATAGTACAAGCTCTGCTTAGTTTGGGATCAGATGGCCGTGGGTAAATGATGTCCCAGGATATTATTATACACTCGTATAAAAAAAAGAAATGAAGGTTATCAACGCTTTGGGTGTACTACGAAAAACACTTGTGGAATCACAGCCAAGATTTAATATGGCCATATTATTAGAGCATTCCCATCTAGATAAAATACAAGCATATATATCATCACACGAGTTATGATCACAATAATATATTTTGAATGTAATCTCAAACATCGAGGATACAGCGTGCTCCAATACATTCACAGCCAAACATTAATCAAATATTTGGGACAAGATATACAACGTGTAACGTTACTAGCATGCATATAAAAATAACACTTCTCGAAGAACATATAAAATCTGTAAAACTTATTTCTATGCTATAATGTTATGGACCAAAATTGGGCATTATACATAATGCCCGGCCATTATGAAAAAATCCCAATATGAGAGGGCAATTTGATAAGAATTATTCAAATAATCAAATTGACCGGGCATTATAATAATATACATCGTGAATCACCTTTTGGGCAGAGTATAATACAAACATATTTAATTACATTTTTTTTATTGTTACTGTCTTTTAACTTAAAATAAACGAAATATGAAACAGTTTAAATAATTAGACTCATTATTTGGATTAAGTATCAAGGACTTCTACATTGAGAATCCATTAGTTTTTGCATTTAAAACTTAAGTAAAGTCATATTAAAAATAGAGAAATTATAAGTTTAGCCACATATTTCTGGACATGTCTGTTTTCCTGAGTCTGGATTCAATTATCTATATCAGTATATATTTACAAAAGAAAAGTAGTATATCAGTTATCTGGTTTCCATAGTACAAGCTCTGCTTAATTTGGGATCTGAATAATGTCCCAGGATAATATTATGATTTGAAATAATATTAATACTTTTCTTATAAACATGACGAGTGAATTAACGTATGTCAAAAGAAATCTATTTAATATTCTCGTCAAATATTTTTGTGACCTACTTTGCAAACTGATCTTGTACAATTTGATCAGTTTCATATGTATCTCTTTAAGTATGCCACACTATTTAAGTTCTACGTTGTATATTACCTACCCGAACTACACAATCTTGGTGGTATTCTAAGGTACACTAATAAAATGATATACGACGTTATCAGGTTGTTAGTTATTACCATAACATGACAACTCCATTAAGGCATAGTGGACATATATGAAATATAACCTAGTAAAACGAATTTCTATGTATTATTATTATTCATGACGTCACTCTGTGTTAGGAACCGCGGTGTAATCGTCGAGTCATCGCTTCAAAATTAGTTATACTTGACACACTCTACCGAATTTCGATCTTGAGATAAGGGCCGTAGTAATTAGTTACGTATTTAAGTACACGTCATATAGTACAGACGCCAGCACATCCAGCTACCCGAATCTGTTCAATTGCTTTTATAGATTTTCAACTTTATAACATAAGCTTAAGGTTCACTTTCAATTGGGGAAATTTTATAGTTTGTTATAGCTTGATGTGCTGGCGTCTGTACAACTTTGTTTTTGATTGGAGTCTGTCACGTACGCTTCTGTTTGTTAACAAGCTTGATATTCTGTATACGTTTTAAAAACATGATTTTTAAATGTATATGGGCGATATCACATTTTATCTGGTGATCCGCTTCATAAAAAAATACTCTTTCTCTCTGGGTCTTTGGGGACTGCCGATAGAGGTAAAAACTATTTTTTTATTACTCTTACTCGGAAGTAGTGTTTATTAAAAAAAAAAGTAAAAAGTCTTTTATTTTATAAAAGGTTTTTATAGACGTAGACTAGACACGGGGTCAAGAAGTCAAAAAGCGCTTGTAAATACAAGCGCTTTTTGACTTCTTGACTATTTAGTCAGAACATTTTTGTAGTAATATATGATATTTGATCCGAGTACCAAGTGGAAGATGCTACTTCGGGAACATTTGGGCGGTAAAGACTCATAGTAATTGCTTCCCTCCCTATGGTGAGAATAAATTTAAGAAATAGAACTAAATTTGGCTAGACAGTCGGCTGTAAAAATCTAACGTAATTAAGAGAAAAAAGTTCACGACGCCGCTAAGGAAGTTTAAAAATGCTGCGGTCAATTGAATGTATAAACGGCAATTGTGAATTTTAAAAAAGCCCTCAGTTTCACGAATATGCAATAAGGTCACGTGTCCTGACGTGATTTTAAAATGTTATACCCACCCCAAAAAAGTGCACAACGCCGCTGAAGAAGTGTTCACTACTTCAAAAATTATACCCACCACACCTTCTACAGGTAATTGAGTTAAATAATAATAATAATGTATTTATTTATCTCTTTCACAAAGGTTTGGTGTAAATACGAGTATTATGTAAAGAAATACAGAGAATAAACTATAGATAGTACTATAGATAGTTATAGATAGTTCCATTATATGACGATGGTCTTTTGTGTCATAGTGACCAGCCAACGAAAGCACTGCTACTGAAGTAAATGTTGCTGAGTTTCTAATAGAAACCAACATGTGGTTAGAACAAGAACAGGACCGACGATAGAACGCGCATATTGCAGTCAATTAATGCCGAATTCGTTGAAAAAACTTAAATTACAGACACGAGATTCGAGTTATATTTTTAGAGATTCAGATTTCCTTTTCAAATAACTAAGAATACCATTAGTCATATTGTATTATTGCAGTTGCGTTAACTTTTTTAAATAGATTTTGAACTTTAACCTTTTCTCTTGTCTAGACAATTTTGTTAATTGAACTTCCATTTTAGGATTTTATTCGAAGTTCACTAATTGAGAAAATCATAAAAATTCTAAGATTAATTCCGAAGTGTGTTAATACCCATAACCGTCGACAATTCAGTTTTTGTCTGAATTTGATTGAACGTGTGATGTCATTTTTTACTGAGCTGTAGGGGATAAGTGTTCATCATTCAAATTTTATGATCAAAATCCATATTAGACCACGGTAAACATAGACAGGGTGTAAACTTGGTCGGCTGAAAGCTTTAATCTATATGATTTAAAAAAATCATCAAAATCAGTTCCGTAGTTTTTGCGTGAAAGAATAACAAACTTCCATGCTTCCTACATTTATAACCACAAACTTTCGCATTTATAATATTAATTAAGATAACTAACAATATAACAAGACTCGTTATTTAGTTTATAACCAAAAACACGCGGACACTTAGTTATATTTAATCCACCCCCTTATTTAGTATCTTGCACAAGAAAAGCGATGTAGCAATTTCTGTAATAATTGCTCTTTCATAAAAAATTCGTATTATGCATCACTAATCATCATGTCAACCGATAACGTCCACAAACAAACAAAAGGATTAAGGCCTCTCCTAAAGATTTCCACATCGGAGGGACCCATTATTTGGAGGGATATGCCATAATCGCCACACTTGGCAGACGGGTTAGCGATCGCAGTATGATGGTCATAGTATACAGAGAGACGCTGCTGCCCGTTCTCTGATAGATATTCCCTCGGGACGACTTCTAAGCCCCTACGAGATGACGTGGGGTGGTGATATACCTATGCCGTCAGCAGCACAGCATTAATATGTCGTACGAATATCCGATTAAAGAACAGTAAACGCAAAATTGCCAAAGCTTACGCTTTACATAAAACGAGCGCTTGTTGAGCCGACTTGAAAAGAAGGAGATAATCAATTTGCTATATGATTTTATAGCCGTTATACTCATAGCGTTCATTCGCTCAAAGAGCAGCCCGACTGGGACAGTACCTCCACCTTACAGAAGACATTCCTTAATAATAACATTAATAATTTTATGTTGTGTTTCCGAGTGTGAGTAAGGTCGCCAGAGCTCATTGGGGTGGGGGTAAGGGTCAGCAACACTTGTTTGCTGACAGTTAAAGGCCGGCAACTCACCCGCGACACTTCTGGTGTCTATGGGCGCCGGTGATCACTTACCATCAGTGCCTCTAGCACGAGTTCCTGCAGTTTACTTACTCGATCACACGTACAGTTTCATCCCATACATTGAGCACCAGAGTTTTAGTTCTCAATAGTTTCCGCGAGAGGCGCTGGTGCTCAATGTATGGGGGAAACTGTACGTGTGATCGAGTAAGTAAACTGCAGGAACTCGTGCTAGACGCTCAGGTGACCCGCTTGCTCGTTTGTCGCCCACTGATATAAAAAATTAAATCTGTTTGTTTGTATGTTACGCAATTTCTTCCATGTTTGTGAATCCATTTGGATATATTATTTTCTATCTAAAGATCCCATATAAATGTTCAAATCAGTTTTATCACAAAAAGGTGAAATCTCTTTTACGTTTTCTAAAACAGTCTCATGATATGAGACTACAAATCGATCAAGCTTGGTCGGAGCTCGTTTTGGTCTTATCTCATAGACAATACAAATTGGGTTAGAACAGAATATATTTCTATAGCAATACCGACATTAAAACGTACTAACAAATTAATATACATCAAGTAAAACTCTTGACACTCTTGCGCCGGCTATTGTACCCAATGACATTAAAGTACATTCTATTGAAAAAGCGCGCAGTGTACTCGATGTTAAGTATTAAAGCATTCGAGACTCGCTAATGTATACAGGATATCGCAAAAACTGATAATAAGGCAACCAAATTAACAATGTAGAAGATTGTGCTTAGTTCAGTCATTTAGTTGAAAAACTGAATTAGCACCGCTTCTTTTTTAGATTATACTTAACT
The DNA here is from genome assembly GCA_951640165.1 of Pseudoips prasinana. Taxonomy (NCBI): domain Eukaryota; kingdom Metazoa; phylum Arthropoda; class Insecta; order Lepidoptera; family Nolidae; genus Pseudoips; species Pseudoips prasinana. Next base: position 15,882,464 of record OX621244.1, read on the forward strand.
AGCAGCTAGTTTTAATCATTAAATTTTACATAGAAAAATATTTTTTTCCCATATTGTCAATGGCAAATATGTCAAAATGTATCCCCTTAATTTGGCATGTCCTCTGAAATGATGGATATAATTCCATTGTGGAAGCCATTGTTCAGCCGTGGAGTTGACATGCTGACAGGATTCATCGTCATTAAGTCAGCATGTCATGTCATATGCCCTAATCACTGCGCTTGCCAGATGGATTGGTGATCGCATAATGATGTTCATAGTCTACTGCTGCCCGTATTCTGGTAGATAATCCCTCGGGACGATTTCAACGTCCCCCACGGGGCGAGATGGGGTGATGTTATTTATATATAAACACAGATAGTATGTTGGCACACTACTATTATGGATTTATTATTATATCCACTAAAGAAAACATATTAAAAATTATGATACTGTTCGTATAAATTTACCTTACGCCTTTTTTTGTATCTTGACATTAATAAAGGTTTTGACTTTATAATTTTGAAGGGTGGTCCTTTTTGTCTACTCAATTAAAATTAGGTTAAAACTTAAAAGCAAAACAACAAGAAATTGATCAACGATTACACGCTTACCGTTACAAAGAAAAAGTCATTTCCTTTCGTTGAACTAGTCTTTACCGTATCTAACGTGTTAAGATAATCTCCTTATTATAAAATAACAAAAAGAAGCATAGGAAATTGAAGCGATTAGATTTCAAAAACTAAAACGCATTACAAATTTTATAAACGCTTGAGTATTCAATTTACTATCCTCGAATTAAGTTTTATTCCTTACTTATATTCAAAAAGCACCTCATCTCGCAACTTTGCTCATCTATCGCATTTTTTCGTGAACGATAAAAGTAAATTGAATCATTTGTAACCTGAAAACTTGGGACGCAGCGAGGAGAGAATATTCTATGTGTAACGATATTATGTAACATCGTGTAAAGAGGAAAGCTAAGCTCAATGTTTCAACAATCATGGTGAATAGCTACATTGTGGCAAACGTAATTTTAAATTATCCTCTTTATTGCTCATATAATCCATGGAGCGCGAATCTACCGCTCGTATATTAGCTTTGCTCGGATCATAAAGGTCTCTACGCGAAACCGTATATCTCTCTTACGGATGAGTTTTTTGCCGTTTGTTTTTACGCAATAACCTCATATTACGTGTTATCTCTGCGGCCGGTTCCACGCTGCGGCTTCACTCATTTATTGTATTATAAATTTAGTGGGAGGAGCCATCGCCCGCGCCACCGACCTTCCCACTTCGCGATGCTTACACGGCCGCAGGAACAAGACGGCGATACCGCGTAATAAACCGACAATGAACAAAACGAACGAGGGAGATGCTACCCATTATTTTAAAGTTCGCTAGTATAGAAAAATTGGGGTTGATCGAAGACTTCCCCTCATTAATAAGCTATTAGATTACGCGATGTCGCTCCGACCGATTGGTAGGCCGTAGGGAATCCTAATAAACGCTTCCCCCCACTTCCAGTTCGATGGTTGATCGAGATTCAAAAGAAACCCCGCTTTGAACGCGTATGAAACAAAACGGGCGCTCGAAAAAGACCCCGTTCTAATTCTCTTTACCATCTCCAATTTCAATTGCTCCTTCAGAAATTTGAATGTAGGGAGGGACAAAGTTTTGTCACGTAGGGTCGGCGGTATAGAAATCTCCTGTGTACATACAATGCGGGTTCGGCCTCATAGGTACCCCATTAACGAGAGTGCCCGAGTGGCGAGAACCATATCACATGTAAAGATCGGATTGACAACACTAAAGAAAAATAGAGCTAGTTTTACGAGCCTCTCTGTTATTAGACATTTTAAATAAATTCATTTTCTGTTGCGTCCGTTTTTTGTGCTTCTATTCAGTAGATATATAAAGAAGCCAAGGTCCAAAACCCTTTAGTAGAAGTACGCACACAAATAAACAACCAAAGTTTTTGTCATCAAATCTGGTATTGGTATATATGTGTATGTGTGAGTGTGTTTTGGGATTTTTTGTCCCCTTTACTGCTGCTTTTTGATACCGATCATTTTTTGTGCGCCCATTATTACTGAGCATTGTGCGAAGGTTTAGTTCGGATAAGATCTCTGATATGTCACCAAAGTCTATACTGTATTTTATTTATCCAAAAGGTCCAAAAGGTCCAAAAGTAACCTTTTAAACAGATTACAAAAAAATCGTGAGAAACATGTGCTGTATATTAATGTTAACGAAAACGAGAAGTTAATAAAAAGGTCGCGAAATATATTATTATTAAACGACCGTTTTATTAGATAAATCAGCGCCCAGATTTTACGCAAAAGACAAATGTCCTTTTTTAGGGTTCCGTAGCCAAATGGCAAAAAACGGAACCCTTATAGATTCGTCATGTCTGTCAGTCTGTCCGTCCGTATGTCACAGCCATTTTTTTCCGAAACTATAAGAGCTGTACTGTTGGAACTTGGTAAGTAGATATATTCTGTGAACCGCATTAAGATTTTTACACAATAATAGAAAAATAATAATAATTTTAGGTTCCCCATACATAGAACTGAAACTCATTTTTTTTTCATCGTACCTATACATGGGGGGTCTCTATAGATAGGTCTTCAAAAATGACATTGAGGTTCCTAATATCATTTTTTTCTAAACTGAATAGTTTGCGCGAGAGACACTTCCAAAGTCGAAAAATGAGTGTCCCCCACCTGTAACTTCTAAAATAAGAGAATGATAAAACTAAAAAAAATATATAATGTACATTATCATGTAAACTAACAAAGAAAATTGGTTTGAACGAGATCTAGTAAGTAGATTTTTTTAAAACGTCATAAACCGTAAACCGCAATTTACCTTTCGTTTAATCAACTATAATACTTGCTGCTACGGAACCCTTCATGTGCGAGTCCGACTCGCACTTGGCCGGTTTTTTTTTAATAATGTATTTATTGGCTCCACGCAAAAATGGTCATAACAATCATATAGCATAATAACTAGTGGACTATCAATAAGAATGGGATAAAGATGGATCTTTTTTACATTAATATTATCTTGGGACAACTAAAACACTAACCAAACTAGACAGAGCCATGGCATGTGGCAACCAAACGACTGATAAAGACACTTATATATTTCTAAATACATACATAAGTATAGATAAATTACACCCAGATAGAGCACAAATATTCATGCTCATCACACAATTAATTGTCCTGATCGGGGATCGAACCCACTAATCTAGCGCCGAACTACATAGGTATTTTACTACATTTCGCCATACAGAAAATATGTTTTATTTTTATCATTTTGAAAAGTCATTCAATGGATCAGAAGACACATACACCATCAATTATTTCAGACTACGCCACGAATATAGCCATCTACACGAATAATTATAAACCTGCATATTCAGCAAAGAGCTAAATAGATTCAAAATAAGTAGTGCAGAAACATTTGCAACACTGTTGAATCATTTACCTACAACCACTTCAAATTTTTCATCGGCAGAATAAAAATTGCGCTTATATTCAAAACTAGAGGTAGAAGAGGAACTGAATGTGTACCACGAGAGCTTTTGCAGTAAAAAGCAGTTTTACCGAGAGAAATAATATAAGACAACTGAGCGGATATTTTGTGACTACAGTATTCCTGAGATCTTTTATTTGAAAGATATCAAAAATCGCTGAGTTGTCAGGACAATGGACGGTGACTAATACTATTTACTCGTTCCGTCCAGACTGAGATTTTATTTGAGGGATTTGCCGTCCGATGGTTTGTAATGATAACATTATCGTAAATTTTATTCAATTCGGCTCACGTTACTTTTTGTATGACCAACGTTATTATAGTTTCTTATGGCTTCATAAAAGTGAAAGCTGCCTTCTGTCTTCCTTCATCATTTTACGATTTGGATTATTATCATATTATTAACATCAATAATTTAGGTATATCGACATTTTTATATTTATTTGATGTTTGTAGTGTATATATACTAAAATAACTCATTACCAATTGGACAAAGCCTGAATGTTAGAAATTTTCAACATTTCATGGCGTACTGGTAATAAACAATCTAAGTATATAAGTATTTATCCATCTATATAAGTATGTATATCGTCGCCTTGTACCCATAGTACAAGCTTTGATTAGTTTGGGGCTATTTATTTATTTATTATAGACACACCAACAGTATACATACACAACATTTAAATCTTAGCTCACTACATAGTTCAGTTCTCTAGCTAGGATGATCTGTGTGACATTGTCCCGAGATATTATTATTATTATTCCAAATTATTTATTTAAAGTTCTTATTTTTTACATATTTATATCTATAAAATTGAAATAAAAAAGAAAACAATAGTATATAAATAAATATGAAAAAAATAGAGGTCCTCCAGCGGCGAGGTTTGACGCCCTAGGCCGCCGGTGGTCAGGGCGACAGAGTAAGGAACCTTCTTATTATTATTATCTTGGGACATTATTTACACGCGAGTATCTGATCCCTCAAACTAAGCAGAGCTTGAACTATGGAAAGCAGATAACTCATATAGATAACTACACCCGGACTCAAGAAAAACAGACAGGGTGGGAATCAACCCGATGACCTGCGGTATAAAAGGCAAGCATTTACCAACCACGCTGACCTGCCTTTAGATAACTTAAAACGGCGTAGAATTTGAAATAGTTGTTTGAAAAGTTTTCATTCAATTGCTTGTTGTTTGATTATTGATGTTTTCTGTGATGGATGACTCGAATTATTTACTTTAGGATTACCCTCATATGAAATGATCGATTTGTAAGCTCGATTTTTTTTAAATGTAAGGAAACGCATAAATCACCGATTGGTGGCATTGTTCAAAGTATGCTTTGCTATTTTCAACCTTATTTCAATTGAAAAAGCCTGGACTGGTCATTCTGTAATGTGTACGAACAATGGTACTTGTTAAATACTGATGTCTTCTTCCCGGCCGAATTTCAGCCACGGTGGCCATTCTCAATGGTGATTAGCCAATTGCACAGGACATATTATAGTGCACAAGTGTGTGCGCAAACACAGGGGCACTTTCTATTCCATCACTCTCATGATATGATGGGACGACTAGCGACACGTCCGGAAAGAGGTCAGGCACAGGACCGACGGATTAACGTGCTCTCCGAGGCATAGAGGTGTAATACCGCCAAGTTCCAGACTTCGGGCTGATACTGAGGAATTTCTTTTTACGGAAAAATCCCAAAATCACTTTTAGGTTGACCCGGGATTTGCACCCTGGACCTCATTTTCTGCGGTTTAAAATAAAATAAAAAAGGTTTTTATTCACGTAGACTTTAAAAAGCGCTTGTAAATAGTCAGAACATGTTTGTAGTAATATAGTTGTATACCTACATTATTATTTCTAGTAATATAGATTTTGGTAGGTTGGTAGGTTGAACACGCTACCGCTAGACCAACGAGGCAGTTAAATACTAATTGGTATTTGTCACAAGTCACAGAAAGTTAATTGTATATACGCTTTACTTCTATTATTTATATCTGCTATACGCCAACTATTACAGTCCCAGCGGAAAAATGTCGTAATTTACTGTAAGCCTTTGGAGATCGACTACTGTGTATTGAGTCTTGGTGCTCTCCAGTAGTGCCAAGGACCATTTTGTATCCGATTACACGCCCGCAAGGATGGTTGATTGTTTGTACTACCTTCGGTCGTTTTATTTACACACTTCAATGTTTGCCCTTTAATGTCTCGGGAATCTCGGATTTCTAAATACTGAAGCTTCGCAAATAAAAATTTGTCTATATGAGTTGTTATAGTTTCACATGGTGTTGGATTCGTAAACTATCCTAATTGGTTCCAAAATATGTGATCAATAACCTTATTTTTAAAGGAGGAAGGTTCTCAATTCGATGGGTTTTTTTGTTGCTTTTTTCACCGATTACTCCGGCGCTACTATGAAACTATATCGATTCTTACTATTTAATTTGTATGGATGGATAGGTTAACTTATATATGTTTATATATGATAATCTTAGGATTTATAAGAAAATATTCAATTTTGCTGGGGTTCGTTGAAATATTAAGCAATTTCAACTATAAACTAAATTCACGATCATTAATTAAGTAATTGAGATATTATAAAATACTAATTTATTACACTAATACCTCGATCAATAATAGCACTAATATTATAAAAGCGAAAGTTTGTGAGTGTGTGACTGTGTGAGTGTCCATGTTTGTTACTTATTCACATCTAAACGGCTGTAGCGATTTCAATAAAATTTGGTGTGGAATTAGCTGACACCCTAGATTAACACATATGCTATAATTTATAAAGTTTAACATGTGTAAAACACTACTAGTAAACGGCGGGGCACAGATAGTAAATTATAATAATTAATTAATTATAAATTAACTTTAAAAAGTTTAGGTAATAAATTTAATTGTAATGTATGTGAGACAAGCATTTTTCAAAATATTTGTATGGTTGGAAGCAGATTATGGTCATACCTACTATTTTTGATAGAAGAAATTATGTAAGAAAACCTTTTTTTAAAAGGCCTACCCCCACTCTAGTAAATTAATCCCTGTGTCACTTGGGTACACTACGGTACTTTATAACTTTATAAATACATAATTAATGGACACTCAGAACAACTATTTATGGGTCACACATATAGTTGTCCTGCGCGGGAATCGAAACAGGGACAGGAAGTGGCGAGGCAAACTGTCAACCGCCACTCCACACAATTGCTTAGTACTTCTTAGTTTTTTTATACATCGGTTTATTAACATACTTAAAAGCAATCATTAGAACGTTTCTAATACTTTTAAACACTGTACCGGACTTAAAATCGTTTTATTTTTATTATAGATTTTATGGTAATATTAACTTCTGTATTGTTTTTTTAAACGCAACTTTGACACCGTTTTTCTATTGAAAACTGACATTATGGGTATCGTAAAAGCTGGAATCCAAGGCTTCTTAGATAAACAAAACACATCGGCATACGTTGTTATAGTTCGGTAATGGAAGTTTTAAAGAGCAATTTTCTCCATACAGTTTTATAGTCATTTTAAGTATTTTCGAACGAGCTATAAACAGAAATCGTTACATATTCTGAAATAAATAACATACTGACCACGATTGAAGAATATAAAATGAATTAATGAATAAATTTTGTGTTTTTTATATAACTCTATGTATGCGAAAACTAAGAAATTGCCATCTGATTCAAATTAAGGCAGAGCCTATATATACAGCAACCAGACAACTGAGAAACATAATTATGCATTTCTCAATACATATATATTGTAGAGGGTATTTATTTAAATCAACTAATAAAGAACTACAAATTTAAATAATTAACTTATAAGAAACAGCAAAATATCAGCTAAATTAACTACATATAATAATTATTATAACTATTATAGATAAATTGCACTCAGACACAGAACGAATAATCGTGCTCATTCACACAAATAACACAAATATTTATCCTGGGTGGGAATCAAACCCACATCCTCCGGCTTAGTACTCAGTTTCATTAATTAAGAGCCAGTCAAATTATATTATATCTTCCACCAAAGATTCCTTCACCAAATTATATTATATCTTTGTAAAGTTACTTTATCAGAATTATTTTAGCGGAATTTCCAAGTTTATCTTGCCGTTCCATGAATCTCATCACATCAATGGTTAGCTAAATTTCTGGCAACAGCTGTCGATGGCGCGTTAGATTGTGCAAAATTTAATCCACGTTGCAGTACCATATTGAATTTCTTTTGCGCTCGATTGAAAATGTTTTTTTTAGTGTCCCAGTCGACTGTCGCCTTAGTTTCCTTTAGTAGCTCGAATTACATGGTAGCTTCTTTGTAGTTTAGCAACTTTAGAGAGCCCGACGGTAGGTTCGTTTGTACATATCGGTTTACCGCCGATTTTTTGTGTTTAGTCTTCGAACAGGCTACTTATTAATTGTTTATGGGTGTGTCCCTGGGCGTGTTGAAGTCAAGTTATGGTATCTGAAATTAAGAAGCCATAACTTTTGTTAACTGGAACGTAGTTTTATGAAGAGTTTGATTTACTTTGACCTCTTGTATTTTACATCTGACGGTAAGCACTTTAATTTGGTTTAGAAGTATTTAACGGGTACTGCATCATAATTATGAAGTATTATTTGAATGTGAAAAATCATATCGTCTTTGTTATAAAATATATTTAGACTCGTATAATAGTTCGCCGAAAGTACTATCATTTTAAAACAAATGATAGTACTTTAGGCCCACGTGAAATAAAAAAAATCTTTTAAATGATTTTCTAGAACTTAAATGCAATACCTAGCATTCGTTGTTACATTAAAAAATTCTGGCATATTAGTTTAGTGGTTAGTGACCCTGATAACTAAGCCAGAGGTGGTAGGTTTGATCCCACCAAGGACAATTTTTATGTGTGATGCACGGTCTAGACGTTTAGAAATACATAGGTATGTTTCTCAGATGTCTGGTTGCCACAGTACAGGTTCTGCTTAGTTTGGGATCAGATACCACTGTACTAGATGTCCCGAGATTTTTTATGCCCATTATTCTTCTTACAAAGGAACTACTGAAATCCATCTTGTGCAACCTAAAGGAAACAATCCGTTCGCAATTTAAACGCAAACAAAATAAGAAGCAAATCAACGCTAAATTAACTTCCAGAAATCCGTCTCAAATAACAATCGCGGCTGTAGGTAAGACAGCTGACGCATTTAAAAACAATATTTGAACATCGATACACAATAAAAGATAGTAAACATTGCCAGCAATTACTACCGTCGTAACATGTTTGTTTAGGACTAAGGAATTGGAGTGCCTTCGAGCGTGCCGATATATTTGAAGGATTTCTTGGGATAAGAAGCGTTACACACTAGACTTCATTTAGTCGTGTTTTGATAAGGGTTTATAATGACATATGGTAGTCATGAATAGTACTGTCTGATTGGTTGAGGTTGTCGCTTCACTACTACTTCGGCGCCCTGGTGTATCAGGTCCGAATCCCGCAAAGGACAACTATTTGTGGGATCCATAAATTGTTGTACTGACTGACTCAGGGTGTCCTTTTGTGTTATTATATACTTCACACGTGGCATAATGCACATCCAGATTCAGAACAACGATTTATGGCTCACACAAATCGAACCCGGAACATGAAGTGACGGTGCTACAGTCTCAACCGCTACTCTACAGGTGCAGTCTAAACATTATATTCAAATGTACAAAGCTCCACTTCTGTCTGGTCTGTGATCTTCTGACATGGATGGATACATGATCACGAGGGATCTGATTTTGATAAATAAACCTTTTGTATCAATGAGTCAGTTATAATACGGAACAAGTGCAGTATTAGTTTTCAGTGAATATATACAACATGTAACTTAATTAACGCACATCCTGAAAATAGCTTGTTCAGAATCGTTTACTGAATCGATTTATATCATTTTTAATATAGGTAATTTTTTAATCTAAAATAATTAAAACTACGGAAATGATTGTCATATTAACCCTGTACAGTTAAAACAAATTGATATGGACCGTAAGTCAAAGTAATAAGACTTTTAAAATCGCAATTTTATTTGTATTCATACAAATTCCATCATTCAATACAAAATAAAGAAATGTAAACTTTATTCCAAGAAACTAATTTAGTAAATAACAATGCATATACATGTTAAATTAAAAAATCCGTGTATGTATTATGATTACAACATAATATTCTAATTGGGGTGTTTGAGGTGTGCGTTAATTACGTTACATGTTGTATATATCTTTACGGTCCGTGGAAAAGTAATTCTACAGTCATATTCTGCAAATCGTCGATCTTTTATAGTGTCATAAGTAAATACGTTAAGTTAAAACTTAAAACCAAATGTACATACACAGGTAAAAACCTACATACGTATATACTCACGTCATCCTGCAAAGCATGTAAATGTTTAGAAATTAAATCACTTTAACCCTCTACAATGACCATGCTGCTTAATTAATTACACAGAAGTCAATATATAAAATCGATCGTATGCGACGATTCTAACAATGTGATTGTACGCCTACTGTGTAAATAAAGGTAGTTATTGATGTGAGACAATATATCGAAACGATCATAGCATATAATGTGTTTGATTTATTAAACGGTGCTCGCGGCTCACAATAGATAGGTATCGGAATATTGGAGTCCCGTTCCAAATCGATGGGCGTGATATCATTGTTTTGTTTTAAAAATATTTATGATATGCATTAGTAGAGATTTTGATATCGAGAGACTACCAAATTAAAATCTATTCACTTTTACATATTAAATATATCGAAAATGAAGCTGAATACTACAGTAAATGTTCATATGGTACTTAATTGTCTATTTATGTATTTACTAGCTGTGCTCCACGGTTTTACCCGCTTTTTTCACGGTTTTATTTAACAGATTATTTATTTATTTAGATAAGAAAATCAACAGCTATTAAACATAAAATTAAATATAAACTAAGCAACAGTGAGCCAATAACAGGTTTTCACGATATGCAACAGACATATCAGTGCCTAGGTGATAATCAATATATAACTAAAGAATTACAACTAACTAAATAAAATATTACAAAATTTAAATACTAAATTACAGAAAAATTATTTAATTTAAAAATATTCCTTGCCGTACTGCTTTTTGTGATGAATGGGTCAAATGATAAATCTTTGCATAGTTTGTTAAGATCCTTGCTTGCTCGTATAAGATATGAATTTGGTCTGTAATTCGAGTAAGAAAGAGATATTGAGAGAGGTGGATTATAACGAATGTATCTATAGGGGGTCTCTGTATATATATTATGTAGAGACATAATCTGTCAAATAAAACCACCTGTATAATTTTACGTAATTATTATACCTATGAGACAATGTCGAAAGACGAAATGAGTCATATGACTCGTTTCGTCTTTTTTCGTTCTAGAATTTAGAGATTATTTTATTTATATTGATTGTACTTACTTACTGATCGTATGGGCAGTGGTTACCCTAGTGTGAGAGTTGTTTAAGACGGCCAGTACGCCTCTAACATGGCTTAACGACTGTTGCCTAATGGCTACAACCGGGACCGACAGCTTAACGTTCCCTCCAAAGCACGAAGACGCACATAAATTAAACTATTTTGGCGTATCATCTACTACTACTGACCGCGAGCCTAGTTGCTTAACCTCGCCAATCACCTACAAAGCGGTAAGAGGCTATGATCTGAATATTGATACTACAAAGTAGAACCATACTTGCTTTGCGTAAACTTATAAGTTTGCATCTGTATCCAACACAAAGTAAGTATCCATATATCTCCAGGCTTATTCTGACCAGCGGGTGTAATAAACGGCTCCCTGAGCCTACATCACGTAGATAGGCACTTGAGTAATAATTATGTTCTACTGAGACCACCAAATAGGTTGCAAACCATCTTGATGTTTATATTGCCCACCATAAAACTGTGTAGGCATGTTCTAGGAGTCATGTTTTCTTGTCACAATGTGGTGAAGAAAATAATTCTTCATAATAACCAAGTTACAATTCATTGTCATTCAATGTTGATATTAGTGCTGGCAATATTAATTCTGTCTTTTAACCCTATAAATGAATTTAAATGTAATTACGTCTCTTTTTAATATTAATTAATCATGTCAGCCAAATGACGTCTACAGGCAAAGGCCTCCCCATAAGATTTCAACAATGGTTTAGTATACAGACGATAGCACATCAAGCAATCCCAATCTGTCAAATTTCCCCAATTGTAAGTGAACTTTATGCTTATTATGTGATAAAGTTGAAAATCTATAAAAGAAATTTGACAAACTGGCTGGCTGGATGTGCTGGCGTCTGTACATCATTTGGAGGGATATGCCATAATCGCTACGCTTGGCGATCGTAGTATGATAGTCAGAGTACACAGAGAGTCTCTACTGCCCGTTATCTGAGAGATATTCTCTCGGGTCTTCTACACCCTACATGCGATGAAATGCGGTAGTTATATTCTTTGCCATCAGCCACACAGCTAGTACAGACGCCAGCACATCCAGCTACACCAATTTGTCAAATTTCTTTTAAAGATTTACAACCTTATCACAAAAGCATAAGGTTCACTTTCAATTGGGGAAATTTTACAGATTAGGGTAGCTTCATGTGCTGGCGTCTGTACTAATAAGTTCCATTAAACCATGAAAGAAAAAACTTAACAAAAGTTATTCTCAATATTTGTATAACAAAATGCGTTGATTTAGCTTCTAACAATCAAATTTTCTACTTCCTCGCTATCATAAGGAACCGTTTATTATGATTACAAAAATTTCCTTAGCGCTAAACAAAAGATATTAGTATCTACTTTCACGCTGGCGGAAAGAACTGCAAATGAGGAGCTAGGAGGGGAACAAAGAGAAAAAATATTAAAACTTTCTTTATTCGATCTCGCAGCGTTGCCACACAATCCTTTCCCGAGAACTTTGTCTACCTACCAAGATGGCTACGTTATACGGCGCTGGATTCTATTATAAAGCTGCGTATACACCAGCTTTATAAAGTCATTAACCACAGTTTTAGGAACTGTACTTTACATTTTTTTATTCCACTATGTCAGCAAAGAATACTTGCAACTAACTTGCATCACTAATGCGGTGGTAACGCTTTCCCCTGCCAATGAATTATGGCCACCATGGTCATGTTACGAGTTTTCATAAGTTAGAGCTTGTTGAAGATATCATAAGTTACACTTTTGTACTATTTTTCAGTTTTATATAGGGTTTTAGTCAAGCTATAGTTGTTACGCTGATATGGATAAGAGTTATATTTCCTATATTTCCTTTACCTAAGGTCAATAAGTTGTTCTTTATTTAAGAAAATCTGTATCTACATAGTGCACTATCTATATAATCTAAGGTTTTCTGTGTATACACAAGATAATATCTATACAATCCTACGCATTACAGCGCTATAAGATTTTGTTATAATGAGGTTATATGAAAATCTATGTTATTTTCTAGGCTAATAAAGGCTGTGTAGCCCTGAATAGATATTATTAGGCTTTTGTTTGCATTAAAGAAGATCTTTGAGCAAAAAGCTGTATGCTTCGTAGCATACAGCTTTTATCGGATTATATTATGAATTACTTTATAACGAAACTTTTTCTCGTTAGAGGTAGTTTGTATCACCTCGTTGGCGCAACAATGCACTTTTAATTTGATATTTAACTTGAGGCAGTAGAGACATGTGTCAGTGTCAGTGCCAGATGCTTTATCAGCCGGTAATGATTGGTAAGGTTAAGCAACTAGGCTCGCGGTCGGTCCATAGATGGGTGACCGCTAAGTTAAGAAGTTGAATTTCTGAACGTTTCCGTGCTTTGGAGGGTACGTTAAGCTGTCGGTCCCGATTGTAGCCATTAGGCAACAGTCGCAAAACAACGTACAAGACCTAATGGGCGATTTGAATAACAATAAGGCTGAGATCTATAGAGCGTACTTAGATTTTGCTCAAACTTTACTGACGTAAAACTTTGCTAAGTGTATGCTAAACTTATACTTTGATTTGGTATTTATAGACTTTTTGACTTTAAGATTATGCTTAGCATAAACTAAGACAGACAAAGTCAAAACACCAATTGTAATTTCGTTACATGCATTAACTTCTGTCTAAGTAAAGTCTGAGCAAAGTCTAAGTACGCTCTATAGATCTCAGCCTAACACTAGGGTAACCACTCCCCATATAATAAATAAGAAGTATTAGTATGACATAACGATCGCAAATCGATGACGCAATCTGTTTATATTATTTTTGTTCAATGGAATTCCAGTTTATTTGCACAAGATTCTGCCAATATTATTTAGGACGGTATGTTACAATATATTTGTTTTGGTAAAAATGGAATATATGCTCGAGGATTTCGACATAACTATACATGGCAGAATAGATGAGCTTAATTATCTTTTGATATTACCTATTAGGTATACAACTTTTCATAATATTATTCTACCTAGACCAAGTAAACGCTGTTAGAAAGTCTGGTGTCACTATACACAGTGTGATATATTGTACTCGTCGGCCGAGAGTACGACCGCGAACGCGCCGCGACCACCATAGTCCTCCATGATCCTTAGTTTTTACCTCCATCCTCCAATCGCGTACTATTAGCAATAGTTGCACAAAAACTTCCTTAAACCGTTCCTTAAAAGTAACCACCCTGAGCAAGGATTCGAATCTCAAAGGGAGTATCCTCCGGCAGTCAGTCTTATTTGCCGAATGGCTTTTTCCAGCCAGTAAAAGCCTCCTAAACGTCAAGTAAAACAAAAATTTGTTGTAATAATCATAATAGACTTCACCTATCACTACTTACCTACTACTATATTATGCCCTTTGCTGAATTGCAGCTACTAAATGGAATCGCAATGTGAGCTAGCTATTGGAGCGCGACATATTGTACGCAGGACCACTTTGTTCATTAAGTCTTATTGAACGGGTACATTGAAAATGCCCAAAGAGCGGCGAGCTTTTCATTTAAATTCGCTTTGGTTATCTATTCGGCTAAAGACAACAGTTTGACAAAAAGTTGGAAAGTTATTAAACTGTTCTAACTCCGCAGAAGATATCGATAGCAATTCCATTTTAACTACGCAAAATACGATAGCTTATTTTGCGTTTTGTATTAATATTTTAATTTAGATTTTGTTTTTCAATACTACAATATTACTTTACAAACATATAATTGATCATGGTCTAGGCCATTCGGAAACACTAACAGTAGTATCAGATAGTACATGAATACAAATCACAAGTAAAACATGTTTTAACGTAGTACGAAAGTGACAGTTTGGATAGAATTACAAAGTTTAAAGGATTCAAAACATAGAACTTAAAATAGAGTTATGGGCTGTTTAAGTTTCCAAAGAATAGATGAGGAGGTCAATTTAGTAGCGGATACAGAGAAATTAAAAGAAAAATTAAGAGATTTTAGATTTTATTTCTTTTTTTTGAAACGTGTCTTTGTAAGCATCAATTTTACAACTTCTTTCACCTGGTCCATATATTTACGTCTCGGTCCGCCCCTCTTTCTCCTTCCCTGAAAAAGAGACAAATGACGAAATCTTAAATCGAGTGCAAGAAGAACAGCAAATACTAAAGCTTATAGAGAGTAGGCCAGGAAATATGATTGGACATTTAATTCGACACGACGAGTTCATCACCATTTTCATAACGACAGTAAACGGGGAAAAGAGGTGTGCAAAGATATGCAAAGACAAATGGTCATCCGTTGTCTCTGCCTACCCCTTTGGGAAACGGGCGTGAGTCTATGTATGAATGTAAAATTCTATTACAGCTCAGGCCCATAGATACTTCTATTAACCGTAATATACCAATAACATCCCTTCTAAATCCCAAATAAGTTTACTAAATTACTTATTTTTTTTAGGCTGTATAAGAAAAGACTTTTCCCAAAGCAGATCTCGAAGCCATTGGTATCTATTATTTTTCTCATAGTCATTTTTGCGTTTTCATTTTCACGAAATTGGTCCCAAGGAAATCGAGTTTGCGTCTCCTCTACCCGCAATCCGCATCTGTACAGAATAGCTCGATAGTACCGAAACAGGAGACAACAGATTGAAACGAGATTCGGAGGCAGAAACGCCTTAAGCGCCGGAAAATTTTAAGGCCCATTATCACAGGAAAATCATGCTTCTGTCACCATAATAAGATAAGTTTTCTAATGTTAGAGGTACATTCGTTAGCGAAAGTAGACAAAATGCAATCTACGAGTATTCTGGTAGGAGGTATACGCCAGATGTTGCGGTCTGTGAATTTCGAAGTAACTAAAAGCTTCGTTCAGAGTTAAGGGGTCGCTTATACGTTAATATAAATTCGCTTGCTATGCTACTAATAATGTAGATGTGTATGTGATTCCTGATCTCGCAAATTCCATGTTACGGCATGCTTCTTTGCCCACTTGGTAGTATAAAAATATGGCTGCTAATATCAGACGATGTGAACCCTGTATATCGTAGGATAATATATAACCTCAAGTAAGCGTTATAATTTTAATCTAGTTATTATCAAAATTAACCAGAATTAAGACCCAAAAAGTACTTATCATGCCATGCACTTACTAACCAACCAGATTTTCCCGCCCCCAGTTTGTGGAAATGCCGTTTCAAGTACAGATAACATCAAGTAAGTGTATACACTCGCACTATGAAAACAGCCCTTATCGCTTACATAATAAAGACGTTGTTAAGGTCTACGTGTGTCCACCAACCGGCCTCTTCAGTACCTACAGTCATAAACCGCAGTTTTACTGCGACACAAAATTTGTTCTTTTTATTTTACAGCTGTCATTTTTATTGGACGTTGTGCAATCCTTAATGGAAATGTTAAAAAGAAAATGTTATCATTATTTTCTGTTGTGCAGGAAGGTTATTACTGCACGTTTTTACCATTACTGCCTAACACTGTGTTATTTTTCTTTTCATGTCCACGCGAACGCTGCGAACCAAAAATGAAAACAGGTCAGTAAAAATATTTTCCATTCATAGTGTTATGATGTGAAGTGATTTTTTATTACAATTTTGAGGTAAATACTGTGTTTCGTTCAAATATTTTGGGCTTGCATTTTGTGTTGCCTTCACTTTGCGTAAATCTGAAATATCTAGGTACTCATTTTTTATTTGGCAATTGCTTATTTTTATTTGTAGCGAATGTTTTATTGAAACAAGTAGGTACTTAAGTACAAGCTTTCGATATTATTGGATTTGGCAAGTATGGATATGGTTATTGTTTATTCTTGAAAGAATGAAAATTGTTTTAATATATATAAGTTTATTTAACCTTCACAGAAAAAGCATTGAGATAAAATTGAAACCTTTGTAATGAAAATTCCAGATATCAACTGAACTATAAAATTTGAAGTTGATGCCCATAAGTGTAGGGAACGATTGTGTGATACAGTTATTAAGTATATTATAATTAGTCTTAGAAACTATTTTTTGGTTTCATTTGTTTACATTGTTTAATTGTTCATAGTGACTATGTATTGTTTCTAGATTGAAAATCAAAGACAAAAATAAAAATAGTATTTCAACCACTCGTAACTGTTAATTTCTTTATAAATACTAAGTTTATTATCCAATGGACTGGAACAATTAACAAAATTGATATGGAACCACATCATAATAGTTTTATTCACATAAAAACAATAATCAAAATCTATAAATACAATACATCTAAATACAAGAATGAACAAGTCAACTACATCGAAGTGAGATCCATCCTTTTTTTTAAGATGGTTAAATGATAATGATGATTCAGATTATCAATGTTACATCCCTTTTTTATTTGTTATAGTTGGGTCTATTGGCATTTAGATTAGGTAGGGGTATTGCTTGAGTAACTATACTTGAATCCGCCTTTAATTATTATCTTAAATTTATTGATTTTATCATTTTTACTTTAATTATTACTCATTTGAACGTACATAACCTTCTTAATATCAACAAATGACAAGCTCCGTCACAGGTCCTCCTGTCAGATATAACACTAACACTGAAGTCCAGCGCTTAGCAGTTTTTCAAAGTTAGTATATATGGAGGTCCGTCTCCTGAACGGTTCTTAATTAAATGTTCCGTCTTAGAGTCTATATGTACTTATCATCAGGTAAGACGACCGCAAAAGGAGATAACTCTTCATGTTAAAATAAATTCACCTCTTGACCGTCTGATGGAGAACTAAATTTCTGAATGCATATTCATGAATGTTCTTTTACGTCGGCGGCACCTTGATCTGTCATGGACAAAGCTCCATTGGATGCCTCAGACGATTGTAGCATGGATGAGTAAAACAAGAAGTACTACTACACATCCTATGGACAGTGGTTACCCTGGTGACAGAGTTGTTAAAGCCGGCCGGTAGACCTCTGACATGGCTTAACGACTGTTGTCCAATGACTAAAAGCAGGACTGACAGCTTAACGTCCCTCTAAAGCATGGAATTAAGTCACTTTAGCGGTGACCCATCTACGGACTGAACACGTGCATCGATGTTTAACCTCACCTATCACTTATGTACATACCAGTGAAAGCAACTGGCTAAGGGCGCTTCTTAAAAAACTAGTGGTATAATTTACGACAACTAATTAAAATATATACTTATACTATTGTAATTACTCAATTGATAAACTGAAAACTGGACTAGATCATTAAAAAATTTTTGATAAATAACAAATAGTATGTACCAAATCGGAGACGTTCTTAAGAAAGCCCAGGTCAGAAGTAGCCTAAACCGAGCACGTATAAAGGATACAATAACAGTAAACGAGGCAAAGGAGGTATCCAAAGATCGTGATAAATGGAAATCCGTTGACGCTGCTTACCTCTCCTATGGGAAACAGGCGTGAGTTTATGTATGTACATACAGTATTAATATGTATATACCTACTATACCTTATATACCTTATTAATATGTATATTAAACTCAACTGCTAAATGATATTGATTCAGTAATTTGTTATATACAGCTGGAATTGTTGAATAAATTTCATAAATAAAATAATATTTTTTTGCTTTGTAATTTAATATCAATCAGTCTCATAACGTACTAAACGAATACCGACATCCATTACACTAGGAGCTAAATTAAACGAGCAAATTACTTTGATATTCTTTTTCCGTATATTCTATTGTAAACCAACTATATTGTAGTATAACAAAACCAATACCCAGGTACCCAACCCACCAATTACCGGGTATTGTCAAAAAATCTCGGAGACATTTTTGAACATGTCATTCACATCACTGCGAAATTATTTGTATCCACTAAAGGCAATTGCGTCCAATTCTCGACTTTATGTTGATGTAAATAAGTAAAATTGAAGTAGACATTGTTGGAAAAGATAAGTTTGTGGTAACACTCAAAACTTTTGTGCTCTGGTCCTCTAGTCTGTCACATATCCTCTCCATTGTGATTTTTAGTTCAATAGCTTTGAATGCATAGATTTTTTTTAATATATCAAAGAGTTCATATGGTACACCTGCTTTATAAAACTTTATATTCAGTAGTGTTTACCTAAGATTAGACCCATAGAGGCATGGGAAAGAAAGTCTTAAATGTTTATTTAACGGTTCCTCCAGCTTTATATGACAAAACAATAGATTGAACAAAGAAAAGCTTAAACAAAACTGTAAACATGAGTCTGAAAAAAATAGTTTGTACTAAATTTCTTAATATCCTGGGACATTAATCACACACGGCCATCTGATCCCAAGCTAAGCAGAGCTTGTACTATGTAAACCACTGATATGATACATATTCTATTTTTCTTTTGTAAATACATACTTATATAGATAATTACACCCAGACTCAGGACAAACAGACATGTTCATGCATACAAATATCTGTCCTGAGGGGGAATTGAACCATCGGCCAGCAGCGTGAAAGGCAAGCTTTTACCAACCACGCCAACCGGCCCGTGAATTATAAACACGCACTTAATTGTTTACCAAATGACGGTGATTATATACATACAAATATGGATACCAGCCGAACCCGGCGATATTATCGCGTTAAACTTTATAAATAATAGCCTATGTGTTATTCGCATATATAAGCTATATTACTACAAAGTTTCATTAAAATCCGTTGTGTAGTTTTGCATGAAAGATTAACAAATATCCATACATCCATCCATACTCACCAACTGTCGCATTTATGATAATAGTAGGATTATTTGTAATTGATTCTACATTATTTAATATATACATATATTCAGTATATTTAGTCATCATTAGAATATATAGATACAGGATTATGGTAATAAGTCTCGTGCTTCACATTAGTGGTTCAGTATTTTCAATTAACATATTGTTACATTATTGATGTTAAATAAATATTTTAAGCCTCACATTTAGCCTAAACGCATGCAAATACAAAACACAGATTATCATATTAATATAGAGACCATAACTTTGTCCTTATTTAGATTTACGAATCAATTTTGATTATAAAGCTTTAGCACCAGCACACGATAGCATTCATCGTAACTTAATAATTATAATTTCTCCATGGAGACTAGCCAACTGCACCGGGCATATTGTAGCACACAAGTGTGTGCGCAAACACAGAGGCACTTTCTACTACATCACTCTGATGATCCGATGGAACGACTAGCGATACGACCGGAAAGAGGCAGGTATAGGACCGACGGCTTTACATGCTCTCCTAGGCACGGGAGTGTGATACCGCCATCTCACAGACTTCGGGGTGATACTGAGATTATCTTTACGGAAAAATCCCAAAATAACTTTTCGGCACAACCTAGGATTTGAACTGATTATCTGTGGTTGAACACAGGTTGAACCGTTCGACCAACAAGGCAGTCATCGTGTCTAACTGATACTTTAAATGTGAAGCTTTATAATTATGATCAAATATTAGTTATTCAGTGTGTGGTGGTTTCGTTTTCTTAGAGTTTACGCATCTCGGAAGGCACGTTAAACTGACTGTAGTCATTAAGCCATAGCAGAGGTTTATTTAAAAACTAGGGTAACCACTGCCCATACGGTATAAAAAAATAAGAATGTCATTAATAATTATATTAGTCAAAATAAATATTCGCCTATTCCCTCTTTTAATTTTATAAATTGCAGGACCTTTTCATTAAATTAATATGTTCGTTCTATAAGCCATGCCTTTGCCAACCCTTACTGATGACCTTAATGATGAAATTAAAATTGTAGTTCCTAGGTCAATTCATTGTCGTGGGGTTCGCGATTATCGATTGTTTGATCAGTCATCATGCCGGACAAACGCAGGTAAACGTGCACCCATTCAGCGTCTAATGCAAATATATAATGAACAGTTCATAGATGTAGATATATTCATGCTAAATAAAAATTATTTTCGTGCCCAAGTTATTAAAGTACTGAACACCTTGAATGTATCTAGTGGTAACTGACTAGTTTGTAATGTAATATAAATTATTAAGTGATTCCTTGATTCTTCATCACAGCATACCTCTTCATTAATACGTGGAAAATGTTGTAGTTATTGCATTGATCTTGTCTTATATACTTACTTTACTAATAAGTGTTATTTGTAATGTAATATAAATAATTATTATTAATAATTCTCTCTTTCGTCCGTGCCGTCTTCCTAATCGGACGTGTTGACTATTTTTTACTTAAATAACTTTTGCATTTTAATGTTTTGGCACACGGTAATATTACTTATGTTAGTGACCATAAAACTCTAAATTAAGTGCTACCTGTTTGGTAAAAGTGAAGGGCAAGCCCGACCTTGACAAACGCGGAGTGCCTGTGCGAGTAGTACATCCTGTGATCAAAATATTATCGTCTTTGTCTTGCGCGCTCGACCGTTGAGTACCTAGTTACGCGTGCATATATTCCAGAAGGTTCCATGCGACCTGGTAGACTAAACATCCTTTCATAGAGTCAGCAGTCTGTCGGGACTCAGACTGCATCCGTCAAAACAACTTTTATGCATACGTTGCTCATCCCGGTGGTCTGTTCCACCTCCCACTCTGTTTTAGATTAAGGTTTGCCATATTGTAACTGGCACTTGATGTTCGATCGTCGAACAATAAACTTGTCTCTACAATTAATATTTTGTATTTTTTAAAAGTCGCTCTTGCGCGCCCCCGATTAAACTGGCGCAGCCGTTCGGATTAACGTAAAACGCCGAAAAATCGTGCTTCAAGAACACACAATCGGTTCGAGCTTGAAAATTCGGTTACGGGAATCCTTCGAACCAAATAAATTCGTTTAATTGTTCAACGTATACACTGCAAACGTAAGGCGACGCTGAGCTGACTTCTGGAGAGAATGGAGAACCTGTGAGTAGACCCACATTGCTATTCCTTGTCTTTCCTTCTTATTCCGATAGTTTATAAATAAGATTTTGTGATATTACGGGACCGACCATCGCCCACGCAATAGAACGTTATCTTATTTGCAACTCTATACACCACATCGGTATAGTAAGCATTTAATTCTAAGAACTGTAATTAAATAATTGCAGATAGTAGTGTAGTAAAATTACCTGCGTATTTTTATTGTTCGCAATATAATTATATAAAAATTTATGATGTCTCTAAATATGATTCCTAGGGAAATATCTTCTATTATCCCGAAATTTGACGGAGATGAAAAACTTTTAAATCTTTTTATAATTAAGTGTGAGTATGTAATTAATAGATATAGAGATACCGGAAATGCGGACCAAGATTTATACGTTTTTCATACCATAACCAGTAAGTTAATCGGTAGAGCCGCCGCGCTTATTAGTGAACGTCAGGATATACAGTCGTGGACTCAATTAAAAAATGTTTTCACCCAACATTTCGGAGATCCTCGTTCCGAAGAATGTATAGCCATAGAATTAGAAACATTACGAATAAATAGTACTGAGTCTTATCTTGATTTTTGTAGTAGAATACAACACGTGAAAAGTACCCTATTGTCGAAAGTAAATTTAGAGAACGATGTAAATTTACGTAATAGTAAAATCACCATTTACGACAATATGGCCATGAACGTTTTTCTGTACAACTTGCCGGAAGATTTAATTCGTATTGTTCGACTAAAAGGATGCTCTACATTGGAGAAAGCTCTCAGCATAGTGCTAGAAGAGGTTAACTTCCAATATCAGTATACATCTAGGAATAAAATGTTAAAACCAAATAGTTCTATTAAACTACACACACCTAACGATAGTTCAGTGCCACATAACCCCTATGTAGAAAAGTTTGGCTTAAAACAATTTTATACCGCCAACCCTGTACAAAATTCCACTTTTAATAAAAACCCTCAGCCACAGAACTTTAAATTTAACGCCCCACCTAATATACAAGGTTATAAACCTAATATTCAGGGTTACAAACAAAATTTCCAAATGCAGCCAACAGGTTTTAGACCTAACTTTAATCAACAGCAATTTAAATATGGCATACCAAATCAGCAACAATTAATTAAGTTTGGTACACCAAACCAAACACAATTTAGATATGGTACACCAAACCAACAACAATTTAAATTTGGTATTCCACCGCAGCATCAAGGTTACAAAACATTTAATAATATCCCTCCGCAGAATAATTTGAATAAACCTCAACATGGTCACCCCAACTTTGGGTTTCGACCTCAAAAATTAGATACTGATGTATCAATGCGCACTGCCGCTCCAGCCCCAAGGGTAAATAATTTATATTCAGATGGCAACGACAGTGAATACTTTGAAAATTTTGGTTATAACGAAAATGAATTCAATGAAAATTACGAATACACTGAAAATATAGAGCTACATTGTAATTTTCCTGACACCGATCTACAGTACGAATCGGAGATAATTAAAATTAATAATAATAAATTAGATCAATTACCCTATATTTTGATACCAGAAATAGAATCAAAATTTATGATTGATACAGGTAGCACTCGATCATTTATCAGTCCTCGAAAAGCTGATGAATATTTTTCAAATTATAAATATATAGAGCCTTTTCAAGTACTCAGCACGCACGCTCGAAGTCAACATGACAAGGTAATTTATATTCCTCTTTTACAAACGTTTAAATGTGATTTAAAACATAAATTCTTTGTGTATGATGTAGATTCCAATTATGATGGCCTCATTGGTTCCGATTTGTTAACGCAATTAGGTGCAAACATAGATATGGACAACCGTGTTCTGCGTACCCATAATACTGAAATACCTATTATATATAGGCCTCCAAGCCAAGTAATTTTGGAACCTCGATCTGAAACGAAAATTAAATTACCTACTAATCTATATAATGGAGACGCCATCCTCGATTACACCGATTTCGGGAAGGGTGTACGAATGCCTTCAGCTTTAGTTACATGCAAAGATGGGTCTGCAGAAACTATTTTTCAAAATACTAACGCAGATGCGTTATCCAGAATTAGGTTAAATGCAATAGATAAAGATAATGCGTCGGATGTATCTATGGAAGTAAATCGACCTATTAGTATATCATCAGATTCAGATGGCGTAGAATCTAGAAAACATAGCTCTACTTATTCTATTCCTTCACCATCAAGTGGGACAGATACTGCATCTGAAAACCCAGATACCATTCACTCTGCTGATGAATTAGAATCAACAGGTATCCCTATTTTAAAAGAAGCCATAGATACAAAACCAAATCAAATTCTAGTTTATACATGGCACCGAAATCAATTATCAGTCAAGGATATATCTACGAATAGGCAACGAATTCTCGAAGTACACTTACCTTTAAATAACTCGGAACTAGTGAAACAATTTTTAAAAGAATATATCAGAAATAATGTAAAGTATTTTATCTATTTTGAAGATAAAGAACACAGACGTCAGTTCACACAGATAATAATTCAACTTTTCAAAAAAGACTCCGTTCAATTTCTTGAGTGTACCGAACGAGTTGTACTTGTTCAAGATGAAAATG
The DNA here is from genome assembly GCA_951640165.1 of Pseudoips prasinana. Lineage (NCBI taxonomy): Eukaryota > Metazoa > Arthropoda > Insecta > Lepidoptera > Nolidae > Pseudoips > Pseudoips prasinana. Next base: position 15,906,955 of record OX621244.1, read on the forward strand.
AACAACGCCAAATCGTTCTTAAATACCATACAGGAAAAACGTGCCATCGGGGTATTAAAGAAACGTTAGCCCGCCTTAAGCGCACATACTATTGGTTTAATATGGAAGAATCAATTTCGGCTATTATAAATAGTTGCGAAACCTGTAAAAAAATGAAATATGATCGAAATCCTTACAAACCTGCATTACAACTTACTCAAACTCAGAAAAAACCATTCGAAGAAATATTTATAGATCTATTTTCCATCGAAGGAAAATATTTTCTGACTGTATTGGATGCTTTCAGCAAACTTGGTCAAGCTTTTGAAATAAGCAACCGATCTACTCCTGAAGTTGTAAAAGCTGTCATAAAGTATTTTTCATTTTATGGAACTCCTCAAAAGGTCAGTTCTGATGCTGGCTCAGAGTTCAATAATGCTCTCATCAAAGAATTATTATCCCTACACAAGATAGAAATGCACATAGGAACACCAAATAACACAAATTCAATGGGACTAATTGAAAGATTCCATTCAACTATATTAGAAATATACAGACTAGCCAAATATGAACATAAACTTACGGATATTGCATCTGTCATGACCTACGCCATTATGGCATACAATCAGACTATTCATTCAACTACAGGGTTCACACCCTTCGAAGTTGTCTTTGGTCATACAGACTCTAATAACATATTTGATACTAGATTTGATAAACAATACATGCAAAAACTAATAAATGATCACAATAAACGCACTAGACATTTATATAATTTCTTAACGGACAAAATCACGGAGAAAAAGCAAGCTATAATAAACAAACGGGGTGGAGAAACGTCTTTTAAAATAAAACCTGAAGAAAATGTATTTGTTAAAGGTACTAACAAACGCCGTAGCAAAGACAAACCACGCTACACCAAAGCAAAAGTTTCAGGTGATCTTGAAAGAAACATTGCCCCTGTAATAATACATAAACGTGACACACGAGTGCCTGTTAAAGACATTAAACGTGTTCCACAGAAACCTCCCGATGTTCCTGCTGATAACAACAGCGACCCAGTTGCTGGCCCTTCAACTTCAGCCCGTGAATGATAATCCGGGAATTCTACCCATACGGGAAGGAATTGCATCCATTAGTAACGATAAATGGATATTAATTAAGATTTTAGATTTTAAGAATATTTACTCAGACTTAGATGGTAACATTCAATTTTACTCTCAGTTAAACTATTTAGTTGACAATTGCTTAAATATTAGTTTTAAGAACGATTATCTAGATTCTAAAAACCAAGTAGAATATGTATATAATATAACTATTAACAAATATAAGCAGTTAGTACCGTCTTATAGGATAAAGAGAGGTCTCTTAAACCCTTTAGGATCAATCATAAAAATAATCACAGGGAATTTAGATAATGAAGATGCCATTAAATACGACAGATTGATAAAAGAAGTAAAGACTCAGCAAAATATTAATAATAAGAAAATTACCTTGATATCCGAAATGGTGGGAAGCCTAGTAAATGTTACCCAAGTTATAAATACTAACCTTAATAAGCTTGATGAAAATATAAAACATTTGGATGAAAAAATAAATTCAATTACCATAAAAGGACAACTAAACTATATAGGAAATCGTATTCTGAACACTTATAATTTATTACTACATAATTTTCAAAATATTTACATCAAACTTAATGAGATAGAAACTGCCGTAGCATTCAGTAAGTCAGGCATCCTACACCAGTCTATCATTGAGTCAGATAATTTGCTTTTCTTGTTAAAAAAGATTGAAAATTCTGATAAGCTTATATACCCAGTTTTGCCTGAGAACCTTGTAAAAATTGAAGGAACTATAGCAATTAAATCTTATTATAGCGAAAGTAAGATAACGTTCATCTTGGAGATTCCACTTGTTAAAACAGACACATATTCTTATTATAGACTATTACCCATCCCAATATTATCTAATAATCGTACCCTTATTATTATACCCAAATATCCTTACCTAATAGCAAAAGGGTTTGAGGTCAAATCACTTGCCAAGCCTTGCAAAGAAATCGACAGATCTCGTTTCCTGTGCATCGAAGAAAATGGTTTTCAACTCAACGAAGATTTTTGTATAAAGGACCTAATGCAATACATTAACAACATCAGCTCCTGTAAACAAACTCCTATAGAAATTGAAAACTTTCGAATAGAACTTTTCCAGCCGAATCGATGGATAGTATATACAAGAATGAATGCCGTACTAAGCAGAATCTGTGAGAGTGAGGTGTCTCGACAAACTCTTCGAGGTACATATATACTTACGATAGATGATTCATGTACTATCCAAATACATAATGTGACTCTAAGAATGCATAAGATTGAAACAGAACAAATCACCTATGAAAAACTATCACTAATTAACTTACCTGCAATTAAGTCACATGTGCCAAATACTACAAAGCTCCTGAACCTGGAAGGAGTGGACCTCAAAAACCTGCGGTTCCTCTCGTACGCTCTACACAAAAGTGAAGATAATAGTGCAAGTGAAAACAAAGGCCTTTCCCTAAATGTGAAAAGTGTTAGTGTCTGGACCATTGTTTTATATATAATTTTAATTATAAGCCTTTTTATTGTCATGTATAAAAATAAGTATAATCTATCAAAAATGTTTAATCGAAATTTACCGAATCCTATATCTTCGGTAAATGTCGATCCTGATGAGGGAGGAGTTACGCGTGCATATATTCCAGAAGGTTCCATGCGACCTGGTAGACTAAACATCCTTTCATAGAGTCAGCAGTCTGTCGGGACTCAGACTGCATCCGTCAAAACAACTTTTATGCATACGTTGCTCATCCCGGTGGTCTGTTCCACCTCCCACTCTGTTTTAGATTAAGGTTTGCCATATTGTAACTGGCACTTGATGTTCGATCGTCGAACAATAAACTTGTCTCTACAATTAATATTTTGTATTTTTTAAAAGTCGCTCTTGCGCGCCCCCGATTAAACTACCTAGCTGCTTACTCCACGGCGGCGCCCCGGTGGCAGCGTAAACAAACATTCAAGTACTTCCCATAACGAGCGCCGAAGAATATTACTACGAATCTAACGCAGCTGCACTTCTACTACTAGTACTATGACTACTATGGACACTTCGTTGAATAAATCACTGTCAGATACTGATGTAAACCTATTGGGAAATGCAAATAAAACCCCACCTAATTATGTTTTTCAACGAGTCAAGAGGAGCAGAGAGGATATGGATGATTGTCTCTCTAGGCAACTGCATGATTTTAAAGAAGAGATGCGGAAGATGATGTCTCTTTTTTCAGTTAATCAAGGTAATGAGATGTCTAAAATCTCCGCTACTCTGAAGGAAATTCAGCTATCAAATGCCAATATTGAGAACTCAATAGCTTTTCTTACCGCACAAAACGATGATCTCAAGAAAAAAATTCACCAATTAGAAACCGAGGCGAAGAAAGATAAGGAGTACATAGTTACATTGGAGAACAAATTTGAGGACATGCAAATTGGCAGTAGAAAATCAAACTTTGTAATAAAAAACGTTCCGAAAAAAAATAACGAAACCAAGGACGATCTTATAGATCTGACTATATTCCTGTCGCAAAGCATTGATTGTAAAATTAATAAATATGACATTAAGGATATTTACAGACTGCGAGGTACCAACAGAGACAGCAATCGGTCACCTATTATTGTTGAAACGAGTTCCACTCTTTTGAAAAACGAAATATTGAAGATGGGAAAAGCGTTTAATATCAAACACAAAACTAAACTATGTTGTAAACACCTTGGCTTTAAAACGCAGGAAGATACCCCCATATTTATTTCGGAGCATTTAACAACAAAAGGATCTCGCCTACATTTCCTCGCCCGAGACTTAGTAAAATCAGGCGCCTATAAATACTGTTGGACAGCCTACGGGAAGGTGTATGTAAAAAAGGATGATCAATCGCAGACTATTATTATTAGAAGGGAAGATCAGATTCACAGTCTGACTCTGCAGGAATGACTACATACATGTTGCCTCCGGTATTTATGCCACTATTTGTATTATACTATAAATATTGTATACAGCATTACCGCTTCGTTCCGTGTTTTTTATGCAGTCACCCGCATTTTACTGTTTACTGTTAACACTTTCCGCACGGTACTAATCACCATAGTTATAAACGGATGCTATGTAAAACGTCGTAACTTTATATCACATGTGTTTACACATAACTCATATACATGCATTATACACTTACACTACAACCATTTATCCAAAACAATCTTATTTCTCATAAACTTATCGTACACATCCCCAACCAAAACTCATTTATACACATTCCTACGTACACTTACTATTATACATTCAGTCGCTATTTACATATACCTCACTCGCCGTTGTGTATCACGGTACATTAGTAATATACAAAGGGCAATCGTTCGTTACTATACAAATTCTATATTATCTTTTCTTGTAACCATTAATTATGAGAGTACAACAATTACTATTACTGTAAGGTATTTTCTCCATGTAATGTCATTCATTCTATTAAAATTCCAACTAAATGAGTGATACGCTTCAAACAGTTACTGATATAGATAATTTTGAGATTGCGCGCACCATTGAATGCGACAGTAATGAACTGTCTAAGTACATGTTTGTAAATAAAAGTGACCTAACTATTTTCTCACAGAACATTAGAAGCATTTATTGTAACTTTGATGATTTTTTATTGACAATGTCTACGTTTAACTTCGAAACAGATATCATAATATTTACAGAATGTAGGTTAAATTCTAATAAACCTATTCCTCAACTTAATAATTACAGTTCATATATGACCTCAAGTCAGTTAAACCAAAATGATGGGGTAGTCGTTTATGTGAAGAGTGCACTCGTACATCAGGTTACAGAAATATCGCTATCTCAGGCCTCTTGTCTAAGCCTAGAAATATTGAATAAAGTCATTCTCTGTATTTACCGATCACCATCTAACTCAAACACCGACAGTTTTGTCAATTCGCTCAACAATCATTTGGAGACCATACCACCAAATAAAAACATTATTGTGGCAGGCGACATAAACATTAATATTATACCTAAACTAGTTGAGCAGTCTCATGAACTGAAAAATAGAATGAACTACCTTAACATGTTGTCTTTACACGGTATCCTTCCAGGGCATCTGTTGCCAACGAGAGACAAATCATGCCTGGACCACTTCATCCTTAAAGTAAATAAGAAAAAGTTTTCATCCACTATTGCCGTCCTTAATACCACAGTAACTGACCATTACACAACCCTCCTAGTATTATCTAAGCAAAAATGTTTACAAAATGTTCGCAAAACTAAGACATTTGTTGACTTTGAACAGGCCCTGCATTATCTAAAAGAAAAGAACCTGAGTGAATTACTTTTCTGTGATGATCCTAATTCTCTATGTACTCAGTTGATACAAACTCTAGCTGACTCCATCAAATTAAATACAATCACTTTAAAGATCCCTAGCAAAAAACGCATTTTGAAACCGTGGATTACCAATGGTATTTTGAGCTGTATACAAAATCGGAATAAACTCCAAAATAAACTTCGTCAGGATCAAAGCAATGAAATTCTAAAAATAACATACAGACGTTACAGAAACTACTGTAACAATTTGATTAAAAAACTAAAAAGACAATATGAAAGGAATCTCCTATCTAATTCAGTTAAAAACAATAATTACTGTGGAAAAATATAAAAGCTATTACCTACTCACAAAAAACAAATAATTATGATACAGAATTGTTAAAACTTCAGCCAACCCCGTCTGATTCAGTAAATTTTATCAACAATTATTTTTCTAAAATTGGTCATGATCTGGCTCAACAAATTTTACCTACAACCGTCAATTATGCCCTCGCTCAGAGCAGTAACGCTTCAAATCTAGTAAATTCTTTTGTGCTTCTTGAAACTGACGCCGACGAAGTATACAGTATATTGATTAACCTAAAAGCTGACAGTGCCCCTGGCTGGGACAACATTTCTACGAAATTTTTAAAGTATATAGGCATGGAAGCCGTCCCTATCATAGCCCATCTTGCGAACCTCTGCTTTAGAACTGGCATCTTCCCTGCCCCGCTAAAAATAGCCATTATTACTCCTGTGCACAAGGGTGGAGGTAGAGACGATATTAATAATTATAGACCGATTTCTGTTCTCACTAGTATATCCAAAATTATTGAAAAATTAATAAATGTTAGGCTTATTAATTACTTAAACAAATTCAATATCATCTCCGACTCACAGTTTGGTTTTCGTCAAGGTATTTCCACTGAGGACGCCGTCATAACACTAACTTCATTAGTAGCTAATCATCTTGACAATGGAGATAAGTGCCTAACTGTCTTTTTGGACCTTAGAAAGGCATTTGATACCGTCTCTACGCCTATCCTTGTGAACAAGCTGGAAAGAATAGGTATTAGAGATATCGCGCTTGATCTGTTTAAGAACTATCTTTCAAATAGGAAGCAGAGTGTCAAAGTGGGGCAACATATGAGTGATGTCACAGATCTATCATCATACGGCGTCCCCCAGGGCAGTGTATTAGGTCCAACGCTCTTCTTGATATACATAAACGACCTGTGTAACATGAAAATTCCTAATGCCAAAGTCCTGTCGTACGCCGATGATACAGCTGTCATCTTCTGTGGTAGATCATGGCATAATGTGCAGCTAAGTGCTGAAACAGGAATGTCCCAGGTTGCGAATTGGCTCAATGCTAATGTTCTTACATTAAATACCTCCAAAACAAACTTTATAAGTTTCAGCATCTGCAATCGTACTCAACCAACCGGCGATTTTCGAATCACTATACACACTTGTGATGGTACAAATGCTGACAATTGTAACTGTTCTAGTATTGGCAAAGTTTCTAGCACAAAATATTTAGGGGTAATGTTGGATCAGAGATTGTGCTGGTACCCTCATCTTGAGCAAGTTGCCAATAGAGTCCGCAAGCTAAACTGGATTTTTAAGACTCTGCGTCATGTGCTGCCTAGGGCTATACAGAGTAGCGGTAAGCCTGGTGCAAATGTGCTCAATCAAATATATATTTCTCTTGCACAATCAATATTGATATACTGTATTTCTGTTTGGGGTGGGGCAACTAAATCTAAATTCATCCAATTGGAGCGAGCACAACGTGCCTTGCTCAAAATAATGCATTTTAAAAAAAGGAGATATTCTACAGAGAACCTCTATAAACTTAGTGATGTATTGTCAGTTAGGAAACTATACATTACTCAAATAATTTTAAAAAAGCACAAAACCTTACCTTATAATTCGGATATACACGCTAAAAGAAGAAAACACAATATAGTTCAAATACCTACAACCAAGACCAATTTCGGATCTATGCAATTTAGTAAACGATCAGCTCAATTGTATAACAAAATAAATAAATAAATTTTCGTATATGCAAAATCTTATCATATATGTAAAGAAATGTTGATTGACTGGATAAAACCTCTGACATATGATAATACTGAAGCTCTCCTACAAAATATAACTTAATATAAGTACACGACCCGCTCATACACTCAGAGACTCTCCCGCACCTACACGTACATCCACACACACGTACTCATACAACTTCATATCCATAACACTCATGTACACTCAACAACACATACACACACACGCACACTCTCACACACGGTCACATAATTATATTTTTGTTTAACTAATACTTTGCTCTATTTTCTACATATTTTGTTTTATTTTGTTTTTATCGTGTTTTAAGTATCTACTGTTGTGAAGGAGCGGAGTCCTCTAATACAGGCATTATTTGCTTAAATGAAGACTCCAAACCCAAATTGTTTGTGTATAACTTTTGGACACAATAAACGTTATTATTATTATAAACGTTATTATAATATCGTTTTTTTCCCAAATAAAGAAAAATAAAAAGCCCCTTCTTAAGTGTACGACCAGCAAAATAATTTCAAGTACTTATGTCTTCTTAAGTAAGTCGTTAGACTCTTGGTTAATAATATATATAATTATGATTGAGGTACACTCAAGAGCAAATATCAGAAAAACGTATGACTAAAGGTTTGCATCAAAATGTGATAAAATATTAAATTATAATATTGCTAAAGCTTGTTCCTAGTCGACTTTAGTTATAGGTATAACTGTTGTATTATGTTTAGTTAACGTGTTATAGAACGTGAGCAACTGAGCGTATAGTAGTTATAACTTTGAAACTACTTAGCCGACTTTAATTAACCTGAACTTGTGATCCAGCAGTACGGGATTATAATTAAGAAAATTGTCTTGAAATCTGTCAGCAAGTTTATAGTTCTAATTACTATGGCACACAGTCAATGAAGATATGATAGCATAATAAATGAGTTAAGAAACTGTTTTAATTATAAGACTTCTACTACTTAATTGTGGAGATCTTTGGGAGGCCTTTGTGCTGCAGTGGGCGTCCTTCGGCTGATATGATGATGATGACTGCTTAATTGTCTGGCGGGATATGCCATAATCGCCACGCTTAGCAGATGGGTTGGCTCCCAGTATGTTAGTCATAGTACAGAGAGAGACGCTGCTGCCCGTTTCTGATATATATTCCCTAGGATCGACTTCTACGACCCTCACGGGATCAGATGGGTGGCGATATTCTATGCCGTCAGCCACACAGCAATTATTACAGTAATTATTATTACAGATTTCGAAAATCCAGTAAGTAAGTAAGTAAGCATTTATTTGCATAAACATTACGCATACAAAAAATATTATTGCATGCAAGATGTAGTAGACATATATTATGTTCGGACATGTTAAAGTGCCAGCTTATCTATTGAACATACATATTTCTTTATTAACTTTAATCAATTGCGGGAAATGATCATCCGGTCTCAATCATTTTCCACTGTTATTTCAAAGAATACGCTCCGCAAAACTCGAACATACAATTTCAAAAGAGAAAATGACCTAAAAGGTCTATAATTATGTCTCGATTAGCATTACTAATCATTTTGTTTGCTCTGTAACTGCGAATGGTTCGTCGGTCCAACGAATTATACGGTGTTAACCTTTATTTAATTTATGCAAATTATATGAGGGGTTACTTAGAATGTTTTATTGCAAAATGAAAATTGCTATCTATGTAATGATGAATTGGAAGTAGACAGATTTAAATAAAACGTAAATCAAAAGATAATTACAGAAATAATAATAAATGTTAAATTTCTTAGGTGTTTAGGTTTACTCTTTGAAAGGAGGTTTCACTCTTTGAGTAGCCCCACTAAGGTAGTACCTCTACCTCTCAGAGAATAAGCAGTCATAATGTTTTCAAATCTTGTAGATTGAAATAAAACATAAATAGAAAAAAATATGAATTATGAATTTCTATGCTGTTTACGTTTGCTCATTAATAGTATAAGAAAGGTTTAGCACAAAGATTTTAATGGTCCTATGATTGAATCTGTGTCCTCCATAACTCTTCAGCCAAATCGTATGATTTATATATCACATGCACTGATTGGTGATATTTTAGTTTATTTATAATAATAATTACAACACCCACACTTTGAAAATATTAACATTCAATTATGGGACACCAAGTTCACCCAGACTCAGAACCATACCATAGATAATATATTATTTTTATGATTGAGTATTTATATAGGTATAAATTTTCTTGATGGCATGGGAAGCCTGCCCAACAGTACTAACTATGTATATATTTATTGTGTTATAGCGTATGCCCTGGTCTGTGAGAGGAGGCCCTTCAGGGAAACAGTAATGGGTTATATCATCAAATGAGTATTTTCGAATAATAATAACAACTCATTAAATTATCTGTTGAAACCTAATTGCGATAATTCACACAAATTTCGCATCGCTACACGGAACTAAAACGAGAAAAATAACAGTTTGAGTATCAACTTAAGCAAGGGGGTGTAATCGCACCTACTTAATAAATTTCAAGTTTAATAACCATGCTATAAGACTGCCATAAGATTATATGGTGGGGAAAGTGTTGGGTAGTCATCTTTTTCTTTGTAATGTACTTGGGTTTTATAGACACTCATTTGCTTAATCGAGTGGCAGTCTTTGTATGCATTTAATGTCGTATAAGAAGATTTCGTGGAATCTTCAAAGGTTGTTTGCCTTGATAAGATTTTACCTTAAAAAATAAATCTATACTATAGAATGTGTTAATAAATAGCGGAGTAAACTTGAGCTGTTCTTAAAACGGAACAAATTAAAGAAAACCGGTTGGTTTTGGTTTTATTTTATTAAATTTATATTTCTTAGGAAGACTAACAGCTTTCAGAGACATTTTAGCTTTTATATGTTATACATAACAGAGAGCCATTAATAGGTCTCCACGAATAAAATATTGCTTACAAATCTACACGTGGTATGTGGTTTAATTAGAAAAAAAAAAAAATTAACACTTACTTAAGGCTAATTAAATTACTTGTTATTATTATAAACTAACACATCTTTTTGAAAAAAAAATCTGTGTTCCCTCTGGTTTCCCTACAAAATGCGTCCGCTAATGGTTATTCTTGTAACCTGTATAAGAACGAATATCACCCGTCGTATCTATCTGCGACCTATATCTCTTATTGTGTATTTTGCATGTTGATGTGCAATACTTGGTTGTCGATATACCTTTTAGACAAGCATTTCGGTGTTAACCTCTAATTTGGGTGATGTCAGCATCTTAAGGAGTTTATATTGTCTATGAAACTGAAAAAGGTATTGCACATCAACATGCAAAATACACAATAAAAGATATAGGTCGCAGATAGATACGACGGGTGATATTCATTCTTATACAGGTTACACTGTATAAGAATGAATATCAGCCGTCGTATGAATATAAGCTCCTTAAGACGCTGACATCACCCAAATTGGAGGTTAACACCCAAATGCTTGTCAAAAAGATATATCAACAACCAAGAGTCAATATTATATAACGGTGTTAAAAAACACACGCGAGATTGAGCTTTAAAGTGACTGATATCGGTGAATATCAAACTGTGTGTTGTTGTTGTTTCATCGTTGTTGATGTTTTATTTAATTTCATTTTTGATTTACCAATTTGGCAAATTTGACTATATTTCCTTGTAACTGTTACCCCTAAAAATGTTTAAAAAATATCTAAAAAAATTACAACACAATTTAAATTAAGTAAATCGAATAAAATCTTGTTCAAGATACCAGCTCTTTAGATTTACAGAGATAAAAACATAAAACTGCGACCAATCCTTTCTGAAATAAAGATTCAAATCGACGCAGATCCATGTCTTGCTATACAATTAAATACATCCTTTAGTATCAATTCGTAAAATTTATTAACCGTAATACATCTATGTAGTATTTAGATCTGAAAGAACTGTTACAAAACTGAGACTCGAAAAACCTTATAATATATATTATTAAACTATAACATATAATATTAAAATATTTTTTTAACATGGGGATATCTGTACCTATAGATACCTTTCGTCTACAACAACACAACAACTCCAGAGTTGTGGCGATGGATGCCAGATTTGTACCGACTGAAACCCCAAGGTGGCTTCTTCGGCATATATGGAAGGAATACTCCTGTGGAATATGCCATACATAGTTATAGATACACCCAGACATAGAACAAGTAATCGTGTTCATCACACAAACATATGTCCCAGGTGGGAATCGCATCCACGACCTCTGGCTTCGTAGTCAGGGACACTAACCAATAGACCAACAGACCAACAGATCTGCGGTTAAGGCATTCAAAGAGAGTTGACAGAGATATATTTAACTCTGCTGGTATTAATAAGGCATTTCTGATATTAATTACGTCTATGATTTAAATAAGATTTTTAAGTAAGTTAAGAATTAAATATAAATCAAGTGTTTCTGCGACCAGTCCTCCTAATGGGTAGCGATCATGGTAGCTTGAAATGTTTGGAATACACATACTCGTATCAATTGTCATCGCTCACGTGTTGCTAACCTAACACATCTCCGACTATTTCACAACATTAGACTGTCATTAAGGTAATAATGCAATTATGCTAGTATGTTTTGTAGATAATCCAGTCATTAATTAAAAAATGCCATATCAAAAGAATAAGCACTCTAGACTAAACCTGGACTTAATAAATAACATTTATAATCTAGAACCGAAATACCATCCAGCATCGTAATACTGCCATCATCTGGAAACATAAAGGCTTTAAGAATGTGGTGTAGTTACAAAATACATAACAAAATTAATCACAAAAGTCGTATAATTCCAGATGATTCCAGTTTTAATATTCAAGACATTGATATCAAAATAAAATTAAAACAGAGAACTCCCCTTCCGGCATTTCTTTTATACCTTGTCCATCTCAATATCCATTTTTAATGCTGCAGTCATTTATAAATGTCGTATTTATTCATACAATGGCCGCCACCTCAGTTCTCATGTCAGGCCCTCACTAATTAAAAAAAGACTGACGAATAAGACCGGCGATTTTTATCGCACGCCGAATCAAACATTCAAAGAAACGTCGTAGGCGTTGTCTGCTATACATCCTTTTCTCACTGCCCAAAATAAGTATCTTGTATCTCTATCCTATAAATTCTAGTATGCTTCACCCGTTCATTAAAACAGCTAGTAATTGTTTATAATTATAATTCATTAAAAATGTGGAAAAAACGAGTGGCCAGCCGTTCATTCTGATACATTAATGGGCTTGTGAGAATTTGATAGTGAATCTTCCAAAACTGAGGTTTTGTTTGACAAAAATGTTATAAAGTCTATGAATATTATTCTATAATGTACTTAAAATATGAGGAAATTAAGTTCATATTGTGGTTTGTAGTCGGTAAATGTAGTTTTGATAGTGTCCAGTCATAAATTGAAATCAAAAACTCGCTTGACGGCGATAGTGTTTTGTTTGTACGTTACTGGTTTGAAGATAACGCATTTTACGGTCTTTATTATTGTTATGGCCATGTTGACGACTAACATCATGCTAGCGTGATAATTATCATAATTATTATTCGTTTCCTAGAAGAAAGAGATTTATGTGAACGGTCGAGCGAAGGCAGCAATATATTTTGAAACATTAAAATTAAACAAATATTAGTTCTAGCAGTTTGTTGTAATTTGTTACTCGAAGCTCGCTAGTAATTACTTCGCTAAAATGTGACGTGAAAAGATAATTAAAACAGTCAGTTAAGTTAAAATTTTGGCGGTCGACTACAGGCTTAACTTAAATAGTCTAATTAACGCTTTGGGAAATTTCCTGATGAAAAACTAATTCGTATTTGAAATTATGTTAAGACTTTTAAAAACTTTGAAGATGTACCCAAATCAAAGAAATTCTTACATTAAATAAAATTTTAAATGACTTAGTAAACTTTAGTTAAAATACTACTTACTTTTAAGTGAAAAATGGGAAATCATAAATTTAACCCTATGATGGGTGACAAACTAGCACCCTCTTCCAATCCTGGGGGCGCTTTGCCGTTAGGCATCGAACAATACATACCGGTAGATCAATTTTAGTATTCTTTTACTGACATCCTTAAGGAGGATGTAAGTACTACTCGTACCTATCGGCTTTTTTCCAGAAACATGGATTTCAACTCCTATATTTTTCGTGGTCTTTGACTGTTGCCGTCTCCGGGCCGGAAATGGTCATAACTTAGCACCAAGGCATGTCGTGGTAGTTCTATAGTTGGGTGAGAGTTATGGTAGTTTAATTCCCCAATGGCTCTACCGGAGGGCTCGTTTTCAGCTGTTGGCCTTGAGCCAAGTAATTATAGAGAAATTTTTAAAAGTTAGTGAGGTTTTCATTTTTCTAAATCTTATTTTTTTACATATTTCTGTAGATTAGTATATTGATTTTTTGGGTTGGATCTTAACCTACCCACATAGTTTAGTTGAAAACGAAGACTTGATATATAATCCCGATAGAAATTTACTACAAAATAAGAACTAATAATTTACCTTGTTTCTTTTTACGACAATATTTTAATGAATTATTAGAAATAATTGAGTTTAAACAAAGTACATGATCATGACGTCTAATTTTTTCAAAAGTTTTACTGTATTTTATTTTTTAACCACCATCAAAATCAAAATTATCCAGTCAAATTGATAACCTATACGAGCTTTACTCATAGGCACTTAAGTACTCTACTAACAAGTGGATTAGGTAAGCTATATACATTTTTAGCCTAGTTTACTTGAGTATTCAAAAACTAATAGCAAATAGACACTATTTGTATAACGTTTAAATGTAATATCTGATTTGTTAAAGCACCTTTAGAATCTAAAATTCAAATTAATAGTTATTAATATTGGACTATAACAAACACTTTGCATCCATTACCTATATCAAGCAGACTAATTTATGAGCTTTGAATCATTCCAAGAAGGACTGGCGTACTACAAGGATTTTGTAACATCTCGCAGGTTGAAGCCACGAAACCTGTCTTTAGTTAAATTTTGATAGACTCCATTTTATTGAGGTTATTATACATCGTTACCACAGCAATATAGCCCAACATAATATGTTAACTTATTGCACTGGTGTTACCTCAGTCTATAAAACATATTTTTTGTACAGGATTTGTCTCATCATTCCAATTCCTATAAGACAGATATTGGACGGTTTGTCTTTAGAAAACAATTTAGGGTTTAAACAACATCCTTGGGAAGCTAAAGGAGTTTATTCAAGATTAGATTTAAATATTTTCCATATATTGATTTGTATTTATGTGTTCCTTTTGACTGCACATTCTTGAGCCTAGTTTCAAGAAGCATATGCACCTCTTAACAAAATTTGTACCTCTATAATCTTTTTGCCAGTTTACTTTCCCAGAAGTAATGTTTATTTATTTATTTCAAATGTATGTACCCACTAAAAGTATAAAAGAAATAAAGAATAAAATACAAGAGAAAACATTGCACAAAGGTACTCCTTATTTCTAAAGAAATCTCTTCCAGTAGATCTAGATTTTGGAAGATATGAGTGTGTACGATGATATACAAACGTACGAAAAAATACACATTTACATAAATAATTTAAAATAATAAACTATATAAAATACATATCTAAGGCAAAAAGGCAAGGTAGTGTTATTATAACCTCTTTTTAAATATGGAGATTGTATTGTTAAATTACTCAACGACTATTCTTCTATTATTTTTTGTGGGAGCTTCTAAACTTAGCAGAACACATCTCAGTAATCGAAAAGATTCCAAACGGTGCATTGTAACGATTTAAATTATAAATAAAACAGGAGTCGTTGGCTAGATATTTACTTCCCGTGTTCATATTTTGGCTGTTACAATGTGTGGTCAACTTATTTTTTTTCAAAGACGTCTGGAAATTGGAAGCGTACCCCAACAAAATGAAAGGTAAAGAAGATAATTTACTCTTACCAATCTCTAACAAACCTTACTACCCATGGTTAATACAAACATACCCTCGCCACAGTTCCAGTGAACCCGCATGTCCCTTACGGTAAGGTTCCAGTAAATTTATTTGCCTTGCTTAATGGCCATACAACCCGTTTCTCTAATAACATGCAAGCTTATTAATATGCATAACACAAGGATAGATCCCGAGCTTACAACTATCACCAATAGATGAGTAATTTTAGCATCAGACTAAGTAATTCAAAATCTAGGTGCTGATTTATGTTAGTCTATTCAATTTTTAATTCAAACTTCTCAGCTGAACTATTTGATATCAGAGCCAAACGGATGTTTATAAATTTATATTTTATTATTCTTGGGATTTGATGAAGTATTAAAAATGACAACTTCATTAGTATTGGATTAATTTTTATATAATATTGGGTTAAATTTGAGATCTTTATAAAATAATACGGTAGGTACAAGAAAGGAAATGGCTATACCAGAAGAATTGCGATAGCTCTTGTTTTCCTTTTGGCAAGTATTATGATGAAGGAAAACCTCTCTTCACCGATGTCAATAATATAAACCCTAGTGAAATAAGGATTATACTGCGAAATAAACACAACCGGGTTTATAGCCAGTAGTAAATTAATACGTGATTGAAAAAATAAAACCTGACCCTACATAGAATATAAAATGGTCTTAGTTCCATCAGCAAATGTAATAAGAATATTCTTCATAACTTTTGCTACACGGACTAGACAACAATGATCAGAAGATCATCGGTCCATCTAGTCGGGTAGCACAAGACCGGCAATTGTGGAGATCTTTCGGGGAAGCCTTTGTCCAGCTGTGGTCATCTTTCGGCTGATATGATGATGATGATGAACATCATTGCCGGTTAATTGATGTAATGAAAAAAATTCTGTATCTTCGTGACAATGGTTCTGTTCTATTTATCGTAAACGTCAATGTCACAATTCCATAAGTAGATCGACAGCTAAATATTAATGTGTCAATTCACTGCCACATTGATAAACCTAAATTATAGGGTCTGATATTAACCCTTAACTGGTGAAGCGACCATATATGACAATGTCCACTTTTGACTGGAATTAGTGCCGCATAACGTATTAATTTTGCAATTTTCTTTTACATTGTCAATCATTATTCGTTATATTTTAAATTTATAATAAAATACAGACGCTATATTCAAAGACTATTAGGTTTTACTTCTGTCTAGTGCATCATGATGCCTCACACCCTGTTTCTCTATTTCAAGGTTTTGAAATAAGAACAACGAATTACTTTTTATCCAGTTGTTATATAAGTGCAGCCGCACCTCTGAAGATACACTTTGTCTTTCTGACCTTCACTTAGACTTTATTAATTCAGAATTAAAGACGGTTTTCGTAAAGCAAAGTGGCGTAAGCTGTATTTATGAAGAAAAAAACTCACACACCTCCAACGGATTATAAAATCTATAACTTCTCACTAAATTTAATTTCCAACAAATTATTAACCGAAATAATCTCGCGAATCACCTAACATATGGCATTAACTATCCTAAATCGGCTTGGCGCTTGTTTGTTCTATGTCTAACCTATAATTAGGTGGCTAGGCGGCTCTTGTTAGGCCGATCCTGCTCAAGCTTTCAAATTAAAAGGGAATTGTCAGTTCAGCCCGGCTGACTCTGACCGCAACATACAGTTATTAACGATTCCGGTACAAAATATTTTACTTCCACGTTCTTATTAAAACTTGTTTCGGCCCTTTCTGTTCTATCTTTACGGAACGGTGCGGAAATAGTGTGGATGTGACGTTAGCGGTTAGATGGGGATTAGACATCATTAATAATATTGCTTAAAAATTAAAGTATGGGGCATTTTTTATTGGATTATGTTGTACAACTACTTGAATAGTTTATATAGATTGCATAAAAAGCCTCATAAATAGATTTAAAACTAGAACTAAAGTATTTCGAAACACAAATTGAAAATAAATGACGCAAAATAAAAACAAAGTAAGTATTCATATAATTTATTATTATCTTATTTAAATAAATAAATGTCTTGAGACAACTAACACACTGCCATCTGATCCTAAACTAGGCAGAGCCTGTACTATGGCAACCAGATAACTGATAAACATACTCTTAAACTTCTAAATACATACCTATTATAGATAAATTACATTCAAACATAGAACAATCGGGTTCACCACACAAATATTTGTCCCGGGTGGGAATCGAACCCACATCCTCTGGTTCAATCAGGGTCTCTAACCCCTAGACCAGCAGGCCAGTTATTATCTCATTTGTGTATCTTTAGTGCAATTCAATATCAGAAACAATATTTAATTGAAAAAGAATATATTTCAGCAGAATTTTTGACAGTTTGATTCATAGCTGCTATGTCATGTGCACATCCAGCTACCCCAATCCGTCAAATTTCTTTTATAGATTTTCAACTTTATCACAAAAGCATAAGGTTCACTTTGGGGAAGATTGACAGATTGAGGTAGCTTGATATGCTTGCGTCTGTAGGTACTTAAAAATTCCGAGCAAATGTTTTATTTTAAAGGAATATTTAAAATCTTCTTCGAGTGGGCAGTTCATAAATGTTGGTAGTCTATTAAACAAACATTATATAATCCTTGAATCATTTTATATTACTATAATCCTAATACAGTCAGAGCAATAAAAATTATTTACTTCTACCTACCTACACCTATTTGTCTGTGTCTTACTAAAAAGTTTGGGTCAGGTGTTACAAAGTGATTTCATACATCCATTAATTTTTCATTCGGCACCTTATATTATATTAATCACATAAAATCTGTTTTAAAAACTTCTGACAGGCTATTCATATTATAGTTTCGCATTTAACAATTTGTAATATATAGATATTTTGATTGCTGTGTGGTGACAGTGGCTAAAATCAGAATATCATGACCCTATCTCATCCGTGGGAGGCGCAGATTTTGACCCGAGGGAATATCTACCATAGGACGGGCAGCAGCTTCCTTCTGAGTACTATGACCATCATACTCTCACATCTCAACCCGTCTGCCAAGCGTGGCGATTATGGCACATGTGACGTCATAATTGGTCCGGAAACGATTGTCAACGTCGAAGCCGATTTAATGATTGATAAAGTTATTTTAACCTTTATTTATTTGAACGTCATTTAAGAAATTCATGTTCGGCGACTTAGCCGGTAGAGCCCCAGCAGTGGACTTCATTTAGCTGTAATGATGATGAGATTGATACTATTTTATTATAATTAAAATTATATGGAAATAAGATAGTAAATATGTCGCTTTTATGAAAAATTTTTGGAGCCAGAAACATCAAATAGTGCTCAATACTCTCTGTGTTAGACCTCTTGTTGACCCTTTATGATATAAACAAGTAATAAAGCGGAATAGTTTGAAATTCTTAAAATTGAATTAAAGGAGTTGCAGGGAAAAGTTACTCATTTAAAATTGCTCGTAAGTACTTATTCCTTTGAGAACTATTAACAAGAACAGCCTCCATTTAAATTACATTATGCATTGCTGCAGTTTTCCCTGGAGCGGTAATTAAGCCAGGTATTTCGGTATCTGGGGATCATAGGCTTTCGATGATTCGGATTGTGGGTATTTTTTATTCAGTTTTCTTATTGGCCAGACTATGGCTATAAAAACTGTTTGATTTACTGTAATATTCTGATACATACGTACTGCTTTTCTGTTTGGATCAAAGTATTCCTATTATATCCTCCTCTCTCCTACTTTGCTGTGCCTGACAGTACTTGTACTTACCACCTAGACATACATTGTGGAATGCAACCAAGAGTTAAATTTGAGTATTAATAATAATTTGGTATTAGCAAAACTTTCTTATTCATAACTAAAAATTAAATTGCTGTCATAGATTTGATTCCCGCACCAATTTTTTTTTAAGGAACAAAGATTTGATTACGTGGTTGCTTGGTTATTTACATGAATTAGTGCTTTAAGCCGTGGAACACGATTGTAATGAAACATGTATAATTATAGAAAATAATCAGAAGGCTAATAAAATCTACCACCTAGCTGAATTTTGGTTACCGTTTCTGTATGGGCTTGATGTTTGGATGGCTGCCCTGTTAGACATAATAAATCTTGGAAATAAACCTTAAAAGAACTAGTTAAAACGTAAATGATTCGTTTTCTAAAGAGAATATATATTTGTCTCAATGTTAATTCCATACATAATATCTATGCAATACCAAAAAACTATGTTGATATCATTAAGATAAGATAAAATAAATACTCTTTATTGCAAACCAATTACAGAGAAAAATATAGGAAACTTTGAAAGCAAATTGTGCAGACGCCAGCACATCAAGATACCTACCTACCTACTCAGTGAACCTTATGATTTTGTGATATAGTTGAAAAGCTTTAAAAGAAATTTGTCAGATTGGGGTAGCTGGATGTGCTGGCGTCTATAAATTAGTCGGTCTTATCGCAGTCTGCGATCTCTTCCAGACAACCTTTGGATGGATAAGAAGCTGAAATAAGAAAAAACAGCAAGATAATCATTGCACTATATCCTAACATAGTTCCTATAATAAGGACATAGTATTTTTAGTTGTGTCAAATTAGTTTCGGTGAGAAATACTGGTAGAAAATAAGCGCACCGAACGCATAATCGTTACGCAGTATTTGTAGATTTGACAGTTTTTTATGCCCTGTTCTGTTCATCCGAGGTAGATTAGAAAGAGATGTAAAGACATTTATATTAGTTCAGTACTGTAAAAGATAGAATCGCAAGCATAATCATTAGAAGTCATATCCATAGTAGGCTCTCATGCTATATAATTTTATTTTTTCGTCTGGCTAACCCATATTCATGCGGCGTCGTTACCCGAGGCGCGTTGGTGAGGGCACACAATTATGTAATTATGTGTTAGGAGATCTGTTTTTATCGCGTCCACCCTTGTCTATTGGATGATAATTGACCTCTTGTTTTGGACGTAATTCCGCATCATTATAAGAAACTAGTTTAGAACTGCCTACTGCCATATGTTGGATTTTACACCGATGAGAATATTGATAAAAGTCACCTTGTGTGTGTGACGAATTCTTCAAACGGAATTTAATCACCGAAATAGCATCTAAGTTTCGTAAACTGATTTGACACCTGTAGTCACAATAGATTGTAATAACTAAGACCGTTTAAAATAAAATAAAACCGATTTCTACACCTCTTCTAAGCCGATTGTAACTAGATTTATATAAGACATTTCTGAAAGCACTTGTCTCCTATCGATAAATAAATTATTATCAAATCATCACTTTTATGAAGTCGGTTAAAACAAATAAATTTGATGATAATAAAAATAGTATATTCGCCATTTAAATAGGTATACTTGTTTTTTTTGTAAAGGACCAACGCAAACATAATTTACGTTTACAGTTTGCCTAAGAGGCTTTCACTTCTTTACCGGACAATTATATACGTAGCAGTTGCATGTGATACAATGGTTTACCTAATAAAATTCTTGGTACTAAAATAATTGTAATTTTTTAATAATTTAAATTAAAATAACATGCTGATCAATAATTAACATTTAAAAAGTTTTTCACAGGGAAAATTTCGCTTTTACCTGCTTTGAAAATAAACGTTAGGTATACGCTGATCTGGGTTTTTATAACCCATAAGTACTTATACTACTTATTACAATCATTAATTAAATATGAAAAATATGAAAGCGCTATTAAAACGAATGCAAAATATAAAAAACGTAGGTACTAAAATTCTTTACGTAACAAAATTCTTGGTAATAAATTAAATGAAATTTTTAAGTAATTTTGACGGACATGCTGATCAATAATTAACCTTTAAAAACTTTATACAGGGAAAATTTCGCTTTTACCTGCTTTGAAATAAATGTTTACGCTGATCTGGGTTTTTATAAGCCCATACTAAGTACTGAGACTACTTATTGCAGATCATATTATTTCACCATTAAATTAAAATTAACCGTTTCATTTTCATATTAAATTTTTAACAACAATATATATATATATATATATATATATATATATATATATGTGTGTGCGTAACGATTTAATAAATACGCACGCCTTTTCCCATGTTTACGGTAGGAATTTCGCAATTGGACAACAATTTTTATCGTTCAGTCCCTTGTAGACACGTGATTTATTCCCCTATTGATTCCCAGGAGGACTATGCGTACAGATAAACAAGTGAGCATTGCGAAAAATGCTATTTTGTGCTATTTGTTCGGCTCAAGTTTACCTAAATCTATGTTATCAGCTTATTTACGGAGTTAGTGTTTATTGGCTGCAGTTAGCTTTAGTTCTTTTATATTTTATTTTACGAGTTGATTATGCTCACTGTTAAGTTTATGCTCACGTAGGGCAGAGCGTTAATTACCTCAATTTTTGTGACAAGACTTCAGGAATTTTTAAAGACGTCGCTGTAGGAAATTAAATACCCGTGTCGCGGGGTACTTTAAAAACATATATTTGACGGACACAAAGTACATCCAGACTCAGAACAACTATTCATGGGTCACACAAATATTTGTCCGGCGCGGGATTCGAACCCGGGACACGAAAGAGCGAGGCGACTGTCTTCACCGCTATGCGACACGTGCAGTCTGAAATTTATATAACGCTTGATGATTAAATTGGCCAGGGCTTATCCGGGAGGGCTAAGGGATTGGCAACGTGAGAGCAAAGTCATCTGTATCTCGGGCATCATATGGTACAGTGACCGCTTATCTTTATTTGAGCCGTTTGCTTATAATAATGTCCTCCAGGCAGAATTTCGACCACGACGGCCACTCTCAATGGAGGAAATATTATAGTGCACAAATGTGTGCGCAAACACAGAGGCACTTACTACTACCTACATCACTCTCTGATCCGATGGGACGACTAGCAACACGACCGGAAAGAGGTCAAGTACAGGACCGACGGCTTTACGTGCCCTCCGAAACACGGGGGTATAATACCGCCAACTCCCACACTTCGGGCTGATGCTAAGGAATTATTCTTTTTTAAAGAAACAATCCCAAAATAACTTTTTCGCCCGACCCGGGATTTAAACCCAGGATCTCGTTATCTGCTGTTAAACAAGCTATCTCTAGACCAACGAGGTAGTATAGTTAATGTGGTATAGCAAAACAGATTAAAAAAGGACATTGTCAGAAAAGAACTTATTTGATATACAAGTATAAAAAACGGTACATGGATGTTCTAAAATGAGTAATTGATTATTATAATCTTATCAACAAGACCACCATCACTAATCAACTGATTTTATTTACATACATACAACATATGGTGTCCAATATGTATACATATTCGACACCATATGCATCTTATCGAAATGAAGCCCATTAAGAAAAAACAACTCGATAACTCGAAAATCGTAATTATATTTCGACACATATACGTTCTGAAGGAGTTTCCGCTAATTTGTGAGGGCACGAGGTAATTTCGGTTGGCATATGGCGTTAACAATAGGGCAGGGTCAATAACATGTGTAAGTCTCCCGACAGTGGGACGTCCCACTTGCTTACGATGACCTAACGTGCATTTGGAATTGATATAGAGCTGGTGGAATGCGGGCTATTTAGGAAACGAGTGTGGACACAAATGTGTATAACAATTGTAATAGAAAAATTGAACACTTTTAAATTTTTAGTTATGTTATTAACTTCCGTTGTTGGTTAAAAGTTTTCATTTTTCATATTACAATTGTTATACACATTTGTGTCCACACTCGTTTCCTAAATAGCCCACATTCTCTCAGCTGTAATTTGCTTCTTCATATTGTCCTTCTTGCATGTGCACATTTTTGCGGGCGGGAGGGCGGTGCAAATTGCATTCCGGCATGATTAAACTGACAATTAGCGGAATTAACATTACGTATTGATTTTGTATTCTGATTGTTATGGATTTCCGCAAAGTAACGCCTGAGTCCATTACTTTTAACTAATTTCGTCAAACAATTGTAAGTATAATATATAACGGCACTTTAGTTTAGTCAAACAAACAAAATGTAAGAATCCATTTGCATAATCCTTCAGGGAGATTGTAGCATCCTCGATAGAAGACACTCGATATATTTTCGCAAGAATATCGAAAAAAATGTGTTATTTTATTCTGAAATCCTAATTAATTTATTAATTGAAAAATTCCATTTTCAATTATATTGTAACTGATTCAATCTCCATTCGTGTTTATAATAGAGCGACAACTGTTTATTCCATACTTTAATGTTATTTAATGTATTCTGTAATCGAAATACATTCAGTTTATTACAATTTTATCTAAGCTCCCAACAGGACAGGATCAGCATAGTGCACGAAGTTTCGTTATTTCATGTTTACATATATTTGACAAAATTAATTGGTACACGTAATTCTATCAATTCTTTATATATGTATTAATTATTGTTTGATAAAGTTCTATTTTATTCTATTGGATTCGATTCTATTATGATTTCAAATTAGCAGTTCAAGTTTCTATAACAATACTGCTCAAAATCTGCAAAAATTTAATTGTACGTAAATTATTGTTAAGTTCAGTGTTCACCGCTAAAAAGATAATAATAAAATAAAAAAGGTTTTTATTCACGTAGTCTTTAAAAAGCGCGTGTGAATAGTCAGAACATGTTTGTAGTAATATAGTTAAGAATACATAGTTATTTCTAGTTACACATTTATTTTATAATATTAATGATATTTAGCAAGCTTGTGTTAAGTTATTGTCAAGGAGATTATGTTAAGGTTTAATTATCGAAATTAAACCTAAGCAAAAATTTTACAGCATAATATTTCTACATATTACACGTTGTATCCACAGATTGCTTGAATTCCTAACAGTTCTTTAAAATCAAGGTAACAAATTTAATTAAAATAGACAGGCAATAAATAAAAAAATGATGTCTTTAATACTTTTGAAATTAATAATCATAATTATAAAAATATTTACAACTCTATATAAATCACTGTTCCTTACAAACTCCAGTATAGCAGGTCCAATCAAAAAATCATTTTTTACGATATAAATTCGACCGGACACGGCTCATACTCGAATTTAAATGACTTACAAACTTGTTATAATAATAGATAATGGTTATATAAGATATTATAACATTATTGTTTGAACTAAAGTGAGCCTTATGAGCGATAACTTGGCAGTAGCCTGCCATCTTGTTATGCAGAGGATTTTGAAGATAGCAAAAACATGTGTAGAAATATGTTTATCTATTTCCAGTTAAACGATACTACTAGGATATAAGGGAATATAAGATAATGATGATTTCACATGCCAGGCTTTGAAATCAGCAAAACGACTAAATCATTTTTAGGCTATGGTATATGGTTTTATAAGAAACTTCTTACTAATATGCACGTGTGGCGTAGCGCCTAAGAAAGTCGCCTTGCCGCTTCGTGTCGCGGGTTCGAGTCCTGCGCCGGACAACTATATGTGAGAGTTGTTGTGAGTCTGGATGTAACCTGTGTCTGGCTATTATATGCTTGTAAGGTACCCCGCAACTAGAATCCCTGGTCTGGGCTTTGTCTTTAAAAAAAAATACTTATCTGCCTGTTACAAGTATTAAAACACTTATTAAAGGCGTACTTATGGCTAGGGGCTACTACACCACTAAAGAGATTGATGGCAAAGACGTTTGGCGCTCGGCACCTACCTGGATGTTGCTCATTGGGCATCTTTTAGTCATATAATAATCTGTTCTTTATTTTATTGTCATTACCAGAGATACACACGTTTTGTAATATTTTATTCACAAGTAGTACAATGTGCGGCTTTTTCGTATAAAGCTGTCTCTTCTAAACAACGTTAGGTTGGAAAGCAAGTTTATAATTATTTCTTAAATTAAATGTTTAAGAGGCGCTCATAACCAGATGCTCTCACCGGTCCGTGACGTAGTGGGGTTAAGCAACCAGACTCGCGGTCAGTCCATAGATAGGTGACCGCCAAAGTGGTTTTAATTTCAAAGCGTCTCCATGCTTTGGAGGGCACATTAAGCTGTCGGTCCCATTTGTATATTTATTATATTACTGGGGTTACCCTAGTGACACTGCCCATACGATAAGTAATTAATGTTTAATAAGGAAAGGCTTATTTAAACAATATGGGATTCACTACAACAACACGCTTGCGGCACGAGCCATGTTCATGACGTAGCGTAATTAAAAATAAATTCACTCTTCAGTTATAATTAACACGGTAATAAGTTTAGTACTATGTAAAAGTCTGCGGACTAGTAAAAGGTAACGTTATGATATTCATAATAACCTGAGTTATATAAGATAGAGCAAAGTCAAATTTGTCCGATGTAGCTGGATGGCTTCAGCCTTCGCTCAACTTTTTGTCCGGTGAAGCAGTGAAAGCTTTCAAGACTAATTGTAAATTTTATGTCTAAAAATCCGGCAAAATGAAGATTATCTATATAGGTATGTATTTACAAGCTCAGCTTAGCTAGGAATCAGATGACCTTGTGTGAATAATGTCTCAAGATGTCGATGTTACCTTTCGATACTACCCTTTATTAGGGTTCCGTACCCGTAAGGGTAAAACGAGACCCTATTACTAAGACTTCGCTGTCTGTCTGTCTGTCTGTCACCAGGGTGTATCTCATGAACCGTGACAGTTAGACGGTTGAAATTTTCCCAGATGACGTATTTCTGTTGCCCATATGAAATGTGTGTGCCCATAAAAAAACAAAATAAAATAAATATTTAAGGGGGCTCCCATACAACAAACATGAATTTTTTGCTCGTTTTTATAGATAATAGTACGGAACCCTTAATATAGAGGATATTTCGTCGGTACTTGTAATGGATTCACAAACTGTCACAACTGACCTTCAGCAAAGATCGATTCTAGATCAAACTGAACTCTTCAAAACAAGCAGTCATAGATAAGATTGTGAGTAGTTGTTTTGTCTCCGTGAATTAACCTCTACTGTTGACCATACCTACTTACAAAAGTAATCTTGTGTCACTGTATCGGGGACCCTAACTGGGTTCAAGATTAAAATTGCCTATGTCCTTTTCCGTGACGCAAATTTCCTCTCAGCAAAGTACTGTTGTCATCCGGTCCTTTGTTAATTCGTGATAGAGGAACACAAATAAATAATATTATTATGAAGAAATCCTACTTAATAAAACTTGGTAACCGCAGATAATGTCCTGTGTGCAAATCTCAACCAATTAAGATTATTAGAAAATTTTTATTTGACTTCTCAGTTGCAGCTCGAGGTTTGTAATTTGTGATCGAGGAATACAAATCAATAATATTATTATGAAGAAACCGTTATACTGCTTGCACTCCAAAAGAATATTAGATAATTATTAAGCAATTAAAAATTATTTGGAATATATATTTCTTAATCAATACATACCGATGATCTTGTGCGGGTCGCTGGAAACTGCTGGATGCGAATAGCACAAGACCGGCAATTGTGGAGATCTTTGGGGGAGGCCTTTGTCCAGCAGTGGACGTCTTTCGGCTGATATGATGATGATGATGATGATGAATCAATACATACATACATAGACTTACGCCTGTTTCCCAGAGGGGTAGGCAGAGACAACGGATTTCCATTTGCCACGATCTTTGCATGCCTCTTTTGCCTCGATTACTGTCATTATATTCTTCATACATGCTCGCCGGTTTAGGGTACTTCTGACCTGACCTTATTTGAGAACGTCTCCAGTCTGGTCTTAATCAATAACGTTTCGTTATCAATCTTTTCTTAAACTTTCCTTTTTCTAGTCACCTTTTCTAACATTTGCTAACAATTTTTAGATATATGTATATACTCGTAGATGGAAGCCGTTACATTCGGGTAGCACGAGACCACCAATTATGGAGTTCTTTGGGGAATCCCAATGTCCAGCAATGGACGTCTTTGAGCTGATATGATGACGATGATGAAGATGACATATAGATAGTTTATTTTCTGCTATGCAGGGGTGTACTAATTATTATATCTCCTTCTTAGCGAACCAATCTGTAATTTCATTTTATACAATTTAAATTTTGTCTTAGAAACCTCATAGCTTAATGATAGGTACCTACTATACCCAAAATAATATGAAATCATAAGAAATTTTTCTTCGAAATTAGAGGATTACATCAAATTAAGGTCAGAATATAAAGCTCCGCAAAACAAAAAGCCAATAAAATAAAAAATATATACAAAACACAAAATCTCTACTTAAAATAGAAGTTCGGCGTCTAATACTCGAATAAATCCTCCCTAACAAGAACAAAAGACAAACCTCAGAGAGACGGAGCATCCGAGTAATCCTACGTCTTTACAAAAATAATGAAACCACAATATTATTGAGCTAGCTACGATACACCAGTACTTATACAACGTACAACATAAATATGTAGATATAATTTCCATAAAAAGTATAGAATTCTTGTTATACTTTAACTTGAAATAAACATTAATATTTTAAGATTTTTCAATTAATCTAGAGGCAGATTTTGTTAACCTGAAGCTATAATTTATTCGTAAATTTTACCACCTAAACCTATTGATTATAGTAGAAAACCAATGTTAATCCTTCAATAATTAACAATTATTATTAGACACAGCAACCTTGCAAAACAAGTCAACTAATACATACAAGATATGAATTTAAGGAGATGATGCTCTTTGTATAATTAAAGGAAATGGCGTTAAAAGCGTCTTAATTGTCTTAATCAATATCGAATGGATTGTAAAATTTGAGTCTGAACACCACGGTGCTGTGGCGGCGCAGTTGACGCAAATGGGGCCGGTTGCCCCGTTCTTCGTGGGTTCGATTACTACCCGCACTTAAATTTATAATAATAATAATAATATCTAGGGACAATTTCACACAGATCATCCTAGCCCCAAACTAAGCAAAGCTTGTACTATGGGTACCAGGCGACGATATACATACTTATATAGGTAGATAAATACTACTACTACTACTTTATACAATTAATTTTAGAGATGTCTGAAAAAGGAACCTGTTATTTTAGCAAACTAATGGATAACATTTTGCTCAGATTAAAATAAATGTTAGTTAAGTAGGCTCAGGTCGAAGTACTTTAACTAGTTCAATTAGAAAGTAAAAACTAGAATGTTAAATAGCTACAATAAAAACTCTTGTATTTGTGGATCTACATGAAGGGTTTCTTGATTTTCTGATATATCTGTACCTAAATTGGAATATTTCATCCCAACTATTTTTGTAAAGAAACTTCTGATCAATTTCGTTATATACATTTGTTAGGATCTAGCGAAGTAACTAAATACGATAGGTATAATAGTAGCCATATGGATAGGCAAATTAACTAGAATATATAAAATAACCTTTTTAATCATCTTACACAAACATGATTAAATAGGACTACTCATTTGGTTATTATTATACCTATTGTATTTAATTATTTTGTTCCAAATCTATACAAATAAATAAAATTGGAGTGTCTGTTTGTAATATTGAAATAGCCGGTTTTTACTACATAAATATGAATATATATACGGTACATACACCAAAATAACATTTTTTACAATTTTTGTCTGTCTGTCTGTCTGTTTGTTCCGGCTAATCTCTGAAATGGCTGGACCGATTTTGACGGAACTTTTATTGGCAGGTAGCTGATGTAATAAGGCGTAACTTAGGCTACTTTTATTTTAGAAAAAGTATTTTATTTTACAAAAAAACTAAATAAACTAATTAACACGCGGACGAAGTCGCGGGCATAGCTAGTTACAAATAAATTGTAACAACAACAATTCCTTTAGCTATGTAATTTGGTATTAAATAGGTCTACCTGTTTATTTTACACGTCTTAGAATATATATAATTTCAAAGTATGCTGTATGTTTTCTTGCTACTTCTATAAGCCTGAAACCGACTAAAACAATATGGCTAACTGCAACAGTCAGTTTTAAATTTCGAAAATGGATAGAACTTAGTACGAATTAACATATGGGTCAGTAATAATTCTGGAATATTTTTCAATTTTCCCAGCAGGAGTTTCCGCACCGTAGAAACACACAAGATTGAATAATATACAGCACACCTTTTATATACCTATCTTAATTTACTAACTAATTATTGACAAAACTGAGCATTGACACTTCACGTGACCAGCTGGCTGGCCTTTATTTTGGTCAAAGAATCAGTATTGCCATACAATGTGGCAATGCTGCCAGCCGGGTACGTTCCCCGACAAAGATGAGGAATTTTTGACGCTGTTTAGATTTAGTTAATTTTATGTTTAATGTAGTTATTAATTTTTACTTATGTATTTATACCTAATTAATTTTAAAATTTGTAAATATTTAAAGAACCAAATGAACGCACGAGTAATTGTATATTAATTACTACCTAATTCGGTTACACGTTATATATGTAGGGCGAAATGTGAAATATCTTCGGTGGTAACAACACGAATTCGTATATCTATCTATCTGAAAATATTCATAGCTTATTCTCTCGAGGAATCGGTGCCTTGATGAAATGTTCACAAAGAGATATTTATGAGAATGTTTGTGTTTTTGTCCTTTATTTTTGTGTATTCTCTAGAGTAATAACTGGCACACTTTTATGTGATTCTTAGAACGTTCGGATATGTTATTACGCAATATTCAAGCGAGATACGAGTTCGATGTGAGCAAGCTGTCATATTGTTTTCAAAAACGAAACCTTCATCTAAAATGTGATATAATAGCAAACTTACAATTCTGTTTAAGAAAGCATTAATATTGGCTAATAAGTCATATAATACAGTCTTAATTTCCTACATTTTTCATTTTTTCATTATTAAATACCTAGGCGTAGCAGATCATAATAATATCCTGAGACATTATCTACAGACGGCCATCTGATTCCATATTAAGCAGAGCTTGTACTATGGAAACCAAATAACTAATATACTACATATTATAGGTACTGCTTTTTATTTTGTAAATACATACTTAGATATATAGATAATTACTCCCAGACACAGGACAAACAGACATGTTCATGCACACAAAAATCTGTCCTGGGTGGGAATCGAACCCATGACCTGTGGCGTGACAAGAGTATAAAGTAAAAGTATCTACCAACCACGCCAACTGCCTCGTCACAATTTGGAGCTTGCAACATTCGTGGCGACACTCTTGCTTTACCAACACTTTTTTCCTCTCTGAAGAACTCAAAAACAGGTTTACAACACTACAGTAAATCAGTTGTCTGAAGCATCAAAATTGGTTTTTAAAAAGCCAGTAGTTGCCTTGTGTCAGAGTTGTTCAAGCCACAAATAAGTCTGGATCCGTACATATCACCTGAGGAAAAGTTGTTTATTATCGTGCGTTTCATAAGAAACTTTTACCGCGCTCAACCCCTTTATAGAATCAATTAACTGCGGAGGTATTTCCAATTCGGTATGACGGTACATACTTAATGAGCCTATTCCTTTCAGGCTGGCAATGCACTCGTTGCACGTCTGGTGTTACGAGTGTCGATGGGCGGCAGTGACCAAAAACCATCAGGTGACACGTATGCTCGTTCGGCTTGCTATTTTGTGAAAAAAATGAGTATATAATACTGTGATAACTAAAAAAAGACATACTAAGTTACGAGCTACAATAAAATTAGATTCTTCGGTGTGGAAGAAAACTATTTATTCTCAGTAGCCGCGTTTTTTATTCATACAAGAGAATTCGTAATAACATTTATTATTTAAGAATTATTTTGGAATAGCTAACCGTAAACCCAGCTACGTGTTTAAAAATGTATTACTTACATATACTTTATCGTATTTTATTGGTGTAGTTACTTCTCACGTAACTTTTTGGTATGATGTAGGTATTTTCTTCAGTTTTAATAATAGAACTTGTATATTAGACGGAGAAAATGGACATTTATATAACGTGTAACGTAGAAAATATGGAATAAGGAGCTTAACCTGTACGAACATCAGTTTACTAAACATGCAAAAGTTATTTTCGCCTTTCATACAAATTGCGACACTGATTGGAATATTCCGAAGATATGTATATTTTGAGTACTTTGTAAACTTATGTTCTACAACTTAATCAGAGTTATGAGGAGCTTACATTCTATAACTGTACCATCATACTGTAAGTAGCCAATACTTTTAAATTAGATATTTGGTAAACATTTTTGCAAATGATAACGGTCTATACTAAATACAAGGTGTAACAGAAAGAGTGAACGTAACTTAAGGGGCATATACGGTCTCCTTAAGCCTACCTATACACAAAATCTCATACCGAAAAACCATCATTTTAATCTTGATCGTAAAATAATATACCGTTCAATATATCGACAAGTATTTTTATCGATATAACGAACATCCGTACTAACACAGCACAGCTGATTCTGATTTACGCTAGAAATTGTTTGACATACCTCTGTGTTTCTATGCACGCCTGGTAGTTTGATTCCGATTGCACTCACTACACATATTTTGTTTTATTTTAGAGTTATGTTTTTATTTATAGCACTGCTGAATAGCTATTGGATACTTTAAATCGTATAAGTACGTGATACACAAACACATTACGAGATCTTTTTTATAGTTTAACTTCTAGTTGAAGTTGTTTTCAGTACTGATGGAAGAATTTCATTATTTCACGTTCACTAAAATCTGCACCGACACCGAAAGCTTAACTCTAAGACTTGCCAACTAACACGAGTCTCTCTCATGTACAACATATTCATAGAATCGTAAAGCTTTCATGTTTCTTAGTTATAAAGAGGCGTGGCCTCCATCGCGACACTGTACCCTTCCCGACATAGGTTCCTCGTAATTAAACAGCCTTAAATTCTGTGACCTATGAATCCTCATCATCACAAAGTGCACGTCTGAGGCTATTCTTTCATAGATGAATGCACGAAATTTTCCAAATTATTACGATCACTAAACGACATAGTTAAAGATTTCGCGGAACACTTTACTCATTACTAAACGACATTTTAGACGATTTAGACTAAACACGACCTAAATAGACAGCAGTTTACGAACAACTGATGATTTTAATATTTTTATTAAATAAATGAAATTGCACAATATTTGATGAATTTGGCGGCTTTCTTCGAACGCGGCCCCTTTGGCGGCGTCTTTGAGTCCACTCAAAAGAGCCGCCTAGGTATCGACGACGCGCGCGGCTCGCTTACATGAATATTAAAAGATATTTAACCGTTTATTATTTACCTACATCAACTCTTTGATTTTGCCGCCATATAAGTGTAACTTTGGATATAATCAGGACGGAATTTGAAATGTCCCCTACTGTTCATATGAACCTAGTACATTATTCATATTTTTTTATTTGTATGTTTTGTATGAATGATTAATATGTCGTTACAGGGAACCTTTAAAATTTAGAGTGTATCACTCTAAATTTTAAAGGTGGAATTGAAAGTGCCCCTGCACTTTCTATTCCATCACTCTCATGATCCGATGGGACGACTAGCGATACGACCGGAAAGAGGTCAGGCACAGGAACGACGGCTTTACGTGCTCTCCGAGGCATGAGGGTGTAATATCGTCAACTCCCAGACTTCGGGCTGATACTGAGAAATTTCTTTTTACGGATAAATCCCATAATCACTTTTTGGCCCGACCCGGGAATTGAACCCAGGACTTCATTATTCCCATAATCACTTTTTGGCCCGACCCAGGATTTGATCCCAGGACTTCATTATCTGCAGTTGAACACGCTACCGCTAAGCCAATGAGTTATACACGAACACATTCAAATGGCGCGGCGCGCGCGCTCGGGGCCCGCTTTGATGAATATTAAAAAATATTTAACCATTTATTATTTACCTACGTCAATCCTTTGTATTCACCACCGTATTAGAGTTCCTTGCGACATAATCAGGACGGAATTCGAAATGTCCCCTAATGTTTATATGAGCCTAGTACATTATTCATATTTTTTCGTAATTTATCAGTAGTCGTGCCGCGTGTGTTTATCTGGTTAGTTTGTATAGTTTGTATTAAAAATTAAGTACCTATTCGTTTCCGGCCAGATTAAATTCACATACTGAAAGAAAAATTTTATATTCTTACTATTTAACACACAAAAAAATATCTGCAGTTACATAAGTCAATTAAATTATTTATTTCTCCTAGATCCAACATCTTGCGGAATATCAATTTAAATTAAATTAAGTGATTTTACCTAGTTATCAAATTTGTATGAATGATTAAAATGTCGTTACCTTTAAAAATTAGAGCAAAAATTCAGTTAAACATTTGATTGAATCTGAAAATAAACACGTGTAATAAATTATGTGACTGTACAGAACCACACTTTTTATTTACAGTCTAAGTAGTAGGTACCCAAAGAGTTCGCGGTAAGGTTCATTACCCTTGCGGCTGAGTTTTTAGTGTTGTTCATAGTGTCGGTAATCTTACTTGTTGATTTAGGTGGTCGATAGAAAAATAAATTACTAGTTGAATAAAAAATGATTATTTCTGTTTGAAGTTTCGTCCATAGGTAGCCGTCCTGATACCCTATAACCCCCTTAAGTTACGTTCACACTTTCTGTTACACGTTGTATAGATAACTAATTTAATGTATTGTATTCTGTATTGTGAAAAGGAGTCGCTAATGACCCTAGATATTATAAAGCGACCTTAAATAAATAAATAAAAACATCCTTGTAACGATGCGACCTCATACTTCCTTCATTCGAATCAAAACTCATTTCTAACATATTTTATAGCATCATGGCCGAAATGAAATGATTATAAAGTAACTTTATTCAAAGATTCTAAGTTTATGGGAAATTCTTTTAGAACTGACAATGACAGTTAAGTCTAAACTAAAATATCACGGATGTTTATATAAAAAAATAATATTTATAAACAATACTATTATATTGGTTTAAAATGTAAGGGCGAGTATGCAAAAACGGCTAAGAAACAGGGAATTAGCCCTCTCTCCTGCTTTCTGGCCTGATGAGATGAGCTGAACACTATACACCAACACAGCGTACAACCAATTAATGCTATTATTGTGATCAAACCTTATTATATATTATTAATTATCCAGTCATTAAGTATTTGCAGTTTATCCATACTCCAATTTTATTGCAGTTATTTATTCCTAGTGCCAGAGTCGTTTAAGCCGCCCAGTAGGCCTCTGACATGGCTTAACGACTGTAGTCTCAAGACTACAACCGGGACCGACAGCTTAACGTGCCCTCCGACGCATGGAGACACTCAAAACTTAAACCACTTTGGCGGTCACCCATCTATGGATTGACCCCGAGCCTAGTCGCTTAACCTCGCCAATCGCTTACGGACCGGTGAGAGCATCTTGCTATGAGCGCCTCTGAATTTTCACTGCAGTACACACCCATTATTGATGACAACCTGAATGACTTTAAAATCTCAGCGGATAAAATTCAAACCAATAGTGAATTTTTTTATCAAATAGCAAACAATACGTTTCGTGTATGTCAACGAGTCAATTCCAAAAATGTTTGAAAGCCAAATATAGGCATGAATACATGCGCAAACTGAAGTCAACTCACTACATAAAATATAATAAATGTTGTTTCATCATCATCATATCAGCCGAAAGACGTCCACTGCTGGACAAAGGCCTCCCCCAAAGATCTCCACAATTGCCGGTCTTGCGCTATCCGCATCCAGCGATTTCCAGCGACCCGCACAAGATCATCGGTCCATCTTGTAGGGGGCCTGCCCACGCTGCGTCTTCCGGTTCGTGGTCGCCACTCGAGAACCTTTCTGCCCCAACGGCCGTCGGCTCTACGAGCTATGTGCCCTGCCCACTGCCACTTCAGCTTGGCAATTCTTCGGGCTATGTCGGTGACGTTGGTTCGCCTGCGGATTTCGTCATTTCTGATGCGATCCCGCAGGGAAACTCCGAGCATAGCCCTCTCCATTGCTCTTTGGGTGACCTTGAGCCTTCGAATAAGGCCCATAGTGAGCGACCACGTCTCTGTTCCGTATGTCATCACTGGCAACACACACTGGTCGAAGACTTTCGACTTGAGACACTGCGGTATTTTGGACGAGAAGATGTTACGTAGCTTCCCGAACGCTGCCCATCCGAGTTGGATTCTACGATTGACCTCCTTCTCGAAGTTGGACCTACCTAGTTGGATGGTCTGTCCTAGGTAAATATAGTTCTCTACAACTTCGAGTGCAGAGTCACCAACTTTCAATTGAGTGGGTGCAACATGGACGTTTGACATGATTTTCGTCTTATCCATGTTCATTTTCAGACCCACTTGTTGAGAGACTCTGCTGAGGTCATCGAGCATTGTACCGAGGT
Source organism: Pseudoips prasinana (assembly GCA_951640165.1). Lineage (NCBI taxonomy): Eukaryota > Metazoa > Arthropoda > Insecta > Lepidoptera > Nolidae > Pseudoips > Pseudoips prasinana. The sequence continues at coordinate 15,942,714 of OX621244.1, forward strand.
CTTCCATGGTCTCAGCCATGACTACGATATCATCGGCAAATCGAAGGTGAGTGATGTACTCGCCATTGACATTGATGCCAAAGCCTTTCCAGTCCAGAAGCTTGAAGACGTCTTCCAATGCAGCGGTGAACAGTTTCGGAGATATAACATCTCCCTGTCTCACGCCTCGCTGCAATTGGATAGGTTTCGAGATCTGGTCCTGGAGTCGCACTGACATAGTGGCGTTTTTATACAAACACTTTATCACCTCGATATACCGGTAGTCAATTTGGCACCTTATGAGAGACCTCAGCACGGCCCATGTTTCGATAGAATCAAAGGCTTTCTCATAGTCCACAAACGCTAAGCACAGTGGCTTGTTATACTCTTCGGTCTTCTGTATAACTTGCCGCAGCGTATGTATGTGGTCTATGGTGCTAAAGCCTTTTCGGAAACCGGCTTGTTCGGGAGGCTGGAAGTCGTCAAACCTGCGCGCGAGACGGTTCGTAACGACCCTCGAAAACAACTTGTAAACATGGCTCAGCAGTGTGATGGGTCTATAATTCTTCAATAGGGTTTTGTCGCCCTTTTTGAAGAAGAGCACCACCACACTTCTGTGCCATGCTTGTGGCGTTTGACCATCTAGTATGACGGAGTTAAATAACTTCTGAAGGGCCCGTAGGATTGGTGTACCACCCGCCTTCAGAAGCTCTGCTGTAACTCCATCATCACCAGGCGCCTTGTTGTTCTTGAGTTGTTTGAGAGCCATTCTAATCTCGTACAGGCTGACGTCCGGGATGTCTTCGGTGTAATGTCGGGTTAGTCGTGCTCTGGGATCTGAGGCATGACTTTTGACAGGTGGCTGTGTTGTCGTATATAACTGTCCGTAGAACTTCTCGATCTCTCCCAGCAACTCAGGTTTGGACGTGACGATTCTACCATCCTCAGTCTTCAGCTTCGTCAGTTGGCTCTGTCCAACAGACAGAGCTCTTGCGAACACTTTGGAGCCTTTGTTCCGCTCAATGGCCTCTTTAATACTAATTAAATTGCCGCGTGTCGCGAGTCAAAGACTTTGAGATCTGTCTGTTGAGCTGCCGATATCTGGTAGCATCATCTGAGGATGTCAGAACCATTTTCCGTCTATCTTCCATAAGTTGCAGGGTAAAGTCAGAGATCTTTTTAGTTCTGTTTGTACGGCGGGCCTTGAAGACCTTAGACCCAGCCGTATGGACAGCTTCTACGAGCCTGTCATAGTATGAGACCACTTCCTCGCAGTCTGCTAGGCATTCGAAACGGTTTTGCAGTTCGAGCTGAAATGGTTCGGGGTTTTGGACGTGGATAGGTAAAGGTCGGAGCGTAGACTTTATCAGTCGGGACCTCTGGAGTTTGACATTAAGGTTCAATGAGCCTCTGACCAGTCTGTGATCGCTCCCGGTTTTAACCGCATTGATCACGGAGACATCATTGAACATCTGTCGTCTCGTCGACAAGATAAAGTCTATCTCATTTTTAGTTTTACCATCCGGGCTCACCCAGGTCCATTTGCGGTGATCCGGCTTCCTGAAGAAGGAATTCATCATAAAGAGTCCCTCCTTCTCCATGAAGTCGGCCAACATTTGGCCCCGGGGATTCCGGTCACCAGTTCCAAATTGCCCCACTCTCAGCTCATTACCGAATCGTTTGCCCAGCTTCGCGTTAAAGTCCCCCATGACCACAGTGAAATAGGAGTTAGAGGTATGTATGGCTCTGGATATGTCCTCATACATAACCTCGACTTCACCGTCGGAGTGTGTCGAAGTGGGTGCGTATACCTGTATAACCTTCAACGAATACCGCTTGGAGATTCTGAGTATAAGGTACGCAACCCTCGTCGACACACTCTCGATTTTCACTAGGTTGTTCACGAGGGACTTGTGGACTATGAACCCGACACCACCTTGGGATATTTGGTCACCCTCCCGGTAATAGAGCAGGTTTCCGGATTTCAGTATTATCGAGTCCTCCCCCTCTCTTCGGACTTCAGATAATCCTACAATATCCCAATGTAACCTGCTCAATTCTTCCTCCAGTTCGGTTATCTTCTCGTCGGACCGCAGTGTACGTGTGTTATATGTTGCCAGGGCCAGAGGTCGTCGGTGTTGGTAACGCGGAATCTGCCGGGGATTCTTAGCACCCCCTGCCCTGCCGTAACCACGGCTGTTACCACGGCTGGGAATAGCAGGGCTGCCGGGGACTGGGGGCCGCGGTTTGGTTGTGTCCATCATTTGAGGGGATTTGCCATAATCGCCACGCTTGGCAGACGGGTTGGCGATCGCAGTAAGGTGGACATGGTACTCAGGAGAACGCTGCTGCCCGTTCTCTGGTATATATTCCCTCGGGACGACTTTTACGTCCCCCCATGGGATGAGAGGGGGTGGTGATATTCTCAGTTCGTCACCACACAGCCAAATGTTGTTTAGTAGGTACGTAATAGTGTGTCGTGTTCATATAAGTCCAGTAGAAGTTTCACGAGACTATAGATATTATGTTAATCGGAGTTTACCTATTTCATTATAATATCAAGATATACTTAATGATTGAGAGAAACACGTGAAAGAAAGTCGCGAATGATTTTAGATGGTCCAGCAAATTCTTCATTGATCTTTATGTGCTCCAATGTGTAGTATAAAAAAATCCAAAACACATAAAATTGACTTCATATACAAACATAATGATCAGTTCGTTCAGATCGATTGGACAGCCAAAAATATATATTCCATGTATTTCAAAACATTCGATTTCTTTAATATGTTCAGTTTCATGAGTTGATTGCGCTCCTTCAATTATATCCACTATTTAATTTATCATCCCGTGGGAGTCGTTAAAGGCGACTAACGTATGACTACCTGTACCTAGCCGGGCATCAGCGCCTCTTGTGTATTATCTAACTGTGGTAGCCAGGTGCGCCAAGCGCGGTGACTATGAAACCCCTCCAAATGGCAGCGTTAAAAAGTTTTGAGGGAGACCTATAACCAGCAGTGGACGGTATGAAACTGATGATGATGATACTTAGCTCACTTTTGATAGGGTAGTATTTAAACGGGTGACTGTAAATTAAAGTTTTAAGTGACACAATAATGAATTTACGTTATAGTATTACTAAGTGAGCGACTGACTGCGAGTGACGAGAAATGAACAGAACAGCAACTAACAAATATTAATTTGAGTTACTTAAAATACAAAATGAGAAGCTTCATAATATTTGAGCGACCTAATATTTCTTCGCTTTGACCAATCAGAGAGATCAGCTTGTGCGGCGGACTTCAAGCGCTATTGTTTTTGTTTAGATTTGCATTGTATGTCTCCTGAAAAATTCAATAAGCTCCAAACCAAATGGGATTTCTGAAAACTTTCCACCAATCTTCACCAACAAAAGTGTCTAGCTTGATGGTCACAGTTCTAACAGTTCTAACCTAACCGAACCCAAATAACTTCCGGAAAACTCGTCTCTATCCTAATATGGAAGTTGCCCTCTCAGTATTTCTAGTCGCTCACTTAGTAATTTAGTCGCACGGCTAGAATTTTGATATCTGAAATGGATTAATTATAACCCACTATTTGTAAGCTCGTTCTGGATTTTATTATTAATCAATATTCGTCGTTAGTTTAGTTAATTATTCGCTTACTCAAATTCATACCTATTACTTACACCATTCATCATTTTTTGATAAAAAATAAGTAATGTGAAACAGAGATACGGCCGGCCATAAAGATCGCGTCGTCTTGCAACAAGGCAGGATAGGTCAGAGGCCGGAGGTCCGGATCGGACCATCCGAATAATCACGCTTCTTCCTAAATGTTGTAAATATTGAAAGGATTTTTTATGATGGCATGAATTATCTCCTTTGCTTTTCGCGCAGTTTACTTGGGATAAAATGGTGTAAGTTTACAAAGAGATATGTGTTTAATATGAGGGCCGTGGGCCATCCTATACGGATGATATTAATCAAAATATATTCATTCAAGAACAATATTTTTTTATGTTTTCGTAGGGCTTTTATTGCGTTGTATTTACGGAGTATATGTAATATAATAATAATAATATCCAGGAACATTATTCAGCATTATTAAGCAAAGATGGAACTATGGAAATCAGATAACTGACATATTACATATACTTACTACTTTTCTATTGTAAATACAAACTTTTAAAGATAATTACACACATGACAGACAAACGGACATGTGCATATTATATATGTTAAGATAAATATATTTAATAAATACAGAAAAGTGTGATAGCTTTTTTTAATGGAATACTGGTATAACAAAACGCACATAACCAAATGTAGGTACACAAGCAAACTAAATTATATGGAATGGAGAGAGCCTATCACAAGGTGAACCGATGAGCTTGTGAGAGTCGCTGAAAGTCACTAGACTACCAGCATCTAACGTCGCATTCCAGCAATTGCGGAGATTTTTGTCCGTGTTATACTTTAGCCATATAGTTAATAGTCTTTACGGTTTCTTATTCCATGAATACAATTCTCGAAAATAGCTACAACTGTTATGGAATGAAATAGAGCCACAAAACTCGAGAGCAATCAATAATTCAGTCGTAATCTGCCTTACATAAATCCTGGTCACCGTCTCGGTAACGCAAGCAATCAAAATTATATGGAATGGAGAGAGTCTATCACAAGGTGAACCGATGATCTTGTGAGAGTTGCTGAAAGTCACTAGACTACCAGCATCTAACGTCGCATTCCACCAATTGCGGAGATTTTTGTCCGTGTTATACTTTAGCCATATAGTTAATAGTCTTTACGGTTTCTTATTCCATGAATACAATTCGCGAAAATAGCTACAACTGTTACGGAATGAAATAGAGCCACAAAACTCGAGAGCAATCAATAATTCAGTCGTAATCTGCCTTACATAAATCCTGGTCACCGTCTCGGTAACGCATAAAACTCTCGTTTAATTTACCGCCAAAGATAATTATAGAATTGCGAATTATTCTGACTGTGCTAGGCCTCACGTTGGCCCAAAACTGTTGTTTATCTTTAATCACCCTTACTTTTTCCTTTCACCCCTTTTTGGTACCCTGTAGAGCGGGATTAGGGTACCTAAATTACGGTCGACCCGCCGGATAAAAAGGGAAAATAAATCTGACAAGTAAAAATAAATTGTTGGTTGTTTAATTAAATTAGAGGATACTTAATTGTTAGCGCTAAGTATGGTTGAGGATACTCGTCTCTAAAATCCTGATTCAGCTATAATAAAGCTTTGTAACGCTCGTTTTTGTAATCGCAAATATTATATGAAATTACGCTCCCATAAGCTGCCCTGTTTACAAACAAAAATCTTGTTCATGTAGCTTTTAATTGTTACAAGAACTTAAATTCATACAAATGTTATAGTTTCGAAATTTCTTTAATTTTTTTTGTTAATTTTTTACCTCTTCATGCGTTAACACCTGGATAAATCCACATGAAATTTAAAACTAATTTAGATCTTAATTCGGAATAACATGAAAATAGAGAAGTGAAAAATGTTCAAAGCGGATGAATCTGCGCCAAGTAAACTAGTTTATTTCATGTAGTATAGCTATATCTTGAAGATAATATGTCTTAGAAATATATACCTACCTATAGCAAAATAAAAAAGGGTAGCTACTTTTAGTTTGCATCATACTTTCAACTACTGTGTTCTGTTAACGTGACATACCTATCTGCTACGATCTGTTGAGACATATTTTAATTACGCAATAACCTGACGGTTTAAACAAAAGACATGCAATTATATTTTTGCTATATACTTACATTATATTGGGATACTGTATATAATAATTGAGAAGAAAGATAGGTTAAATTATCACATAAAAATTAAATTAACCCTTTTTAGGCTGACATAAAAATTAACCTAGTTACGTATATTTCGGAAGAAAATCGACAGTGAAATATTGCTCTCCACGATTTAACTTTATGATTGCCATTCCATAATAATATTGTGTAACGTGTTTCAAATTATAAATTGGAAAACTAAATTTAACTTACTTAAGTCCGGATACCTATACCAAACTTTAAATGACATGTCAACGGCAACAGTTATCATAAGTTACGTCAAAATAGTGTGGGGGGTGAAGTGTGTAAAAAAATTAGCTAATGATTCTGCGCCCAATAATCTATAAACAAAAACCTCTCGTCCGACTTTGATCATCTACTTTTGGCTTTGACTGTACAGTTAGAAAAGTAACCTACTAACACGTAGATAAGCCTAAAATTAACAAAATTTTAGCTAACATTTTATTTCATTTGACTAGTAATATAAATAATAATAATAATATAATATCCTAGGACATTATTTACACACGGCCATCTGATCTCAAACTAAGCAAAGCTTATACTATGGAAACCAGATAACTGATATACTACATATAGTACTTTTCTTTTGTAAATACATACTTATATAGATAATGACACCCAGACTCAAGACCAACAGACATGTTCATGCACACAAATATCTGTCCTGGTGGGAATCGAACCCACGACCTTCGGCGTGAAAAGCAAGCAAATGCCAACCACGCAACGGGCCGTAGCGTAGTGTAGTTAAATAAGATTAAACCCGAACATGTTTCGAATGTGGACTGTATATCAAAGTTCATTTGAGATTTGAGTTTGGAAAGATCATATCCTTTTTCCACAGCTAATTAAATACGTAAATAAAGTAATCATCTATATATATAAAATAATCACCATAAATAAGATCTTCTAACAAAAACAGTAATATATTTTTACCAACCAGCAAATTCAGACATCAGTAACAAGCACTTAAAGATCTTGTGATGAAACGTATTTGCTAACGTTTTGGAAAAAAGAATCCCTGCTAAATACTCTTAAAAGCTTCCCAAGATCGTGATATCGTCTATGTGGACACCCTACTGGAAGCGGAATTATGCGGCCTCACGCGGCAGGATTCTATAACCCTTCCAACCTAACTCATGATTTCGCTTATCTCGTGTCGGGATCGGTGAATTTAAATACGATTTTGGCGGGCTCACCCCGGCATTACGCGTTTTGCTTGTACACGCAAATTTAGGGGCTCCACGGTAATGTCTTGAGGTGTTTCAAATTGTTTGAGTTTCTTTCAAAGAGATTTTATCCAGATAGGGATGGATTTCTTTTCTTTTGCTTTTATTTATGTAAGTGGAAAGGAGAAAGAAAGGTTTTAATGCTAAGCTTATTACGTAATGTGGGTATAAGGATTGAATTTATGGAAATAATAAAATAAGCCTATAAATAAATTGAAAGACTTGGCCTATAAAAGGCAATGTGAAATCAATGTGTTTTCTTAAAAGGTTACAGATACAGATTTAATAAATAAAAAAATTTGCCATGTGCATGTCGGAATCGCTTACCGATAGTTCCGTATTTTCTTCACACGTAAATACACTATATACAAAATATAATATTAGAAACCTCAATATCATTTTTAAAACGTATCCATAGATACCCCAAATGAATGAGTTTGATGAAAAAACGTTTTTGAATTTCAAGTCTAAGTATGAGTAACCCTCAGAATTTATTGGTCTTTTTCTATTTTTGTATAAAAACCTTAATGCGGTTCACAGAATTGATCTACTTACCAAGTTTCAACAGTATAGTTCTTATAGTTTCGGAAAAAAGTGGCTGTGACATACGGTCGAATAGACAGACATGACGAATCCATAAGGTTTCCGTTGTATGCCATTTGGCTTCGGAACCCTAATAACTATAAGCTAACTATCGTACCCTCGCCGTAAAATATCCGGCAGTACAAACAAATTACACATCTAAGTTCGAACCATAATAAAAATACAAGTATATTGCCATATTACTTATCCAAGTTGTTGATAATATTTATTACTTGCTATTTAGTAATAAATATTATCAACAACTTGAATAAGCTCTTGATAATATTTTTAACTTAATTCAATTATGTACACTCAACAAGTTTAAGTAAACCTTACAATAGGAGTTTAGCTAGGCATACTTCAACCCCGAAAATTTCAATTAATTTCTTCATGAAACCACTCTAAACGTAAGAACAATAAGAAAATTACCTACTAGAAACATAAACACAAACTCTCAATTTATTAACGCTAAAGAAAAATTTTATTTTAGTCTATTGTAGGGTTTATCGTATTTCAAAAACAGTCCTGTTGCAACACTTCACATGAATATGTAAAACAATTAACCGATCTATCAAGATCTTTTATCTAAACTATAGCTATGATCCTATGATACTCTATATCCTATTTTTCCCTAATATATTTATTTACTTAGTGGCTCACCAACAATAAATAATTAATGTTTTAATATTATGAGATACCATAAATAATCAAGTATTACTGTTATGAATTGAACCTTTTATGGAACACTTTCAATTCCAAATTCTTGTGCTACTGTAAAATTTTATACGTCAATGACAGTACACAGTTTTGCCCATTTTAATAAACTATAGTTTTTCCTTTTACCAACGAATTGGTATATTTTTAATTTCCTTCCGATATTTAACAATTACAATTACATGAAAATATGATAGCAATAATAATATTATTAATTGTAAAGAGTTTATTAATTTGTTTTAAATTTACCTTCCTACAACGAGCGACACATATTATTTAGAATTGTAATTCTATTTATATTTAGGCATTAATATCTAAATCCTAGGCGTGAAGTGAGTTTCTAACTACAAAAACAAAACAATTACTTTTATAGGCTATGAAAAGGGAGATAAAACTCGTAACCTAGCAAATGAAACTTATCTTTACACAAGTCATGAAATTTGAGTTATAGAAAGCTAGATAGATATACTTTACAGTTTACATTATTCCAACATAAAATGTGTGGTTGTCGTCAGCGAATATCATTACCTCAGCGTAGTGGGCATAGAAGTTGGCGAGCGGAAATACCTATCAAACAACGGGCATTAGTATCTCTCTTATTGGGTACTGTGAGCATAATCGCCAACCCACCTGCCAAGTGTGACAATTATATAGCATATCTATCCTCTCATTCTTGAAGAGATTCTTCCCCAGCTGAGGACGTCATACGAGCGACATGATGTTACCATGCATATTAAACATTTCAATTACAAACTTTTTGTTTTCAATAAGATACCTCCCACACTAGATTAATGAATCTCGGTGTCGCGGTGTACTTTACAAATATAAGCGTATATAGTGCAGGTGTATATAGGACAACTATTAAAAGTAGTTACCGATGATAAAAAGTGTAACAATTTAAGATAAGCTAACAAATGAAATAACAAATAACTATAAAATAAAACTTACTTTAAATGACTGATGAATGATCTTTTCCAACATAAATTATTTCGAAATGTTAACTAAAATCTCACAAATGTAATAACAATGTCATCGGATCTTGTACTATTTGTTATTTTTACAAACCAGTGTGGTTTAAGAGGTTTCTTCAAGATAAACACTTCCTTCATGTTAACCTCCAGTAATCACGCATACAATACTTTTCTCATGTGTCTTCATTGGACTGGCAGCCATGGCAAAAATTCGTCTACGGAGACATTATTTTAATTAATCTGTTCAACTTATAGAACATCACACAAACGCGACACAGCGATTAAATTCCATATTGCGAGCGTAGTCTTGAAAAAAAATTGTTAAAATAAGTTGTTTTTCTTCTACTATTTATCATCAGCAGTTGATGTCAGCCAAATAACATCAACTGCTGGACAAAGGGTTCCCCAAAAGATTTCCACATTCGGGTTGTATTCATCATTTGGAAGTATATGCCATAATCGCCACGCTTGGTAGACGGGTTGACGATCGCAGTATGATCGTTATAGTACACAGAGAGACGCTGCTGCCCATTATTCTTATTCTTCTGGTGGCGGCTATTTCCAGTCCCCGGAGGTCCTGGTAACACTGCGTCCAGTGATGAACTATTGTGCTCGCCGCTCCAACTAAACTTCCCTGTCTAACCCTGCAACATAGATAAATTGCAGAATCTTCTTGGCAGGAGTAACGATAACATCGTCCTGGTGTAAGAAGTGTTGGCCCAGGACGGTGTTACGTTTATGCATCAGTGGCTCACAGTGACAGAGCAGATGTAGAGGTGTTTCATCTGCGTTATTGCAGAATCTGCACACTCTACAGTCTCCGATGCTCCGGTGTTTCCTGAGACGGCAATGTCCCGTTAACACCCTAGTTATGATGCATAAGTTCCTCCTATTAAGAGAGAGGACTTCGTTCGCAGTTTTGCGGTCGTAGTCCTTGATAACTTTTTTGGAGTGAGTTAAACCTGGAAGTTTGTGCCAGCGTTTAACAGCTTCCTGTTTGCAATGGTTCCTTAGGGTGAGTTGGACTGTGCTTTTTGGTATTCCACATATCGGCTCAGGGCCGTATTGAACCAATTTAGCTCCAGCCCGTGCAAGTTCGTCGGCACTTTCGTTGCCCTCGATACCCGCATGACCCGGTACCCATCGAAGTATCACCTTGTTCTTAAGGCACAGGGTACTGAGACTGTCAATGCAGTTCATAACCAGCCCTGACGTTATAGTGTCAGAGTTCAAGGCTAGGAGAGCCGCTGCCCATTCTCTAATAGATATTTTCTCGGGACCACTGCTACGCCCCCCACGGAATGAGATAGGCTGGTAATTTTTTATACAGTCAGTCACCCAGCAAATAAAGAAATATTTATGCATTTTAATAAACGGACAGACCAAATCATATATATCCATAATAACCATATATTTAGAGACAAGATCAACCTACACAATTTCGTTCCCAACATGTTAGAGTTTTTGTTCCAGAAATTCAGAAATCGTCCCAAGTATTCACTACATTCAAAATTATTATAAATGCTACGAGCTACATACGACACATTAAAGCTTTTACGCTGAGACAACGAAGAATATTTTAAGAAGTACAAGCTCATTTCTCTCTCAGCCATAAAGCATTTTATTTCTATCGAATGTCTTAGCTTCAGTAGTTTATGGCTGTTTAGGCGCGTATTATTTATAGATACTGCACCATTTATTATAGCTCATAAAATAAAAACAAATAAATGATGTGGGTTATCGGTCTAATATTTTGAATTTCAAATTTTATTTTTGTTTGGGCTATTGTGGGAGTGTTATAATAATTTATTTACTACTATTATCGATTTTAATGCAAATCCACTTAGCGGATGTTAGATTTGGGTTCATAAATAGGAAATAAATGACAGAACATGGCGTAAAACATGACGAGTCCTTCTTTCATCCGCACTATTAGTAATAGTAAGAACTATGGTTTTTTTATAGTTTATATTGATTTATTTTTCATTATTAATAAATTGTATTCAATCAAGAATTTGGTGGAAAAGGTTGCCATGGTTGGTACATACTTATATTTCACGCCGCATGTTGGGCGTTCGATTCCCACCCAGGTCAGATATTGGTGTGCATGAACTGGCCCGTTTGTCCAGAGTCTGGGTGTAATTATCTATATATGTACGTATATATATTTACAAAACAAAAAAAAGTAATCTGGTTTCCATGGTACAAGCTCTGCTTAGTTTGGGATCAGATGACCGTGTGTGAGTAATGTCCCAGGATATTATATTATATTATTACTATATAGTTATTGTCAAAATACCTACTCCTCTGCTCAACTGTTCGTAACCTTCGATTCCTTGAAGTATTTGCCAGGTTTTAATAAAACAAATTTTAATAAAATAAGATTTTTTCCTTTCTTTAAAGGTCAAAGAGAACCAAAGATTGCAACCAGATTCTAATGGGTATTCCAACTTGTCAATTTAGCTATCCAAAAACAGCTTAGTGCGGAGTACCCACAATTTTATAAAGAACAGCGAAATCAATATATTGATTGCGTACACGAGCTATAAACACAAGGTGATGAGGGGGTAGTTAAATATAAAAAAATATATATGATTTTACTGAATAATAAACAGCTTCTGAAGTCCCACGACTCACGACACCTCACGACTTTTTTTATAATAATTGGCTGTAAATAAATAAGAGCCTAATTTACTCGATGTTAATGGAATATCTAAGTATGCTGTTCGTGATAGAGCCAGTAAAAGGTTTCCTGGTACATAAGTAGTAGTGGATTTCTAATTCAAAGTCTACAAGCACCCCAGTGACCTATTTTCCTTAGCTGACCCTTACAACTTTTAGGGGGTTCTCGACTCAATTTAGATTATCTGTGATTCTATTTACTTTTATTTGTATGGGAGTATGTTGGGTTAATATTACTTCATTATGCATAGAATTCTCTATCATATACTTTAGTTTGGCTTCAATAAATTACACTCCGGTACAAAACAGAAAAAGTTTGAATCCATAGTCCTACCGTCTTTAGTTAGTAAGTAGAGCTCGTCGTGAGAATAGGCCCCTTTTCAGATAGAATTATTTTTAACTAGCTATGCCCCGCAGTTTCACCCGCGTTAAACTTTATAAGTTATAGAAATGTGTTATTCGGATATTAAGCTATATTACTACAAAGTTTTTGCGTGAAAGAGTAACTAATATCCATACATCCATACTCACAAACATTCCCATTAAACATATTAGTAAGATTTAAAAAAATATAAAGAGGGTACCTATACTCTTATTGAGCTTGCCTTGCCAGTACATCTTGATATGCCATTGCTGCAGCGAGTTTGTACCTCGTGATTATTATTTTTAAAGTGATTGTGATTCAGATCACCTTAAGTCTTTTTATGAAAAATCACAATCAAGTTAATACAAGAAAGGCAAATAATTATTTTATACATTGATGACTTTTTTACACTAAAGTATAAAAAAATTAGCATTGAAGCATTAAATGGTAATTTTTTTATACTTTAATGAAACAAATAAAAAAAATATGTGCTTGATTTTAACTTTGATAACAACAACATGAACCTAGCTGTGATCATCTTCATCATCATCATCATCATATCAGCCTAAAGACGCTCACTGCCGCTCAAAGGTAGAGATCTCCACAATTGCCATTCTTGCGCTACCCGCATATCTAACCTACATGTATACCAAAAATGATCATTATTGAATTTGATTGTGTATTCTGTGGCTCGTGGATTAGATTTCCACCCCCACTTTAATTTATAGAACTTATTTTAAAGATTTCTGAAATTTGGTACAACTGTGAGTGTCTACTGTCTATCCGTCAGTAGCATTTTTTTCGGTTAGTTCTATATCCGTGACCTAGGGTGAAACACTTTTTTAAATATAATTGTCAATAATTTTATTGAACTAAATATATTTCCGAAATGTATTGTTAACTGTAGCAAGAAATAAACTATGTACAGACGCCAGCACATCCAGCTACCCCAATCTGTCAAATTTCTTTTATAGATTTTAAACTTGCATCACATAGGTTCACTTTCAGTTGGGAAATTTGACAGATTGGGGTAGCTTGATGTGCTGGCGTCTGTACATATAATACTTATTTCATTTATAGATACATCCATAAATGCCACAATACAGCCAAAAAAGTATTTTTTGATCTTTATAGACTATACTTTTAAATTATAATAATAACCAAGCAATAATAACTTTTAATTAAACCAGAAATCCGTGTGGAACCAAAAACTATTGCGTTTCACCGCACTTAGTGAAACAATTCCCTTTGTCGCGTAGGGGTGCGTAGTACCACGTATAATTACAGAGTAATATACCTACCAGAGGTACAAATTTACATGTTATATTAATTTAAATTGCCCACCCGTCCCTGAATCGACGGAGCATGCTTAAATTACGAGTGCTATTGAAAATTAAATAATGAATAATGTGTGTACCAATTTGTATAAACGTAATAGGTATGACGGTGCTTATGTATATATGAGTATGTAAGTATATGTGCATGTACATATATTTTTTTTAATAATATGTTTATCGTTAACCTAGGGTGTTGTAGGCGAGCGATGGCTTGAGCCGTCTAGTAAAATAAAATTACAAACTAGCTGGTCAGCGCCAAAATGAGGTTCCTGCTTTGGGTTCGAACTTCAACCCCGGGCTGTTACTACCATGAACAAGAACGGGTCGGTTGGATTTTTGGGTTAGCAGGGCCAAAAATCATAATATTTAGGCAAATAAAAAGGCGGCTTTTAAAGATCAAGAAAGTATGCCTTCTGTACTTACTATTCTATGGTACTGCTCGAATTTCTGCTGCGGTGGCCATCAGACATGAGACTAGTCAACTACGCAGATCATATTATAATGCAGTCTTCCGAGAGTATCGGTCTTAATCTTTCACCGATCGTGTCTGATAACCGTCTAATCACATTAAGTCAGCGTACTCACTTATACAGTATAATATTATAATCTTCCATAGATGTCTAGACTCCATTGAGGCTGGCCGCCATGGCCGAAACTCGATCAGCAGGTAATAGTCTTACTAGTTCCAGTATGGATAGATAGTAATCCCGTATACAGAAGTTTAGATAATTAGTGTCCTTTAAATTATTGCAACGCTTTCTAATTAGTGTCTCTTTCTCCTAATTGATTGTTCTAAAGCTACAAATCTATCAAACTAATAAAATATTCAAGTGTTCCATATTAGTCCATAAAATTCCACATAAAAGCTTCCAAATTGTATCAGAAAATTGTCAATAAATTAGATTAAAACAATTGTAAAAGCCTTATTCTGTAATAGGGCTTACTACAAAACTTCTGATTATTTACTGACAGAACTGTTTGGGATTAACTCACTCTAAATTAACACATATATAATTACGTTATAAATATTAAAAATATATAAATATTTAATATTTATAAAATACATATTCCAACTGAGGTTTCTGGCAGTGTTTCTCAGTAGCTGCCACATCATGCACTGCACGGTAAGGATAAAAAGACTATACCATATTTAATGGTATAAATGAATTTGAATCTGAAAAATAATCGATTGCTTTTTATAATAATTATCACATTATTCTAAAAAGTAGCAATCGATTATTTTTCAGATTAAATAAACTATTCTATTCGGTTAATAATTACTTTTCTTTTTTAATGTCATTATCCCATTATCGCTTATGTAGTGCATTGCTTATGCAAGTAATACCCTCAAATAATAAAAAAAACCATAAGACTTTAAGCAAATAGTTTACGAAATACGCACAGTTGTGCAAATTGATCATAAAAAAATCAATGATTATAACCAAAATCGTTATAAAACCCATCACAAATGACAATATATCACACTTTGTCGATAATTGAATCATAGAAAGCATTCTGCACTCACCATTTAGTGCCAACCTGCCATATAACAGTTGCAAGTAATGCTTAGGCCATTACAACCACATCAATATTTGTCAAATGGACGGGAATAATAAAAAATATAAAAGAATTGATCGAACTGCATTTTTCACATAGAGTTCCGTACATGTATGTATGAATTCCATGTTAAATTACGACGGATTCGTATGACATTAAAACCTTGAAGATAAGTAGATTTTTAATGTTTTTAGTTTAGTAAGGTCTCATTTTTTTTATATGTATACCAAACTTATTTCAACAAAGGAGGAGGTTCTTAATTCGACTGTAGGTTGTGGAATGGGATTGTCCCACTTGTGAATAGATTTTGATAATTATTTTTAAATTAGAAAGGATATGTGTTTGATGTGTTCCCATATATAATACTAGCAGTGCCCGCGGACTTCGTTCCGCGATATAAATATTTTTGTCTCTGCCCGTTAGTCCCACGTAATACTTCGGGTTAAAATTTAGGGAAGAATAAAAATTATGACGGTGAATCATATCCTATGCCACTCCACAATAACGCAGCTTTCTATTGGTGAAATAATTTTGAAAATCGGTTCAGTAGATCCAGAGATTACCCCTTCGACGTCACAAACTCACAAACGTTACCTCTTTATAATATTAGTATAGTTTTTTAAACTGTAATTCGAAAACACATTTCAGGATTTATAACGGAAAGATGATTGAGCGCCATGCTTTCCAAATATAATTTTACAGACGGCCAAATTGGCCTTTAATGATGTGAATCAATATAGTTCTTTTTTTTGCTGTGGGTAGTTGTGGCAAGCAGTAGGAAAAAATTGTGCTCTGTATTTTATTGTAATTTAAATTATTTATTTCGTTAATTTTAATGTGCAAATGCTAAAATATTAATATCAAAGTGACCCACCTGCCAGTTAAATAAGAAGTTTAACTTAATTTCCACAACAACACTAGATAAATTGTGACTTAGAAATGGCAGTCACAGTACAAGATTCTGTGTCCAGTTTAAGAGAGGAGTTTTATAAAAAGTGTGCCAGTGTTGAAGAACAGCTGCAAAAGGCATCATCAAGTAAGGATACAGCTACTGTTGGTACAATAGCAGCTGACTTTGGGGCTTTCAAACAGCAGTTCCTGAGAACACTTGAAATCTTGCAGAAACAGGTAGATATACTGGCTCGCAATATTGATAATCTTGAGATGAAAGGGCGACGAAAGATTCTTTTGCTACATGGAATCACCGAAAACAAGGATGAGGACGTAGTGAAGACAGTTGCGGAAGTCGTTTCTTCTCAGCTTGACATTTCCGATTTCACGGCCAAGGACATTAGACGGTGCCATCGCATGGGTCGTCATAGTGGATCCTCAAGACCTCGGCCAATTTTGTGTAAATTTGAAACCATGGCACTCCGAGATAAGGCCTGGTTCTCTAAAACGAAATTGAAGGGTACGGGAGTAACCATTTCAGAGTTTCTTACAAAAACTCGGCACTCAGCGTTTGTTTTGGGCCGTGAGACATTCGGCTTGTCGAAATGCTTTTCTAAAGGTGGCCAGGTCTTCATAATTGATGAGGATAATGCACGCCACCGTGTCACTACAGTACAGGATGTGTATAACATCGCAAAAGCTTCCAAGTCATCGAGCACGGACGTCTCAAAACAACCTGAGGTCGGTAAACCTATAACGCAAAGGCCAAAAAGAAATGCGGTCGCAAAAAAGTGAAATCTTCCTGGTAAACATTCTTTTCTAATTCTTTTTACGCATCCTCATGAAAACTAAATATTAATTATTTGTACATTGTTGTCATTTCACGTAAATTGTCAGTGACTATATAATATTATGTCATTTCATCTATTCTTTTGTTGCATTTTCTTTGTCTATGAACGCATGCAATGGGGTGAATGGAAACAGTAATTATTTATTTATTTTTGCTGATGGATGATTACTGCGTAATATTCTACGTAATGTGGTCATACTTTTATTGGCAACGTAATAAAATACATAACAAATTATATAAGTCTCTCTTAGCATTGTATAATATTGTTAAAATTCTTGTTATTTGCTCTTTTCTTTGCTTTTTTGTTGTTAGTTTTAGTAAAATCGGGTTAATAGTTTCTATTTACCTTGTTGATTAGTATTTATTATTTTTAATATTTATAATTTGCCTGTTAATTTATTTATTGTTATTCCTTGACACTGGCAGGTGGATATTTTATTTTGATATTTTTTTTTGGAGAAAATATTGATAAAATTATAGTTTTACTGTTAAAACTTTTTAAATTAAATATATGTTGGAGTCTGATTACGAAAGCGATACTGATAGTTTTTTTTCAGCAGATAGTGATGCTAGCTTCGTTTCAATTCCATCTCTTGGTGAGACTCTTGTGTCTCATTTTTCTGATGTTCCTAAGAATTTCAATGTTGTCCACATAAATGCCCAAAGCATTCCGGCACACTTTCCCGATTTGCTGGCAAACTTTGACTGTAAGAATATCCATGCTATTTTAATATCGGAATCGTGGTTAAAACCATGCCTCCCATCTGTGGCGTATACTTTACCAGGCTATAGTCTTATAAGCAATGACCGTGTGGTTGGGGCTGGTGGTGGCGTAGCAATATATCTACGCAATTTGATAAATTTTAAAATAGTTGATGTGTCACCGCAACCGCCTCTGCCAAACGCCGGTGAACACCTTTTTATTGAGGTTGAACTGCACCACACGAGGTTATTACTTGGTGTTTACTATTGCCCATCTCTCCGCATCAATTACTTCTCTTCTCTTGAAACACTTCTTATTAATCTTACTCCGTCTTACAGTCATACTATTCTAATGGGTGATTTTAATACCTGCCCTCTCAAAAAGGACTCCCGTGCTTCTACTCTTTTGTCAGTTTATGAATCTATTAATCTTTGCTGTCTCCCACTAAGTGCAACTCCCAATTTTTCTAACTCTGTTCCATCATTACTTGATCTCATTTTCATTTCATCTAGTGATCATGTCGCTAAGCATGGCCAATGCCCAGCTGATGCGTTTTCGTACCATGATCTAATTTTTACTTCTTATGAAGTTCGCCCTCCCAAAGCTAAGTCGAAATATCTTCTACAGCGCAATTTTAGTGGTATGAATGTTGAAAATCTTTTAGAATCGGCTCGTAGTATTGATTGGAGTTCAGTGTTTGAAACTAACATCATTGATGATAAGGTTACAATCTTCAATAACAAGCTCATTCAACTCTACGACATACATGCCCCTATACGAACAATAAAAATAAAACATCTTCCAGCGCCGTGGTTGACCGACAACATCAGAAAGATCATGGCTCGAAAGGTTGTGGCAAAGCAGAGATTTAAGTGCAAACCAACGGCAATTAATCGGGAAAAATATATGGAGATTCGGAATAACTGCAACAAGATGTGTAGGAGCGCCCAACGCCAAAATATCCACAAATCCGTTGAGAACGGTGAACCAGCTAAAATCTGGAAATTTCTAAGATCACTAGGGGTTGGAAAGTGCCAAAATACACTTCCTACAACTTTGGATATTCACGCGCTTAATGCACATTTTTCCTCTTCAGCTGCATGTAACAGAACAGCTAAAGCAAACACTTTGACACATCTTTCATCACTTCCAACTCCTGATCATTCACCTTTTCTTTTTAATCAATTCACTACTTGTGATGTTAAGAAAAGCATTCTGTCTATAGCATCTAATGCTGTCGGTAGTGACAATGTCAGCCGTAATATGATCATTCCTATCCTTGATGAAATCCTTCACGTCATATGTCACATTCTTAACCATTCTTTGTCCAGTGGATGCTTTCCTTCCTCATGGAAGGAAGCCCAGATTACTCCTATACCCAAAACCAAAAATCCTACCTCTTTTGCTGATTACCGTCCTATATCCATCCTCCCATTCCTCTCCAAAGTCCTTGAACGCCTGGTCCATGAACAGCTTCATTCCTTTGTTTGCAAAATTAGTCTCCTAAATCCAATGCAATCCGGTTTTCGTCCTAGTCATAGTACTGTCACAGCCCTGGTCACTATTACGGAAGACATTAGGAGTGCTATGGAGAATGGAAATCTTACAGTTCTTCTCCTATTAGATTTCAGTAATGCATTTAATACTGTGGATTTCGACATTCTTCTTGGCATTCTGGCCACTCTGAACATATCTCCAATAGTGATTGATTGGTTTCGCACCTACCTGTTTGGTCGCCGGCAACGAGTCCGTATTGATGACTCTTTGTCTTCGTGGTGCAACACACTAGCCGGTGTACCGCAGGGTGGCGTTTTATCTCCATTGCTTTTTGCTATTTTTATTAATTCAATTTCAAATAACCTTTCTTCCTCCTATCATCTTTATGCAGACGATCTCCAAATATATTACCACTCTCCACCTGCAAACCTGCCAGATGCTATCAGAATAATCAACTCTGATTTATCTCGCATTGGGGAATGGAGTCATAACTTTGGTCTGAAGATTAACCCGTCAAAGACGCAAGCTGTTATCATCGGCAGCTCTCGAATGGTGACTAGGATAGACATGTCCCAAATTCCCCAAATTACATTTGAAGGTACTGTTATCCCGTATAAAGATAATGTTAAGAATTTGGGGATAGTAATAGATAGTACTTTATCCTGGGGCCCACAACTGAAGACGGTTAGCCGAAGGTTATTTGCGTCAGCAGGCTCACTTAGGCGTCTACGCAACTTTCTCCCTATTACCACTAAAATTGCGCTTGCTCAATCGCTTCTCCTACCAATCCTCGACTACGCTGATGTCAGCTATCTTAATCTTACTGAAGAGCAACTCGATAAGCTTGAGCGACTTCAAAACTTTTGTATAAGATTCATATTTGGTCTTCGCAAATACGATCATGTATCCTCCTTTCGTACTAAGCTCAAGTGGTTGCCAATTCGCCTTCGCCGGAATGCTCATATTCTTTCTTTGCTTTATAACATTCTCTTTAACCCTGCTACTCCTACATATCTTAAAGAACGCTTCGAGTTCCTTTGTGACACACATTTGCGATCCTTAAGATCATCAGAAAATTTAAAACTACATATCCCAGAGCACAAATCCATTTTTATGGGAAAATCGTTTAGTGTGCAGGCAGTTCGACTATGGAATGCCTTGCCTGTCGAAATTAAAAGTGCCCAGACAATATCAACTTTTAAAAAGCTGGTCAGAGAACACTATTTGTCTGTATAATTTATGGTACTACGTTAAATAAAGTATTTTTCTTATTTAGTTATTTAATTATGTTTATTTTACATTTCCATCTTTTTAACAGTAAATTTATTAAATCTTTTTTTTTTATTTATTTTATGGATATACCACAATTTTGGTGTATGTCTTGTTGCACACCTACTGCTATTAGTTATTGTTCAGCTCCTATCCATCCTAAGGTTGTCTGGAAGAGATTGCTTTATGCGATAAGACCGCCCTTTGTACAACTTGTTTATGTAATATCCTATAAAAATATGTATTCTTATGGTGTACAATAAAGAGTATTCTATTCTATTCTATTCTATTCTATAGTGCTTTGGTTATTTTATAATTGACAATTATTTTGACTACACATTGAAAACTTTGTATTTGGGTTTTACAAGATGAATAATTTACAGTCGACCAAAAACTCGTAGTAGATTATCTTAAAAGTCTAATAGGCTCGTTTTATTTTCAATTTTTCCAATGTTTTTTATGTTCTGTTTTTAAAATCGTATAAATCAGATTATACTAAACTTTGGTCTAATACACAAAACTTTCTGTCAGCCTTATATCGTATTAAGAATTCAAATTGCTCTTGTGAATATCTGAGCTGGATTATTTTCTCAATCCAATTCAATACTATACTTTGTAAATATTTGTCATTGATGCATTCGTGTTGTCTACTGATTCAATTTCTTTTGAAATAGGCTTCAGCAGTAAAAGAGTTTTATAATAGAAATATGTATTTCTCTGAATACGTGTTCAATGTAATATTGTACTAAAATCCTCACGTCTCTTCGTACAATTACTATTGGATCTCGCTCGCACATTTAAATCTTTTGATATTTCTTGAGATCTTTTTCATTTTGATACCTTTTATAGTATGGTTATTACAAAAAGTATCAAAATGAAATGTTGTTTTGAATAGTTTGGTGTATTAAGCTCAATGTGCGAGCGAGGTCCAAAAGTAATTAATATAAATAAACATGGAAAAACCTTTTCTCATATTTCTTTTGGTGGGAAAATACATAAAATGGTGAAAAGTGGTTCTGAATGTCATGGAATATTTATCTGAACAAATAACCAATGCACATATTCAAAAGTGCTCGCAGTAATTTTCCATCCCACGAAATCCTTAAGCCGAAAGCCTTAAGTAGCATAAAAATATGACCGAAATGATTACAACGCTAACTGAACCATTTTTTTCGATACTGAACCCCACATGCTCATGACTACGGTAAATTACAGTCTCCATTGAGAATTGGTAACGTTAAATGATGCCATTAAGTTCAATAATATGCCACGGGGGAATAAAATGTTGGTTACCCATAGATACGTGGGGAACTGCCTGTCATATCTGTTACCGGCAACCAATGAATATTAATTAGGATATCATTATTTCATACTTGTGACTTGTATGGCTTTGCACGGAGATAGATATAAATATAAATTAGTCATTCACGCCGAGTAATGATTTGTATAGGAAATGTTTGATGCTTTGGATTACATTATTGTAATTTTCGTACAGATCTCTAGATTATATTATGTGTGTTTGTTTAACACAAACAAAAAAAATATAAAATCATTATTTTTATAAATATACACAAGCATTTACATAATATTTTAATAATACTTATAACTCACTACAAGTCCCCAAGGAATCTGTAAAATCTACGAAGTTATCTCCTACTCATATTTTAAAAAAATTCGTTGTACGTTATTTATTTATTTAATTTTTATATACGTATCATTATTCTTCTCTATAGTGATCATATCATAACAATAAATTAAATATTTATCATTCATTACTACCTATCATTGTTATATAGATCAAGTAACTCAAGTATATGAAACAGACTTATTTTATTTATTTCTAGTTTTACTAGTGTTTATAACTAGTAACATTAATGTAAGAGTTGGTCAAAGATATCTCTTTAATATATCTTAACGACTGTAGTCTCATGACTACGTAACCGACCGAATAACATACTCTCTAAAACTCAGCGATGCACAGCACCTATAAATATGAACACCAACCTATTGATAGACTAGTAGTAGTTACTTAGCCTCTCTGATCGTTTGTAAATTGGTTTCATGAGTTCACCGGAATTTGGCCGGAGATTCTTATAAAAGGAAAAAAATAAACAACTACTTCATCGCTAAGTCTACTCCACTATTTTCACTGGAATATCTATTAAAAAAATCCCTTTAAAAGGCTACACCCGCAGAACCAAAATTAATCCCTGTGTTGCGGGGTATTTGACAAACACATAATTGACGGTCACAATTACATCCAGATTCAGAACAACTATTTATGGCTAACACAAATAGTTATCCTGTACAGGAATCGAACCCGGGGTAAGTGTGTAGGCGACTATACTGACTGCTGCGCCTCATTATAATTTTCTTCTAAGATGTCTTGTCGCTCATGCTAATGACCCCATAGACACCTCCTATCAAAAGTAGAAATTGCACTTAGTTTCTACTGAATGAATAGTAAAGGTAATAAAGTTACCAGTAATTAATTAATTGAAGTTTATTTTACACTGTCCATAAAACCATTAAATTTCGTGAGCGCATACATGGAAGTATATGAAAATTACTCTATAAATTCAGAACTGTTATACGATTGGGTTTTTAAGTTAATTAATGTAATTCGTAATTAATTTTGAAAGTCCAATATTATAATATTGATGATATTTAAGCGTACTAGGTCATTATGGTAGCATTTGCGGGTGAAACTGATTAATTTTGGTATGTCTAGTCGCTTGTTTTTTTATTTGTATGGTAGTGATTACTCGAGTGGTCATTCCTAGCTTATGAAATGTCTACAACTTTTCTCATTAGTAACGTGCTGTCACCAATCTTAAGACTCACCGCACGCATAGACGCTTAACCTCGTCGATCATTTACAATTCTGAACTGAGTGACGAACTGAATCAGTATTTTAATTTGTTGGAAGTTATCCATATTTTTATTTATTTTAAGTGGAAATTAATCTAACCTAACCTAACGTACTTCTATAGTAGCAAGATACATTTTCAGTTACGCCTGGAAATAATGAATATGCAATCAGTACATATGAAATAATTTAATTATTGCATATAAATAGATATGTTATAAGTTATTAGATTTGTACTTAAAATTATTGCGTTATGAAAAAGTAAAAACAAATTCTAGTCATCACATATTTTACCAGCACATATTTTAATGTCCTCCAGACCGAATTTCGACCACAGTGGCCAGTCTAAATGGAGACTAGCCAATTGCAGGACACAAGTTTATAAGCAAACACAGGGACACTTTCTATTCCATCACTTTCATGTTCCGATAGGACGACTAGCGACATGTCTAGAAACAGCTCAAGTACAGCTCCGACGGCTTTACGTGCTCTCTGAGTCACGGGGATGTAATACCGCCTACTCCCAGACTTCGAGCTGGTACTGAGAAATTTCTTTTACGGAATAATCCGAAGTCACTTTTGAGCCCGACTCGGGATTTGAACCCTGGACCCCTGGAACCTTATTATCTACGATTGGACAAGCTACCGTTAGACTAAGGAGGCAGTCAATATCACACATTTTACTATGGCACCCAAATAGGAAGCCCACCATCGCGTCGTTCGCAACAATTCACACATCAACGAGAGATCTGTATTCGTTCTTTTAATTGGACGTGCTCGTTTATTCCAATACGTCAACGCTTAATTGAAAAATAATACTTTCATTGCTTCGTTAACTTTAATTAAAATATGAATTTATCCCTATATAATGATCAGGGCTTAAAAGCTTATCTGTCCCCAGTAATGCAGCTTGTTACTGGTTGTAATTTCAACAAAAAGCCAAGCTGAGATTATTTTTTATCTAAGGCGATTGGCACACTGCCCCGCATGATGCAGTGCGTGAGTGCGTGTTCTAACGTTGCTTGTAAGTATCTCCATTTGTATAAAAAACACGTAAAGTCCAACACACTGAAAATGCATCCACGCGTGTTCATGCAGATGCGTGTTCTGTGTGTTGGGCTGTACAAACACTAACTGTTTTCTATAGAAACGGAGATACTTCCAAGCAACGTTAGAACACGCCCTCACGCACTATGATGAATCATACGGGGCAGTGTGCCCATCGCCTAACTGCTCGGGTTTACTTATTCAGTGCCATGTTTCTTATATTGAGAAATGGTCACGTTGCTAACCGTTTTCAACTAAATTAATTTCACTGTCTTTCTTTCTAACATAGTTATTAAGAAAAGGTGGACCGACGATCTTGTAAGCGTCGCGGGAAGCTGCTGGATGCGGCAGCACAAGACCGGCTATTGTGGAGATCCTTGGGGGAGGCCTTTGTCCAGCATTGGACGTCTTTCGGCTGAAATGATGATGATAGAATTTTATCGATACTTACGCTACGTCCTACGTGGGCGGTTCAAAGCGAACGCGATTATGAAGCGGTGACACGCAAATTCAATGCGATGCGGTGCGACGTGGTGGCTATGTCCTACGTGCACGCGAATCGTCTCGCGCAGCCGCCACCGACGCCGTCACCGCATCCTGTTCGCGCGAAAATAGCAAGCCAACTGATCGCGTTCGCTTCATTTCGCGCCGCTCCGCACCGCGCATTGTCACATAGGACACTTCAATAGGTTTCGACTGTTTGTTGTATTCGCGCCGCGCCGCGCCGCTTCACGTTCGCGTCTAGATCGCTCACGCAGGACGTCGCGTTAGAATTCCTTTATTTACATACTCTATTTTAATCGGATGTTATGTCTGAATATGTACTTGTTATATCTTAATTAATATACAAAACTATTTTGTAAGCACATTAGTCATTAAGGTATTATATATAGATCGATGTTATGTAAAAACATAGCGGAATAAACATGGCTTATGTATAATAAGGTTTAAAGTTAGTCTATCATCTCAGTTTGACTGCTCAGTTGATAGTTGCTCAACTCAAGTCTTAACATTGTACTACACTTGCACCAAAAGGTCTGTAACATGGACCCTGACTGATTACTAAGTGTGTAGTCTAAATTGGCAGATAATTTTGAGCCAAATTAGACTACTTTGCTTTCCGGTGGAGTAGTGACAGTCAACTAGGTTAATAGTACAAGTTACGTTAAAAAAATTACATAACGATTAACTCAAGATAGCAACAGTGAAAAGCATGGTGAATACATTTTAATAATACGAAAGATAGTACAGCCCCCTCAGTGTAAATATCCCTTATTTCGTAGATAGTAAGGGTGGTTTTCGTAGTGTTAATGTATCTTCAGATGAGTCGATTGAACTAACATAAAATACTGATAATAATTTTATTAGCTTTTACCATTGATCAAAAAATGTATACGACTGTCAAATAATTTACTAAAAAACACTTCTATCAAACTTCGTATAAAATATACCGACTGGAGCCAATATAGAATGACTTCGTAATTATATACCTACCTACTGTCGTTTATAGCAAATATCGGATTATTTGTAAAACTTTTCTGATCTTAATCAACTTCGCAAGAAGAGATAAAACAATTTTACACATCAGAAATTCTACTCAATTCTATGAGACTTTCTTACTCTGGTTCATTCAACTGGAAGAATTAGGGACGCAATATCGAATCATAGCTATGAAAAATAATAAAATTAACTTTGGTATTCTTATACTGATCATTCCAACAGTGTGTGAATTTGTTAAATTACTAGAATATAATTTATTTTTTCTGTTTGTAAGACGTCCACACTGCTACTGCAATTCACGGACCGAGAGCATATCCAGCCTCGGAACAACAATTTATGGATCACAAAAATGTTTGGCCTATGCGGGACTCGAACTGAAAACACAAAGGTGCCGAGGTACTAGCGAGTTGACCACTATAACCACTACGCTGGTTGTCTGCACCAGTTGTACACCATAAGAATACATATGGAAATGAAAGTTGGATATGGCAGAAAAATAATGATAGTAGAATAAATGCAGGATTAACTGTGGAGAGTTCTGAAAAGAACGAGTGGTGTGACTTTGAGAGACAGAATACGAAATACTGACGTAACAGAGCGTTGTGGTGTGAAAGATGATGTAGTCAGAAAGATTGGAAAAGATATGCTGAGATGGTTTGGCCATTTAAAAAGGATAAGGATGAATGATATAGATTGAAAAAAGAAGTGTAACTGGCCTATGGGAATGGTACAAGCGGAAGGAAAAGACGTCATCGTACATTCTCTGGCCAAATCAGAGATGTTCTCAAGAACGACCAGGTCAGAAGTACTCTAAACCGGCGAATATGTATAAATATATAATTAGTATAAACAAAGCAAAAGAGGTGTGTATGAATCGTGGCAAATGGAAACCTGTTGTCTCCACCTACCTCTCTGGGAAACAGGCGTGTGTTTATTTATGTATGTACATAAGAATACATATTGTGATATAACATTCTAACCGCATAAAGCGATCTCTTTTATACAATCTAAAAAAATAGACGTCATAAAAGCGAATTGTTATAACTTCATTGGCTTTAATAATTTAAATATATATAATAATATATATTTAAATTATTATATATAATAATATAAATAATAATATAATTTTAAAAGTCATCTTAATTTAAGTATGATATTTTGTAAATAATGAATTTTATCCAAACATGTAAATATAAACACTTATAAATACAAAAACGTGTAAAAGGCGACACGTGTAAAATGCAGCACGTGTAAATTATCCTACCAATCGTATATTTCCACTATCAAACAAGCAGTTAATTAATGAGACATGTAACAATAATTGACGACAAGACC
This sequence comes from Pseudoips prasinana, assembly GCA_951640165.1. NCBI lineage: Eukaryota > Metazoa > Arthropoda > Insecta > Lepidoptera > Nolidae > Pseudoips > Pseudoips prasinana. The sequence continues at coordinate 15,969,936 of OX621244.1, forward strand.
GACAGCAACGTAAATAGAGCTTTACACACGATAACACCGAACACTGATTAGCTAAGTCACGGAATAAGATTACTACTTCCAATAATACAAAATCTATTTACCAAAATAACAAGCAAACAAGAGGCGAAATATGAAACAATATTTGCGGGACCCGCACGGCCCCATTACAAACACAGCGTTGTTATGACAAAAAGCTCTTTACAGCAAAATAAATAAAGACCTAAATTAACTAGTATATTTTATCATTATTACAATATATTTAAACTAAGGTCCGGGGCCACTAGTCACTGTTAAACTTAAGCCGGTTACGTCCCTCCCTATTTTCTGATGGAGATTTATGTCAGGGGATCAAAAGTTTCCAACCCGCACACAATAATACCCGCGAAGTAGTTTCAATGTGTGTGTCCGCGTATGTTTGCGATGTACGCTCGTTTGCAAATTTTGTTTCGGAAATATTATTTTTGATATTTATGAACAATTCGCTGTCAGTTCTTATAAATAAATAGCATCTGAAACTGGAAGTAATGGCGGTTACGTTCATAGTTGAGATACTATAAATATATATTTGCATGTTATACAAGAAACATAAATAGGATCCTCGGAGTTCAATCCATCCATGAAAGTGAACAGCGTGTACAACATTAGTTTGCAAGAGGGAAGAAAAATAAATTTCACTTTACACAGAAACAAGCTTAGCTGATAAACATTTTTCTATGGGAAATTTTTAAATAGGTATTTTTATATTATCTATATTGAGCTTTTTGGAATAGAATAGTATTCTCTTTATTGTTTACAGTCAAACAGGATGAATACGGTCGACACTAATAACTACGTACAATGGGTGGACAATTTCTTCCAGATAACTTTTGGATGGATAGAATCTGTACGTATTTCAAACAGAAGGTGAGTAGAAATAAATAAAAAAAGGCTATAATAAAAGTTTTTGTTGATTTTAGCCTTAATTATTTACCAAGCATATAGGTTAGAAATGTGATTTAGGTATATGATTTGGTATTAAAAAGAACGATCACAGGCAGTTCCTCTTACAGGTCCATAACTGATCGGCGAGGTTAAACACATGCATGGTCATTCCATAGATGGGTCACCGCTGAACTGGTCCCGCTCACGCTCGTCCCTGTGGTTTAAAGTTTAAAGCCTTTAAGCTTAAATTAAAAAGCATTACATTAATTCGTCACATCAGATCACACGCGGGGACATGTCCCTACTGTTCCTAGGATATGTCCCTAAGTATCCTATACCATCTATAAGTAGGTCGTAAAATTTCCCGACTTCTCATTAATTGTTTAATTTTAGTAATACTATAGTGGCATGCCACGAGGTTTACGAAACGCTATTTACGATGCTATGAAGTGGTCGACAGTACCTACGGTGCAATTTGGTACGTGCTTGCCAATGACATTCGTAATTTTACTGGAAGGCGCCCAAGCGTATATCACTGCCAAGTAAGACGCAGACGCCCCTATTATAGGCTCAATAAATAAAGAAATAGCGGAAAAATATTTTTTTGTATTATCATTAACTTTATAACGGACTCCGTACGAATATACCTAATAAACAGACTGGTATAGACCCTGGGTCAAGGGCTTTTAGCGGTAACTACTTTTAAACGTACAACTGTACATTTTCATAACCAAAACTAAGACGCATCTCGATTTCATGACTGACAGATAATAAAAATAAATTAAACTCATAAACAAGCTGTAACTAACAGAAATAGTAAATGAAAATGAAGAAGCATAATTTGTCTCTACATACATACATACATAGACTCACGCCTGTTTCCCAGAGGGGTAGGCAGAGACAACGGATTTCCATTTGTCACGATCTTTGCATACTTCTTTTGCCTCGATCACTGTCATTACATTCTTCATACATGCTCGCCGGTTTAGGGTACTTCTGACCTGCCCTTTCTTGAGAACATCTCCAATTTGGTCAGAGAATGTTCGACGTGGTCTTCCCCTTCCGGTTGTCCCATTCACACAGGCCAGGTATACTTCTTTTGTCAATCTTCTTTCATTCATCCTTTCTAAATGGCCAAACCATCTCAGCATGCCTTTTTCAATCTTTGTGACTACATCCTCTTTCACACCACAACGCTTTCTTACATCAGTATTTCGAATTCTGTCTCTCAAAGTCACACCACACATACTTCTCAGAGCTCTCATTTCCACTGCATTTATTTTACTTTCATTCTTTTTCTGCCATACCCAACTTTCACTTCCATACATTAAAGTTGGCACTAACACTCCATCGTGCACGGCTAGTCGAGCCTTCTTTGATACTTGCCGGCTACTCATAAAGGCGTGTAGTGCCCCATTCACTCTGTTCCCCGCATTTACTCTTCTTACAATATCTTTTTCATATTTCCCATCTCTCGTAAACAAAGTTCCCAAATATACAAACTCATTCACCTGTTCGACTTTCTCTCCTCCAATCACAATATCACACGCTGTCGTGTATTCATCCCTCTCAAATACCATTACTTTCGTCTTACCTACATTCATTTTCATCCCTTTCCTTTCAAAAGATTCATACATCATTGTTACCAGCACCTGCAACTCGTCCGCCGATGATGCAAGTAAAACTTGATCATCAGCGTAAAGCAGACATTTGATGAGTAACTCATTCATCCTTACACCGCATTCACTTTCTTTCAAATCTTTTAAACAGCTATCCATGAATAGGTTAAACAACCACGGTGACGCTACACATCCCTGTCTAACACCTTTTTGGATGCTAAAGCACTCGGTGTATGACCCGTTAATCCTCACGCAAGCTCTGGAATCCCTATAAAGAGATTTCAGTGCTTGAACAAGGTTGTCATTCAACCCATACATGGACAGTACCGACCATAGTTCATTCCTCAACACTCTATCGTAGGCCTTTTCTAAGTCTACGAAGGCACAGTAGACCTTTTGGTTTTTGCCCAAAAACTTCTCTACTATGCTTCGCAGAGAAAAGACCTGATCCGTGCATCCCATTCCTTTCCGAAAAAATTTGTCTCTGTAACTGGAAAATGTGTTTATTAGTTGTCTGGTTGCCAAAGTACAGGCACTGCCTAGTTTGGGATCAGATCGCAGTGTGTAAGTTGTCCTAAGATATTTATTATTTACAAAGCTCAGCATCAATAAAAAATCGCGCAAAAATATTTTCTATACATATAATAAAATCGTAGTAAAGTCAAAACCGTACATTGAATATTTTTTTAAAAAGGATACTTGGGGCGTGTTCTACAATCGTAGTCGAAGCCAAAAATATAGTTTTTAGAATTTTAGTCTGTGTATCTGTTTGTCTGTATGTATGTCCGGGTTAAACTCAAAAAGTACTGCATGGATTTACTTCAAATTTTGCATGAATATTACTAAGAGGTCAGGTCAACATATAGGCTACATATTAACACGCTATCACCTACGGGGGAGGAGCTATGATAATTTAAAAAATTTAACGCGGGTAAAACCGCGGGGCACAGCTGGTGGAAAATAAAACAATGTACTGAATTTTTTAATTAGTTCATTATATTTGAAAAGAGGGAATTTTTGTTCCTTTCCCAAATCATTATAACCTACTTTATATATCTTCTATGCATGTCCATTCTAGGTAATCTTTACCGCGATGTTTGTAACCGTTTTTTATCTATCCTAAATTGGCACTCATAACCAGTTGCACTCGCTAGTACGTAAGGGATCAGTAAAGTAAAACACCTAGGCACGTGGTCAGTCTTAAGATGGTGGTGGTCAAAGTGGTAAAATAGAGGTCACGTGTCGGTCCCGGTTGTTGTCTTTAGACTAAAGTTGTTAAACTATGTCAAAGGCCTACTTGGCGGCATGAACAACTCTGACACCAGAGTAACCACTGCCCATACGAAACAGCCAAGCTTACTCTATAGTACCAGCACTACATCACATTAATGAAAATACAGTAAATGTACATACCCGTAGCTTCATACTTAGATGAATGACTGGAGAACACTGTACTCACAGTCGATGCGACGCCACGTAGTCTACGGATATACTTCGACCTCAATAGCGTCTTATTACGTAGGTAGTAAGGATGTTATTTGTAGTGCATATGTTTCTATTGACCTGTTATCGTCTGTACTATCCCCGCGTATTTACAGAATTTACACGCAGTGTTGATGCTATTTATTTATTTATGTGAGCTTTAATGATTGGGGTGCTTTGATTCCGACGTATTAAAACGACACGACATGCTATTATTGTTTTTTGTATGATGTATGTATGTTCCCTTTGTTAAACTTTTGTGGGGTCACACACTACCAATGACATTTACTTTTTATACTCGTATTTTGAATGAAATGTTATTTGGGAGTAAATTGATGATCAACAATGCCTATTTACTTTTTAACTATGGTATTTGGTAACGTAAAAAAATAATTTAGATTGGTGGAAATAAATCCAATACACAAAAATGTACCGAATTACACTCTCACCATGCGGGGCTAGTTCTATGATCTTTTCCTATAGTTTTGAAGCGATGTAAAAGAGAATCTATAAGCCGGTAGACAGTTCTTAAAATTTAAAGATGGAATTAATTCACATACCAATGCAAACGCATTTAGCTATAAAAAAACCTAAGAAACGATATGATATGCGTTCAGATACCAGGATCACGCAAACAAAATGTACCTATATCTTAATTATGTTCTTATCCATGTTATTATCATTGTTTGTGAAGAGATAATAATTAAATTTTGTATGTTTTAAATATTAGTAAGAATATCTGTTGATGTATTAAGCCGATATGTGGTAATTTAATTTCTTAAAATTAAACTATGCAGCTCAGCTGCGTGTAATGTGATCGACCTCTATCGACTTGATAATGGTTCAAACTCTGACAGTTGTATAAATGTAGGCTTTGATAAACATGCATATATGTACGTAGGGAACATTGTTTTGCATTGTGTACGTGGTACAAAGAGCCAATAGCTAGTCTGAATTCCAAACTTGCTACAGCAAGCATAACGCTGTGAATGAATCCCCGAAGCTTGTGTTGCCATTGCTTTTGTATTAAAACCGGACAACTGAAATGAACATTTGCTTGATTCTAGCACATTTCTAAAAAAAAAATATTCTAATAAATTTTAAGTGTACATTAAATAAATAATTTACATAAATGTGTAGAATTTCACGTGTACTCGTGAATTGCAAATTCGTCTTTTTATTAACGCATACTGTAGTTTACAAAAAACAAAAGTTACGAACGGGTTTATGCGCGATGATCGGTCGATCACAATTTTTCATTTTCATCGAAATCTCGAATAACCTGTTTTAATTATTTTAAAGTATTTTTAAAACTGCATAAGACTTTGGTAATATACATATTAGCCGCATACTTACTTTAACGAGGACTTATTTTAACATAACAAATTTTCTGATATCACATGTGTTTTTTTGATAATCTGTAACGTTGTTTAATTTTGATGTAGCAATAAATCACATGTTTTACATATTTTTATCCAGAACATATTATACATATATTACGAATAATTTAAACATAATTTTAAATTGATACCCTTCCTTTTACCCCTAACATCCCATTAGAGTTTTGAAACGAAAATAGGTAACCACAGAAACACCCTCATTAAAATTCTATATGAAAGCAAATAATTTGAAATTCCCCGAGTATTTTCGTAGCAACAAAATTATATGAGCAACTCAAAACTCCGAATGTTTTTACGAAATTAGTTTTGACTGACACGAATGTTATTCTTTCAGCTAGTTAGTTGGGAAACGAAAATATGGTCCTGTCGACAGTGTTCGGAAACTTTACACTGAAAAGTTGCAGAGACGTTCAGGAACCAATTTATTAAACGAAAATAGACTGGAATGTGCGTATACCATGAGTTTACTGTCTAATTTATTAATTTTCATATAATTGTTGGTAAGAAAATCTGATGCGCAATTCTTTGCGGTGCTGGTTTATTCGTTAACAATTAATTTCATAACGAAGGACTTAATAAACCACATCTATAATGTCGAATTTTTAGGAAATTATATTTATAATCACCAAACTTCTGTCCCTTTTAGTACAAACAAGACACGCTTAGTCAAAATTAAATAAACACAATGTAAATTAAAATAAAAATAATATTTCGGTAGTACCGTCCGCAGTACAATTCGTATTTAAACATGTAGGAAATTACTGGTCAGAATACGCAGGTGAAGCTTGAATTACTATATAATTTTATTATATAATACAAACCTTCAAGCCATTGTTTTTCAGTTCCATCGATTGACAGTCATCAAAATCAGTAACGCCTAATGTGGCAGATTACTATTTAAATATATAATTCTGCATACAGCGATATGCAACCTCCAAAAAAATTTATATAATATTGAATATTGCCACATGAAATACTTGAAACATCGAAGTATTTTTATACGCCCATCTTTTGTATATAATCTGAACAAAACTTATCGAACGTCCTCTTATTTGCGCATCCAGAAAAGAAAAGATCAAGCCTAAACAACCCACTACCCGTATGTATTTATAACTCATGGTTAGTCTCCTGTTTAGTAACGCATACTGTTGTTTTGAATGATGCGTTGCGCGTGATTTAGCATACGTGACATAAATCTTCATCAAAACGATGTCTTGAGAACGTTTCCTACTGCGCGTGTTTTCATAAACTACGACACAGAATAAATATATCACAATATTATTATGATTTTAATAGGCGTCTTTCGGGTTTATTGATAAGTATTTTCAATTTTAATTTAAGAGTATTATATGTAGTATATGACTAATGTGGTAAAGTCATCAATGTATTTAGTATATTTTAAGACTATTTTTTTAACGAATGTTGTATACATCTGTAGTGATTTAACACCTAGTCTTAAACTGAAAAACTTGTCATCTTCAAATGTTTAGTGTTAAGTTGATGATGTATCTATTATAATAAATAAATAAATAAATAAATAAAAGTATTCACTCACTACAACACCATTGTATTTCGGGTTTGGTTCCTGCACAGGACAACTATTTGAGTGACCCATTTATTGTTCTGAATATAAGTTTGCTTTGTATATAGTTTTGTGGTAATTCCTAGCGTAGCCGTAGTCCTTTAAAAGTATGTAATACATTTATATGTGTGGTGGACTGAACACTACCTACGTTTTTGAAATACACATCTACCTAATTAATAGCTTTATTAATTCTTTTTTTGATTTGAAGGACCAACAATAAATCAACTATAACAATTTTATTCAAACGAATTCCTCATTATCGATATTTAAAACACGAAAGAAATCCGAAAAAGATGTAAACATATTAATATTCATGGTCTTCCACAAATTGATGAAGGAAAATGTACTAAAGCGGACAACTAATCTTAATTATTTAAGAAGATAATTCACGATCCTTTTCGTACTTAATTGATCTAAAAATTATCACAAACAATACTTCAGTAACTAAGGCTCCTATTCTTTTTATATGTTATGATATTTCTGTCCTTTAATGAGCCCTTTGTATATAAATAATTAACTACATAAAATACATACAACATTCAGAATAGTTTCATATTAAAATTATTATTGTTTTCATTCAAAGATTTCACATTCGATGGTAGCAAGAAAATAAATATTTTGTTGTATTATGTGCTTCTGATCTGCCTGTAGGTATTTCTAGATATTTCGGCAAGATGAATGAGTGCAGTAGTCGTGATACAAGTTTGATTAGTATATCAGGTACTCCTTCTGCTACACCTCCGTTCTTCAAAGAACGTAATTAAAAAAAACACGTGCCAAACAGCTTTTGTACCATTTCTAGATGATGATAATTATTTTTCACAGTACCTAATAAAAAGAAGACAACCCCTACTCTAGGCACACGCTCTTAACGTTAGTAAATATACAGCTTCTTACAGCTAAATAAGGAATTAGCTTACCTTAATTATATTCTTGAAACAAAAAGTAACGATATTAATTTTAATTAAAATATTTAAACGTTATTTTCCTTATAACAGTACAACAAAAACAGTAAGATACTTTTTACCAGTCAGTATTTTGTGGGGGTCGGAATTATGCGTATATGTATGCGCAACTGAAGGTGAAATAATAAATTCAGTTGTATTTCCATAGGAATATAGACAAATTTAATATAAGAGCCACAAAGTGTCTATCATGAGTATCGATTATCACAAGCCTTAAAAAATTTTACTTACCCTAAAAACCAAAAATAACTATGTATATATTATAGTCTCCTTGTACCAAGTTTCTAAGCGAACTAGCATATTTGTTTGGGTATAAATAATGTGGCTTTTGAGAACAACAAATAGTGATGTACAAGCCAGCCTCTTCCTTAATTTCTTAAAGTTCAGAACCGTGAGTTTTATGGAGCAGCTTCATAAAACCCACGGTAAAAGTATACCTTAGAGTCTGGAACGACTGGACAAGATGACTGCAGTAATGTTATTGGATCCTTCTGGACTAGTCCTTCCACTGTCTAACTCGATAGTTGTCTCCTACTTTCTAAACTGCACCTTCTTCATCTCGTTTAACTTTGAAGTATTATTACGCTGAAAATTTCATTATTAATAAAAATAATAATATCTAGGGACAATGTCACACAGATCATCCTAGCCCCGAACTAAGCAAAGCTTGTACTATGGGTACCAGGCGACGATATACATACTTATATAGATAGATAAATACTTATATAGATAGAAAACATCCATGACTGAGAAACAAATATTCGTGCTCATCACACAAATATTTGCACTTACCGGGATTCGAACCCAGGACCACCAGCTTCGTAGGCAGGAGGCTACAGTGACCGTCATAATAAAAACCTGAGTTATCTAGATTTTCCATGACCTTATTTTTGTCAAAAATGCACTGTTATGATAAACTTTAAACTGTTTGTTGTCTCATTGCAATCGGTTATCTGATGAAAATATTCAGTAGTATTTCTGAGTTTTTCATCAGATAACCGATTGCACCGCATCTCGGTCCAAGTTGTTCCACAGATTTTCACAATTACTTGTTTAAAAAGAGTTTCTGTGCTCTTAGGGCAATAATTCAGTTGAAGTGCAAATTCAGTTTCTCCTTTCAGAATACCACGGCCATAATAAAACAATATCGTGTTCCTATGCGTGAGTACAGTCATCTGAATTCATTAGGAAAGGTAACACTTGGCAACACATGTGACACGATATTTTATCCATTCCATAGCAGATCTTACCTGCTATGGAATCGAAAAAATATCTTGTCGTTGGGATCTTAACCCATGACTTAAAATCTCCATTTGGTTACGTCTTAGGTGATGCAAGTTTTAATTTCCATTATACCAAGACTATCTTCTCATTGTCTTTCTATCAAAAATGTACCTATTCAAATATTTGCATCAGTTCATGGTAGCCGTCTTACCCTCAAATTTTAAATATTACATTGTACATACGTTCCACTTTTCTCGTACCGTCCAACAATGGGAACGTAAACGACCAACTCAAGACATAATTCACCAATACAGCTAGTTATGGCACAATAAATTCGTTAGGTCAGTTAACTTGAATTTGTAGCAGCATGTATTTTGATATAGTTATTTTACAACGTTGTTATAGCTGTTTAGAAAGACAGTTGACATTTGTTTTGTGTCTTTCTTTGTTAAGTAATGGAATCAGGCGTTACTTTGCTGAAATCCATAACAATCAAAATACAAAATCAATATGTAGTATTAATTCCGCTAATTGTCAGTTTAATCATGCCGGGATGCAATTTGCACCGCCCTTCTGCCCGTAAAAATGTCCACATGCAAGTGTCTCGTCTCGTCTCGTCAAGTGTCTCATTCATGTGTGTAGTCTCATTCGAGCACTCGACGAGTTAGCAGCCCTGGAGAATGGTCCGTGGAGGACTGAAACACGTGTTGGGTATCGTACTGGCGCATGTAATTTGCTTTTTTATATTGTCCTTCTTGCATGTGCACATTTAAGCGGGCGGGAGGGCGGTGCAAATTGCATCCCGGCATGATTAAACTGACAATTAGCGGAATTAACACTACACTCATTACTGGCGCATGTAATTTGCTTTTTTATATTGTCCATATTGATTTTGTATTTTGATCTTTCTTTGTTGTTATTCTAGAAATACTGTCTTGCGAGTATTTGATTTCCATTTTGAATATTTAAACTGTAACTGGATTTATTTTTAACGTGTAAGCCTGCCGGATACCACCTGCCAAGGACAACAGCAGGAGGTTGTGTTGAACAGACTAAAATCCCACGATGTTGTTGCTACTATCTATAAACACGTCCAGACTAGACCCGCCTGGGTAGTGCGATGCAGATAAGCTTCTATCTGTTTTTGGAATTCAAGTATCAATAAAATCTACGACATAAATAAACTTACAATGGGGAAGCCAAAATATTAAAAGGGACTAGTGCTGTGTTTATATGTTTATAGGTATAACATGTTTTTCGTAATACAGTAGGTACATAATATACATACTTTTCCAAATTTAAAAATTTATTCATCTTCTCACCAAAACGTTGAACTTCTAAGTCAACGAAATCAAAACATACCGTTTATGCCGCATATTTTGACACCCTGAAGTCAAAACCTATTGGATACTTCCCACTCTCGTAGAATTATAAAATGTTCAAGACGCTGTCATTTAACACAAATAAAGGGAAAAATCTGATGGTCCATTACAAAAAACAACGGGAAAATCTTTAAGACAGTCGAGTTTTAAAGATTTTTCCCGTTGGTTTTTTGTGTCGGTAATCGTACTGAGATGGAAATAATATTTACATACCTACATGTTTCTATGGAACCTTTTGGAATTTTGTAAGTATTGCTTTTTTGATCTTAGAAACTTGAATCTCTTTGTATTATTGAGAAAAGGGGTTCTGTTCAGGCAAACAGACTTCTACAACAAAGGGTTCTCTCCAAATATATGGACAAGCGCCGCGTGACGCAGTTGGTTATGAACCTTGCCTTCTGATCCATAGGTTGCGGGTTCGATTCTCATAAAAGGCAAATATATGTGTTCATGAACATGTCTATTTGTCGTTATATGTATATAATTACAAAAATTAAATAAGTATTTCTATACAACGTCTAAGGCGAGATAGCTTAGTGGGTACTGTGGGTAGATCGCTGGACTGTGGAGTCTGTGGTCTCGAGTTCAAACCTAAACTGACTTTAAGAATTCATGTAAGTATTAGAAATCAATTATCTCGTTCTGAAATAAAACATCGTGAGTGTTCCACTGCAGGTTTCCTGAGAGTTCTCCAGAATTTTCTTGATGGAATCTGAAGTCTGGCAACCCGCTCTTGACCAGCGTGGTGCACTATGGCTTATGTCCTCTCATTGTGTGAGGAGGCCCTTGCCCTGCAGTGAGACAGTAATAGATTGCATACAACGTCTAGTATCTATAGTTAAGACGCCAGCACATCCAGCTACCCCAAACTGTCAAATTTATTTTATAAATTTTCAACTTTATCACAAATGTAAAAGGTTCACTTTTAATTGAGGAGATAATATGACAGATTGGGGTAGCTTGATGTGCTGGCTTCTGTACCTACACGGTTTCCTTAGTTTGGGCTAGATGGTTGTACGATTTGTCCTGTATATTTATATCTTTTTTTATGTACTTTACCACGACGATTTTCTTAGGAGGCCAAACGTAAGATATATTTACGTACTAGAAATGCAATAAGATAAAAATATTCATATGTTTCTCCAAACTCTTAAAAGACGAATATTATTTAAAACGGTCACACACACGGGGACAACAGAGCTTAGAATCTTTAGGTTATTAAATAAACTCTTTGTAACTTAGATGTGGATTTTATCAATTTATTTGCAGCAGGAAACAAATATACGTTATTACGTACCTATATTTGTTTACTGCTGCAACTTTACGTACAATTACGTACATACCTAAATTTGTTTCCTGCTGGAACTTTACGTACAATTACGTACATTTACGTACATACCTATATTTGTTTCCTGCTGGAACTTTACGTACAATTACGTACATTTACGTACATACCTAAATTTGTTTCCTGCTGCAACTTTACGTAAAATTACGTACATACCTACATTTGTTTCCTGCTGCAACTATTATCATGTCACTTCCCATACAAAGAAAAGAGAAACTAAACCAGATACAAAGACAATGCTTTGATGTAACACATGGGAAGACATGTTAGTTTGATTTTGCAAAGTATGTCGCTTATAAGATCAGTGAGATGAGATTATGTAAGGAATAAATTATATTATATTATCAATGTGCTAGGCATATTTAGCAATCTAGAAATGAAATGCCAACAAGTATGAATGTATTACTCAGTGGGCTGGTTGGCGTGGTTGGAAAATACTTGCCATTCACGCCGCAGGTCGTGGGTTTGATTCCCGCCCAGGACAGATATTTCATATTTGTGTGCATGAACATGTCTGTTTGTCCTGAAACTGGGCGTGATTATCTATATAAGTATGTTTTTACAAAATAAATGTACTATAATTATGTAGCATATCAGTTATCTGGTTTTCATAGTACAAGCTCTGCTTAGTTTGGGAACCGATTGCCGTGTGTGAAAAATGTCCCAAGATATTTAAAATGATAAAAATAGTTAGGAAGCCCTGCCAGTTTATGAAACGGCGTATCCACATTATCTCCCAGAGGTGAGATTTACTTAAGAATTTTATCATAAGTAAGTACCTATTATATATTGACATATTTCTTTAAAAACAATGTCTGCATTAGTTAAATCAATCCAAGTATCGCGGGGGTCTTAACAAACATACATTTCAAGGACACAAAGCACACCCACGCTCACACAACAATGATGTCATGTACGGGACTCGAACCCAAAACACGAGGGCGCCAAGGTAGTAACGAGGCAAAATTACAAGAAATTGGTTCGCACAAAGATTTTTTATTTCGGAAATCAATGGTAAACTTTACTGAATGTCATTGTAAAGGAACATAAACGAAAGCCAATGTTACTGATTGATCCTATAAATCACTAACCACGATTAAAGAAATCTTGTAACCTGAAATATCACGCCCACTGAAATAAATTATTCAAACTAGGGCAGCCGTTCACAATTTCACAGCTTATCGATTTCCACTACTGGGTACTTCATTCATATTTAATTGCAGTAATATAAAGGCTGGCAATAACAGCCTACCTAAATAGGCTAAACATGGCCCTTTTTTAAGACTGGCCTTTTACAGTTATCCTAAGAGGCTTTTATAGGTAATCTATGATCGTCGTAAGTCACTTGTTTACACTCTTTGTGACACGTGTAAAATGATTTACTTAGTGTTGCTAGTTGTTGCATATTGTTTTGCGGCGATAGACTAACCAGCACATGCAGGTTTTTTCTGGGATCAATGGAAATATCTTCAATAAAATTCATTTTGATGTAAATTAAACGTAAAGTACCCTTAGAGTTATAAATTATATTTTTTAAATGTATTAATGTTTCATCAGACAATACTTACAACGAAGATATTTCAGTAGTGAAAGTAAATCTTCTTCACAAAATTATTAGGACAATTGAATTTCTGTAACATATATTGTCATGAACATTCTGCCATGCTTAAGTATTACGTTAGATACTAAAGAAAAATCATCGATTCTTATAACATTTTGACTATTAATGTTCATAACGATATGGGGCGAAATAACTAGGTACTCAATTGATTTAAATACTCACTTTACTACTGTTTGTATCTGATTCTTTAGTAAAAGTTGCTATACGATTCAAAGTTTTCCATTACGTAGTCTTTTCTAGATGACGAGAAAGACCAATGCCTGGTTCGTTACAAAAGAAGTAAAATATCATATCTGAGTGTCGAGAAAGAAGTTAGTATCTTCTAATTTCTTTTCAGTAATTCTACGGTAAGCTGTTGCTTACCCAGTGTTATATCCTTTATAGTAAGAGATTCGTCTGTATTTAAGCACACAATTGGGATTACAGTATAGGATTACGTCACACAAAGCCATTCCGGTATCAACGTTTCTTTATCGTTTGTTCTGGTGACAAAAGCCTGTATTTTCATGGAATAAAATAATGTGCATAACTGATATTACAGTTCATTGGGTGCTTGTATTACACTGCTACATTGTGGTGAAGTTATTTAAAATATTGATATTTTATAGAATAGCAAGGGAATTGTGCAAGTGATCACCGCTGCCCATGGATACTCGCAACACCAGAGTGCAACTGCGCTCCCTACCTTTAAGGGACAAATACGCTTGGTCCTGGAAGCTTACCATGTTATACCGGAATGGTAATTCTATATATGTATAAGATCAAACAATTGAGACTTATATATCGGGTAATAATATTAGTGTATTTGTATTATAAAATAATACTCAACAAACTATGTAAAACTTGACTGCTTAAACTAAACATTTCAAAAGACGGACTAATTGACTTACTAGTCGAAGATCTGAGTAAACATTTGACTTGGTAATCGAAGGGAACAATATCAATGAAACTAGCTAAAAAGCTGCAACAACACTGCATTAACATTTGTTAGTTACTTTACTTACTAAATGAATAATATCCTGGGACATTATTCACACACGGCCAAACTAAGTAGACCTTATACTATGTAAACCAGAACTGATATATTACATATACTACTTTTCTTTTGTAAATACATACTTAGTAAGTTCACCCAGCCTCAGGACAAACAGACATGTTCAGCGCACAAATATCTGACTTGAGCCTCTACCGGCTAAGTCGCCGAACATCGATTTCTTAAATGGCGTTCAAATAAATAAAGGTCAAAAATGACTTAATCAATCGTTAAATCGGCTTCAACGTTGACAATCGATTCTGGACCATTTATGACCTCACATGTGCTCATGGAAGCCGATTTAACAATTGATTAAGTCATTTCTAACCTTTATTTAACTGAACGTCATTTAAGAAATCGATGTTCAGCGACTTAGCCGGTAGAGCCCCTGGCGCGTAAAAGCACCAACTTATTACACTACTATTATACAAGAAATTTACCAACAAGACCAACCGGCCCGTCTTATTTACGTGGGAAATTAAAAATCTAGCTAAGAAGAGGTAAAAACATAACAATTATTGTAAATAATTTGTATTACTTAATGAAAGTTTCGTTGTAATACTATATCGATAGGTAATAGTACCAGGTGGTGTAATTACTACTTTTATGCCAGTAAAAATAATTTGTTGTTTGTTTAGAGCGGAATATTACGGATCCCTTACATAGACCGCAATAAAACTATATGTATTGGCCCAACACGGTGCGCAATTCATTCAGTTACATAATTTGTAACAATTATTTTGTTAACATTAATTAAATAGAAATAATGAATTCGGATATAACTTGTGTATTGCGATAATAACAGCATACATTTTATTGTCATAATAATTTAGTGTTTAATGGTAAACGTGAGTCTATTAATACAAATGATAAAATAAATTTGTTATGATTGTAAACGTCATGAATATATTAATCATCAGCTGAATCAATGCAATTATAATAATTGCTCGCCGCCTTCATTCCCGCGCCGGACAACTATTTGTGTCACTCACAAATAGTTGTTCTGATGTAATTTATGTCCGTCTATTATATGTTTGCAAAGTACCCCGCGACACAGAGATTAGATTCCATAGTGCGGGCGTTGACTTTTAAAAAAATGTAAAGAAAATATATATTAATAATGAGTGGCCTTAAATGGGGGGTTACCGCCTAATTTGCCGGGCATCGTGATCGTGATCGGCGTTCAAATAGATGAAGGTTAAAAATGACTAAATTACTAATTTAGACAGGCTTGGCGATACTACACTATATTAAATACAGTACATTACGTGCCATGCCGGTATCGCGCATCAGTGCTGGCCAAGTAAGTATTCAATGTACAGCACCATGGCAACGCACCTGGTGTATCTCTCGTGCGTTGTCATGGTGCTTCACTACTCGTGCGTGGCTAACCTTGCTCTGCTCTCTCTCTCTCCTTTTTAGTAGGCAACCATGCTAAAATCACTCGAAAAACCGCGACATTTCATAATTACTTACCTATTTTTCTACTACACACTAACTTAAGAGCCTAATACTGTAGCCACTAAAATACAATCCACAGTGAATATCGATGCTATATTGTTATGATATGATTACACACCGATAGAGTGGCATTAATCTGGCTTGGCAGACCGAATATTGTTGGCAATGTAATGGACATAATTCAGTATTACATAGCCACCGAGTTCTAGAGAAATAGAGAGAACTCGAAAATATTAAAATGTTACATAAATCAAACATCATTTTATTATTAAGTTATAAATATTATCACTGTCAACATATCACATTTAATACATAAGATCTTATCCATTTGCTTTTTAAGCTTTGAATTGAGCTATAACATTTGAAATTTAAAGAACATTTGAAGTTTAAAGAGATTAACATTCTGACTGTAGCATGTCAGTATATATATGAGAATCTAATTTATATGCATAAATATAAAGACTCCTTCTGTAAAAGGAGTGATACTCATAATATAAATACTCGATATAAGCATAACTTTGTGTTACATACCACCCGTCTCCACAAAGTAAGTAACTCTTTTATGGGGCAATGTATAAGATTCTATAACAAACTTCCCAGTGATATCCGAGAAATGTCTATGAATAAGTTTAAAAGAATTATAAAAGCCAAATTGTGTAGCAGGGCTTATTACAAAACTTCTGATTATTTAAGTGACAAAACAGCTTGGGATTGAGTCGCTCTAAATTAACACATGTAAATACAATGTAAATTTATTTAAGAAATATATATTTTAAAAAAGGATTCCTACTGAGTTTTCTGGCAGTGTTTCTCAGTAGCTGCCACGTCATGCACTGCACGGTAGGGTAAAAAAAATTGACGATTCCACACAAATGTAATATTTTAACGGAATAAACGACTTTTGAATTTTGAATTTTGAATTTTGAAATATAAGTATTTTTAAATATCTCAAAAGAATATTTGATTGGTTATATAATATTATGAACACGAGCACTGTAGAATTAAGAGGATTGCTGTGCCAATCGGGACGCCAACATCATTAAATTATTATTCAACCTTACTTTTGGGCCAACAATTTTGTTTTGCCTCTGATTCAGAGTTTCTCAATTTTTTTGTGGTCACAGACCACTTTCACAATTTAAACAATCCCACGGACCCCTGTCATAGAATATTATAGAAGAAGAAAACAAGTAATATATATAAAAAAAACACTTTAAACTTTCACGATCTGACAAATTATCATATATATTATGGACACGGGTCACGATCGCGATTAGATTTAAGGCAAATCATTTCGGTTTAACCGACGTTTAGTTTCAATCATTTTTTTTTCGATCATGGCTTTGAAGGGAAATGCTGTCTTTAGTACCTACACAACTAATAAATATGTTAAGAGTTAACTTTCTAACTGTGGAACCTGATACCAATGCTACGAGCCTCTAAGGGGTCTGGAGATCCCACTTTAAGAAACCCTGCTCTATATTCATAGCATAAAGCTCTTCTTGTTTCTGCAAGAATAATAAACATTAATATTGAATTATATATATTGAATTATATATATTGAATTATGTATATGTAAAAACTGTAATAAACTGCTGGTATTAACATAATAATATCATCTTTATTTAAGTTATCCTATGTCGGTGAATAATGTGGACATCAAACTAAACGTTCCAAAAAATTTAACAGCATGAAGTTAGTTCTAGGTGGTATGAGAGTGAATTTTTACGATGCGCGCGCACAAGATGACGTTTATGATATGCTTGAATGCTTGAAAGCTCCTTGAATTAAGAATTTAGTTCAATATTGAATATTAAGTCACCTTTAACCAAATTTTAAGGAGGCTACTTTTATTATCGATACACCTACTTGTAATTCTATGACGCCTTCTTAAACCAATAAATAAATGCTTTACTCGAAACCATTAACTATTAAATTTATCGGTTTTAACTATGCATTAATTTAATATACGAACATGCCTTAGATATACGTGCCATAGTAGCCCTGAATTTCCGTTATTATGTCAGAGTGCTCAGTGCGGCGTAATTGAATCACAATATACTGCCGTCAGCTAGTACTAACAATGTATTGTACATAGATGATGGCTGTCTTGATACTGCGGCAGATAATATTGTACAGACGCCAGTACATCCAGCTACCCCAATCTGTCAAATTTCTGTTACAGATTTTCAACTTTATGACAAAAGAATAAAGTTCACTTTCAATTGGGGAAATTTGACAGATCGGAGTAGCTTGATGTGCTGGCGTCTGTACTATAGAAGATGTGAGTTTCTTTCGAGAATATGTAACCGGCCTTACTAGTGTGATAAAAGAGTCAGTGAGGGTAGTTAAAAATTCGACGCCCTCAGTAGCCCAATCGATATTTCGTACTCGCCGGACATAAATATGACCACGAACGCATCGCGTCCACCAACACCCTAATTAACCTTTAGTTTGCATATCGAATCGATAAAATGCCCCCTCCAAACCTTAATCGGAAAGTCGGCCCACGTACCATATTGACGTAGAGCGAAAGTTGCAAAAAACATCCCTAAAATGCCTTCTCTTGCATCTTCCCGACAGTAAACGCCCAGAGTCGGGGTTCTAACCCTACTGGCGTGGCCCTCAGGGGCGGCTCCTTAGTTTGTAGTACTAGCTAGATGGCTGTAGTCGTGCAGTATAGACTAACTGTATTAACTAAGAGGAAATAAATGAATAAACACCGCTGAACCCGTGACCACGATCAATGCAACTTGGTCGAAACGTAAGGAAAATATCAATAAAGGTTAGTCGCGTTAATACCTGTAAACAATGTTATATGAGCATATAGATCTTAATCGTGGCTCGTTTATCTAGTGGTAGCAAGTTCAATAATGAGGTTCTGAGTTGAAACCCAACCAAGAAGATATATTGAGATTTTTCTGTTAAGAAAAAATATCCGGCTTTACGTGCTCTCTGTAGCACGGAGATCACGTTAAACCGTATGTCCTGTACAAGACCTTTTTCCAATCATGGCGGCTCGTCATCCCGTTCATAGATTAATCCCAGTGATTTTATAACGAATCAGAATAACCAATTTAAACGTAAAACCCATGGCAGAGATCACGTGTGACCACGTTTTGAATAAGTTTTAATATAAGGCAGTATGTTTCTAATGGATTTTAAACTGTATCAGGAGCTCAAAATGTGGTAGAATGTATATTCCCACGCCTTATTATGAGTTAAGATCGTGACCTTGTAGTTTGCTGAGGTAGTATCCCATATTACGTCCTCTATTATGTCTATTCTTTCGGGGCTGATTTCCGAACATGACAACAGCTATCTGACTTGCAATTAATGACAATGGTTGTCCTGAGTCTGGATGTTCTTTTTATATTAATGAATGAATTGCACGTTTGTGATATATCCTGTAATTTAGGGATTTATTAACGCACTTTATACTATACACTAAATTTATCCTATTAATTACGTCCATGCATAGACTCACGCCTGTTTCCCAGAGAGGTAGGCAGAGACAACGGTTTCTATTTGTTACGATCATTGCACACCTCTATTGCTTTGTTTACTGTCATTATATCCTCTAACATACACGCCGGACTTCTGATCTGGCCTTCTTGAGAACTGCTCCGATTTGGTCAGAGAATGGGCTACGAGGTCTTCCTCTTCCGGTTGTACCATTGACACATGCCAGGTAAACTTTTATAAATCTTTCATCGATCCTTCCTAAATGTCCAAACTATCTCAGCATACCTTTTTCAATCTTTGTGACTACGTCCTCTTGCACACCACAACGCTCTCTTACTTCAGTATGTCGTATTCCAGACATACTTCTCAGAACTCTCATTTCTGATCCTACTAATATTATAAATGCGAAAGTTTGTGAGTATGGATGTGTGGATGTGTGGATGTTTGTTACTCTTTCACGTAAAAATATTGAACTGATTTCGATCAAACTTTGTAGTAATACCTATAGCATTTATATCTAAATAAAACATAGGCTAAAGAAATACGTGACATCTATAAAATACCATGCAAATTAAATGTTCCCGTGTTCACAATAAAACACAAACGATGTTAACAAAGGGCTACAGAAAATATAAAAGTAGTAATTGTTTCACAAGGCAAAATGAACGAGTCAATTTCAATAATCAACTCGGAGACCAACACACGCTACTTCGTACTTCTAGATTGTATCGAAGTAATTGTCGTTATACGCGATCGTTTGCATGAAATAATGCTTAATATCAATACCGTATGC
The DNA here is from genome assembly GCA_951640165.1 of Pseudoips prasinana. NCBI lineage: Eukaryota > Metazoa > Arthropoda > Insecta > Lepidoptera > Nolidae > Pseudoips > Pseudoips prasinana. The sequence continues at coordinate 15,990,232 of OX621244.1, forward strand.
ATTAAGTACATGTAAACTTGTATGGAACACTGCCAATAAACTTCGATACAGACCGTTTCAGTTCCGATAGTGTGCAATACTAGGGTGCATCGATGACTCTTTCCTATTGATTATGTTAATTTTATTATCGAAATTTTATTCGTCACGCTTACTAGCTCTTTTTTTCTGAACTATTCAATCGCATACTTTGGCAATATTAGCATACTGGTAGCCAATAAAAGCCATTTGCTTCGTATATTGCGGTGGTTTTGTATATACTACCAATAGCGAATAAGATTTGTAATGTAAGCTAGACTCAAGTTTTTGTTTAAAATGTTGAAAAGTTGCCCTTATTCCAACATATATAAATATTATATTTAATTTTATTTGTAGGTATGTAGTTTTTATTCGGTAGTTTCCTTTCCATTATGTGCGTATTAATAATGAATACAGAATTAAATTAGTCACTTTTTATTTAATGAATAAACCGTTTTATATTAACTTATTATATCTTATTATTACGAACTTTTATAAGAAGGCATTATGAATGGGTTTATGAAAATTCGTTTCAATCGAAAGTTGTTAGGTAGGATAATAATTACTTGATTCTTACTACAAGTTTCATCAAAAATTAAATTTTGGATACCGTGCAAGTTAGGTGTATCTTTCCTCGCCCAATCATGATCCCAAACAATTTTGATGTAATGTTTTTAATTTTTCTATAATTCTACCCTAGTTAGTTATAAAGTAACATTTTCGTTAGATATATCGTAGATTTTATAATTACAATGTAACATACGATATGATTCAAGGAACAGTCATCTATGAATATTTGCAAGGGTACTAGCAAAATTTTGATTTGAGAATTTCCTTTACCGCGAACGTTGTAGTTAAATTTACGATCATGTTTACCTTACCGGGATGTAAGTTTGTTTATCATAGAAAATCGAAGGGAATCGTGCATCCCCAGGCAATGAAAGCGGATAATTTTGTTTGTGGTATACAAACAGGCGATTAAACTTGAACGTTAAATGAATTTCTGTTAAGTAGTAAGTTAATAAAATATACGACTTTTACCTTATTGTTTGCTATCCATATAAATTTTTATTAAACAATTTTATACAGTTTGTTTTAGGTTGAAGTTTGTAGTCACTGTTGTTTTAAAGAATTATCTTTCGGCCATCTTTGTTTATGACTAACAGGTAGGAAGCCAACTACTTCCATTCCAGTTACATACGAGTAGTTTTGTTGCTCTTGGAATGTTCTCAACTGAATCCAATCATTTTAAATAGAGTTTCTGTAAAACAAAATTATATCTTTATTAACTAATTATAGTAATATATGGTATCCAGCGGCCAAACTCACCGTTGTATCGAAGCTAACGTGGCAATGATGAAGATAAATTTACACTTATGTCACGGGCTAAACCGACGTTAATTTTGAACGTAGTTGCGTGTTGCCCGCTCCTTAATCTATGCTCCATTAACAGCCACCATTAATCATAGTTTTAATAACAATTTAACCCCAAGTAGATTAATATATCTTCATTTATTCACATTTCGAGCGCGGCGAGTTGAACTTATCAAACTTTTATCATTTAAATTTCACTGAACTGGTTATATAGAAAATCGAAGCCGCAACAAATGCTTTCATTATACTTGTACGTGTTGCGTCTATTATAATGAATTCAAGTGCAACTGTTACAAATGTAGAATTCGGCTTTTGTTGTTTGCCCATTGTGTACAATTAAAGTTGGAAAGATGTAATAATCTCAAATGTCTCTTTGTGTTTTTTAACTGTATAGAGACACATGCGGGGTCATAATAAATAATAAGTGCGGTGCTGCTGCGCGAACATTTATGCCTCACAATGAATTGAATGTCAAGTTTAAACGTAGGGTTGTACCAAACTTAGTTAAGCGTGTGTCGTGTGCGCAACGATGACTAAAATTCGGGGTGTACCATTATTTATTACAGTATAATATTTTGCTCAGTCCACCATTTATGGAACGTTATTTTTTATGAATTATTTTTTATTAACGACCATAACGGGTCATTATATTGCATTGAAATGATGGGGTTGTGTAATTCATTACGTCTGTTTGTTATTCTCACGGTTATGTTTACTTTATGAGAACAAAGTGAGAGAGTTATCGTCGGATGTTAATAGCATAAATTTAATATTTCTCATAATGTTCAGTAATACTATTTTTAGAAGGCGTTGAGATCTAAACTCTCGTCACAATTATTTAATATTAAATTTGAATAGTCATCCCTAAAGAATGAGAGCATAAGAAAGACGATGCATAAGAAATTGGAGATAAGTTCAAAAAAATCTCGCTACAATCGTAGCAGCTATTGTAGCCCATAATCATTGATATCAATACCCACAATGTTAAAAAGAGCATGTGTCTAAAGAAGCATAGATACACCTCAGTTACCCAGATTCCATCAGATGACACTACTACTAAGATATATTGAGTTGGGTGTTTTGACAGGCGTTGAATAGCTTGCACACCCATGCTAGATGTCCAAAAGAGAACATAGTCGGACGGGATATACTAGACTAGCACAACACAAAGCCCGTGCATTTGCGGAACGTTCCAGACAGAGTGTCGTCCATCGCTGCGTTAGTGAATCTCTTGACCTCTTTCTTGTGCAAAAATGGTACGAGTCTTTGGTAATGACATTCCTTATCGCATAGCTACTCGGCAAGTTATAATAATAATAATACAAAAAAAAGGTAGATTTTCTCTTTGTTATTGATTTTAATGGTAAGGTAAGGTACGGTAAATATATGAAATCCATGGAATGATGTCTTAATCTAAACATTTTGATATGGCTGAAATAGGTTTTTTAAGACACGTAGAGCAGAGCGTTTTTCTATCTTTGGGGATAGGGGACGTACTCCACCTTATACAATACACTCCAGCATTACCCTGTTGATGTTTTGTGTGAGCAAGGTTGGCAGAGCTCATTAGTGAAGGGTGAAGAGTCGACATTCAGATGCCGTGTGTGTTCCAAGCCAAGATTGTTGACTAAATAAGACCAGAAATTATATAATCATAAGATGTAGGTAGAACTAATCTTTGGTCTGCTGTGGGGCTGACGGCGAAGAATATCACCACCCCATCTCATCCCGTGGGGGACGTAGAACCCGAGGGAATATCTACAAGAGAGAACGGGCAGCAGCGTCTCTCTGTGACCATTTACCAAGAATTACCTCACAACTCCATTGAGGAAATCTTTTGAGGAGGCCTTTGTCCGTCAGTGGACGTTACCCTATTGACATAATGATGATCATGATTACTAATGCTTAAAGAGTTCACTATCCACATACGTATACGTTTTTATTATATAGTTACACGTTTAAGTGCAAACATGCTATAAGAAATTGGAAATGTTGAAATCACCAAATTACAGCTGTCGAAAACAACAAACGAGGCTCAGTTGCTATTATTTTACCTTCACACACTCAACATACGCAAGTCCTATAATTATAACGCCAAACAAAATACATATAAGTAGTACCAGCACATAATTAGCTAACGATCACAAGCCCCGCTGCTTTAATCGCACTCAATAATGTAACAGTAAATTGGCTGAACAACCTCACGAAGCAAATTACTAGTTTAAAATTACCACAATTTGTATGGGAGGGGAAATATCACAGCATGTTAATCGATTGTATCGAAATATTTCGAATAGCCAAAACGTCTCCTGGGGTTCACGCGCATAGCCCATGCCCTAAATTATAGGTTTCGCCCTAAGCTATTCAGCTAAATGTAACTATATTCGCTAATAAGCCGTCCGATTGTCGAATTGAATTCCAACAATCGATTTCGCCATATGCTGAGAATAGGTACCCCGCGGGAGTTTGTTCAATGTTCACTAGATTTTTGTTCGAAACTCCCGAGTTGAGGAGAGATTATTTATACAAACTGTTATGTATAACTTTTATACGTTCAATATCGAGTTTTGTAACAACTTCCTTCATAAACCGATGGTAATTATAAATTGAGAAAGTTTGAAGAGTGAAATGTTCAGAATTAAACTACTTGAATTGACTGAATATCATCTTATATCGTAGCAGGCAATATTCAGAGATATAAATTGCTATCATCAACGTTTTGTTTAATTTATTTCCTGGGAATAAAATTTGAGGTATAAAAAATAATAGCCTCTATTAATATTAGAGCGTTTGAAATGTATGTATCTCAACTCCTATTTGTAACGACAGTAAAAAATGTTAAGTGCCTCGCTCTTTTCTATCTACAAATGAGAATGTATATCCACATACAATGAAAATCAAGCATGTAATACAAGCAAAACATGTACTTAAGTACTATTATCTCCACGCTAAGGTTCTAATGTCTTACTTCCTCCCAAATATCTCAATTGTAGAGTTTCATTAAACCCCAGTTTTGCAGTTACGCACACAATTGCTGTGACGTGATTGCGTTAATATGATGTTAGTACGTATGTGTGCATTGAAGTAGGTATGTGTGTGTGGTGTACGGCCCCACGCACAACGGGCACCCCTCGCGTTTCATTAAATACGTTTCCGCATATCACGCACTATGTCATTTCCTTTTGTAGGCACGTGCAGGCTAGACTATCGATATCGATAACTACTTATTTCAACGGTTTGTGCACTGACTCATTATTATGAAAAAATACATTCAAGGACGTTAAGAACTAAGGTTTTCCGAACAAAAGTTTGGTTACCGAAGTTGCTGTGTTTAATTATTTACTGGGATGTCTCGTAGGTAATTACCTAATAGTCATCAAAGTACGGTTGATTTTTATCTCAATGCTACCATCTTTAAAGACCCCAAAATGCACCCTGCTAATTACCTTCTTGTGCAAATTTTAAGTGTCATTTGAGTGTCGTTAATTTTACAGCACTATTTGGCGGAACGCCAACTACTGCCGCAAAACGAGATTCCGAGTACCTACTCACTTGGGTCTGATACTTCCAATATCTTCTAACTGGCATAATAAACGTGGTCTATTTATAACTTTGTTTACGTTAAATTCTTAAGTTAAACAAAGCTATAAAGACCCAAAGGAAACTTTTGGGATAGCCGGAATAGCATCAATCTCAACAAATGACTCGTGTAAGCAAATTCGTAAGACGCAATTAGTTCCGTATCAGATTTTAGCAATATCGATGCGTGTTTGTATATATTATTATTTATTATTGTGACAATGAGTGTATACAATAATAGAGATGTGGGATGGACATTGTCAAATAAAATTATATTTGATGTACAGACGCCAACACACCACACACAGCTACCTCAATCTGTCAAATTTCTTTTATAGAAATTCAACTTTATCACAAAAGCATAAGGTTCACTTCCAATTGGGGAAATTTGACAGATTGCTTGATGTGCTGGTGTCTGTACATATGTACAGGATAAACCTTTCATTTCATTTGGTCATTTGTTTTCTACCATTCCTTGTTCCTATATTTATCAAAAGCTGACATATAATAGCCGGCAATGAGAGGGGATGGGCTGGCTATAGTTAAACAACCAGTGCGGGTTGGCACACATAACAAGCCATCGAGATCATTTGGTCTAGTGGTTAGTGACGCTGACTGCTAAGCCAGAGGCCGTGGCTTCGATTCCCACTTGAGCAAATCTTTGTGTTTTGAACACGATTATTTGTTCTGTATCTAAGTGAAATTGAAATTAAATTTAGAAATATATAAGTATGTGTAATCAGTCTGGTTATCATAGTACAGACTCTGCCTAGTTTTCTGACCAGATGGCAGTGTGTTAGTTGTCCCAAGATATTTATTTTGGAGAACTCTCTGGCGTGAAGTTTTCCTTACGAGGTTTTCCTTCTTTGTTTTAAGCATAAATAATTATGTTCTTATACGCACAGATGGACCGATGATCTTGTGTGGGTCGCTGGAAACCTCTGGATGTGTTCATCACATGAGTTCGAAAATCAGTGATTTGCGCGTTGGATTTGAAATAGAGACCATTAACTCCACAGTCCAACGATCTCACCACTTGATCAACTACTTGATCAATTTGATAATAAAAAAAATAGAATAACGGTAACCCTATGCATACTATTATCGATAAACAAACTTCATACAGCCCTCACGTATAATGCATGGGAAGCTATTTGCGGATTCAATCAAATCCTCAGAATGGTAATATTATTGGCTCGAAACATTTATTTGCCGTCAGAGTTAATTCGTTTCGACCAACTTTGTTAATGAAAATCAAACGTCAAACTTTAGTTATCGGTACGAGTACGTATTGGAACATAGCGTGCTACCCACGTTCATTCATTAGTAAATCAGTGGGATATTTGCTAAAACACTTCGGAAGCATGTGTGAAAATGATTGAACATAGACTATAAGGTTAAGTTAGCTACCTAGCTGGAAGCGTTGGTTCTACTGAAAAGTCCAATGGTAAACTAGTGAAATTTTTCTACTCACTACTCTTACTCTGTCTTATGGAATAGTAGGTCTAGTGGGACTTCTTATTCCCACTTAGGGTAACTAAATTTGATCAATTTACTCCTCCTGTTCCTTTATGATTAAATACATTGCGGGATCCAAGATAGCTGTAGCGAGTCCCCGAACTGTGCCTGAGCCTTACTACTCAGTATTATTTCATTGTTCGCCACTGATGATGGTCTTGCCTTACAAGTGTCGCAGTGGCGGCTAAGAGAGACAAATTTACTTATAATAATTTTGATTAAAGTATAGTAAATCTATGTATACCAAAAGTACAATTACAATTCGTATGCAATATTATTTAACCGACTTCAAAAGGAGGAGGTTCTCAAGTTCACCGGGTTTTTTTTATGTATGTTTATATAAATAGAGTTTTCCCGTCTACACGCAATATATTGCGTGTAGATGCGCTGTAGCTGTAGCTTTAATGTAATTATAAGATCATGCTCAGAGACACTTTTAAGGCAGGCCCATAAATCCAACTAAATATACGCCCCTATCTGACATATACAGCATATGTTCGAGATGTATAAAATTTTAATAGTTATTGTTATTCAACTGCTACTGATAGAAATATCCTTCAAAAATCATAAATCAAATAATTTATAGTTAAGGAAGTTTGTTAATTTTATTTACACAGTTTCATTTCCTTAACTAGATACCACTGTCTGAAAATAAACTTGAAATACGCATGTAATAAAGCACCTTTAATAATTTATGTCCGTTTAACTGACTCCTGTATACTGTTTGAATTACTTCTGGATCCAGTTCGTTGTCTATTATTATTATTTTAACGCCCTTGTAAACACGCGGCTTGAGAAATATTTGGCTCAAACTTACGATAAAAAATGAGATTTGAATGATGCTTACAATCGTGTTTAAATAAGTTGTTTGGTGACAGCAAAAAATCGAGTCCCGGGAGTATATTTGCCAGAGAACGGGCAGCAGCGTCTTTCTGAGGACCTGCTAATGATCATCATACTGAGATGATGCACAGCATCTACCAAGCGTGGTGGTCATTGTATATCCCCCAATTGATACCATGGGGAAGTCTTTTTTTCCTGGAGTGGGTCTTTTGGTTGACATTGTGAAGGATAAGTTTTAATACCTATGCGTTTTTAACTCACGATATCGAAATACATTAACAGTTACAACTAAGACGTTAGTTAATTAGATGCTTGGCAGACTATTAGATGTATTAGTTTTAAAGCCGTGGTGAGTAATATTTTTTTTTTTATTTATCATCCAAATTCAATTAGAGAACGTAAAAACATAGAAATTAAAAAAAAATTGAGTAAAGTTCTCTTAAACTCTTATCTTTAATATAATAATAATTTAATACTTAAGTTTTAGTATTTCAATTAAAGTAATATTGTGGAGCCAATTTTATTAGATCCAGGGTAGTAATCTGAATTGTAAATAAAACACAGTAATCAGTAGTACACAGCAGACTTATTTGTTATTTGTCTACCTAAAATAAAAGAGTCACCTACATCAAGCTTTAACTGGCTAATTGAAGTACCTATTAGGTTATTTTATTTAAATAAAATCTACATAAAATTGAATTTCCTTCGAAACTGGGACAAATTGTGATTGAGTCATTTAATCGGATTTCAATTTTCATTAACAATCGGCAAATTCGTTCCCACTATAATTCCCGTTTCTGGCACAAAGGTAAATTACGTAAAAGGAAGAAATCTCATTGTCAGGTTTATTAGCGCAATCAAGCGTTTGTAACAATTACTAACGAAAGAATTTTGCAAAAATATGTTACGTTATAAGACAGCACGTATGAGGCCACAGTAGGACACTTAAAAGTATCTGTTATAAGTACATTTTCCGATGACCGTCTTACTACACACACGCTGTTGATATCCGACGTGACTGTAGTCTTGAGTTCAAGAGAATTCCTACCGGCAACAAAGATTCTTTCGCACAAATTGTAAAAGAAACACCAATTGTGAGAAGAGAACAAAGCCACACAACTAACGAAATTAAATCTACTTTAATCCATACGCGTAAGATTCTAAATCACTTGTCAGTTTTCTATTTGGTAAATCGTCTAATCTTACGTCTGCTTGAGAGTACGCCAAAAGTCTATTGAAAAGGACAACTATTGAATTTTAAGCTAAATTACAGAAACTAAGTTTCGTAGATATCTACTGGAAAATTTCTAGCATTAGGTAACTTAAATCTAGAATCATGTTTTGGGAAGATAAATAACATTTAGACTTAATACATGGGAAGCCAATCACGACTCAATGTCTGTAAGGATTTGAGTAAAATTTGCAAATGTAGGAATCAGACAACAATCATTACGCCATATCTGATATAAGGGTAACTACTGCTCGCATGAATAAATAAACCCGATTAAATCGATGTCACTGGCTAAAGCTTAAATAAACTCGATTAAACCGATGTCACTGGCTAAAGCTTAAATAAACTCGATTAAATCGATGTCACTGGCTAAAGCTTAAATAAGAAATGTTGTCTGTCAGTGGTGAGTTTGAGTTCTAATATCATCTTATAAAATATACTTTACTCTATACCGGTTTCTACAACTTGTGTGAATGAAGGAATAGAATACTTGTGTATGTGGATACGCACCTGCATTATAATGTGTCCTACGTAGTTGACAAGTCTCCATTGTGATGCGCGGCTACAGTCGAAATTCGGGCTGAAGCTGCCGAGCTTCTTTGGCGCGGGTTAGTACTTCACCTTACAGAAGACATTCCTTAATAATAACATTAATAATTTTAATGTTGTGTTTTTTGTAAGGTCGCCAGAGCTCATTGTGGTGGGGGAAGGTTCAGCAACACTTGTTTGCTGACTCTTAAAGGCCGGCAACGCACACATGACACCTCTGGTGTTGCGAGTGTCCATGGGTGGCGGTGATCACTTACCATCAAGCAAGGTCACCACCTTGCTAGTTTGTCGCCCGCTAATATAAAAAAAAAATTGCTACTCGCTGTGCCTCGTGGTTTTACCCGCGTTAAGCTTTATAAATTATAGCCTATGTGTTATACGGATATTATAAGCTATATTACTACAAAGTTTCATCAAAATCAGTTTGGTAGATTTTGCGTGAAGAAGTAACAAACATACACACTCCCACACTCACAAACCTTCGCTTTTATAATATTAGTGTGATGCGGCTTAAATCCTCGTTTAGCTTTATAATTTAGCGTAGCAATACTATCAAATTAAAGCAAGAAAATCACGGAGTATAATATGAGCATATATTTTTTCAAAGACTGCGCCCGCTGTACCTAAATATAATCTTTACAAAGATGTAATTCAAGGACACAAGGTACCCACCCAGACAACAATTTATGTGTCCTTAGTTGTTTTGTAAGGGAATCGAACCCAGGTACCGAGGGCACCAAGGCACAGAATAAAAAGTACAAGGTAGTAATGATATGACCATCTTAAACCACTGCGACACAGGTTCAGTAAAAATTATAATGCAATTTATATTCCGTTTATTATATAATAAATTTTCACTATTTGCGTGATAAACAACCCACATTTAAAACGTACATACTGGGCGCTGGCTTACGCATTAGTTTTATTTTGTAATATTCCAGAAACTCCGCAGTCACCTTTCGACGTGTAAAATTAGGGTTGTAAACAATACTATATAGTATACATACGTCACAAAACCGGTATCAGTTACCATAGCGATGACACACGCCCAAACAACATTATCATCCCTATATCTAAACGTTGTTGCGTATTAAAATCACTAGTGAGGGTTTGGAATTTTACAATACATTTATCTGTTCACTAAATTGGTTACCATACAGATTTTAGGGAATTGTTTAAAATTGTGTTCCCAGGCCGTTTGATTAGAATGGGCTGGTCGGAAAGCTATTCACTCCCCCGTTTGGAAACCCTATTTCGACATTTTCGACCGTGTGAGGATTATGTATCGTTCGGCGCGTTTAATACGTAATTACAATTTCGCTAAATGATTTTTCGTTGGTTGGTTTGTGGGTATTTGATTGAACTAGTCTGTATTGAAATTGGGAATGAAATTAATTGGAGTGGTCAGTTTGTTGTAAATGAGTTTGAGGAATCATAGACAGTGTTGTGACAATGTTTCACTTGATTCTACGCTTTAAGTGAACAAAAAATATAAATATAGGTTACACATTCTATTGACGGGCTTGTTGGCGCGGTTGGCAAATGCTTGCTTTTCACGCCGGAGGTCGTTGGTACGATTCTGGGATTATTGAGCAAATTACATGCACACAAATTTCTGTCCTGGACCCACCCAGGACAGAAATTTGAGTGCATGTACATGTCTGTTTGTAATTATCTGGGTGTAATTATCTATACAACATGTAACGTAATTAATGCTACACACTCTCAGACACCCCAATTGGAATATTATGTTGTAATCATAATACATACACTGAATTTTTAATTTAACATCCATTGTTATTTACTAAATTAGTTTCTTGGAATAAAGTTTATCCTTCTTTAAGATGTATTGAATGATGGAATTTGTATGAATACAAATAAATTGCGATTTTAAAAGTCTTATTACTTTGATTTACGGTCCATTTCAATTCGTTTTGACTGTACAGAGTTAATGTGACAATAATTTCCTTAGTTTTAATTATTTTGGAATAAGAAATCACCTATATTAAAAATGATATAAATCAATTTGGTAAACGATTCTGAAAAAGCTATTTTCAGGATGTGAGTTAATTAAGTTACATGTTGTATAAGTACGTATTTACAAAAGAAAAGTAATATATGTAGTGGATCAGTTATCTGATTTCCATAGTACAAGCTCTGCTAGTTTGGGATGTCCCAGGATATTATTATTATGTGTTATTCTAAACATTTTAGGTCATCGGATAGTTATAAAAATGCTTTAGATAAAGCACTATATAGATTTATTGGATTAATAGTTTACCGAAACAGCTCACGTGTATTTTATTTTTAACTGGCTTCAAAAACTGACTATCGGTACGAAGGTTGCCGGGTCGGCTAGTAAAATTATTAATAAAAGGATGTACATGCTCTGACATACATAGAAATAGAAGGAAGAGAAAGAATCTGTGCTAAATATTTTGCATATTATGATTAACTGAGATCTATCGATATTTGTATATTCGATCCGAGACAATATTTACTGGGTTGCGTTGCGGAAGCACTAACGGAATTCTAAGAATGCTTGCTGGGAAAATGGATAACCCATTGCTTTAGTATTAAATGCGGCCGTACTTTCGACACTATGTTCAAACCCTGCTAATATAATGATAAACAAGTTTTATCTTTATTTTATCTGTGCTTACATTTTCGCTTTCATATTATTATGGGCAATTTATTCTTAGATATTCTCTATTTCAAAGATATACATATAGTTAAAACAAGTATAAAAAAGTTATTTACAATTCCATTCAATAATTTAATACCACCAATTTAATTTATTTCGTTTATAAATATCTATATTATCCAATTTATAAGTTATATTAGAATTTTTATATATTAGGAAATTAATATAATAATAAGAAAGCAAAGAATTAATTTGGATTACATAATTCATAAATTGGATGTCACATATACTAATATAAAAAATACATTAATTGTTGTTTTAATTACGTTAATCATACAAATATATATTACTTGTATTTTATTGAAATAAAGTATTTAATGTATTTGTCGGCACAGGGGTGCCTTCGTCAGGATTGGCCATGATTGTTCAGGTGGGCGCATAGGCGAAGAAAAAGGTAAAAGTCCAAAATCGATTATACAACCACGTTACTTCACAAACAATTCTAATTACACTTCAGTTTTCACTTCAGTTTCATATTAATACACTACATTTAAAATATGACCATTTTAAAGTAAAAGTGTCGAAAGAGTCTTTTACTTTTGGAATTAATCAATCGAAATCACAATTAGCAATAATTATCGTATGATTACGCGGAACAAAAGCGATCCGTGGAAAATGTGGGGGGCTCACAACGGCCATTACAGATTGAATGCATCCAACATGGCCGCGCCAACCATGGACACGAGTTCCGCTAGAAATGATATCTGTCAAATCTAGTTCCGACATAATCCGGTAGGTGACATCTCGAATGCGCCGTCATATTTATGACTTAAGCAACTGAGCTTCACTCGTTACGGTCACAGTCATTACTTCAATAGGTTTTTGCTGTTAACAGTTTGCAAAAAAATACTGCAGACCAACGCAACGTGCAAATTATCACCACGTAATAATTTTCAGCGTGCATTATCCTCAGGACTTGAATAATTCAAATTATGTACTTCATTGCACTGCTTCTGACAAATAGAAGCACATTTATTCCTAATGGATTACGTATGAATTTCTATTTGAATAGTTAAAATATATTTTATTATTGGTTTCTTTTTCTTTTTGTATTTATTGCAATCATATACAATGGTGTTACTATTAGGACATGGCATTAAATAATAAATTACAATTTCAATAGGCATGCAATTTTCAAATAGGAAGGTTTGTCTAAACATTATAAAAATATGTGTTGAATTATATTTTAGATTATTATATATATATATATATATATATATATCCATCTATAATTTTAAAAACATGCATTGTTAAGCATATTTATTTATTTTATAATATATTATAAAATAAATAAAAAACAATGTAAAAAAAAATATGTGTCAAACTGTCACAAATCAATGATATTATATAATTATACACGAAAGGTATCATTTGAAAAAAGTGCTACATAACAAAACCAAAAACAAATTACATTATTATATTATTATATGAATCTTGTACACAGGTCATGGTAGTTGGTAGTTCTAGGATGATATCTAGGGTTTCGTGGTCACAACTACCACAGCTTAATTTCGATGGCAATATAATTCCCTTAACCGATAACGTCAAGAATCTTGGTATTTTCTTCGACCGCTGCCTATCCTGGGATATGCAAATGAAGAACGTTAGTCGTAGATTGTACGCTTCCTTTGGATCTCTACGTAGATTTATAAATTTTTTACCTATTACCACCAAAACTGCCCTCGCACAATCGCTTCTTCTTCCAATACTAGATTATGCAGATGTCAGCTATCTTGATCTCACTGAGGCCCAGCTTGATAAACTTGAGCGTCTCCAGAACGTCTGTATAAGATTCATATTTGGGCTCCGTAAATATGATCATGTTTCCGAATTTCGTACTAAGCTCAAGTGGCTCCCTATACGCCTTCGCCGGAATGCTCATACTCTTACACTTCTCTACAACATTATATTTGATCCAACCGCTCCCTCTTATCTCAAAAATCGCTTTTCATTCCTACATGAGATTACTGAGATCGTCAGAAAATCTCAAGTTAAAAATGCCAGCGCATTCTACTCATTTTCTAGACAAATCTTTTTCCATACAAAGTGTTCGATTGTGGAATGCACTGCCTTTAGTAGTCAGACGTGCACAAAGTTTGCAAGAATTCCAAAGACTTGTCAAGAATCACTATCTGTCACTACAAGACTCACAACACAATTAGAAACATAATATGTTATATGTATTTATTATTTGTAAAATGTTTATATTTTCTTATCATTTATTTCTTTATTAATTGTACCCATAGGTACTATTTGTAATGTACTTGTACACCGACAACTGCCCCTCTCAATAACTCCATTCTCCAATTTTACTTTGGTTGTCTGGAAGAGATCACATTTTGTGATAAGACTGCCCATTGTATACTGTTAAGGTTTTAATTGTTTTTTATTTTGTTATTTCTTTGGTGTACAATAAAGAGTTTATCTATCTATCTATCTTGTAGCACTGCGCATTAATAATGTTACAACCGCCATAAACGACGGTAACCACTTATCGTAAGTACGTATGATTGTTTTTCGTCTTGTTAGAAAATCCTATTCTACTAATACTTAGAAAGGTAAAGATATCCCACACGTTTTAGTTATCAGTGTGAAACTGCTTAAATTGCATACACAGATACTTTACAGATATAGCAGCTGGACAATCGTACAATTCTGTAATGTATGATATGTTATCCCTGTGCAATAAAGAGCGATCTTGTATAGATTTATTAAGATGCTTACGACACATTGTTCTCATAAATAACAGATCATAAAACCTCATTATAGTATGTTTAATATTTTTTATCAATTTAAAAAAGAAATGACAGTCGCACTATTCTGTAATGTATAATGTTATCCTTGTGTAATAAAGAGCAAACTTGTTTCGATTTATTAACATGCTTACGACGCATTGCTCCCATAAATAACAGATCATAAAAACTCACTATAATATGCTTCATAGGTTTTGTCAATTTAAAAAAAAAACAAATATCTGTTTAATAATGTTGTAAATTTTTCAATATAGAACGTTTCTAAAATTGTGTACTTCATAAAACATTAACATATCATCTTAGGCTGTTTAAAATGAAATTTAAATTATACTAATATACTTAAAGCTTAATATATGGAGCAATAACTCGTTCCTTAATAAGATGTAACATTTGTACGATAATAAGGAATTAATTCAGATGTTTGAATTGCTTTAAATCTCATTTTATGAGCAATAAAATACGCTTTGATAATTAATAAACTTTATAACCTATGGATGTAGGTATAACAATGTAGAATGGAAAACTTATTGAAAGGTGTTATGGGGTACAAGATGAATGACCGCAGCACATTTATTTAGGTACATTGTGGCTACGGCTTGTTACGAAATACTTATCTTTCTGATTCTCTACAACGTTCAACTAATCGCCACGCTCGCAGTCATAGACACATATTAATTTTTCTGTGTTTTTATTTTGCACTAGGAAATTAATGCCTGTACGTGGTGTACTTTACAAAAAATATAATCTAATAGACAGACACAAATTACATCCAGATTCAGAACTACTATTTATGGCTCACACAAATAGTTGTCCTGCGCGGGAATCGAACCCGGGACCCGAAACGGCGAGGTGACTATCTTAGCCGTTGTGCCACACGTGTAGTCCATGTCACGCTAACTAAGTTGCCACTCGGAGAAATTCGGCTACGGCAGCCAGTCTCAACGAAGACTTGCCATCCACGTGAAACACATCTTATCCAACTGCGGAATAGCAAGCAAAGCGTTCATGAGCACCTACACCTTTTGTAATACTCTCCCAGGAATACAATTCTGCCACTTGACCTACAATCGCTAGAGTATTTGAAGCCTTAGCCGTAGTTAACTATGTATAATAAATTCAAAAATGAAAATTCAAAAGTCTATTATTCCATTAAAATATTACATTTGTGTGGTATCGTCAAATTTTTTTCCTACCGCGCAGTGCATGGTGTGGCAGCTATTAAAAAACACTGCCAGAAAACTCAGTAGGAATCTTTTATTTAATATTTATTTCTTAATATAAAATCACATTGTACTTAAATGTGTCAAGTAAAGATCTGTTATGGTTTGACCTGATATTACAAGTAAAAGTTGTTATATAAATTAAATTAATATTCGTTAAATTAATCATTTCGTTTAGCTCATTCCTTACCTTACGTTGAAACTGATCATAAAAAGTTGGGACTTGTTTTATTGCTTCATGATTCGAATCCGTTCAAGGCGTCAGATGCTAATTGGGACGAGTCGACGACCACCAAAGAAGATCATCTTAATTCCAAATTGGGGCCATATTAATTCGTTTGACATTAATTTGTTAGAAAAATAAATCAGTATGAACATACCTGTCACTTCACGTCGTTGTTGCATTAACTATTTGAAAACTAATAATACGTGTAGTTTTTTTAGAAATTAATCAAAGCAAGTGAGCCCATATCGACATATTCTTAATTTTTAAAGAACACAACAAATAAATGATGATTATGATTATTAACTCGTAACTAAAATCTAAAAAGCTATACGACATGGAATTTAATAGGACCTTGTACAATTGGTTAAGTGACAGATGGTTTTATTGATTTTATTATTTTTTATTAATCAATTTATTTCAGATTTAAATAATCCATAAAAAAAAATTAAATTCACAATACAATAACATAAAATACCAATAAATAAATTAAATCATGTACAATTGCGTTAGTAAAATCTTATAACCTATGTTAGTCAACACCCATCGTAAGACGCATCCATTTGTGTTGGATTGGGCAATCCGTACGAGTAACAATCATCTGCAGGATACTGTTACTACTACCTCTCACACGTTGTAGTAAGATGGCTATTTTCTTGCGTATAATTGCAAAAAAGCCGCATCAGCACCCTGAAGATGTTGTTGTATTGGATACGCAGAGCACTAGCAGCCCGACGAGTGTAATTAACCCATAAGCTACTCGAGTCATAGGCTTGGCAATACGCCTTAAAAATATTTATTTTAACTTCCCTCGAACATCGAGCAAACCTTCTTGCGAGCATATTAGGTACCCCTACCTGCACGTGCTCTGCGTACCTCCTCTATGTCAGCGTCATCTTGCAAATGCTCTGTCACAATGGACCCCAGATACATAAAGCTGCTCACCACCCTCAGCGCCGCACCATTAAGCATAATAGGCGGAACACGCACTAGAGCCTGCTTTCCACTCTTGAAAACGAGCACTTCACTTTTCTTTGAGTTATACTTCAGTCCATGTTCCGCCGCATACGCCTCACAGATTGACACCAGTTTACGTACTGCACCCACCGTCGGTCCCAGCAGTACCATGTTGTCTGCGTAACTTATATTATTTACAGAAACTCCGTCTATAAAACAAAACAATGTACATGAGTACTGCTGAGCTCTTCGATGAGGACGTTAACTTACAGGTTGAAAAACAGAGGAGAGGTAATACCCCCCTGCCTCACGCCACACGCCATACCATATGCATCAGATAGTGCATCTGCTCATCTCACCCGGTTTCGATGACAACCGTACCAGTGGCGCAACACGGAGATGACTTCAGTCAGCAAGCTTCCAGTTTGACCCATAGTCTATGATACAAAACCGTATCAAATGCTTTGGACAGGTCCAGAAAACATGCGTACACCGGCGTCCTCCTCTCCGTGTAGTACCTGACAGCTTGCTTAAAGCACAGGATCGCGCTCTCTGTTGACAACCCATTCCTGACTCCAAATTGGGCAACATTCAGCTTTATATGTTGCATGAGAATGTTTTTAAGCAAGCTCTCAAGCACCTTAGCTATTATTGTCGCCAGTGAGACGGGCCGATAGTTACCTTTATCTGACACATCTCCCGTCTTGCTCTTAACAATTGGCACAACTAGCATCTTAAGTTTGCTGGTGCTCACCTGCCGCGCTTACTTGCCATGTTCTATAACCTGTGTTTATGACACGGCTACTTACCTGAAGAACTGATGAGAACTATAAGTTGCATAGCACGGTCTATTGTCCGTTGAAGCAGTAAAAATAAACGTCATAATAAAAAAAGTTTTAAATATTACTAAGATTATGTTCCTCATTCATTTTATCGTTATATCTCACTTTAAGATGACAAATTATGACGATCGTTTCGAAAATAACTGTCCTATTACAAATTACGTCATAATTCTGAAGAAATATGAATACCGGTTCGCGCCCATTTGACGAGGCAATAAAATTAAAATAGTATTTTGGAACAAGGAGGACTTTTGGTATTTTAATAATAATGTCATTAACAGACTTAAAGTAGGAGAGGGGTAGAGATCCGATTGTGTTAGACGGCTGTAGCCTTCGCTCTCCTCTATAGTCTGGTGACGCAGTAAAAACATCCTAGGCTAACTGTAAACGTCGAATTAAAAAAAGATCCAATTAATGACATTTTTCTTTATGTATGTCTCTTTGTTATTTGTAGACAGAGTTTGATGTATTATTTTTACCCAGCCTCATATGAAACAAAATTTATATCAGTCTCGTATAAATTTTGTTTCAATCAATAATAATAATAATATCTAGGGACAATGTCACACAGATCATTCTAGCCCCAAACTAAGCAAAGCTTGTACTATGAGTACCAGGCGACGATATACATACTCATATAGATAGATAAATACTTATATACATAGAAAACATCCATGACTCAGAAACAAATGTTCGTGCTCATCACACAAATATTTGCACTTACCGGGATTCGAACCCAGGACCACCAGCTTCGTAGGCAGAAGCACTACCAACTAGGCTACGGTGACCGTAACAATTATTAAGAGATGTTGAAGTCAGTTGTAAATACTGACTTCAGCATTTCTAATTCTAAGATTATAAGAGCAAATGTAAAAATAACGTTACTGGATTTCTCCGTTTATTGAAGATCTATACATATTGTTCATTGTGGGAAACGAATTTACATGTCAGTTTCATTAAATTGATAACTGAAAATTATTGAAAAAACAGTCATTTAGCAACAAAAACTCAACATGGGCATGATCACAATTGAACATGTAGAATATCATGTTGATTTTCATTATCATTACTTACTGGCTTATTGAATGGGAAGTGGTTACCAGTATCAGAGTTGTTCAAACCGCCGTAGGTCTCTGACATAGCTTAACTACTGCTGTATAATGACTACAACCGGGACCAATAGCTTAACGTGCCGTCCGAAGCACGGAGACGCTCAGAAATTAAACCACTTTGACGGTCACCCATCTATGGACTGACCGCGAGCCTAGTTGCTTAACCTCGCCGATCGCTTACGGACAAGTGAGAGCATCTAGTTATGATTATTAATAATAATAATTTATAATAAAGTGAAGTTATATTTATTTAATTATGTCAAAAAATCCAAAAAGTCATATGTACCTCTATAGAATGTGTGGTTGACAAGTCATCGTTTCAGGCGGGTCATGAGTATCTTGGGGACATGGTTATGTCATTTGGCAATTTAGCATTTACTATTACTACTTTTTATTTTGTTTTTTAGTATTTATTGTTATAGCGGCAACAGAAATACATCATGTGTGAACATTTCAACTGTCTAACTATCACGATTCATGGGATTCACCCTGGTGACAGACAGACAAACAGACGGACAGCGAAGTCTTAATAATAGGGTCCCGCTTTAACCTTTGAGTATGGAACCCTAAAAACGTCCGACCACTTATTGTGCCTTCAAAAGCACGGAGTCGCTCACAGAGCTAGCAAACCATTTTGGTGGTAACTGAACTATAAACCAACTGAGTGCTCAGTACTTAACCTCTTATATCACGATCACCGTAGCCTAGCTGGTAGTGGTCCTGCCTACGAAGCTGGTGGTCCTGGGTTCGAATCCCGGTAAGTGCAAATATTTGTGTGATGAGCACGAATATTTGTTTCTGAGTCATGGATGTTTTCTATGTATTTAAGTATTTATCTATCTATAAAAGTATATATACCGTCGCCTGGTACCCATAGTACAAGCTTTGCTTAGTTTGGGGCTAGGATGATCTGTGTGACATTGTCCCTATATATTATTATATCACTGACGGGCCAGTGGGAGTGACTGCCTCTTATTGCCTATAAAAGTTCGGTAACATTTTTTAGCCCGATTCTGGAATCCAGCGGAAACATAATTATTTTAAAAGTAGCTAACAAGAAAATTTAAATATTACAGACTGTAAGTTGATGGTAAATAAAACAAGTGCGTTCCTAATAATAATAATATCCTGGGACATTATTTACACATTGCCATCTGATCCCAAACTAAGCAGAGCTTGTACTATGGAAACCAGATAACTGGTATACTACATATACAACTATTCTTTTGTAAAAAAATACTTATATAGATAATTACACCCAGACTCAGGATAAACTGACAAGTACTCAAATATCTGTCCTGGGTGGGAATCGAACCCACGACCCTCAGCGTGAAAAGCAAGCATTTGCCGTCAGCCCGTAGTGCTTTTGTCCTTCGGACTCAATTAATTTCTAGCGAAGCTATCTGGTTTAACACTTAATCGGACATTGGTACAATAGTTAACACCATATTGTAAACTCTATTTTGTTGTAATAATTCAAATAATTTTTTATCCTGGGATTATTCACATACGGCCATCTGATTCCAAAGTAGCTTGTACTATGGAAACCAAATAACCAATATACTACTTTTTCTTTTGTAAATACATGAAATATACAGATAATTACACCCAGACTCAGGGCAAACAGACATGTTCATACACACAAATATCTATCCTGGGTCCGAATCAAACCCACGACCTGCGGCGTGAAAGGCAAGCATTTACCAACCACGCCAACCAACCACGTCATCATAATTTAGTAGTTTTGTACGAGAATCGAACCTGGGACATCAAGTGGCGAGGCGACTATCTTAATCGTTGCCCGCCACAAGTTCAGTATTCTAGTTAAATAATGCGACAAAGATCAAATAGATTCAAATAACAATAATCTATTAGTTCTCGCTTAGTTGGAGTGTAACTCCAAAAGATTATATTCTACACTAACTAGTTTTAACTGCATGATATCGGGGTTGCGCGTGACACAGTCAACCGAGTTTACGTGAAATTTTCACCTAGTTTCTGTCATTTGATTTATTTAGCTTCCTACAGCAGTGTAAGCACTAACTGCCGATATTTACTAAAAGATTAATAACTTAAGCACTTTCTCCATCTTTTAGGCTTTATACTTTGAAGGGAACAGCACTTTCTTTAACGAATTCCAGAGCAAGCAAGGTCACAATAAAAGACCACTTTACTATTTCAAATTTATTCTATATATATTATTATGACTGATGGTAAAGGTGTCTATTACATTAAATCACATATAAATCGATCCATAATTTATCAATATGAGCGTTAACAAACATACATTATAGATTCTCACCCACCCTAATAATAATATTGAATTATTACTTAGAGGTTAAAACCATTTCGACGAGATGAAGTAAAATATATTTAAAATAACAAAACCCTTTTTAAGTTTTTCACCAGTTATTTTATCAGTATTAGTAGTAGTAGTTATTTTAATGGACATGGTTTTATCTATTGTTCATTGTTCAGGCGTTAAATACTTCTTTCTGAAAAATAACTGCTCCTTATTTTTCAGAAAAATGTTAAATAACCAAATATATAAATATATTTTTACTTAATAAACGTAGATATATTATATATAATGTTTTTGTTGAAGTTATTAAGCATCATACATGCTTAAAATATGAATATAAAAGCCTACAGTTCTAGTAACTGCCGAAAATAGTATGAAATAAAACGGTCAATAATAGCTGTTTTAGTAGTAGTTTGATAACTGACAAAACATTGTAATCAGTTCAAGTTTGGGGGAAAATACGATACTTCGACCTTATCGAATATAGTTTTATTCTTTTTTTTTTCACAGGTATGCGAGCATAGCATAGCCCTAGCACCAAAAGCAAAGATCGACAAAATGTTGTTTTTTTTTATAAAAGCAATCCGTTTGGACAACACTGAATTCCAGAGAGTCAACATCGATATATTTCACACAAGTGTCTCTGACATGTAAAGGGCTATGGGAACAATTTCTTCGAGTCACAGTGCCCTCAGTAGATTCTTTTATATAGTAATTAAGTAATATGATGCTTATTTCTCTTATATTTGTAATATGTATACAATTTATTTATTTGCGAAAACTTTTAATTGGCCATATTTTATACTAGCTGTGCCCCGCGGTTTTACCCGCGTTAACCTTTATAAATTATCACAGCTCCTCCCCCGTAGGTAATAGCGTGATAATATGTAGCCTATATGTTGACCCGACCTCTTAGTAATATTCATGCAAAATTTGAAGTAAATCCATGTAGTACTTTTGAGTTTATCCCGGACATACATACAGACAAACAGATAAACAGACAAAAATTCTAAAAACTATATTTTTGGCTTCGATAGCGATTGTAAATCACGCCCCAAGTAACGTTTTTAAAAAATACTCAATGTACAGTTTTGAATTTCCTACGATTTTATTATATGTATAGAAGATGTAGTACTTTTTGAGTTTATCCCGGACATACATACAGACAAACAGATAAACAGACAAAAATTCTAAAAACTATATTTTTGGCTTCGATATCGATTGTAGATCACGTCCCAAGTAACCTTTTAAAAAAATACTCAATGTACAGTTTTGAATTTCCTACGATTTTATTATATGTACCTATACAATTTATTTATTTGCGAAAACTTGTAATTGGCCATATTTTATATAACTTCCGAAATTTGTTAAACTAATTAGTTGTAAGTTTTCGAAATTGCGAAATAATATAAAATAGAGAGTGACAGTTTCAGCAGTAGGTAACCTCATATATAATCATAGTAACTGTTTATTTAGGTCTTAGGTTATCTGTAGAACAGAAATTGGTGTGCGTTAAGTTTAAGTTTTTATAGCGTTTACGTGACCTAAACTTGATGAGCGAGATTTAGGCTATTTGATACTGCCTTGAGCTTTCAGCGCTTTAGATTTTATATTTAAATTATGGATTTACCAAGATATTATTTATGAATGTTTTTATGGAACATTGAACACGTGTTTCGTGTTTTAGTGGCAAACGTGTAATATACGTGAACATTTATTTACCTCTATAATAGTCGCGGCTTTGCCCGTCTAAAAGTATTTTTTTATGCTATGGGAACAGTAATCTTTCGGATGTGATATGCTATATTTAAAGCCTCGTTGGTGTAGCAGTAGCGTGTTCAACCGCAGACAATGAGGTCCTGGGTTCAAATCCCGGATCGGACCAAAAATTGATTTTGGGATTTTTCCGTAAAAAGAAATTTCTCAGTATCAGCCCGAAGTCTGGGAGATGGCGGTATTATACCCCAGTGCCTCGGAGAGCACTTAAAGCCGTCGGTGTGTACTTGCCTCTTTTTCCGGTCGTGTCGCTAGTCGTCCCATCGGATCATGAGAGTGATGGAATAGAAAGTGCCCCTGTGTTTGCGCGCACACTTGTGCACTATAATATGTCCTGCGCAATTGGCTAATCTCCATTGAGACTGGCCGCCGTGGTCGAAATTCGGCCGGGAGGACATCATCATATTTAAAGTAGGCCTTATAATATCAGCCAACGTCGTATAAACAATTGGACCTATATTGAAGAGACCTTCACAGGTAGATTAAGGTCCCTTCGAAATCGCTTCAAGCGTTTCAATGATTAATTAATATATTAGATAGAAAGACAAAATTTGAAAAAATTTTTTTTTATAAATACCATACTTATCTCATAGGTACTTGGTATCTCATTGGTACCTTACTTCCATTTTTTTATATAAATAAGTACCGTATAATTGGTCTTTTAAATATGCATTTAGTATAAAATTGTTATTTTGACATAACAAATATAGGTACACTTATTTTCTTTAATTTATGGATGAGAAATATGAATAAGTTATATGAACGTTGATAATAATTAAAGAAACGGTAAAAAAATTCAAACGGTGCTATTTACTAAATTGCTCGTCCGTCCGTCCTGTGTGATACGTCAAATGAATGAAAAACCCAAAACGTAGCTGTTCTATCTGGGTACTACCACACAGAACAGCTACGTTTTGGGTTTTTAATTCACACTTCAATATATTGTTTAGTATAAATCAAATTTAGATTTAGACCGTGCGTAACAATAAAATCGAGGAGCTGAACCAATCAATTTTACGAATCAGTTCATTATGGGTCACATGCGTAGTGCGTAGTGCACACTAGCCTAAGGCGATTGACAGCTGGCTGACTTCTGCTGCCTCATGCCGTTCTATTATAGCCCTGCGTTGGGTAGCGGAATCGCTTACTTCACCCATGACTCAAGGAAAATGCGACTGCAAGGACTCTCGATCTCTCACAACGTCACTTTTAATATGTGGGTATTTGCCTTTAAATTCTAAAGTAAGTCGACCAGACATTTAATTCACTATTAAAAAAACTTTAATAGGCCGTCTTATCTCTATCAGACATATCCTGCAGATATGTAAAACATAGTAATGAACACATCTTAATCAATTTCAAGTAAATAGGAAAAATCTAGCATCTGCGAGCTATTCCGGTATGATAATGTTGATATGAATTTATATTTTAACGTAGTTTATGTTTTATGTTTAATAAAATTGTAGTGCGTGAATTTGTGGACACAGTGTAGGCATCTCACAACAGACGTTTATTAGGTAATGACCATTCCGTTCAGATTGCTCTCGGCTACAATTTAAGTTAGGTCTAATTACTAATGTTACCTTACATTAGCGATGAAGTCGAAAAATATTTGAAGTTCGCAGTTTCATCCTTAGCTTTTCGTTAACCGTTTTACCTGTTACCTGTTAGTTACCATTTCACAAGACCCTGTGAAGACAACTTGCTTCTAAAATGGGTTCTAAAATTATAGGTAGGTACTAACTTTTAATACTTACACTAATTACCAATAAATAGTTGCTGAAGGCTTTAAAGATAAATGCTAAGTTTATAACTTGTTACCATACGAGATGCTAAAGGCTAGGTTACGCAGAATCCTTGTAAATGGTTGAGTTATCTGTTCTAGGAATACTAATATAATGATTTATTATGGGTTGGTTGCTAACTACAGCAGTAATTAAGTAATGTGTTAGAATTAGAAATGTATGGTTTAACGACTCATGTTTTCGTCTACTTACTTATTACCAGAATTATAATTTATATGTTGTTTTCTTATACGTGAATAAAATTTCTACCAATGGAATGGTGTAATAGAAGATTTTTTTAATAGCTACGGTTATTTGCACTTTTCATGCAAGTTTTTTTTAATGACAACGCCCGCACTATGGAATCTTATCCCTGTGTCGCGGGTTACTTTACAAACATATAATAGATGGACACAAATTACGTCCAGACTCAGAACAACTATTTATGGGTCACACAATTAGTTGTCCGCCGTCGAACCCGCGAAATGAAGCGGCGAGGCGACTGTCTTAGGCGCTGCGCCACACGCGCAGTAAATTATGAACTAAATATTTAAATTATACGCGTAATAATTTGTTATAGATTAAGACCATATAGCCATCTTTAGAATTAGCAATATAATAAAATATAAAATAAATATAAGTATCTTGGGATACCTGACTCACTGCCATCTGATCCCAAACTAGACAGAGCTTGTAATATGACAACCAGACAACTGATAAACTTACCAATAGAATAAAAGTAAAATAAATGCAGTAGAAATGAGAGCTCTGAGAAGTATGTGTGGTGTGACTTTGAGAGACAGAATTCGAAATACTGATGTAAGAGAGCGCGAGTCACAAGATTGAAAAAGGAATGCTGAGATGGTTTGGCCATTTAGAGAGGATGAATGAAAGAAGATTGACCGAAGAAGTATACCTGGCCTGTGTGAATGGAAAAACCGGAAGGGGAAGACCTCGTCGAACATTCTCTGACCAAATCGGAGACGTTCTCAAGAAAGGGCAGGTCAGAAGTACCCTAAACCGGCGAGCATGTATGAAGAATATAATGACATGTAATCAAGGCAAAAGACGTGTGCAAAGATCGTGACAAATGGAAATCCATTGTCTCTGCCTACCCTTCTGGGAAACAGGCGTGAGTCTATGTATGTATTTACATATTAAAGATAAATTAAACTCAGACACAGAACACATTATCGTGTTCATTACATAAAGATTTGTCCTGAGTGGGGATCGAATCCACGACCTCTGGCTTAGTAGTCAGGTTTCAATTAATCAATTAAAACATCAAAGGCATACATTACAATTATAGTTACTGAACAGGTACTTAATGTATAAATTTAAAGTGAAATGTATAAAATTATTTCAAACTAGCCGTGCCCGCGACTTCGTTCGCGTGGTTGTCTAAAACTAAACCCAGTCATTTAAGTACGAGTAAGAAAGCTAAAAGAGGGTAATGGAAGCCACGGACTTATAAAGAAATTGCGAATTAGAGACTTATAATTTTATGCAATGGGACACTTATGTCATTAACTGTTAAACGTCTTGTTTAAAAAGTCTATGTATTTTTATTTAATTTATTTAATTTACTTTAGACACTGGGTCAAATCTAATAATTAAAACATAGGAAGGCTGGTAATTATAGGTAGGTACTGAGTACAGCCTCCAAGTTCTCAAGCCTCAACATTTCTGTAAGTACTATAATTTATTTTTGGGTTTTGTCAGCATATATCTCTATGCGTATTATATTTTGTTTAAAACATGTTTTTCAATACTAATCAGGGAGATAATTTTAATCACAAGATACATCCAAGCCACTCACTGCGGTTCAATATTGACATGCCCGAAACGAGTTCTGTTCAGTCAATATTAGGCTTGCCATACAAATGAATACATTCTGACACAATAGAGCTTCCATTTTGACCGCTGCATTTATGTTTACACAGACAATTCTCGCTTCGCCACGGATATACCACCGAAGTATTAATGTGTTTCGTTCCTTTATTTCATGGTAGCCTGGTAGCAGAACGATTAAATGCAAGCTTTTATTGCAGGACTTCAAAGTTAATACATGGATTTGAAAATTATAGTTCGTTTTATCTTTTATTATTGCGTTAAACTCGTTTCATATAAGTTTTATGAATGTAAATGTGAATTTTGCTATATTGGCGAGTCTTAATACAATTTAACTCTTAATTGGAAAATTGTATAATAGTAGTTCATTTTAAACTCTATCGTGTTGCAATAAGAGCTAAAACCTATGAATTATCTAAATACATACGCTATGACTGAGTAAGGGTAAAATAGATAAGGTTAGGTGTAATGGGTTTGATCCCTAACCAGGATTGATATTTGTGTGCAGTAACATGTCTATTCCTAAGTCTGGGTGTAATCACCTATATCAGTACGTATTAACAAAAGAAAAGTAGTACATGTTATATATCAGTTATCTGGTTTCCATAGTACAAGCCTCTGCTTAGTTTGGAATCAGATGGCCGTATGTGAATAATGTCCTAGAATATTATTATTTATTATTATTAAGATGGACCGAGGATCTTGTGAGGATGAACTAAGCGTTTGGGATCAGATGGCCGTGTGTGAATAATATCCTAGGATATTATTATTATAATCGACTTGCTAGCAAGCAGGCCAGCTCATCAATAATATTTTTGCTTATTTATCATTCTGTTCATTCTACTACTATACAACAATAATAATAGGTCTTTACCTATGAAATTGCCGTTTTGTATGAAAAAATTTAAACGAATTTTTTCATGAATTTTTTTATTTGTATTAATCGAAGTAATCACCCATGCAATCAATGCATCTTTGCCATCGCAGTGGCAGTTTATTGATGCCCTTCTTAAAGAAATCAGCTGGACGGGAGGCAACAAATTCTTCAAAGGCATTTTGTACTGCCTCTCGGGTATTGAATTTTTTTCCCGCCAAGAAGTTATCCAAATTCTGGAAAAAGTAGTAGTCTGTAGGCGCAAGGTCTGGTGAGTAGGGCGGATGACGGAGAGCTTCCAACCCCAGTTCTTGCAACTTGGAGACCGTCTGCTGTGCAGTATGAGGTCGCGCGTTGTCGTGCAGGAGCAGCGGAGACGAGCGATTGACCAATGCTGGTTGGAGATGCGCCAGCTTCTCCATCATTGTGCTCAGTTCTTCACAGTACACATCTGCAGTAATGCTCACCCCGTTTGGTAAGAAGCTGTGATGAATCACACCGGCGCTAGACCACCAAACAGTGACCATCACTTTTCTAGGGGTAAGTTTTCGTTTAGGGCATTGTTTAGGTGCTGAACCAGGATCCAACCAACTTGCTGAGCGCTTGCGGTTATCAAACAGAATCCATTTTTCATCGCAGGTAACAATGCGGTTCAAAATTCCTTCATTTGTGTGTCTGTTGAGCAGTGCAAGGCACGTCTCGACGCGTACTTCGCGCTGGCGATCATTGAGTTCGTGGGGCACCCATTTGTCAAGCTTTTTTACCTTGCCAATTTGACGCAAATGGACCAATATTGTTTTGACGCTAACGTCGAAAGCTGCTGCTAATTCAGCCGTAGATTGTGTATCATCAGCTTCCACAACCGCCTTTAATTCGTCATTGTCGACCAAAGTCTTCGGACGACCGCGAGGTTCATTTTTCAGGTCGAAATTTCCAGAACGGAAGCGAGCAAACCAATAACAGGTGGTGCGTTGGTTTGTAGTGTTAGCTCCGTAAACGTCGTTGATGTTGCGTGCCGCTTGTGCCGCGTTGCTGCCACGACGGTACTCATATTCCATAATTACTCGAATTTTTAACGTATCCATGATGACGAAAAAGATTGAAATGCGATGAAAATGTAACACTAATCAATAAAGAAATGACTACTTTTGGAAAAAAGAATCCATGTTTTTAAAATAAAATTAATTTGAAATTAGAATTCTTAGCCAAACAAAAATTATTTTGATTTGAAATGGCCAGTACTGCAGAACGGCAATTTCATAGGTAAAGACCTAATATTATCTTCCTGGTAGAATTTCGGCCACAACGGCCAGTGTCACTTCTAAATAACCAGTATAAAAACCTTTTTGAACAAGTATGTAGTTTATTATTGTTCAATAACAAAATGGTATGTGTCCTAACAATTGCTCTTTAAAGCCATTTTAGAGACAAAATTGCTGTTGGTGGTATATAACTGCTCATTGCCAGTTGCTCTTACCGGTTCCTAAGTGGTCGGGAAATTTAAGGACGTGGTCAGCCCCTAGATAGATTTCTGCGCGTCTCCTTGTTGCGAAGGGCACGTATAGCTATCGGTCCCGGTTGTAGCCATTAGACAACAATCGTTAACTCATGACACAGCCCTACTGAGCGGCTTGAATAACTATGACACTAGGGTTACCACTACCCATACAATAAGTTTGTTTTATGTTTTAAAAAGACAACGCCCGCACTAGGGAATCCCTGTGTCGCGGGGTACTATACAAACATATAATAGACGGACACAAATTACATCCAGAGTCAGTACAACTACACACAAATAGTTGTCCAGCGCGGGACTCGAACCCACGACACGAATCAGTGAGCCGACTGTTAGCTGCTGCGCCACACGTGCAGTCATATAAGTAGGGTTGTATAAGACTTTTAATGAGTTTTTGGAGCCATCGATCTCTTTTTGCTTATATCCAACTCGCACTTGGCTTGTTACAAAGAAATTATGCTTCAGATTATGGTTATTTTTTATTTAATTGTAACTAATAACAACTGGATCTCATCTTTGTTGTTTAAATTATCAAAGAAATAAAATATGCCGTTGCATAATTTAACCTTACTAAATTTTCATTGATTTTACCTAGGCTTTCGTTAAATAATAATACTCCTATGTTGAAAATATGTTACTTGCCATAAGTACGATAAAAACAACTATTGGATTTAGATACCCCAGCTATAACCACAGAACTATAACATTGTATCAAAGAAGTACGGGTGTACTCTTAAAAGAATATTTGATGTAAATGAAAAAAGTCAACGGAAGTGTGCCAACAATGGACATAGGCCGGTAGTCAAACACATCACCAAAAATAGATCCAATATAAACATTACTGTCAACTAAGCTATCAACAAATATCGAATAAAAATACAAATAGTTCCTTGTTACCTATAAAATAAAATCAACTTACTAACTAGTCTCACAAATTGTAACTCAATAATCCACAGTCATAAATGTTCACGCGAGCAAAGATGAGGTGTTAACTGATCTAGTTTGAACTTTAACTAAAGCAGGTGCTGCAAAGTACAAAGTTGTTGGTACAAGTAATCTAACTGCAGTGACGGTGCCACTATGCTTAGCTGAACTCTAATTGGCTGATAATTTATGAATATTAAAACTTCCCAATTTGTTAACGCCTACTATGTTAAAAGAAAAGCAATTGGTATCTAATTTAGTTATTAGGGTGTTTAGATAACTAATTCAGGTTTTATTACTTCTTTAAGCTTAATAATAACTACTTACTTTATGGTTTAATTTTCAAAAATTAAACCGTTAGACTAAAAATTAAACTATATGACAGTACTATTGCAGCGTTCATCAGTAGCATAAAAGTTCATCAGTATTATAAAATTCTCCAACTAAACAAACAACTTAAATTTTCCAACGAAACAAAGTTATATATTTAGTAGGCATACATTTCATATTTAGATAAAATCGGCATCGCTGAATAAAATGTTAGAATCATTTTAACTATATAAATAATTTTTACTTATTTCCAAATAAAAAGTATTTTTTAAAGAATTCGTACTGTTATTTTATTTATCGAGTGTATCTCAGCCTGAGGTTCGCTGGAAGAGAATGAATATGATATTATGAAGTCCACTTTCGTTGAAGTTGAAGTTGACTTAGTATCATTAAAGAAACAAAATTTGTAGCCAAGGAGATTTGTAGTTAATCTTGGTACTTAAACCAGGTCAGGAAAGGAGATCCAATATCAGGTCAACAGCTACAGTTGCTTTGTATTTGATAAGGAATAACAGTCCTGCATCGATAAATACATTTTATTAGCTTCATTTGTTTCCAAGGGCTTTTGCCTGTTCAAATAAAAATTGATGCTGTCCTAAAATGTTACCTTAGTACACACATTTCCTCTGCTGACGGTATCGAGGATGTTAATTGGCATCTTATCAAATTCAAAACATTTGCCTTCATTCATCGCATAATTAATACTTTATGCAGTTGAATTGATAAACCAATATCTACTTTGACACTCGCTTATGCCATTACTGTTAACATTCAGGGAGCATTTTGCATTTACGATTACAAGAATATTGTAATCGCTGTTTCCTTTGATTTCTGATTGCAAATTGAGTATAAGGAAATGTTAATTCCGTATTCGATCTAAAGTTATTAAAGTCCATTTTTCAAACGGGTAAATCTGATTTTAGGACACTATGTCGTAGTGGTAATGATACAATGAACTACATAAATCGTTAACATTCAGGGAGCATTTTGCATTTACGATTCCAAGGATATTGTAATTGCTGTTTCCTTCGATTTCTGATTGCAAATTGAGTATTAGGAAATGTTAATTCCGTATTCGATCTAAAGTTATTAAAGTCCAGTTTTCAAACGGGTAAATCTGATTTTAGGACACTATTTCATAGTGGTGGTGATACGATGAACTACATAATCGTTAACTTTATTCAAATATTATACAAGTTTTGTAAGGGATTTTACCTACCAAAAAGAAAGCGAAACACTGTATAAATTTTAAATTCCTCTAAAGCTTTCTTTCTTTCTTTTCCAATATTTGTATGGCATGGTAGCGCCTGTATTTGTTGTTTATCGAAATTCATAGTTATTACTATCTCCAAACAAACCATTGCATAAATTTTACTATTTGGAATTCAACTTAAAATATTTTACGGTTTCTGTACATTGTATGACTTGTTATCGCTTTTATTGAAAATAGTTTCTAATAACACATATTTTCACATTTAATAGCAATGCACATTGATTACTTGCATTGTTATAGCTAGCGATATAAATTTTAAAACCAGATTCAACTAAATTAATCGAATTCAACGTTACTTTATAAGCGATTTCAAAAAAAATTTAGGTACGGGGGCATACATGAAGCATGTCTCATCAAATCAAAATAATATAATGATAATAAATGTCATACAGTCTTTCTTTTAAAGTCGGTTAAATAAGGTTTCACACATGAGAAATCGAACGCTATACTATTATTATTCCTCACAGTTCCTCAAAACCTACGGCGAGGCTATTATTCATCTTTTTCTCGCGTTGTGGGCTCGTTTTTGTTGCTAAATGTGAAAAATATCAGAAATCTCATCCGGTCCGCTCAAAGTGGTCGGATTAATTCAGAAGGCACTTATTCCAAATTGGATTTCGCTCGAGCCCGCGACTCCGGCGTCTGCCTCGCGTCGCCTTTATTTCCTTTTAATAGTGCCTGACTTCTTCTCTGCATTGGTCTCTTTTCGATGTCAATTATGTACCAATTGAGAGGCACAAAACGTTCTTCAAACAACATTTACTCAGGAATAATTTTGACTATTGTATTAATTTAATAAAAGGAATAAATTACGGTAAATACAATTTAACTAATTCGCAACATCTCCAGCTACTAAGGTGGTATCTAAATCTAATCTCATAATTTGTACAAACGATATACATAATTAATAAACTGTATTAGTGATAAAAATAAATATAATCTACAAATAAAAAACGGTATTTAGAGCATTGCTTACAGGCAAGGTTTCCTGAAAGCTGACAACTTTGTATGGCGAGACTAATTCGTTTAACTACTTGGTTCGAGCCATCTCTCTGGTCACCTGATGATTTAATAAGGCGCTTCGACAACTTTCTGGGAAACTCACGTACTCCTGGACCCCAGTGGCTCATGATTTCCAATCCAAAGGGATGAAAGATACATCCATAACCTATGGATATATTTACTTTTATTAAAAATACTTGAGTTCATCATTTTGGAGGACATGTCATAATCTCCATGCTTGTCAGCGATCGCAGTCCCTCCTGTCCAGTCTCTTGTTCCCTTCAGGACTTGTATGACGCTTCAGCTAAAGGGGTCAGCGTTGCCCAATTTTGGGAAAATAGAATTTTATTCTTACCATCGACACGATATGAACATTCCTCTGGAATGCTCTTCCACCAGAAATCAGAATGGCTAAAAGTCGTTATTCTTTCAAAAAGAAAACTCGGGAGCATATAACCAAAAAGTTATTGGCAGAATCATCACACTAGTATTATTTTATTTATTTGTATTACTTATATTTAGGTATATGTATAATATATATGGATATATATTAGTATATTATAATATAGGTATTGTGTATTTTATGTAATTGTATGAAGTATCTACATTTTTACTCTCAGTTTTACTCTTTAAGCTCTTAGTGCACCTACCATGTAATCTCTGCATCATCCCAAGGTTGACTGGCAGAGAATGCCTTCGGCATTAAGTCCGCCTTTGTACATTGTTGTGCATAAAGTTTAAAATAAATAAATAAAATAGATAAGAGGAAGAAGCGATCGCTTTATGATGGTCATACTCGGAAAGACGCCGCTGTCCGACTTCAAAGCCCTCCACGTGATGAATATGGGGTGGTAATATTTGTAGTCGTCACCACACAGCATGCAGCCAGTCATTCAAGTTTAACTAAATCGTTGAGTGATATGAACATCGTTTTATCTTTTGTTTGTGGCCACTGGACCCAAATGGCCGACTATAACCGAGGGCGCTAAGGGTAATCGGTCACAAGATACGGTTATATCCCAATCTATCACACTCTAATAATGTATCTACCCTACTTTCTTCGGCTTACGTAATACATCCTCTATAATACAGGTACAACATTGATATCAATATCCTTTGAATCCCCATTTTATACAAGAATAATAGACAATTTAACGATATAATAAACATTTTGAAGGTGAACGTGTTGAGCAATATACTGGGTATATTTTTTATCACCGTCCATATTTAAATATCAGAAACGTATAAGGAATGTAATAAAACAAGTATTATTTCACTCACTCAGTACTAAAATAGAAAGTACTCAGTTACCACTTAAATATATTATGCCTCGAAAAAAAAATTATATTATAAAAATTGATCTTCCTTTGTTTTCGACGCTGGAATGCAAAGATGAAAGAAAAACTGACTTTCAAATTCATATGCAAATTTGAAATTAATTATCTCGTACGCAAAAGCGTGAAGGAAAACATCGTTTGGAAACCTGCATGCCTGAGATTTCTCGAACAGTAGGGACAGTAATGAGCCGGATAATTATTATGGAAAACTAAACTGTTATACTAACCATAATCTACAAAACTGATTCCTTATCAGTACTCAAACAACAAAAAGCAGGATAGGCAATTTTCATACTTACGGCAGTTTTTAATTGGTGATTTCATTGATTTTTGTAGGGCCTAAAAAAAGGCTTTTACAAAAACCGGTTTCCATAAAAACGAAACTATCAGATGTAATGTCAACAATGCCTGCAGGGAAGAATATGAGTAATAAGTTGGCATGGGATTTTTTTTAAGTAAATAGAAAGCAATACTTAGCTACAAGTTACACAGCACAGAGTATCATCAACGAACGAGGTATTTAAGTTAAAACAATATACTTATTCAAAACATTGCCTACTGTCTTCAAATATCACCAAAGCACTTAAGTATATGTGTTGTACGACGGTTCATCTCTTAAAGTGTGTCAAGTACGTTGACCCTTCCCTGTGGGGTACTCCTTAAAACAACATGGTTTCACCTAAGGTGAAGTTGTGCGGCTGTTTGTTCAAGTGCACGTAGGTGGCACTTCAAGGAGCGAATACATTATTCCTATTTTTTTTTATGAAATCTTAAATACTTTTGATCCTAGACTTGTATGGGTATAGCTTAGACTAGCGTGATAATGACATAGACAAAAGAACGAAAACGGGAACTATCCTTTTTTTTTATAAGGCAGGGGGAAATCCTACGCATGCCACCCTGAAATAGTGTCTGCGGGTGGATATGTCGGACTTGCACCGGCTAAAGCTAACCTGCCGTGGACTTCTTATGGCCCCTGATGGGGGAGCCCCGGGAACGCGGGTATTCTGCTGCGGTGCCCCACTTTTGCGCCATATCCTAGACTAAGTTAAAAAAAAGGTAGTTTCAAGGAAACATTTTGCAAATGTTTACTTGAAACCCTTTATTTTACAGCCATTTACTTGGCGCTGAACCTAAATTTGAGGATGACTATACCAACAAGACATTGTTTTATTGTATTTCATTCTGAGCCAGTTTCGTTCACCGGTCCGTATGCGATCGGTGAAGTAACGCACCTAGGCACGTCATCATCATCATCATCATTACAGCTAAATGAGTCCACTGCTGGACAAGCCTCCCTCAAGAATCGTCTTGGGGGGATATGCCATAATCGCCACGCTTGGCAGGCGGGTTGGCGATCGCAGTAAGATGGTCATAGTAATCAGAAGGAAGCTGCTGCCCTTCCTCTGGTAGTTATTCCCTCGGGTCGACTTCTACGCCCCCCACGGGATGAGATGGGGTGATGATATTCTGATTCTGATATTTGTCGCCGTCACCACACACCTAGGCACGTGGTCAGGCTATATCTTTCCATGTGCTATATGTATACTGTGTATATATAATATGTTGACTGCCTCGTTAGTCTAGCGGTAGCGCGTTCAACCGCAGATAATGAGGTCCTGGGTTCAAATCCCGGGTCGGGCCAAAAAGTGATTTTGGGATTTTTCCGTAAAAAGTAATTTCTCAGTATCAGCCCGAAGTCTGAAAGTTGGCGGTATTACACCCCCGTGCCTCGGAGAGCACGTAAAGCCGTCGTTCCTGTACCTGAACTCTTTCCGGTTGTGTCGCTAGGCGTCCCATCGGATCATGAGACTGATGGAATAGAAAGTGCCCCTGTGTTTGCGCACGTTTGGCTAGTCTCCATTAAGACTG
Source organism: Pseudoips prasinana (assembly GCA_951640165.1). NCBI lineage: Eukaryota > Metazoa > Arthropoda > Insecta > Lepidoptera > Nolidae > Pseudoips > Pseudoips prasinana. The sequence goes on from OX621244.1 coordinate 16,025,993, forward strand.
GCCGCCGTGGCCGAAATCTGGTCGGGAGGACATCATATGTGTACTTTTTGGGAGAACAAAAGGCGTGAAACTCGCGACGTCATCACTGCATGCTTCCCATGAGGTTTTATCCTTTGCTCCGTGTGTTATTAGTATACATTATATAAATACAAAGAGTATTTCAGTCCGGTTTCCGCCAGGGTCATAGTACGACTACGGCACTGATTCACATCACAGATAACCTGAGGTCTGCTATGGATAGTGGCGAACTGACGGTGCTCTGTCTACTAGACTTTAGCAACGCTTTTAACACCGTAGATTTCGACATAATGCTCGGTATACTATGCTCTCTGAACATATCTCCAACAGTAATTGATTGGTTTCACAGTTACCTATATGGCAGACGCCAACGAATTTGTATCGATGATGCAACCTCTTCCTGGAGCTATACATCAGCTGGCGTGCCGCAGGGTGGCGTTTTATCTCCTTTATTATTTGCCATATTCATTAATGCTATATCCAAAAATCTGAATTCGTCCTACCACCTTTATGCAGATGATCTTCAAATTTACAGCCGAGCCTCTCCTGATAATCTACCCGAAGCTATAGAATCTATTAATTCAGATCTTTTACACATATGCACATGGAGTAAATCTTATGGGCTCACAGTAAACCCGTCTAAATCTCAGGCCATTATCGTTGGCAGTACCAGAATGAGATCCAAAGTTGATTGGTCACGAGTCCCTAATATAATGTTTGACAATGCAATTATACCTTTAAGTGATAAAGTTAAAAATTTGGGCATATACATTGACAAGGATCTCTCTTGGGTTTCTCAATTACAGGAGGTTAGCCGCAGAGTCTTTGCAGCTGCGGGATCTCTAAGAAGGCTTCGAAATTTTTTACCAGTAACCACTAAGATTGCGCTTGCTCAATCCATCCTTCTTCCTATTCTCGACTATGCTGATGCCAGTTATCTCGATTTGACCCAAGAGCAATTTGACAAGCTTGAGCGACTTCAAAATGTATGTATAAGGTTCAAATTTGGGCTCCGCAAGTATGACCACGTATCTGAATTTCGTTCAAAACTCAAGTGGCTCCCTATACGCCTTCGCCGGAATGCACATATTTTGTCCCTTTTATACAGCATTATCTTTAATCCTTCTACCCCCTATTATCTTAAAGAACGATTTCAATTTCTAAGTGATACACATGCGAGATCATTGTGATCATCAGAAAACTTAAACCTGTCTTTAGCAACACATTCCACTAACTTTTTTAGTAAATTTTTTACTGTTGAGGCAGCTCGCCTCTGGAATGCGCTGCCTTTAACAATTAGACGTTCTCAATCCCTTAGTTTGTTCAAAACACTAGTGAAAAACCACTACTTGTCACTATGAAAGCATTTCCACTGTCCTTCCGTATTATATTATTTATTATGTATGTATCTATGTATGTATTATTATGTTTATGTAATTAAGTATGTATTATATCTAACGACATGGTAGTATTACTATTAAGTAAATGCCATTAATAGTTTGTAAGTATTTAGATTCCTACTTAAATTATTTTATCTTGCACTACCCTTATCGTGTTGTCTTTCTATATTTCGGCTTCATATCCATCCAAAGGTTGTCTGGTAGAGATCGCTGACTGCGATAAGACCGCCTATTGTACAATTTCCATAGCTAATTAATATTTCCTATGTTTTTATCTGTAATTGGTGTGCAATAAAGAGTATTTATCTTATCTTATCTTCTATCTCAATTAAAAGTGTCAACCATTGTATTGTAGAGATTGAGATTAGAAGAGTAAAAAATAGTTTTCGGCAGTCCCCAAAGACTGCCTCGCATATTTTTTTAATGACCACTTAATATGGAAAACACTTTTTCCTATTTCTTTTTGTGATATCATACGAAATTGTTTTGTGTATTTTATTATTAATCTAATAAAATATTATTTTTGTATTATTTTCATTTCCTTAGTTCATTGCTGTGCACTAAAAGCTGAGTTAAGCTTGCCTGTATACATGAGATATCTAATCTGTTATATAAATATGTATTTCTGTGTACAATAAAGAATAAATAAATATATAATATCCTGGGACATTATTTACACACAGCCAGCTGATACCAAACTAAGCACTTGTACCACACCACATTAGATAACTGATATACCTACCACATATACTACTTTTCTTTTGTAAATACATACTTATATAGATAATTACACCCAGACTCAAGACAAACAGACATGTTCGTGCACAAAAATATTTGTCCCGGGTGGGAAACGAACCCACGACCTCCGGCGTGAAAAGCAAGCATTTGCCAACCACGGCAACAGGCCAAATTAAATAAATAAATGACATTCTGTGAAAATGCTGACGATAATAATATATTCTACTATTAAACCTGAAAATGTTCAAACTATATATCTGCCCGCTGAATTATCTGCCTGAACTAAATAAACAGTCAACACTGTTTATTACGTTAGTTGCTAGTTAATTAATGTTCACCGGCGTAATTGGTTCAGTATCCTTCAAGTTTGTTCGCGGTAGGAAAGTTCGCTCAACGATTAGAACAATCGCAAAAAGTAACTTTATTTCTGTTATGATCTATGAATATTTGAATGACGATGAACTCGAACTACTTTGAACTGATAAGTTGACACAACAAAAAAAAGTACTTGATTGCGAAGAAAATCTACAAAATCTTCATATACAAAAATATATAATTATTGTCATCTCAAAGCAAAAGCTCTAAATCTCACAATAAAGCCTTTACCAAATGCGCAATAAATTGCCGCGCTACTCATTAACCGATGTCACAAGAAGGAGGCTATAGATTCTTACATATTTATGTTTTTCTTTTTTGTACGTCTCCGTTTTCTGTGAACCGATTCTGATTTTTTTTTATTGATGGGTATGGCGTCTTTGCATATAATAATAATAAGCATAGTACCTATGATTTTTTTTTAATTACTGTTGATTTTTTGTTACGTCCAATCTCCTTTTACAATATTACAAATGGCAAATAACTCATGTTATAAGATAAAATAAAAAAGGTTTTTATTATAAAATAAAATAAATAAATAAAAAAGGTTTTTATTCACGTAGACTTTAAAAAAGCGCTTGTAAATAGTCAGAACATGTTTGTAGTATTATAGTTGAAAAAAATTATTATTTCTAGTAACATAGATATTTAGGTACACATTGTATTGATAGTATTAAAACATTAACAAATTTATATTATATTATTGTCAAGAGATTATGTTTAAGTTTAATTATCTAGTTTAAGTCTAATATTTGTAATACATATTGGCAATGGTTCTGTCTATATTAAGGTGATATTATTATGGCGGACCTTGTGTTAATAACGACGGTCGCGCTTTAATGCTACCACCGGATCCAATGCGCCCCAACTGAGAAGACCCAGCGAAACAAACTCAGCGGGTGTCTCTACTACAGGTTTCAACACGGCCCAGTTGAGACGCTCCGGCGAAACATACTCAATGGGGCATATACACGAGATTTGGTCCACTTACTGTAATTATTTAGCAGGCAAACACAATATATGCTCGATCGTTTGTCTGATTATTTATTTATTTTAGGTTTAATATATTTTATTATTGTTTAATATATTCGCGTAGACTTTAAAAAAGCGCTTGTAAATTGTCAGAACATGTCTGCAGCAACACATTGTTAATTAATTAATTTATAATTATATTATATAACATATAGATATTTAGGTACACGGATTGTATGAAAACATTTACAATAAGATTAATTTTTCAGGAATAATATTATATATTAACTTCGGCTATGATTTAATCAGCCATCTAAATTCTGCGAGCATAACTAGTATAAACTATTGAAGTTAAGAAGTAACCAAGACGATTAATTCAGTAACTCTGAGTTTTGCCAATGTCTTAACAGCTACTAACTAAATTGACTACCGTAGGATATACAAATAGATTACAATGCATTACTAACTCTGGCTACGGCGTTGTTTTGTCAAAACACGTTTCAATTGTTGCTGCATGTAAATGTTGTTCTACATTACCATTAAGAGCACCCACAGTTACAACAACGATGTTGAAAGCCAAGTTTCAAACATTCTAAAACGTTAATTGGACGTAAAACAAAATATAACTTAAATTGACTTCAATTTTCATAGACAGTCAATTAACGTTCAATGTAACAACTTGTGGTGCTTTTACTCGAATTTCGGCCAAAGCGGCGAGTCTCTACGGACACTATCCATCAATCACAAGTGCATTCTGTATTCCCTCACTCTGAGGATCCGATCGGACGGGCTAGACAAAATGCTTCATTTATATATTATTTTCAAATGCAAGACTGGCTACTTTACATTCTTTGCGAGATACAGGGGTCTAACAACTCTGGCCTAATACAAAAAATATTGACATTCTTTCACCCGACCCGGAGTTTTAAAACTTATAACCTTATAATCTAATTTCTAAGCCCTGGTATTAACGTGCCTGCTAGAGCAATTAAGTAAAGCGAAAGATAGTTATTTATGTTAAATAAAAATCCCAAAATTCATACATATAAATAAATGGACTTACGCCTGTTTCCCAGAGGGCTAGGCAGAGAGAACGGATTTCAATTTGTCACAATCTTTGTACACCTCTTTTGCCTTGCTTACTGTCATTATATTCTTCATACATGATCGCCGATTTAGGGTACTTCTGTGCCAAAATGTATTTTTAAATTCAATTTATTTTACCACAACGAAAATAAAACTAATTTCACACCAGCCCCGATTAGAATAATTCAAATGTTGTTGTTAAAAGACTCAATTTGATGGTAAGACTGTTGACAGAATTGGGGCAGCGTGGCGTGCAAGTTAAAATATTTAACGTTTAAAAACCAAACTTACGAGGCTATATTTGTTAATGAGAAACGTCATTCATGATTTGAAATAACAGTTGGACGAAAAGCTTTTCCTCATTCATTAAAATTCTTATCTTAAATAGATCTAGTATTGTATTATGTATATTGTTTCAGGAAAAGCAGTAAGTCCTTAACATGCAGGAACTTATTGGTGTTTTTCTTTTTGTTTCAGTGCATCTTCGGAACGCACTGCGTACACCTGGCTGCCAGATACCAAGATTGAATTCTGCTCACCGTACAGTCGACGAATGAGTTCTAACTCCACCGTTTACGAAAGTGACTGATGGTACGAGGCCTTCGATCAACTCGAAGAAGCTTTGCTATGATCTCGAACACTTTAAGTGCAAATCCCCTTACAAAATTCTTGAATAACGACGTCAAATTCAGCATTCGCTAGTAATTAACGTTGTAAATTTTTATTCCTGTATTTTTATCATTTATGGTTATAAATAAGTCTAGTCATTGTATATAATTATTTTATACGTATTTAATATAACCTTGATCAATAATAAATTTTATGCCATCCATTATGTAATTAAATTCTGGTCAGTAGGAAAAATATTGGAGAAAATATTTTTAAATGCTACTTTGTGTCATAATATTGTGTAAATTTGCTACTTGTATGAGAACAATTCTTTTCTAAACCTGAGATCCTAAGTTTAAGATAATTGAACCACTTGTTCCTTAATTAAAGAGATAATCCCAAATACAATTTACAGGTCTACAATGATCATCCAAAGAAAAAAGTTACTAGATTATCAGCAAAGACAAACTCTTTGCCGATAAATATAATCAAACATTCTTACTCATACATTTTCTAATATTACAAAGTATTTGAGTGAGGCTCGATGAGAATCCATGAAAACTTCCTCTTACTTGCCTAAAATGAATATTTATGACGGGCAACGAGTAACGCCTCATTGATGGATAAAGTTGTAAAGATCCGTCTATTTATTGAACGTAGTTGAATTGAGAAATTACCGAAATACGTCTGAGAAATTGGTTAACCATGTGGAGTTACCTAATAGTTGATATTGATAAAGACGGGAAAAGTACGTATATTATTACTTACGTATATTATACGCAATTTCATTTCTCATATAAAAAATACTTCTAGCTTTGGAACGTTTCTAAACACTTTTATAATAATCCTTTAATTTCCTTTACTATGTTAAGGCACACCTGAAGTCCTATTATCAACAAGTTTATATTTATGAATACGATAAATTATAACTATAATTAATCCTATTTCTACCAAATACGAATTTTCATATGTAATTATAATAAAATTTTAAGGTACAATTTCATGTATGTAAATCTTTATTGTAAGATATGACACCATTGATTGTTATAGATAGTAATTACAATGTAAAAGTAGATAGGTAATCGACATTTGCTGTGATTTTTTTCATTAGTTTAATAAAATTTTGCCATAAGTTTTCACTTTGGTTTCTTTGTTGAGCAATTAAATATAAAAAGTTATTCATAAGATTTATTTTTATAACGTAGGTATTCCAGGTTTCAAAACATACGATCAATGTATTGAATGTAAACTGTACAAATAATTATTATAATGTAAATATACCAAATTAGCTATAAACGTTGGAATTTAAGGACTTGTTTGCAATTATTTGTTATTGGAATTTCATCATGAATTGATAAACACAGTTTTGAAATTATGATGTACAAGTTCAATGTAGGTTGCAAATGGTTTGAAATTGTAATTTTCGTTTTATATTTTAACTATTTAAGTAGTTTTAGTTTCAGGTATTATCCTTATAAAGTATTTTTCTTTCATTTACACTTCATCTTCAATTATTCTAACTTGAACATTTTCTTCTTTATTACTATCCTATCTCTGTGTAAGTACACCCTTATATCCCATATTATCGTCAGTGTTATATTTTTATATAAGTATGTGTACTTTCTTCTCATTCAATACTAGCTCTAAATCTGTCTTAACTACTTGTTATACTATAAGGTCTACATATTTGTCAATTTAGTTACACGCGACAAAATCAAACTGCTTAACTTAGATGTAAGCTGTCACAAAGTCATTGTATGAAATATATGATTTTAAGCGCACATATAATAGCACTGATAAGGAAATTTCGTAGAGTGTTTAATGAAATTCGTTATGCATTTGTCTAAAATAAGACTACGAATCTTACCGGTGACTTTAGTATTACAAGTAGGTTATTTTCTTTTGGTTATAATTATTTTATCTTGGAGAGTTATATAAAATATATTTAATAACCCATTACAAATTTCAAAGGCACGGCTAAGACTAATTGAGACTTAGGTACTATAATTTTATAAAAATACTTATCTCCTAACTATTAACACTTAATTTGTTAAGAAGATGTAATATGTATGTGTAGTTTTGTTTTATATGTAGAACAAATAATATATGTAAATTTATTTTTTTACCGTCATATTAGTATCTACCATAAGTAAAGTTTTGCTTTTTTAGCATGATGTTACAGTAAGCTTAGGTGCCCACATTGTTTCATCGAACAGTGCGTCAAGTTTTTTCCTTTTATTATTATACCTAAAAGAAAACTTAACGCGCTGTTGAATTTTAAAACTGCATAGCGAATTTTATGTTCACTATAAAATTTATAAATACTACTAAGGAATTAATTAAATAAACAATCACTAAGAAACTTTTGATATTGTCGCGGACTGTCTACTTTTTGTACATAAAGCACAAAATTATGATTATACTATAATATACAATTGTTTTGTTTTCTCTTAAAACTAATGAGCATTTCATTTGTATTAAATTATTTCATAATGAGTCATTGTATTCATTCGACGGGTGTTATCATTTAAAAATAAAATCAACTAATTATACCCTGCAAAGTGTATATTATTTGCCTCTCCATGATTTCTTCATCCTCTTACAACATTTATTAGAGAAAAAAATTGATAGATTGAATAAAATTATTAGATCTTTGGATTTAAATCCTTTATTCAGACAGAAAATATGCTCGTGGCTGAATCTCAACGAAGACTACGGAGGACGACGAGGTGCACTCACTCTCATAAACCGCGATGGTTATCTAATAAACCTAAGGGAAGTCAAGCTCCGATCTCACCGATTGCCGGAAAAACCATAGTATCACTTGTGGCCCAACCTTGAGCGCAGGGCCTCATTTTTTGGTTCAATTTGCGAGAAGCGACGGCTAATTCAACGACAGATCAGATAAAATACTAGACATGTATAGTTTGAAGCCAGCTAGTATGCCTAGCTACTTCCAAACTAATGAAATTTCAATGCGGTTTTCATCTGAAATCAGAATGTCTCTTGATTATCTTGATTAAGCTAGATTGTATTTCAATCCGTCGGTCGTACAAATTTTTGTATATAATTTGACGTTTACGACTGAGACGATATGCAATATTATTCCAATAATTCAGACATGATAAAAAGTTTTATATTCACTTCAAAAACTTAAGTTATTTTATGGTTGTGATAAAATATAAAATAACTACGTACCATTTGAGGTACAGACGCCAGCACATCCAGCTACCCCAATCTGTCAAATTTCTTTTATAGATTTTTAACTTTTTCGCATAAGCATAAAGTTCACTTTCAATTGGGGAAATTTGACAGATTAGGGTAGCTTGATGTGCTGGCGTCTGTACACAATAAATTAAGAAAAGTATAAATAGGTACTTAAGATTAAACCATAATCAAAGTTTTTCCAAGTGAATGGAAACTTTTTTTACGTTTCAATCTGGCTCAAGAACTTGGTACGAACTACATAATAAAGTTAATATTTAGTTATTATTTTTGTTCCAAACTTGATGAAATTGAAATCATTTAGGAATAGTAATTACTAAAAGATGACTATTGTACTGAGTTTCAGTAACAAATCCTTTCTTTGGCTTAATAATCAATTACTTTTGTGTAAATAAATCCAAATTAAGTTTACTAATTTATTAACTTACCACAGCTTTCTGGCATGTCACCGTAGCCTAGTTGGTAGTGCCCCTGCCTACGAAGCTGGTGGTTCTGGGTTCGAATCCCGGTAAGTGCAAATATTTGTGTGATGAGCACGAATATTTGTTTCTGAGTCATGGATGTTTTCTATGTATATAAGTATTTATCTATCTATATAAGTATGTATACCCATAGTACAAGCTTTGCTTAGTTTGGGGCTAGGATGATCTGTGTGACATTGTCCCTAGATATTATTATTATATTATAGATCGGAGAATTTAATATCTATATAATATACGGACGGGATTGTCATGAAGCGATATTTCGGGTGGTATTTTGCCTGTTAAAATTAAATAATTAATGTGCAAAACACGGGAAAAAATTGCTCCTCTAATCATTGTAGCATTACAATTCGATTTCACAATCACTGGTTTGAATGAAAACTAATCAAGTAAAGCACAAGTTCATGACCAACCACAGAGTATAGAATTACAACATTAATTGCCGTGACTTCCTTCGCGATTCTTGTTCATTTGAAACGCAGGGCTCGTTAATCTTTCCCCGGTCTAACAAGATGCGTAAACGCAGTGAGCGTGTTCCAACTCACTAACACAATTACACACTATGTTGTTTTTCCTTATTTTTTCAGTGTACTTTAATAGTGTTTAACACAGAGTCGTCGGCTTTTTAAAACGGAATTGAGGAAGTTTTTGTGATGTGCCATACAAGGCCCAACTTTGGAACGAATCGATCTACGTGTTTCGTATTACAGTAGCTTTGATTCGGGGAGTTGGATAAGTTTATGTGCCATGAAATCAAAAATAACTTTTATCCGTTTGTGACAATTGTAGCTTTAGCATACAAAATTGAAACTAGGATATCTATTTAATACAATATTTATTTAAGAGGCTGACATAATTAAAATAAATAAAGGAATGCCCCAGCAATAATGTAATTAGGTTAACTTGAATTTATTAAAATGAACAGTATTTTATTTATATATATTTATTTAGGAGGATGACCATCGACCACATACAATTGCTCTAATCTTGGCTGTATAACCCAACTAAAATGAGTGTTAATAGAGAGAACGGAAAACTCTCAAAACTAAGAGAGAAATAAAGATAAATGAATACTATTATTATAAATGCATTACATATAATATGACAATTTAAATTGGTTAGTGATCCTGACGTCTGAACTAGAGTTTGTGGGGTTCGATCCCCATCCGGAATAAATCTTTGCTTGATGAACATGATATCGATCAATATGACGATCCAGAATCAAATATTAAAACATCTGTATCGTATGGGTAGAGGTTTTCTCAGGGTAACCACGATTTGGTTGTTAAGAACGACATAAAAACAGAACTCCATATGAAAAAAATTGTGATACCTTGAAAACACTAAAACGGAAAATATTCTGAAATTCATATATTTTATATTCGTAATTATTTTTTCAGCCAAGTAGTGGATAAAATATATAATTTTGATTGGCAAATAATAATGTGCGTGTGTCACGAAGCTGGCCACTTTTACCGCTCATTTATAACCAAACCACCGGAAGGAGTGAGTGTCGGGATCTGTCAACAAGCATCATAAATATCGCAGAAGATTCTTTAAATGAGTGTTTTATGAGATAAAACATTTATTATTGTGAGTAGCGTTATTGTTTATTAAACATGTAATTTCATATGCCATTTTAAGGTTAACCCAGTAGTCAGTCGTATTTTCCCTTACCAACGTATTAATCCAGTTTCTCAGCTTCTGATTTTTGTTTTTTGTGTTACCTTATTAACCATGTATTTTAATGACAAATTTCTCATATCAACCTATTATTCTAATTTCCCAACTTTTTAGTTCCTTTTGTAAGTTTATGAATACTGTTATGTATAAATTCTTTATAACATAACACGAAATTCAAAGGTTAGATACCCTAGTAGCCAGTTATTCGGGCCTGTTGGCGTGGTTAGCAAATGCTTGCTTTTCACGCCAGTGGTCGTGGGTTCGATTCCCTGACCATGTCCTGAGTCTGGGTGTAATTATCTATATGAGTATGTATTTACAAAAGAAAAGTAGTATATCAGTTATCTGGTTTCCATAGTACAAGCTCTGCTTAGTTTGGGATCAGAAAATGTCCCAGGATATTATTATTATATATCAGTCTGTATTCTCCAGTATATGTTTACGTTTGTGAGTTACGTTATATTTTAATCAAATATATCACAATATAATGAGAAATTTAAAGGTTGACCTTGCAATCAGTAATTTTATTCTGTACGAACGTAATACTATTATCAGTTTTTTTTTGTATGGGTCGCATGTTTATCATAATTTGGGTGACGAATTATTATGGTATAGGTATCTTTTATTTAGTCTTCATTAGCTGTATCAAAATTCTAGGTACTCAGCATTTTAATTATTATTATTCACTTATCTTTCAGATAACACGATCCATTAGGCGCTCATAGCCAGATGCTCTTACCGTTGGCAAGGTTAAGCAACTAGGCTCGCGGTTAGTCCATAGATGGGTGACCGCCGTGCTTCGCAGGGCACGTAAACTGTCGGTCCCGGTTGTACGGTGAGCACGAAGATGCTCGAAATGAAACCACTTTGACGGTCACCCATCTATAGACTAACTGCTGACTGAGAACACATCCAGACCACAGTAGTACCAAAAAATAAATTAGCAGGAAGATATACTCTATTTATCTTATACTAGGATAATAATATCCTGGGGCATTATTCACACAAGGCCATCGATCCCAAACTAAGCAGAGTTTGTATATATACTACATATACTATAAAATACATTTATTAGGTATATATTAGGTAATAGCTGTCTATACGCCTTTCGACAGATCTTTCAACTATAAAACGATCATTAATTACTCATATATAAACTTAATACCTGCTTATGAACATAATTACACCATAAGACAGTTAATCAATAGCTTTAATAGTTGCAATTACTATTTGACATCTTTATTATCATCGACTTCCTATAATGTTAAACATGGGCATAATGAAACGATGGTGGCAGCTCATCAAACGCAACTTTATTACACTTTAACGTAATGGAGATAGGAGCTAATTTTGTTTACGAGTGTTACTATTAACGGGACGTCGATTTCTAAGTAGCTACTTAACATGGTAGCTACTAATAGCAAGAGTAAACAGTTTAGTGTCGATGACACAACATCAATGTTCTCCGGAAATGATTGGAAAGCTTCTGAGTATAGCAACTTTGTATGGTTATTAATAATTACACTATTTGCTTATGAAAATTACCCATAACTTCTACGAAACTATACAAAATATATCATAGTATCATTACAGCTAAATGAGTCCACTGCTGGACAAGCCTCCCTCAAGAATCGCCTTGGGTGGATATGCCATAATCGCCACGCTTGGTAGGCGGGTTGGCGATCGCAGTAAGATGGTCATAGTAATCAGAAGGAAGCTGCTGCCCATGCTCTGGTAGATATTCCCTCGGGTCGACTTCTACGCCCCCCACGGGATGAGATGGGGTGATGATATTCTGATTCTGATATTTGTCGCCGTCACCACACAGCAGGCCATCATAGTACTAGATAATATTATAAATGTGTAGTAATTAACTGCAAATTATAAAGTCAGTATTTTATATTAGAAAAAAAATAATATCCTAATAACATGAGCTATAATCTTCGGGGAATTTCGTTACCAAAGTAACCGACATAGCCCGAAGAATTGCCAAGCTGAAGTGCCAGTGGGCAGGGCACATAGCACGAATAATCGACGGCCGCTAGGGCAGAAAGGTTTTCGACTGTCGACCACGGACGACGCAGCGTGGGCAGGGCACATAGCACGAATAATCGACGGCCGCTAGGGCAGAAAGGTTTTCGACTGTCGACCACGGACGACGCAGCGTGGGCAGGGCACATAGCACGAATAATCGACGGCCGCTAGGGCAGAAAGGTTTTCGAGTGGCGACCACGGAAGACGCAGCGTGGGCAGGCCCTGATGGACCGATGATCTTGCGAGGGTCACTGGAAACCTCTGGATGCAGGTAGCGCAAGAGCGTCAATTATGTAGATCTTTAGGAGTGGCATTTGTCCAGCAGTAGGCGTCTTTCGGCTGATATAATGATGATGACAAAGCAAAAATACTTTATTATAACCTTAGCAGCAATATTATAGTCTACGGCCGCTCTCAAGATGAAACAAGTATACTGACCACCTGATATTAAGCAGTCACCGTAGTATATGGACGTTATCGACACCAAACAAGTAGATGGACCGCCTGATGTTAAGCATCCGTAGCCTAAGAAGGCGCTCTCCACACCAAACAAGTTTAAAACGATCACCGTAACATTTGCAAGTTTTACTTTAGTAGTGTGGTCTACAAGCACACTCGTTTATTTCCTGGTATAGAGATAATTATTTCTTTGAATTGCCATACTTTGTAGTCTGTTAATGAGATATTCACGATAAGTCTTTAGTAATGTATAACAAATAAATATGTATTAGCAAATCTTTGTCATACGTTTTCATAAGACTACATTGTTGTTGTAAGTAATCACACTAATATTATAAAGTTTGTGAGTGTGTGACTGTGTGAGTGTGTATGTTTGTTCCTTCTTCACGTCGAAACGGCTGAAGCGATTTTAATAAAATTTGGTATGGAGTTAACTGACATCCTGGATTAACACATAGGCTATAAATTAATAAAGTTATAACTATAACCGCGGGGCACAGCTAGTTATTATTATATAGGAATGTAGGGCCATCTCGAAAACATTCCCTGTAGAACATAGAGTTAGACGGGCCAGATGGTGTGGTAGATACTTGCCTTCCACGCTGGAGGTCGTGGGTTCGATTCCCACCCAGGACAGATATTTGTGTGCATGAACATGTCTGTTTGTCGTGTTTATCGGTGTAATTATCTATATAAGTATGTAGTATACCAGTTATCTGATTTACATAGTACAAGCTCTGCTTAATTTGGGATCAGGTGGCTCTTTGTGAATAATGTCTCCGGATATTATTAGATTATTATTATTAGAGTAACACAAAACGTAACAAAGGGCTTTAGACCGCATGACTGAAGTAATACTCCAAACAGAAACCAAGGATTGTACATACACTGAAGTTGGATATAGACGGTATAGAGCCGCTCAATACTATGAGAGATTTTTTTAAAGAAAATGTGTACTCGCGCCTCTTTCTTAAGCATAAAATAATAATACAAAACGTAACTCTCTCCCTTTCTATCTTCACAACTGATATCTCCCTCTCAACTTCCGTGCGCCTCGCCCGATCACACTTTTCGTAAACCTCTCGGCGCGCATTCACCAGTTCACTCCCCAATTCATGCCTATAAATAATAAAATAAAATAAAAAAGGTTTTTATTCACGTAGACTTTAAAAAAGCGCTTATAAATAGTCAGAACATGTTTGTAGTATTATAGTTGTATACATTATTATTTCTAGTAACATAGATATTTAGGTACACATTGCATTGATTGGATTAATACATTTATAAAATTTATTTTATAACAGCAATGATATTTAGCTAGCTCGTATCAAGTTATTGTCAAGAGATTATGTTTAAGTTTAATTAGTCTAATATTTTTAATACATATTGTCAATGGTTCTGTTTATATTAAGGTGTTATTATTAGGTCTTTACCTATGAAATTGCCGTTCTGCAGTACTGGCCATTTCAAATCAAAATAATTTTTGTTTGGCTAAGAATTCTAATTTCAAATTAATTTTATTTTAAAAACATGGATTCTTTTTTCCAAAAGTAGTCATTTCTTTATTGATTAGTGTTACATTTTCATCGCATTTCAATCTTTTTCGTCATCATGGATACGTAAAAAATTCGAGTAATTATGGAATATGAGTACCGTCGTGGCAGCAACGCGGCACAAGCGGCACGCAACATCAACGACGTTTATGGAGCTAACACTACAAACCAACGCACCACCTGTTATTGGTTTGCTCGCTTCCGTTCTGGAAATTTCGACCTGAAAAATGAACCTCGCGGTCGTCCGAAGACTTTGGTCGACAATGACGAATTAAAGGCGGTTGTGGAAGCTGATGATACACAATCTACGGCTGAATTAGCAGCAGCTTTCGACGTTAGCGTCAAAACAATATTGGTCCATTTGCGTCAAATTGGCAAGGTAAAAAAGCTTGACAAATGGGTGCCCCACGAACTCAATGATCGCCAGCGCGAAGTACGCGTCGAGACGTGCCTTGCACTGCTCAACAGACACACAAATGAAGGAATTTTGAACCGCATTGTTACCTGCGATGAAAAATGGATTCTGTTTGATAACCGCAAGCGCTCAGCAAGTTGGTTGGATCCTGGTTCAGCACCTAAACAATGCCCTAAACGAAAACTTACCCCTAGAAAAGTGATGGTCACTGTTTGGTGGTCTAGCGCCGGTGTGATTCATCACAGCTTCTTACCAAACGGGGTGAGCATTACTGCAGATGTGTACTGTGAAGAACTGAGCACAATGATGGAGAAGCTGGCGCATCTCCAACCAGCATTGGTCAATCGCTCGTCTCCGCTGCTCCTGCACGACAACGCGCGACCTCATACTGCACAGCAGACGGTCTCCAAGTTGCAAGAACTGGGGTTGGAAGCTCTCCGTCATCCGCCCTACTCACCAGACCTTGCGCCTACAGACTACTACTTTTTCCAGAATTTGGATAACTTCTTGGCGGGAAAAAAATTCAATACCCGAGAGGCAGTACAAAATGCCTTTGAAGAATTTGTTGCCTCCCGTCCAGCTGATTTCTTTAAGAAGGGCATCAATAAACTGCCACTGCGATGGCAAAGATGCATTGATTGCATGGGTGATTACTTCGATTAATACAAATAAAAAAATTCATGAAAAAAATTCGTTTAAATTTTTTCATACAAAACGGCAATTTCATAGGTAAAGACCTATTATTATGACGGACCTTGTGGCCTGCGTAAAGAAGTTTTAGTTATTATAAAAAATTAAGCCGTCGAATAGGTGACCTGCTCTTATTTTAAAGACGGTTAACAAGCAAGAAACTACAGTGTAAATTATGTCAGAGACGTCGAAAATGGCACCAATGTGGCAATAGAAATATTTCTTCTTATCATGAGATGGTTAACGGTCAATTAATTAATACAAACCTGTTTGAATATGAATATGGAAGTATCTTCTAATCAGTAATTTGTAATATATTGAAGATTTACTTTTAACCGAAATTTCAAGATAACTTCGATAACATTCCAAGCAGTAGTAAACTACAAATTAACTTTATCTGAACGTGAGACATTTCGTTTAATAGACTTTCGGATTCTTATACCAATAGATACTTTGTTGTTTGACAATAAAAACTTACTACAGGGTTTTTGAAGTGGAAACTGCTTAAGGCGTGTTGTGCACTTTTTAGGTTAGCAAAACTCATGGACCTCGCGTCATCGTCACCGCAGACTTTTCATGAGGTTCGGTATATTGTCTATGTGTACATAGATATACCTCCGTGCGTTATGAGTATATATTATACATACACAAAGGGTAGGTATATCCCAATGGGAAGACGTGTATAGTGTAGATTATTTAGATTAGAAGTGTAAAAAATTGTTGTCACTTCTATCGGCGATCCCCAAAGACTGTCCCACTGTCTGACTGTCCACTTGGTTGTGAACGTCCAATTCTTGACTTAGAGCTTCCAATAAAAATTGACCGTCTCAGAAAAATACTTACACTAAACTGGAATGAATTACCTGCTGCGGTGTTTCCCCAGCGCTACGACATGTCCTTCTTCAAATTAATATCACGGTAGGCAGCGGTTTGCTGTGCCCCTGGCACTGCGAATGTCCATGAGCAGCGGTTACCACTTACCGTCAGGAGGGCCGCTTGCTCGTCTGCTTCCTAAAGCAATAAAAAAAACCTAACACTTTTTGGCTGGACCAGGAAAATATACGCGCAATTTCATTATCTGTGGCTGAACCACGTACCTACCGCTAGACCGATGAGGTATTAAATAAAATGGACCGGACTTATTAACATACTAATGCGCTTCGAACATGCTTAACAGTAGTATGCTAGATATTTGATCGATCAGACCTACCAAGTTACGAACTTAAGAAACCAATTCTCACGCCAAAGTCAATAACTCGAAAATTTTGTAAACAAATTTCAACAAAAGAGTAGCTTCATTTCATAATCGATTTAAATGCAAAGGATTTTAACTCTTCTACCAATCACATATGATTGATATTGAAAAGAAAAATGTCATTAATATTCTTGCTACCACATTGTATTGACTTTGCCTTTGTAAACACTAATAGGAAATTCAAAAGTGGGAACCAGTTAAGATGAAACAGTGAATATGTTAATTTTGTTAGGAGAATGTCTGGGGGAGGCATTCTTAATTTTTCTACATCCTCTCATCGGTAAGTAAATGTATTTACTTGTTTCATTCGGCCCCAAGCTCAAGCCTAAACTCAAGCGTTTTTATTGCGTATTTTGTCAACATCATTTGATGATGGAATAATTAAATGTATTTAGCACTTGAGTAGGTATTAACAAACCCTTGTACTTGTCAAACCCACAAACCTCATAAATATAAGTAGTAAATATAAGTACGAAGTAATTAGATTTATCATCTAGTCCAAATATTTTTATTTATTTCTATTATATTAAAAAGGATCGATGAAAGTTTATAGAAATGTGTAGATAACATAAAGGTTACTAGAGTTACCTAATATTAGAAAATTATGTCTAATATTAAGGTAAGCGTAAGATAGGTGCAGTGCTTAAGGTAATAGCCTCGCCACTTCCTCAGGGATCATATGTTTTGGATTCAATCTCCACACAGGACAACTATTTTTATGATATAGCGCGTATGTCTTTTGTGGCCGTGGAATGCATTTTTGTGCTGCTAGCCCAGGCAGCTTTCATTGCTTCAACGGGCAATATAGGCAAGCTCAAGAACACCCCGGCTGGGTAAGTAAGCAAAGTCCTCTGTAAGGTGGAGGCACCTTACAGAGGACTTTCCTAATAATAACATTAATAATTTTAAAGTTGTGTTTCTGTGTGTGAGTAAGGCGCCAGATCTCATTGAGGTGGGGGTGGGGGTCAGTTACACTTGTTTGCTGACTCTTAAAGGCCGGCAACGCACCCGCGATTTCTCTGGTGATGCGAGTGTACATGGGCGGCGGTCATCACTTGTCATCAGGTGACCCACTTGCACGTTTGTCGCCATCTGATTAAAAAAAAAATTATAATATTACAATCTAAATACCTGCACCGCGCCGAGAGAAAGTTTCTTTTGGGCTCGAACTTCGACTCAGGGTTATTGTTTTAAGAAATGTTTTGTGCAAATGTCGCACTACATTAATATGCGAAGACGTGGGACTCTCATCCGATTGAGGATCGGAGATGCCATTTCATCGGTACGAATGCAAAAAAGGGGAGGATGCTGGTAGTCCCGGCGCGGACCCAACTCTCGCCGGGCGAATACGATATATCGGATTGTGTACAATATATCGTCGATGGATGCTCGCAGTGACACTTGCCTATATTTCCGAAGACTAGAAGTAGCCGTCATCAGAAGAATAAGACTATGCAGTCAAGGATTACCTACTTAAGAATAAGCATTAATGTACGTTACAAGAGAAATACGAATAGCTCTAAAGCAGATATTAACTGTATCCAGATATTAATATCGAACTTCCCAAGCTGCTGTCTTTGCGCTTCGGATATGCACTTTGATACCTTTGTCTAGGTTGGAGGTCTCCAAAATGTTTGAAGTCAACTGCTTTATTGCCTTTTATCTATGCTAAAACCGCAACAACCTTGTAAAGGGAGGAAATATGTTTTTTATTCTCTTTTTATCTTTATTAGAAACTAGCTCTCCCCCGCGTTTATAACGTAAATATTTTTAAGATGTGGATATCGATGTGGGTTACTCATTAACAAATCCTATAAACTATAACTTAGTTATTAAGAAAAGTGTGTAAATAAAAATAAATAAATAAAATAACCGCGTTAAACTTTATAAATCATAGCCTATGTATGTGCTATTCGGATATATAAGCCATACCAATTCATGAGTTTCATCCAAATCCATTTGGTAGTTTTATACATCCATACTTTCCATACCCACAAACTATCGCATGTATAATATTAGTAGACTTAACATATATAGAACTTTAAATTTATAGAATTTATAACGACAGCTCCACTAGTTACTCGAAAACGTCCATTTGACAGGGCTGTCATTTTGCAGTGTAGTGGTTGGACTCCTAAACCAGAGGTCTTTTAACCACACCCAGGAGAAATCTATGCGTGATCAGCATGATTATTGGTTCAGTGTCTGGGTGTAATTTATCTATAATAAGTATTTCGAAATATATAAGTATGTTTAGCAGTTGTCTGGTTACCATAGTACATAGACTCTGGGATCAGATCGCTTTGGGATCAGATCGGAGAGAATAGTTGACCTGTGCGGGACTCGAACCCGAAACACTATGGCGCCGAGGTAATACGACCTTATCCACTGCGCCTCATCATCATCATAACAGAATTAAAAAGTCCACTGCTGGTCAAAAGCCTCCCCCAAGAATCCTCTTAGCCATAATCGCCACGCTTGGCAGACGGGTTGGCGATCGCAGTATGCTCATAGTACTCAGAGAGACGCTGCTGTCCGTCCTCTGGTAGATATTCCCTCGAGTCGACTTCTACGCCCCCCACGGGATGAGATGGGATGATGATATTCTGTCTGATATTCGCTGCCATCATCACACAAACCAATAAACGCACAAATTTATGTAATCGTTCCATATTTAGATTCATGAACGCTTATACACGATATAATCTCAGTGTTGTATCTTGCAAATCTCTACCGTACATTCGGATTATCAGTCCATAAGACGTTAATCCAGTTTTTATTCTTGAAGCATACACACCCACGGTTATTTTGCACCATTTTAAGAAATTGCTTTGCAATACAATTTGACGTAAGTAATATAATAAATTTACTTATGCGACTCATGTTCAATTAAGGATCCTACGCGCTTGTAGAGTCGACGACTATTTACTTATATTATTGTGATCTTCGGAGTATGAGTTAAGCTATTGTGTAGCTACTCTTAGTGCTTGAATATAGTGGCACGTTACACTTGACTAAATTTGATGAACAATTAATTTTACGCTTATATAAATTACGTATTTTATGGACGGTACGATAAATGAGAATGATGGTATGGGAGTGTAAATTAGCATCAAAGACGACTCTTTAGTACAAAATTCATTGGTCATATTACAAAATTGTAAGCATTCTATTTCTTTCTTTATCGTATGAGCGAGGGTTATCCTAGAGATATAGTTGATCAAGCTGCCCAGGAAGCCAACATGACTTTTCTGAGCCCACAAAACATTAATTCATTAAGTTAAGTTAAGTTTAATAAGTTAAGTTAACTTAAGTTTAGTTTATCTTATTTATTTTTCATAGTATAATTTGTAATGTACAACATATTGCATGCTGTGTTTACTTCAAGAAGGTCGTACACTAAGCTTTTTTCTAGAACTTATTCTTTTCATTTTATTTAATATTGTGTACGGCCGGTTTAGTAAACCAAATAAATAAAAATAAAAAAATGACTTATCTACACATTAGGGGCTGACAGTTTTATGTGTCGGTCAGAGCACGGAGACGCTCAGAAATAAAACCACTTGGGCGGGCACCATCTATCGACTGATCGCATGCCTATGTGTTTAACGTCTCAACCTCTCCGATCAGTGCAACGGTGCTATGAGCAAGTATGCTCTATAGTAATAAAACTTCATTATTATAAGATATTACTAATATTTCTCTTCGTATCAATGAAAAACATATCGTTTGTGAGAGACTGGTGTCTGAACTAGGCAAGGCTGTACTATATATAACCACGATCTCCCCTAACGGAATTATACTTGCATGAAATCTTAGTACAATATTTTATGTAAGAGAAAATACGATGCATTTATTCAAATAAAAATAATCCAGAGCACTCCATTTATATAGAATTTTATCTTAAGGAACTATTATGGTGCGTTTTATGATTTCTTCCTTATTTAGACTTTGTAGAAATGAAGTCTTTATGTAGAATAGATTTTCATACAGCCACATCATAATTCAGCCTTTTAGTACTGCAGAAGGAGTCGTAATAGCATTTTAAATTCAAATTTCTAGTACAATTTCGCAAATCTTTGTCCACACTTTAGCCACAATGTCGCAAAATTATGCAGAGCAACCCACACTGGTCTTTGCTATTGCGTCATACATGGTCAAGAATGCGCATTAAATGGTTCTAGTTTTCATGGCGCAGTCGGAATTGGATTATATATGATTTTATTTTTAAACTTAACTACCGCCAACAACTACACCCCTGATTAAAAACCGATAGTAAGGATACATTTCTTAAAACTTAAACTACACTCTTTCTTTATAGTAATTTAATTATGACAAGGTAAGAGTCATGAGGGGCCTGTTGGCGTGGTTGGCAAATGCTTGCTTTTCACGCCGGAGTGGGTGCGATTCCCACCCAGGACAAATATCCTGTCCTGAGTCTGGGTGTAATTATATAATTTTTTATTCTTCATGTAGGTTTACTCCTAAACAAGCCTACGGTGAGCTTTATGGTTAGCTATTATTATAGCTTTAAACTGTAGTGTATTTTAAAGATTATTACATAAAGCAAAAACGCCTTAACCGACCAAAAAGAAATTGGCGCAGAGGTTCGCCTCTTTGTGTCCTGGTTGAATAATAATAAATAATAATAATTTATTGGACTCAGATAAAAAAACAAAAATATATTCACATGTGTTTACAGATTTTTGTCATGATTAATTACAAAAGGTACTGACACTGTTTTCCAAACTAGGCTAAAGCCTGTATTTCGGGAGACAGTGTTCAGTCATAAAAACGTGCCACGGTAGTGCTTGAGGTATGGAATGTACCGCACCAACATACATCATTTTATATAGTAATTCATTATTATTGAATTTTAGTTAAGTTAAACTAACATCCAACCTACTTGTGTGTGTGTGTGTGTATGTGAGTGTGTGTATGAGTACCTACGTGTGTGTGATTAAGCGTGCGTGTGTGAGAGGTATGTGAGTAATTTCACATGAGTATGACTTTTCTTTTTATTTTTTTTTGTTAATCTTTGAAATCGTGAGTTTCAATTCCCGCACAATCTAAGTCTAGGTGTACTTTGTGTCCATCAATTATATGTTTGTTAAGCACCGCGCGACTCCAGGAGCCACTTATCTATTGTGGACGTAGTCTAATAAAACACATTTATGGTTAAAATGTTTGTTCGGTGCGTCGATAGAACCCGATACAAGAGGGCACCGAAGTATTATAGAGGCCTTAACTACTGCACCACATGTGCACTCAATATATTAACCAGAAAATAATTAAGAACATCCAGAAAAAATATGCTGCTATAAAAATAATAATATCCTGAAATATTATTATTTTTATAAAACTGAACCCTGCGAGATCGAATCAGAAATGTTGAGATCCGCAGGCGAACCAAAGTAACCGACATAGCCGTACGAATTGCCAAGCTGAAGTGGCAGTGGGCAGGGCACATAGCTCGTAGAGCCGACGGCCGCTGGGGCAGAAAGGTTCTCGAGTGGCGACCACAAACCGGAAGACGCAGCGTGGGCAGGCCCCCTACAAGATGGACCGATGATCTTGTGCGGGTCGCTGGAAATCGTTGGATGCGGATAGCGCAAGACCGGCAATTGTGGAGATCTTTGGGGGAGGCCTTTGTCCAGCAGTGGACGTCTTTAGGCTGATATGATGATGATGATGATGATTAAATATTATTTACCCACAGCCATCTGCTCCCAAACTAAGCAGAGCTTGTACTATGAAAACCATATAACTGATATACTAATTTTTTTTTGTAAATACATACTTATTTAGATAATTACACCCAGACTTAGGACAAACAGACATGTTCATGCATACAAATATCTGTCCTGTGTGGGAATTGACCTGACCACGACAACCATAATACTTACTTACTTATCGTATGGGCAGTGGTTACCCTAGTGTCAGAGGTCTTCAAGCCGCCCAGTAGGCCTCTGACATGGCTTAACGACTGTTATTTAATGACTACAACCGGGACCGACAGCTTAAGGTGCTCTCCAAAGCACGGAGACGCTGAGAAATTAAACCACTTTTGTGGTCACCCATCTATGGACTGACCACGAGCCTAGTTGCTTAACCTCGCCGATCGATTACAGACCGGTGAGAGCATCTAGCTTTGAGCGCCAACCATAATAAAAGTGGTTTAATAGTTGTTGTTAAATAGTTGAGGTTTTATTAAAACAGTTTTTTTTAAGGCTGAATAGGTAAATTTGGTTGGAAGCGATGATCAGCTTAATATGACAGGAACCAACTAAACCGCGAACAACTCGCTGAAATATTACAAAGTAATTTTAATAGACCGCCACATTAATATTTTCAATCGCAGTGCTTCTTGATACATTTAATTCAAATTCTACTTTACTAGGCAGTAATAACCGCTGAATGTTTATTAAACATTTGCAGCTTTTATGGATATAAGCAGGTAATATAACTGTCAGTTCAAAGGTTTTATGTAAGGACAGCTATTCAACGGTTCAGTATATCAGTATAGTATAGTATTATCTTAGGTTTCAAATTACATTTTGTGTTTCAAGACTAGAAGTCCAATACTATGCTATTTTATTTTTTAATTTAATAATACGTCTGCCTTTGCTTAGAATTTATTCCGCAATTGATGCTCTTAAGTAAGAGCATCAATGCCCCTTGCCTTTATGCCCCTTTCTTTACAATTTATTTTTGTTAAGTCAAGAGGAATACCTACGCATGCCACCCGTAAGTGTCTGTGGGTGGGTATGTTGGACTAGCACCGACTAAACCTAACCCGCCGTGGACTTCTTCTGGCGCCTGATACGCGCAGATGGTCGGGACACGCACCCTGGGAGGACTTTGATTTACCCTTCCCAATTGCCGACTCCTGCCAGTCCGGCACAGCGACTGTGCCACAAATATTTTGCTGTCTTCCCGCAGACGTGCGGCCTGTGTACAGTTTGGCTGACGAAAAAGTATATAATTTCTAAGCATCATAAGGTTGTTATTCATTAGGTAAGCGTTGATAACCTATATCTGGAGACTATTTTGCGGTTTAACAACTATATTAATCACGGCCTGTGTAAAGGCCACAGTAAATAGAGAAGAATACGAAACGCTCACAGTAGGTCGTCAAAAGGCAATTCAAGCACATGGTGCCAATCAGATTGAGTATTAAAATAAAAATAAAATACAATAAAAAAGGTTTTTATTTACGTAGACTTTAAAAAAGCGCTTGTAAATAGTCAGAACATGTTTGTAGTACTATAGTTGTATACATTATTATTTCTAGTAACATAGATATTTAGGTACACATTGTATGAAGACATTTATTCATTATTCAATCTGAAATGCTCAAAATAGGTACTTACATACATCAGAACACCAAAGATGCCTAATCAAATCCAAAATAAAAAACACGTCCTTAAATTACGCGTTGGAAGTTTAGCTGTAAAAGATTCATGAGAATCAACATATCATCATAATCATCAAGAATTTAAAGACGTCCACTGCTGGACAAAGACCTCCCCAAAAGATCTCCATAATTTTCGCTCCCATCATTTGAAAGATTATGCCATAATCGCCACGCTTGGCAGACGGGTTGACCATCATACTGGTTATAGTACTCAAAGAAACGCTGCTGCCTCTTATATGGTATTATTCCCTTGGACAACTTTTACGCCATCCGCGGGATAAGATGTCAGCTACAGCACAGCACTCATATAGCAAACAGTACTAACTGCAAAGATAACCTACAAAAGCAAAAAGCACACCTACAATAGCTTTGTCAACTGAATTTGGTTGTTATTATAAACGTTTCAGTACACATTTGCTGTATAATCTAATATATAGTGCATCGCGAATCTAGTTTACGCACTCAAATATCACGGTGCGTTTTAGGACGCAGACCAGACTATTTTTATGCCCAAATGGCTAAATTCAGGTCCAGACTGCACAAATGGCGCAGCAGTTAAGCCGCCTCGCCACTTCGTGTTCTAGGTTCGATTCCCGCACTGGACAACTATTTGTGTTACCCATAAACTATTCTGGGTATTTGTAAAGTATCCCGTGACACAAGGATTCAATTCCCTAATGCCGGCGTTGTCTTATTAAAAAGAAAAAAAGAAAAAGATCCCAGAGTGAATAATTACATATAGCAGAACACCAAAGATGTACAATCAAATTCAATTTAAAACGAGTTGTTAACTAAGGCATTGAAAGTTTAGCTATAAAAGGGCCATAAAGGTGCACTTATACAACAAACAGTGCTAACTGCCCGAGGATAACCGTCGGAACACACCTAGGTACTATATAGCATTGTCACCTGACTCTGGTAGTTGTTAAATGCGTGCCAGGGCACGTTTACAGCGAAATCAAAAGATAAATCACATCACAGGGATGTATATACAGCCGAGGAGTACAGTTGTATGTTTGTCCTCTATATGTAACGTAACTTTTTAAATTCTTTTTTATTTGTACCAACATAGGTAATAAATATGTTTGCATTGCGATCAGTAATAGTCTAGTTTTAGCATTATCGGCATACATAAACAAAAAAAAATTTAAAAATTCAAATATAAAAAATGTAAAAAATACATATGCAAAAAAAAATCAAAAATTCATATATGTTAGTACTGTTAGGAAACATCATTTAATCATTACTTATTATTAAGCCAATGCACTTGTATTAGTAAATTATCGGGGACTAAGAAATAGTAGTAGAAATGTGTAATATTTAATAAAATATAATAACATTCATATCACTAAATTATATAACATTAAGTCATTTTAATTATTATGTTACCATTAAAGCCTTATTGGTACATGTATCTTCTAGTTAAAGAACTAAATTACCTAAGAATATAAAAGTAATTTCTTAGGTAATTTATTAAATATTTAAGTTGCTTTTATTAAGTTGAAATAATGAATGAATCTGAAAAAAAATCTTCAATACAAAAGCGATGACTTTAAGGTGAAGTTGCTCCTATACTATATTCTTTATAATACAACCGTTAATACGCCACTGTCGTTATAAAAAAATCACCTGACGTTTCCTACTTATGAACTGTCTCCATGTCATGTTTTGACTTAGTCAGTAACTGATTGAATAACGTTTTTTTTTCATACTACTAATTTAGTTAGTGAAAGCCAAAATACTATTTTTGTCATCATGAAGGACTCTATTTCTTATAATTTAATTTATATAATTATATAAAAGCGGAAACTGACTGACAGATTGATCAGCGCACACCTGGAACCACTGGGTTTAGAACCTTGAAATTTTGCACAAATATTCCTTAAGTGACGTAGGTGTGGCATTTATATTCACAATAATATGATATAACTGAATACTAAGATTTACTCTGTATGGGGGGTTAAAGAAGGGACATTTTTAAGAAACTTGATCATACTTGAATAAAAAATACGAAGTGTTTTATGTTTCGGATAAAAGGCGGAAGTGCTTAACCATAGGTAAAACAGAATAGGTTCGTTTTAACCTCTTCAAGGTCTCATTTCGACTGCCACGCGGACATAGTCTTGGGCAAAAGCCCGCAGATAATAAAAGATCAACTAAAGGCAATAACGAAGAAACGAACTGTACTTTATGAAAGACCAACCGACCAAAAATTATGCCGAAGAGCTTCAATATGTAAATTGTAACAAATCCAATAGCATAGTTATGGTTAACAAAGAGCGTCCATATGCCCTAATAAATTGATGTCAAAAAGTACCAAGCATACCCTTTCACAAAGTCTAGTTTTATAAGCATTTTGCTGTTCGCTACGCCCACAGAGCATTGTATGTAAAATTGTGTGCGCATGTTGGACAACTCTCGTTGTAACGCGATCGGTCGTACATGGCTAGGGACGTACCGTTTTGGTTAGCCAAGCTCATTGATTTTGTTTTAACGCAATATGGATATGACAACTTATTGTAGGACTTTTTGTTGAATGGTGGTTGTTTATTTCTTGCTGTTGTATCCGGAATGCTTAATGTATGGTACGATTTATTAAACGTAAATGATACATTAGGTATATAAGTGTGAGAAGTGTAACATTCATTACTGAAGAAGTCATAAACGAAAAAAATATTGTAATTTTATTTAAGTCAGCAATTAAACCAATTGCTTTCCTGGTGAAAAATGGTTGTCTTAGCAGATGGACAATTGTATCGGTAGTAGTATATTAAAAAATAAAACACACCGAGAATTCCGTTTTCTGTGTACCTACATAAAGGACGATACCATGACGTTTATAGGAGTCACAAAAAGTCGCCATCTTTATAAAGGGATCTAGTAACAACCAAGTTTAATATAAGTGTGGTGAATGGGTATCCTGACAACTTAGGAAGACGGTATACGTACGCCATTTTCCTAAGTCACCAAAAGAAGACCATTCTATCCTTTACCTAACTTTATGAACTTTTCATTAAACAATCAATTTAGTAGTCCATGTATCGTGAGGGACTTTACAAACATGCACAAACCACACTATTTATGGGTCACACGAAAAATTGTTTGGTGGTATCGA
The DNA here is from genome assembly GCA_951640165.1 of Pseudoips prasinana. NCBI lineage: Eukaryota > Metazoa > Arthropoda > Insecta > Lepidoptera > Nolidae > Pseudoips > Pseudoips prasinana. Next base: position 16,053,519 of record OX621244.1, read on the forward strand.
ACCTTAAACACGAAGGCGCCGAGGTAGCAGCGAGACGACTTCCTTAGAAACCACGCCATATGTGCAGTCAAAGGTTTACCAACCAAGTAAAGCTAAAGGCTTTTAACAACGTCCTTATCCGTATAAAGTCATGTAGTAACAAGCGAGTTAAGATCATCGTTTACACAGATACACAAAAAGACATGCAGACTTATGCCTATTTTAAGGCAATAGTCGGGCTATAAATTTGACTGAACAGACGCCAGCACATACCACCCAATTGTGTCAAATTTCTTGTATAAATTTTCATTTTTACCACATAAGCACAAGGTTCAGCTTCATTTGGGGAAATTTGACAGATTGGGTAGCTTGATGTGCTGGCCATTAATGGAATGGACATTACTTCAAAGTGTAAGTATAATACAAATATATAGATTTAAGACTTAACATATACTAAGATACACGCATATAAGTGTCCAATAGTCGACAACGATAATATTATTATGACAGCCATCGAATGATGGATGATGAAAGTCGTATATCTCGTACCTCGCATGCATAGCATTGATTTAACCATAATATGACATTTTTTTCAGACGACTCGTTAGTTCCAGTAGCAAGGATATGCGTAATACAAGATTCTAGGTAATCAGGTAATTTAAAATAGTTATAAGGTAACAATATACTTCAAATAAAAATATGAGAAAGATTAAAACGAGGTTTAGTAGAGGTTGGGCACAGCGTTCATTCGCTCCAAGAGCAGCCCGACTGGGGAAGTACCTCCACCTTACAGAAGACATTCCTTAATAATAACATTAATAATTTAATGTTGTGTTTCTCAGTGTGAGTAAGGTCGCCACAGCTCATAGGAGCAGGGGTGGGAAGGGTCATCCACAATTGTTTGCGGACTCTTTTCAAGGTCAGCAACGCACCCGTGACTCCTTGGTGATCACTTAGCATCGGATGACCCACTTGCTCGTTAGTCGCCCTCTTATATGTAAAAAGAAGAAGATTTTATGTAAAAAAAACATATCTATTATTTTTTGCAATTTAATTATGTTTTCCGTACAACAAAAACACATGTTACTGAATAGATGAAGTGGAAACAAGTATACCCATCCAACCTTAATAAGAACATTATAATGCCTAATTTGATGTCTGATATGTACAGTAAAAATTTACTCATTTTATATGGAAATTAGGCTAAGCGTTAGCCATTAGCATTATAATCGCTAATGTAAATGCTTTCATAAAGGTTAGAGATGTTTAACAGTCTTCACATCACCACTAAACAGCTTAATAATATGCGGGCCATGATTTCTAAACGTTATTACCTATTTCTAGGTTTAATACTAACTGCCTTAAACACTGTATAATTGACACAATTCCCACCTAGACTTAGACAATAAATCTATGGGTTATGCAAATAGGTATACTATGCGGTATTGAACCTACAACACGTAGGCGTTAATGTAATAGCGGAGCAACTACCTTAACTTCTGCACCACCAGTTCAGTAAAATACGGATTTTTACTGTTATTTCCCGGTATATAACTTAAATTCCGCGAAGGGAATTTGGTTCTGAACGTCCTAAGTGAACACGTTTATTTCTGTATTGGTTGCAGTGTAGTCTTTAGACAACAGTCGTTAAGTCAGAGTACATTGAAGCCTGCTGGTTGCCGCAAGGTTATCACTTCCTTCACAACAGGGGGGATGTCTTTTTAGGGTACCGCAGCCAAATGGCAAAAAACGTAACCCTTATGGATTTTTCATGTCTGTCTGTCCGTCCATATGTCACAGCCACTTTTTTCTGTAAATATAAGAACTAACACTGTTGAAACTTGGTAAATAGACGTATTCTGTGAACCGCGTTAAGAATAGAATAAAAAACAAGAAATTTTGAGGGTTCCCCATACTTAGAACCGATAATTCATTTTTTTTTCATCTACCCCATCCATGTGGGGTTTGCTATGGATATGTATTCAAAAATTACATTGAGGTTTCTAATATTTTTTTTTCTAAACTGAATAGTACCGTAGTAACGAGAGATACTTAAAATGATAAATGCAAACTTCCACCTAAAATTCTATCTATTAAGTAGTTTTTTTTAATAGGTCATAATTCGTAAACCGCAATTTACCTTTCATTCAATTAACTACTACAAGAACTTTTATTAATATGTCACTTGCTGTTACGGAACCCTTCATGGGCGAGTCAGACTCGCACTAGGCCGCTTTTTTCATTATATTTAGTATTAACTATTATTTTGGACGGCCTCGCCGGTCTAGCGATAGCGTATTCAACCTTATACTCCGTGTTGGAGCAAAGAATGTTATTGGGTATTGTCTGGAGTATGTCATTTTTATATCTTTACTGTATGTATTATTATTTGTAGGCCTGGCTAGACTAGCGATAGCACATTTATTGGCTGGTTGGGCTAAAGATGGGATTTGTCTGGCAAGAAAGCTACTTTCCGTAGATTTAATGGATTTTTATAACTTAACTGTGTCTATAATTTTAAGGCCTCCCCGGTCCAACAATAGCGTTTTTAAGCGTACGTCCTCTATGTACACTACTCCGTCAAGAAAGTACCGCGAAAAGATCAATAATATAAAAAATATTTGTTATTCATCCAAATTTATTTTATCACCTTCAAAGTATGCTCCTTCAGAAACGATACACTTACGCCAACGAATAATCCATTCATCAAAACATTTTTTAAACGCTGCTTTCGGAATTGATTTCAGTTCTCGCCGCGAATTCTCCTTTATGTCTTCTACCGATTGAAAACGGGTACCACGAAGTGGTAATTTGAGTTTAGGAAAAAGAAAGAAGTCAGCTAGTGCCATATCTGGTGAATATGGTGGTTGCTGGATGGTATTTGTTGAGTGTTTGGTCAAAAATTCGTTCACAATGATGGCCTTGTGCGAAGGCGCATTATCGTGGTGCAAAATCCAAGAATTTTATTTCCATTAATCTGGCCTTTTTCGTCGAATTTGCTCTCTTAAACACCGCATAACGCTCAAATAATATTCTTTATTTACCGTTCGACCTTCCGGTAAGAATTCAGAGTGCACAACACCGCGATAGTCAAAGAAAATAGTCAACATGACTTTGACTTTTGATCGACTTTGGCGTGGTTTTTTCAGTTTCGGTTCAGTTGGAAGGCGCCACTCCGAAGCTTGTTGACTAGTTTGCATGTCAAACTCGTCTCGTCACCAGTAACAATGCGTTTCATGAATGTTGGGTCGGAATTGACTCTTTCTACCATGTCCTCAGCGACTTTCATGCGATTGAGTTTTTGGAGAAAATTCAGATCTTTTGGGACTAGCCGAGCGGCAACATGTTTCATACCCAAATGATTAGTTAAAATGGTACGAATCGACTCGTGAGATACAGAAAGTTCGGCGGCTATCTCTTTCAGAGTTTAATGAGGATTTTCAGTCACTATTTCCTTCACTTTTGCGATGTTAACTTCAGTTGCAGACGTTGATGGCCTACCAGAGCAAAGGCAAATCTTGCATCACGTCTCGACCGCTTTTGAACGCTTTGAACCACTCATAAGCACGAGTTTTTGATAAAGTCAATTCACCGTAAGCCCTCTGTAACATTTTCAGTGACTCCGAACACGAAATTCCATTAGCGATGCAAAATTTAAGACAAACTCTTTGTTCGACATTTTTGTCCATTATGAAATTCGCAATACACACTATATATGATATTACTAAAACCAGCACTGTATTTAATATAAATAACTGATGCAACTCAAACTCCGCGCCAAAATAGAAAACAGTTGTGCCAATCTAACAACAACAAAAAGAACAAAAATTTGAATTTGGAACCATCCATTCCCAACAAATCATCCATTCCTGATACTTTTTTGACTGAATGTATATATATATATATATATATACTTATATAGATAACTACACCTAGACTCAGGACAAATTTATCTCATTGTGTACAGTGTCACGGGAGTTTCTTATAACATGAACTAGTTCTAGGTAGAACATAATGCCGTCGTCCGGACGGTCTAAGACGTTCCTGGAACAATGGTGTTAACAAAAGAGGACGATCGGGGTGTATGTGACGACCGCGACCACTATGTTGGGTGGTAGATGACTGTGTCGATAAAGCGTTCTGACTCTTGTATCATACATATGTATTAGGGTTGTAACGGATCTTCGCCTCCGCCTCCGTTACTGCGGAAGTTCCGCAAGAAATCGTACCTTCGCATCCGCCTTCGCCTCTGCTGTTTTTTTGCGGAGTTATAACGGAGGTTTATTTACGGCATAATCATATATCTCTGCATCACCCAAAGGTCGACTGGCAGAGAATGCCTTTGGCATCAATTCCGCCTTTGTTATCATCATCATCATAATCATAAAAGCCCACAGCTGGACAAAGGCCTCCCCCAAAGATATCCACCATTGCCGGTCTTGCATTATCCGCATACAGCGACTCCCAGGGACCCGCACAAGATCATCCGGTTCGTGGTCGCGACTCGAGAACCTTTCTTCCCCAGCGGCCGTCGTCTCTACGAGCTATGTGCCCTACCTACTGCCAATTCACCTTGGCAATTCTTCGGATTAAGTCGGTTACTTTGGTTCACCTGCGGAACTCAGCATTTCTGATTCGATCTCGCAGGGAAACTCGAAGCATAGCCCTTTCCATTGCTCTTTGGGTGACCTTGAGCCGCTTGATAAGACCCATAGTGAGCGACCACGTCTCTGTTCCGTAAGTCATTAGTGGCAACACACTGGTCGAAGACTTTCGACTTGAGACACTGTGGTTTGGGACGAGAAGATATTACGTAGCTTTCCGAACGCTGCCCAGCCGAGTTGGATTCTATGATTGACCTCCTTTTCGTAGTTGGACCTACCTAGTTGGATGATCTATCCTATGTAAATAATATAGTTCTCTACAACTTCGAATGCAGAGTCTCCAACCTTAAGTAAAGTGGGTGCAACATGGGTGTTCGACATGATTTTTGTCTTATCCATGTACATTTTCAGACCCACTTGTTGAGAGAATCTCCTGAGGCAATCTAGAATTGTACCGAGGACTTCTAGGGTGTCAGCCATGACTACTATAGTCATGGCTGAGACCCTAGAAGACCTCGAAATCGAAGGTGGGTGATGTACTCACCATTGACATTGATGTCAAAGCCTTCTTACTCCCACGGCTGGGAATAACAGGGCTGCCGGGGACTGGGGGCCGCAGTTTATTCCCAAGCAGCAAAATGTGGTCTAGTAATTGTCCTGGAACCACCATTTCATTAGGACTATAACGGAATAGTAAGCAATTATAACCACGGAAAAGGGCCCAATTTATAGGCGCATTTTAGCTAATTAAATATCTATAGTAGACTTGGTGAATACCATTTTGACCAATAACGGCCATATAGTTGGACTATGTAAAACTATTTTCTCCCGCGAAGCCAACTATGAGCGCTTAATGGAACCAATCACGACAATAGTAACCTTATAGTTAGACCACGTAGAACTATTTGCTCTCGCGAAGCTAACTATGAGCGCTAAATGGAACCAAACACGACAATAACGTACACAGTGAATATCTTACAAGCTCATACAAAGTGATGTGAATTGGTGAATGTTGCTATGCACATTTGTAAAGATTAATTAATATTGATAAAGGTAAGTTATTATATTTTTATAATAAATATTATCTAGAATAAGAGTAGGGTGTTAGTTAACAATAAGTGAAGCTGTGTTTGAATGTGCATGGCGCAGGTATATTTTCGGTGAAGTGTAATAAGTTTTTTGTCAAAATTTTTAAACGCCCCTCGAAATTCACGTTTTCATTAAGTTGAATTTTAAAATAATGTTGGTTTCAGTAAGACATACAACGAAAAGTCGCCATCTTGACAAACTTGGTCTTCCCAAATACATTAACAAACCGTTATAGGCGTACTTTGTTTAAAAATGGTAAATATCAGAACTATTGCTTGGCCATATTGTTTGGAATTAGAGTTCCGCAAATATTGTAATGTTACTCGATGTTGTTATTAGGTACCGATGTCTTATTTTCATATTTTTTTTAGGTGTCAGGTGTGAAAATGGTAATGTTTCTGGACGTCGATAGCTATTTAATTAAAAGGGATTTTCGAGCTTTAAAAATTGTTTGAAATATTTTCTACTTCTTTTTTTGTGCCTTCCCTTGCTAACTTGGTTTATTGTTTCACAGAATCGTGATCAAGACCAAATTAGTGAGATGCCAACGGTCTCTCGAGAAGATACTCGTTCAAATACTACAAGATCACTTCATTTACAACAAAACTCGGCTACCATTCAATCCGGTTCAGCAATTTTACCTGTATCTTCTTTTGTCGCGCAAAACCCTCAACTTGTCATAACAGAAGCAGAAGAAACACTGTCAGATGTCAGTTTAAATATTCAAAATTTCGTTCTTTACAACACGGATAACCAAATACAGCCTGTCGAGGATGGTCAAATTCCACAACTTCAACATGAAGTAAAGTCAATCAAAGAAGACATTAATACCATCATACCAAACCAAAATACACTTTATGAAATACAAACTAACATGTGCTGAGTGCTGTGTCGAAGAGAGATTCAAAATGAATTAAACTCGTACATCCAATGACCGTTTCAAGAAAGCAAGAAGACGTAGATGTAGACATGTTATAAGAAATCTAAGAGAACTTGAAGAATTTGAAACAAACTTAACAAATACATTTATTCAAAATTTCTAATAAAGAATTGAATGCCGCATGTCGTATTTTATTCTACTGCCCATTTTCTAAGATCGCTATGTAGTTGAAAATTGTAATAGTTTTCAATATCGCATTCATCTTCTTGTACAGGTTCCTCACTAACACAATCCTCCAAGTCTACATTTAAAATTGCTTTTATCGATTAAACGTTTTTTCTTGCAGAATCATTAAAATAAACATTTTGTCTTAAATTTTCACAATAACAATTTTGTACGGAACCTTCTCATATTTCTACGATTCAACAAAATCAAAATATCCGTACTGAGACTATAACAGAATTTGCAAGACCATTATAAACCAATGTTTTCTTGTTCAGGACACCACGGATATAGTTTTGGATAATAAGTATATTATATTAAACCTTTATAAGCGTGTTAAGATTATAACGATATTGGTTTATACCACTATATAACCGCTCCATTTTACTGATAATTGTTCTGTAAAGTAAATTTATAAACCCTTATAAAACCAAATAATAAATGCAAATAGTATCCAGAATGTTTAGTTCTGTTTATCACTCTTATTGGTGTACTTAACTTATAGTGGTTCTATAATGTTTCTTGTTAGTAGTTATAAGCATAGCTTACCAGTTTATCTGCTCTTGAGTGCGTTTAGACCCTCGCGATACTTTTATAGGTCACCCAAGCTTATATTTGTCCTTTAATTTCGGCCTATAAGTAATTATAAGTTAATGTATAGGAGGAGATATACTATAAGGTCCAACTAACTCCATGCTTGCTATTATAAGCGATGCAGCAAAAACTGGAACCCTTAATAGACCTTTAAAAGTGCTGGAGTCCTATAACGTCTGCACTATAGGATAATTTTGCTGCTTGGGTTTGTGCCCTTCATTTGAAGGGATCTGCCATAATCGTCACAAATCTGCCATAATTGGCAGACGGGTCGGCGTTCGCAGTAAGACATGGTACCTACTCAGGAGAACGCTGCTGCCCGTTCTCTGGTATATTCCCTCGGGACGACTTCTACGTCCCCCCACGGGATGAGAGGGGTTGGCGGTATTCTTTATGGCAGTCAGCCACACAGCCAAAAATTTCCGCCTTTGTAGATTTGTGGAATAAGGTTCAATAAAATAAAATAAATCATAGAATAGTAATAATGCGCGTACATGGACACCCGGCTACGACTCAGTCGTACGGCCGCCTTTTGCTTTGTTATAGTGCAATGGAAAGTAATGTTTATTGTTTACTTAAGTCACAGGAAGCCAAAATCAAGTGAGATATAAAAGTTTTTTTTATGGAAATGATAAAAAACTATATTAATATTACTCGTAAACAACTATCTTTCACCTTCGCATTCGCATCCGTTAACCTCCGCATCCGCGGAGGTGAAACCAGTCGCCTTCGCATCCGCCTCCGCCTCCGTTAAGAGGCCTCCGTTACAACCCTAATATGTATGATACAAATATCAGATATGGGGTAAGCCATATCACACATTACAGAATACATTAGTTCTTTTTAACGAAATCTTAATACTTTCTAAGTATCAACACATGTCGTATTTGTCTTTTCGAACAGCCATTCGGTTGCAGTCAGATGATATCCTTTTTAACGTAAACCTTATTTTTTGATCGTAAACGTCAGTTAGTCGATATGTAATCTTAAAATATCGATACCGATTTCATTAAAAATATATAAGAGGCGTAATGTGAAAGTTAACACTAGTTTATAGATTCCAATAAAAAGGGTTACTTATAGGAATAAGGTTATCGAATAAGAATCGAATAAAAACTTGAAACTGTTTTATTTATTGTTAGTGTCAGCTAATTTAGATAAAGAAGCTGAGAAAATCGTAACAACAGTTTAATCGATTGTTTTTATTGCCTTTTGATGACGTCTTAACCTTAAAGTTTTATAAAGAGGAAAGTACACGTACTGAATAAAGATTTAAGTAGATTTTAATAAAATCGACTCTAAACCTATGTTAGGAAAGTAGTTATCGACCTTTGAATTTAAGTTAAAGACGATTTAGAAACATGACAATAATTTTCAATACAGGATCATATTTTCTAAAATATCCTACTAATTATATAAATGAATCGAAAGTTTGTGAGTATGGATGTTTGTTACTCTTTCACGCTAAAACTACAGCACGTATCTTGGTGAAAACATGTAATAATATACCTTATATATCCGAATAACATATAGGCTATAATTTATAAAGTTTAACGCGGCTGAAACCGCGGGGCACAGCTAGTAGTTGCTTCCAAATTTAGGTGTGCTGTGTCCTTGAATGGGATGCTTGTAAAGCGCCGGAGATACATAAATTAATTTCACTAGTGCAGGGTGAAATGGGAGCTCGTTGAAAAAGAAGTACTTACCTAAATTGTTCGCCGAAAAAAATATTTGTAGGTGATTCATGAGTTGCGGATATTCCATGACCTAATTTATTCCACCGCTCACACCAAGCGTCATTATAACCGAATCTTCTCAGTGGGTAATAAATATTGACAGGTACTTAACCAGGCATTTCACATTGATTGGGATGACTACGCTTAAATCACGCGTCTATTGAAATCACAAAAAATGGCATCTCTTAACATTTTTTCCTAAATTGATTCTACTTAAACGTACTCACTATCTAATGTCTAATTTGCGTGATTTGTGTGTTAATCTGGACATCATGATGGTAAGAATAGCAATACATTGGTCTAACCACGGCACAATTCTTTTTATTCTCTAACTTTAAAGATACTAATCTTACTTCAAGATAGTCTAGTGGTTAAACAGTTCAAACTGGGCAGACCACGTTTCGAATTCATATTATTATGGTGACATACACAATACACAAAACATTGGTGAAATAGTGTTAAAAACTTACAAAAAGATATGCTACTTTATAACAGTAGCTTTATAACAAAATTTCACCGTTATTTGTGTACCGATTTTGTTAATTCTTTTTTTCCTTTTTAAATTCCTACGTTTGAAATAGGAACGTGAAACGTTAGTTTTTCCAGACCGTTAAACCTGAAAACTTATGGTTGTATGGTATAAGTTTGGTCTATGAGTATTATCTTAAGCTCACTTCGCTTTCCCACTTACCTTTACTTTAAAAAGCAATACACATCACTCCTTTATCATATAACATAAGTTGGTAGCAATCAAAATAGAATCTTTAAGTTGATTGTGTAGGAAAGTTTAGACGGCAAAAGTGTTGTTTGTTGTTGGAGGTTACACTTTTCAATGGGGGTAGCTGATGCACTTTGGTACTTTATTGAGACTGTACTGTATATCAAACTACATCGTCTCTTTCCTTATATAAATATGGTTAAGCTATTCCCGTGTGTTGAGAAATTTTTATCGTTGGTTAAAAGGTTTGGCAGTACATATACATTTTGACAGTAGTATGTGTTCAACCCATATGCAGGATAATAGTTTTGATAATTATTAGTAAATAATGGCAATGATTCCATTCATTTTTGTCATAGGACCGATTATCTTTAAAGTTTACATAATTTTTTAGGATGAATTAAGTATTAAGTAACTAAATTGGATTACATATAACTTTTAATAAGTTATATATAATCCATTTTAGTTACTGGACAGTTTGTTGTTAGAACAAAAGAAACGGGTGCTGATACTCATCTATTGAACAGCTTACCTTCAAATTTGTATGATTAATAAGTAAAGTATTGTTGAATCATGTTGAGTATACCTACATATAATTATCGCAGTGTTGTATTCTAATTACATTCCTTTTAAGCTAAACCAATCCGAATGTATGAATGTAGGTATATGTTTTTTAAGTAGATAACTATACATGTGCCTAAATGTTTTACAAAACGATGGTTATGTATAATATCTTTGGTTCATCCAAGATTTCTGATTAAAAGGACGAACCACACATTCTTATAACTAGTATTTTTTTTATATTTATTCATTTACAGTTAAATAAGAAAGTATGATAGTAACGTATGAAAGTTTTATTTGCTTACACTTAATCATAACATATGTACATATATGTAAGGATAGTACAAAACCTTAAACGCACGAGTCAGATTCTCATTTGGAAGGTTTTTTCATTACTCAATGTACAGTCGAGACTGCGTACTGCACCCGTAATGTTTTTCCGGATAGCAAGTCCATTTTACAAGTCAAATAATCTCATTAAGAAGTGCTTTTATCTACATAAAATAAATTAAAAGCACTTAAGAGGCCTATTACAGTCCACTAGCGCCGCCAATCGAAAAAATGTCATAACTCGTAAATAGAATCAAAAATACAAAATATGTTCTATTATTACTGTGGAAAAGGCAATAACGTAATTGTATAACACCTTATCAACACTTGAAATATAGCTGTTTACCTAAATCGTGCATTCAAAACATAAACGGCCGTTTTTGTTACAAATGCACGATTTAGCTGAACAGCTATATTTAAAGTGTTGACAATGTGTTATAAAATTAAGTTATTGCCTTTTCTACAGTAATAATAGACCACATTTTGTATTTTTGATTCTATTTACGAGTTATGACATTTTTTCGATTGGCGGCGCTAGTGGACTGTAAAAGGCCCCTTAAAGATTACTGCATTCTCATATTGTACATTCAACGCCTTGTCGGTAGACTGACCAGAACAGCGTCTTTATCATGTAGGTAGTAAGAGCTGTTTTCGTAGTTCAATGTACCCACTATCCTGTTATCGATTGTGCTTTAAATACCTATAAATAGATAAACCTGTATAAAAGATCGTCGACACAATATGCTCCATTATCAAGTGTGATACTATCGTATCAGAAAAGATAGCGACACGACAATAGCAGCGCAACTTAACGGTGTCAAAGGTGAACTTCGTGTATAAGTAAACTGTTTCTATCCGGCTATTAAACATGGTTATGATTGTGACTGTACTTTTTAGTGACTATATGACTGGAAGAGTCTTCTATGAAATCGACTGTACATAAAAATACTGAGACATATGTACATCAAACAAGGCATAATTTTTAGGGTTCCGTACTCAAAGGGTAAAACGGGACCCAATTACTAAGACTTCGCTGTCTGTCTATCTGTCTATCCGTCTATCACCAGGCTGTATCTCATGAACCGTGATAGTTAAACAGTTGGAATTTTCACAGATGATGTATTTCTGTTGCCGCTATAACCACTAATACATAAAATAAAATAAATATTTAAGGGGGCTCCCATACAACAAACGTGAATTTTTGTTCGTTTTTATAGATAATGAATGGTACGGAACCCTTCGTGCGCGAGTCCACCTTGGCTTTTATTGTTTTTATTTATTTTTATAACTGACTCATATTAATTTGTTTAATGTAGTTTTTATTAGTGTTGCTTTGGAAATCTCATATTGACGTCTATCACTCTTGTGAAGTTTCACTCAAAAACTAAATTTAATTGAGCTTATATATAATAACTTAAATAAATAAGTAACTTGTAAGCACAGAACAGCTTGACATTTTTAAATAAGTAGTCTCATTTATTGGAATGAAAATTTTCACTAGAATGATAAATGTCATTTCAAATGTCTGATCTGCAAACTTAACTTTAGTGGTTCAACTTAAATAACTTAATATAACAATATTAAAGTTGAGAAAACTCAAATCTTTATTAATTGAAAGAAAATATTAAGATGTTCAAAATTTTATAATATTATATTGTAATATAACTTAGTTGTAATTTTTAAAGTATTTTAAGATAATTTCAGAGAGATGTAATTAACATTTTCAGATTTATAAATGTTATTAAATTAGTTGGTTTTATTTTACTTATAGTATTTAATATTGTTTTTATGGTTTATATTTTATTGCTAGTCTTAATTTAGTTCTTAAGTAGTAATTACAACTATATATTATATTTGTACGCCTTGACGGCAAACCATAACGCCCTTAAATGATAACCAATTATATTTGAATACCTATGTTTTACACATAAATTTGATTCAGATTCAGACTTCTTGAAGGATTATCAGTAGTGGAAATAGTAAAGCACAATTTACTATTTCCACTACTGATAATCGCAAGCCACAACGTAATAACAAAGAATTTCGAACTGGACTTCGATTACAAATGTTTATAATGACGGTTGTATATAAGCAACTTAAGCTTTAAGTGAAACCCTTAATACATTTCTATCAGTATAATAATTGGGTATCAGCGTACAATAAAACGAATATAATTTATTTATTTATTTATTACAGATATCTTATTGCTAACAGATAATTCCAAGCACAATAAGTGATACAATCATAATAATTTATATTCATAATCTATAGGTACTATACTATACTTAGCTAATTTATTAACCATGTTAAAAAAAAGTGAAAAGTTTTCTAATAATATTAGAAAAAGAAAATCGTAATAAGAAGTTACTGTATACTGCTGTCAATAGTCAATGCCTCAATGTGACGTCCTGCAACGGTTAGGAATGCATTTTCCGTGCATGAGAATATATCTATAGTTGAGTCATTCTCGATATCATTGATATAGCGAACTGCGCGGGACAGAGGTGCATTTCGGGCTAGATTCGTTCGAGCGGCCGGCACTGCCTATAGGTTATGTTGACGTCGCGCCTGGGCAAAGTATGTCCTGTGTCGCGGCACACGGAACTGTAAAAGCGCCAATAGAGTACTTTTTATTGAGGTACTCGGGTCAAAAGCGCAGCGATATAGGTTGAACTTGACTGTCAGCGCGATTTGATAGCGATGATTCTGTGCCAATAGTACAGAGTTATATGTGTAATCACGTATTAACCTGAAGAAATACGTGACTAATGTTATGTTACGTCGTGCTGCTAACATACGATAGTCCACCATAATGTCCTGCTAACCTACTTTGGCCACAGCGGCCTATCTCAATAGAGATTAGTCATCTGCGCGGGACATATTACAGTGCGCAAGTGTGTGCATCAACACAGAAACACTTTCTATTCTATTGTCCTGAAATACAGGCCTTACGTCTATCTTACGCACCAGTGTCCCACAATATAATTAGAATATTTAAATATTTATGTATTGTTCTTGATGCCATGTAAAATGTACCTTATATTGTGGTGAGAAATAAATCATTATTACTATTATTATTATCACTCTCGTGATCCGATGGGACGCCTAGCGACACGACCGGAAAGAGTATATAACATGTGTACGCTTGTACAATGCACCTTTTCTAAAGCCATATTTAACAGAAGATGATCATGGATACGAGTGCGTACATTTGCATTGTATACAGTCCATACTGCATGGAATCATGGCTCGAGGGTATAAACACTGGAATTTGCAGACAAATTAACGAGACACAGATTTTGGTCACAACAATCCCTTACCACTGGTATTGAGAAAGAAGTTAATCTATTTAATTACACAGAAAATATTTAAATAAAGGTATGTTTACCTAATCTGTTCATCAAAACCATAAGTTCTGTCCCAACTAATCTAAAAACTAATAAAATAAAGGCAGTAAGTACCATTATTTGAAATTATTTCAGTATTAACATATAAAAAATAATATGGCTTACGTTTACACTTTCGATTTTGATATTACCGGTAGTATATAAACATGGTATTGCAGAGATAAAAAATGCAGGCACCGTTTTAAACTGTTGTAAGTTAACACTAACTAACGTAGTACTAAAATACGTTGTACCATTAAAACTTACGCAATGAGTATGTTCCGATCATAATTCACGGCCTCATAGACTCAGAACCACCAGCACCGATCACATTTCTGAAAACGAAAATCCGTAAAATCCGATCAGTAAGCGGAAATTCAGAAATAGAGAAGTGAAAACGCTGAAGGTCGAAAAAGGCGTAATATTCAAAATCGTTGTGTATGAGTATCTAGTATTCACACGCGTACCAAGATTAATAGAAGGTAATTATGCCTACAAAATAACACTGTGTTTGCTATCGGACACTAGATATTTCAACAGTAGGTACACAAAGTAAAATTAATATCGCATTGGTTAGATTACAGATTACAATTTACCAAATGTTGTACCTTCTAAAATTGTCCTCCTATAATACTTGGGCCATAGACAATGATTTGAATTAATAATTAATGTAGATTCAGTAGGAGAAGATTCGCGGAAAACCTCAACGTGTATCTAAACACCGATTTAGTTAAGACGAGCGTCTCCGTATCACTAGAGTGGTACGTGCGAAGATAGATCAATGCCCATTACATTTGGAGAAATGAGTAAAAACTAAAAGTGGTAATTTGAATAGTTTTACGTTTGTAATAAATGTAACGATCCATATAGTACGTAATTATGTAGTTACATTTCTTTTCCTTGCCAATAGTCGCCAATAGACATGTTTGTAAGGAGGGAAGTACTTATGGCACGATTTTACCACAAACCGGCTACTACGGTTTGAGTTTTATGATAAAATAATAAAAAAAAATGTTTTATTGTAATCTTAGTCACAATAGTATAATACATATTTTAAATAAATTATATTTTATTTATGAAATAAGCTCATTAACATCTTTCATTTAGCAGGAAACATGATAGATTCGGCTGAAATGTGTTAATGTATTTTTATATTTTGTTTTTGCTTATTCATAATTATAATACAATTTATTATTTGTTTTATGGTATTCACCTTATAAAATCTATTAGAATAGAATAATATAGATTAATTTACAACCTACAGAGTGTATCTAAACAAGTGGTGTTTACCTATAATTAGATGCCCAATTAGAATAGTGTTTTATTGTATACCAGCATCTGTACGTAAAATATTGTTGAAGTTTCTATTGGTAAACCTAATAAATAAAATATAATATAATAAACAATCCTCCAAATTGAAATTCAATGTGACATTATAATAACCACAGTCATTTATTAATTGCCACCTTAATTAGCATTAACATTTGTTGAAACAACGTTGCATAAATAACAAAAACGTAATGAACATCACAAATTACTCTGAAATACCAATCAAGAATACTTCATAAGACAAAAATGAGAACTAGAAGCAGCTGGTACAAAATAAAAATCAATGTGCAAAATGTTTGACAAAAGACTATGATTAAAATCTGGGCTCAATTGATTGACAAAATTCAATTGACATCAGAAAGAGAATCTTCGCTTGTAAAATATGAATATTTTTTCTAGGTATATGAAGATTAATCTTTTGACTCATTTGTGTGGTTTTATATTCATCAGGAGCCCTCTGCCCTTGGACTATTTGTCTCGGCCTCCAAATTTCAAGTATTTAAAATACATCGTAATTAAGTAAATAAAAATCCGGTGACAGCTCACGGAGACTAGACTGGCCTGTTGGTCTAGTGGTTAGTTAACCTGACTGCTAAGCCAGACGAGGTCATGGGTTCGATTCCCATCCGAGACACATCTTTGTGTGATGAATACGCTTATTTGTTGTCTATCTATGTGTAGTTCATCTATAATATGTATGTATTTAGAAATGTTAATTTATCAGTTGTCTGATTGCTTTGACCAGTTTGTAATCCGATGGCAGTGTGCTAGCTGTCGCAAGATATACAGTCTATTTTTCCTTACTTGTCTTATTTGATAAACAAACACTAATTGTCTTTGGTTACCAGTACGCCATATTTGTTTACCAAATAAGACAAGTAAAGAAAAATTGACTGTATATCTATTATTTATTTATACAATAAATCGTACTTATTTGTAAATTGACCATTAAAGTTCTATAGTCAAAGATATTAAGGACAAATAATATTAACCTGTTCTCAGTTTTGACACTCCGTTTGACGTCTCTTCTCAGTCTGTCAGTCTATCGAAAGCATGAAATGTGCGTGTAATGTTTTTCTTATTAAAATAATTTACTACTATAAAAATATTCACTCCTTTTACATACTCCTCCGTCCGCGCAAGATTTTTTTTTTTTATACAACTTAGATGGCAAACAAGCATACAGCCCACCTGATGGTAAGTGGTCATCGTAGCCTATGAACGCTTGCAACACCAGGGGCATCATTAGCGCGTTGCCGACTCTTTAGAAACCTTATAACTCCTTTTATGAAAAAAAAAGGGGTACAAAATTATTCCTTCACGTATTAATATTATGATACACAAAGGTGTATCATAATGTTAGTACGTGAAGCAATAATTTTGTACCAAGGTTTTGTAAAAAGGGGTACAAAATTATTCCTTCACGTATTAGTATTATGATACACAAAGGTATATTAATACGTGAAGCAATAATTTTTTATCCCTTTTTTTTCTTATATTTTTCTCGCTTATATAGCTTGTGAGATGACATTTAAATTAGTTGGTATACAGACAGGATCATGTAATTTACATACAAATATTAATTTCCGTCAGCTACACCAATGCTTACAAGGATCCTCAATTTAAACCTTGAGTAGTTTTTCTCATTAATTCCTACACGTAATCACAATAAATAGGAAATCGCCGAGCTCAGGTCATACATCAGTCACGAGATGGCAGCACCGTACGTCATCTGTCAAAACCTGAACGATACGGTATAATAATGGATTATTGAATACGCCCGTTTTCAATCGACAAACGAACGAAGATATTTTTTGCGGTATATCATGTCTCTTATATTCTATGATTAGTTGTGTTTGAGCTTGTGTGGGCGGTGTGTTATGATCTGTTATGCTTAATTGTTGTGATTGATGCCTCATTGAATAGTGAAACCTACGTCAATATGGATACTAGTTATGAATGGCATGTTATACAAACAAATCGCGGAGTAAGCATATTAACATGATTAGTTATGAATTATAAATTGCTTTATTGTTCAATAATTTAGGGCAATATTACTGAATTGTGTTATTTTGTGTGGTGACGGCGAAGAAGATCATTAACCTATCTCATTCCGTGACAGTTGTAGAAATCATCCCGAGGTAGTATCTACCAGGGAACGGGCAGCAGCGTCTTTCTGTGACCTATGAGCATAATGTTCCGATCGCCCACTCGTCTGTCAAGCGTGGCAATTATGGCAAATCTCCCCAAATGACTTATGTCCAGCCGTCTTTCTGTTAATTTTATAATAGTTCGTTTCTATATGTATATATATATGTATATATGAAGTGGTCTCGAACATGTTTATGTGTTTGTGTTATGCATGCCTAGTTAGTTTCCTAGTTAGTTATAATAAATTAGGTTTTAGTACTCTTTGGATTTGTAGTAATATAAGTAGTTATAGTAATCTTAAGTTTAGTAAGTAATTAAAAAAGAACTGTCCTTTATCATGCCGTGGCGACTTGTAAGTAAAGCAACATTTAGCACGTAATTTTATAACATGTATGTATTCAATGTATTAGTGTATGTTTTGTAAGTTGTCCTAAATAAATAAATAAATACCCTGATAAGCCCTGCATGTCTGACTTTCGATCCTATTTAAAATTCCCACCCCATAAAAATCCTTTACTGCCCATGCGGTCTGTGAAACTTGCTTCTTTCTATCAACCAAAAAACAGCAGCACGGTATTTTTATTTAAATAACGAGTGAAAGAACATAATTTTTCACTATTATGACATTTACACATATTATATACTCTATGTTATTATATATATGTGTTATATATTTATATATGTTTAGCGTTATTCTTCTTATAGTTTTCTTAACCAAAATCAAAAATGTCTTTATTTACTACACAGTTGGTAGACTGTGTGGGTCTCTTCTTTTAAGTTATATAAAACTTGTATTAGAAAAGACCCCTCTCTTATCTGTACATCAATATTGCTTTTACATTTCTCTTATATAGGTATAAATATGCCTTATTGTGCTTTCTTTTGTGCCTTTCGTCTCTGTCCTTCGGGTCAGCTGGAAGAGATTTCATTGGAAATAAACAGTACCCTTGTGGATGCATTTAATACTTTGTTAATTTTCTTTCCTATCCCTTTGGTTATGTAAATAATAATATAAAAATATGTACACAAATAATAATTTTAAAAAATAAAAGTTAGTAAACAACGTTACTCGCTAGTAATGCCTGTAAAATCATTTACTTGTATTTATTTCCGATTCTTAAAATCGGTTTAACATTTTGGAATTGGTAGCTTCTTATAAAAGGACGAACGAAAAGAATATTTAATTTGAAATTACTTTAATTTTAGACCAATTGACATGTGTTTGGAAGCCCAATAAAGGAAGTTTCCGTATAAGCTCCAAAGCAATTTTTAAGTTAGCAATGTACTTACCGCTATCTATAAAAGGAATTTATTTACAGCAGCAAATTGGTCTGGAACAAAGAAGTCGCGTAGTAACGTAGTTTACGCCTACATTTTCCAAATATGGAAACGCACTTACATTAACATTCGCATATCTTTAAATACAACGTTTTCACTGCAACATTGTGTAAGCTATTTAACTGTTTCGTGTTACAATCGAAACGACAATACTCCAGAAACGGACTTATATTATTAAAATAATAACTCCCACGTATTCGGGTATTCGCGGCTCAATCGCCTCCGATAACGCGTAACCATTCGAAGATGAGCTGCTTATCCGTAAAGATAGACGAAAAAATAAAGAAATAGACCTAAGTATCGTGCACAGTCAGAGGTCGTAGCTTAGTGGTCGAGTTATTCAACCCACGCACGTTGCTTTATTGGTCGGAATTGCCCCTAAACGTTACCAATGAGGCGTTTGTTGTTGTATATTTACGGCACCTTCAGAGTTGCATAGTAAGAGAACGGGCACCGATATAATAAAGTATAAGATATATTGAGGTCCGAGCCTCGTGATTGTTGTGTAACACGAAATTGGAAGTCTAACTAATTCTATGGAAGAATTTCGTGTAATTTTATATATAAATAATAGCAACCCGCACGTATACGCTCTACGCTATTACGTGTATTAATGCAGAATGACAGTTGCTACTAATGACCTTAAAACTGATCCACACACGCATCTCCACGTCAGTAACTGCCCTCAACCGAGGCTCGAATCGTTAAGGGAGTGCCTTTAGGTGTGGGTTCCTTATATTACGCTTATAGCAATTGGCACAGCATTCCACAATTTAAGACCTTGCACAACAAATGACTTATCCATGAATATAGTAGAATGCGTAGGTATATGCAATCTTAAGTTCTTTGTGACCATAGGAATCGAGAAGGTAAAACAAAATTATTTTTGTGATAATTAGAAGAAGGGGGGTTAAAAAGGATACTACCTATATAATAAGGCAAGAATATGGGCGTTCCGCTGAATATGCATTTGGCAACCACTTAAGCTTTGTACGAAATAATGAAACGTGATGATATTATCGAAGACCAAATTTGAATTTAATATAGACATTTTGGAGTTGCTCTTGTTTTTCCAGTAGTTTTCGTGTGAGGTCAAGATAGCTAACATTGGCATAGTCGAGAATGGGTAAGAGAAGTGATTCTGCAAGCGCAGTTATAGACACTAGAGAGGAATTTACGAAGGCGTCTGTGGGGACCTTCTTTTTATTTTTTTTGATTAGACAGGGAGAATGCCTACGAATGCCACCTGCAAAAAATGTCTGCAAGTGGGTGTATGAAGGACTTGCACCGACTAATCCCGGACTTTTCTTGCCTCGGGAACACGGGTATGCTGCTCCGGTGCCCCCCTTTTGCGCCATGTCCCAGATGGGTTAGAGGAAACCTGTTGATGTGAACAGTCTGGTACTAATTGTTATATGTTGTGTGTGGAAGTCAAAAATAGTCCAAAATGTCATCGATAGTTAGTGCTATGTTCTTGACGCTTTCCTTAAAAGGAATATGGGTTCCAACTAAAATAACCCGAGGAAGATCACAATCTCTAATAATTCAAGAGCTACCGATGACGACAGCCTGACTCCTCAATGGATTGATTTTAAGTCCATACGCGTGACTCCACTCTACAATCCGAGCTATTAATATAACTTGTTATTTTTGTTCTCCAAATTAGCTATTCTCATAATTTCTTTAGTTACAATATTTGTAGAGATATTTTAGGAAATTTCTTGTAAAAGTAATCTTGAACAAATGTGTTTGCGTAGAAACACGGGTAAAAGAAAAGCGTTATAAATGATAACAGAAAATTAAAAGACGGCTTTTGTAATATACTTTTCATGAAATGTTATTAATTAATTTCCTTACATAGCTACTTATTTTACTCCAAATATGTCTATTGGAGTGTATTTTGTTTATTTATAACATAACAATCATAATAATGACTTAAGGGCGTTGGATAGGCTGCTGTTTTCTTTTTAAACGAAAATCGTTTACAATAATTTCATATGTAAACAATAGAAAAATTGTACAGACGCCATCATATTAAACTACCGTAATCTGGAAAATTTCCCCAATTGAAAGTGAACCTTATGCTTTTGTGATAAAGTCGAAAATCTATAGAATAAATTGGTCAGACTGGGGTAGCTGGATGTGCTGGCTGGTGTCTGTACTATAGATATGCACGACATTAATTTAATAAGCTGCGATACAAAAAAAGAAGAATCGAGCTACATATTTAAAACAAAAAACTATAATCATCAGAGTCCAGTCTTAGCAATTAAATATCTTTCGTTTTATTCCTCTACCACCCGTTATAAAAACCCCTATTTTGGATGTAAGTCTTAAATAGTATCTATGTGTATCTCAGTACCATTATAGGCCATAGCTCCCAAAGGGATGAAAAATAGGGCCATACAAAATTAACAATCTTTTTTTTTTTTTGATAAGGCAGGAGTAATGCTAATGCGTGCCACCCGCAAAAAATGACTGCGGGTGGGTATGTCGGACTCGCACCGACTAAACCTAACCTGCCGTGGACTTCTTCTGGCGCCTGATAGGGGGAGCCCCGGAAATGATAGGGGGAGCCCCGGAAAATTAACAACCTAATTTCAAAATGAAGGCATGTTGACCGCTAGATTATCGATTTTTTTTTTAATTCGAACACTAGTATTTATTAATAAGAAATAAACAGAGCACTATTTTCCCTTAGGAAATTAAGATGAACAGAAGTATGTACAGACAATAAGTAATAGTCCCTAAATTAATTTCTCCATCCTAATCCCCGTGGAAAAGCAGTTGACTTAGCCTAAAGAGCCAACTTATAGTTAGTCACGTAGTTACAAAATCTAATTTGTTAAAATAACTAGGAACAATCTGAGCTGAATCTTATATATCTACAAGGCTAGGCGCTGCCTAATTTGGGATCTGATGGCAATGTGTGTTTTATTTAGTAAACCACTCGGCATAAAAAGTGGCTTTTTCTGTGGCGCTAAATCAAAAAAGCTATATGTACATATATTTAAGGACTTTGATGTCCATTTTTTGTTAAAATAGATGCTAATCTACTATAGTTTCATGCGTCTTTATAAAAAAAACGTGCGGCGCCGTCTTTGGGGATAATTTTTTTATTTCTCATACTCCGAAAGTAGTGTTTATTTGATCCGAGTAGCGAGTGAAAGATACTACTTTCCACCTTTGGGCGGTTAAGACACATGGTAATTGCATCCCTCCTTATGGTGGGAATACTTTTTAAAACTAGAACAAAATTTGGTTCCTATGTACGCCGCGTCACTGTCAGTGCAAATTAAAAAAAACTTGAATTGGTCTGTTTCACAATGTCCAGATAAAGTCCCGAATAAGCTACTTGCAACTTATCTATCGAATAAAGACATCGTTTGCGTTTCATAATCCATAAACAGTACTAACTGGCAAATAAACTGAAAAGTAAACTATTGGTCAGATCAAGCTTCAGATAGCAAAGTTATATGACAGATGTCATTCGATGCTTATTTCGGTGGTGTTTATTGTTAGACTTGTGTTTTGTTGCGAATAATTTAATACAATGGTAATATTTGATACTATTGAAGACGTAATCTATATCTATACATATAATAAATCTGTAGAAAAATATTTTTTGTACATCAAAAGAAAATCCAAATAGAATAGCCAGGGTATTAAAGAACAACCAATAGAGCCCATTTCCAGCATTTTTAGAATTTTTGTCTGTTTGTCTGTGTGTCTGTTTGTCTGTTTGTCTGTTTATATGTTCGGGTATCACGTAAAATATACGAAAGCAATGTAGATAACTTTTATACACAACGATTGAGCGTAACTTGAGGTAACATTTAGTTTTTGTTTTATTGCAATCGGTTCAGTCTATCAAAAGATATTAGATTTTAAAGTAATCATGAAGAAAAATAACACACATTTCGCTACTCCAAGATGTTTATAGTTGAACTACCTAACTGTCCGATAGATGTCATTGTGCATATTATGACATCTCTTTACTGAATGAACTACGTTGATAGTTGATTTTTATTTTGATAGATGTCGTTGTGCATTTCTTTTGACTCGCGGTATTAAGATTTGCCCGTGTTTGCTGATTGCATGAGTTACGTAGGGTTTTAAATGTTCTGAATTGTTTCGAAATAAGATCTTGGTTGCCTAGAAGTATGTCGTTGTCCAAAATTGGTTATTAAAATATTCTGTTTTCTTTGGGCAAATTGAATTATGTAAAAGGTTGGATTTGTTATAATTTAATTTTAAATTATAATATCAGTCGATCGAAATTTTGTGCTGTCGATTCGTTTGTAACGAGAATGTACAGACGATTCAAATTTTATTGAGCCTGTCCGATTGAATGTATTTGAATGTTGTAAATAAACCCTGTCTCTCATAATTTTCTCAGCACAAATCTATATACCTACCTATGTAAAAGAGGAAACTGACTGCCTGACATATCAACGCACAGCCTGAACGGCTGGGGTTAGAGACTAGAAATTTTGCCCGTAGTTACTTTTTATGACGTATGCATTCAGTATGGAAGGGTTTTTGGAAATACTAACCCTAGGGGGGTAAAATAAAGAATGAAAGATTGTATGAAAATCCGTCATTTTTGAAGTTAAAGGCATTGAAACTTATATTTAGAAGTTCAGCTAAAAATAAACATAAATATTTAAGAATTTTTGGAAATTCCACCCCAAGGGCGTAAAATAGGGGATGTAAGTTTGTATGAAAAGTGTGTAATTTTTTAAGTGAAAAGCATGAATATTGGTATTTGGCCTTTCCGTTAAAAATAAAAATATGTATTTCAGGATTTTAGGAATTTCCACCCCTAAGGGCGTATAATAGGGGATGTTTGTTGCGTGTGGGTATACCTATAATGGTTCTGAGGAATTTGAAGCCACCTAAACTTTGCAACGGCACTAGGCTTCAAGTGAAAACTTTGCATCGTGTTATAGAGGCTACTATTATGCCTGGATCCGCCCAGGGAGAAACAGTGTTCGTGTCACGTATTCCGTTAGTGCCAAATGATCTCCCTTTTTAGTTTAAAATACTGTAGTTCCCTATAAAAGTGTCTGGAATTGACTTAAGAAAGGTGGGCAGGTTCGCGTGGCGAGCTCACGTGTGAGTTCATCCCACAGTCTGGTCCATGTAGTGCAAGGACCTACGTCTTTTGCTGAGCTCCGTAATGTTGATGATATTGAACATCCCACATACCAGGCCGCTTGCCGAGGCGCCATTTATTAGATGGAGGTCAGCATTGGGATGACGCTCTAGCAGCAGCATGCGAGGGCGATAGTCCACATCGCTTGAGACATTTGTTTGCCATCTTATTGACCTTTTGTGCGTTATCGGGTGCTAAACAGTTATGGCAAAAGTACCATGACAAGTTTGCAGAAGATTTTATGAGACATGTACAACTAAATAGATTCCTGAGAGGAATTCCTGACAGGGTAGGTGAAATTTGTCACAACAGGTCCTTATTGGCTATTCAAGACATAGTTATAAGTATAGGAGGGAACCCAATCAGTCAGAGGCTACAAAAATGCACTGGAGTTTGGCAATTTTTTGTAAAAAATCGGCGATGGCACATACGATAAGTTATTTTGATTGGTAATCTCTGCTCTTACGTTACATCACAGCAGGAGCTAATTTCTTCTGTGTACGGAGATACCACAAAAATGGGAAATCAAGCTGGTTCTTGGCTATGTCAGCGAGCTATTTTGACTCCCCGCAATGACCAAGCTGCGGCAATTAATTTCAAAATATTGACTCATGCGTCCGGGAATAGTAAAGAATATAGCTCAATAAATACAGTTATGGAAGAAGATGACGCCACGCACTACCTGGTAGAATTTTTGGATTCCCTCAGCACACCCGGACTTCCAACCCACAAAATAGTTTTAAAAATCGGTGTACCAATAATTCTCCTCAGAAATGTATGTCCTCCCAAACTTTGTAACGGCACTCGGCTCAAAGTCACAAATCTGCAGCAAAACATTATCGAAGCTGAAATATTAACAGGTTGCGGCGCCGGTGATATTGTTTTTATTCCAAGGATACCTATAATTCCTAAAATCTTTCCTTTCGCTTTCAAACCAGTGCAATTCCCAGTCAGTCCCTGTTATGCCATGACGATTAATAAAGCTCAGCGCCAGACATTATCCGTGCGGGGGTGGACCTAAGTATTGGGTGCTTTTCCCATGGTTAACTATACTATACTCTTTCACGCGTAAACAACCCCAATAACGTTTATGTGTACGCTCCAGATGGTTCCACAGGTAAAATAAAGTAGCACTAAATTCAATACAAAAAAAACAATTGTATCGGTATCCTCCCACAGCAATATACACAAAAAAAATATTGTTAAGTTCCGACATCCACGCGAACGAAGTCGCGGGCACAGCTAGTTGATTAATAAAATTATTTGATCGTGTAACGGAACCGCGCATAAATCCGACACCGATAAGAAAAACACCACCGAAACACCGCAACAAACAAAATGCATTTGTTTTTCTTTTTTTTTTTGCCCTCTTTGGGCAGGCTAAGGTCTGTGACCATACCGCCTCGTCTTCAGTTGTATTATTTCTAATTTTATATTTTAAAGTCAGTCAGTCATGTCCGTCACGTCCGTCACAGTCAAGTCATAGTCCCACCTCAGTAAAGCAGTGGAGACTTTACTAGAGGCTTCTATGGAGTTTTGGTTTCAACACGGAAAATCACAATTCACGGCAATATCGCACTTTCCTCCACTTGTGTACGTTGTCGACTGTCGAAGATGTTATGTTTAAAAATCCACCATTATTTGAATTTCGTACGTTTAATTTCACGCAAAAAAAATCAATTTATGTATGTATTTTTATTTGATAAAATAATAGTTAGAAGACAAATTTGAAAATACACACATCAACACAATCTAGGGATATTGAACATTTCATTGATTATCTAGAAAACTATAAACATTTTGTTATGACTGTAAATGGAAGAATTAAAGATAATTTCATGGCCGATATTTAAACATTAACAACACGATGCGATTTTGTTTTTCTAATTAATAAAAGTCTTAAATTAATTAAGCCATAGAAAATTACTGAGTGAACAAAAACATTTTATTCTTATAAAATTATTCAATCGAATTAAATGAATAAAAATCTTACCAAATCTGATAATCAGTAATCGGTATTTCCTCCTCTAACATTAATCACACAGCGGCAACGATTTTCCATACTTAAAATTAAGGTGTCAATGTCTTGCTGGGGTATGCAGTCCCAAGTTCTTTTTAAATGTTCGAAAAGTTGTTCTTCTGTTGTCAAGTTGGGCGGAAAATCCCTCAATGGTCTTCGCTGTAACATGTCCCAGGCGTGTTCAATTGGGTTTAAGTCTGGCGACTGTGGAGGCCAATCTAATACCTGAACATCGTGTTCTCGAAGGGCGGCCCTCACCAGCCGCGCTGTATGGGAAGGTGCATTGTCATGCATGAGCTGAAATTCTTGCCCCGTTAGGGCCCTGAGCGGGACAATGACACGTTCTACTACCTCCTCACGGTATCTATGGGCAGTCATGCTGCCCTGAATCCAAATGAGTTGGGTTCGTCCGCCGATTCGTATTCCTGCCCACACCATAATTGTCCCGCCTTGGTAAGAGTGGACCTCCTGTGGATGTCGGAGACGGCTGACCCTGCCTGGAGTTCTCCAAACGCGTGTTCGTCTCGAATCTGGATGAAATCCATAGCGGGACTCATCAGTGAACAGCACCAATGACCATTGTTGATCACTCCATGTCAAATGTTCTTGAGCCCATAAAAGTCGCCTACCGCGATTGCCACGTCGCAGCGCTGGGACTCGTAGCGGTCTGCGAGCATGAAGACCAACTTCATGCAGCCTCCTTCGCACGGTTTGGTCGCTCACCAGCAGCTGCTGACCCTCCTGGAGCCTTTGCACTAGTTGCATCGCTGTGATATTGGGTAGTCTTCTGGCGGTCATTTGGAGAAATCAATCCTGTCTCTGAGTGGTAACACGATATCTACCTGTGTGCCGTTCTGCCACATCTCCAGTAGCGCGATAACGTGACCACAGCCTGGATACCACATTTTGGCTTGTGCCCAGAGACTCAGCAACGACGCGTTGAATAGCACCGTTTTGTAACATGCCAACTGCCCGTAACATTTCATCTCGACTCAAATGATGGCGTGGCATGACGCTAAAAAGCTTACACAACCAATTGAGAAAAGAAAATAAAACAATTTATCAGGTTTTCTTCAATTAACACGCAAAAAAAATTTTAATGCAACTTCTTGAAATTAGATACAACTCAAGATTGCGCTGTGCTTTGCGTGTTTTCATTTGTTTCTCATTTTAATTTTTAAATTTTGAATAAAGAATAGACAAGGTTTAAATCTGTAAATAAACTTTTTAAGGAAACTAAATAGGTTTTAAACAATAAAGCCATGTTTGATTTCAAAATAACGTATCCCTAGACTTTGTTGATGTGTGTATTTATGCAAACCTGAAAATTAGGTGCGTTTATCATAAGAAATGTATTTATAGGTTGTCTGTTACGTAAGACGGAACGGCAAAATGTGACGTTGCCAAACCTACTAATTAGTAACTGCCAAATAGCTATCTGGCAAATAAATTTACCGAGAAGGTGATGGTGAAACGCAATGTGTTTTATCCAGAACTTATATCTGTCTGTTCATTTATTTGTCAGTTAGCTATCCGATACTTTATTCGTACATTGTGACACAGACCCTTAAAAGAAAGTCTTACGAATATTGTCGGTCAGGCCACGTGTCCTGACGCGAGTTTAACATGTTTTACTCATCCCAAAAAAGTGCACAACGCCGCTAAAGAAGTTTTCACTTCAAAAATTAATAAAATACCGAATCGTCTATTCACTGCACTATAAACAGGCATAAAATTGACGCTGTAGACAAAAGTACACATTTTTTTACTATTTTTCTTTATTAACTGTACAAATTACAACACACAATATGCCTACGTGTAGAAACAATCTTACAGTTGTGGAATTAAAGCTATTGCCACGATTTTAGGCTTCTAAACCATCGAGTTGTGATTACTCTTGGGAAACATACATGCCGGCGTGCGCCTGATTAAAATTTTGATTAGTAATAGAACAGCGAAGTTAAATTTGATTAATTTGAAACTAGTGTTCTTTAACCGGCAGTTTTGAAAATGGAACTTTAAATAAAGAACCGAATATTTTTAAACATTGTTCTGAAATTCCGTCATTTGAGTCTGATGTGTAATTAATTATATACGTCAACGGTTTAAAATATTATTACAAAAGTTATTGAACTGAGCGAAATTTCCTTTCCCAGTCGAAAGGAAATTTCGCTCAGTTCAATAACTTTTGTAATAATATTTTAAACCGTTGACAAATAGTAAGCGTTATAACTTTAAAGACTAAATTTATCAGGGTTATATTATTAAGTGTGTCTGCTGTGTATGTATGTGTGTCTGTTCGTGGCATCATAGTTCATAGTTTTGAAATAAAATTAAGAATAATTATTTATTATTATCTACATATATTAGGTACATGGTTGAATCCGTTCCGTTGATAATAAAAGTTCTATGACGATTAGGATCCATAGCGTAAAGTCTTCAGAACTAAAGGGATTTTCAATCAGAACGCGCGAACTTTGACAGTGCATTGCGACCATTTTGGTAAAGCGATAGCTGTCAAATATGGTATGAATACATATTTATGCGTGACATTTACCATGGAACGCGCCGAAATTGTTAAAAGACATCATGAAAATCACGGTCACCGTCACGGTCGGTCGCCACTCAAGAACTAATAGTAAGTAGGTAATTTGGCTGCACGTGTGGCGCAGCGGCTAAGACAGTCGCCTCGCCGCTTCGTGTTTGAGTCCCGCGCCGGACAACTATTTGTGGGACCCATTAATAGTTCTTCTGAGTATGGAGATAATTTGTGTCCGTTTATTATATGTTTGTAAAGTACCCTGCGCCATAGGGATTCGATTGTAGGTAATTCGCATATTTGAGTCGTTAAACGACACGACAACAGACATAGATTACTTAACATTGGCCTGTATGGAATGTGATTAGTACCTAAACTCAACAGATTAGCAGCATAGTACCTATATATATTTTTTTTAAATAGGTTTCACCCAAAATATTTCTTGTAAAAAAAACGTTCTGAAAAAAACTGTGGTTATAAAATTACCACAAACGGGGCTTTCGGTCGCGGGTAACGTTGTTGTAATTTTATATTGCTAGACCGCTAGACGCTTCTATGTCCGGTAAAGCAGTGAAAGTCTCTTAGCCAAACTGTAAACGTCATTATCGAAAAAAGTCACACAGGGTATAGAGATAGAACAAAATACATACTAGAGACTTTAAAGAACTAATAAAACTGCACGCGCGGCTATGACAATTGCCTTGGCGCTTCGTGTCCCGGGTTGGATTCCCGCGCCGGACAACTATTTGAGTTACCCATAAATAGTTGTACCGACCCTGGATGTAATTTGTGTCCGTCTTTTATATGTTTGAAAAGTACCTCGCGACAAAGGGATTAGATTTTGTAGTGACGGCGATGTTTTTAACAAAAAAATTTTTGATATTAGCCCGTCCAAAAGTTATTTCTGCGTGTATTTCGATAATCATAAAATAGGACAATAATTCACCACTGTTTACCTGTGCACTATATCTATTTATATTCAAAATTCGCATATAAAAAGAGGTTAACGAATGCATTTTCAGCGGAAAAGCGATACACGGCGCGGCGCCTTACCATTGCTTGCATGCACGCTAACGGATGGAATAAAAGACGTAAACAACTAAAATAAATCAGAATACTTTTAACATACGGTGACGGTCACCGTAGCCTAGTTGGTAGTGCTCCTGCCTACGAAGCTGGTGGTCCTGGGTTCGAATCCCGGTAAGTGCAAATATTTGTGTGATGAGCTCGAATATTTGTTTCTGAGTCATGGATGTTTGCTATGTATATAAGTATTTATCTATCTATATAAGAATGTATATCATCGCCTGGTACCCATAGTACAAGCTTTGCTTAGTTTGGGGCTAGGATGATCTGTGTGACATTGTCCCTAAATATTATTATTATATTATTATTATTATTATATTTGCATTTTTTTATCCTAACACGTCTAAAAGTTATATTCTGCATCTATTTCGATCATCATAAACTGGAAAAATAATAAAGAAGCCACTGTTTACCTACGCTCTATAGATAAAAAGGGCATATTAAAATTTATTAAAGAACGCGTCGTCGAAGGATTGTAAACATAACAGAAAGGGATGTTAATGTAAGACTATTTGATGTTCGTCGATTCTTTGAGCTATTTGTTTATGTAGTTCACAGCATATTTTTTGGGGAACTCGCCTTTGTAGGGGATTTCTTCTGTGGTGCTGTGAGAGTGTGTTTGCACAATTTACTGTATTTTTTTATTCCTTTCGGGTGTTTGTGTGCGAAAAGGGTTGAAGTACATTAGGAAGGTATAGACATACTTTTATTTACATGTTAATAATACGAGGATTGGCTTGGTTAACCCTTAATAAGGCCGTAAGTGCATAGATACCAACATATTTTGAACACTATTGGCTTGCGATAAAGTTTAAATTCAAAATGAAGAAACATACTTACTGCCTTATTATGAGTTAAGGTAGTGGGGTACTATATTAATAGTACTATACAAGGTGTAACTCAACTTAAGGAGCTTAATTTGATTATGAAACTAAACAATTGAGCTATACTCAATAATATGCAAAATAGACAAAAACTTCCCATACAAGAACTACGATACAAAAAAACGAGGCAAAAAGCTATTATTATTCATACTTCTTAAACTGTTTTTCTTTAATTTGCTTAGTTCAATGGGTTGCTTCAGTCTAAATTAGTCAAGATGTACCAAATATCTTTATCATTTTTTCATCGATTCTTAGTATCCAGCTAATATAGTGAGAGAGACAACGGACTTCCATTTATCGCGATCCTTGCACACCTTATTCGCTTCGTTTACTGATATTATATTCTTATAACTCTTTTTATTGAGGCCTCACGCTGTTGTATCTAGTGAAATGTGAAGCAGGCAGCTCATTCCACAGTCTTCACCTATTTGTTCCTCCCACGTTCCGGTTTCACTACAACCCATACCGTACAAGAGCGTATAGGTTTTAGGATATTTTATGATAATATTTCTTAACGAGTTTTGACCCAAAAAAAATGGTCAGTTTCACGAAATGCACCGTATACAGACATAAAAATACTATGATTCGTTTATGCAGACCTGCGATGAGAAATTATCGCAGATATAATTTATGCAGTCGCACGAATGTAAACCTCGTTGGATCTTCTGGCAAATGCGGTATAATTGTACCTACCTACAAAGCTCATTGCAAAAAACCAAGCTCTTATAAGATAAGGTTTATGTTTTGCTAACTTTCATCTACATATTTACTATATGCTGGAAATGTTCGTTGTAGACGTAATATGATATTTAGGGGTAAAGGAAATAATATTTTGTATTTATGGTACACATGTTATAAAATCTATAATAAAACCTAACATTATTTCGCCCTGGATACATAAATGGGTGCCAACTTGAGCATTATTAAAGTAAAGTAAAATACTCTTTAATGTACACAAGAAAAGTACACATACTAAATAGATGTAAAAATAGGTGGGCGGCCTTATCGCTACTGCGATTTCTTCCAGGCAACCTTGGTATGGAATATCAATTGAACCCTTTTCTTGGCTTCAATTGATATTGCAACAGTAACTATGTCTTTTAAACAAATGATTTATCTACCAAAATAAATAAAATAACAAAAAATAATACTAACCGTAATACAAACTATAGCTATATTAACCATAATATTCTATATACATACACATTAGCCGCAGCGCTACTATTCTAGTAAATCCCATTGATTAAAGCTATATGAGACGCAATTCTCTACGAAGGATGATAGTAAATGAAATTTTATTTTTTTTCAACCAAAAGCAAGTACCTACATTATACCGCAGTCTAGAATTTCACTATTTTTAGAGAAATCCTAAGATCGTGCATTTTCCGTTTAACGCAGATGCTACTTTTATTGGACATCAAATTTGTGAAGACTTTTCTACGAGCCAGTAGTAAGTAGAAGTAGCGAGCTTTTATGATTTAAATAAATGTGAGACCGAATCTTACTCGCTCCTATTATAATAAATTGCAAAAAAAATCCTATGTATCCCATAATAAATATAATAGTAACATCCGAATATAGATTTTTCTACTTTTATCTGTTCAGTTTTTATTTATTTATGTTCGCAGTGGAAGTATCAAAATAATCTAATGGCATGGTTTAAGGGGCTGCCAATCGCCAAATTGGAGGTTTTAGCCAAACTGCAAAATTCAATCTGTTCTAATAAATATATATAACATTTGAAAGAACATGGTTAATCTCAAAACACGATGTAGCAACTTTTCTGAGATAAAAAATAATAACAAAGTCATCACTAAAAAAAGAGCTTAAAACAAAAGATTCACGTAAAAACCTTTCTCAATTGATTTTTTTTTATTTTATAAACATATAGTGCATTATAGGATTACAAATCTTTTTTTGCTTAATTTTGTGTTAAATATTTTATATATGCTTTTCCTTCTCCCTTTTTTTAAACTAATATGGGACATATAAAATTTGGTGTTGGCCTTAACTCTTGGTGAATAGTTCGAATTTATTTTTGTGAAAGCTTTACTGCACAACGGCCAAGACCCGTCCTACCGTGAAACGCTAAAGGTGTAAGTATGTAGGTTTTAGTATGGTATGTGGAATGATCACAATGCACAAAGAAGTCTATTCAACCCGAGGTGCACTAATTATCTTCGTATGCATCGGGCTGCCGACTGCTTTTTTTGAATCGGGACTTAATTTTCGCGACAGTCCATCCGATGTCGATGTGTCAGGCCTGATCTACCGTGACGTTCGGCCCCTTTGATGTGCCAGCGGCCTGTACCAAAGTGGATAAGTACGGCATAAAAAGTATAATTTATTTTTCAATGTATTTTAAAACAGTTTAAGGTACAACGTTGGATCCATTGGGTTGAGAGAGATTAAACCTAGTTTCTTATACATATAACTTTTTAGTATTTACTTACAAGAATCGTACATATATAGGAATAGATATATTCTGTCAGATTCCTATTTTGAAATCCTAACTAATATTGTTAATACCAATTTGGGAGAGTTCGTTTGTTAAAGCATTTCATATTTGAGAATAAATATGAAAGATGTGTTAATTTCGTTTAATTGGTAATTGGTTTTTATTTATCACTCAGTGTAAAAATACAGAATTAAAGTAAAAACGGTTTTTATTCACATAAAACTTTATACTATTATTTTTATTCACATAGGGCTTTTAAACAGTCAATACATATTATGTACTTTTTTATTCTGAATACAAATATATTATTAGATCTGTGATTTTTTTCTTCATCATTGAGATTTTTTTTTTATTTATCATATTAGCTTAATTGCATAACTTCAAGTTATCGTCAGTAAAAATAGTTTTATATATATATTGTGTTGTTTGTTTGAATGATACTGTCTATATAAGTCAAAAGTCAAAAATAATTTATTCCTTAAAATTTTACATTTATGTGGAATCGTAATTTTTTTTACCCTACCGTGCAGTGCATGACGTCGCATCTACTGAGAAACACTGCCAGAAAACTCAATAGGAATCCTTCTTAGGGTTCCGTAGCCAAATGGCAAAAAACGGAACCCTTATAGATTCGTCATGTCTGTCTGTCTGTCTGTCCGTCCGTATGTCACAGCCACTTTTTTCCGTAACTATAAGAGCTGCACTGTTGAAACTGGGTAAGTAGATGTATTCTGTGTACCGCATTAAGATTTTCACACAAAAAATAGAAAAAGAATAATAATTTTGGGGGTTCCTCATACATAGAACTGAAACTCAACATTTTTTTTATCGTACCCATACATGTGGGGTATGTAGGGATAGGTCTTCAAAAATGATATTGAGGTTCCTCCTATAATTTTTTTCTAAATTGAATAGTTTGCGCGAGAGACACTTCCAAAGAGGAAAAATGAGTGTCGGGGGGGACACTCATTTTTCCACTTTGGAAGTGTTCCCCTGTAACTTCTAAAATAAGAGATGACGAAAACTAAAAAAAATATATAATGTAAACTAACAACGAAAATTGGTTTCAACGAGATCTAGTAAGTAGTCTTTTTATGCGTCATAAATCGTAAACCGCAATTTACCTTTCATTTAATCAACTGAAAAATTTGCTGCTGCGGAACCCTTCATGGGCGAGTCCGACTCGCACTTGGCCGGCTTTTTTAAATAAAATATACTTAAGATTAATTACAATCATGTGTGTTGACTCAGAACAACTCAATCCCAAGCACTTTTGTCACTTACATAATCAGAAATTTTGTAATATGCCCTGCTACACAATTTAGCTTTAATAATTCTTTTAAACTTATTCGCAGACAATGGAAGTAGGAATTCAACAGTTATTATGAACTTAATAAAATATTGTACTAAGTTACAATATGCCAACTCATAAGTACTACGGAGGTTGATAGTTATTTAGGAAACATTAAAGAATTGAAAAAATATATATTACGTCATGATCATAAAAAAAAAGAATCCTTAAATAATTGTGTATGGAAATAAAAAGTTCTCCTATTAATAAAATATGATGAAATAGTTAACGATAAGTTTCTAATGTAATGGTTTACTTAATATTTAAGTAAGTGGGAATAACTGAAAGTCTAGCTCAATTTAATATTATTAATACTGAGGTCAGGAGCAAACACAGTACGTAACTCACGTTATTAATTTAATTTAAGATGAGTGGGAGACGGGACAGTGCGGGTTGGGTTTACCCCGATGTACTCCTGAGAAGATCAAAGTTAAACTATTGGGCTATAGCTCAACTTAAATTAACCTTAATTACCAGTTCTTTACGAAGGTGCGATTTGACGAGCAGTGAACGTAAGTGAACCGTCACGTTCTTGTCGTCGGTGACGCTAAATGCGAGTATACTCGGATCCACTGGATATTTAGCGCGCTCGGATCGGTGATAGCCGTGCTTACTTACTTATCGTATGGGCAGTGGTTACCTTAGTGTCAGAGGTGTTCAAGCCGCCCATTAGGCCTCTGCCATGGCTTAACGACTGTTGCCTAATGGCTACAACCGAGACCGACAGCTTAATGTGACCTCCGAAACACGGAGATGCTCAGAAATTAAACCACTTTGGCGGTCACCCATCTAAGGACTGATAGCGAGCCTAGTTGCTTGACCTCGCCCATCACTAACGGACCGGTGAGAGAATCTGCTTTGATCATAAGCACCATGTTTTTGTCTCCTTTCCAGTTTGTCTAGGTAGCCTTCACTGCTTAACCAGACAACAGAGGTAAACAGGAGCTGAAGCCATCAAGCAATATGGAACCCGTGCCAGAGTAAACAGAGTAAACAGTCCGCATCACATATCTCCCTGAAAACGAACTCTGTGGTATACATGGGGATGGGGATGGTGGTGAATGGATTCGTTTCTCAAACCTTAAAGCATAATTATATTCATAAAATTAATAACAATTTGTGTATATAAATCCACTAACTTGATAAATTCGTTGCGACATCAATGGATTCATTTGCACTACGAAAACCACTCTTAATATATATATATCGTCAATTTGGTAGACACAGATATATTTTACCTTTATGGAATATTATTCAACAACTCTATTCAGAGAAAAGATAAAGAAATAGAAATTTGTTTCAATTGCATAATTTACGTGAAATACTTTCTGAACACTGAAAACTACCCCGATTCCGTTATTCAATGCTCCAATCACTGTCTAGCAAGTAATTACCTACTACAAATACTTATATATATAAAACATCCCTTGTTCTAACTACTGGTTTGACGTAAAACGAGGCAGTCAATTAATTATTTTTTAATACTTAAATTAAACATTATTTTAAAATTCGTGCAACGCAGCGGCTTAAACAGTCGCCTCGCCGCTTCGTGTCGCAGGTTCGAGTCCCGCGCCGGACACCTATTTGTGTGACCCATAAATTGTTTTTCTGAGTCTGGATGTAATTTCTTGCCACCCGCGCCGTCCGCGACACAGAGATTAATTTTCCTAATGCGAGCGATGTCTTTTAAACAAAATAAAAATAATTTATTTACATTTCTACATTGCAAACTTCAATATTCCTATATTATCTTGTAATATAAAACGTTTGTATTTTTAGTCCCTAATACCTTGCATCACTTCAGAATCATATAAAGATATACAAACTATCAGTTATAATACTTACGCCCTTGAAAATAAGGACCATCATGATAAAATAAGTGCGTTGCATTTTGCACATTGCCACTGTAATGCTCAAAACAAACGTATACTATCAAATTATTAACTTGATAACACCCCATAACTTCTGTGCTGATCCACGATGGTTCTTATTTTGTTGACCATACAGACCAAGTTGATGAACGAAGTAACTTGTGTTTTGTACAGCTCGGAACGCAGCAAGCTCGTTACAAAAGAATGTCCGAAACGCCTCAGCTGTCCCTCGGACGAAATGCAATAATTGAGGGAAAAACTTACTGAAATATTGTGTAATTATATTTGGGTGCTGCCAATTTATCTTGACGCACAAAAACTTATCTGGTGTAAAGATTGACAGCGCATTGGCGTCATTTTGGCCTTTCTTTGGACGTCGCCGACAGTTGGCTCACATAGTTATCGGTCCAACGTCCCCCTGTTTTTTCGTCCTAGTTATTTACGATACTGTATTTTTCTTTGAGAACAAACCTCAGGTCTACGTTTATCGTAGTTTGTTTATACTTGAAAATACTTCACCACAATTCTCTACTTTTCTGTAATACCTTTATTGTAAGTTACTATTAAATAAGACAGCCATCATATATGTATATAGAAGGATAAGATGTATAAGAATGAATAGTATTATACACACACCTGGTACAGTTAGATTAATTGCAGTCATTATTTTGTTAATTATTTGTTAAAAATTATATTTACGTTTGATTTAGTTGTTTAATTTCTAAGACATTTGAATACCTTTATTTGACAATTCAGAGCATTTGAATATATAGAAATCTACAATATAAATGGTACAATCTCACATAGATTACATCAAATATTGATATTTAGTCCAACCTGCCTCATATTCACAGCTAATCTCTGCTCAGCTAATATTATTATTATATAAATAAATACCCCAATAAATTTACTCTTAGTTATTGTTCTAGATTTTTTTTAGGGTTCCGTTGCCAAATGGCAAAAAACAGAACCCTTATAGATTCGTCATGTCTGTCTGTCTGTCTCTGTCTATCCGTCCGTATGTCACAGCCACTTTTTTCCGAAACTATAAGTGCTGTACTGTTGAAACTTGGTAAGTAGATGTATTCTATGAACCGCATTAAGATTTTCACACAAAAATAAAAAATGAAATAATAATTTTGGGGGTTCCCCATACTTAGAACTGAAACTCAGATTTTTTTTTTCATCGTACCCATACTTGTGTGGTATCTATGGATAGGTCCAAAAATGATATTGAGGTTTCTATAGCATTTTTTTCTAAACTGAATAGTTTGCGCGAGAGACCCTTCCAAAGTGGGAAAATTAATGCCCCCTTCCCCCTTGTAACTTCTAAAATAAGAGAATGATAAAACTAAAAAAAAAATATGATGTACGTTACCATGTAAACTAAAAAAAACTGGTTTGAACGAGATCTAGTAAATAGTTTTTTTTAATGCGTCATAAATCGTAAACCGCAATTTACCTTTCATTTAATCAACTGAAATACATGCTGCTGCGAAACCAAGGCCAAGTGCGAGTCGGACTCGCCCATGAACGGTTTTTTTTTAAATTCAATTCGTCACTGCATTTTTTTATCCACTAAATTATTTGTAGTATTAGTAGCAACTTGTTTGTTTAACCTGTAACATTAGTTGTAATTTTTTAACAACTTAAAACTTGTAGATATAAACCTGTTGGACTCTTTTTATGTGATTTCACAAAAGGCAAGTCATAATATCGCCTTTCTTCACAAACTACTATCATGTATTCCTACTTCTTACCCGAAACTTGAACAGTAAAGGGATTGATTAATTGGTGCTTCGAATCGTATATTTTAAATGTTTTTGTCCCGCTATATGTACCCATAAGATGTGACATGTTTCATACGTCAACCGTTTAGACGGACGCCCACCGTTAGAACACGCATACGCGTACATTTGGGCTATAAAATTCCTAAATCAGATAATAAAATTCTAACGTTATTGACAATGTCCACTACGATGTGTAGATAATATACACATCGTAGTATACGCAAGAGTTTCAGATAAATTTGTGATCTTATTATTTAGATATGTTGTTTGAACTTAAATAATAATAATAAATGTCTTGGAACAACTAACACACGGCCATCTGATCGCAAAATAGGTAGTCCGTGGCAACCAGACAACTGATAAACATACTAATATATTTTTAAATACCCTGCCAGTTGGCGTGGTTGGCAAATGCTTGCTTTTCACGCCGGAGGTCGTGGGTTCGATTCCCACTCAGGTGCATGAACACGTCTGTTTGTCCTGAGTCTGGGTGTGATTTCGTTTTCGTTTCTTTTAAAGACAACGCCCGCACTAGAGAATATAATCCCTGTGTCGCGGGGTACTTTACAAACATATAATAGACGGACACAAATTACATCCAGACTCAGAACAACTATTTGTGGGTCACACAAATAGTTGTCCGGCGCGGGACTCAAACCCGCGACACGAAGCGGAGAGGCGACTGTCTTTGCCACTGCGCCACACGTGCTGTCAATTATCTATATAAGTATGTATTTACAAAGAAAATTAGTATATGTAGTATATCAGTTATCTGGTTCCAATAGTACAAACTCTGCTTAGTTTGGGATCAGATGACGCTGTGTAAATAATGTCCCAGAATATTATTATTATTTAAAAATACTATCATTATTTTAGGTAAATTAGACATGCTCCCACGACCTCTGGCTTAGCCGTGAGGGTCATTAACCACTAGGCCAACCCATAGTGCAGTTATTATAAAGTTCATGCGTGTTCTAATCGTAATAAAGTGGGCTATAGCCAACTTATTAGGTAACAATCAAAATTTATATCTCAAGCCAACAAAGATTAGGTCGTTTTCATGTTACTTGAAAATTACCTCGTCCATTCCAGTACTGGATAGATAAACTACCGTTTTTGTTTTTATTAATTTATTACTCAGTTGAATAGAATAGAGTATTATTTCCCATCCACTGTTTCACTATATATCATATAGTGTGGTGTTAGCGACTATAATTGCTATAAAGCTAACAGCTATAGTAGTGTAGGCACAACTTATTATGAAGTTAGATGCTTGCAGCGCAAGCCTTGTGCTAATTTTATACAAATAAACTATTTTACTATAATCTGGCACCCTACACTGCTGTATCTGGAAGTCACGATGCCGAGTAAATGCAGTATTTTAGCTGGATTATACCATTTCTTTTTCTAAATTATCAGATTATCTCAGTATTATTTGTACTTTTGAAACAAATGTACGTCTAATGAATCTGTATTGTATTGTATACTTATATATATATATATATATATATATATATATATATAAGTATACAATACAATATTGTATACTTATATATATATATATATATATATATATATATATAAGTATATATATATAGTTCTAATATTGTTCTGTCTGTATCTAAGGTTGTCTAGAAGTTAACGTAGTTAGCGATAAGCCACCCATTGTACTATATTTAATAGAACTGTTTACTTTACACGTCAATCTTGGTGTATAATAAAGAGAATTTGTATTGTATTGTATTTTACATATACTACAATTACTAGCTGAATTCCTTAATATACGCTTTTAAAAATACCTAACGTTGAGAATATTGTAATTTTATTTATTCAACATCAATACCCCGTTACAAGCTCAGAGAATTTAATTGAAGCATTTCTTTTATAAATATGACTAAATACTGCTTACCCGTTACCTCTATCTCCACTATTTGGTAGGCATAAGGTAATATTGAATTGAATATTTTATATTTATATTAAATTGAATTGAATAGAAAGTAAGATTGAGGTAGGTTTATTTATATATTCATTGATATTTATGTTTTGCTCGTAGTAAATACAAGGTTAAACAGAATTTATTTAGAAGATTTAATTCAAGGAAACCTACCTACATTTGAAACTAAATAAATTAAAACAATATGCAGGACAGTCTTTGGGGACTGCCGATATGTAAAAACTATATTTTATTTCTCATACTCGGAAAGTAGTGTATATTTGATCCTAGTAGCGAGTGGAAGATGCTACTTCCCACCTTTGGACGGTAAAGACTCATAGTAATTGATTTCCTCCCTATAGTAGGAATAAATAAAAAATTGAAAGCAGTCGGCCGTAAAAATACTTAAGAAAAAAATGCTGCGGTCATTTATGAGTGTATAATCGGCTAGTGTGAATAAAAATAAGATCCTCCGTCTTACGGATATTCGATCAGGTCACGTGTCCTGACGTGAGTTTCACATTTTTTAACCATCAAAAAAGGGCACAACGTTGCGAAAGAAGTTTTCACTTAAAAAACCTACTTTGAGAAATTAGTAATATATTTTTTGGCTCACCTTACTAAATGTCTTAGCTGATGATTATTCTTCCATGGGAAGTAATTTATTTTTTGTTATTTTTTAATAATAATATATAATATACGGGGACATTATTCACACACGGCCATCAGCTGATCCCAAACTAAGCAGAGCTAGTACTATGGAAACCAGATAACTGATATACTACATATACTATTTTTCTTTTGTAAATACAAATGTGATATGGTACACTCTGTTCAGTTTCATAGGAAAATTAAGCTCAGCGTGTCACGTTCACTATTTATGTTATACCGTATGTAAAGCGCTCATAGCTAGATGCTCTCAACGCACCGGTCCGTAACCGATCGGCGAGGTTAAGCGAACCTAGTTCGTTCGCAGTCAGCCCATAGATGGTTAACCACCAAACTGGTTTGATTTCTGAGCGTCACCGTACTTCGAAGGGCACGTTAAGCTGGCGGTCCTGGTTTTATTCATTAGAAAACAATTGTTAAGCGATGTCATAGCAATTGGGCGGCTTGAACAAATCTGACACAAGGGTAACCACTGCCCATACGATAAGTAAGCCGGTACCGTATATATTATTGTTTTTTACGTGATTTTCTCTTGGTTAAAACAATTTGGAATAGCCAATGTTCATCATATCAGCCAAAGTACGTCTACTGCTGGACAAAAGCCTATCTAAAGAATGGGGGGTTAGGCCATAATCGCCACGCTTGGTAGACGGGTTGGCCAATGTTAAGTTGACACTAATTCGGCACCTTTACTCACCTTCACTCTTATATATGCAGGCAATGCACTACCGTACGTTGACCTTGAACATTTTGCGGTACTATAAGCACAATTTGCGTAAAATAGCATGTGTTACACAAATAGCAAATATACCGAGAAATTTTAATAGGGTGCAAGATTTATACAGGCCCCTGTCGCGATAAGTCGACGTTTGAATTAAGTCGAGACCCAAACATTTGTCGATTGTTTACATTCTACTGCTTTCATAAGACCTTGTACACATTATAAATTTACTCACACCAAATTCAACGGTGAAACATTTGGCACAAACATCAGTCTCGCATATTGTTATAGACAACAGAATTGTGATTACGTGAAATTGTTATCCACCCGTATTCTGATGATTGTTACATTTGGTACGTATAGTTGTCTATTATTATTGTACTATTGGTATTGTATCTATTATAATTGGTTCTTTATAATCGTTATTAAGATATGTTTAACATAAGAATAGAAGCATCTATAAGTTACTTACTATTGATTATTGCGAGAAAAGAGGCGAAGAATTCTAAAAAAGTGTTTAGAGTGACCCTTGGTCACTCTTAAAAAGTGTTTAGAGTGACCCTTGGTCACTCTTAAAAAGTGTTTAGAGTGACCCTTGGTCATAATGTTTATTGACCCATAACCGAAACGGAGGATGGTGGTAGGCTGCTTACCGACCAATATCCAGGAATTAATTCTAAGGAATTCAAAAACAATCTTAGATGTAAAAGCTACACTAAATTGACTTACTATTTATTATTGCGAAAAAAGAGATGAATTGTAAAAAGTGTTCACAGTGCCCCTTAACTTAATGGCTATTGACCACTATGACCACTACATATTTACATGATGACCTAACCAAATTTGGCAATAGTATGCCAAATTTGGTGAAATTTCTTTGTAACTGTGGTATAAAATAGAGAACACAACTTATTGAACTTAATATGCTAATGAAACTGAACTGAACTTAGCCCTGTGGTCTCCGGCACAAAAAGAATAACATGGCCACCCCAGACCATCCCGTGCGTGTCGTAAAAGGCGACTAAGCGATACACCAGGTAGTCGGGCAACAGGTCCTCCTGTGTACTAACTAACACCTAACTGCCAACTCGCATGCCAAGCGCGGTGACAACGGCAAGCCCCTCCAAATGCCATCGTTATAGGAACCTTTGGCTGAGGTCTATGGCTAGTAGTGCATGGCTGATGATGTATGAAACTGAACATCGTATAGCACATCCACAATGTACAACAATAATGATCAGTGGATGCATTTTCTATGAGGAGCAAAGTTAATAATATTATTCATATTTCACAAAATTGTTATATTTCATTTAATCAGTTTTATAAAATAAAATAAATAAAATAAAAAAGGTTTTTATTCGCGTAGACTTTAAAAAAGCGCTTGTAAATAGTCAGAACATGTTTGTAGTAATACAGTTATTATTTCTAGTTGCATATTACAGATATATAGGTACACGGAATGTTAAAACATTTATACAATTTATTTTATAATACTAGTGATATTTAGCTAGCTTGTATTAAGTTATTGTCAAGGAGATTATGTTTAGGTTTAATGATTGAAATTTATTAGATAGCGCTCAACTTTCCTCCACTATTTAAGTAACACCTCGTATAATGTAATAATAATCATAATGTCGTCCTGGCTGAGTTTCGGCCACGGCGGCCAGTCTCAATGGACCTTAGCCAACTGCGCATGACATATTATAATGCACAAGTGTGTCCGCAAACACAGGGGCACTTTCTATTCCATCACTCTCATGATCCGATGGGACGACTTACGACACGACCATAAAGAGGTCAGGACCGACGGCTTTACGTACTCTCCGAGGCACGAGGGCATCATACCGCCAACTCCGAGTCTACGGGCTGATACTGAGAAATTTTCTTTACGGAAAATTCCCAAAATCACTTTTTGGTCCGATCCGGGATTTGAACCTCTATTTCTGCGGTTGAACACGCTACGGCTAGACAACTTGTGTAAGTAGCGTCAATTCTATATCCCTATCCACAATATAATATGCTTGTTTCTAAACTTGGTTGTAAATAACAAAAACAAATAGTCAGTCATTTCAATTGGCAGTGTATCCTAGTGTCAAAGTTATCTTAGTCGCCCAGTAGGCCTCTTATAAATATAAACAAAATAGTATACCTACATCAAAATTTCTTAGTGTGTACAGGCATTATTATACACATTCGTAACTGCTTCTCCAATACGAAAGGAGGACATTTCTATATTGGCGACGATATTCCCTTGGCCACTAGAACGTGAATTTATTGAGGGTCCCCAATAAGTATTACTGATACCATTTTGGATAGAATTTAAGTGACTGCTATATTTATGTTATAGACTGCAAAACATATGCCTTTACTAAATTCCCACTAAATATTCAAATTAATTTTTTAACAAGATATTTAAATTATCACTAGGCAATATGGTATGTCGAATGAATTAATATATTTTTTAATTTTTTTAATATATATAGATATATATTTGATTTAGTATGGATCGTCAATATTAATTATGAACAAGCTGCCTTTGGTGCCAAAATACTGGGTAACGATGTTATGCCATTTTAAGATCATTGGATACGTTGACTGAATGTCTGCAAAACACATTTTTTTTGTACCACAATCGGCACCACTCCAAAAAATATACAAACAAAAAGAATTGTTCAATATAATACAATGAATTAGGCTATATTTTGCTAAAAAGTACGTTGTTTTATAGTATACTAGTTATGCCCGCGACTTCATCCGCGTGGAATAGTATGGCGTCATCTGTCAAAGATTGCTCGCACCAACTCGGAGGCCTTCGTGGGCTCATGCACAACACTTCGCTGAAGTTCATCACATGATCAAATGCATTTGTTTATGATTTTTTAAAGCCATACTTGCTTT
This sequence comes from Pseudoips prasinana, assembly GCA_951640165.1. Lineage (NCBI taxonomy): Eukaryota > Metazoa > Arthropoda > Insecta > Lepidoptera > Nolidae > Pseudoips > Pseudoips prasinana. The sequence continues at coordinate 16,097,814 of OX621244.1, forward strand.
TCATGCCGGAGGTCGTGGGTTCGATTCCCACCCATGACAGATATTTGTGTACATGAACATATCTGTTTGTCCTGGGTCTGGATGTAATTTATATATATAAGTATGTATTTACAAAAGAAAAGTAGTATATTTACCTACCTAGTATAACAGTTATCTGGTTGCCGTAGTACATGCTTTGCTTAGTTTAGGATCAGATGGCCGTGTGTAAATAATGTCCCGGAATATTGTTATTATTCATTAATATATACGAGTGTATATAAATATAGCAAGCAATCTTTAAAATAAATAAAAAATCCAGTGGTGTTTAATGAAAACCAAGGGAAAAGTTGTGCGATAGATTTGTTGCACACCTTTTCTACTGGAACATAAAAATAATGCGTGTTTCTAAAATGCCCTGAAATGTAAATTTCCATTGGACATTGTAACGTTTCTATCTTATGGGGTGTAATGAAGACAACTTTACGGTGAAACATATTATACGTAATATTACGTACGATTTATAGTTCAATTCGATAAACTGTCTCCACTTTGGAATAATATAACAATGGTGGTTATATTTAGTGAAATGATTATATTTTATGATTACCCTTAGAAGAGAATTGTCAATGACAGATGCATTGGTATGTCATTCGATGGTGTAAGTATATTTAATAAATATTTGGCTGCGATGAATCGTTTTATGGTTTTCTATTCTTTTCAATTGTTTTTTTAGGGGAATTCTACACCTATGTTAATAATAACACATACAAGTTTTACAATACAAGTATGCTTAATCTATTACAGAGTTGCATTACAATGCTACATTTAATATCAATAATCTAAAGCCAAAAAAATTGATATGTTTCCTACTAATATTATGAAAGCGAAAGTATGGATGTATGTTTATTTTTAACTCTTTCATGCCATAACTACAGAATGGATTTTGATGAAAATTCGTAATAAAAAGCTTATACATATATATTAGGTCTTTACCTATGAAATTGCCGTTCCGCAGTACTGGCCATTTCAAATCAAAATTATTTTTGTTTGGCTAAGAATTCTAATTTCAAATTAATTTTATTTTAAAAACATGGATTCTTTTTTCCAAAAGTAGTCATTTCTTTATTGATTAGTGTTACATTTTCATCGCATTTCAATCTTTTTCGTCATCATGGATACGTTAAAAATTCGAGTAATTATGGAATATGAGTACCGTCGTGGCAGCAACGCGGCACAAGCGGCACGCAACATCAACGACGTTTACGGAGCTAACACTACAAACCAACGCACCACCTGTTATTGGTTTGCTCGCTTCCGTTCTGGAAATTTCGACCTGAAAAATGAACCTCGCGGTCGTCCGAAGACTTTGGTCGACAATGACGAATTAAAGGCGGTTGTGGAAGCTGATGATACACAATCTACGGCTGAATTAGCAGCAGCTTTCGACGTTAGCGTCAAAACAATATTGTTCCATTTGCGTCAAATTGGCAAGGTAAAAAAGCTTGACAAATGGGTGCCCCACGAACTCAATGATCGCCAGCGCGAAGTACGCGTCGAGACGTGCCTTGCACTGCTCAACAGACACACAAATGAAGGAATTTTGAACCGCATTGTTACCTGCGATGAAAAATGGATTCTGTTTGATAACCGCAAGCGCTCAGCAAGTTGGTTGGATCCTGGTTCAGCACCTAAACAATGCCCTAAACGAAAACTTACCCCTAGAAAAGTGATGGTCACTGTTTGGTGGTCTAGCGCCGGTGTGATTCATCACAGCTTCTTACCAAACGGGGTGAGCATTACTGCAGATGTGTACTGTGAAGAACTGAGCACAATGATGGAGAAGCTGGCGCATCTCCAACCAGCATTGGTCAATCGCTCGTCTCCGCTGCTCCTGCACGACAACGCGCGACCTCATACTGCACAGCAGACGGTCTCCAAGTTGCAAGAACTGGGGTTGGAAGCTCTCCGTCATCCGCCCTACTCACCAGACCTTGCGCCTACAGACTACTACTTTTTCCAGAATTTGGATAACTTCTTGGCGGGAAAAAAATTGAATACCCGAGAGGCAGTACAAAATGCCTTTGAAGAATTTGTTGCCTCCCGTCCAGCTGATTTCTTTAAGAAGGGCATCAATAAACTGCCACTGCGATGGCAAAGATGCATTGATTGCATGGGTGATTACTTCGATTAATACAAATAAAAAAATTCATGAAAAAAATTCGTTTAAATTTTTTCATACAAAACGGCAATTTCATAGGTAAAGACCTATTATATATCCAATTTACACATAAGCTATAATTTATGAAGTTTTCACCAGCGTTAAACACAACACGGCTAGTAAAGGATATTAGTGACAAGAAGTAGAATAGAAGAAGTAGACTAAGTATAGTGTAGAGTTCCTAGTTCAAGGTTTTGGAGTATTCAACCAAATAGCAGACACAATTTCGAGACAGCAAGTACACCATGCAAACACTACACAACTAAGATAAGACTCTAATTAAGTTAGTTCAAAAGCGAGGAAGTTAGATAGATCTTATCGCGTCAACTTAGATATCTATGATTATTGTACCTACTGTAAAAGTGCTGAAACGCTTTGACTTCGGCTACGGCAGCCCTCTCCATGGAGATTAGCCACTACGCAATGCATATGTCAGACCTGCTGACAAAACCCCTGTCTTGTCGGATAGTCACCTTTACGTGTTGTCCGAGGCCCGGGCACATTACCGCTAACTTTCAGACTCCGCATTCCTACTAGGCGTTTCTCTTGTCAGAAAAATCCTGATAGCATATATCTTGGTACTTTGCAGAACATGCGTCAGCTAGTCAACAAAATAACACAGAAAATGTAAAAAATATTTTTGACACTGACATTACAAAAGTTCTTTTACAGCATATTATTATCAATGATTGATGACACCGAATATCAACACCCCGCCTCATCCCGAAGAGCTCGTAAAAGTCGTACCGACGATTATCTACTAGAAAATAGGCAGTAGCGTTTTTCGGTGTACTATGAGCACTATAGCAGTAACTGTCTTCTTGAGTTTTCCGGTTGCAGAATCGGAAAATTTAAGAAGATGATTTCCACGCTAAGGTTCCCTGTGTCACGGGATACTTTACAAACATATAAATGACAGGTACAATCAGACTTAGAACAACTATTCACCACACACATAGTTCACAATTGTCACACAAATAGTTGTCCTACGGGGGCAAAACCCAGGACACAAAGTGGCGAGGTGATTCTCTTAACCACTACAGTTATTAATCGTATTAAAAGCAAGAAACAATAATAATAATAAATATCTTGGAACGATTAACACACTGCCATCTGATCCCAAACTAAACAGAGCCTTTACTTTGGCAACCGGACAACTGACAAACATACTTATATATTTCTAAATACATAGTTATCATAGATAAATTACACACAGATACAGAAGTAATCGTACTCATCACACAAATATTTTTGTCTGGGTGAGGTCGAACCCATGACCTCTGGTTTGGTCAGTCAGTCATAAAACTACACCAACAGACCAGCTCATCATCATCATGTCAGCCAAATTAGTACATCCACTGCTGGACCTCCTTCCCAAAGAATGGACGGATATGCCATAATCGCCACGCTTTCTAGACGGGTTGACGATCGCGGTTAGATGGTCGATTTCTACGTCCCCCACGGGATGAGATGGGGTGATGATATTCTTTGCCGTCACCACACAGCAAAAACAGACCAGCTCACTTCATTCAAAGTAACATATTATATACCTACACTTACTAATCCTAAACCGCTTTGTATACGGGGTTAGGGTGGGAGCGGCGTTTACATCAAACATCTTAGCTAACCTAGTTTGTTGTATCACAACTATTCGCTTCCCCTACCACGAACCAACAAAGAAAATCAGTAATCAATTCCGCAGAACACTCTTGTTCTATTTTAACGTTATAGAAATATGAGTAAGTACAATAGTATAAAAAATAAATAATAATAACATATTTTATACCGAATAACGCATTCTTCTTGTATTATATGTATAGTACGTATAATATTATAAACGTCAGTAGTGTAATGGATTTTTTTATATTGTGACTCAATCACGTAAAAATAGCTAAACAGCATTAGATTCAGATGAAATTTCGAGTAGGTTATAAATATAATAATAATAATTTTGTTAACTGCGGCACTGTTTATCACACTAATATTATAAAGGCCAAAGCTTGTGAGTGTGTATGTTTGTTACTTTTTGACGTCTAAACGGCTGAAACGATTTCAAATAATTTTGGCATGGAGTTAGCTGACACCCTAGATTAACACAAAGGCTATAATCTATAAAGTTTAACGTGGGTAATACTGCGGGGCACAGCTAGTAAAGAATAATTTTAAAGTTATCACTGTATTTCTTTTAATTAATATGTACCGACCAAAATCGCGGAAACCCAGTGTCTTAATAGTTTATAGAAAAAGGTTTCAGAACTGTTGAAATGTTTTTTCCGGTTTTATAAGAAATTCGAAGAAAACCATATCTGAAGTAGGCATTAGAAAAGTCGCTTTGTATAATACCAATAAATACAACATTTATTTCATTCAGTAACTATACTGTAATCCCCACTATCTAATAACTAATATAAGTTAGTAGGTCTTACAGCTATATTAGATGTAACTACTATAATAATACTACTAAACTATAATATAATAAACTATAATGTATGTTGTTATCGTTTTCCCGAAACAAACATATTCCCTATGTCGTGCCTATGGGACACGCCGTAATAGCAACTTATGTTGGTGCAGTCCAACCACAGATATATAAAAAAAGTATTATTTAATGTTCTAAGAGTCTAACCTACTTGCTTTATGTTTAGAATATTGTTAGAACAGGCCCACACCCTATGCAAAGAGAACCGCATCTTTTACGTATTGATGAATAAAAGCAACTTACATGTGCGTCTACGAAACAAGCCATATAACTCTATTTTAATAATTATTAATATTAAATCCTTGTATATTTTGGAACGTGATAGTCGATCTAAGATAATCTTGTACACTATTGATGAAATGATTGAACCAATAGTAGGAGCTGTGAATGCTAACAGGCCGACCGCAAACGGGTCAATGGAGCCCTTTGATCCAAGCTCTCACCTGTCTTCCTTGAGTGCCCTGGTCTTTCGCATACTAGACACTTTAGTCTGTGCTCAAACCAGACTATAGAGGCGATGTTTACTTTATCTCACAATATACGGCACACACTCTACGTAAGCTACGTTGATACGATGCCCTAGATTGGAAATTTAGAAGATAACTAAAGGAGGTATCTTGAAATTCGTTTATATTTTGGTGTAGTAAATAACTTTTTGCAAATAGGTATACATACTTTACTCCATGTGAACTGATTTCAATAGTAGGTAGTAGCTTCCATCCTACTAATATTATAAAGACGAAAGTTTGTGAGTATGTTTGTTACTTCTTCACGTCTAAACATCTGGAGCGATTTTAATAGAATTTGAAATGGAGTTAGTTGACATAGTTTATAAAGTCTAACGTGGGTAAACCGCGCCGGCGCAGCTAGTTTGTAGCTCACTTGTTAGGACCTTTAAATATATTCATGGTGCTCTTACAGTTAGTCTAGTCTGTCTTTACATGGGAATTTAACCAAATTATATTGTTTTGTCTTCTGCCTTGCTACAAAGAGAAGTGCCTTTCTATAAACTTCTTCATTGTAAGTTCTGATTTAACTCGTTGCGAGATACAATAGGGCTGTAGTGATTCCCTGGAACATGCTTGAACCATATCGCTAAGAGCCCTTTCATCGTTCGTTCGTTATCTTAACTGACGTGTCCCGCCTATGACTAATTACCTAACTTTGGCGCCATAGGCCAAGTAATTCAGACCAGAAAAGTGCCAAAGCTATCACTCAACCTTTGAAATCCAATCGTCTATACCTACCTACGTCTACCTAACACCGTAACAACCGCGTAGTGTGTATTTCCATTCCCGTTTTAATAACAACACTAAAATAATGTTAAAAATAAAAGGCCATATATGTAAAATTTCCATATTTTCAATATCTTGATCGATAATTCTTCTAAAATCATGTGCAAGTCGAACGTGCGCTTGGCTGATTGTTAAGATTTTGTATTTAGTTATGAATTTCTGCCCAAGGTGGAAATAGAACCCACAATGTCCGGCATGAAAAGCAAGCATTTGCCAACCACGCCAATAGGCCCATCATGTTTACGAATATTACTACCACGTCTAGCCCCGTGGGGCGCTCGGGAGTCGTCCCGATGGAATCTCTCGGCGTACTATGACTATTCTACTGCAATCTCCAACCGGTCTGTAAAGCGTAGCGATTAACGCATACCCTTTCAAATTATTGACATAATTCCTATGTGGATATCTTTTGGGGCCTTTGTCCAGCCGTGGACTTCGACTTACATGAGTGATGTGTCAACGCATAATATTTAGGAATAAATACCGACGTAGTTTAAACTAACATGTCATCATAATAAATAATTATAGGCGACAGATGTTACATAAAATATTAAAAATACTTGAATAGAACGTCGTAAAAATAAACGCTTATACGAATGAATCTTAGTAATCCGGTGTGAAAGGAAAACTCATAACCGTTTAGTTATAATTTATTAATCAAGAGTGTTGGACAAAAACGTTACTAAATAAAACACATACAACCTGTAACAAAAATAGTGTGATACACAGCTCATTGTTTCGTATGTGGTATCAATTAACTACGGAGGTATTTCCGATCCGGTATGACATCAATCTTCAAGAAGCGAGCCTATTCCTTTCTTAAAGGCCGGCAACACATTTGGTGTTGCAAGTGTCCTGCGGCGGTGATCACTTAACATCAGGTGACCCACTTGCTCGTTTTGCTTGCTATCATTATAAAAAAGGGTTCCAGTCCATAGACACCGCCAAAGTGTTTTAATATCATTCTCTCCGTGCTTTGGAGGGCACGTTAAGCTGCCGGTACCGGTTGTAATTTTAGGTAACAATCTATAAGGTATATGTTACCTAACAGGTAACAATCTATAAGCCATTTCGGGCTTACTGGGCGGCTTGAACAATCCTGACCCATACGATAAAATAAAGTAAATGATGTGACATTAGTCGCCTCGACATTTCCTGTCTGGGTTCGATTCCCGCACAGAACAACTATTTGTGTCATGCATATATATACTTTGTGTCCGTCAATTATATGTTTACAAAGTGCACCGGACATAATTATTATTGGAATACGATGGTCCCATCGTATTCCAATAATAATTATGTTAGCTAGCTGTCACAGCTGGAAAGGTCAGGTATAGTACCAACAGCATTACGTACTTTCCGAGGCACGGAAGCGTAACACCGCCGTCTTCCGGAGTCCAGGCTGATATTTCTTAACAGAAATATCTCGGTATCACTGTTTTCCCGAGCCAGGATTTGAACTTATAATCACATTATGTCCGGTTACCGCTAGACCAACGAGCGAGTTTACTCGTACTATTATTTCAATAGTCGTAAATACTTTGTTTGGTGACGTTTGTATTCACTACTTAACCTTACTTTTGTTACACTTTGTATAAAAAATGAAATGCCACTATAGTGTGTAAAAAGCTTTTTTATTTTTAATCCTAGAATATGTTTTTGTAAAAATATATTTTCGTGATGTTTTCAATGAGGGGCCGATAAAAAAGGGGTGTTTATATTTTGTGGGTCCGGTCCCGATTTGAATCATAATAGTGTTTGAAATTTATTTGATCGTAAAACCGGAGTGTTACCGGGTTGACAACAAAGGCGGTTTTATCGTGGCCGGTGAGCCATCGTAAATTTTACTTCGGCTGTCAAAACACAGTGTGCTGCGAGCCTTAGTCCAATGGAGTGGCATGATTCAGTGAGTCATGTTTAGTGCTTCGAACACAGTTAGGGTTGCAGGATCGAAACATTAAAATATATATGATTTTTTTTAAATGGATGTTTACGGAAAAAAGGAAATAAAGTATAACGAAATAAGCACATAAATAAATACGTTTTTTTTATTCAAACGATAGAAAATCTGAGCTGTACGTATATAAGAAGAAAAAAATTTATTTGTTAAGATTTGTTAATATGCATTTGTTGGTGCCCATTTTATGGTATCATGATATACAAGGTGTAGCCTTAACAGTGGGAGAAAGTTAAGGGTGAATACAAAATTCATCATCATTCAGCCAAAAAGCGTTCACAGCTGGACATAGACCTCCCCCAAATATCTCCACAATTGTGGATTTTGCGCTACTCGCATCCAGCGGTTTCCAGCGACAAGATCATAAGTCCATCTTGTAGGGAACTAAAAGCATTTGCTGATCATAATTATTGTATGGAAAGTTCATATATTCTTTGCATATTTTTAACCCCCAATGCATAAAGGGGGATATTATAAGTTTGACGTCAATGTCTGTCTGTCTCTGTGTGTGTGTGACACCGTAGCTCTCAAACGGATGAACCGATTTTGAATTAGTATTTTTTGTTTGAAGGGTGAATTAGTCGGGAGTGTTCTTCGAACATAAAATCAGTCAAAGAAGGCCACCGCACAAAATGGCGAGTGACATATTTTACATAACTCCCCTAAATATGGGTATCAAATGAAAGGGCTACACTAGTAGAATTTTATGATAAATTTCTAATCCAAGATGATGATGGCGGCCCATCACAAAATTGCGCATTAGATACTATTTTTCACAAATCCCTCAATATGAGTATCAGATGAAAGGGCTTGACTAGTAGAATACGATACCATGAGAAATGTCGAGTTCTTTTTATTAAATTAAGCTCCTTAAGTTACGTCGTTCATACTACTTTCTTCAGATCCACGCAATTTAAAATAATGCGGTTGGAGGTTAAAGACAGACGCACAGTTCCTGGAAAAGATAGTTTTATCTTCCATTAGGATACTATATGGCAACCCTATACGCAAACGATGCAACTAAGGTTAGTTTAAACTAGACACAAGAAAATTAAACATAAAAATATTGCTAGCATAAAATAGGATAGAATTTTTTAGCGATTCTACTAAATAAAAGCAAAATATATCAAATATTTTAGCTATACGGCTAAATCCCCCGTTTGCCTATATTGTTCGGTGAAGCAGATTCTTCTACGCCAACTGTTCACGCTAGGTTCAAAAGCAAACTACATAAAATAATGTCATGAAATGTTTAAAGCACACAATATCAGCATCATACTCATTTTGGCATTCAAAGTAGTATTATACAAGATGTAACAAAAATAGTGCACATCACTTAAGCAGCTTGATTTGGCTATGAAAGTGAACGTGTTAAAGTAATCGTCTCGCTACTACCTCGTACCGTCGTGTTTTGGGTTCGATTTCATATTGAGTTATTGTATAGTTGTTCTATGAATTGCATGTTTAATAGGTACAGGGATAAATTTTCCTAGTGCGGTCGCAGTCTTTTCTAAAAGAAAATAAAAATAATACATTATGAAGTCAGATAAAAATGTTGCCAAAATTTTATAGGTATTTTAGTAACATTTATTGAGTCACGAAAGCTGATCTATAGACGGTCAAAAATTTAACGTATTTAACCCATGGTTGGTCATTTTAAAAGCGGTAATAAAAAAATAATTCAATAGTTGCTACATACTAGGTTTTCAACTTTATTACAAAAGACTAAGGTTCACTCTCAATTGGGGAAATTTGACAGATTGGGGTAGCTTGATGTGCTGGCGTCTGTTCAAACATAAATAGTGAACTAACTTGTCGAGATTACTTTTCACATGAAACTAAACAACATGTAGCACATATCAGAAATTGCAACGCCGAGAAAAGGGGATCTTATTTGTCGGCACGTGTGGCGCAGCAGTTAAGATAGTAACCTCGCCACGGACCCATGTTCGATTCCCGCACAGGACAACTACATACTTGTGTGACCATAAGTAGTTGTCCCGAGTCAGGATGTATTTCCACAGTGTGAGCATTGTATATATTATGTATGTACTACCCATACAAGAATAATGGTCTGCTGATGTATTTTGTATGGGGAGTTAGGAAAATAGTTTTAAAAAATCTGGTTTTCTTATGATTTGTACAGTTTCATATGTGGTTATAGTATTCAGATATCCTCTACTATTTTTATATTCTGATACTATATTATAAAAATTAAAAAAACTGCATTACATTTACATTGTAATTGTAACCAAAAAGTACAATCGTTTTTAATATCTCCAGAGCTGAATACGCAGTGAGATATCAAATTCCTAGTCTAAAATGGTAATATATCGTATAATAAACAAGGCTCAAAAGGTTAAGAGAGTTAGGCGTTCACGTAAGTGCAGACACCGGAATAAGATTGGGCTATCGAATTAGACCTTTATGGAATACCGTAGCAGCTCGTTTTCTCTCAGTTTTTGTGAACATTAGTGGTAAATCATAAAATATGACACAACAAGTCCCGTTTTCGTACAATTTGTATAAGAAGCGAACAGGGTACAATAAGCAATTTGAGTCGGCGTAAAAGGGACGTTGTTATACTAATTTAGTACAATCGTTATGCATATTGTATGCCTTAGTTGCCTTTGTTTCTCGATAAACAGTGGTCGTTTTCGCCGAGTTTTCCCTTTTCCCGCTTTTTTATTATTAAGAGGCCGCATTTACCTCAGGATGTAAGTTGCCGTAGAGTCGGAACCACAAAAGGTACGGTAAGGTACTACCTTTTAGAGCCTGTTTTCTTTATGTTATTTTATGCTCAAGTTCAATGCATGAACAAACATAACTCTTGTTTACTTTATTTGTTCAATTAATTATGGGAGAGTGCTTTGCAGTTACGCTTTACGATTATTATTTTTAGGATAACTGAATAAGCAACTTTTCATACGTGCGTTAGGAAGTATGTTTTATAATATTTAGTAAGATATATTTAGGAAAAAAAATATATTAATTGATTTAATAAACTTAATTAGTGTACAGTTAGTAACATAACTACTCACACTGGATGAATCTCTCTGTATTAGATTCATACAAACAAATTGTGAATAGGTTGTTGGTGTGCCTAATCAATAAAAATAAAAAATTAAATAACTAACTTTTATTATTCGTAATATCAGCTTAAACACGTCCACTGCCAGACAAAGGCCTACCCCAATTATCTTCGGAGTTGTCGAATTTGCGCTATCCGCATCCAGCGACCGTCGGTCCACCTTGTAGATTGGTTGTCCACTCTGAGTTTTCTGATAAGTCATACGAGAAACTTTCTACCCCAACAGCTATTGGTTCTACGAGCTATATGCCCTGCCCCCTGCTATTTCAGCTTGGCCATTTTTCAGGCTATGTTGATTACTTTGTATAGCCCTCTACATTGCTCTTTGAATGACCTTAAGCTTTGTTATGGGTGACCACGTCCCTGTTCCGAGAGTCATCACGGGCAAATCACACTTTGGACATGAGAAACTACAGTATTTGGGATGAATTTATGTTACATAGCTGTCCAGCCATAGCCACCTATCAAATTGAAAATTACAATACCATCGGCTACATATCAAATATATAAGCCAAAAAGCATTTTCTTAAACCCTTTTTTTAATGAAAGTACTTGGCCAATACCAAAGTAAAAGAACGATAAAATGGGTACATAAAAGTCTATATGAAGCCACTTTAACGCTAATCTTAAGTACTTATCTACTTATGAAAGATATTTTTCTTATTTAAAATTATTTTAATAGTGCTCCTAGCCTAATTTGCCCACATGCAGACACATTTATTTGTTAGCAACATATTCAGTAGTTTACAAAAGAGTTCACTAATCAACTACGCAGGACATATCGTTATTTTTTCTTTCTATAGTGATAGGTTATTCAATTTGAGAAGTCCAAGGAGAGATGACTTTACTTGGTTTTGACTTCGGACTGCTAACAAGAGCATTGTTATTAAGGAAAATTCCAACAGCACTATTTTAGTCGAACTCAGGACTCTTATTTGTTAGATAGTTTGAGTCCACGCTCACTTCTGTCCAGTGAAGCAGTGCAAGTGTCCAAGTCTAACAAAAAAAACATGTATAAAAAGGACGTGTATAAAAAAATAATTAAAATCTTTATTTACTGCGGCTTAGCATGCCACTACAAGACTAGCTCATTAAGATCATGATTTACTAAATAAATATGAAGGCAATAGATATACTCTATTGCCTTCATTTTATTGCTTAACTACAAGTAACAACACATTATAGTGTAATAGACCACGTAATAAAACTGATACTATATGTTTAGTATATGCTATTCTACCCCTATCTACATGATCGAAAGGACTTCGGCAAATCCCGGTCTGTGATGTACAAAAGTTTATTACTATTTAAATAAAAAAAACTTCGTTTAAAAAAACCGACTTCAAAAACTAAAAAGTATAAAAATAATATCTTAATAAAGATTTAATTTAATACATCTCTTATGCAAACATAATACCTTTAATATTGATGAAATACTATAATTTGTATGTGCTACCAATTGATAGGTTTGAAGTCTGTGCCAAGCCAAATCTAATAGTAGGTACCACACTCGCCGCGCGATACTTTCAGCGGGATAGCTTCGAATTTCTACACAAACAACCCATGCGGGCAGACGTCGGTGACGGTCGCGGTCGTCTCCAAATATAGTAAAATTTTGATGTGTTGTCTCCTAATTAATAATAATTTATCTATTTGTTTTTCAGGGCTACAAATATATTGATATATACGCATAATAAAGATTTATTACTTATAACTATAGTAACTCATTAAGGTATTAATATTAAATATATTTTTATGATACAGTTTTATCTGTTTCATATTAATTCATATTGTTCTTTAAGTTTATTTACGTTAATCTTTAATGTAGGAATTTCATCTCAAAGTATGAAAGCTGTATGTAATATTAACTTTAATTTTGCTTAGGGCTTGGCACCGACTTCAAACCTATCAATAGGTAGCACATACAAATTATAGTATTTCATTAATATTAAAATTATTATGTTTGCATAAGAGATGTATTAAATTAAATCTTATTAAGATATTATTTTTATACTTTTTAGTTATTGAAGTCGGTTTTTTTAAACGAAGTTTTTTTATTTGTTACTTTTTAGTGACTAGCTATAGGTAGGACTACGAAAGGTGCCGCACGCCTCAAAACTACAGGTCCCAACAAACGAGAACGGAACAAAGAAATATCCTCCGAAAAAATGTTGTTCGACACTCTTTTTCACGTTCTTGTGAACCAGTGAATAATCGAAAAGACCGTGGCTAAAGTAATAAAAACTACATAAAATTACGTTCACTCTAAGAAAACATGCACAATACGAGTCTAGACTCGTTAAGATTCATGAAAGTCTGAACAGCAAGCGCATAGGTTAGGCCGTATTTATGACCATCTAGCTAACGAGACTGTGTGCTGAGGGCTTATAGACTAGGTCTTATTAATTATCGAAGAGCCATCAAGTCTACTGAGCAGAGTGCATGAGTCTATGAAGACTAGGTCTTATTAATGATCGATTAGCCAACGAGTCTACTGAGCAGAGGGCTCATAGCCTAGGTCTTATTTATGATTGATTAGCTAATGAGTCTGCTGAGCAGAGGGCTGTTAGACTAGGTCTTATTCATGATCGATTAGCCATCGAGTGTACTGAGCAGAAGGCTCATAGAATAGGACGTATTGATGATCAAGACAACGAGTCGAGAGAGTTCGAGTCGGACTCGCCCCTGAAAGGCGGAATGTTTTTTCCGTAGCAGCAAGTATTTGAGTTGATAGAATGAAAGGTAAATTGCGGTTTACGATTTATGACGCATTAAGAAAAACTACGTACTAGATCTCGTTCAAACCATATTTTGGTGGAAGTTTGCAAAGTAATGTACATCATATATTTATTTTAGTTTTATCATTCTCTTATTTTAGAAGTTACAGGGGGGGGGGGGGAATAAATGTCAGCGTAACACACTTGAACAGTATGAGTCTAGCTAGACTGGCTAAGATTTAAAAACAGCTGTGCCAAAGACAATTACATCGTCCACATAAACAAAAATTTTTAAATAAAAATGTCCATAAAATTAAAACTACTTGGCCAAACTATATAAAATTTTTATGGGACTAAATGGCAACTATTCTGCATCAAACTAAAAAAGAATCACGTAAATCGGATCATAAATCTCCGAGTAATCGGTGTACATACATAAAAAAAAAAAAACCGGTGAACTTGAGAACCTCCTCCTTTTGAAGTCGGTTAAAAAGAAATTATAATATTTAAAATCCCTCCATGCCTTTTATTTCCTTGTACAACATGGGAAAATGATTTCAATTCTTAAAAGTAAATCATTTTATTCCGGCATTCATGTTTCTTAAACTGTCTTATAGGGTCTGGCTGCTTCGGTCTTTTGAGCCGTTGGGGAAATATTTATTTTTTCAGTCATGCAGTTATTATTATATTTTCATTGTCAGAGGCGTTATAATTTCACTGTATTGAAATATGTAGTATTTGCATACATAATATTATCCTCAATAGTCATAATATAAATCAATACTATGTATGGTATGTTGATTTATAAATCCATGAATGAATACTAAGCAACTATGGCCGCGGTTATTTTTTTGAATAGGTGTCATCTTACCACGGTTTTGATAAACATATCTGAACCTGTTTTACTTATTTATGTATAGAAAGTAGTATAATTATTACAAAAATTCGTTCCATGATCTAATACAATATTGAAATCTTGTTGACCTTATACGCCTTATATTACATAACTCCCATGTTTTACATAAAAAGTAAATATACAGGACGATAGAATATTAGTACTCCTTCAAAATGCATATTGTTTTATTTATGTCCATTCCAGGCCATGTTTGTATGGGCCGGTTGCCGATTTCCTTTACGTTTGAGAATGATACAAGCACTTCATTAATGGTGATCTAAATAGGATTTAAATCAAATAATCATTAAGATTTGTAACATTCCGCCGATCCTATAACGTCCTGTCGACGACAAATTCAAGTTTCTTTCGATACGCCACGTTTGGAAAAGAAAATTGTCGTCAATTCCCACGATTCAAAGTAAAGCATAAAAATGCTTCATGTATTCTGTTAATATGATAGAGTTTATGACTGCCGTACATAATAATCCTTTTTATTATAATTTCACTTGAACTTGGTGGTCATTCTACTGAGTCCCTAGGCTTTAGCTATACGATAGCAACTTTTTAGTGAGGTGGAGCAAATCGTTCATTCGCACTTTGAGCATTTCGCTTTGGTAACAATTCCTTCCTATGGAGTACGTTCCAGGTAACAATAAGAGGTATTTGTGTTGTGGTCCTAGAAGTGATTATAGTCGTTAGAACTCATCGGGAACGATATCTGTTTAATATTTATAGCCACATTTGTGAAGATGTCAGCCTTTGCCTTAACTGAAGACAGCCTGAAGAAATAAACTAAATACAATAATAAAAATATATTTGTTTCCTTTTTAACCAGTAAAAAGAAATTACCTTCAAGAATTTTCCCTTTTCTTACTTTTATCACCTATAAGTATGACTGAAACATTAAAATTCAATAGGTATTGGAAGACTCTTTACCGAATTTTTATAATATAAGTAGTAAACGCGGTTCTTGAAGTGCAATTGTATGTAATCACAAGGCTTTGACTGTACGAAAAGGTATTCCTTAAATAAATACCAAAAAGAGTACACAAACATCTTTTATTCTTCCCCTAGTTAAACAAACAAATTATTCCGCTTTTGATTGTACAAAGATCCAGAAGCTAGGGCATCGTTCACAATATTGTCTTGGTAATAGGCAAGATGCTTTAGGCTAAGATCCCAACACGATAAACTACTGAGAAAGTTCATCCTTGTGATTAAGATATAATTATTTGGATTTCTCAAGAAACTCAGTATGTCTTTATTTCTTAATGTCTAAGAAATTTAAGTGACACCTTTAACCCTGACAAGATGATTCCTATTTTCACAAGTGCACCCTTCAAAATGTGATAAAAAGGCAATTTATATAAGTAAGCACTCATAATAATTGTATCACTAATCAAATAAGATTGGTAAGAAAGTACTTATTTTTCAACATGAAATGGAGGTTCCACATAAGTTTTTTTTTTATATTGACAACACCCGCATTTTAGAAATGAATCTCTGTGTCGCGGGGGACTTTACAAAGAAGCAATACTTGGACACAAAGCACACGATAACTCAGAACTATGTATGAGTCGCATAAATCCGATAAACCTAAAATAAAAAGCGCTGATGTAGTAGCGAGGTTTAGCACTGCACCATACGTGCATTCCACCTACTTAACGATGGTATACTCCTATAATTGACTATGAACAAGATCATCCATAGCCAATTAACCAAACCAAAATAATAGTTGTCTACTATTTTTACATAATATCCTATGTTGTGAATATCATATTACTTATATTGACATATTTTTTTTTACATTAACTATATTATTACATTAAAATATATATATTATTATCATTGAACTTTAAAATTATACAGAAAATAGTTCATACATTAGACAGTGAAATATTAAATTGTTAATTGATTTGATTAATATAAGTTTTCTTTCATAGGATCTTAGTCTACTTTCACAGCCATATTCCGTATCTCGTCGAAATAAAATTAGCCTAAGGGTAATAAATTCAAATCACAGCCTACGGTAAATTTAGCCGCCTTTTTCACAAGATATTCGTTGTGGATTCCTTAATTTGGTTTCGTTGCGCTATTGTGGTTTCTTCTGTTGTTATTTTGCGCTTTGTGTCTTGTTTTTTCGCACCTCGATATTAAGTACATCGTACAGGAACAATCATATTAACTTGGAATTTGGAGGGTTCTTTGGGTAAGGCTGTTAATATAACTGGAAATGGATTATGTCCTTTTAGGTTCATACTTTTACTATTGAAAAGTAGCGTTGGACGTCTGTACACGACACTTCAAAATGGGGATGACATGTTAGCAGTACTAATGAAATGAAATAATGAAATTTATTCAGCACTTGGGTATTAACATACACTTGTACTTGTCAAGCTCACAATGCAGTACATAAAAATAGAAGAACAGTATTAAAGTTACAAAAAATTAATTAGTCCGTCCGTGCGGTCTGTTTTATCACATATATTTTCTTAAATCCTTAAGTAAATAGCAAGTTACTAATCAATTATTTTGAAATTTAGTTCTACTATATTAAAATTAAAGAATTGAAGGCAACGAGCAGTTGGCTAGCACAGAAAGCTCTTAACCAGTAGCTTAAATTAAACGACTAATACCTGAGGGCTGCCTTTTGGAGTTCGGGCCACAGCTCAGGGGGTCGCTGAAGACGGAATTCTAATAATACGACGCTAAATAATTCTAATAATATAACGCTATATAACTTCTATAATCGAGTACAATAAATGTAACAGTGACACCTTATTTAGACACGACCAACTCGTAGCACGTTTCAGAACAAAGTGCCGATCTATTCGGTTCGCCTACCCGCTAAACGTCACCGCTTGGTGTTGGCACTTTAAAAAATATTATAAATAATTGAAGTTATTGTTTAGTCCTTTTTATTAAAATAAATATTATCTCAAATAAATTAAACGTGGGGTTAATCCAGTCAATTCTATCTCAACCAACTTCAGAAAGTGCCAGAAAGTTATGCCGTTTAATAACAGTTCTTCATCTGTGACTCCATTTCACCCTTATCACAAATTGTATTAATATACATATTATTTAGCTGTTCAATGAAGTTAAAGTATAATATTAAGTTCTAATGTTATTTAATGTAAAAGGCACGATGGGGTTGGCATATCTGTTTAGATAAAAACCCCCAAATAAAAAGAGAGTTAAAAAAATTATATATTATCTAGCCTAACAATATGAAGTACATTAACTTATAAATATTACTATTTTATTAGTACATTATTCGTCAAAATATAATTATTTTAGCGGACAATGTAGTACATTGATAGTTCTAAGAGACCAAGCAACAAATGTACAGCAACGGTAAAAATTCGGTACTTGTAGCTACTTTGTAGTAGGTGCCTATATTGTTTTTATAAAGCAGCTGTAGAAATACTTTAGAACTAAGCTATTTTAATCTCGTTTTGATTAAATACTTTCAATAACATAAATAGAAAGCGGTTATTTCCAAACATCCAATATAGCACTTTATAAAATAAAATCACATACAAATTTAGTGCTGAAACTTGTCTTCAATACATCAAACAATATTTTATATCATAAAATCATATTCTGCCTGTTCGTGTACCTACTAGGAACTAGCTTTTTATATGGGAGAGTTAAAGCTCAGAATTGATAAAATTTATAAATAATTTAATTTAATTTTATAAATGCATGCTGTTTTTAAGGTTCCGTACCCGAAGAGTAAAACAGGATCCTATTACTAAGACTTCGCTGTCTGTCTGTCCGTCACCAGGGGTTCTACCGGCTAAGTCACTGAACATCGATTTCTTAAATGGTATTCAAATAAAGAAAGGTTAAAAATGACTTAATCAATCGTTAAATCGGCTTCCATGAGCACATGTGACGTCTAAAACGGTCCGGAATCGATTGTCAACGTTGAAGCCGATTTAACGACTGATTAAGTCATTTTTAACCTTTAAAAATTTTAAAAATTATTTATTATTAAATTTAGTTATTATTATTTATATGAACCCCATTTAAGGAATCGATGTTCTGCGACTTAGCCGGTAGAGCCCCTGGATGTATTTCATAAACCACAGTCGAAATTTTCACAGCAGATGTATTTCTGTTGCCGCTATAACAACAATTACTAAAAAGCAGAATCAAATAAATATTTAAAGATATTTTTGCTCGTTTTTATAGGAACCATTCGTGCATGAGTCCCACTCACATTTAGCCAGCTTTTTTTGGCCTTTTGTGCCATTTTTTTCCTTTAAGTTTATATCTTGATGTTTATAAGTCTATGATTAAGAGTTAGACTTTTACGGATTCGCAGATGGTTTACTTCAAGCCATTATATGACAGTTGGCGATAAATAGCTTAGTACTTGTATATTATTAAGCTTAGCCTTAATTTATGCTAGTTCACGTCACCAGCATAAATCATAATCTTATTCTAACATTCGACGACACTCATCGCTCAAAATCAATAATAAAGTATCAGCTCCATCTACCGACCTTCTTATGAGATGCATTAATCATGCGGGTTCTCCATTACCGACATTGTTTGTTTTAACTTAGTAACTACGTACTGACGGAACTGTGTATTAGACTGATTTAAATATATGGTAAATACAGCTGTAAATTATAGGATAAAAAGATCAAAATGTATGATAAATCGTATAAAAAGTGAAGTAATTTTTCTACTATGTAAATGAAAACGGGCATTGTCATTATTTCGTGTACCTATCCTATCAAACCATCATTGACCGTGGCCTTTTTTCGACGTCGGAATTGCCTCAGTAGCTTTTTGGGAGTGTGACTTGTGTTAACACCCTATAGTTCTTCCGAATAATTTATATTAAGCAGTATTTATTTTGAACTGTAAAGATATGTTTCTTATCACCGCTGTCGTCTTGTCAAAAGTAATACCGAAACTGTTAATATTAATGTACAGTTAGCTGCACTAATATGTATACGGCTATCGAAATATAATCGCCCTCTCTTTCTTTAAGGTTTTCATTATATCATCAACAAAACTCCACTTTTAAACCACTCACTGATATGGTATTTTAAAATTATTCGTTTAAATTGATAATCGTGTTTTCGTTATTGTTTACAAATATTTATATATGGATATCAAACGAATTAATCCATGTGTTGTATTTTATTTAAATAAATGTGTAAGTTCGGGTATTTGTTACGCAATCCCCAAAAACGATGAGGATACTTGAAATTTGAAAAATGCTTAAATACACCGCTAAATCGCCTCTGGGTTGCAGCTATACCATAATAATAACAATAAAAAAAACTTCGTTTAAAAAAACCGACTTCAAAACTAAAAAGTATAAAAAAATATCTTAATAAAGATTTAATTTAATACATCTCTTATGCAAACGTAATACCTTTAATATTAATGAAATAATATAATTTTTATTTGCTACCTATTGATAGGTTTGAAGTCGGTGCCAAGTCCTAAGCAAAATAAAAGTAAATATTACATACAACTTTCAAACTTGGTGATGAAATTCCTACACTAAAGATTAACCTACGTAAATAAACCTGAAGAACAATATGAATTAATATGAAACAGATGAAACTGTATCATAAAAATATATTTAATATTAATACCTGAATGAGTTACTACAGTTATAATAAATCTATACTATGCGTATATATGAATATATTTGTGGCCCTGAAAAACACACAGATTAATAAGGAGGCAACGCATCAAAATTTTACTATAACCGTCAACGACGCGACGTCTGCCCGCATGGGTTGTTTGTGTAGAAATACGAAGCTATTCCGCTGAAAGTAACGCGCGGCGAGTGTGGTACCTACCTAGGTACTATTACATTTGGCTTGGCACCGACTTCAAACCTATCAATAGGTAGCACATAAAAATTATATTATTTCATTAATATTAAAGGTATTACGTTTGCATAAGAGATGTATTAAATTAAATCTTTTTAAGATATTTTTTTATACTTTTTAGTTTTTGAAGTCGGTTTTTTTAAACGAAGTTTTTTTTATTTTTTACTTTTTAGTGTCTAGCTATGGGTAGGACTACGAAAATGTTGTTCGAAACTCTTTTTCACGTTCTTGTGAGACAGTGAATGATCGAAAAAACCGTTTAAAGCAAGAAACACTACATAAAATTACGTTCACCTAAGAAAACTTACACAGTACGAGTCTAGACTAGCTAAGATCCATGAAAGTCTGAACAGCAAGCGCATAGGTGGTTACGCCGTATTCATGACCATCTAGCTAAAGAGTCTGTGTGCTGAGGGTTTATAGACTAGGTCTTATTAATGATCGAATAGCCATCAAGTCTGCTGAGCAGAGGGCATGAGTCTATGAAGACTAGGTCTTTTTAATGATCGATTAGCCAACGAGTATACTGAGCAGAGGGCTCATAGCCTAGGTCTTATTTATGATTGATTAGCTAATGAGTCTGCTGAGCGGAGGGCTGTTAGACTAGGTCTTATTAATGATCGATTAGCCATCGAGTGTATTGAGCAGAAAGCTCATAGACTGGTTTGTATTGATGATCAAGACAACGAGTCGAGAGAGTTCGAGTCAGACTTGCCTGTTAAAGGCGGAATGTTTCTTTTCGTAGCAGCATGTATTTGAGTTGATAGAATGGAAGGCAAATTGTAGTTTACGATTTATGACGCATTAAAAAAAACTACTTACTAGATCTCGTTCAAACCAATTTTCAGTGGAAGTTTGCATGGTAATGTACATAATCTATTTGTTTTAGTTTTATCATTCTCTTATTTTAGAAGTTACAGGGGGGGGGGGACTCATTTTACGCCTTTGGAATAGTCTCTCGCGTGAACTATACAGTTAAGAAAAAATATATTATAAACCTCAATATCATTTTTGAAGACTTATTATTTATTTATTTTTTTTATTTAAAAACTTCTTGCACAGAATAGTACAAAGGCGGACTTAATGCCAAAGGCATTCTCTAAAACGAATTCTCGAAAACATGGTAGGTGCACTGAGTGTAAAAATATTGTCGGTGAGAAGATATATAAGGTACATATAAATTAAACAGATACATATCATATATATATATATATATACTTACATACTATAAAATGTATAAACTAATATATATATACATAAATTGTATAATAAATAATACAACAGTAATACTTTTAAATACTAACCTATTTTTATTTAAAAGATATGCGCGAGTTTTCTGTTTAAACGAGTAACGAGTCTTTGCCATCCTGATTTCCGGTGGAAGGGAGTTCCAAAGAAGAATGGATTGTACGAAGAAAGAAGTGTGAATGAAATTAGAATGATGAGAGGGGCACTGAAGAAGTCTGTTATGTGAAGAACGAAGATATTTACTGTGATTGCTATGTAAATATTGAAACTTTGAAGTTAGATACGAGGGAGAAGAGGGAGAATCAAGTAAAGAGTAGTTAACGCTCTCAGAGATCTACGCTTCCGAATAGGCAACCAATTAAGTTGAGAGCGATAATTAGACACATGGTCGTATTTTCGGAGATTGAAAACAAATCGAATGCAGTTATTTAGAAGTCGGTCAAGTTTATTAAGGTGATCTGCATTCAGGTCAAAGTAGCACACATCACCATAGTCGATGATAGGGAATATTAAGGCCTGCACGAGCAGCACTTTTGTTCCAGATGGTAGAAAGTGTCTAAGACGATAGAGAGACCGTAACATATTTGTGACCCTCTGGCTAACACTACTTATTTGATTCTGCCAGCTTAGTGTTGAATCAATGTGCAGCCCTAGGTTTTTAACATTTTGGCTTATTGCTATGGCAGAATTATTAAATTTTATATGCGGTAGCTCTTCAACATTAAATCTGCTCATCATGCGAGAACTGCCCACGATGATAGTTATTATTATTAGATACCCCACATGTATGGTTTACGAGCCCACTCAATTTTATTGCTTGTTTTTCTATTTTTGTGTGAAAATCTTAATGCCGTTCACGGAATACATCTGCTTAGTAAGTTTCGACAGTATAGTTCTTACAGTTTCGGAAAAAGTGGCTGTGACATACGGACGGACAGACAGACAGACATGACAAATCCATAAGGTTTCCATTTTTAGCCATTTGGCTACAGAATCCTAAAAATTGCAGCTATTCCGCATCAAACTAAAGAAGAATCACGTAAATCGGTTCATAAATCTCAGCGTAATCGGTGTACGTAATAAATAAAAAATGCGCTTGTGCTAAAAGGTGCGCCTACATGCGCTTCCAAAAACGAGCTTATACGCGCGTATTAAACGCTAGTCGTCCGAAATTGTTCTTTATGTTCATGCCAAGACACACTTGAACAGAATGAGTCTAGCTTGACTTGCTAAGATTTAAAAATGTCTGTGCCAAAGACAATTACATCATCCACATAAACAAAAATTTTCATACAAAAATGTCTGTAAAATTAAAACTACAGGGCCAAACTTTATAATTTTTTTATGGGACCAAATGGCAACTATTCCGCATCAAACTAAAAAATAATCACGTAAATCGGATCATAAATCTCCGAGTAATCGGTGTACATACATAAAAAAAAACCGGTGAACTTGAGAACCTCCTCCTTTTGAAGTCGGTTAAAAATAGACTGAAATTAAAAATAAAAGCCTTCTTAGGTATCGTTATTTTGAAACAAGTAAACCCCCTATCGTAATCTTCGAGAAGGACCATATATGTCAAAATACCGAGTCAAAGTATTGTCTGGAACATAAGTAGTCTCTGACTGCACTCATAACCTATTGGTTTCATGATCTGTATACGGTTTGCTGAATACGCTGTTATTAAAGTGAACGCATTTCAGATCGGAACTGAGTGCATTGCTAATTTTGTGATTTGGCAAATGATTTCGAGGAAATGCACGATGGACGCAGCAGTAATAATGTTGGATCAAACCTGGAAATCGTGGGTACAGAATAGCAGAGCGACAATTAAACCAATAAACTGCTTCCTGTTTTTTTTTTATTTGTAAAAAACGAATTAATTTATAAATGCCTATTCAATTAATAAGTTTTTATTATTTACAACTCCCACCTAAGACAGCAAAATGCTTCTTATTAATTTATACTACTTACGTAGTCATTTTAGTTCCAATAGCCCTTGCTTGTTTTCTTTATTTTGTTGTCTTCTTTAGTTTAGTTATTGTGCTAAGCTATTGGCATTGTAGGTACTATATAAGCGATTCGAGCACTTCTTCCAAATACTTCATGAGTTACAGGTCACCAGGTCTCTGGTGAAGTATTTGTACCTACCTCAGGTACCAGAGATCCATATCCGAAATATTTTCTCTATTACTGAGATCTAAGTTAATCTCATTGTATATTGATATTGATGAGAAATAAATGAATTATATACTAACTGAATATAGACGAGGAGGGCATTAGTAACTTAATAAGTTTATTACATACATTCAATTCACGGACACAAAACAAATCCAGACTCAGTCAAACAATATATGAGCCACATAAATAGTTATCTTGTACGGGACTCGAACCCTAAACACGAGCGCACCGAGGTACGAGCAAGACGTCACCACCTTAATCATTGCAGTAACGGAAGTATTATTGTAATTATAGTTCCGCTTCAAAATATTTATGTAACAGAAATCAATGGCGATCAGCTAAAGCCTCTAAAGAAAAATAGGCAATAAAAAAGCAAGCGACGTCATAGAACTAAGCTTCAAACGTTCTATACATTTATATACCTATATAAACCAATATATTTATACACACGAGGGATGGTCAACACGTGACAAGCATGATAAATGAGGAGTCCGGGATCATGCCTCTGGGGACTCCCTTTGGCCGAAACGCGATTCAGGAAGGAAACGAACAACATCCCAAAAATATAAACTCTATGCTGGACCACACAAAGCATACTTTACAATATATAATGGCAAAGTTAAAACTCCATAAAAATTCTGTAGCTACTACGAATTAGTGTTGCAAAAAGTAACTAAAGTAAAATATTGCACTAGTAAAAACGTTTTTATTTTTTCTGAGATAAGATTTAAATTTGCTTGTGGGTTTTCTTTTGTAATGGCTCTGGAAGATCAGAGAGCAAAATGTAGAATCCAAGACAGAGTCAAGTCAAAGGCGGGCGTGAGTGTGAGCTTAGAATATTTTTAGTAGCCCCGAACTAAGTGGTCCAGTTGAATAGAATATACGGTTTTGTGATATTTCATTCAGTCGGTAAATTCAGGTAGCGGCTGGCCATACAATATTAGGTAATAAATATTGCGCGAATGTTATCTAATTTTGAAGATAAGGCTGAAAGAATATGCTACTTACCTTAAATATTTTTTTCTGAAACATGAGGTTGCTTGATGGATGCACAAAGTCCCCACTTCATACACCTCCGACTCCGGGGGCCCCACTGATTGCCTGTAGGATTAGAAGTAGGGGGGCAACGCTCGTAGCCCAAGCTAAGTGCTGGGCTGGGCACTGTAACGAATGCCACTTCGGCGCCCTCATCTCCGAGTGGGATTGGCCCTCTCTAGATTTCGCTTAGCTTCCTTCTGGACTAAGACAGTCTCGCTGATGGATGTAACGGCCCTCCAAGATGACGTTTCCGCAAATATAGCCGGTATGACTTTCGGCAGAGACAGACCTTGAAAAAAAAATCAAAACTTATAAAAATTCGTGCAAATTTTTGGCAGAATGTTTTTATTCTTTACATGTTGAATTACTAGCCGTGCCCGCGACTACGTTTGCACATTTTGCAATGACTCCGTAAATGTTACATCGCAAACTAATAAAACATCCACATAAACCTTACATATTTACAAGCAAACTTACATCACCTATTATTATTTTACACCTTTGAGAGTAAATAAAACTCTTCAAACTATAAATGTCATATTTATTTAAAAGCTAATCAAAAGCATAACATATAAGTTTAAAGCTTGAAGCTCTAACAAAGACTTGTACTTCCATACAACTTTACATCCACCCTTTCAACCCATTTTTCACATAAAAAATTAGACTATGTCCTTTCTCAGGCTCTGAACTATCTGTGCACCAAATTTCATCAAATCAAATCAAATCTTTATTTGCTCAAATATGGTACATAAGGTCTTAATGAAAAGGCTATAATCCAACATATTCTGACCTGAGGTCGTGCAAATATACGAGTACATATAATAATATGTAGTTTAGAAACTTAATCTAATTATGAATTAATCTATTAAATTACATTATTATTTCGACTTATATTCTAGATATTCTTTAGTTCTATAAAAACATTTATCTTTGAGGAAATTAAATAAACTCTTCCTAAATTGAGGTAATGACATTTTTTTTATATGTAACGGAAGGTTATTATATATTTTTATTGCCATGCAATATGCATTTTTATTGAAAATCTCTAGTCTTATTCTAGGTTATTTAATTTTGTTTTTATATCATTTAAATAGTCCAGTAGTTTAAGCGTCAAAGCACGACAGATATAGAGATAGAGTTACTTTCGCATTTATACTATTAGTAAGGGTTTTTCTGATGATGGTACAAAAAGAAAAATGTGTTTTGCATTAAATCAGCCTCTTCAACTCCCTTAATACATATCAGAGGCCTACTGGGTGGTTGAAAAAAGTGTGACATAGGGTTACCATGCCCATACGCTTAAGTAAAAGAATACAAGCGGTTTCTCAGATACCTACTATCAATATAAAACACTATAAATAAAGATGGTCCCAACTTCGGAGATAACAACCAGTTATTACATTTCAAATGTATACTTAATGTAAAAACCAATACTGCATTAAAAAGCAGTAGATTATACCACCTTCCGTTTAAGGGTGATATAAAAGGTATATTGAAGCCGTCCAATATAACTTTTATAATCCTTATAAAAATATATGAGTGCCTATGTTACTCCAACGGCCACATTTGATGTAAGTAATGAGAAAATATCCGTAAACCATTATTAATTTTACGGCATATCCTAAAATCGTTAGCTTGTAGAAAAGAAAAATAAACTTAAGTTTGTTTTTAACCGGTTCATTGGACGCCATGTTTGTTTAGAATGTAATGGTCGAACGCAAACCTATAAACTGTTGTGTACTTGACAGATACATCTTGTACACGTTGCAAATATGTAAAGACATAAAATTACATTATTTGTTAGTTTGGAACTTGTACGTGTTTTTGTACAGTCATCGTAACATTCGTAGATACACTAACGTTGGTCTAGTGGTAGCGTGATCAAGCGCAGATGTGGTCCTGAGTACAAATCATAGGTCGTGTCCAAAAGTGTTATTGAGATTCTTGTGCTAACCAGCATTCTTAGTAGATATCTGCTCAATGTAAAAAAATTGGGAGTGTCATATCCTATTGTATCGGAGAACACGTAAAGTGGTCGTTTACCTGACTTCTTTCTGGTCGATTCGGCTCGTGTCGTGTCATCAGAGAATATAGTGAGGATAAAAAGAGCACATTTATGTACTATAATATGCTTCACGCAAAAGGCTGGTCTCCGTTGAGACTGGCCATCATGGTCGGCAAGCCATTACATGTCTAATACAGGGTGACTTCAAAAACACCAATAACCTCGCAGTATTAGACAGTTAACACCATAAGCAACAAAGTTTGTTCTACAGCTTTTAATAATTTGTTAGATTTTATATTCATACACAAATAAGCATTAATTTAATTTCCTAGTTGAATGTTTATAACTCTACGAGCATCGCAAAGATGCTCGCGCGCGCGTGCTTAGCATCGTTCGCGCGTCGTCCATTCGCCGTCCATATGAATGAAGCAGACCTACAAATGTCACAACAGTACAACAAATTTTTTTTTTTTAGTATTGAGTTATATCCGAACTCGTAGAACAAAAGTTATTGCTTATGATGTAAGTAATATAGCGCTTTGAGGTTGTTGGTGTTTTACAAATAACCGTGCATACATTATAGCCTTACATACTTTATTACTTAGACAATAAGGGTGGTTGTCGCAGCACAAGTGTGTCCACTGACGTACTGTATACGAAAGTAAAACGGTACCCTTGTGACCATCTAAATACGAGGTTTTTGTTTCAAATACCATAGTGTATAAATTTAGTAACACGCCGGTGTATACACCCCAGAATATTCACCGTATTACCTTTTCTACTAAACTAGTTATTTTATGGTTAGATCAATAAGAGCCAATCGGGAATTCGCTAATAACGGGATAAAAACGTCTCATTTTCTTTAAGCAAAGTAAACCCCAGAAATGGATCGGTGAATCGCTGGATGATAATAAAAAAGGATAAGTCAGTCTTCTCATAGCTTGCAAGGACTAGGTATATAATAAAAGCTCGATCCTTTTAGAAGAGTCTTCGAATCAGAAATTGCTTTTCTTGTATTTTTAATTCCGAAGAAATATGAAAAGTTGCTTCGGGCAATAAATAGCAACTCTACCGAATCATCAATAACAAAATTCATTAAAACTTCAAATTCAATGAACAAAATACGGGCATTGGAGAAAACCAATATTTTAGATCATTTCAGAATTGGCCAAGTCTGAAAATCATTAAGATTCTAAAGGCGTTGCGGTCTCGCGGCTTGAAAATATTGGCTCTGCAAGCAATAAGCGGTATACTAGCACAGTGGACGGTCGTTATAGCAAGTTATGTGATCGTTTTGGGCAGACGCCTTTGTCCATGTGTTCTTTGAAAACACTGTAGAAAATTCATAGGTTGGCTTTACCAACATTCGGAACTGTGCTTTAGATGTATGTACGATTAGAAAAGATTTTATAAAAGGTCCTCATAGCCGGATGCTCTCACCGGTTTGCAAGCGATTGGGCAGGGTAAGCATCTAGATGGTCAGTCTCTAATCAGATCGGTGACCACCAAAGTAGTTTAATTGCCGAACGTTTTCTTACTTTGGAGGGTATATTAATCTGTCGGTCCCAGTTGTAGTCGTTAAGCCATGTGGTCTCCTGGGCGGCTTGAAATATTCTGACACTAGGGTAAGCACGTTAAATAAAATATAAACATTTAGAGATCCTCATAATTTTAATTGGCCAAAAAAAGATATACAAGGTGTAACATAAATAGTAGGTGTAACTTAATGAGTGCTGTGAGGTGACGGCATAGAATATCATCACCCCATCTCAGGCGTAGAAATCTTTCGAGGGTATTCCCTACCTTCTACCAGAGAACCAGCGTTTTTCTATGAACTATGACCATCAAACTGCGATCGCCAACCCGTCTGCCAAGCTTGGCGATTATGGCAATTGGACGTACTTTGGCTGACATGATGAACTTAAGGCGCGCTATTTACTCATGAAACTCAACTACATCATTAAACAAAACCATTTTGTGAAATAAGCAGAAATATTTTAGTGCCCCGTCTTATCTTATCTTATCTTTGTTTGGGTGTACTTGCGTATAGCACTTCGACCCTTCAGGATCTTTTGTACTATCTCCTACTGGTTTTTATTCTATCCCTAGAGCCCTGAATGAAGTCTCCACACAATCTAGTACGCTTCTTAGGGGTTGATCCTTGTAGTCTCCTGGTTCTGGATATGCCAGCCCCAGGATGGCATTCTGTGGCTTGCCAATGCATGCATAGTGCCCCGTACTAAATTCATCAGATGATCTTCATTCTTATATGGAGGGTTCATATATTATTTGTATATATTGAATATTGATGTGTTAGTAGTTGTTCAATTTCGTAGGCCTATTTAGATCCTTAACTTATGTCTACTACTTATGTATCATCTTGTATAATTCGACAATTTATTATCTTCTTACCAAAGTAATGTTTTACGTTTACATTACTTTTATAAAACATTAAGAATAAGAAATTTATTTGCTTAAACATGTGTATGCATACAGAATTCAAACATTAGTAAACAAATTACTACAACCGTACTTAAAATATCGTATGACTTAAACTCAATAGACTATAGCAATATATTAAGATTCAAATATCGCTTTTAAGCTCTTTTAAAGCCTTATTAGTTTCATCGATCATGTTTTGTGAAAAAATCATACATTATTGGCGACTGGGATAGAAAATTATTATCTTTTTATTGCGGCTAGCCCAGGCTTCCCTTTAATACGCAGTAACGTTCAAATAGTTTCCACAAAATTGCGAGCTCTATGATCCTCACAAAGAAACAGTAGACACAAAGGCGACCGTTGTGTACTGAAAAAGAAATAATCTTTCTTAATTGCGGCTCGGTTTTTGATCCATGACTCCGGTAATCGAAAAGGGTCTGTCGATTTTTCCCTCATAAGACGAACCCTTTGAAAATGACCCGCATTTGGCAAAAAATATCTTTGCATTCAGAGGCGTCGCGTCCGGTGTCCTTCCTTTCACCGTCCGTGGTTGATTGCGTTCGACCCGTGAATAATACCCACTTTGTGCCCAATAAAAGTTTTCCTCCCTTTGCCGATATTGGAAACAATGGTTTTGAGTCACAATTTTTCTGTAGCAGCAAAGCAGCGGAAACGGTTGGGATTATATCGTTCTTTTGATTTGAGGGTAAACGTGATATCATTCCCAATGAATGTTAGCTTGAGTGCGTCATATTATTATTTACGTACTTGGTGGTTAGGAAGTGTTCATATAAATGGCTTACTGCTATGTAAACCTTATCTAAGCAGTTATTGTGAGCTATTGGTCTTCATAATAAAGTTAAATTAAAAAATAAAATTACGCCAAAAATCATCATGTCACTCACTAACTAATCACATGGGCAAATTGCCAGTTGAGATATCTCATAGTCCAAAGCATAATTTAGGTAAGGTTAAAGGTCGTACTTAAATGACTATAGCTTAAGTAATAGCCAATAATTCGTTTTCTAAACAGTAAACCTAATTTATTAGTTATGAAACGTAAATATGTATCTGATCATATACAAGTGTGGTGCAGCGGCTAAAACAGTCGCCTCGCTGCGCCGCATCATGTCGTGGTTTTGAGTCCCGCGCCGGACAACTATTTGTGTGACATATAAATAGTTGTTCTGAGTCTGGAAGTAATTTGTGTCCGTCTATTATGTGTTTGTAAGGTACCCCGCGTCTTAGGGGTTAGATACCCTAGTGCGTTGTCTTAATAAAAAAAAGACTACGTATGGACTACGTATCCTTGTGGATACTCCCGCCGCGCCATGAGAACTGAAAATATCTGCAATATGTATAAAGAAAACTTAGGTCTATAGGGACTTAGGCCGGGAATAGGTAACAAATTAACATACTAACTAACATCTTATTAACTTCAGAATTACAATATGGTATACATACAGATTAATGAATATAACGCAGAAAATATCTTTTATACAAATTCTAACAGCCAGCCTCGCGCTGCGCACTAGCACATGTAGAACGGTGGAGACGGGACTTTCATTTTATCAGACAATGTTAGCAGGGTCTAAACCTGATATTGTGGCTGTAACATAGCGCACTTTATAAAAAATTAAATTGTAGTTTATGTGCAAATTGATCCATTCATAATAATATTAACTGCAAGGACACTAAGCATATCGATTGTAGATTAAACTGATACAGTGGTAGTCGCGCATCGAGGGTTTAATTTAAAGTTTATGTATAAAGAGTTTAATAATTAGGCATTCTTCTGAAAACCGCATCGTTATTTGTAAAGGATGATTACTTATATTAAATTAAGCGGTTGCCTACTCTTATTTTCCTATAACATTAATGTAAACATTTTTCAAATGTAATTGTTTGATATTTATCGCATCAGAAACTTCAGATTTGAGTGGGGCAATGGTATTTTAGTTTCAATTTTAATAATAAGTTATAAACAACACAGCATTGAAATTTGTTTTAAAATGAGCAACTTTCGTACGATCGTGCAACATGGTTGGGTAAGCATAAGCTTAATAATATACTATTTGTGTTTAATACAAGCTGAGATATGCCGCTGTGAGGTGAAAGATGTACGGATGACAGAGGTACTAAGCATTTTTAGAGATCCTTGTTCCAATTGCTCTCGTATTCTGGAAAGCATTGATCTATATTTTCATTTTATTCATGCATTTTACTATCAATACCTAGCATTTAAAGTATTTAGTTAGAATCCTCATACACATAATTTGTTTTAACAAAAGATCAAAAATCTAAATTTTCCTTTTCTCTCCGGCGTGTGTCATAAACACGTACAATTAGTTTTCAAGAAGATAAAACATGTCATGAAAACAATTCAAGATTCAAAGAAATTTGTACAAGAATAAGTCTGTCTCATATTATTTTAATACGGCTTCATAAACACAGAACATTTGACAACACAAAACCAACATGAAAAGATAACGCAAATAGCATAAGGCATAATTTTTTACCAGTCGATTAAACAATGGCCGTGACGAAGTATCAAGAAGTGTCCTCAAATTAGACAAAAGCAGTATTAATACGGAAGCCATTAAATTGAGATAAGCGGTGAGGCAGATTGGGCGACGCCCTTCGTTTGCTATTAGCCCACGAACCCTGATAAGTGAGAGACGGGGATTTTACGGAATTTCATAGATCAGTGACAGGAAAGAATCGACACGCCTCTGATTTTATGGCACAGTGAGAACTCTTAAGTACCTAAGGATTTTCCGGTGGTTAATATATTGTTGTTTCTACATCTTTTGGGAGATAGAAACTAGTACGGCGGAATTATACAGAAATAAAGAATTTGTTATTACGGTACCACAATTAGGTTTTCCTGTTAGATTTTTATAGTTGTTCTCTTGTAGCGGAAGAGTGTTTAACCTTAGATATGTAGTAAGACTAAAAAAGTATAATGGGGATTTTCCGGCTATATGAATCTGCTCAAAAAGCGCTTGGAGTTACATATATGTTTGTTGGCCTAAAGAACTCTTCCCACGTGGATACGCCTAAGTTAATTCCAGTTATGTGGATTGGCATATTAATTGCGTACATACTTACTTTTTATGCGTAGTTGAACAATCTCCGTTAAGATTGGCTACCGTAACAATAATTAGTCAAGGCGCACTAAGTATTTTTATTTTTAATGATGGAACACATATAGTATAAATTTAAGTATGAATTGCCTCTCCTTAGGTTGCAGATGGAATAGCTAATATGTTTTCTAATTGGAACGAAGTTCCTTATCGCGCGTTGTGAAAGGGGGCTAGACGGAAAAAAATCTTACGAAAAGTTGTCACGACACTTTTTGCAGCTGTGCGGCGTGCGCATGTTTCTTTGTCTGTCTCTCTTTCTCTTTCTCTTATAGAAAGCAAGCCAGATATTTTCATTTCTATTTCGCATTGAACAGTGTGGTGTCGCGACGATTATTTTTATTGAGTGTATACAGGTTTTTTGTACATAATAAATAATAAGAAATAACTTCGTTCCATCCGGGTGTCCCTTGACACCTCTCAAGTTTTTTTTTATTATACTACGAAGTCAACAAACCAGCATGCGTACCACCAGATGGTAATTTGTCACTTGGCTAAAATGCATGCGACACACATGCCTTCATAGACACGCTGTCGAACATTCCACATTCACCGCTGATCTATGTTGAAATTATAACCAGGATTACCTGGGTGTAAGTTTAACAGAGCTCTATGGACTACTACTAACAATATATACTATTATAGGGTATATTCTGTAAGCTGGATGTACTTCCTCAGTCGAGCTTCTTGTAGCGTGTAAGGGCACTATACTTTTAGCGCTAGATTATTAATTTAGAAATTAGATGCACAAATTTAATGAAAAATAAGGTTCTATGAATTGTTTAATTTAATGTGTACATTAAGCCCCTTGAGTATATAAATCTAATTCTGCAATCCACATCAAATATAGCTAGGAAAATTTCTTGTTCTAGAAGGTGCCAAGCACACAAAAATGCACTTCGGGGACGTGGGAGCATTTTTTGTCAGATTCAAATAAATATGCACTTTATTTAAATAACTCTAAAGCTGATTTAAAAATCCTCTCCGCTGCGCTCCTCTCCGTCTGCGCTGACCCTTAGTCTGCATTTATATTCATAAAACCTCCATTGCGTACTCACATAGAGTGGCAATTTTACAAAATTACTCTGTCTTGGATCTCCATGCTAGTAATCGCCCTCAACCAAGGTTCACAACTCAAAAAGGTGCCCTCTGGCGGATGTTGGTTAGTTTGTAGTCTTATTTGCCAGACGGCTTGAGCCTCCGCTTGCCTCTGTTTATCTCGCAGGCAGACTGTAAACGACATGATAAAAAAGAATTGTGAGAAAATAGAACACAAGTTTTAGTAAAGTAGACACAGAACTTAAAACGCCAGCGACTGTGACTGTCTCTACACAATAATTACTTTAGTCTTTGTATACGGTTTTGCGAGCAGGGTTTCTATGTTGCTAGTAATTGGACTGCCGACGGGTACCCGGTTTGTCGTCCGACAATCAACACGACGTGATACGAAATCCGATGCGTTCGCTCAGATTACCGCCCAGTAATCATTGTCTTGAACCAATCATGGGAAGTTTACGGGGTGTCAGTGTAACTCCGGATTAGATGTTTATTGGTGAACACCGTGAAGTAAAATGTTTATTTTTTATTAGGTTCACTAAACCGGCCAACGCACTTTGTACAATTTCAATAGCATTAAACAAATATAGCATGAGAGTTTTTGGCTTTCTAGAAGTGAACACAGCATTCATTAAACAAAAAGAAAGTTCACAATATCACAATCTGTTAAAATGAATATGATGATAACAAAACAAAAATAAAATTACTGAGCAGACGAACCAAAAATATCAATTTGGTTTCAAAAGTTGTTGTAAACCGAACACATACGGTACAATGGTGAGTGCTGACTGTAGTTCGTACGGCAAAGAGGCAAATTGAAAGTCTTTATATTATGGATACGGCTACACAAGCGGGTTACATTTAACTTTTCCCGTGTCAGTTAGGTAAAAGTTTCATTATCATGGTGGCATCATTTGTTTAGTGGCACAATTTCCATCTGCAGTTAATGAGGCCTCGAGTTAAATTCCCGTACCGTGCCTGTGTTGCATCTCCGTTTTTCGGAGAGCATGTAAAGAAATATGTCCTGCGTCTAATGTTTTCCGGTTGTACCGACTCGCCCATTTCATTGTATCATGAAAAGAATGACAAAGTGCATTAGTAAGTACAATCTCACTAGTCTAAAATAAGTCCCGCTTACGTGGATATTAAACATTACGACTGGCTGTTCGACCAATGGGCAAAATTCACCCAGGATGGTATATACGTAAAATGTAAAATTTTGTAAAATATCAGTAGTGGAATCCATGGTTAAAGTCTACACAACTAAGGAATCTCCGTATTCCAATCCTCTGGTATAAATAAATATTATCTTACAAATTGTTGCATTTAGAATGATTCTACAGATCGTTTGTAATGTGTTGTAAAACGATCTTTACTAAAAACAATAAATCATTATTAGTACAGTAGTTATTCTATAATAGACAGTTTAGCAAGTGTCCCAAACCAAAAAAAGAACGGGTGTCACAAAATATCAGCTGGACCATTGTTATTTTGCCTGACTGTGACTATTAAGTTACATCAAAAATGAAAAACAAAATACATTAATACTATATATCATTTTAAACTAAAAATTTATAGTTTCGTAAATAAATAATGATTTTAATTTGTTTAAGCCGAAGTTTTTTTTTGTTTTCCACTTATAAATCCTAAATCAATCTAGAAAACTGTCCCTAAGTTAAGGCCCAAATTTCTGACATTTATTAAAACTTTGTCTAATGTAAATCCTCCTTAAATTACTTTGTGTTCCACAATTACGTTATACGTAGCAAGGTTTGCGTGATTTTACTTTATCTGAAACGTGCGGCCAGTATAAAATTATATTAAGCCTAATTTCCTTATTATGAGCACAAAGTAAATATTTTTACATCAGCGACCTATTAATAGTGTTTGCACACGCGATGTTACTTTGTCATAATCTTAGGGTCGTTAAACAAATATCGAGAACAAAATTTGAGTAATAAAATTATAAATAAAGTGGCCAAGTACCAGAATATTTCGATAGAAAATGGTCCATATAGCTAACGGATTAAGGTTTCCAATTGTACTTCTTTGACAATAAAGTGCCAGGAAAAATGTTTGTGTGAGCAGTACGGTTATTTGAACTGTGTCTATCGGGGGCTCTAGAATCGAAGGATTCATCACGGCCTACGATAGCAGGGGAGATGAGCCTCTAAGCACTGGCCTGCAACTCATCTAGAAGATGGAAACCTCTGATCACAAACCCGGAACGGGGTCTCCGTTAGGCGCGAGTACGGTCCAACCTGAAATATGCGTCAGATTTCTACAGCTGACCTAGCTCCACACGTATTGGCTTGCCTTTCCTGTGGGCTCAGCTAGTGAGGCTTAAAGAGGAATGCAGATCTTGGGCAACCCTGCGCTTCCTTTACTCCATCCCAGGCGGTGTATTGTCTGTGGAGAGGTCACTTCACCCACGTCAGCTCTGCTGGGTGGACATCAACACGGAAAGCCTGGGTGTAATTTATCTGTAATATATTAGATGTATTTAGATGCATATTATTATAAGTACATATATTTATCCATTGTCTGGTTGCCATAGTACAGGCTCTGTCTAGTTTGGGATCAGATGGTAGTGTGTTAGATGTCTCAAGATATTTAAATTTAAAATTTGGCTTATATTACTATTCTGACAAGCATCACAACAAAGAGAATATACGCTATAATAATAACAATAAAAATAATAAATACCGTTACCACAGTAGGTAATAACAATTATAATAATATCTATAATAATATAATATCTGGGGACAATGTCACACAGATCATCCTAGCCCCAAACTAAGCAAAGCTTGTACTATGGGTACCAGGCGACGATATACATACTTATATAGATAGATAAATACTTAAATACATAGAAAACATCCATGACTCAGAAACAAATATCCGTGCTCATCACACAAATATTTGCACTTACCGGGATTCGAACCCAGGACCACCAGCTTCGTAGGCAGGAGCACTACCAACTAGGCTATATTACTGAAATAGGTTTAGATATTTAGACTACAGACTGTGACAATGCGGCATTAATCACATACAAACATCCAAAATCATTATTTGTCTTCTGTTGCTTTAGTAGTAGTTTTAAATGTCAAGAGTAGTATACTTATTTTAAGGAATGCAAATGTGGCTACAGACGCCAGCACATCCAGCTACCCTAGTCTGTCAAATTTCTTGTTTAGTTTTTTTTTACTTTATCACGTAAGCATAAGGTTCACTTTCAATTGGGGAAATTTGACAGATTGGGGTAGCTTTATGTGCTGGCGTCTGTACTTACAGCCCAATTAAAAAGTTTGTCCCCGAATTACGTAATTGATAGAAATTTAATTTTAATTGGCAATACGTAATCAACAAAACATGAGTAAAGTTTCCGAATGTTCTTACGTAATTTTAAAATTTTATCCATAAAATAAATATGTCGCTGTCCACGTAAAATACAACGGCAAGATTTCTTTTTTTTTATCCGCCTATACATTCACATAATACTGTAAATAATTATTACATTACGAAGCATGTTCACCAAGAACGTCTAAACACAATCAATATAGACAGATCACTAATAATAAGTAACCTAAAGTCACCAGTCACTTTTCTTTTGGTGCAACTGTAGCAGGAATCCTATACGCAGATATTAGTATTTTATAATAATAATTTATTATATAAACAGCCCTGTAAGCTTCAATTTAATTTACGTCCGTATTATGTATGCTCAAAACAGTACATT
The DNA here is from genome assembly GCA_951640165.1 of Pseudoips prasinana. Taxonomy (NCBI): domain Eukaryota; kingdom Metazoa; phylum Arthropoda; class Insecta; order Lepidoptera; family Nolidae; genus Pseudoips; species Pseudoips prasinana. Next base: position 16,135,167 of record OX621244.1, read on the forward strand.
TTGAAAATTAATAGCGCATTAAAGCGTTTGTTAGTACAACATTTTATTTAACACTAAATTACGGACCGTCGTTATTGCCCCAGAGGACCTTGGTCATAATTTTTTCAAGCATAAAAATTTAGGTGTGTTTTATAATTTCCCTTAACAGGCCATTTTTAATGGCTTACACTTCATACATTTCGGATAAATAATGTGTTTAGGCTATTTAAAAATTAAAAGAAAAATTATGGAATCTGTGCGATAGCTAATGGACTTTTTCCTGAGAGGGGAAGACATTTTCCTCGTTTGCTTTTTTAAATATGGAGCATTACTTTTACAACCAAGTCATATATTGGGTGGACTTGAATATGGAAAACGTCTTTATTACGAAATTAGTAAGGGTGGTTTTTGTAGAACAATTGTATCCACTGATGTGATGATGACTTATACACTCGTAATAGATAGAGAACGTACTTAAAGAAGTCGGAGTCCACAGTAAGCTGCATTAATTTGTATATAAGAGTGCTCCTAGCTGAATTCCAGGTACGGCGGCTATTCTCAACAGAGGCTAGCCATCTGTGCAAGGTATAGTATTGTGCATAATAATATAATGGCAAGATACTTTATGTGATTCGAGTATCGAAGAGAGTACGAGTGCATAAGTGTGTGCGCAAACTCATGCCCACTGTGTTTTCTTAGTTACTGTCTCGCAGAAGCAAAAATATGTCATTGGATTTTCGAAAAGAAAACTCATTCCCAACATTCACCTAGAAGGACAAAATACTGAGATGTTGTCAATTATTGAGCAAAATTTTGCTGGAAAAAAATGAATATTTTAATAAATTAAATCGAATTAAACATTTACTATGGTTAAGGGCCAGGTGATCTAATAATTACTACACTATACTGCCATCCTTCTCGAGGTCGTTACACAGATCACAATTCCACTCTCTTCCTGCCTGACGTATCTAAACAATTCATGCGCACTTGTGGGTGCATTTCTACCACTCTGTCTGATTGTCTCTAACATTTGAATCTCCAAATATATAATAATAAATAAATTGTAAAATGTTTATGGGCTGACAATATTTGTACATGGATTTGTCTTCGCTAAAACCTTCCACACTAGGTTGGACCTGTTTGTGGAGATGCTGAAGCGATCAATGGCTATGGTAACAGCCTCAAATGATAATACGGTCAGATATAAGCTCTGTAATGTTAAATGTTTTTGAATCCTCAAAACAATTTTATAATCATTCGCCTACACAGTTAACACAAAGTAAAAAAATGGGTACTATTCGACTCCTTGCATTATATTTATACATTACATAGTAGGTCTATTTACGATAATTATCGCTAGAGATTTTTATACGAACACCTCGCATTCGTTCAAGAACATGTGAGCATCAATAGACGCAAATACATGTTTACTTTACTGAGGGAGTTGACTTAGTGCCGTTTTCACTGATTGTAATATGCAAGTTTGCTACTATGCGTATGTGGTTTCGTATTACAGTTTTATAACTTGAATTTTGTTATTAAAATTATATATACGGACAGTCCAATTGAGCAGCATTTATGAAGTCATTTATTCTTATGTGCAGCGATTATTCTACCTTGAGAATCTTTTAAACTCCAGTAGACTTTAGAGGATTATTGGCTGTTGTTTTAAGATTTCGGCCGTGATACGTTAACATTTCTCCTGAAGCACAGAGATGCTCAAACATTAAAGAAGCTTTACAGCCAGACATCTATAGGCAGACCGTGCGCCTGATTTCTTTACCTATCCGATAGTGTTTGATAAAAAATCTTAAAATAATACCATTTTACCGAAATATGGTATTGCAAAAATATGATTTTATAATTAGGCAAATATTCAATTTAGGCTAAAACAATAAGGGGCACCGGAGCAGCATATCCGCGTTCCCGGGGCTTCCCCATCAGGCGCCAAGAGAAGTCCACGGCAAGTACCCGTAGACACTTTTTGCGGGTGGCATGTGTAGGCATTCCTCCTGCCTTATAAAAACGAAGGCTAAAACACTATAACTAGTCATAGATAAGTTTCACTAACATATTAAAAAGTTTACAGAATATAAGGAGTTTGTAATAGCCTATCCTTTTTCTGTCAGTTAATAGCCACCCGTCCATCATAACACTCAACTGAAAACTTAATCCCTACACGATAGAAACAGACATAGAGAATACAGAGATGCTAGAATGAGACAAGCATAATAATCACTCAGTGCACACGGCAAACGCTACAATCCAACATCACGACAGCCACAAGAGCTTATATGTACCTGCAACCACAGCTACATAAGTGTTAATCACTGACAATCTAACATATGTACAAACGCCAGCACATCAAGTTACCCCAATCTGTCAAATTTCCCCAATCGAAACTGAACCTTATGGTTTTGTGATACAGTTGAAAATCTATAAAAGAAATTTAACAGATTGGGGTAGCTGGATGTGCTGGCGTCTGTACATCCAGGTTTACACTTTTCATTGCAGCTAGTTTGCTGCTAGTGTTTACATTCCAACTAAGTAAAAGATCACATATTGTGCTAAGGCCGATACTTTTTGTATTTTAAGTATATTTAGGGTTTAATGGGCAGATCATACCCAAAGAGCAGACAATGTCCCACGTGTCCAATATAATAATGCCTTCAGGATGCTGTTGAGACTTCCACCTCACTGCAGTGCATCAGGTATGTTTGTTGATGCTCACACAGATGATTATTTTGCTATCATGAGAAAGAAAGTTGCATCACTACCGCATCGGGTAAGGGAAAGTACTAACTGCATCCTGAGGGCGTTTGCAGAAAGGCTGGATGGGCCAACTATAAGTAGGTTTATCAGGCTACATGTCCTTTCATAGAGGCAACAAGGTTCCTCACCTTCATTTTAGCTTAGGTACTTGTTACTAACATAGTTATTTAAAGAAATTGTTACTAACACTATGGGCCATGTTGTCTGAAAATAAAAGATTTTATTTTTTTTATGTTTATAATAATGTCCTCCTAGCGGAATTTCGCCTACGGCAGCAAGTCTCAATGGAGAACAAATTATAGTTCACAAGTATGTGCGCAAACACAGGGGCACTTTCTATTCCATCACTCTAATGATCCGATGCGACGACTAGCGAGACGACCGAATAGAGGTCAGGTACAGGACCGACGGCTTTACGTGCTCTCCGAGGCACGGGGTTATACTACCACCCAGATTTCGGGTTGATACTAAGAAATTTTTCTTTTTACAGAAAAATCCTAATCACTTTTGCCCCGACCCGAGATTTGAACCCAGGACCTTGTTATCTCCGGTTTAATACGCTACCGCTAGACCAACTAGGCAGTTATGAGAAAATTTATCTATATATCTAAATGAAAGGTAATTGGTAATTTTAGCCTTTCTACGATTCGTCATAAAGCAACAGAACGTTACAAAACCATTTCATTTCATAGTGTGACATAGTGTTGATTACCTCTTCACGTTTTAACATTTAAACAGGTCTGCTTGAAAAATGAATGTATATATATATATATATATAGGTATATATATATATATATATATATATATATATATATATATATATATATATATATATATATATATATATATATATATATATATATACGAAGAAGTAACTACCTCGGTTTCCTATTTCAGGCAGATCTGTTCTTAATATCAGATACTCCAGCAATCACTTACACCCGGGTTGCTTGCGGAAGATTGGATTATAATATGTATATAGTATGTGTGTACTGTGTATAAATTATCTTACGTAATTTATTATAGTATTAGTATATTTATAGATATATAATAGCAACGCAAACGAGCAGGTCTACAGTATTTTGAGAGATCCAGGTGTAGAAATAATAACTTGTACAGTTTAAATATCTAATGACAGTGCCAAATTGTTTTAAAATTATGCAGTTCAATTACAAAACTTTGATGTTATGGAATATATACCTAACAAAACAGGTAATCGCGCCACTTTCCCCACACGGTTCTCATAAATTATAAATTTTATTTTTTAACCACGTATCACGAAGTAATTATAATATTGTAGTAGATTGGGATTGATGTAAGCATATATTATTACTAAAGTTTTCGTAAATTGTTGACAGACCATCATGACAATCCCGAAGGAGCAGATTCATGAAAGAGCTCAAATATGTTTTGGTCCGTACATATATTATAGAATCAATTTAATAACTTCTGAAAATCCAGTTTCCTTAGACAAGACGCTCATAATATGAAACAGAGATTTAAAGCTATATTTAGCACAAAGAACAATCCCAAATTATTTCTTGAGAAACATTGATATAACGTTTAAGAGAGCAATCGGCTGTAAGCTCCTAAATTAATAAATTCCAGGAAAATAAAGTATTCTAATATTACCTCTCTACGAGGAAAAAAATCCCGGATTTTGAACACGGTTTTGTTCCCGGCTGCTGTGTGAACGGCTGCACTAAGTTTGTCGGCGGTATGAAGAGTTGTGATGGTTAGATTAATTGCAAAAAGATTAAAGAGTGCAGTGTCAACACGGCTATGGTAGATGTTTTAGGCGTGACTGAGTTCATTCATATCACAGCTTGGAGAAGTCCACAGCTGGACTAGCCTCACCAAGAATCTTCTAGGGGGATTTGCTATAATCGCCACGCTTGCCAGACGGGTTGGCGATCACAGTAAGCTGGTTTTTCTACGCCTACCCACGGGATGAGATGGGATATCCTGATATTCACCGCCGTCACCACAGAGCATTAATATATGATTTCATTATTATTGCGTATGTGAACTCTTGTAAGGTAATTCTACCTCTAGATTTCTGTTTACCGTACTACGGTATGCATATAGATGTTTGAAGAAACCACCGGTAGGCTTAATTACACATAAAACTAATCATGTCGGTAACTGAGCGGAGAAATCTGCTAACTTAGCTTAGAATATAGGCCTTGTATATGATTATTCTTATGTTATAAAAATAGTTTAGAGTTGGAATTGTTGTTAAACAAAATAATGTGCCCACTCGATTATATGTGTGAAAGTACATTCACATTCCTAAATATACCTATAATATAATAGACATATCATAGTTCTTGTCATATATCGACATTATTGCTGATCAACTGTCACCACAATGTAGGTAAATCAAGCAATTAGATGATATGAAGCGTTAACAAGGATTTATATATTATTAATCATTGTTTATCTCAGACTGTCTACTAATTTTGAAAGATACCTTTGATTAATGAGTGGATTATTATTGTAAACTAGCTAAGTGTCACTCGCGGCGTTGTTAGCTCAGTGTTAGTTAGTGTTGTATAAAGGTACCTAATGCTACAACCTAATCCGGTAATTAAGCTATCCGAAAGTAAAATAAATGATTCCTTGAAACCCATTTTGTTAGTTTATTTAATAATAGGGGTATTTGTGTATTTCATTTATGTTTACATAACAATATAAATCTTAAACTAAAATTATAAACTAAGGTTATATAATAGGTATAATATTTTAATGTAGGTATCTTTTCTATAATATAAAATGTCACAGTTCATTATGGCTTTAAACTGACAGGCAGTTTTGATGGATTGTTCTATTTTTTTTAAATATATTGTTGTGTTTCGATGCATTTCTTTTCTATGTATTATTTTTTTTACAGTAATAACTTGTTTGTTAATTCAAATATTTCAATAGTTATTATGATTCCTGGAGGAGACGAGTCCAAAAAAATGAGATCATCAAAATCGGAATAACCATTCTTGAATTATTAATTGCATAAATAAACCGACTTTCTTTTAGGTATCATCTTCTAATTAAACATACAAAATTCTCTTGTCACAGTATTTGTCTGCAAACTTTTCCGAAACGTCTTGACCGATTATAATGAAATATAAAAAATACTTATAACCCTAATTTTCACCCATCTACTACCAACCCCAATAGATGGGTGATCGCCAAAGTGGTTTCATATCTCAGCGACTCAGAGCTTCGGACAGCATGTTAATCTGTCGGTCCTCCTTTTTGTCTTCAGATAACAGTTAAGATAACGTAAAAATATGTGAGCCGTCACGGGACGCCTTGCATGTGAAACATCGACATTATTTTGTAAAAGTAATATGCAGAAAAGACCATATTGTGATAGGAACTAAATATGTCATACTGATAAAATAAAAAGTCGATTGCGCATGGCGACGCGTCGCCACACCGTACACACTACTATCGCATAGCGTGGCGACGCGTCGCCATGGCATGCGTCGCCACGCCAGAAACCTGTTTTACGTGCGGCTTTAGATGTTTCACATCAAAATTGAAGTGCACATATCGAACCCCCGAACAACGGGGTATCCGACCTTATACGCGTTAACCGTTCTGCCACCGCATCATGATGCTCAGAATCAAATTTTTACGACTCATTCTGTTTCGTTAACTTTACGCGACGACGTAATGAAGACGTTAACACCAACTTACTGAAACCTACACAGCCAACACGGCCATTATAACAATAATTAAATTGGACTATTACTAATAGATGGCGCTATATCTCAACGTGTTAAAATCCGTATTCCACCTGCAACACAGAGATATCCAGTTATTAACAGTGGCACGCCGAGGGGGCATGTCAACAAATCGCACGCCCAATGTTTTGTTCGGCCACCCGTATCTGTTCCCCATGTTTGTTTATTATACCCCCGAACGATGAACCGTTTTATAGCCTTTAGAAATAACTGTAACAGACGAGGAATTTTCTATTTCGCTTACATTACGACTTCCTTAACGAAATGACTTAATTTTAGATTGTGACGGTTGCTGTGAATTAGGATTGTTTGTTATTCCAACATTTTAGGTAAAGACAACGGAGTTTTGTAGTTTTTGTCAGCAAACATACCTACGTACCACCCAGATGTCACCGTACTGCATTTATCGTGGCCCATGGACGCCTCTAATATAAGTGGACATCATTCATATGTTTCTGACTCCCTTCTCTAAAAACTTCTTGGCGCCAGACTCGCATGTGGCGGTGGCAGCTACCTAGATGAATCATCATGTCAGCCAAAGTACGTCCACTGGACAAAAACGTCCCCAAAGAATGGGGGATAAGCCATAATCGCCACGCTCAGCAGACGGGTTGGCGATCGCAGTTTGATAGTCATAGTTCACGGGAAAACACTGCTGCCCGTTCTCTGGTAAGTATTCCCTCGGCCGATTTCTACGCGATATGAGATGGGGATAAGTTAATATCATCATGTTCTACGCCGTCACCACACAGCAGGTGAATTAAATTAAAAGATAATAAGCCCATCGAACTGGGTTTGTTTATCTTCAAAATTCACGTTTTCCAATGAGAATGAATTCCAAATCCCATACATTACGTTAAAATTATTGGTATTTTTTTAAATAAATAATAAATGTTTTCTTGTTATAATTACTTTACGGTGTCTATGTAATTTTACTTGCCTAGCCTGTTGGTGTAGTGGTTAGTGGTCTTGACTGCAGAGGTTGTGGGTTTGTTCCCAGCCCAGGATAAATATTTGTGTAATGAGCATTATTATTTAGAAATATACAGGAATCTTTATCTGTTCTGGTTGCTATAGTACAGACTGCCTAGTTAGGTATCAGACAGCAGTCTGTTAGTTGTCCCAAAATATTTATTTTATTTTATTTCATCAAACTTTAATATGAATTACAACAATATCAACAATCTAGAATGTTTGTGTTATTTGGACATATGAACCAGCACAAACACATCCAACTTTTAATACACAGCACTTTACAAGGGACCACAAACTAGTTAGAGGTTGTATCCAAATGATTGTAAGTAATGGAATCAGGCGTTACTTTGCGGAAATCCATAACAATCAAAATACAGAATCAATATGTAGTGTTAATTCCGCTAATTGTGGAAATAGTTGGAATTAACACTACATATTGATTCTGTTTTTGATTGTTATGGATTGTATTATAGTAAGTACCTGATTTATGTAAAATCAAGGTAGAGGTAAATATGAGCATAACAGATGCTCTAAATATCCATTTTTTTTTATGTCAGAGGTCGACAAACGAGCAAGTGGGTCACCTGATGGTAAGTGATCACCGCTGCCCATGGACACTCCCAACACCAAAGGTTCCGTTGCCGGCCTTTAAGAGTCAGCAAACAAGTGTTGCTGACCCTTCCCCCCCCCACCCCGATGAGCTCTGGCGACCTTACTCACACTCAGAAACACAACATTAAATTATTAATGTTATTATTAAGGAATGTCTTCTGTAAGGTCCTTTCTCCATTTTTTTTTTTGGTAAGGCAGGGGGAATTCCTACGAATGCCACCCGCAAAAAGTGTCTACGGGTGGGTATGTCGGACTCGCACCGACTAAACCTACCTGCCGTGGACTTCTCTTGGCGCCTAATGGGGGGAACCCCGGGAACGCGGGTATGCTGCTCCGGTGCCCTCCTTTTGCACCATGTCCCAGATGTTTGGGACACGTACCCTGGGAGGGCTCTGGATTACCCTCCCATATTGCCGACTCCTGCCAGTCCGGCACAGCGACTGCGCCACAAACATTTCACTGTCTTCCCGGGGCTGCTTGCAAGTGGCGGCAGTAGAGGACACTTCTCTGACTACCGCCGCAGCCCCGAGGGGGAGTTGGGCTAACGGCTGCCGCCGCCGCCCCGACGCCTCCTCCGACTGCGAGCAGGATCACTTCTTTCCCGCTCCCGCTCAGCGGTCTCCTTTTGGAGCATGACTGCCTCACAAAAGGAGACCACAGCGTCCCACTTGGAGGAGTCACCCGCCAGCATCACCCCTACGATTGCCGGCGGGGACAGATCCCGTCCGATCTCTGCGACCAAGACTCGCCTTTCGGCCTCCCAGGCCGGGCACGCAGCTAGAGAGTGCGCCGAGTCTAAGTCGCTCCCGCAGTGGTTCAGATACTCACCGAAACACCCAAGTCCGGTGAGTATCTGAGTCAGTCTGTAGGTGACGCAACCACCTCTCCTTCCCACCCAGGCCTCGAGGTGAGGCAGGATGGCACCGACGGCACGTTGGCGCGCGTTTAGGCGTAGCGTAGCTCTAACCGTGCGAGCCACTGCACTAGTACGTGCCGGTGGACATCCCGTCTATATTCAATGAGCGTCTGTTCTGGTGCCCTCCCGTTCTCCTGGCGAATGCGGATTTCGGTGAAAACCGCTGCGTCAACTGCCGCCAGGAGATAACTAATATACTACTTTTCTTTTATAAATACATACTTATAAAGACAAGCTTATTAGAGCTTACTGGAATACATATCAAGATCTTGTTAAATTTTAACTTCATGCCGTTGCCACAGTTTTGCGTCTGCTATGTTTGCCGAAGCACGTATGGATAATTTTAACGCAATAAGACTCAAGCATGTATTGTCACTGTTCGACAGAGTACGCGACAGCAGCTATCCTGAAATTTATTTCTAGCAAATATCAGTGTCCGATACACTCGCCCTGTGTAAGCATCCTGACGATCAATAAAAAAAAAATATTGGTACTGTTAAAATATTTTCATTGTTATGTATATTTTAGCTAACCGAAACCGCTGGATACGAATAGCGCAAGACCGGCAATTTTGGAGATCCTTGGGGTAGGCCTTTGTCCAGCAGTGGACGTTTTTCGATTGAGTAAGTGGAGCTCTTTATTACTAAATTGTAATGGATGTTGTTATCTGATAGATAAATGAATAATAATCATAATGAAAATACTGAGTAGCTAGAATTTTGATACAGAAAATTATAACTAAATAATAGGTTTACCATAATAATTCGTCACTAAAATTATGATAAACATGCATTATAATGACACACACAAAAATATAATAGTAATACGTTTGTACGGAAAAAGTTGACTGATTACAAGGTCAGCCTTTAAATTTTTCATCATAATATGATATATTTGATTAATACATAACATTACTCACAAACATAGACAAACAGTGGAGAATCCAGACTGATATATGGAAAATGATAACTGGCTACTAGGGTATCTGACCTTTGAATTTTTCAACGTGTTATGAAAAAAATGATTTATACATAACGTTACAGACAAACTCACAAAAGTAAATAAAAAGTGGGTATACTAGAATAATACGCTGATACGAGAAACTATGACTACTAATAGTAAACTGGAACATTATTCACACACGGCCATCTGATCCCAAACTAAGCAGAGCTTGTACTATGGAAATCAGATGACTGATATATTACATTTACTACTTTTCTTTTGTAAATACATACTTACCCAGACTCAAGACAAACAGACATGTTCAAATATCTGTCCTGAGTGGGAATCGAACCCTCAACCTGCGGCGTGAAAGGCAAGCGTTTACCAATCACGCCAACCGGCCCGTCAAAATTAAAATATGTCATCGGACACACATGGTACATGGTTAATAAAACACAACAAAAAAAAAAAAAAGAGATGAAACTAAATTAAAATGTTGGTAAGAGAAAATATAATTAACTAGGTAAACCTTAAAATGACGAATAAGATTACATGATTAATAACTCTACTCAGAAAAATAAATGTTTTATTTTATAAAACACTCATTTAAAGAATCTTCTGCGATATTTATGATGCTTGTTGACAGATCCCGACATTCACTCCTTCCGGTGGTTTGGTTATAAATGAGCGGTAAAAGTTGCCAGCTTCAAGATGCACCCACATTATTACTTGCCAATCAAAATTATATTTATCTACCTACTAATTTGGGAGTATTTTCGAACAATTTTCCGTTTTGGTATTCTTATTTGTTTCATATCGAGTTCTGTTTTATAATTATGCTTAACAACCGAATCGTAACTAGTATGATTTGGTTGTTAACAATGCCATATAAATGGTGGATGGTTACTTCAGATGGTATTTTGTGAATAATACTTATATTAAATTTATTTTATTTTAAAAGTTAAAACGTAACAATTTTTTATGGCATCGGTTTCTTTTTCAATCATCAATTGTTGTAAACCTTCTGACAGAAGCAATGTAAATTTTTCTAGCTGTGCCCCGCGGTCTCAACCGCTTGAAACTTTATAAATTAGAGCCTATGTATTAATCCAGGGTATCAGCTAACTCCTTACCAAATTTTATTAAAATCGCTCCAGCTGTTTAGACTTGAAGTAGTAACAAACATACACACTCACACACTCACAAACTTTCGCCTTTATAATGTAAGTGTGATTGTGATGAATACATACAAACCAAATTAATATGTATATAACAATCAAAACAACAATGAAAACCTAAAAGTTCTGTATTGAAATTATGTCGTGTCTAACACGAGCGTATCTAAGGTTATTGCCAACCCTTGACTATATAAAGACTTACCTGCACCATGCGCTTATTTTTGTCCCTCACTCACGCACTACAAGTGCATAGACGTATATAATATAATGTATATTTAATGTTTGTTCATACCCAGATGCTCTCACCGGTTCGTAAGACGATTGACGAGGTGAAGCAACTAGGCTCGCGGTCAATCCATAGATGGGTGACCGCCAACGTGGTTTTATTTCTGAGCTTCTCGGTGCTTCGTCCCGTTTGTAGCCACTAGACAACAGTCGTTAAGCCATGTTAGAGGCCTACTGGGCGATTTGAATAACTCAGACACTAGGCTGACTACTGCCCATACCATAAGTAACTAAGATAAATCGTCGATCGCAATGTTGTTAATAAATCTGAATATGTTAAAGTAAACCTAATAATACTAAAACCCTAAACACTGTTATACAAACAGCGTTCCAAATAACGTGCCTACATCATATACCAAATATCAAAAACCACTAGAACACACAATAGATAAACAAAACAATTATTAACAATACCCATACCATACCCGCTATCTAACATGTCCAGAAACCATGTTCAATTGTTTATCCACCCGAACTCCGATAGAGTTTCCTAAGTCTACAATTAACGTAATACCTACACGTGTTTGCTCTGCCCGCATGTAAAACTACACAGTCGAATTTTCCGGTCTGTGAAGCACTTTGTGATTTTATTTAAACGGATATATATATATTTATAACTAACTGTATAACAAACATTCTGATTGCCATTTGCTGTTTGGACAGAAAGGGATTTGATTTTAGGGTGAAGCCATGAAACTGGTATGTGATGGCGTAGTTTTAGAGTTCTATTTATCCGAATGAAAGAACGGATCACTGCGAGGAACACAAAGACACACGGTCTTTTACAACTAATTGGTACCAAATCTACTACAGCAATCGCGATGAAATTTGGTACTATGTGTACCAAATTAAATGATCTAAGCAGGGACACGCAATGTAAATTATAGTAATAAGTTAATAACTTAATTTATCGTACGGAACACTCTTCACACAAGTTGAACTCGTAAGGCTCCCTCAAAGGCAGTCACAACAAGGAACTTAAGTGAAGCATAAGAATGTAAGTTAAATTCTGGTTCTTGTATACAAATATTTATTAATCCGTCTGTTGTACCTTACCATAACGTGTCGCGCAGTAGTTAGGCTAGTTGAAACGCTACTGCGTGTTTCGGATTCGATATCCAGGACAACTATTTGTATTACCCACATATAATTGTTCTGAGCCTGGGTGTGCTTTATGTCCGTGACTTGCATAAATACTTATATAATAAAAGTCTTAATAAAACTTAAGGTGCTACGATCATGCCAACGAATTGCAACAGTATCATTTAACTACTACTACTTTGTAGGGAGCCTGTCCATCGTTCATCTTCCAGTTCCTGTTCGCCACTCAATAAACTGACTGCCCCAGTGGCCGCGTGGCCGTCGGTTCTACGAGCTTTATATTCCGTCCATTGCCACTTCAGTTTGCTAATTCTTCAGGCTAATTACTCACACAAACAACTTATAATAATAATTTTATTTTCATTCAGATAACAAAGCATTTTGTTAGTAAAACATAAATCTTAAAAATTATGTTAGTACAATATAATTTAACATACACATAATTTTTATAAGTATAATTTAACATTCACAACTCTTAACAGTAATGGCTTCTTGCGTGAGTCAGTGTTTGATACACTGACTTACGCAAGAAGCCATTACTGTTAAGAGTTGTGAATGTTAAATTATACTTATAAAAATTATACTTAAATATATTATGCTGCACATGCAGACCGATCCAGTGACTGACATAAGGGAAATCTAGCCTGTTTCCTATGACGGCCAAGACGGAGTTTCGGCTGGCCCGCACTCTGCTTAGCATGGACGCGCACCGCTTGCGCAGAGTAGCGTAGAAGCAATCGATGCGCGCCCCCGCAAACATGCCCGATGCACTGCAGCAGCGGGGCAGCCGCAACAATGTCCTGAATGCATTATTGTATTGAACTCGGAGAGCACCATGCGCTTTTCGTGGATAATTTGCCCACAGGCTGCACGTGTAAAAGGATGTACAATAATAAATATTATAAACATGACTCAGCAGTGAGATGAGTCTATAATTCATCAATAAAAAATAAATTGTAAAAGTAGAATAGATTTATCAAAATAATCGTAGCTGTGACTATTTGACTATTGAAAAATCGGAACAATAAACGTTAATCAATATATAATGGACTTTTATTCGTATGTAAATTTTGCCCAGACCATACAAATGATAAATCACGAAAATTAATTAATGCTAAATATCCTAGTCTACAATCAATGTCAATTCGAAATTTAATACTAAATAATTATGATTGGTTCATTAGGCGCCTTTGGTAAATATTTGCGAGCGTTTTTGGTGGGAAAATGAACGTCAATTTTCCGAGCGGCTGCCATCGCGACGGTATTATCAAAACATCGAAATTAATTTGCCAGATGTAAACATTATCTTAAAAATTGTTGAGCTTATTTTCTGTGTGCACGAAAATATTAGCAGCTTTTTAATTAACAAAGAGGAGGTAAAATTATATTCCATGTTAACCGACTTCAAAAGACTTTTTATTACTTCGTTTTCGGTGTGTAATATAATTCTCAATAATTTCTCCGGAATTTCCGAACAAACTTTCATTTATCCATATATTTTTTTATGTGTCTGCTTCATTGGTCTAGCAGCAGCGTCTTTAACTGCAGATAATAAAGTTTTGGGTGCAAATACCGGCTCCTAAGAAAAAACTTCAATACTAACCCGGAGTCTAAAATGCTTCAGTTAGCACGTAAAGCCATCGGCCCTGGTCCTGACCTCTTTCTGGCCGTGTTACGAGTCTGGCCGTTCCATCGGATCAGATTTAAATGTCTTACTAAGATTCAGATTTTCTACATAGTAGCAATTTTACTCGCATTTTTGTACGTACATATATTTAATTATTTGTAATTAAGAAAGAGAAACTTAAGTTACAGTTATTTAATATATATTGATTAACGAAAAGAACTGCCGACAAATTGTTGTGTAGTTTGACAGAAATATGTTCGTTATAATAGTAAAATAAAGAAGCACACGCTGTGTGGTGACGGCGGCAAAACTCAGAATACCTCATCACATCCCGTGGGGGGCGTAGAAGTTGACCCGAGGAGATGTCTACCAGAGTACGGGCAGCAGCTTCTTTCTGAGTATACGACCATCTTACTGCGATCGCCAATCCGACTGCCAAGTGTAGCGATAATGGCATATCCATCCAAAGTTACTTTTAGAGCAGGCTAGTTTTTAATACATATCTACACACGGCTACATATCAAGCTATACATTTCCAGAATAAGCTGATCTCGTGTTGTTTAGAATTTCCATACAATGAGAGATCAGCTTATATTGGACATTTATAGCTGCAAATGTAGCCGTGTGTACCTATTTCTAACATACTCGTATCCTACAAATGGGTACTTAACGTCTTTAATATTCTTCTTCTTTTTCTTAGCGAGTCCATGGTAATCTAAATTAGAATCGCATTATGAGTACCTACCATCAGTTCTTTAAGCGTGGAGTTGTAAGGGCTGGCGCGACATGGTAACAAGTGTCCCACTGTCTGCGGGAATACTCCACATTTGCATTGCCGGCTGTGATCATTATTGGTTCTTTAATTAATATCATCTATAGTAAGTATAGATTCGAATGCGTATATTAATAGCTAAATATCAGCGTCATTTCCAAGTGACAGGAAACGTACAGCATTTAAAAATTTCCCAAAGCAACCAAAAATGTTCATCTAAAAACGAAGTAGGTACGAACAAACTCCTAAAACATACAAACTTTTAAATAAACATAACCGTAAAATATTTTATTTTCCTAACCGATTCTACTTTTGTATCACTTTTATCCGATATTTTCCGAACTCTCGCAATTCTTAGAAGTTATATTTTGAAATCTTATAAAATCCGCCTAGTTGAGAACTTTCTTATCCGTACTCAACAGTACTCGAGTCATACCGGCGACAAATCTGAGTTACGGACTTTTTAAGTCTTCCACTCTTCTTGTTTGGATATCCTCACAGTTTGTTAATGTTCTGCCGCGATTCAATTGAAACTCTCAATTGAAATAAACAAGATTCAATGGTCCGTCCATAATGAGTTTTGACACGATTTTCGATGTTCGAGACAAAAAGAAGAGTCTTCTTAATTATGTCTTTAGTACGAATTTTCCTCTTTCAAAAATAGTAATGATTGGTCCAACCTGGAAGCCCCTGAACATACTTCGGACCCAAGTTGGTCGTAGCAAGGAAAACCTGCTGAGGTGGGGATATTTAAATATTTCCAACCTAGAGTGCAAATGTGGTTCTGTCCCTCAAACTATGGCACACTTGTTAACATGTCCTGCGTGCCCTAATGCCTGCACGTTACAAGAACTAATGGACGCTACTGACAACGCAATTCGTAGCTGAATTCTGGGCTGACTTAATTTAGATTGCCATCCACACTCTAAGAAGAAGAATAATTGGTAGTCAGAATATAGTTGCTGCCACAACTATAAATTTTAATCATAACTAAAGTGATCTGACAGCGCTACGAGCCATCCAAGAATTGCAGAGGTATCTACTGCTTATAATAAAATACCACATCTTAATAAAGCTGATGAAACGTATTTTATCTTTGCGTCTGTACAGCTGTATGTCTTTGTCCATATAAATAAACTAGCTGTGCCCCGCGGTGTTACATTTAAATCCGCGTTAAATTTTATTAATTTTCTTTGCTATAAACCTCACGGAGCCCGAGACCTTTCCAACGAATGCAAAACCGTGGAAATCGGTTCGTGCGTTCTGGAGTTATAGTGTCAGGAAGGAAAACCTGACTTATTTTTATATAATAAATATATCTCCGGACAACTAAAACATTGCCATCAGATTCCAAAGTGGTAAGAGCCTGTACTACGGCAACCAGACAACTAATGAATGGGAATCAAACCCACGGACTCTGGCTTAGCAGTCAGTGTGTAACTAACCATACTGGCTCGTCACGTTGAGATTATTCGCATATCCTTCGTCCAGCTAATCGTACTATAATTTAGCTGGCGTGTTGCAAAATATCTTTTAAATGAAACAAAATATAACAACTGATTTATAGTATTTTAATTCGTATTATGCCTGATTATCAAATTTAGACTAATCGATGCAAATATGTGTGGAACAAGCTTAACATTTGTTCAATTATCGTAATAATTTACATATAGGGACATCACTAGTTACTATAAAGATAAGCCCCTTCTCTAATCTTGAAATCGACCAATGGGAACAGTTATAGGATTACCGGGAAAAATGATTGTTTCACAAAACAGCTACTTATTATTCATATACAATAATGGATAATGTATTAATAAATTTATATGTGTAATATAATACTAACTGTCGTTTTTATAGAAGATTAACTATTTATTTTTATGTGATTATGCAGATTACATTTATTTAATTAATGAGACTGACCGGATGTGGCATTATTGACGACGCATTTTGGCAATATGGATGGAGGACTGTCAGGAGTATGGCGACGCTTCGCGCTAGACGCTAACGAAAGAAAAAGTTGTTTCAGAAGTTTTAAGTGTGGTTTCAGGAGTCCTATAGAAGATTTAGGAGCGAGCGTCGTTTCTGGTGTAATTAGAGTGGAGGATCGGCTGAATATTGGTTGTATCAATTGTTTTAAAGGAGAGATAATGAAGGAAGCGTCATCTCGTGTTGGTTGGTAAGCTTTGAACACAGGTGAGGCTTTGTTACTTTTATTTAAAGTGTTACATTATTACAAATGCTCAGTAATTTTAGTTGAGTCTAGATGCTAGAACGATTCTATTTTCATACACGGATATGTTGGGATGAATGAGGATGATGTCCCAAAAGTTGTATTACTTATGTATTTATAAGACAAATACTTTAAAACTAATTCTATGTTTAAACTAACTAGACGATAGAACCAGAATTATATCTATTATTGAATGAAAGCTATCAATGTTAGATAGTAATTAATATAATAACTTTAATTAAAAGTTCCTGAATTATTAACTGGGTTAATAGCAGTTAACTATTTACCTGATGTTAAAGCCCTTATAGGGTTAGTTTTGAATACATGTACTATCAGTGGAAGAGAAAACTGATGTCTTGTTTGTTTAAGACCGGTCACTGACAGTCTTATTTAGTTCTCTATGGAAGATAGTAGAGGCTATTCTACAACAGCAAACATGACGTGCTGTGTTTAGGATTAACCGGAAATATTAAGTTCCATAATGATGTCTTGGTACTTAAGGCTGGCCGGCAAAGCAGTCTTCAAAGGGTCTATGGAAGATTAGTAGAACCTTTACAAAAGTTCCAATGATGTTATTATGCAACCTCTCTACCTACCATGTTGAAGATCAAGAGATCATTGATTTTTGACAATAATCACAAATGATTAATAACACACCTTCAAAGTATTGATTATACTAATATTGACTCAGTTAATAGTCATATAAGTGGTTCCAATTAGAATCATATTCAGATTTTCTTACTGATATTGAATGCTTTCATATCAAGCGGTCATTACTTGGGTAATGAATACAAAGAACTAAATCTTCATAAGTGATACAAGATAGTATTACTTATACAATTGATGTTGAAGTTCAAGAATTGTTGAACCTTGACAGGAATGCGAAGTTCCTTGAGCAGATGACTCAAATAATAATAATACAATGATGAAGTATTATTATGGGTTGACTTTGTTAACAGTCAAACCAGTGGTTGCGATTAGAACCATTCTGAAATTAACTTGCTTAAATTGAATAAGCTTTCTGAAGATATTACAACATTGGTGAATCCAAGAAGTACTTATGAAAAATTAAGGCTTCTGTGTTATTACATAAGGTTAATTATAAATATTATCCATATATAAATGTTTTCCTTCATATAATATATATTATAAAATAGAGTCATATATATTTTTGTAATAAATAAGTAAAGGATAGGGTAGCCAAAAGAATAAGCCCTCTCATGTCTCTTGTTTTCAAAGGACATTGACTAAGACTAACAACCCACACAGACCTTTCTGTAATTAGAATAAAAGAGTATCCCTGTTAAGGACATTTGCAGTCCGGAGCGCGGAAGGAGTCTTGACCCTATGGAGCCGAAGACTATTGTATCTCGCGGGGTTGCTTTGGGCGAGTGCCATAGCCGCAAATAAAACAATATTGAATATTATGATATTCTAGTATAATCTGCAAACAAGCTAGAATGATCTAGAAAATATATAAAGTCAACCTCAACAATATTTTAAGGAAAACATATATACTATGGCTGAATTAAACTATTATATTTCAAGATGTGTGAATTAAAACAAACAATTCATTTAGGAAACATACATATAATCTAATTAGACAATATCAACAAGACATTCATTCAATAGGACTTATCAAATAACATAATATCCTTTATGAAAATAAGTTATACTCCAATAAGAAGTAGTATGAAACCTTTATGTTTATCAGAGAAATTATAGAATTAAAACTACATATTTATGGTCTTATATATTGAAATAAAGTTCTAATAAGATTTTAGATAACATTATGGTAATTAATTTAGGGTAAACTAGGCTTCATTAGTTCAGTCACTCTTGTACAATTACATAAGTTTAGAAAGTTTATTTATGATTAGGATAAAGTTTATATAGGATTGATTGGTTTGTTCTCCTTTTCAAAAGGTTCTTGGTTTACTATGTGCAACATAGGTTCCTACCATACTAGACGAATCACTGGCCAATTTAAATCAACTTGTTTCAATCAAACCCAGCAGGAATGTAAATTCATGATTTAAGTTAAGATAATTTAGGATCATGTTAGTATCAAATGGTATACATGATTAGATACATATAGTTAGGTTCAGTTAGATATTAAATTGTATGCCGTTAGTTAGGATGAACAGATACAACGATAGGGTACACATCAAAATAAAAAGAATTTAGAATATATGGGGGTAGTGGGTAGTTACAAGTGTCACTAACCAGCGGGCCATTCTGTCCATATTTATATACTTCTGTGCATCAGTCGGTATCATTATGCTTCGGTATCTGGAATAAGTAGCGAAGCGGAGTTAAATGGCGGTTTCGGACGCCAATGCGACGCCAATTCGACTGCATGTGTGGCACAGCGGCTAAGACAGTCACCTCGCCGCTTCGTGTCGCAGGTTTCAGTCCCGCGCCGAACAACTATTTGTGTGACCCATAAATAGTTGTTCTGAGTCTGGATGTAATTTGTGTCCGTCTATTATGTTTGTAAAGTACCCCGTGACACAGAGATTAGACTCCCTAGTGCGGGCGTTGACTTTTTAAAAGAGAAAAAAAAGTGCAGTGACACAGTAATGAGTAGCGAAAGCAGATCTCACAAAAAGTTTTATATGACACATTGTGTAATATGGGTCTCATTATTTTAATTATGAATATATAATTTTATCAACTGACACACACTAATTGCTTGCATGTTTTTCAGTATAATTAAATTTTCGAAGTTTAATGTTAACATTAATTTTATATTATTACTGTTTTATAATACACAATGCCGGCTTCATCTCTACTCAGTATGAATTGATTTAAAGGAATTTTACATGGACATAGGACTGAAATTTCACCCTATCGAATAAAAGAAACTGTTCACAAAAGACGGGGTAATCACGTTACATACATTAAAAAAACAACGTACAGGCTACCCCAACACAAGTATTATTAATTACTTACTGGAGCTTTTTCATTCACATTCGTTGATGTAACCATTTGAGACACAATAAACATTTTCATTTACATTTCGAGTCGAATTGATGACATATAATACACTTTTTAAAAATCGAATTCTATTAATTATTCTTGAAGTATATGTAATTAGAAGCATGCAAGCATTCAGGTCGTGGAAGCCACTGGATACCGGCGGCAGCACAAGACTCGCCATTGTGGAGATTCTTGGGGGAGGCCTTTGTCCAGCAGTGAACGTCTTTCGGCTGATATGATGATGATATGTAATTTATAAACTGGTGAGTGAATTGCCATGCGCTAGAGTTATTTTGTCATAAAACAAATAAAAGGTGAAAACAATTGCATTTAAATCGGGTCGTTTGTTTTAGGAACTCTGATGACATATATGTCATCGATTAAAGCCGCGTACTATCCAGACTGGGTAGCTGTATATATACACCTACCCAGACTGCATAGTGCGCGGATTTAAACTTTAAACACTTACAATTATATCAGTGTTGCGACCCGAAAAAAATCAATACAGCAATCTATGTGGCTAAGGCACTTTTGGCCATGTCTAAGGCAACAATTTTATTCTATTGGAATTCACTATTTTGGGTGTAGGTACAAAATTACCCTAAACTAAGCAAATATAATATACCACCATAATAATGTGATTCTTAAAGATTAGCACTTCATTACACAGACTCACAAAATTGAAGCAAAAGCATCCAAATTGCGTCGATCGCCACCAACCGTCAGAGTGGCTCAATATGGCTTCGAGCATTTTAATTCAAATTTAGCACTAATTTTGTTGCGTAATTTCCCATTCGTTCATGCATAAGAGAAGAAGACGGCACGGTGCCCTCTCTTTCTCGATTCACTCTCCACTCTTTTTTGCTAATAGAGCAATTATCCCGCGCAGGTGGCTAATCTTTTGTTTAATGAATTTGACGTGATATTCGTCATTTTAATTTTAATGGTCAAAATATTAGAAAAATACTTTCGTTTTGTTATTAAAGAAATATCGATAAATAAACTTTAAATGTCGGTTCTTTGATTTAGACGAAAATATACATATAATTAAGAAGAAAACTACATATACACATATATAAATCTTCGAGCATTAGATATAAATAGTTGTTCTGAGTCTGGATGTAATTTATTAAAATTACATCCAGACTCAGAACAACAGACTTAAAACATATATTTAAATTATATGTTTGCAAAGGTCCCTGCGACATAGGGATTTTATTCCCTTAAAAAAACAATATATTATTATTTGTTAATCTTTGTTTACAGAGCAACACATATTGTTTGATTTATCATCACCAGTAAAAATATATAACAAATAGACTTATTGTCTTACACGACTACCAGGATATTAGTATGCTAAGGAGATAATCATTAACATTTCCACACATTAGTCTAATGTCATTGTCCATCAAATTAAAATCAAACAATGTCGTGAGCCGGAACGTTTACATTCCGTCTGTGGCTTCCCTTAAGTTGAACGGGACCGGTGGTCTCTATTGTTTGTGCACAGAATCTTTTTGTGAAGATTTCCCATGGGGAGGTCGCGCGGACGATCCACGTCACTCCTCTCTCACTGAAAGGAATATGCAAACAGATTTGCGAAAGAGGAAATCAAAAAGATTCTCTTGCGGTAATCTGTTATTATTAATGGACTTGTTGTGTATCTTATGTAGGTTTCTACCTACATACTTGTAAATGAAAAAAAATACATTCTTTTTATGACACTAATATTATAAAGGCGAAAGTTTGTGAGTTGTGAGTGTGTATTTTCTACTTCTTCGCGTCTAAACGGCTGGAGAGATTTTAATAATATTTGGTATGGAGTTAGCTGACACCCTGGATTAACACAAAGGCTATAATTTATTATAATTTATAAAATTTTACGCGGGTATAGCCGCGGGGCACGGTTACTTATTAATACTAACCCAGGTACTAGATTAGTTTATAAGCGAAAGCAGACTAGTTAGAGTACAGTTCACGCTACCAGTAATATCACAGTTGTGGTTGGTAAATTCTCACCAAGGACAGATATTTCTATGCATGAACATGTCTGTTTGTCCTGAGTCTGGTGTAATTATCTAAATAAGTGCATATGTATTTATAAAAGAAAAGTAGTATATCAGTTACCTGATTTCCATAGTACAGACGCCAGCACATCAAGCTACTCCAATCTGTCAAATTTCTTTTATAGATTTTCTACTTTATCACATAA
Source organism: Pseudoips prasinana (assembly GCA_951640165.1). Lineage (NCBI taxonomy): Eukaryota > Metazoa > Arthropoda > Insecta > Lepidoptera > Nolidae > Pseudoips > Pseudoips prasinana. The sequence continues at coordinate 16,157,502 of OX621244.1, forward strand.
GCATAAGGTTCACTTTCAATTGGGGAAATTTGACAGATTGGGGTAGCTTAATGTGCTGGTGTCTGTACAAGCTCTGCTTAGTTTGGGATTAAACATAGAGCAAACATACAAAGAAACATTTGGCTATTTATAATGTGTTTAATTTATAATTGAATAGATTTTATTTGAATTTTGATTGATTGAATTAAACTGGCCTGATGTCAGAGTCACTAACCACTAGACAGTGGTTAATGCAGGTCGTGGGTTCAATTCCCGCTCGGGATAAAACTTTGTGTGATGATCACGATTATTTGTTGTAATTTATAACTGTGTGTGGTTGTATGGGTATGGGTAATTTATTCATAATATGTATGTCTTTAGAAATATATAAAGATGTTGTCTGGTTGCCATAGTACAAGCTCTGACGAGTTTGGGATCAGATGGCAGATATTTATTATTTATAATATAGTACTAAATTTAAAAATAGCAAGGATCAACAAGCAAAAGCAGCAAAATAACTTGTTATTTATTTAAGGATGTCGCAACATTATGTGATATAACAGACCACACGGACGTACTAGTTCTAAAATCTAGTAACTTTAATATTGTATTAGACTTTACTGCGACATTGTGAGCTTGACAAGTCCAAGTGTATGTTAATACCCAAGAGTTGAATAAATTCATAAATTAGAAATATGCGAATAACTTTTCTAAAATAAGGCAGTTTTGTGGATAAGTTTTGATATTATTGCATTCATATTATATGCGTAGATGTCGTGGACTAGAGACCAGGCAGTGCCGTTTCTCTAACTGCTATAACTAATATAGGCCAAGCCGTCTCCCAAAAGTGTCGAGTATAGGCCGCCTAAAGTGCAGGACCGGCTATTACGAAGATCGTCGGGGGACGCCTATGTTTAGGAACAGTGGACGCCTGTCGTTTATTAGGCGTTGCAGGTTTAAAGCGAATGTACAAACGCCAGCACATTCAGCTACTCCAATCTGCCAGATTTCTTTTATAGATTTTCAACTTTATCACAAAAGCATAAGGTTCACTTTCACTTGGGGAAATTTGACAGATTGGGGTAGCTGGAAGTAAATATCTTTGTGGTGTGTGTCTATAGATCTGTAGGACCATAGATTCCAATTTATATATAAGAATAGGAAGTGATAGTTGATGTAACGTGTAAGACTACTTCGGCTCGCATCTTCGTGTTGCGGGTTCGGGCCCCGCGCCGGACCACTATTTGTGTAACCCATAAATAGTTGTTCTGAGTCTGGATGTAATTTGTGTCCGTCAATTATATGTTTGTAAAGTACCCCGCGACGGCCGCGACATAGGGATTACATTCCCTAGTGCAGGCGTAGACTTTAAAATAAAAGAAAAAAAACATAAGGAGCTTAATTTGCCACGAAACTGACCGTCTTGTAGGACATCAATTTTTAAAATACACAAAAATTATATATTTTTTCATACAAAATATAAATCTTGTATGTTTGCTCGTTGTACTGATCAAGCAAAAATTACTCTGTTTAAGGCATATTGTCGAGATAATATTTTCAGAATGCTGTTGGGACTACTTCGTTTTGTCAGGACTAATTCCTCCCTCTTATATAATATGAATTATATTTTATCATATCAGTAGCGGTTGTCCAAGTATCAGAGTTGCTTCAGCCACCCAGCACGTCTTTAACATGCCTTATTGACTGGTTGCATATAGACTATACAATCGGGACAGACAGCTAAATGAACCCTCGGAAATCTTACCACTTTGGCGGTCACTCAAATATCAGTGAGTAACTAACATTATATACATAATCTTAGGAACGTTTCATTTCATCATCATCATATCAGCCGAAAGACGTCCACTGCTGGATAAAGGCCTCCCACAAAGATCTCCACAACTGCCGGGCTTGCGCTATCCGCATCCAGCGATTTCCAGCGACCCGCACAAGATCATCGGTCCATCTTGTAGGGGGCCTGCCCACGCTGCGACTTCCGGTTCGTGGTGGCCACTCGAGAACCTTTCTGCCCCAGCGGCCGTCGGCTCTACGAGCTATGTGCCCTGCCCACTGCCACTTCAGCTCGGCAATTCTTATGGCTATGTCGGTCACTTTGGTTCGCCTGCGGATCTCAATATTTCTGATTCGATCTCGCAGGGAAACTCCAAGCATAGCCCTTTCCATTGCTCTTTGGGTGACCTTGATAAGGCCCATAGTGAGCGACCACGTCTCCGTTCCGTAAGTTTAATTTATACTGCCATAAAAGCATGAATTTTCAAATTCTAAGCTAGAGGATATATCGCAAAATTTGTATGAATTTGTTGCCTTCATTTGTTCCCCGAAGAACAAATATGGAGCTTTTCTACATGGTCACTCGAAATCCACTGTAGCCGAGCACTTAGAATTGAACATTTAGACTTCCTTGTTATCACCGTGTTAATCCAAAACATTTAATTGGATATTCATCGTGCCAATCCAAACAAAGGGAGGAGTAAAATAATTATTTGCATACCAAATTCTATAAACGAAACACGTAACTCAACACAAAAAGATGGGAGCTTCTTAGATAAACATTGGATACATAAACAAGAGACAATTAACGAAGCATCTAATGAATAGACATTAAAAGACACGGTCTTGAATGAGCGGCGAATACAAAGGGACGCTTCGAGTTACGAACATGCCGATACACCTCGTTGTAATAATCGTACAGTTCGCCGAGAACAATTAACGCATTTCCTCCATCATTACAGGGAACTAAAGAAACACGATGGTATCTCGAGGGAAAAATTTCGTAGCATTTCCAGCGTTAATTTCTGAATAGGAACGGTTTTCGTAATTTTCTTTCGCTGTTCATATTAACGGCACATCCTATTTCACCGTTTTTGCCATTGTTTGAACATTTGCCACTGCATAAATTCTTTTTGAATGCACATTTACACATTATTTTTTTATTTAAAATCTTTTTGCTCATAATTGTACAGAGGCGGCCTTAATACCAAAGGCATTTTCTACCAATCAACCTTCGGGTGATACAGATAAACTATGATAGGTGCACAATACATTTGGATATAAGACAAAGCAGGTTAAGAAGACATATAAAACAAATTACTAAATAAAAAATAAAAAGCTTCACATAACTGCCCGTACTTGTATCAATCTGGCATGGTACATATACGGGATAATGTTGAAATATTGTTTTAATTGTTTTGTTGTATGGTATTGTATTATAATTGTCCTGTATTTTAATTGTATTGTTTGGCCTTAAATTCATTATTAATAAATTTCATAAAGTACATCCATATAAAAATACTATACATGAATAACTACAATATAAATATATAATATAGGTGTTTACACTTCATATAAAAGATATCAACATATAACATTAAAGTGTAGATGATTATGTCTTTCAAAGCATTCCAAAGAATAAAAAAGAATAGAAAAAAAGATAAAAGACCCACATAAATGTTTACTGTTAATTAAAGTGCACTTGTAGTTAAAACAATAATCAGATTACATCAGATTAAAATACCAATCAGGACTGTAGTTCAGCTTTTTGTCATACAATGAACATGTATAGGATTTTTTATATACTGTGGACACGGGTCTCATCGCGATAAATATTTAGGTAAATCATTACCATACCAGTGGTCAGTCGACCCGTGACCACGGCTGGTGCAATCCATGCCGAAACGTCGGGTAACCAAGGTAATGATTTACCTAAATATTTATCGCGATGAGACCCGTGTCCACAGTATATAAAAAATGTGTACAAATCGCGAAAGTTTAAAAACATTAATGTATAGGATTGAATAAATCCATAAGTTTCTTCTTTTTATTAGAAATATCTGCCACCTGATCTCAAACTAAGCAAAGCTACTAGTGTGGCAATTAGCTAACTAATAAACATACTAATATATTTCTAAATAAATATATATTACAGATAAATTACACCCACGCAACAAATAATCGTATGCATCACACAAAGATTTGTCCTGGACCCACGACCTCTAGATTAGCTGTCAGGGTCATTCACCACTTACACAGGGGAGTCGCATAAGTCAAAAAGTGGTAAGTTTAAGAGCTACGATGCCACAAACAGACACACACATGACGACAAACTTATAACACCCCTCTTTTTGGGGGTTAGGGGGTTTAAAAGTAAAACTGATCTGGGGGGCGTCAAATAGAAAAAAAAATAGAGTACAGGTTCGATCCCTCCTAATTTCCAATTTACACCTAATATAATTATTATAATCTTCAGACTGAAATAATTGTTTATTCTAGAATCTCTATGCGAGGTTATTTGTACAATCAATAAGAAATAATTAGTCTAACAACTGCTTGATACTCACAGGTAACTACTAATATTAAAATACCTGTGGGTCCGTTTTTGCCGGCGGCTGTACTTTTAAGGATAGTTGTTCTTCATTAGGTCAGACGTGGTCGACGTGAAGCTATTATTGGCCGATAAATAAAAGTATTGCAATTCGTGTTCTGCTATATAAATAGGTTATACCAGTTTGCTGTTACAAAAATATTGTATTTTACTTTTGTAATTATGGTTGGTAATTGACAATTTATGTAACAATGAAAAACATGTTATAGAAAACAGCAGCAAAATATATTTTTATTACTTATGACGAACTGAACGATATTTTGATGAACCAAAAACAATCTCATAGGTATCATTATAAAAAAAATGTAAAGGTGCTCGATGGAGTTTAACTTCCGGTCAAGGATCACCTCTAAATGTTTGACTTTCGGATCTTATAAACATTACTATTGAGGGGCTGGGGTTATCCCTCGAGAAGAACACGGCTGTTCTCTTGGAAGGTTCACCTCGATTCACCAATTCCTGACCCATTCACCTAGGGTGGTGGCTGAACTCTGGAATTTATCGTGAATAATTTAATACTCGGGTTCTTGCTAGAGTAGTACAGAGCGGTGCCGTCTGCGAAGAGGGCTCATTGGGCCTTTTTGAAAGGACTGAGGCTTGAGGATCGCCTGCTAGAATCGGACGGGGAGTGGAGTAAGATTATTCAATGCGGTATCTATAGAGGCGTTCCAAAAAGAAGTCAGTTCGGGCGCTTCGAGTTTAAACAGCTTATATAATAAGCATTTGTGCCAGACCTTTTCGAAAGTGGGTAACCACTTTGCAGTAGAGTCATCTGCTACGGCAACATTGTCGGGCTGCTTTAACGGGAATGTGTTTACTATGCAGTGCACCTGGTGAACACAAGAGTGATTGACTTCAAAGCCAAACTGCTCATCTGGCAAGAGCTTGTTGGCGAAAGGTTGGTGAACGTGAACAAGCTGGCGTAAATTATGTGCTCGTATTTACCCCATTGTATCTTGCTTAACAAGTTATAAGTAGCCGAGTCAGTTTTGTCTTTGCCGTGTTTCAAATCACTGGTCAAAAGGCTTAGTAGAAGCATCGAGAAATGCTTCAACACGCATTTGATGATAATTTTAGGATAATGTCCTCTTTGTTGTGGTATCGTAGCTCTAACACAATCAGACCGATTTTAATGCAGTTTTTTCATCTGAAATCTAATTGTTTTAACTAAGTATTATGAAGTAATCCAGCAGTTTAAAAGTTACAGCCCTTTATTTGCAAGTCGACGGTTACTCTAATCTATTTAAATTCTTTTTAATGGCCATCCACATTTAAGTATTTGTGTTCTGACCAATATAATACGTAGCTACATGGAGATTAAATATAGATGAAATACAGTAGAACACTACACAAAACAGTTGTTGATCAGATACGTTGCTCATGACAGAACAGATAAACATAATGACGTCAGCAAGAATTTCAAAAGCTGTTTTAACCTCTCCCAAATCTAAACTAAACCATGCGTTTTATTAGCAAGACTGCAGTTCTAAACAGCTTAAATCCTAATTTAAAGCTCCGTTAGAACAGACCAAGTCACCGAAAAGTATAAAACTGCTAAAAGTCGTGGAAAACGTAAATGTAACTTTAGATTGTACAAACGATGCTACTAGTCCATTGAAAACGCATTTCCATCCGGAAGTGGTACCGGCTATATCGTCGCATCGTTCGCTTCTTTGCAAATGTTCACTCAAATATCCCTTCACTATCTACCACACACGTACGATGGACTTAGCGTACAGATAACTAAACGTTTTTACATCCCATGAAATGATATTTGAATTCAAACCTTATTTCAAATGCGTTAAAGTTAATTATTGAGTCTATGCAAGTGAACCTACAACATTTTATCGGGCTTCCGTGAGTAGGATTCTTCAACTAACACAAGCAGAAAACGGTGGACTATTCCAGGAATTTGTTTGACGTTACCATCGGGCTTCCGGTATTTTTTACGATGTCTTTTTACTCTTTACAGGCGATCCCTCGAAGTACTGACACTGGCTCTTTATTGCGATTTGTTTAAACAGAGGATAATTAAAGCTGAGAATGAATGACTCAGTACTTTTAATCCAGCAATTCTTTCGTACTTATTGTCTTTTTTTGCGCGCTCTTTTATGAGAAGACAATGGTCTGCGCTTGTTAAATAGTTAAGAGCGACTTATTAATCAACTCTGTCGTTTAATTAGCGTCAGGCAACGATCAAAAGTTCTTTCGTAACGATAAAAAGTGCTTGTATTAAACATTTTTGTGGAATGAAAATTGGATTGCTTAGTCCTTTTGACCAATAAAACTGAGACAGCACTAGATGATTTAAATCAGATTTGTATTCTCTTTCATGTTTTTCGTAAAAAAAGTATATTTGTGTGCATTTTTGAAGATGGTTTTTATTATTTATTTTTATTTCTAATTGTCTCAAATAGAAAGGAGGAAGAGGTTCTCAATTCGGCTGTATTTTTTTAATGTTTGCTATACCATAACTCCGTCATTTATAAACCGATTTGAAAGACTAGAATAATAATAATATTTGTACTAAAATTTTCCCATTTTTGTCAAGTCAAAATTTATTGTAATTAGACTACTGTTCATTTCAAACCGACTTCAAATAAGCAGGTTATCAATTTAACTGTATGTTTTTTGCATGTCCATTGTGTGTGAACTGATTTCGTTCTTTTTGAGATATTTTTACTTTTTACTAATGCCCGCATTAGTGAAATGAATCCCCGTGTCGCGGGGTACTATAAAACCATATCATTGACGGACACAAGGTACACTCAGACTCAAAACAACTAATTATGGGTCACACAAATAGTGGTCCAGCGCGGGAACCGAACCTGAGTCACGAAGCGGCGAGGCGATTGTCTTAACCGCTGCACCACACGTTTAATCACATTTATTTATTCGATATGGAATGCTTTCGAAATGGTCCTCAATTGGTTTAAATCGGTTTTAGTAAAAAAAAGTTGGAGGTGTTTTTTTAAAAAAAAAACGGCAATTACATTATGTTATAGACGGTCACCGTAGCCTAGTATGTAGTGCTCCTGACTACGAAGCTGGTGGTCCTGGGTTCGAATCCCGGTAAGTGCAAATATTTGTGTGATGAGCACGAATATATGTTTCTGAGTCATGGATGTTTTCTATGTATATAAGTATTTATCTATCTATATAAGTATGTATATCGTCGCCCGGTACCCATAGTACAAGCTTTGCTTAGTTTGGGGCTATGATCCTAGGATGATCTGTGTGACATTGTCCAAGATATTATATTATATTATTATCAAATATTACCATCATTGACATATAAACAGGCTTTACGAAATAAATGAATATTTACCACACCAAGTTTAACATTTGCAAATCCTGATATAAATACTTAAAACGCTCAAAGGCTGTAAGCCATTAATTTCCTCGCAGTTACAATAATTTACTAAGAAAATCAAAGCAACCCTTCAAAGGTTGTAAATCTTATAATGTTGAGAGTAAACGCTTTAACAACGTTAGTAAGTCGGGTGAGAACATAAAATATTTACTAGTAGAGTGAAGTTAAAAGTATTTAGCTGGTAAGAGTAACATATTGGGTTTCTTAAGGTTTTTACTCGTTCGTACAGACGCCAGCACATCATCTACCCCAATCTGTCAAACTTCCCCAATAGAAAGTGAACCTTATGCTTTTATGATAAAGTTGAAAATGTATAAACGAAATTTGACACTGACATAGCTGGATTTGCTGGCATCTGTACATTTTTCTATTTTCACCGGTTGTTAGTTTCACAGCGCTTTGAAATTTTTAAGAGGCAAAGCCGTGTTAGTTGTAAGGAGTTCTGATTTGAAGCCATTGCTACACGACTTTGTAACATTTTTACCTTCAGCACATCTAAGTCAAAATATTAAGCAGGGAGGACTAAAATGTGGAGATTCTCAGCTTAAGGTTCTGTGAAAAATATCTCTCCAAATTATATGGGCCGCGCATCATCATCATCATCATCTTGTCCCCACTATATAATAACCATACCCACTATGGTTTCCGCACTTAGGTCCCGATGTGGACCATTGTACGTGACCCATGGTAGCCCTCATTTCATCCAGCCCACTGACCTCCAGAAGCATATCAGGACTCCTAAACTTCTCAGGGCATCCTTAAGAGTTCCTGGTGACCCCAGGGCTTCCTTCCTGATTTTTATGATGCCTGTGCACTGGAGTAGCACGTGCGCGACCGTTTCCTCAGCGTCCGTGCACACTCTACACAGAGGGCTGTACATGGGCCTGTTCCTTACCTATTGTTACACATATTAATTAGTTGGACAATTAGTTTCCGCACTTAGCATCCTAACCGTATTATACGGTTAGGATGCTAAGTGCGTGGTCACCGTAGCCTAGTTGGTAGTGCTCCTGCCTACGAAGCTGGTGGTCCTGGGTTCGAATCCCAGTAAGTGCAAATATTTGTGTGATGAGCACGAATATTTGTTTCTGAGTCATGGATGTTTTCTATGTATGTAAGTATTTATCTATCTAGATGAGTATGTATATCGTCGCCTGGTACCCATAGTACAAGCTTTGCTTAGTTTGGGGCTAGGATAATCTGTGTGACATTGTCCCAAGATATTAATTGGGCCATTATGCCTGAACTTAGTAAGTAAGTAAGGACGGAGATGAAATGGTTCGACCATTTCAGCTCAGACTCAGAAGTCCGAGGGACCTCGAAAAATTGGCTTGAGGGCCTCCTGCTGTGACTTCGAATCGTTTAGAAACTTTGCCCATTGACTGAGTTGTTGCTTATGATGTTAGCTATCAAGTCCGGCGAGGTTGTTGGTGTTTTACAAGTAACCCTGTATAACCTATATTCCTGCCAAGTTTCACCAAAATCCGTTCTACAGTTTTTGCGTGAAAGAATACCTAACAAACATCCATAGTTCTATACATCTATACATATATATAATCACAAAGTTTCGCATTTGAACTATTAAGTAATAATTTATAGTATAAATTGCGAAATATTTCGAATGAATCGTCCTTATTCTAAGCACTTCCCAGAAATGAGCCGGTTAATTGTAGTAAATATTTTTAATACATAGTCGAATAAGAGTGTATTAATTCCGTATTGATACCAACTGAACGAATTTTATATATTTGCGCAGTTTAATACGAGGCAAATGATGTCATTGTTAAGGCAGTCACGGTATGGATCCCAAAGTATAACAAGAAAGATTTGATAGACTTTCATACTTACTTATCATATGGGCAGTGGTAACAAGTTGTTCAAACTATCCAGTAGGCCTCTGACATTAACGACTGGTGTCTAATGACTACAGCTGAACGTGTCCTCCGAACCACGGAGACGCTCGAAAATTAAACCACTTTGGCGGTCAGCCATCTATGGAATAACCGCGAGCCTAGTTGCTTAACCTCCCGATCGTTTACGTACCGGTGAGAACATCTAGCTATAAGCACATCAACTTACATACTAACAAAAACAGATTGGAACTCAATAATTGATTAAACCGAGACACGAGACAGGTATGGAGTTCTCGGTAAGCAAGTCCGTTCGCATTTGCCCGATTTTAATTTCAAATATATTCTATACATAGAAATAATGTAGGCACAGCTAGTTTTTTTTTTTAACCTGACGCTACAGTTAGCCTAGGAGGCTTTCACTGCTTCACCGGACTATAGAGGCGAGCAGAGGGCTCGAGCCGTCTAGAAATTAAGTAACCCGCGCCGGAGGGCACCCCCTGTGGGGTTCGAACCTCGACTCTGGGCGATTACTGGCGGGGAGAGGGCAGAGATCATCATTTTAGGGAGTTTTGTGCAACTTTCGCTCTACGTTAATGACATGACGCGGCCCCCCATCCGCGTTGAGGGGGGCTTTTTATCGGTACGATATGCAAACTAAGGGTCATGGAGGGCGTTGGAGGTCGCGACGCGATCGCGGTCGTACTCTCGTCCGACGAGTACGAATTATCGGTCTGTGTGGAGTGTCACGGGAGTCTCTAATGGTTTTGATCTGAGCTAGGTAAGTAGTAATCTCGTCGTCCGGTTCGTCCAAGACGGACCTGGGACGACGGTGCTTACGTGAGAAGCGCGATGGGGTGTACTTGACCGCCTTTACCACCAAATGGTTTGGATGGTGAGTGGCCGAGTCAAAGTATGTTTTAGACGCCTGCTTCATCCACTGCTTGATGGTAGGCAGTTGGAGATCGGCGTGTAGGTTTTTATTGCGGACGTACCATGGTGCGCCCACGGCGCGCCGCATGAACCGATTCTGCAGCGTTTGGAGTCGGTATAGGGATTTGTGACTGGCGTACGCGAACACCGGGCTGGCGTACGTCATTATCGGTCGAATGCACGTCTTGTAAATTCTCACCTTGTTAACAAGGGACATTTTACTGCGTGCATTCAAGAGGCAGTGTAATCGACCAAGAGCAAATGCGGCCCGATTGCGAACGGTCCGCAGGTGCTCCCTGAAGTTTAGCCTGTGATCGAGGATCACCCCTAAATATTTGGCTTTCCTATCCCAAGGGATAGGCTCGCCGAACATTCGGATGGGTGGTAGGATCGGGGGGGCTCTTGCCCTAGAGAAGAGCACGGCAGTGCTCTTGGAGGGGTTTATCTCGATCCTCCATTTCCTGAACCATTCGCCTAAGGCGTCGGCTGCGGATTGGAGTCGAGAGTGAATGGCACTCGGGCTCCTGCCCGAGTAATACAGAGCGGTGTCGTCTGCGAAGAGGGCCAGATGGGCCGCCTTGGGGGCACAGCTAGTAACCGTACATCTTAGTAGCTGCGTGAAATAGTTGACCACAAGATAATAGGATTATTGTGGTAATGCATCGATTTTGGGTATATATGATAATAGAATAAAATAAACTTAATTGTACACCAAAAGGACTTTTACAATAAAACATTGATCTATCAATTTTTTTTATAGATTTTCAACTTTATCACATAAAAATAAGGTTCATTTTCAATTGGGGACATTTGTTAGATTGGGGTAGCTTGATGTGCTGGCGTCTGTACAATCTTATCGCATTAAGCATAGCTACACCGTATTGTGGGTATACATCATCTTGATACGAGTAAGAGAGAAATCAAGGGTCGGGAAACGGATAATAATGTTATTTGTGTCACATAGCTACTACATAGCCAACTTGATACTGTACAAAAACCAACATTAAACTTGTCTATGCAGGGCCGCTCTAAGTCAGATGTCGATCACTGATGTTGAATACTTGAATACGGCTAAGTGAACACCGTGTGTTTACCCTATTATTAATCTACACCCGTCGATACTCAGTATGTAGAACCACCGAGTAGATTTGAGAACCATGGGTGGCCACTGGCCACAGTAAGTTACCGGGAAACGATTTTACAAATCATACGGTTGGGAATATAAACAAACTATTTAACCAATCTCACAGAACAAACACGCCAAGTTAACAAGCATTTATGGTCAATGCACTAAAACGGATTACATGAATTGGGATAAGGTTTAAAAATGGAAAACGTTTGTCCAAAGTGGAGGCTGCTTGTGTGGCACAGCGTATCGTAGCAGTAGTTTTCTCGTATTCCTGGTTCAATTTGTGTGATCCATATGTACAGACGCCAGCACATCCAACTAACCCAATCTGTCAAATTTCTTTTATAAATTTTCAACTTTATCACATAAGCATAAGGTTCACCTTCAATTGAGGAAATTTGACAGATTGGAGTAGCTTGATGTGCTGGCGTCTGTACATAATCTATTAAGTTGTTGTGAGTCTGCTTTATTGCAGTGAATGTGATATACCATAATCGCCACCCTTGGCAGACGTAATATAGTTAGAACCACTTTAAAAAAATCTATAAAGGACATAAATATTTATGGACATCTTCTGCTCGGATTAAAATAAAGGATTTATTTTACGTCGGGCCTGTTGGCGTCGTTGGCAAATGCTTGCTTTTCGCGCCGGAGGTCGTGGGCTCGATTCCCACCCAGGACAGATATTTGTGTGCATGAACATGTCTGTTCGTCCTGAGTCTGGGTGTAATTATCTATATAAGTATGTATAAAAAAAGAAAAGTAGTATATATAGTACATATACTACTTTTCTTTTTATCATTTATCTGTTTTCCATAGTACAAGCCTTGCTTAGTTTGGGATCAGATGGCCGTGTGTGAATAATGTCCCAGGATATTATAGGATATTATTTTAAATTTCGAAGTAGCTGAAGATATCCTAAAGATTACCCATCAACTTTGTTGTTGTTTTTTGTGTTATTCAAACATCTGTTCCAGAGTAGATTATTCGCGCTCTTCGAACATACAACGTTCCAAGCCACGCGATTACGGTTTTTGTGAGGATTGAAAGCTGAGGGTAGTGTAATGGTGGACGCCGTCTTCATTTGATACACAGAGTCAAGTTTATGCGCAAAGCTAATGGTTAGCCGTATGGAGACTAATGGATGATACTACGGTCAAACTTGAGCTATACATATTTTAATATCGTTGCATTGATTTCTATCAAAGTTCCTATTAAAAAGATAGGGTATTTTTAAACAGTCTAACTAACGCAGTTTCGTTATGGAATCATGCTTTACTTTTAATCGCATTCGAGCACTCGATGTGTGTTTGCCATAGAATAATGGTAATCTTTTTCATGTATATATTACCTACTAGCTGTGCCCCGCGGTTTTACTCGCGTTATGTTTTTATAAATTATCACAGCTCCTCCCTAGTCGGTGGTAGTGCAGTACTTTTTGAGTTTAGCCCGGACATACATACAGACAAACAGACAAAAATTCTAAAATCTATCTTTTTGGCTTCGATATCGATTGTAGATCACGCCCCAAGTATCCTTTTGAAAAAATATTCAATGTACAGTTTTGACTTTCCTACGATTTTATTATATGCATATATTATTACCAATAAATTGTGGTAGTCTATAGGCATCAGACTAAAACAACTCGAATAAATAAGGTATCGATATAAATAATTACAATACAATTGAGATGTGTATTGAGTACTAAGATAATTGTAAGGTAAAACAAAGGAGATAAAACATTTCAAATACATAAAAGATTAAGTTAAATGATGGTGGCAGAGGTAATCGTAAGTCGTAATATACGCAAGTGAATGATCACATTTTATACAGGCTCGCCATGCGTATGCGACGACATCCAGCTCTTGTTGGCCACGGCTTTAATTGCAGCCAATAGTTTTAGCGTAGCACTATAGAGAAACTAGATAGTGCTTACACTATTTTAGATCCACTAAAAGTTCCTTGTTCTGTTCAATCCTTGTTTCACTGTTTCCTCCTAGCACCTAAAATATTTATCATAATATATTGGAATGTGATTGTCTACACCATAATAACCCACATTGTAAGTGACAAATTACTCGTTTATTTATTGAGTACAGCCATATCACAAACGTTAAAAACTAACACAAGATAATAATAACAATTGTCACCGATGCGTATGACTTCATCATAACCGAAAGACGTCCGCAGCTGGACAAAGGCCTCCCCCAAGAATCTCCACAGCAGCCGGTCCTGCGCTGCCCGCATCCAGCGACTTCCCGCGACCCTTGCAAGATCGTCGGTCCACATTGTACGGGGCCTGCATAAGACTAAGTACTTAATAATTTCCACATTTAACATTAACGTATAATAATAAAAAGTAAAAAATTTAAATTAAATTACATTTACATCTTATATGATGATGATGATGTCTTTCCGGCCGAATTTCGGCCACGGCGGCCATTCTCAATGGAAATTAGCCAATTGCGCAGGACATATTATAGTGTACAAGTGTGTGCGCAAACACAGGGGCACTATCTATTCCATCACTCTCATGATCCGATGGGACGACTAGGGACACGACCGGAAAAGGTCAGGTACAGGAACGACGGCTTTACGTGCTGTCCGAGGCACGGGGATGTAATACCGCCATCTTCCAGACTTCAGGCTGAAACTGAGAAATTTCTTTTTACGGAAAAATCCCAAAATCACTTTTTGGCCCGACCCGCGATTTGAACCCAGGACCTCATTTTCTGCGGTTGAATACGCTACCGCTAGACCATCGAGGCAAGAAAATAATATATGATTGTGAAATATGAATAAAATAAAATTGAAAAAAAAACCTAAAACTAAGTTGATAAATTTAAGTCTAACTAATAATAATGCATTTGTTTTGTATATACCATAGGCATTAATATTTATTGCCTCTCATTTTGTATTTTTCCAGATGGTATATAACTTACAAATAACATACTTATTTAGCCAATACTAACAGGTACGCATCCTCGATCACAGGCTAAACTTCAGGGAGCACCTGCGGACCGTTCGCAATCGGGCCGCATTTGCTCTTGGTCGATTTCACTGCCTCTTGAATGTACGCAGTAAAATGTCCCTTGATAACAAGGTGAGAATTTACAAGACGTGCATTCGACCGATAATGACGTACGCGAGCCCGGTGTTCGCGTACGCCAGTCACAAATCCCTATACCGACTCCAAACGCTTCAGAATCGGTTCATGCGGCGCGCCGTGGGTGCACCATGGTACCCCGCCAGTAATCGCCCAGAGTCGAGGTTCGAACCCCACAGGGGGTGCCCTCCGGCGCGGGTTACTTAATTTCTAGACGGCTCGAGCCCTCTGCTCGCCTCTATAGTCCGGTGAAGCAGTGAAAGCCTCCTAGGCTAACTGTAGCGTCAGGTTAAAAAAAAAAAAGTGAAATAAGCACAAAGCAGTTGAAGGTACTAACCTAGCAAATAACAGGCACGCAGTGATTTAAATAGTCTCTTCCAGTAGTTTTACAATAGGCCTTGCAGCTTGTACCTACGAGCACTCATTTATCGGTGTGCCCTGCGGTAGATTCCAATCAAGCGGAGTTAGTGCACCAACGCCGCGGTCCACCCGCACCCATATATTTCTCGCGTCTATGTACCTACCCTCATACTTACGCACAAATCTTGTAGCCGGTCGCAAACATTTTACTCAGATGCATTGATTGTTCGTATTTATTGGTAAGGAGTGAGGATTTAACTTAATTGATGCACACTTGAGATAAGCTAAAGCTTTTATTCAAAGAGAATATCTACAGAAATACTGTTCACCTATTTTATTCCGTTGGATGGACCGTTTAATAATAATGCTCTTGGTAAAATTTCGGAAAGGACGGCCAATGTTAATAGAGATTATGCAGGACATATAAAGGATATTATAGTGATGTCATAATCTGATAAGACGGCTATCTCACACGACATGAGAGAGATCAGGCACGACAGCTTTATGTCTAATAACACTACTAACTTTCAGACTCCAAAATTAAGTATTGTTTTTGTCACAAAAATCTCATTGTCTTGTTATGGCCGACCCGAATGTTGAACCGAGAACTTCAATATCCGCGGTTGCACACGCCAAACGGTTAAACCAAACCACAGAATATCGTTAGATAATGTCTGATATAATGAGGCAGGTATGTGAACTGTATAATGATCTTAAAACTTGTCTAATTTTTCTCTTTGTCTATATTTGGTAATGTAAACACGGAGGTCAAAATTAATACAATTATTAAGTATTTTGTAACCGTAGTTAGCAAACATTTATCATTTATTATATTACATTTAAAATTTTCTAAATCGGAGAGCTGTTAGGATTTGGATGTACAGGGTATATTTGTCTCTAGAATGGAGTTTTATGTCTTCCATAGTGCCTATCATTCTGCAGCTTTTCATACTTTCTGCTACTATCATCATCTTTTATTCATGTTTATTGATAAACATACCGCTTTTCAGAAAAGTAATATAAACTAAATATAACCAGTTGACATTCATATGCAGTTGCTCCCATCAGTTTGTAAATCAATGGTAAATCATGGTCATGATCAGACGGTCACCGTAGCCTAGGTAGTGCTCCTGCCTACGAAGATGGTGGACCTGGGTTCGAATCCCGGTAAGTGCAAATATTTGTGTGATGAGCACGAATATTTGTTTCTGAGTCATGGATGTTTTCTATGTATTTATCTATCTAAATAAGTATGTATATCGTCGCCTGGTACCCATAGTACAAGCTTTGCTTAGTTTGGGGCTAGGATGATCTGTGTGACATTGTCCCTAGATATTATTATTATTATATTATGGTTCATCGGCGAGACTGAGCACCTAGACGGTCAGGCTATAGATGTGGAAACAAAGTGGTTTAATTTCTGAATATATTCGTGCTGAGTTCACGGTAAGCTGTCGGACTCTATTATAGTTAGACAACAATAGATAAAGCGGTTTGAATATCTCTGACAGTAGTGTAACCACTACCCATATGATAAAGTAGTTACTACTCGAATAGTTTGTGTAGAATAATTACTATATCACAGTCAGTACATATGAAAAGAAATTGTGTTTATTTATTTTTTATTTGAAAGTGGTACATTGCAACGTGTATCAACTTGGAATTTATTAATTACTAGCCGTGCCCCGCGGTTCTACCCGCGTTAAACTTTATAAATTATAGCCTATGTGTTAATACATGGTATCAGCTAACTTCATATGTACCAAATTTTATTAAAATCGCTCCAGCCGTTTAGACTTGAAGAAGTAACAAAGATACACACTCACACACTCACAAACTTTCGCCTTTATAATATTATTGTGACAAGCTGCAATACACTTTATAAATTATAGCTTATGTGTTATTCGGATACATAAGCTATGTTATTACAAAGTTTCATCATAATTCGTACCGTTCGGTAGTTTTGGCGTGAAAGAGTATCAAACATCCATACATCCATATGTCTACTCATCCAGACTCACATACTTTCGCATTTATAATTTAAGTAGGATCATTGTGATTTAAGATCGATATTAATTGCCAATTTAAAAAGCTAACTAATTTGAACACACCCAAAAATTTGAATAAATAGTCGAATAACAAAATATACGGGTCTACTTAATAACTACCTATAGTTTGTCGATTTAAAAAAGCCAAACATGTTGTTAATCCCTGACCACAAGTTACGAAGCCCATCGAAATTAAGCATGTGACACTCGATAATTAACTACTTATTATCCTCGTTTAATAATGTCCCAACAATGTTAACAAAGCAAAATTGTTTACCACGCGGCTCCCAGCCCTATATTTATGAGAACAAAATAAAACCTAACACGGCAATAAGCTTATACTTTTTATTGCGAATCGGTTTTCTGTTACGCGAATCTGTACCGATTATAACCGTGTAACACCGTTTAATACGTTCTAAGCGTTCGTTTTGCAGTCGTAAATAGAGGACCAGCAAATGTTGCAACACAAAACGATCAGATTTCTTTACGGAATTTGTAGATATTGTAACATTTTATGTTTCCTATGTAACATGTAGTTTATGTGGGTTGAAATATTTTTTTTGCATTAAATACTGCTTAATGCTGCCAATTAAATTGATCGTACAGTCTGGGGGTGGGATATACGCAGCTAAAATACAACACCATGCGGATCTAATATAAGAATGGTTTTAGGATTCTGTTGGGGCTGCCACGCTGTATAACGCATCGACAATATTCGCTAATACTCAATCAGATGGCTTCCAATTCATATTCAGACACAATGGCGCTCATAACTAGAAGCTCTCACCGATCCGTAAAGTGTCAGTTGTACTATGATCATGCCATGACAGTAGGCCTCTGCCATGGCTTAACGACCTTTATCTAATGACTAAAACTGGGACCGACACTTTAATGTGCCGTCCAAAGCACGGAGACGCTCAGATATTAAACCACTTTGCGGCTCCATCGGCGCAAACCTGTGCGCGTTAAGCGAAGTTCGGCGAAGTTAAGCAACTAGGTTCGCGGTCAGTACATAGATGGGTGACCGCCAAAGTGGTTTAATATCTGAGCGCGTCCGTGCTTCGGAAGGCACGTTAAGCTGTCGGTCCCGGTTGTAGTCATTAGACAACATTCGTTAAGACATGTCAAAGGCCTACTAAGCGGCTTGAACAACTCTGACACTAGGGTAACCGCTGCCCATACGATAAGTAAGTAAGACAATGTCGCCTCAATGATGAGCCAGTTGCGTGGCAGCGTAGACAGTATACTGAATATCGTTGAGAACGGGACGGATATATTCCAATACTGAGAAACTGGATTGGCGTATGCCTGAAACAAATCAGGCATTTGCCTGCCGCCATAGCCATTTCATTACCACGTGAAATGACTATAGCCAGTCTTTGCACCAGAAACGAGCCAAATCAAGATCATCATGCTTATCTTATAACCCTATCTCACCGATCAACAATTTTCTCTCTGCCTGTAGTTTTAACCGCGATGTGCACAATGTGGTTTTATGGTGCTATGACTGCATATTATGTGCATTATTTTGCCAGCGGCATCTTTCCCAGCATCAGCTTCAGATTTAATTATCAACTCTTTAGTCTAGAAGTTTACCAAGGCTCGAGTCCAGATTTATTTATAAATACAAACTGAATTATCGCTGTGAATAAATGGTAAGTGAATATTAATATTCCACGAAAATAAATTTTAAATTAACTATCAAAAACATTGACTTGATTTTAATTTAGTTGTAATAGTAGTAGTTGAATTTATTTAATATTAATACATTAACCATCTGATACGTATAGTGTAAATCGTAAATTCAATTAAAATAACGTAAAATAGATATTTACGTCTGTTTTCTACCTGTGGACCTGAACAAAAAACAATTTAACTCGTAGTAACGTTCAAAGCTCTCAAATTAAATGGTGTTAATTAATAGAAAGAATAAAAATAGGTAAGTATGATATTAATAATTTATATTAACAAGGGTGATTTGGAACTCTATGTCGCATGAATGAAAGATCATAATTGCTTAGTAACATGAGACAAAATGAGGTACTGTACACAGAGTGCAAAGCCGCAAAGAAACTTCTTAAGGTTTAATGAAAAGAGCATCGCGATTACTGCGATATTAGTTACAATCACGGAACAGAGAAGCTCTGAAGTTACTGTTGGTACTACAATGTCAGGAATTTTTACTACCACAGAATGGCAGATGGTATGTGCACTTTGCCTTTTCATGCGGTTTTAGTGTCAATCTCCAAACATATCTTTATGAAAAATAATACAGTACAAAACATATATATGACACGTCAGTCACGACGTTACTACGGAGAATAATCTTTATTAAAAAATATATATTAATCTAAACTTTCACAACAGTAGTATTTATATACATAAGTAGTAAGTGTGGTTCCTCAAATAATAAATGCTTATAAATGTCACTAACAAAAACAATAACTAAACCATTTACAATTTATTTTATGAATTTCCTTTTTAGTTTTTAATTATGTG
Source organism: Pseudoips prasinana (assembly GCA_951640165.1). Classification (NCBI taxonomy): domain Eukaryota; kingdom Metazoa; phylum Arthropoda; class Insecta; order Lepidoptera; family Nolidae; genus Pseudoips; species Pseudoips prasinana. The sequence goes on from OX621244.1 coordinate 16,177,181, forward strand.
CTCTGTAAATGCTGCATTTTGCATTTAATTAAGAAAGGCATTTAATTAATATGTATTATAATTTATTTCGTTTAATATAATATTTTTACTAGGTATAAGCAAATTCATGATGTATATTCATATGGATAAGCAGATTTTGATCTCTAATAATTGATCTTGAAACAGGATCTTAATTAGCATTATAGGTGTATTTTCACCTATAATGCTAATTAAGATCCAGTTTCATGTAATCATTGTTAGAATATCTTGATAGAATGTACTTCCTTTTATAAAATCAATTTGCAAAACTCAAACGAAATTGAATAGCCGTCTCCACTGCTTCACTATTCTGCTTCATTCGTGTATGTACCAGATATTAATGGGCCTGTCAATAGTATGATGTAATTATTATAAATGTTCTCAGATCCAAGATAAAATGTTATTATTCCCGTACTAAACTTATTGCGTACTAGGTGGATTCGCCCCCTCTTAATTGCAATGTACGTGCTTTATTTTGATTTATATAGCTTGGTTTGCAAGTGATAAAGTACTTGGGTATGGGATTCATTTGGAGTAACGGAGTAAGTATGTTCATGGAGTACCCATACTGTGCTGTATTTGATGAGGGATGTAAATAATTACACTCCACTAGTATCCATTGGGGGATAAGATGGTATAGTTTCTATTACGTGGGTAGTAAAGGTGCTTTCTGTAGGGTAAGTGTGGATTTGACTATGCGCGACCTGAAATAGCCTCGTTGAACTGTTGTTATAATATATGAAACAAGTAAAAACATTACTTGTGAAGTAAGTTAGCTAGATAACAGCTTTATTTCCTTAGCAATGTTTGAGTAATAAGAAGTGTGCAAGATAAAATCAATAAAATTGTTATCCCATATCTCATATCTGAGTTATATATTTATATATACTGTATTTTTGTATACCACCCATGTCAGTCATAACTCATAGGCCCCTGTAGATCCACAAGTAAATAATAAATTAACATCGAATGTTTTAATATAGGTTGGGAATGACGTTGAAAAAGCAAATCACAAACGGTGAATGATGATGGCAATTCGCGATACATTCATTCGCAGTGGCCAAGACGGGTATTAACGTCATGCGATTCGATGAGACATAGAACTTGTCGCCGGTAGATACTATGGTATGGTGTTTATTACGTAGGTAATAAGGGTTGCTTCTCTAGCGCAAGTGTGGAGTTGACTATGCGTTGAGTGAAATAGTCTTGTTGAATTGTGGTTATAATTATATGAAACAAGTAAAAACATTACTTGTGAAACAAGTTAACAATATAACACCTTATTACTCAAGCAATGTTTATCAAAATAAGTGTTGAAGACAAAATTAGTTAAACTGTTATCCCATTGTTATATGTTTGAGCTTTAGGTCAATAATACAGTTAAATTTTATTTTAATATGTTGACATAACTTATACTCGCAATGAAGAAATAGGCATTGAATTGCCGCAGGTATTAGCGTGATACGCCAATTGTATTTTAAAAAAACAAGCTAGTTATTACATGCGATAAAACTTTTCTAGGCAGGTGGAATTACGCGTGATCCGGTACAGAAAGAAAAGCAAAGCCACACCATACTATCCAATGGGTGTCATAAGAGGCGACTAAAAGATACAATAGGTAGTCGGACAGCAGCGCAACTTGTGTACTAGCTACCACAACACTGCAGTCGCCAACATGCATGCCAAGCGTGATGACTACGGCAAAACCCTTCAAATGATAACGTTATAAAAACCCTTTGCGAGAGGTCTATGTCCAGCAGTATACGATATCAAGCTGATGATGTCTGTATGTGTGAAGGACGTGTAGGAACGTATGATTTTAATACGAGAAAGACAAGAGCGCCGTGACTACGGCAAACCCCTCCAAATGATAACGTTATAAAACCCATTGCGGGATGCCTATGTCCAGCAGTGCAACAATATCAAGCTGATAATGTGTGTATGTGTGAAGGACGTGAAGGAACGTATGATTGTAATACGAGAAAGACAAGAGCGCCGTGACTACGGCAAACCCCTCCAAATGATAACGTTATCAAACCTATTGCGGAAGGCCTATGTCCAGCAGTGCAACAATATCAAGCTGATAATGTGTGTATGTGTGAAGGACGTGTAGGAACGTATGATTGTAATACGAGAAAGACAAGAGCGCCGTGACTACGGCAAACCCCTCCAAATGATAACGTTATCAAACCTATTGCGGAAGGCCTATGTCCAGCAGTGCAACAATATCAAGCTGATAATGTGTGTATGTGTGAAGGACGTGTAGGAACGTATGATTGTAATACGAGAAAGACAAGAGCGCCGTGACTACGGCAAACCCCTCCAAATGAGAACGTTATAAAACCCATTGCGGGAGGCCTATGTCCAGCAGTGCAACAATATCAAGCTGATAATGTGTGTATGTGTGAAGGACGTGAAGGAACGTATGATTGTAATACGAGAAAGACAAGAGCGCCGTGACTACGGCAAACCCCTCCAAATGATAACGTTATAAAACCCATTGCGGGAGGCCTATGCCCAGCCAGTGCAACAATATCAAGCTGATAATGTGTGTATGTGTGAAGGACGTGAAGGAACATATGATTGTAATACGAGAAAGACATTTCAGGTAGTAAAAGGAACGGAAAAGAGCGTGTGAGTCATGTCATGTGTGGTTCAAGCCTCATAGACTATGACAGCCGTTTAGTATTAAGTAATCATATTCTTCTATGCCAACTTATCCGTTCACTTGTGCTTAAGGCAAAAGTTAAAGTGGAGTTACTAGGTTTACATCTATGATACGACAAATTACGCAGTTGTTCAAATCATGATTGGTTGCTCCAAGTTAAATCTGTGACTGAACAAACCTAAACTGGTTACATGAAGAGAGACCTGGTAGGTTCTAGTGATATGCCCAGCTACAACATACGACAACAGAACTGGTTACAAGAAATATTAAATGTTTCTTTATATCTTCATAACATTTAAAATTCTTTCTGCTACAACTGTGGCACAAAAAGATCATTGTATATATTTTTTTGCAATTTTAAACATTATTAGTCTACTGGCTCTCATCGTCAAAGTTAGCTCCACAAAATCTCACTCGAGGGACAAAATATACTGAATAAATGATTTTAATACGTACAACCGAGATCCGGAGTTTTTTGCCGATCCGATCCACGCAGAAAGGGTTTCATCGTTCTTGAATTATGGACAGAGTAGCGAGTTTGAGGGTACATATAGATAGTTATATATATTGCATTTTTGTGTACTGCCCATGTATCTCATAACTCCTGTACACTTGTAATTAACGAATTAACATCGAAGATTTTAATATGGGTTGTGAATGGCGTTGAAAAAGCGAATCGCAAACAGTGAATGATGATGGCTATTTGCGATACATTTATTCGCAGTCGCCAAGATGGGTATTAACGTCATGTGATTCAATGGTATGGCGAAAGAATGCTAGAGATAATTAAGTTGTTGGTTCGAATTCGGGGTTTAAGCTTATGTTAGTAGGATTTTTTTATTGACTTGAGCTGTTAACACTAGATTGAATCCCTGGTCGTGTATGGCGTACCATCGTATTGTATTAAATCCATAACAAAAAAGTCAGAACATGTTTGTAGTAATTGTCAGTAGGATTTTTTTATTGACTTGAGCTGTTACCTCTGGTTTGAGTCCCTGGTCGTGTATGGCGTACCATCGTATTGTATTAAATCCATAACAAAAAATTCAGAACATGTTTGTAGTAATTGTCAGTAGGGTTTTTTTTATTGACTTGAGCTGTTACCACTGGTTTGAGTCCCTGGTCGTGTATGGCGTACCATCGTATTGTATTAAATCCATAACAAAAAAGTCAGAACATGTTTGTAGTAATTGTCAGTAGGTTTTTTTATTGACTTGAGATGTTACCTCTGGTTTGAGTCCCTGGTCGTGTATGGCGTACCATCGTATTGTATTAAATCCATAACTAAAAGGTCAGAACATGTTTGTAGTAATAATTATAGTTAATTATTTTTAGGTACAGACGCCAGCACATCAAGCTACCCCAATCTGTCAAATTTCGCCTATTCAAAGCGAACCTTATGATTTTGTGATAACGTTGAAAATCCATAAAAGAAATTGTCAGATTGGGGTAGCTCAATGTGCTGGCGTCTGTACATATAGATATTTAGGTATACGGATCGAATGAAAACATTTCGATATAAAATTTCATTTCTAATACTTAGCATTGATTTATTTATTTAGCTAACTTATATCAAGTTATTGTCAAGATTATATATAGGTTTAAGTGTCGAAATTTAAAGTTTTATTTTACTAGGTACATCTTGTCTGAATGGTTCTGTCGTAATTAAGGTTAGAATTCCACATTATTATTACACCTTTGACGGAGCTTGTGTTCATAACGACGGTCGCGCTTTTATGCTTCAATGTTCCCCAAACTGAGAAAACCCAGCGAATTCATATTATCACTCTTCTATCTACTATATAAAAATAAGTCGGGTTTTCCTTCCTGACGCTATAACTCCAGAACGCACGAACCGATTTCCACGGTTTTGCATTCGTTGGAAAGGTCTCGGGCTTCGTGAGGTTTATAGCAAAGAAAATTTATAAAATTTAACGCGGGTAACACCGTGGGGCACAGCTAGTAGTATATAAAATTGGCTATATAGGTACCATGACTACATAGCCGTTAAAAGCTTGCATATATCACAGTCCTAAAGTAAAAATAAGTAGGCAACATTAAATAGATAAGACGCACTCACGTAAAATATTCAAAGGAAACGTCCAAAGAAAACAGATAATAAGAGTACCGGCAAAACTATGAGGAAAGTAAAAAATAAATGAAGACTGAAATTTTATGAATAAACAAATAGTAGCTAAGTGCTACACACAATACTTCCGCTGAATAAAGAAAGCTCCGGCGAAACAGTGCAAATGAGGTCATCAAAATAACAACAAGATCTTACTTTATTGCATACTAGCTGTGCCCCGTGGTTTACCCGCATTAAGGTTTATAAATTATAGCCTATGTGTTAATCCAGGGTGTCACCTAACTCAATACCAATTTTTATAAAAATCGCTCCATCCGTTTAGACGTGAAGAAGTAACAAACATACACACTCACAAACTTTCACCTTTATAATATTAGTGTGATAGAATTTCACACTTTAAACTTGATAAAAGTTGTTGTATTACATGTGATGATGGACTGGCCTATTGATCTAGTGGTTAATGACCCAGACTGCTAAGCCAGAGGTCGGGGATTTGACCACCAACCAGGACCAATCTTTGAGTGAAGAGCTCGATTATTTGTAACGTCTGGGTGTATTTTATCTATAACTAGCTGGTGCCCGCGACTTTGTCCGCGACAATTTTGAATGATGACCAATGTAACTACTTACTTCTAGCTTAATCTAAAAAATATAACTTTTAAAACAAATAAGCAATTAAAATTGAATAAAACCTAACCTATAAATAAACTTACTAAGAAATAAATGAAAGACTACTTTGCTACTGTTATTTACAAAAAGGACCCGATATCATCAAGCAAAAATCAAAGAATACATATTAATGTCCTTAAGTATAGTCAGTAAGTTAAATAAAGTAAAATAATAATCAACGATGCATTAATCACAAAGGTAACTCCCATTAGATTAGGTTGAGACATTTTGTGAACGAAACCATAGCGCGATCAAAAACGATGATTACGCCATCTACTAACAAAAATATAAACTTGTAAAGCGGTAAAATTAAGATGTGTGCATATATTTTGGGTGAGATTTAGGCGATCATCTATTGATTCAGTTTTGGACTACCTTTTATTTCAAGCATTTATTTATTTTAACCGATATGCCATATGCCGATATACCGATATGATATAAAATTATGAACTTGTAGATCATTAAAATTAAGATGATGTTTTTTTGGGTGCGATCATCTCGACACCAACAATTTATACAACGCTAACTCGAATTTTAGATAAATTCGTTTTTTATCCCAATTTGATTATAGTGTAGTTTTTTAAATTGTTATAAAATTTACCAAAAAAAAGATGTTACAAATCTTATAAAACTCTAAATCTTTACTTAGACTACAACGACCACGACATTTTAAGCTATTTGGCATATAAAACTAATTTTTTAAAATTTGAGTTTGCTTAAATTGTTGGTGGCGATCTATTAAATCAGTTTTGGATTACCTTTTTTTAACAACAAATTATTCCGTGGATTGCTTTATTTTTATCTGAAAGACCAAATACCAATTTACATGCGTTTAACTCAAAAAATACAGACTTTCATACAAACTTACATCGCCTATTCTAGTCGTCCTTAGGGGTGGAATTTCCAAAAATCCTGAAATATATATTTATAATTTTTAAATGAAAGGCCGTATACTAATTTTCTTGCGTTTACCTCAAAATTGTCACACTTTTCATAAAAAATTACATCCCCTATTTGTCACCCTTAGGGGTGGAATTCTGGGAAATCCTGAAATAAATATTTTTTATTTTTAACTGAAAGGCCAAATACCAATTTTCAGGGGTTTAACTTCAAGAATGTCGCATTTTTCATGCATACTTACATCCCCTATTTTACGCCCTAAGGGGTGGAATTCCCAAAAATCCTGAAATATATATTTTTAATTTTTAACTGAAATGCTAAGTACCAATTTTCATGCGTTTAACTTCAAGTCGCAGTTTACATAAAAAATTACGTACCCTACTTTACGCCCTTAGGGGGGGAATTCTCAAATATTCTGAAATTTGTATTTTTAATTTTTAACTGAAATGCCTAATACCAATTTTCATGTGTTTAACTTAAAATTTGTCACATTTTCCATACAAACTTACATCCCCTATTTTTCGCCCTTGGGGGTGGAATTTCCAAAAACCCTGAAATACGTGATTTAATATTTTTAACTGGAAGGCCAAATACCAATTTTTATGCTTTAAACTTCAAAAACGGCATAGTTTCATACTAACTTAGCGCCCCTGTTTTACCCCCTTAGGGGTTGAATTTCGAAAAATCCTTCCTTATTCCTTGTCTACATTATAAAACAGACATTTGTGCAAAATTTCAGCTTTCTAGGTCCAAGGGTTTGGGCTGGGCGTTGATGAGTCAGTCAGTCAGTCAGTCAGTCAGGACTTGTCTTTTTATTTATATAGATAATACTCGATTTCAAAGATTTTACATTGCATGTGCAATTACTCACATACCTCTCACACACGCACGCTTAATCACACAGACATAGGTACTCACACACACACACACACACACAAACACACACACACACAAATAGGTTGGATGTTAGTTTAACTTAACTTAAATTCAATAATAATGAATAACTATATAACTATATAAAATGATGTATGTTGGTGCGGTACATTCCATACCTCAAGCACAACCGTGGCACGTTTTTACGACTGAACACTGTCTCCCGAAATACAGGCTTTAGCCTAGTTTGGAAAACAGTGTCAGTACCTTTTGTAATTAATCATGACAAAAATCTGTAAACATATCTGTAAACACATGTGAATGTATTTTTGTTTTATCTGAGTCCAATAAAAAATATTATTATTTTTATTAATAGGTATGTATTTAGAAATATACAAGTATGTCTATCAGTTAACTGGTTTGCCATAGTACAGTACTGACACGTATGGGATTATATTGCTAGATACTCTCAGCGCAGCGGCCCGGAAACAATCCGCGAAGTTAAGCAACTAGACTTGCGATCAGTCCATAGATGGGTGACAGCTAAAGTAGTTTAATTGCCGAGCGTCGCCGTGCTTCGGAGGGCACGTTAAGCTGTAGGTCTTGGATGTAGCCATTAGGCGACAGTCTTTAAGCCATGTCGTCGGAGGCCTACTGGGCGGGTTGATCGGGTTGATTACTTACTTATCGTATAAGTAGTGGTTACCCTAGTTTTATAAACTAGGGTAACCACTACCCATACGATAAGTAAGTAAGTTAGTAGTAGTAGTTAGTGTTAGTTGTCTAAATATAAATAATAGGAAGACTGATAATTTTCTAAAGTTTAAAAAGAAAATCTGTGCTTAGACTGTTATTGGAACGAAGTTCCTTATCGCGCGTTGGGAAAGGGGGCTAGACGGAAAAAAATCTCACGAAAAGTTGTCACGACACTTTTTGCAGCCGTGCGGCGTGCGCATGTTTCTCTGTCTGTCTCTCTCTCTCTCTCTCTTACAGAAAGCAAGCCAGATATTTTCATTTCTATTTCGCATTGAACCGTGTGGTGTCACGACGATTATTTTTGTTGAGTGTATACAGGTTTTTTGTACTAAATAATAAGAAATAACTTCGTTCCATCCGGGTGTCCCTTGACACCTCTCAAGTTTTATAAAACTTGCGTAAAACACCAAAATCTCTTAGAGAAAGTCCAAAAATACTTTTTAAGTAATTAGGATAGTCGATGGTACGTACTCGTATTAAATTGACATGAAAAAGTTGATGGTAGATTTCACATGTCCATAGACTAATGAGTCATCAAAACAACAAATTAATCCCCCCTAAATGGAGAGTAATTAAACTGATTAAAAATCGCCCGGGTATTTGGGTCACAAAGTAAATGTATGAGTTTCGTGACGTGGTGTTAAGGTTCTTTCTTCAAAATGGTTACTTAAAATGTCGGCTCGACTCGTGACGGCGCTGACCGATCGTTAGCGTCCATTTAATTACTGTTATTTAAAAGTGCCCCATGTCAATCAATGGCACAATATTTTGTAAACACGCTTCACACGAAACCCGAGAATAAAACAGTAAGAATACTTTAAATACAGTGTTTAAAACAAACAAACTTGAAGAGTTGCTGCGGGATGAAATAAAAAAATAATGCTTCGACCGTTTTTTACGCTGCTGCGCGGCACACAATATGGAAGTTTAAATATAAAGGATTTATATTTCATTTAACTATAAAAAATATAGTCGTGTGTCACCGGAATTGAATGTAATCCTAGGAATTTCATACAATTACTACGTTACATTCATATATTGTTTAGGCCGACCCAATACTGTTTTTCATGAATAGTTTTTTTATAAGTTTTCAGTGTAATTCATTTGACGGTTACTGATTACTAAAGTCTAAGGTCTTCGAAAGCTCAACATGCTCATTTGGAATAAGCAAAGATATTTCAATGATATAAATAGACTAAACATGACATAATTGACGGCACGTGTGGTGCAGTTGTTAAGACAGTCACCTCGCCAGTTCGTGTCGCGGTTTTGATTCCCGCATAGGACAACTATTCGTGTTACCCATAATATCCTGGGACATTATTCAGCTGTCATTATGCAGCAGCAGCTTGTACTGAAACTGGTGTACTACACCTAGACTCAGGACAGTCAGGACAAACAGACAGGTTCATGCACACAAATAACTATCCTGGGTAGGAATGGAACCCACGCCCTGCGTCGTGAAATATCTACCAACCACGCCAACCGGCCTGTAGTTTATCTGTGTCTAAGTGTGGTTTGTGTCTGTCAATTATAATATGTTTGTAAAGTACTCCGCGACACAGGAAGTTATTTTAATAGTGCGGGTGTTGTCTTTAAAAAAATAATATGCGGTAGGACAGATTTAAAAAAAAAATTGTGTGTGTTCGAGTGGCACCCTTAATACAACTGAACCCAGTAGGAGGCGCTACTAACAGATTCGAGGATTATTTTTATTTCTAGAGCAGGGCATGTTTTCCATTTGGCCATAAATATAAATTGCAGGGTATTTAACATAAGATAATTATACTTAGTAAGTATACCTCTATTAAGGGGCAAATATTATTATAATAAAAACCTAAATACATCCGAAAAATTAAACTATATATTTTTTTTTTATAATTCTTACACTAACTAATTAATGTATGTATGAATTGGGTGATAATTAACATACCAAATGGCGAATGGCGAATGCGGCCAAACTCGACGGAGACTAGCCATCAGCATGGCACAAATTATAGTGCACAAGTGCGCGAAGATAGGGGCACTTTCTATTTCATCACTCTCATTCTCCGAAAAGTCGATTAGCGATATGACCGGAAAGAGATCAGGACCCACGACGGTTTTATTATGCTCTCCTAGGCACGGGGGTGTAGTACCGCCAACTCCAAAACATCGGACTGATACTAAGATTGACCTGACCCGCGCACTTGAACTCAGGACCTCGTTATCTGCATATAAACACGCTACCGCTAGACCAACAAGGCATCCCATCATAAAAAGCAGACGACGCAACAGAAACTAGTAGTTTTATAAAGTTGAACCAAAACCAATACAAGATTCACCGCGGGCAACATTCCGTGAGTCACTAAGCAACAAGGCGCTTTTAGCTGTTATTATGCTGTCATACAAAATAGGTTGGATAAAAACCTGACCATTAGTGATCGATATCACATCGGCACGTGATTAGCAGTTTTTATGGCGTTAAAAGCGATATATGATGGACAGCTCGCGTTTCAAAAATATATTTTGATAAATCGTTGGAAACGAACGTTATTATACGGGGATATCTTGGCATTTTTGTAGGCTTTACCATAATTGAAAATATTTCACATCTACTGAATAAATTAATATATTGGTAATATGTGCCAACTCGGCTGGGCAGCGTTCGCAAAGCTACGTGACATCTTCTCGTCCAAAATACCACAGTGTCAAAAGTCGAAAGTCTTCGACCAGTCTGTGTTGCTAGTGATAACTAATGGAACGTGGTCGCTCACTATGGGCCTTATCAGACTGCATAGGGTCACCCAAAGAGCAATGGAGAGGACTAACATTGGAGTTTCCTTGCGAGATTGATTCAGAAATGTTGAGATCCCCAGGCGGACCAAAGTAACCGTCATAGCCCGAATAATGGCCAAGCTGAAATGGAAGACGGCAGGGCAAGAAAGGTTCTTGAGTGGCGAACATAATCCGGATGACGCAGCGTGGGTAGAATCAGTTTAAATTATTATATTTATAGTATTAAATACTTAGATACATAGTCTTAGGCCTGTTTCCAAGAGGCATCCCTCAGAGACAACGGATTCCCATTTTTCACCTTGCACACGTCTTCATCATGACCACTGCTGCACAAAGATCAAAGATCCCCACTATAGAACTGTGTCTATCATTGGAAAGGTTGTGCCATAATCGCCACGCTTGGTAGACAGTTTGGCGATAAAAAATAAATAAATAAAATAAAAAAGGTTTTTATTCACGTAGACTTTAAAAAAGCGCTTGTAAATAGTCAGAACATATTCGTAGTAATATATAATTAATTTATAACTATTTCTAGGTACATATAGATATTTAGGTACACGGATTGTAGGAAATAATTTACAATAAGATTTATTTTATAACAGTATTTTACAACGATATTTAACTATCTTAAATTAAGTTATTGTCAAGGATCATGTGTAGGTTTAATTATCAAAATTTTAAATTTTAGCTATATTTTTACTACATATTGTCGAATGGTTCTGTCTATATTAAGGTACGAATTAAATGTTATCATTATGGCGGACCTTGTGTTTATAACGACGGTCGCGCTTTAATGCTACCACCGGATCCAATGCGCCCCAACTGAGAAGCGATCGCATTATGATGGTCATAATACGCAGAGAGACACTGCTGCCCCTTCTCTAGGAGATGTTCCCTCGGGACGACCGCTACGGATGAGGGAGAGATAGGGTGGTGATAATCTTTGCCAGCTGCCACACAGCAGTCTCGTTTACTCCCATCATATTCTTTATACGTACTTATATAGTAAGTTCTGTTTTTTCATTAGATGTACGAGTCTTCAAAAGTTTTCTAATTTTAATACCATTTTCATTTAGCCACTACTTCAATAACCTATCGGTCTAGATACTAAAGAATTTATTCGATAACTCTATACCAGTGTTTTTCAACCTTTTTCGTGACGCGACCCCTTTAGTATTAAGAAACATTATCGCGACCCCCCGTACCCGTTTTTAACCCCCTTTTTTGCATGTATTTCCAACATATTTAGTACTTTTCTTAATTAGGGTTCGGATCAATACATAATTAAAATGCGAGTTGAGGCAATGAGTATCAGAGACCCGACGAGCGTTACGGGGGCGACACTTGCTATGCAGTGGCGGAACGCCCGATCGTGATTCGCTTGTTTTTACGACATTTCAAATTCAGGTTTACTGTGATTGGGAATAAATAAGAGAACAAAAAAAATAATTTAGTAGTCTCCTTGAAATTTGATGAATCTACGAATATTGCGGATTGTGTGCACTTTCTAGCTTTGATGTGTTTTGAATCCAATGAGACTTAATGGAACAAATACTATTTTGTACAGGGCTTGCCATGAATACCACACGTCAGTGCTTGTATCACATATTTCCTGGGAAAAGAAATGTATTGATATTTGTAGTGATGGAGCAAAACTGCTGCAAACAGTGGTATTCTTGCTAGACTGGAAAAACAGCTGCGAAACGCCTATTGACGCATAGCCTTCTCGATCGCCAAGCCCTTGCGGCCAAAACCTTACCACAGGAATACAGTCAAGTTCTAAATACTAATAAAAAAGCATCAAACTGCGAATCTGACTCGCCCATGAAGGATTCCGTAGCAAGCAACATAATATGTTTTTTTATTTATTTATATTTGAATTAATTGAATGATAGGTAAATTGCGGTTTACGGTAAAGACTTTTAAAAAAACTACTTAATAGATATCGTTGAATCATATTTTTTTGTTTTATTATTTTAGAAGCTACAGGGGGAGGGGCACAATCTACCACTTTGGAAGTGTCTTTCGCGCCAACTATTCAGTTAAAAAATATATATTAGAAACCTCAATATCATTTTTGAAGAGTAACCATAGATATATACTCCAAAATTATTTTGTATGTAGTATGTGGTACCCTCAAAATGTATTGTTTTATTTTTCTATTTTTGTGTGAAAATCTTAATGTAGTTCGCAGAATACATCTATTTACCAAGTTTTAACAAGTAAGTTCTTATAGTTCCGAAAAAAAGTTCCTGTAACATACGGACGGACATACAGATACACAGACAGACAGACATGAATGAACGAATGAATAAGGGTTCCGTTTATTGCCATTTGGCTAGGGAACCCTAAAAATGGTAAATTCTATTAAAAAAAAAACAAAAATATTGCCAATCTCCACAATTTTTTTGAAACAGATGTCGACTAAGCACTTTTTTTTTACGTGGGGAAATCCTTTATGGATTTCCCCACGCTGGGGAAGCGACGGGGTATGTCGGACTCCCAGCCAGATGGTAGTGCTGGGTTTACCGACTAAAACAGACCACGGGATTCGCTCGCGCATTCACCGCAGTCTGGACAGGCGCTGGCCCACTTTTAAGTGAGCCCCACTTCCGTTGGGGGCACCCCTGGCCCCCCTCGTCAAGAGAGGCGCGCGCGGAACACGGCGCGCCACCGTCTCAGGCCTATTCTGGTCTTACGGAGGACTGCTCCAGGTCCACCGCCCGCAGGCCACTCCTCATGGAGGCCGGAGATTAGCGATGTGCGCCCTCCGACGCCCGGTTCTCCTGGCGCGGCTTGGCAGGGAGGATGATGTCTCCCGTTCTCGCTCCGCCACCTCTTTTGCGATCATCACCTCCTCGCAAAAGGTGGCGACGATATCCCAAGAACTCTCGCTTGCAACCATGACTACGGTCACCGTTGCAAGCGAGATGTCAGCCGCACCCATTGCAGCACCGAGAACACGGCGCTGTGTCTCCCATGCTGGGCATTCCACCAATGTGTGAAGCGCCGTGTCAACGGGGCTACCACAATGGTGACAACCGGGCGTCTCTTCTCGGCCTATCCGATGCAGGTACTTCCCGAAGCATCCATGATCCGAGAGTACCTGCGTAAGCCGATAAGTGAGGGCGCCGTGCCTCCTCTCCAGCCATTCCTCCATGACGGGTCTTACCGCCACTATCGTGGCGTGCCCCGCATTTGGTTGCGCAAGTCGCTGTCTCCACTCCGCCACCGTGTTATGGTGGAACTCCGACCATCGCGCTTCGATTTCTCGCAACGCAGGTCGAAAGCCCCGCTCGAGCGTCTCCCCACGCCACCTGTATAGCAGCGCGAGGGTTCTCGCTTCGAGTTCCCACGGTAGCGATCCGGCTAGGAGACTCGCTGCCTCAAAGGAGATCGTGCGGTATCCCCTAATAGCTCTGACAGCCATCGCTCGCTGTGGCCGACGCGCGACGCAGCAGCGCGATATTTTTTGCCGTCAGGCTTTCCCTCCATATTGGGGCCCCGTAAAGGGCCATCGACCGCACGACCCCCATGTAGAGTCTCCGGCAGGAGGCGTCCGGTCCTAAGCACTTTGACTCTATGTCAACTACTACTAACCAGAGTTTTGGAACTTCCCGCTTAACTCTTAATGTATTTGCAGCAGGCCCAATTCTCCAACTCCAAATTTATTTGCCACCCTTTGACTAACTTTCCCAACGTTTTGCAACTTTCCCAACGTTTTGCAACTTTCCCATAGAAGCGTCGCGACCCCCCTAAAGAGGCTTCGCGACCCCCCGGGGGGTCGCGACCCACAGGTTGAAAAACACTGCTCTATACGATTGACTTAATTAAAATTCTGATAGTTTAGCTAGAACAGCTTTCTATTAAATGAATATTATCAGAAATGTAGGACATAAAAAAAATTACATTAAAAAACAAAACTGCTTTCTACCTACATAAATTTCCGCAACAAACAAAATTTATTTTTGAGTTATTTATAGAAATGTAAATTTCTATTCTTAAACTTGAATTGGCGGCCTTACCGCTAAAAGTGATTTCTTTCAGGCAAGCAGTTTTGTTTATTTAGTGCAGTTTCAGAGATAGATAACGGTCCTTAAGGCGATTGGCACAATGCCCCGGATGATGCAGCGTAGTGCGTGAGTGCGTGTTCTAACGTTGCTTGTTTCTCCGTTTGTATAGAAAACACGCACAGTCCAACACACAAAACATGCATCCACGCGCGTTCATGCAGATGCGAGATACTTCCAAGCAACGTTAGAATACGCACTCACGCACTACGCTGCATCATGCGGGGCAGTGTGCCAATCGCCTTAGTTACGTTCACTATTTTTGTTATACCCTATATAAATAGAACTTTCTATTTCTGTAAATAACTCTATCAATATCTCATAATAATCTTTTCTTTTACGCGTTGGTAAATTGTACGTGGTTCACCAATAATTGTTCTCTTTTCTTATACCTAACAAATAACCAGCGAACGTATAACAATGTAACAATTACTTAAAAGTAAACACCGCAAATGATTATAAATAGACTTTTACAATTTAAACATTAGACTGCACTTTCACGGTTTTTACATTACTTTGTTGCGCTTCTAAATTTAAAAAGATTATTTTGTTAATAGAATCAAAGTGTACCTCAGTCAATTAAATCGCTCTGCTCTTTGACGGCATAGAATATCATCACCCCATCTCATTCCATGGGGGGCGTAGAAATCGTCCGAGGCAATGCCTACCAGAAAACGGGCAGCAGCGTTTTTCTGTGAACTATGACCATCAAACTGCTATTGCCAGCCTGTCTGCCAAGCGTGGCAATTGTGGCACAACCTTGTGTCTACATGGGAATGGGAAAAAGACGTATGCAACGTAACAAATGGGAATTCGTTATCTCTGATGTATCCGTTGCCTCATGGCAACAAGCGTAAGTCTATGGCACGATCACCGTAGCCTAGTTGGTAGTGCTCCTGCCTACAAAGCTGGTGGTCCTGGGTTCGAATCCCGGTAAGTGCAAATATTTGTGTGATGAGCACGAATATTTGTTTCTGAGTCATGGAAGTTTTCTATGTATTTAAGTATTTATCTATCTATATAAGTATGAATATCGTCGCCTGGTACCCATAGTACAAGCTTTGCTTAGTTTGGGGCTAGGATGATCTGTGTGACATTGTCCCCCTATATAAATATAAATATATATATTATGTATGTAAGTATTTAATACCATAAAAATAATCATTTAAATTAGTCCATTATAACCTTGTGATGACAAGGAGGAAAGGAAATAATTAGAGCCTATTTTAAAAATACTTTTTCTATGAGGAAATTTGACGCTATTATGTTCTCCCCATTCTTGGGGGAGTCTTTTGTCCAACAGTGATCGTAGGTACTTTGGCTGACATGATAACGGGAAAGCTTAGCTTGAACGCTAAACTTGAAATGTCCCAGTAACTCTGCACAGTCAATTATTTGGCTAAGAATTTTATATGCGAATATTGTGCCATTTATATGACCGATTGTCAACAGAAGACAAGCCAAAGAACGCCAATCTACATTTGTAACAGCGTTCTTTTTCAAGATCCCTTTAGAGAACGCTAGATGCCAAAGAAATCGCTTTTGGATCCGTTCAAGGCGCAACGAGTGGATTGCATAGTGTGGACGCCAGACTACGCTACAGAATTCCAATATGTTCCGTATTAACCTATTGTAGTGGAGAATTTTGATTTTGTTATTACGAAAGGTTTCACAATTTCTCAAGACAACATTGTTGATGCTTTCTTAATGATATTGTCCAAATTAGATTCAACTGTTAGTTGCAGTACACTGGATACACTTGCACGACAAAAAACCAGACGTTGTTAAAATAAACCCGAGTGCGAGTCGGACTCGCGCATGAATGGTTCCGTACCATTATCTATAAAAACGAGCAAAAAATTCACGTTTGTTGTATGGGAGCCCCCTTAAATATTTATTTTATTTTGTTTTTTAGTATTTGTTGTTATAGCGGCAACAGAAATACATCATCAAAATTTCAACTGTCTAACTATCACGGTTCATTAGATACAGCCTGGTTACAGGCGGACAGACAGACAGACAGCAAAGTAATAGTGTACGTTAGTTACGACTATTTATTTATTTTTATTTATAACTTTATGCACATTAAATAGTACAAAGGCGGACTTAATGCCTAAGGCATTTTCTGCCAGTCAACCTTAGGGTGGTGCAGAGATAGCATGGTAGGTGCACGGATCATACAATTATCAAAGAGTAAGAAGGTAAACAAACACATTACTATACTATACAATACTATATTATACAATACTATATTATACAATACTATACTATATAATACTATACTATAAAATCCGATCATGAAACATATATTTAGTTTATAACTGGGGGGTTTTATTATTATTTATAGCAGAACTATCTTTGGATACATAGTACGTCGTTACCTACACCCTATTACGAAAACAGCACAAATCTTCCTTGAATTTAAACAAAGCTGTTGACTAAGGACTCGGGATATCCTATACAAACGTTATTATTAATCTTAGGTATAAATATATACCGATAATTACATTTACTCGGCTCCAGAATTCTCATAAAGGTGATGTAACTGACGTATTAATTGTTTATCTTCCCAAACAATTGCGAAGCACGAGTACGTATCGCGGAAATTAATTGTTATATTTATTGGCAGTCGTGGGAGGGAGGAAATAAGGTATGTCTATATTTATATCTATTAAATCGGTTGCTATAGACATCTAATTTACTGTATGTAAGAAGTGCCGATGTTATTTGGCGTGGGTTCGATCAGCAACAGATGTTGCCTTGTTGGAACAGTCGACGCTTTACTTGTGGATACGTTTTTAGGGTTCTGTACCGAAAGGGTAAAACGGGATCCTATTACTAAGATTTCGCAGTCAGTCTGCCTGTCCGTCTGTCATCAGGCTGTATATCAAGAACCGTGATAGTCAGACAGTTGAAATTTTCACAGATGATGTATTTTTGTTGCCGCTATAACAACAAATACTAAAAATCAAAATAAAATAAATATTTAAAGGGGCTCCCATACGACAAACATGATTTTTTTGCACGTTTTTATAGATAATGTTACGGAACCCTTCGTGCGCGAGTCCGACTCGTACTTGGCCGGTTCTTTTTTCATCTTTCCCATGATCAGAATTTGCCAAACTATGCTAAAATTCTTACTTCTTCTTCTCTAATATCTTCTCGTCCAAAATACCGCAGTGTCTCAAGTCGAAAGTTTTCGACCAGTGTGTGTTGCCAGTGATGACATACGGAACAGAGACGTGGTCGCTCACTATGGGCCTTATTAGAAGGCTCAAGGTCAACCAAAGAGCAATGGAGAGGGATATGCTTGGAGTTTCCCTGCGGGATCGTATCAGAAATGTCGAAATCCGCAGGCGAACCAAAGTCACCGACATAGCCCGAAGAATTGCAAAACTCAAGTGGCAGTGGGCGGGGCACATAGCTCGTAGAACCGATGGCCGTTGGGGCAGAAAGGTTCTTGAGTGGCGACCACGAACCGGAAGACGCAGCGTGGGCAGGCCCCCTACAAGATGGACCGATGATCTTGTGCGGGTCGCTGGAAACAGCTGGATGCGAATAGCGCAACACCGGCAATTGTGGAGATCTTTGGGGGAGGCCTTTGTCCAGCAGTGGACGTCTTTCGGCTGATATGATGATGATGATGATGATGATGCTAAAATTACAATGCTCGGGTACCGATTAGCCAAAGCGAACGACGCGACGCTCGAAAATACTCGTATATTTTCTGGTGCAATTTTATTGCAAAACAAATTTAATAGAATCGAAGTCTCAGCATTGATATAACTGCTCTATCTCAATCTTAGAGCTCCTTCAAATTCTATCCCCAAACACTGCAACTCTGTAACTTGTTACATGCTCAGTAAAAATTTTCAGAAAAATATCAGAAGTTTCTCCGATAAAAATCATTGTATGACAGATAACATGGAGAACTAAATGAGACAATACAAAGTGCTTTCAATAAAAGCACAATCGCAACGTTCACAAAGCAATAACATAAGTCAACAAGAAGAAACTGTTATGATGCCATTACCCTGGCGTACGCGACTTAGATTTCCTTTGCAACTGTTTCCAATATTATATTTTTACATGACGTTTACAGTTAGCCTATGAAGTTTTTACTGTCCCACTGGACAATATAGGCAGCGTGAGCTCGAGCCATCTAGCAATTTAAAACTACTAACTAAGGTCCCTTGCCGGAGGGTACCCCATTTGGGGTTCGAACCTCGACTCTGGGCGGTTACTGACGTGGAGATGCATGAGTTGTTTCTGGGACAATTTGTAAAACTATCGCTCTACATTAATACGAGATTAAGCATACCTCTTGGAGCTCGGAGTTTTGTTTCTAGATACATCCATCCGTTTTAACCACTGCGTTTTTTTATGAAGAACATTGTGTGGGCATGTTTTCAATCCTGTTCAAAACTGATCTTACGTTTGATATTTTCAGGGAACGGTAATACTTGTCAATATTCCATAGCAGTTAGTTTTAAAAATCCATTTAAATCAACGGCTCCTTGTGACTTTTGTCAATTAAGTACGTATTTTAATCTCATTTACTGACTGATTTAACAAAATAATATTATGAGCTTAAATTAAAAAGTTGTAATTGTAATCGTATATGTACAACGGGTGGTATTATCGTTTCTAGTAAACCCTACTTTAGTTCTGTGTGTACAAAACTTTCAATGGAACTTTCAACATCTGGAAACTGTCAATAGAAATAAAAGAAATCACTTTGTGAATAAAACCGAAGTAAAACGTCTAAATTGCGTTTTCATTCAGTTAAAGAATATAAAATAATAAACAAAATTGGATAAAAGTTTGAAAATTCAATCGAATTCAGCAGGTATTCGGGTTTCGTGTATTACCTGTGTTCGTAATTTCCCAAATTATTAGGTAAACTTGACATTTTGGTTTTTACACATTGACTGCGTATAAGTCGTTTATTTTAGTACCTATTCGGGTTGTAATTGTTCTAGCTATCCAGTAGGCTTTTGTGCTGACTTAGGTATTGTTGTTGGTCCAACTAGTCTCCTCTCTCGCGTAGATGTTGAACTTTAATGATAGTTTACGGACCGGTGCGGGAATCGCACTCTTAATGTATGAAAATATAAAAGATCTGTATGTGTTAAAATAATCGAAGTAAGAAGAATGTTTAATTGTAATCTATGACCTTTTAATATTTTGGTGGAAGTTGATGGCTGGGATAGAATCATCATCATTAAGGACTAGGTAACGCCTCGGCTACGGCCAGGCGACGCCTAGGCTACGGCTAGGCGACGCCGCGCTTACGATGAGCTTGTCCCGAGGCGAGTCGTTTACGTTACGATTCCGATTAGTGTGCTTTGTAGTAGGGTGTTTCATACAAATAACACTGAGCGGCTCGAGTTGATACGGTTACGATTCGTTTCTCAATTGAATAGCCTTTAATCAGAACGAATAAAATATTCCGAACTGCAGAAGACAGCTTTTAGGTGTCTTAAAAAAATATTTAGGATTGTAAGTAGGTACAAATAGCTACGTGTAGACTGTAAATAGTTGAAATTTCAACGGATATGAACGTTAAAAATGTTATTATTATTTCTTTCCGATGTAGAAGAAAAGCGGGAACTACTATTAACTACTTAAACATGCGGTCAGTGGCCCTCAAAGCAGCTTAATTTCTGAGCATCTTAGTGCTTCGGAGGGCACGTTAAGTAGTTGCTCCCAGTTGCAGTCATAAGATGATAGTCGTTAAGCCATCTCAGAGGCTTACTTGAAGAGGCGATTTGAACAACTCTGACCGGTGTCATTGTTGTTCAAGTCGCCACTGCAACAAATGAATTTCCGCCTTTTCTTGTTCACTTTACGGTTGCCTGTAAAATATATTTTCCTATTAAGATCTATGACGGCTGATTTTACTAAGAGCCATGATATTAAACTTTAATTTTCCTGTTGAAAGCTCAACTATACCCTACTTACCCACCTACGCCGTACTAACTTATTATCTAATCAATAACTACTACTCTCTTTTCAATTCTAAAGCCATCTCGAATAAATAAACACACAAAACCCCTACCTTATTCCATAATATTAAAGAAAAGAGAGAGCTTAGTGCCGTGTTTACTATCGG
The DNA here is from genome assembly GCA_951640165.1 of Pseudoips prasinana. Classification (NCBI taxonomy): domain Eukaryota; kingdom Metazoa; phylum Arthropoda; class Insecta; order Lepidoptera; family Nolidae; genus Pseudoips; species Pseudoips prasinana. The sequence continues at coordinate 16,198,117 of OX621244.1, forward strand.
CCATATTCATTTATCTTTTGTATATTCCCTTATCCGACCTGACCGTTGTATGCAAAGCTTTTTTAATAACATAATATATCTGTTTTATACCGTGCCTCCGTCTTGAGGAAAATGTCAGCAATCTGTGGCGAAATCCTATTTTATTGTTATTGTACTACGTTGAATAAATTTCAAAGCTGAAATAGATATAAACCTGGGAATGGGTTGGGGAGTAAATAAAGTCAGTGGGTCTGCGGGGCTGGCTTTGCGGCCGTTTGTGTCGCTGAGATAACAATTATTGGGATTGGGACTTTATGCTACGGTAACAAATCGCCCAATAAATGTGCGGTTACAGAAATAAAATGCTGGTATTTACTTTATAAAACGAATGCCAATAAAACGAATTACTTTTATGTGTATTGTACCTTCATGAAACTACGTTGATCGTTCATCGGCTGTTAAAGTAAACGGGAAATACGAATACCTATCGAGCAGCCTGCTTAAGGTTCCGTATCAGAACTGTTAAAAGGAACCTTTATACTAGTAGTTCTAGCAAGTTGAAGTATATACTTACCACCAGTTAATAATATTTGACAAAAAAGAACAAACTTAGAGCAAATGGAATTTTAGAAATTGTTTTTATGATCTTTCAAATGGATCCGAATTTGAGGACAAATTCCAGCGATTTGGCGTTATTTGTACATATTTTAATTGTTTTAATGTTAATTTTTTTTTGAGTCCTTATCAAAATGGCAATAAAAATCCGCCGGCCTCGTTATCTATATAGTTTGAATGTGAAATATACATATTCATATTCATTTATTCATTTGTAAACATAGGTGCAGTACATTAATGTGATGATACACACACATTTATATACGTGTATCATCACGTACATAAAATCCGAAATAATTACGAACAATAGCTATTTACATAAATATTTAAGTAAATTTTACTTAATTATTAAATCTAGCTTAGATTTTTATGGAATTATCATAAATCTTTCACAAATAAGCTATGTCATCACATTTTAAGGTATATGACAAACATACTAGCTTTATGTAAGTCAAAGGAAGAAAGAACGGATCCCTCACAGTGTAAGTCCGCATCGCACTAAGCCGGATTGTTATCTATACTAATATTATAAAGAGGAAAGGTTTGTATGTATGTGTGTAACGAATATGCTCCAAAAGTACTGGACCGATTTAACAAATTCTTTCACGATTTGAATGCCACATTATCACTGATTAATATAGGCTATTTTAATTGCAAGAAAAAAATAAGGATCCCCACTAAAACTACAATAATGTTACCCAAGGTACCTATTAAATATCTTTCATCGCATGCGCTGCGAAAACTATTGATGATAGAATAAAAAAATGTTGCACAATATTAAAGAACATATAAATATATACAAAAAATGTCGCGATAGTATGTGTCTAAACTATTTTAGTTATGTCCCTATAACGACTTTTTAACATTATAAAATTTAATAGAAATTCCGACCAAAATCAGACCACGTTATTTATACCTTACTTAATAAATAAACGATTTTTCAAGCAAGGCTGTTTAAATACCTATAAATTACTTTTTAGTTTATGAAAATCGGACATTCCGTTCGAAAGATATTACGAGTTTAATAAAATTGAAATAAAATTAATTCGCCGCTACGTCGCCACATCGCCGCGCACGCGCCGGAGCGCCGGGGCCGGAGTGCAGGGGCTCTACCGTCTAAGTCTCCGAGCATCGATTTCTTAAATGGCGTTCAAATAAATAAAGGTTAAAAATGACTTAATCAATCGTTAAACCGGCTTCACCGTTGACAATCGATTCCGGACCATTTATGAAGTCACATGTGCTCATGGAAGCCGATTTAACGATTGATTAAGTAATTTTTTTTATTCGGTTTTGATAGGTAATCTCGGCCATACAGCGTCCTGGTAGCGACTTACATAATCATAGGAATAATCCCGTGGACAACAAATAATTTCGGTTATCAATTTATTTTATATATGGGGTTAAACATATTATGACGTAGGTATACTAACATTTTTTACCCACATTTCATTACATAATCTCTCTTACCGAAAACCGAGCCGCCGAGCAACACGTCATTTGTAAGTTTCCATATTATGTGATATCAGTAAAGCAGCTATCCAACCATTTTTCCGGGTGTTATTTCAACCAAGATGTTGGACCTGCAGTGTAAAACATAGAATAGTTATAAGAGTTTGCTTTAAAATAGTTATAAGTATATATAGGTATAGTGAATTTTATTACTATGCCAATTTTATCCTATATTAAATATTTTTTCAAGAATAGACTAAACATAATAGAAAAGGGTAGGTACATAATATTAATAAGGTTGTATCTTCCAAGTAACGCCGATTATTCTGACCTTAGTTGGACAGACCAATGTCGGTGGTCTGCGGAGGGCCTTATATAGGTAAATAGCCGCTTCGATAGGTTTCAAATAACATATTGAATGAAATCTAATATGATATGTATTTTAAAAACCAATTAATACCCGCTGAGTTGAGAAGACATTTCTAATGATATCGATTTAATGTTAACAAAAAGTAGTCGAGATACGACGAATTTCAATATAGTAAAAACTTGATTCGCTATTTATATGATCGATGTGCTATACTTTTTTCAATGTTTGGCGATTAGAAAAAAATATCATTGAGTATATAAAATTGCAGCGACGTTCAATTATACCTACCCACCTTTTTTAGCGATATCTATATGAGGAAGGTTTCTTGTATATACATTGATTACTCCCGCGTTTATTAAACGACCGGGATTGTTATCCATTAATAATCTTAAGATTTATAATAAAGCACTAGGTTGAATAATTATGTTATTCTTGAGAATTTGCGACAGCATCCTTGCTTAAAAGAATAAATAAAAACGGTTTTAAAATACAAAACACCGTCTGTAAAACTGACTCTAAAAATATGGCGATTTTAGCTATACATTACATTATAGCATTTTTGGAACAAGTTGGTGCCAATAATTACCTGATGGCCGCTTGATGGCTGATTGATAGAACCGATGGTCGCTGGAGCGCAGAAAGGTTCTCGAGTGGCGAACACGCTCCGGAAGACGCAACACAAGGTGGACCGACGATCTTGCAAGGATCATATTATAGGTAACCGCTGGATGCGAGTAGCACAAGACCGGCCAGATTGGAGACCCTTGGGTGAGGCCTTGTTCCTGCTGTGGATGTCTTTCAGCTGGTTTGATGATGATATTGTTTACCTGTTCTAATGTGAGAACACTCTTTCATCATTAACATTACTAACTACAGAATAATCATCGTTCGGATGTTCAAACAGAAAGCATCTAGATAGTTATTTTTCTTTTTTAAATAAATAAAATAAAATAAAAAAGGTTTTTATTCACGTAGACTTTAAAAAAGCGCTTGTAAATAGTCAGAACATGTTTGTAGTAATATAGTTGTATACATTAGATATTATTTCTAGTAACATAAATATTTAGGTACATCTTGTATGAAAACATTATAAAATTTATTTTATTACAGAAATGATATTTAGCTAGCTCGTATCAAGTTTTATTTACCCTATGTAAGGGCATCGTGAAAATACATATTTTCATAGAAACTTCTTATTATGATCAATTTGTGTAACCAAAATTCGTACAAAGTGGCACTAGCTCGTGTAAATTAGTCCCTAGGTTGTCGTCTATCATAAGATTTCCATGTTAATTAAAGTTTCCTTCAACATCGTCGACTGCTCGTTGCTCGGCTATAATTTAGCTGTTTAGCTACTATGTTGATGAAGCACCCTCACGGAGAAGGCTACATAATGTTCATGGAGACAAAAACCATTTATAATTTAAATTCGTTGCAAATGAGCTCAACTTATAAAGTTCCTCCGCCATACACAATACATTCTAGGTTTTATCATCAGCCACTGCTGAACATAGGCCTCCCCCAAAGGTTTCTATAATATTACCATCTGGAGGAGTTTGCCGTAGTCACCGCAGTTAGGTGTAGACATGTGCGCCGATGCTTAAATGATCGGCGGGGGCGTTTGGCATCAAATATGTCGGCGTGGATGGTGAAAATAAGCAAAATATGCTTTGATTTAATATATAGCATCCAACATCCAATACTCTTAAGTATTTCCAGCGTTAAACCACTGAAGGATTATCCTACCCTTTACTACATACCAGGAGTTGTTTTTTTTAACTTGACGTTTACAGTTAGCCTACCAGGCTTTCACTTCTGATCGGAATAAGTCGCAGCGTGTCGTCGGCACGAGCGGGCCCGTCGGAGCAGGCGATGCAATGCAGAAGAGGCTGTCGGAGCGCATAGGGCAGATAAAGTCGCCGTCAAGGTGCTATCGATCACTATAGCGGAAGCCAAAGCTCAGTCCTGGAACGAGCTCATCGAGGGACTGAATAGAGGTCCATAGGGGCGCCCGTACAAAATGGTACCTACTGGGCAAGCTAGATCGTGGCTCCTTCCGCTGACATGTACCCTGGACCCGGATTTTCTGCGGAGGGTGGTGGACGTGACTTGACTTCGACTTCGACTTCGACTGCGACTTCGACTTCGACTTCGACTTCGTCTTCGACTTCGTCTTCAACTTCGTCTTCGACTTCGACTTCGTCTTCGACTTCGTCTTCGACTTCGTCTTCGACTTCGTCTTCGACTTCGTCTTCGACTTCGACTTCGTCTTCGACTTCGTCTTCGACTTCGTCTTCGACTTCGACTTCGTCTTCGACTTCGTCTTCGACTTCGTCTTCGACTTCGACTTCGTCTTCGACTTCGTCTTCGACTTCGACTTCGACTTCGACTTCGACTTCGACTTCGACTTCGTCAGGGCGGCGGCGGCAGCCGTTAACCCAACTCCCCTCGGGGTCACGGCGGCAGTGTGAGAAGTGTCCTCTACTGCCGCCACGTACAAGCAGCTCCGGGATGACAGCGATCTGTCTGTGGCGCAGTCGCTATGCCGTACTGGCAGGAGTCGGCAATAGGGGAGGGCAATCCAAAGGATCCCAGGGTACGTGTCCCGACCATCAGGGACATGGCGTAAAAGGGGTATACCGGAGCAGCATACCCGCGTTCCCGGGACTCCCTCATCAGGCGCCAAGAGAAGTCCACGGCAGGTAGGTTTAGTCGGTGCAAGTCCTTATTGCGGGTGGCATGCGAAGGCATTCCCCCTTCCCTAACCAAAAAAAAGGGGAGGTTTAGTTAGCATACGACATACCCACCTGTAGACACTTTTTGCGGGTGGCATGCTAAGGCATTCTCCCGGACTTGTTAAAAAATAAAGGCTTTCACTGCTCGCAACTGCTCCAACCATCCAGAAGTTGTGTACCTCTCTGAAAAAGCCAAAAGAAGGCTTAATAATGTTGATGTGGATGGTTGAGTGGTCAAAGCGGAAGTGACGGTTGCTTTTTTACTGTTTCTTCACAAATACGATTAAAAAAGGATACTTTGCCGATATTTTTCTAATTTATCGATTTAGTCAAAAAAAAACTTTTTAAGCAAATTAAAAATTATTTATTGATATATATTTTATTTTTATATTTATAAAATTATTTTAAAAAATAAATTATTAAAGTCGGTTGGCGCCACAAACAAGACAAAAATTTAATATAAGTTTGAAAAGTTTTAGATATAGTTAGTTTACTTCTTTTTCATTTAAACTGTTTCAGTTATTTTCTTTTTAGTTTAATTAGCTTCAGTCATTGTTATTTTTTATTTTTTTATTTCTTCCGTTATTTTTAGAATGTGAGTATTCTAAAAATAACGGAAGAAATACACAAAAACATGTCAATACGTGGAAAATGTGGTTGATATTGCAATTGTTACTCTAATTTTAAGCTTACTTTGTAAACATGTAAATTGCAATGTTTATTATTTTCCCAAATAAAAAAAAAAATGAAATTATTAAAATTAAGTGATTTATATACCTAGTCAAAATAAATCTAGAAAATTATTTAAGTTTGACGCCGATGACGCCGATAAAAATCGGCGGCGGCGTCGGCGTGGCTAAATTAGTAAAAAGTAGCTAGTGGCGCTGCTGCCCGACTACCCGATATATACAGTCGCCTTTTATAAAACCAACGGGATGGGTTGCCCCGTTATTCTTTCTAGTTAGGCACATTGAGATGTTGATCCCGACTGTAAGAATAACGACAACAACTCTGACACCAGAGTGACCACTAGCCGTACGATAAAGAAAGAAGGACCGCCCTACATCTGCGAGACCACACTTTGTTAGCAAAGACTGGGCATAGCATTAAGTACTACAAACGTAATGTAGCAATTATTATAAGGGTAATGTGAGACGACCGTGTTATAACATTATAGGTACCATTTGGATTCAAGTGCCGATATTGGAAATGTAACATTTACTCTGAATAATCCAGCGACCATCAATCTTTTTGCACTTATCATTCCTAAAAATAGATATCTTTTAGGATGATTTTCCTCAAGTTTTTACGTAATTAAATTGGACTCAAAGTACGCAGCCTGTACGAAGGCCTTCGATCTTTCATGTTTAAATCCAATTTTCCTTTTTTCCGCTTTTAATGAAAACATGGACGTTGAACAAGTCAAGTCGAAAATCGTATAAAGTTAAAGCAAAACTTCAAAGGTGCAAGCGTAGCTGAAAGAGCAACGTCTTAAAAGGCAAACAGCCATAATTCAATTCGGTTTAATTTCAGAAAATAAACTTTCAATGAAGTTATTGTTCATCCGGAAGACGCAGCGTGGACAGGCCTCCTACAAGATGGACCGATGATCGTTTAAGCGTCGCAGGCAGCCACTGGATGCGAATAGCGCATGACCGGTAATTATGGAGATATTTGGGGAGGCCTATCCAGCAGTGGACATCCTCCGGCTAATATGACGATGATGAACGTTCATCGGTATTAAAATACACAGTACAGACGCCAGCACATCAAGATACCCCAATCTGTCAAATTCCCCCAATTGAAAGTGAATTATGCTTATGTTATAGAGTTGAAAATCTCTACAAGAATTTTGACAGATAACTGGATGTGTCTATACCGGACAAATACATTTTTCATTATGACTTTATCAGTATAATAAGAGTCGACCGAAAAATCACACTAATCTGCTTTTTATTCAGTTTCTAATGATTATTCTATTAAAGATATTTTTTTATATATTGGATATTACCTACTTACTTAAATCAATCTGTAAAAGCAAAATCAATATTTGTGGATCAAGTTTCAGAGTTAGTAATTTAACGCATTCTGAATGTTGTATTTCACTAATTGAATTTGGTTTATTTGTTTAATTTCATCGGTGGGCATTCCCAAAGATTCTTTAAATTTATGACACACCTTGTGGACCGCTTTATATTTGTAAAAACCACCTTCGAGTAGTACACTCACAAAGAGACTAAATTTTATTATTTACTAGCTGTGCCCCGCGGTTTTACCCACGTTCAATTTTATAAATTATCACAGCTCCTACCCCGTACGTGATAGCGTGATAATATGTAGCCTATGTGTTGACCGGACCTTTTAGTAATATTCATGAAAAATTTGAAGTAAATCCATGTAGTACCATTTGAGTTTAGCCCGGACATACATACAGACAAACAGACACACAGACAAAAATTCTAAAAATTATATTTTTGGCTTCGATATCAAATGTAGATCACGCCCCGAGTAAAAACATTCAATGTACAGTTTTGACTTTGCTTCGATTTTATTATATGTATAGATCAGTCAGTTCAATAAGCAAAGGTGTAAATCTTAATAGAACATCATCATAACAGCCGAAAGACGCCCACCGCTGGACTAAAGCCTCCTCCAAAGATCTCTACAATTGCCGGTTTTGCGCTATCCGCATCCAGCAACTTCCAGCGACATTCACAAGATCATCGGTCCATCTTGTAGGAGGCCTGCCCCCGCTTAATAAGCTTAAGCTTAATACGCTTTATTTAATAAAACATAATCATACAAAAAAGCATCATAGTTTATTCCTGTGAATTATCGTACTAAAATATATATGATGAATAATAAATTCCATTAAAGAGTTCGTATAATTTTTATTCACCGTTGGTCTGGCTCTCGAGACATGAACGAGAGCCGATGCTCACTGCAGCTTTTCCCTAACATAAGAGGTTACAGGCATAAAATATTACTACTAGATGCGATATAAAAATATCATGAATTCAAACCAAAGAAAATAGGCATCGCCCACCATAAGATTAAAATATACTCGTAATAAAATATAAATATCTTAGAACGACTAAACACACTGGCAGTCTGACAGAGCCTGTACTATGGCAATCAGAAAATTTATAAGCATACGTATATATTTATATACATATTATAAATATAAATAAATTACACCCAGAAACAGAACCGAAGCGATCCGGGATCGAGCCCGCAACCTTTGGCTTATCGTTTAGTGTCCTTAACCACCACACAGGTCAGTACTAATTACCTAAACAACTTTTTTATAGGTATATAACCCATCCAATATTTGAGTAGAGGTTTGTCTGAGCAATACCAAACAAATACGCACAGACATAAATTGATTAATTTTAAACATGAACACAACAAAAATAATACAAAGTAATCCAAATTTTTTAATCGAATATTGCTTAATAAAAAGCAATAAAAATTATCTGAAATGTGATGAGTCAGTGTGAATGTGCTTTCTTCATAGAGACATTAATTAATTGCCACTACAGAGCTCTCATCAATCTCTATATCAATGGTTTCTAAATTCCTCGCACGGCGCTAAAGATTTTCATATTCAATTACAAATAGACAAGTGGCGTCTCGAGTATCGCCTTTGACGTCTTCACGGCTTAAAGGATATTAGGTCCCCTTATCCGAGGGGGACAAATTAGCAGAAGAGGCGCTAGTAATGAATTTTATATTTGCACGTGCCTTTGAAGAATGTTCCTACTTTTCGTTCTTGTGATGTCGTTAGTCTTTGATTGAGCGTCATATTATATCTTGCTAATGCCGAAATTCAGTTAACTTTGTTTGAGCACGTAAATTTTGAGCTTCGGACATTGCTTTTGAAGATGTAATGTGATGAATTTAACGGTAATGCTTTTATTTTGTTTTTGGAAGATGGCTCAATGAGAAAATTGGTGAAATTAAATAAATATAAGATGATGTTTGTGTACATTTTATACTTACCTATTCAATATATAAAATAATGTACCTTGGTTCGAATATTGGCAATGATGGCTAGTCTTAACGGAGACCTGCCAGCAGCGAAGGACATGTTAAAATGTACATTTACACGTGTACTTTTTATACCCTCACTTTAAAGGCCTGACGGGAAGTCGCGGCTGGCAAGACCGGGAGGGGTAAAATGCAGGCCTGACGAGCTCTTCGTGGGATGGAGGTGGAGCACCAACCACAGCTTGACTACAGGATGCTAAAAATCCCATTAACACTTTCTGGCCAACCCAAGTTTTCTTCACTGAAGGGAAGCTGCATTGAAATTGAGAAAATGGCTGGTTGTGGAACTATAGTATATTATTCTTAAGAAAATATGCGCCATACTTTCTTAGTAGAAAGTATGGTGCGTAACAACGCAAAGGTCTCCCGGTAACTTGATAACACCGGAATTAAGGTCTTGGATTCAAAACCTGGTATAACACATGAACTTCTTTCAAGATTCACGTCCTCTAGTAAATATTACTAACTATAAATATACAACAAATTACAAAAGTACGAGAATCTTCCAAAAAGTTCATGAGTTACATTATTATTATACTAGCTGTGCCCCACGGTTTTACCCACGTTATACTTTATAAATTATCACAGCTCCTCCGCCGTAGGTGATAACGTGGTAATATGTAGCCTATATGTATGTTTAAAAACTGTACATTGAATTTTTTTTTAACAAGACTTGGTGCGTGGTTATGAGGTCGGGCTCTTAGTAACATTCATGCAAAATTTGAAGTAAATCAATGCAGTATACTTTTTGAGTTTAGCCCGGACATAAATACAGACAAACAGACAAAAATTCTAAAAACTATATTTTTGGCTTCAATATCGATTAAGTGTCCTTTTAAAAAAATATTCAATGTTCAGTTTTGACTTTCCTACAACTTTATTATATGTATAGATTTATGTTTTGAATCCAGTAAAACTCTGTGTTGATCAAGTAACCAGGAGACGATTGTGTTATTAATATTATGGGTATGTAGGAAGGCAAACAAGAACCCCTTGCATCGCCGTCAAATTTTGATGGGCAACTATTTGCTTTTTTGATTCCATTAGAGCACGAAAATCAGTAATTAAAAGGGATAAAGACCTCCAGTGTTTTGTTTATTTTACTTCTGCTCCAATCATCACCAATATTACTGGTACTAATGTCTTCCTAGCCGAATTCCGGCCAAGGCGGCCGTGTCACGTGCACAAGTCACAACAGAGAATAACGATCTGCGCGGGACATATTATAGTGCAAAAGTGTGTGAGCAAACACAGGAGCACTTTCTATTCCGTCACTCTCATGATCAAGCTCTCAAGATGGACGTGTGAGCTGCCACGCAATTTTGCATTCCATTTTAAATGAACCTTAAGCCGTACTCAACGTTCAAAACATGTTTAATCTCCAAAAAATCCATAGACGACCCTTTAATCTATGTTACTTACTCATTATTGTTTAGCTATATTTCATAACTAGCTGTGCCCCGCGGTTTTACCCGCGTTAAACTTTATGAATTATCGCAGCTCCTCCCCCGTAAGTGATAGCGTGATAATATGTACCCTATATGTTAACCCCACCTCATAGTAATATTCATGCAAAATTTTAAGTAAATCCATGCAGTACTTTTGAGTTTAGCCCGGACATACATACAGACAAACAGATAAACAGACAAAAATTCTAAAAACTTTATTTTTAGCTTTGATACCGATAGTAGATCACGCCCCAAGATTCCTTTTTAAAAAATATTCAATGTACAGTTTTGACTTTCCTACGATTTTATTATATGTATAGATTATACATTTATTTCTGTTTCACCGAATGTACAGACGCCAGCACATCAAGCTACCCAAATCTATCAAATTTCCCCAATTGAAAGTGAACCTTATATTTATGTCATAAAGTTGAAAATCTATAAAAGAAATTTGACAGATTGGGGTAGTTTGATGTGCTGGCGTCTGTACCTACATGCAATTTTCTATCTAATGAATGCTAATTAATCTTAAGTACCTGAGGAGCGTAGTACCCACTCAGGTACTTAAGATTAATAAGCATTGGTCTGTGCTTACTAAACAAAGAAAAAAAGTGTATTATTATTTTGTATAGTTCGTACACGCAGTAAGCTTAGATGTTTTGCTTACATATTGCGGATGGGATTTTCTCTCTGCGAGACTTTTTGTTAACAAGTCTTTTATGAAATTCCATTTAGAATAATATGTTATTTTTTAAATTTGCTTTTCACAGATAACGTAAAATGTTATAAGATTTTTATTTAAATAAGTGGGTAAGTATAAAATAAATCCGAGAGATTTTTCATAAAATTGCATCAACCATTATTGATTTATTTAAATAAAATTTTTATTACGTTTTACGTTATCTGTGAAAAGCAAAAACTTCAACAAAAACAAATTCGTCGCCTTCGAAGAAATGTGGGATTGATTGAAAAGTTGGTAGGATTTACATTCGCCATATTTGGCTTTAAATGACATCAGTATTATTTCTAAATAAGTCGCGATATAAGTATGTATTTACAAAAGAAAAGTAGTATATCAGTTATCTCGTTTCCATAGTGCTTAGCTTGGGATCAGATGGCCGTGTGTAAATAATGTCCCAGGATATTAAAATAAAAATAACTTTTCTGTGTCGAGGGTTCATAAGGTACCTATTAAGTATTAGAAATATCTTACCATATTTCATCATATTAAAAATACATCTACGATTAATATCAAACAGTCAAAATAGAATCCGATGCTTATATCTGTTGTACGTATTTATTAAAATAGGTTTTACCTTACTGCATCCCTTACCTCGTAGAGAAAGATCAAACAAATACCATACAAAGGGGAACATTGTGAATGAGCACTTATTATGTGCATATAAAGGGGTTGTAATAACCTCAGAATTAGTGTTTCCAGGAATTCAGGTTAAAAATCAGGATAAATGGTCAAGGAGATAAAACTACTTAGATTTTAATCAATAATTAATGTAACACTTAGACAAAAAAAAAAATATTTAGTAAGGTATTTAACGACTTGATACACGACTGTATGATATACACAGCTTAAACAGCTTCTACCACTGCATAAGCTAAAGCTAAGCAAAACATGAACCATCAAGTTAAATCGAAGAGCTCATGGTCAGTTTTTCTCATCGGTCCTTATTATACAAAGATAAATGACTTAAGCTTAAGATAAATGACCATCAAAGTAGATTAATTTTCTAATGTCACGTTATCAGATCTCAGGATGTTAGGCAACACGCTTTAAGCTATTGTCGACATCTAGAGAAGCCGAGGAGAGAATCGAAGAGAATAAATTAAATTTGTCGTCGACCTTCGAATGTTTACAATTATGTTTCTTAAAAGCTTTATAGAATAAACATGTAGCATCCGCTTTGTAGCATAATTGATTTTTAACAAAACCTAGTCTTATTGTTACTGCGAGAACAATATAATGAGTTTCATAAAAAAAAATTGTGATTACAGATCTAACAAAGTTTCAGTAAAGAAAACCTATGAAAAAGAGATGTCCCTCAAAAATCATAACATCTGGCAACATTAGTCGGAATATACTAAGCTTTGTGCCCCCTCACTATGTTATATAATTAGCTTAAGCGGTTTAACGAGGGGTTTGTTGTACAGAATTTTTTGAAATTTTCTTAATGAATGTTTAGATTGGGTATACAAATTTCATCGCGACGTATTTGAATTTAAATTTGCGTTTTGATGGGGTCTATGGTGACATGTGTCTAAATAATGGGACTTTGACTGGTTAAATATTTTATTTAGTATTCCTTTGAGAATAAGTCTTTGATGATGCTGGTATTGAGCACGTATATATTAATAGTCAGATAAAACAGATTAGTTCATTATTTGAGGGTTGTATAACAACATGAAATTAAATAGACGAGAGGTAGGGACCACATTATTTTAAATTTTAATATACTGGGCCATGGTGGAATTCGGCTATACTGAAGTAGACTGGCCAACTATGCAGGTCATATCATAATGAAAGTATGCAAACCCTATTTCGCCACTTTCATCCGTTGGGACCGATATCCAACACGGCCGGGGAGAGGTTAGACTCAGAACCGACAGTTTTACGCGCTCTTCTAGGAAAGGGTGAAAAAAACCGTCAACTTTCAAACTCCGGACTGCTATTTTGTATTATTCTTACAAGAAACCAGTATCGTTTTATGATGGGTACTCAAGACCACATTCCCTTTGGTAGAACACGCTGCCGCTGGCACATAGAATTTTTTAAAGTATGCACACACTACCCTTATCTCGCGACTTTGACTGCGTGGTAGTCGATAGAAAGTCCACTTTTTCTCCGAAACAAAAAACCCTTCGTATATTTTTTACATTGATCAATTTACTCACTTTCAACCCCTACTTTATCAATAGTTAGTAAATTGTAATATTCATACAAGTCACATGAATGTAAACACCAAGTTTTAAGTTGATCAGATTAAGAAAATAGGTTGTTCCATACCATCGTTACAACCCCTTTTTACCCTTTAGGGGTTGAATTTCCAAAAATCGTATCATAGTGCACACCCTCGTCACTTAAGAAATACTTGTGCAAAATTTCATGGTTTCAGCTATGCATTGATCGAGTCAGTTTCTAGTGAAGGTACTTCCTCATAGTACGAATAAACGCTATAAAACAGTAAATATCACTTGTATCGTAACAAATGATAGATTTAGCTAGTATCTCGATGGTGAAAACTGTGCATCGAATAGGTATTTTTTGCAATTCAATATGATACGTGCTATGAATTCTAGGAATTGTAGATACTGTAGCGAATATAAAGTTTATAATATTTTGTTTGTTTATTGTGTGTATCTGAGCTTCACGTTAATACTACGGACTCGAAATATCTATTTAGTTATCACATTTTGTAGTTGTTAAAGAAGATAAGGAATAAAATGATTCTTAATAAATATATTGTAGATGAAAATTGTAATATGTAACCATTTCTCACAAAGGCTATGTAGGTGTAATAAACAATTTAGACTTCCCCGTTTAATTTTGGCTGCATTGTTTTTCTAGCGGCAGAAGAAGAAGAAGTATTAAGGTTGTCTGAGAGAGTACAATAAAGAGTATTCTTTCTATCTATACTTTATTGCATTACATTGTCTACGGCTGGACAAAAGCCTCACCAAAAGATTTCCTCAACGGAGTGTCCATAATTTGGAGGAATACCTAAGGCAACGTGGCGACGCTTGGAAGACGGGTAGGCAATCGCAGATGTACTTAGAGAGACGCTGCTATCCGTTCTGAGGGAAATATTCCCTCGGGTCGACTTCCACGACCCCCGAAATAGGGTGGTGATATTCTTTGCCATCAGGCACACAGACCAGTATTGCTTATATACCCCTAAATTGTTCCAAATTTCCAAAATTTCTAAATTCTTTCTAGAACTTTCACTAATATTCCAGATTCATTGTAACATTTCTGTACCTTTCTTTCTTTTCATTCTAGAAATCCACACCATCTTGTTTTTTTCATTCTAGAATGATCCAATGTCAGTTTTGCATGAAGATTTTTCTATGACCTTTTCATCTGCTATCCTTTTTTGTTTGTATTAACTAGAACAATCTTGGAATGTTACGAAAGCTACCAAATACCTTTCCTGGGGATGCAACCCCTAACGAGACATGATCGAAAATATTCTTATACTACTTATAATATTGACTCGTTCAATAGTTTCAATCTTTACAGGTCATCATCTTCAAGGCAAATATTTTCAGTATAAATAACGTTACTCATATATTTTCTATGCTTAGAACTTTTATGTTATTAGTATATATTGTTATTAGTATATGTTGTCTCGTAGAATTTCCTTTGATACATAAGAGTTCTTTCGGTTGAAACCATGATATAATGTATGAGCCATGACGGGCCCGTTGGCATGCTCGGTAAATACTTGCCTTTCACCCCGCTGGTCGCGAGTTCGATGCCCATCCAGTACAGATAATTGTGTGCATGAACATATCTATTTGTCCTGAATCGGGGTGTAATTAATTAATTTATAAATGATACACCATCGACAGTTCACAATGCAACTTAACAATTTTTTCATGTTTAAATACAAGTTCTTTGCGATTTGCGTGCCTTTACAGGTGCATACAACACTATTATTACAAAACAAAAACTTAAAAAAACTATATTGCTTCCCTTAAATTTGGTCTTAAAATAAAGATAGAAACTACCACTAATATAACAAGGTAATTATTTATATCAGTTTGTATTTACACAAGAAAAGTAGTATAATTATGTAATATTTATACCAGTTATATGGTATCCATAGTACAAGCTCTGCTTAGTTTGGGATTAGATGGATATTATTATCGAAGTTATAGGCGGTGTATATATTGGCGCGATGGAGAAAAATGATGAGAGTGAATTTTTACGATGCGCGCGCACACCGACACCTAAATTTAACAGCATGAAGTTAGTTCTAGTTGAGAGTGAATTTTTACGATGCGCGCGCACACTGACACCTAAATTTAACAGCATGAAGTTAGTTCTAGGTGGTATTAAAATTGATAACTATGTTCAAGTTGTATATTCTAGTATTTTTATTTAAATAAAATCTTTTTGATTAATTTTAATATTTATCGTTAATCACTACTACATTTTAATTATTTTTTTTCCATACGCCAAAGAAGTATAACTTCTAACGCATACATAAGTACACACAGATTTTTTTATATTATTAATGTTTAGAAGATTTACGTTACAATACTGGTTTTGATCAAACATTTCTCACACAGAAATCTTATTCCTTCAACTTCGTTGGGAGTCCTTTTACCTGGCTAACCCTTTAATCCATTTTCGGTACCTTAGTCCCAAAGAACTGAGATTACGATATAACAATATATAGAATTATTGTCACTATTACTGTATCTGTCAACGAAATGTCACATTAGTACAAAACCGATTTGCTCAAAGAAAGGGCTGCTGAATTAAAATAAGATGTCCATTGGACTAAAGGGTGCCGTCCTTTCACAATTCTTGACGGGTGTTGATTTTATTTTTTGCAGATCTATTGTTGTTACTTAACGTATGGATAATGGATTAAAATTTTAAAGCGATCTTATTTTCTGTGACAGTTATTTTTACTGGTTCAATGGCTGTCACTTGTCACTGTTGATAACCCGGATATGAAACTAAAGTTTAACTAAAGGGTTGGATTACGCTCAGCTATTCCGCTGTGAATAATGTAATTGGGTAAAAATGTAATTTATCCATATATACTCTCCGTGGAGTTCCAATAAAATTTCTTAATTTTTATCTTTTTCGCTCAACTTCAGAATGTTAATTAAATCACAAAGTAAAACATATCTCAAGTACTGTTTTACAAGTAAGGAGATAAGTCTTGTTAAACCCTATTGTTATCTTTAGTTTCACATTCTGCTCACAAGACGTAATACCTAAGTAAAAATAGAGTATACCTAAAAAAATATCACGTCAAATAACATAATTTTAAACGCGAAATTTATAGCGTCAACATACGTTTACAAGTCTTTGTTAATCAATACTTACTTATTTATATTGCTATTTTAAGTAAATCTAAGTACTTATAGCAAAATAATGAAATTTTACTCACCATACATCGATATAAAAAGGTCGCCTTCCATGAAAAAATTGCAAGATAATTTTATTGTTACGCTGCTATTCAAAATGGATAGGCGCTTTTATATCCTTCCAATAAATGAACTGAACTGAATTATGGATTTGATATCTATTTGTGATCTTATTACTTATAGTAAGTATAATATATATTGAAGGAATTGAGCTATTACTTATAATAGCTCAATTCCTTCAACATAACATTTTATTGTTATTGGAATATCAAATCGAAGATTGCCTTCCGGTCATCAAGCCATCGATGAATGATTGATTTTCAATTAAATAATCATATGATGTATCCTTTTGTAATTGAAAAGATCTGTGTGAATTTTCCTATGTCCTCTTCGAGGTACGGAGGTGTAAACACCGCCAACTCCCAGACTGCGAGCTGACACTGAGAAATTTTTCACTCCCGGGATTTTAATCCAGGTTTTTCAACCTCATTACTGCGCAGCTGCGGTAGAACACGATACCGCTAGGCACGCTATACCCTACCTGTGGCGCGCCGGGCCTTTGTTATTGGCCCATCTGAAGTTGCAATTTTTTTCATTAATAAAGTAACTACAATGTCTACTTGAAATTACGTTTTAATTAAGGCGTTAATAATTTTTGCTTGGGGCCCCCGACAACATGACTTTTTTTAAATTCAAATACCTTTATGGACTGTAACGTGTTTGTGGCCCCTATAAAAAAAGGTGAGTATGACTGCGCTAAACTAACGACCCGTCATGGAGGAATGGCTGGAGAGGAGGCACGGGGCCCTCACTTATCGGCTTACGCAGGTACTCTCATGCATCGCATCATGGATGCTTCGGGAAGTACCTGCATCGGATAGGCCGAGAAGAGACGCCCGGTTGTCACCATTGTGGTGACCCGTTGACACGGTGCTTTACACATTGGTGGAATTCCCAGCTTGGGAGACACAGCGCCGTGTTCTCGGGGCTGCAATGGGTGCGGTTGACATCTCGCTTGCAACAGTGACCGAATTCATGGTTGCAAGCGCGAGTTCTTGGGATATCGTCGCCACTTTTGTGGATTGTTGTTGATGGAGATGGGGAATGGCCTTAATGGCAATATTTTTATTTAATTCAATATTCCTTTAAATAATTAGTATTCACCATCCAAATTGAGTGGACAGAAACATTGTAGGACCTCCTTATACGTGAAAAATCGTTGATACGTCGACGAATAAATGTCAAGAATGATTGCGCTAGTGACGATTTTACGATAAATAAAAAAGTATATGTATTCTATTTTCAAATTTCTTAATTTCTTTTAACTCATATCTTTTCTGAACCATAGATTTGGGCCATAAACACTAAGTACGGTTACCGGAAACGCAATTTATATGAGGAACACTTTTCCGTATAGGGATTGTTTATTCAGGGCTACGCACAAAGGACACTAACCCCCAATTTGCCAAATACGTCAAATTATTTTTGTAAGTTCTCATTTACTTCTTAACCTGTCCATTTGATACGTGTAACAACCTTTAGGTCCACTTACGGCCTATCGAGCCTTTCAATATATGGAATTCGTGAAACTTTTCCTCTCTTTTAGACAAGTTCATTTACCTCGGGTCTTCCCACGTGTGCCTATACACGTATCTTCTTACATTTTCATAAAGTAGATCAAATATCTAAATATGGTCTGATTCACTATGTAGGAAAAACATACTTCTATGGATAAGTATATAGGAAATATTAGGCTAGACGACTGGTGTAGTTCGTAGAAACTTACGTTTCTTGCCGCAGGTTGTGGGTCCGATTCCCACCCAGGACAGATATTTGAGTGCATGAACATGCCTGTTTGTCCCGAGTCTGGATTTAATTATCTACATAAGTATTCATTTTAAAAAATAAAAAGAAAATATATGTATTATATCAGTTATCTGGTTTCCATAGTACAAGCTCTGCTTAGTTTGGGATCAGATGGCCGTGTATGAATAATCTCCCAGGATATATATATATATATATATATATTATTTTTACGCAAATGAGCAAATGGACCAAATGATTGGAATTGGAGTTTATACACTGCGTAAGTGCGTACCAACATGGCGTAGTTATGATGTCCTTCCAGATGTGTCCGTCGACGGTGACACCCTTAGCGTGTGTTGGCCTGAGCTAGGGTCGCCAACTATACAACAGTCGTGAACAGTATTATACTGTTTTTTACTCAATTATACTTTTTTCTGTTGAAAAAAAATAAAGTATACAAAATACTGTTTACATTTATTTAGTCAGAGGTAGAGTTGTGATGCTCGCGAGCGAGAGATAGTCGTGCCAACTGCGCGTGTGTATCTAAGTGAGCGGGAATCGAAAGAATAGCAGAAAGAAGTCTACGTTATAGTTTGGTAATAAAGCACAAAATGGTTTGCGTATCAAATTTTCTGTTGCATTTGTTGCATTTTATAAACATTGACGTAATTTGAATTTTGAGCAAATTGTGTTATTGTACAATTGTATTGTTTTTAATTTTATTTAGTGTCTCGCGTGATTTTCCCCAAAAATTATAACTAGCTAAAACCGCCTAAAAATAGGTCCATTCGTTGGGGAGCTACGATGCCACAGTCAGAGATTTTTTTGCGTTGGGGATTAAATATCGTTCTACAATATCATTTATATCTTTCGCTCGCGTGCGACCCATCGCGACGTTAGATCCCGCTCTCACTTGGCTCTAAGAATTAAACAGTTCAGTTACTCTGTACTATCTCGCTCTCAGCGAGATATATCTTAGACCGAAAATATATATATCTCTCTCTTCTTTTCAGTGATATATTTTGCTCATGTCTAGTCAGACGGCGTTTACTAATCAGTGTAGCGCGGCCACAAAGACGTGCGAGAAGCACTAAAAATATGTATTTAAAACAATAAACAAATTGAAATACGGTACATTTTTCTAAAATACTGTTTAATATTCTTCATAGACCTGAATGTACTTTATTTCTAGTAAAAAAATTGGCAGCCCTAGCCAGAGCCCATGCATGGGCGCGAGCATGACTAGCAAAGCCAAACTTGGTTTGGAAAGTCCTGTTGTAGGAAGCACAGTAAAGTGAACGTAACATGCAAGTAGTTATCTATCTTATCGAATCCAACCAACTACCAACCTATTAGTTTACACACAAAAACCTCATTATGGCGCGTCCCAAAAAGTATAACCACTAGTTAACAGTGACGACGTAGCTTTGAAACCACTAGACATTTTAAAATAAACATATACTACTCTGTCAAGAAAGTACCGGGAAAAGATCAATAATATACAAAATGTTTGTTATTCATCCAAATTTATTTTATCACCTTCAAAATATGCTCCTTCAGAAACGATACACTTACGCCAACAAATAATCCATTCATCAAAACATTTTTTAAACGCTGCTTTCGGAATTGAGTTCCGTTCTCGCCGCGAATTCTCCTTTATGTCTTCTACCGATTGAAAACGGGTACCACGAAGTGGTAATTTCAGTTCAGGAAAAAGAAAGAAGTCAGCTGGAGCCATATCTGGTGAATATGGTGGTTGGTGGATGGTATTTGTTGAGTGTTTGGTCAAAAATTCTTTCAAAATGATGGCCTTGTGCGAAGGCGCATTATCGTGGTGCAAAATCCAAGAATTTTTTTTCCACAAATCTGGCCTTTTTGTCGAATTTGCTCTCTTAAATGCCGCATAACGCTCAAATAATATTTTTTATTTACCGTTCGACCTTCCGGTAAGAATTCAGAGTGCACAACACCGCGATAGTCAAAGTAAACAGTCAACATGACTTTGACTTCGACTTTGGCGTGGATTTTTCGGTTTCGGTTCAGTTGGAAGGCGCCACTCCGAAGCTTGTTGACTAGTTTGCATGTCAAACTCGTAAACCCACGTCTCGTCACCAGTAACAATGCGTTTCATGAATGTTGGGTCGGAATTGACTCGTTCTACCATGTCCTCAGCGACTTTCATGCGATTGAGTTTTTGGAGAAAATTCGGATCTTTTGGGACTAGCCGAGCGGCAACATGTTTCATACCCAAATGATTAGTTAAAATGGTACGAATCGACTCGTGAAATACAGAAAGTTTGGCGGCTATCTCTCTCAGAGTTGAATAAGGATTTTCAGTCACTATTTCCTTCACTTTTGCGATGTTAACTTCAGTTGCAGACGTTGATGGCCTACCAGAGCGAGGCAAATCTTTCATCACATCTCGACCGCTTTTGAACGCTTAGAACCACTCATAAGCACGAGTTTTTGATAAAGTCGATTCACCGTAAGCCTTCTGTAACATTTTCAGTGACTCCGAACACGAAATTCCATTAGCGATGCAAAATTTAAGACAAACTCTTTGTTCGATAGTTTTGTCCATTATGAAATTCGCAATACACACTATATAATAATATGATATTACTAAAACCAGCACTGTATTTAATATAAATAACAGATGCAACTCAAACTCCGCGCCAAAATGGGAAACAGTTGTGCCAATCTAATAACAACAAAAAAACAAAAAATTAAATTTGGAACCATAAACAAATCATCCATTCCCGATACTTTTTGACTGAATGTATCTATCTTACATACGCAAGCACATAATGTGACGTTAGCTGCACATATGGCTGTGGCCATATGTGGAGTGGCTACGCATTGGCGCAGTAATTACTAATATAGTAGTTATATATCAATGGTTCTAGTATACAACTATGTCAGGTTTTACGACTGAACACTGTTACTGAAAATACAGGCTCAGTCTCTAGCCTAGTTTGAAAAACAATGTCATTATGTCATAATCAGTGTCAGTAACTTTTGTAATTTATCATGTCGAAAACCAGTCAATCTTTACTTACTTATGCATTACCGACTTTGTTAAAAATAATTTTTATGCAATGTGTATCAAAGTTTATAATGCGATTCCAGATAATATAAAACAACTTCCTTTTAAAAAAATCAATTATGAACTGCGAAACTGGCTCTTAAATAAAATATTTTACTCTATTGATGAACTATTTATTATCAACAAAAATTAACTAATAAACGCTTCTGACAGAAAAATATATTTGTGACGTACAAAATATTGCGATTGACTTTTATACAATTATTAAATGTTTTGTATTATAGTAGAATAATGTAGAATTTAAAAGTGATTATTGAATGTACATGTAAACCAAGGTCACGTCATGACTATGACTAAGTGTTACGGGTATTTGTATTGTAACCATAACATCTGTATTCTTCTATCTGTTATCTTTCTGACAATAAATATTTCTATATATATATTATAGTGGTTACCCTGGTGTCAGAGTTGTTCAAACCACCTAGTACCTAGGCATCTGAGATGGCTTAACCACTGTTGCCCATTGGCTTTAACCGGGACCGACAGCTTAACGTGCCCTCTGAAGCACGAAGACGCTCAGGAATTAAACTTATTTGGTGGTCACCTATCTATGGACTGACCGCGAGCCTACTTGACTAGTAGACCGGTGAGAGCATCTGGCTATGACCGCAATCAAGTCAATCTTTGTACAGACGCTAGCACTACAGCCAGCTATCTGTGAAATTTCTTTTATAGATTTCCAACATTCTCACTTAAGTAAAAGTATAAGGTTCACTTTCAATTGGGAAAATTTGAGAGATTGGGGTAGCTTGATGTGCTGGCGTCTGTAAACATGTGAATGTATTTTTTTTCTGCGTCTAAAAAAAATATTTAAATATTAGTGTAATGATTCTGCTAACAGTGGCAGCTCACGTGTTCACGATTTTTCTGAAAAGGGTAACGACTTTTCTTTGCCACCTTCAATTTCCGCCAAATGGAAGAAGTATCTCAAACATCCTATACAAACAGCTACGTAGGTATATTACGTTTATGTAGGTTCAAGAATGCCACGGTAATTTCCGAGCAGTGTGCAATTTTTTTGGGAATGGTATGTTAACGCGAACAAATCTATGTGTTTTTTTTCTTTAAATTTTCTCTGATGTTGATCGTCATCTAATAAATATTCTGAAGAATGTTATAACAATATTCTGAGCATTATTTGTGAACAGCTTATAATGTATTAATCCAAAGTTGTATATAATAATAATAATATCCTAGGTCATTATTCACCCATGGCCATCTGGTCCCAAACTTAGCAGAGCTTGTGCTATGGAAACCAGATAACTAATATATTACTATATACTACTTTTTTTGTGAATTCATACTTATATAGATAATTACACCCAGACTCACGACAAACAGACATATTCTTGCACTAAAATATCTGTCCTGGGTAGGAATCGAACACACAACCATCGGCCCGTCAATATTATTAGGTGACTTTTCACACAGATTGTGTATAGTTCCATCCAGTCAATCAAGATAAAAATTAAAATAGACTCACTTCAGTCGAAAAGTTTGCAGATGGAGTTATCCGCGTATCCCAAGACAAACAAAAATGCGACGTAGTTACTGTGCTTCTTCTCTGTTACATTAGAGTACTTAAAATTTGAATAGCTAAGTAAAGTCTACGTCTCACTACTACCAACCATCAGTTATCTAATTTTTTAATTGCCAAGTCTCTAGAATGGTTTGGTATTGATTCACTATTCTATTAAGTAATAATGTTTAAGTTTACTGCAAATTCAATTAGATTCAGAAGTTAGTCTTTGTTTGGACAAAGACTAACTTCTGAATGTTATTATTTCTAGTGTTGGCACTAGAAATAATAACATTCGGGAAGAACATCACTTCTTATGTGTTTAATGCCCGATTATTATTACCTTTGGTTATACTAAATTTAAAGACTTGTATTATTTTGACATAGACAGGCTTTGGAATCATATATATGACGCGGTACAGCAAAACAATATAATGCACCATTATCAGATGTGATTTCGGTATTCTAGATTGTACCACCCATCCTGCTGGATTTTATAATTTTTTTCTTATCGTATGGTGCAATATGACATGAAATATCCCATATACATTTATGGTGCTACACAACTTACTGCGTAGAAACCTAGGTGAATCTCATGATGTGTTTTCGTAGCCCATAGTCTAATGACACAATTAAAGCCTCCTAGGCTAACTATAAACATGATGAAATTTTTTTATAGCAACATAGCCAAAAATCAAACCTCCTGTTTATTTTTGGCTATAAACTAAATCATCAATATAAACCATTTCTTTACACTGTTGAAAACATACGAGAATAAAACTGACTGCTAATTTTCTTCTGTTCTGTAGATCATCTTTCCAATTATGTAGTTTTCCTGGATATTGTGTAACCTTCCTGTAAATCTTCCCATCGGAATTTTGGTTCACCGACTACTTAATCAACGGCCATATCTTGGGCACCATTTTATTTTTGCCATTCGGCTCCATCACCATCCATCAACTCAACTGGTCCATTGCCACTTAAAATGTATTGTAAACTAGTGAACAGAAAACGAGTTAAAAAAGATATCATCATTCTAATCATAAAATCCAGTTCATATAAAATGTGATAATTTTACGAGGTTCTGTTATAATTAAATTTTAAAGTATTATTCGCATTGCAAACCGTATACCTCATCTAAAAACATAGGAAATCACAAATTTAATCATCCGGCTGGCTACAAAATCCAGCACCATCTATCAATCCGGGTAGGCGCTTTGCGCTATGACAGAAACGATACGCTCTGGTCAGATCAAATTAAGGATTTCCTTGATGAATTGAACCGAGGGAATTCTAAATTTGATCTGTCAGTGTGTAATTTTTAGGCATGCCTGCATTCTTTTCTATCAAGGCAAAGAAATTTATGTTTTGGAGTATATTTCTTTCGCACACATCACATTTTTAAGTAAGTAAAGACTGTTTGCCCTACTAGGTTCAAATATTTGTCTAACATTTTGGAAAAGAAAGTGGCAGTGAGCGGGGCACATAGCTCGTAGAACCGACGGCCGTTGGGGCAGAAAGGTTCACGAGTGGCGACCACGAACCGGAAGACGCAACTATGCAGGCTCCCTACAGGATGGACCGATGATCTTGTACGGGGCGCTGGAAACTGCTGGATGCGAATAGCGTAAGACCGGCAATTGTGGAGATCTTTGGAGAGGCCTTTGTCCAGCAGTGGACGTCTTTCGGCTGATATGATGATGATGTTGATTTTGAAAAAATGCACCAATTTGTCTGTTGTCAGCCCTTTACTGCAGGCTTATACCTTTAATATAGGCTGTTGATGTTCCCTGTCCTTTTGTTTATTTCAGTATTTCTTATGTATCCCTTGACTCTGCTAGTTTTCATAAGTTTACAGCCACAAGTCAACTTATGCGAAATACATTCATACCCGCTTTTTAATTTTCTGGGTTTAAAAATTGTATGCATGCCTAAATCTCACCCATAGATAGATAGATAGATAGATAGATAGATAAACTCTTTATTGTACACCTTAAGAAATAATACAAAGCGACAACATACAAATTATTATAGCATGTACAATTATAGCAGGAAATAAAACCTTAGTTATTTGAATAAAATATATTAAATTAAACACTAAATTCGTTGCGCTGTCGTGACCCTCATCCCTCATAGTTTATGTAGGATCTAAAATCCGAGCCGCAGCAGCGTGATGCATTAACCTATGTCACACAGCTTACTAGGAACACAACTACTGTGACCATCAGTTTACTCAAAAATTAAGATAATAAACTGTCCATGGGACTTCAAAGTAAGGTATTCTATTTATAAATCTATAAAAGTTACAGCCACTTAAAAAATTATATACCAATAAGGTTTTATGTGTGGTGACGGCGACAAATATCAGAATCAGAATATCATCACCCCATCTCATCCCGTGGGGGGCGTAGAAGTCGACCCGAGGGAATATCTACCTGAGGAAGGGCAGCAGCTTCCTTCTGATTACTATGACTATCTTACTGCGATCGCCAACCCGCCTGCCAAGCGTGGCGATTATGGCATACCCCCTCAAGACGATTCTTGAGGGAGGCTTGTCCAGCAGTGGACTTATTTAGCTGTAATGATGAAGGTTTTATGTCAAGTTTTCACTCCCATGCTATATTCTAACAACTAATTGTCTGTGGCAATACTGGTTAGTGTCATTATATAAGCTTATTCAGAAATGAGGCATGTGTAGCTGTTTTGGATGGCGACAGTACGAGGAAGATTACGTCTTCGAAGAAACGCCGATGGTACGAGCAAATCTATTTTACCAACCAATTAAGTAATATCAGACGATCAATTTACGTTGTTAAGTAAAACAAAATTCCCGCTATTGTTTTGGCTCATTTAATCTTGTAGAATAGGATTTTTATACCAAATTAACATACAGCTTCAATGGATATAGTAAACGTTCACAGGCTATACTAGCAGTGCTCCATTAATTCAAAAACAATACAAATTTGTAAACTGCCTTGCAGGTTGGTAGCTACAATATCATAATACATTGCAATGTACCTGTTCTTTTTTTTTTTTTTTTTTTTGCGGGGTGGAAAATCCTGCATGGATGTCCTCCGCCTCGGGGGAGGCGGAGGGGTCTGTCAGACTCCTACTGACTAAAAACCACCCCGGTGTTCCATCTCACACCTGCGCCGGGGGTCGCGGGAACGAATGATACTTCCGCAACCCCAGCTAGTGCTGGCCCATGCCTGCGGGCCTCCTCGCATTAGCGGGGGGAGTGAGGTGTTAAACTCCCCCCGCAACGTCTAAGAGGGGCGCGCGTGGAACACGTCGCGCCGCCGCCTCGGGTCCAGATGTGTAGTGGGCGCCGGACGCCCCCGAGTCCGTCGCCCCTGGACCCATTTAGGGGGGCTGGAAGAGGGCATTGTCCGCCCTCCGCAGGCCGGATGAGAGGATGTAATCTCCCTCTCCCGCCCCGCAGCTTCCCTCCGCGAGATGACTGTCTCGCAGAAGGAAACCACCGCGTCCCAGGACTCCTCGCTGCCAACCATCGAGTTCACGACGGCCGGCAGCGACAGGTCACTGCCTACTCCAGAAATGAGGGCACGGCGCTGCTCCTCCCAAGCGGCACACTCTGCCAGCGTATGCAGCGCCGTATCCTCCCGACAGTCGACGCAGTGGTGACACCGGGCGTCCGGCTCCCTGTTTATGCGACACAGGTAAAAAATGTGGAACGCTTCACGATTTTGCGTGTCATCCTTGCGCAGGGGCCATGCTAATCTTCTCTGTATCGTTCCAATTTTAGTATATGTACTGCCGAAGCAAGTACAATGTACCTGTTCTATCCCAACTTTAAGGTGAAGCTTTCGAATTTAAGCGTTACGATCAACGGAAACCTGCAAATTCAACTACCCGTCTCTTATTGCAGAATGATTTTAACGCTATACACAAATAAAGCTTTTATTTCAATGCATCACATTGAGTAGAGTTGGAGTGGATTTTTGAAATGTACTATGAAGTTTCTTCAAATATTATGCTTAGAAATAAATTGGCAAACCTTGTCGCACAGCACAGCTACATCTCTTCTTCTTAGGACTCCTTCCCATACTTCCAGCCGCTATGATGGTTCATTTTCTGTACGCGCAGTACGCCTTTGGAATTCCTTACCCCATTCCATACGTGATAGCCCGTCATTGAGTATTTTTAAGAGCAGAACTAAGAATCACTTTTATCTCTGTAACTTACCTACGTATATATAAGGTATGTAGGTTTATGTAGTTTATTAAATAGATATATATTTTTATAAGGTATCGTATGTAATTATTAGTGTGTATTTTATCAATATATTTACCCGACAAGGTACATAATTATAATAGTTTGTTGTACACTGCCTAAACCCATAATTTTGAAAATCTCTCTTTCCTGATGGTTTGCTGGAAGAAAATTCAATAATGAATTAAGCTCGCCTATGTACATGCCTTTTCTTTTTGTAACTACTAACTTATGTATTTATTTTCTGTGTACAATAAAGAATAAGAATAGAAATAAATTAGAATGGATTAGAATTAAATAAAGTTTTGTCGATGACTATGCCCTTCTTGGACAAGGCTTTGTAAGAAACCTATGCACGAATACCCCAATGATGCTAGCTGCATAAATACTAGTAAAAGCCCTGTTTATTTAGACATTTTTAGGAATATATCTCCCAATTTTACAATTAATGTCCCAAAAACTTTATAAATTACCATATAATAATCTGTCGCTGCCGTATTTGTTCTCTCAATAAACTTGAAGTATAATGGTAATATGTTTAACAGTACGTACTATATCACAATCATAATAAAAAGGAAATGGTGGCTTGGATGCATTGTTTATTAAAACAATCCATCTTTATTTTCACGGGACCGAAATTGCGCTGTTCGCGAAAATACAGCCTCTTGTATTTATTAACTACTCCACATGTGAGTGCAACGGAAATACTTTATTTAATAAAAGTAGAATGAAAATTATGATTTCGTAGTGGTAATAAATATAAAGGAACGCTAAAGATATATTTTATTATTAAATAAATATTTATATTCCGTTGAATCAGTGGACCGTTTACTTAAGGCACGATAGGACGATAAATTCGACACGATATATTTCATGAACCTTGAGTGTGGCTTAAATGTAATTTATGATGAGTTTCAAACATACTGTAGATAGAGAAGAATACCAGGAACTAATAAGAACATTATACCAAAAAAAACACTCGTTATAAAACTCCGATTTCCCACTAACTAATTTTATTCACGAATTATATGTTTTGTACAATTTAAAGAAAACCTACTAAGTTATTAGTATGTTGTTTTACAAAGTGTTTAGATGGAAAAAACAATAATATCGTGGGAAATTATTCACACATGGCAATGTGATCCCAAACTAAGCTGAGCTTGCACTATGGGAACCACCGGTCCGTAAGAGATCAGCGAGGTTAAGTAACTAGGCTCGTGGTCAGTCCATAGATGGGTGACCGCCAAAGTGGTTTAATTTCAGAGCGTCTCCGCGCTTTGGAGTCAGAGGCCTACTGGGCGGCTTGAACAACTCTGAAACTAGGGTAACCACTGCCCATACGATAAGCAAGCAAGTATGGGAACCAGATAACTGATATATTACTTTTCTTTTGTAAATACATACTTAGATGATGATCAGATTGACAATTAATTAAAAAATATCAATATTTTAAAAGTCGTGCTTGTATCACGCCTTGATTTCTTACGTTAAAGGAAGCCAAACTCTTGGATAGAAATTAAAATATCAAAAACTGAATCCTTAGTTTTTTAAGATAATTTAGAACTTATCAACGTTTTAGTTAAACAAACTTTACTAACGCCTCAAAACTTTCTAAAGTTCGTAATGAGTTCCTGCTTATGAAACTAACATAAGTAATTAAAAGTTATTCAACGATTAAACCTCTAATTACGCCAACTACTTATATAACACTTTATTACACAAAAACAAAAGATCTCTGTATAATCAACTTTCATTCCTTTCATTTTCTGTACACCACTTATTACCCCCGTCTTTCTGTTCATTTGCAGTTCGGGTCTATTCATCGTTACCTTAAGGAGATCGCTTTCAGCTGTAAAGTCACTTCTACTATTTTGTTTTGAAGACATTTACTTATTCATCTACCTCTAACAATTAGTTATCTAATTTCTGTGACAACACGTAGCAAAGATTCGCTAGCAACTCCGCAGTGCTATTACTGAATTTCAGGTAAATTTTTAGGAAAAACAAACATAAGGATAGCCATCCTAGAATGTATTTTATCGTACTTTGTAAAATATATAAGCTACTTTTAAAGTTTGACTCATACGTCCTATGGAAGGTTTTGCATCGAGCGCAAAGCCACATCAATACTGAAAAAATTATATTAGCTTGTGGTCTATAGGCATTGGACTTTTATCTACTATTATATCAATATTATTTATCTATTATATTAATTATATATTGGGCTGTGTGGTGACGGCATAGAATATCATAACCCTATCTCATCCTGTGGGGGGCGCAGAAGTCGTCCGAGGAAGTTTTCTGTGAACTGTGATTTCTATGACCATTAAACTGCGATCGCCACCCCGTCTGCCAAGCGTAGTGATTATGGCATATCCCCCCATTCTTTGGGGAGGCTTTTGTGCAGTAGTGTACGTACTTTGGCTGACAGTGTGATATCAATATTATATGAAGTAAATGTATACTTATATACACAGGCGCTAATATATGATTAGTCCAAGATATGCCGTGACAAAATACTTTATCAAAATATAGTACAGTGCGATGATGATCCGTAGATTAACAAAATGATTCCAGATAATTCTATCTACAAGCTAATACACGAAAACTTAATAGTAATGGGTAACGATCAAGCGGATTGCTCTATCAAAACCGTAAGGCGCTTTACCGCAACAGTAGGTATGCATATGAATTACTAGTTATAAACCAAATAGTATGAAATAAACTAATGACATGACGTCGATATTACGTTAAACTTGAGTATTTGTAAAACGAGATAATTTCTTTATAACAAATATTTGGTCACTCTACAGCCTGCGACTGTCCGGCAAAGTATAAAACGGGGATTTTTCCTGAAACCCACCGTAAGCAAACACTAAAATAGGTACTCAAAATTTAAATTAGAAGGTTGAACAGTCAAAATAGAAATGTAACATTTTTATTACCAGCCAGTACCTGCTAGTAGATTGGGTTTCAGCTCGTTAGTGCATAGATAAAGAGTAAGAAGCATGAGCAAAATTCGAATTACATAATCCGATAGAAATGAGCTTTTGCAGGCAAGAAACAAGACAAAAAGAGACAGAGAGGATTTTTGATCATTATTTATCTGAAATTGCTGTGGTCTCACCACAGCAATTTCAGATGAATAATAAGTAAACAGAACAAATCTCTCTGCACCACCCTAAGGTTGACTGACAGAAAATGCCTAGGGCATTAAGTCCGCCTTTGTACAATTTTATGTGCATAAAGTGATAAATAAATGAGTAATAAGAGTGGTCCAACTTATCATAAAATAAAAATAATATAAATGATGAGTAATCCGTCCCAAAAGTTCGAACCTCGGCTCACCATAATTATTAAGTTACTGAAGTACAGTGCTACGTTGAAACGCCAAGATGTGAGCCGAATGTAGATCTCACAGAGCTTTTAATCGATACAAATGCAAACGAAGGGTCATAGAAGCCCAATATATATTATCATGGCTCTCTTATGTGTGAAGACTCTGAGGTGAGTACACGCTATGGTGGTCTTACCCCACATCATTGTTAATAGATAAAAGAAAATATGCAGAGATCTGTAGTTTAACTCATCCGCACAAACATTTCAAACTAAAGAAATTATATGGAAAAAGAAAACAACTCGAGTACCTAGGCTTTACGCTTCGCTTGTGAATTATGAGGTCGAGAGAAAATGGTACACTCATATTTGTAATATATTTTAAGATATCTTTTTCATTTTAAGGGATTATTTTTGGGCAGGATAAAGTATTAATGTTAACGTGATAAAGAGAAGAGTGTCAGTGTAACGAAAAATTTGAGTTAATTTTACTACACGGTATAATGTGGGTGTTTATAAAAATATTACTGATTACATTATGTATGTAGTTAATAATCTGTTTTAAAACGTGGTTAGTAAAATTAACTATGATAAATGATGTGATCTGTTAGTAGCTACCTACTTACGGATAATTTTTTGTTTCAATAATTGATAGAAAAATATTTATTATTAATGTTATTTATTAAAAAAAACTACTACAATCAATAATAGTTGCGTTCTACCCTGCATTCAGCAGGGTTTCCAAGTTTAAAACACGTGTTTTACCTAATAATTTATTCAACAATTTATACGAGCGTTAAGCAAAATCAACGATTTAAATAAGTACAAGAAAATATATCTACAATTAAACATATGTACAAAACTAGTCAATAAAATATAACTACCTTAATTTATATTACTTATTTTAATAGGGTATTAGATAATTATGTACAGACGCCAGCACATCCAGCTACCCGAATCTGTCAAATTTCTTTTATAGATTTTCAACCTTATCACAAAAGCATAAGTTTCACTTTCAATTGGGGATATTTAACAGATTGGGGTAGCTTGATATGCTGGCTTGTGAGCGCAAAACCGGCAATTGTGGAGATCTTTGGGGGCCTTTGTGCAGCAGGGGGCGTCTTTTGGCTGATATGATGATGATTATATAATCTGCTACACCTGAAGAAATATTTGTCTTTTGTCATTCAAATGTAATTTTGAAACCGTGGAGTTGAAAAATTTAAGTAAGTGAAGACGCTAGAGTGAGTTTGGCATAGTATTTTTAATTTAAAGTAGTAAAAATAGTGACAGTTGTAATAAAAATTGACAACTGAGTAATTAAAGATAATTATTAGAATATCAAGATAATTTGACGTGTGGTGATCGCCAACCCGTCTGCCAAGCGTGGCGATTATGGCATATTTGGGGAGGCTTTTATTTATTTATTTTATTTATAAACACACCATCAGTATTTATTTTTATTTTATATATAAGCTCACCAACAGTACAATTACAGAGACTTATAAATTATAGAATTAACTTATGTTATGTGTTAGTAATCATACAGATAACAAGTATGCATAACATTGTTGAAAATGACTATAGACTTTCAGTGCAGATAAAATTCTGCTTCGGAATCATCACAACAATAAATTCACTACTATAATTTTGTCCAGCTGTGGACGTACTTTGGCTGACATGATGATGATGATGATTACAATATTCAGATAGACATAAGTGCATGGTTGGCCGTAGCTTATTTAGCAGCGTAGCTTGGTTGCAGCTTCAAAACCTAATGGTGATGTAGGTAAATGTATTATTCTCAGAACAAAAATAAAATTAATTTATGTAGGTCTTGTATTGACTCTTAGTAGTACAAAGTGACTATCGATTACAGGGTATAGTTCTAAAAGTTTACGTAAAATGGCTGTGGTTTCTGCTCAAAAATATCTCTCCCTTTATCTTTTAACTTGTCTTTTGCTTGCAAATGCTCATTTCTATACAAGTTTTCCGATTCCACGACCATCTGAATCCCTTCTTCCTTTATATCTATGCATTAACGAGCATCTACTAGCTGGTAGTGGAAACGTGACAATTATTAAAAAAAGATCTGCTACCTATCTTAATACAGGGATAGATCTCGATCTAGTTTTTGTATTATCTTCGATAAAAGAAAACATACACCACTACGGCACAGTATAAATATGGACAGTAAGGTAACTAATCCTAGTTTATGAAATAGTTACCTACGCTATATTAAAGCTGTAGGCTTGAAACTTTTAATGTTATATATATTTATGATTAAAATATGAAAGCTCACGTTTTGACGAACCAAGTTCAAACAGCCGTATACGACACAATACGCACGATGGATTTAAAAAAAAGAATGCAGAGATAAAGTAATACGTAGCCACTCGTTTTGACGCGGCACTCCCTATTGACAGCACCGCGACAATCGCTTAGTGGTCTTGTCTATGCGCATGTTTGTGTGAGTGTGCCGTTTCGACCGTTTGTAGGTAGTTTCCGTACTGTCTATTTTTATACTGAGACTACGGCATACTTAGCGTCACAAATATATATAAGGGTCTGTGTTAAGGTCATGCGGTGACCTGTTGGGTTATTCTCACGATATCGGGTAGCCGTCCTGAGTGGATATCACTTACAAGCTACTCAACTTGATTTGAACGTATCCCGTCTGAAATATTATTTTGTGTTGATTCTTATAAGAAAACCTTTTGTATTATAGCCTTATAACAATTATCATCAAAGGTCGTGCAAATCTATTGCACAACTTTTCTATTGTGTAAACTTTAATGAATTTTCCGTCGATTTTGGTACAAAAATAATTACAGAAAAAAGGTAATTTGTTATTTTTTTTTTATTTTTATTTATTTAATTTAAGAAACTATACTACATACAGTCTTAAGTACTTAAGTAAGTAGTAAGTAATTACACTGGTCAACACGACTTTTTGCCGTTTGTCCAAATATATATTTTCGGTATCCCTAATATTCATGTATTAACAGAAAAATAATAAAAATCTTCTATTACATCGAGATGTCCGAAAAAATTTTATTTTGTAAATATGACAAAACTTTGAGGGTATGTCTAAATAAGTCATCACTATTTATCATAATACCAAAACTAAAACTGCTACTCGTAAGTACACTATATACTCTCACTTTTCGATGCGACATAATTGTTGGTTCTTGTCGTTAATATTAATACAACGATTATAGAAGTTAACGGCGTACTATTTTGAGAAGTTTTTCTGCGGAGTTTATTTAATTGTGACAAGGTTTTGGAGTTATATTGCGGATATTTTAATTCAAACAAGTGTTAGATATACACCGCTTACAATATGAATCGAAAGTGCTCAAATTCACCAGACCTTTTTTGTTTTATTTGTGGAAAATTTACTTCCATTTCAAATCGAGAACGGCCTACACCGTCACTAAACAATTTTTATAATTTGTATTTTGGTTCGAACATTCCAAACACTATTATAACAAAGGATTCCAATTTCCTTTTAAAATTAAACACAGAGAAAAAAAATGCATGGCTTTCATTTGTTGACGTTGTAAAAAATTTTTTAGGAAACAAAAAATCTCCAAATTATAGGAGATGGTGTCAAAATTACTAGAGGATTATAAAGCCTTAGGATGTAATATGTCCTTAAAAATGCATTTCTTGCATTCCCATTTTAACTTTTTCCCAGAAAACTTAGGTGCGGTGAGCGACGAACACGGGGAAAGATTCCATCAGGATATCATGGCGATGGAAAAAAGATATCAAGGAAAATGGTCGCCAATAATGGTCGCAGATTTTTGTTGGACATTAAAACGAGATGTCCCAACGTGCAGTTACAAAAGACAAGCAAAAAGACCCAAAAAATCATCTGAATAATTTTTTTTAAATGATTATCGCTAAAGTAAGCCCAATTTTTGTATTTCAATAAAAAAAAATTCTACGTAATTGGCTGTTTGCAATTTTTTTTACACACACATCTTGACTACCCATTAGCTAAGGTATAAAAAAGTAGTGGCGAACAACGGCAAAAATTTTTTTTTGTTTTTGTTGACCAGTGTTATAGGTAGGTAGAAGAGCTTGATACATAACATCAACGGAAATTTAAGACAGATTTATTGAAGGAAGGCTATTATGATTACTAATGAGTTCATAACTTGACAAATGACATTATGTAATAATGCATTTCCGATCCTTATGTATGCTAATTGATGGTTATTTTCTTCGATTGCAGTATGATGGTTATAGTAACCATCTAAATGATCACCCGATCTCATACCGTGAGAGGCGTAAAAGTCAACCCGAGGGAATTTCTACCGGAGGACGGGCAACAGTTTTTTTCTGTTCTTTTTTCTATGACCATGATTATGGATGATAAAGATGAGTCTTGGGGGAGGCTTTTGTCCTGCAGTGGATTTCTGACAGCTGTTATTATGATGATATAACCATCGAAGTTTAATTCCACACCTTTAGGAATTCTAATTTATAATATTTGATTACCTTAAACCCTGTAGGTATATGATGGTGCTACAATACGATAAAGTAAAAACGGCTTTTATTCACGTAGACTTTAAAAAAGCGCTTGTTAATAGTGTTATTTTCCAAACATGTTGGCAGAAATAAAGAAATTTAAGTAATTCTAGAAAAAAAAATTAGTTCCGTAATTACGTACGGAAACCAAGAACATTGTTTATCGAGATGTGCTCCGTGCCAACGATAAGAGTAGACTCTTTAAGAAAACTTGAACAGGTGAAGTCTATAAAATAGGAATTGAAAAGTAAAAGAACTTTACGATGCACGAGACGTCTAGATAAGTAATACTATTTGATGCTCAGGAAAATGGCAGCGGACGGATGTCTCGAACCCCATATGTTTTACGGCCTTCACCTATGACAGCACTGAATTAAATCTTTTTATTGACAATTTAAGCAAACTATCAGAACACGTCGCGTAGTCCAAATCATAAGTAAGTTAATATGAAAACCCGATTTGAAAAATTGGGCTATTCAGAAACACTATTAAAACCTTACAAAAATACTATTAAAAAATTGTGTCCGTCCGTCCGAGTCATTTTAAACCGATTTTTATCATTAAAATTTCTTATATAAAATCCTATATTTAAATTGTGGAAAACGTTTGATATAAAACTTTGATAGTTTGTTATCGGTTGCTTGCATATAATAATAATAATAATGTCCTGGGACATTATTTACATACCGCTAACTGATCCCAAACTAAGCGGAGCTTGGAAACCTGATAACTGATATACTACATATACTACTTTTCTTTTGTAAATATATACTTATATGGATAATTACACCCAGACTCAGGACAAACAGACATGTTCATGCACACAAATATCGGTTTGATTCCCACCCACGACCTCCGGCGTGAAAAGCAAGAATTTGCCAACCACGCCAACAGGCCCGGCCTTGTTTATTGAACTTGGCATTATTGTTTACAAAAACAGGCTGGAATTAAAAGTTGAACTTTAGAAGTCTACGGAAACCTAACTGTGCAGCCTCACTCACCCTTAGCCGCTGTTAATTTTGAGTCAACGTTTCTGTTACGTAGTCGGTGCTCCACAGACTCTCTAGGTCAATAATTCTTAAAAAGTAGACACAATTGCTTTTGAAGAAAGTCTCTTAAACTAGACAAAGTAGCCTCCTACTCTCAATTTAACGTCAATTTACTTGTGTTTTAATTCAGTTTTATGAGTCGTAAAATACCAAATGAAACTTAAATTATGTCGCGCTACATGAACTGCAATTAGGATAAGTGAGTGGAATTGGAGCAAAACAGTATAATGGCCTTTATTTTTATTCAACAAATATTGAGTTCATTTACATATAATATTTTCTTTTAATTACAGTAGCTTTATGCCTAGTATTTGGTAAACACTGCTACGAGTAGTATTTTTGGTGAACTGGTCTCGATTTTTGGTAAATGTAGTTTTCTCAGTGTATTGACATATTATTTCTACGACTATTTATATAGGCCACGAGGCTGCATAGGACGCGTTCTCTAAATTAGGCAGGTCATCCTGCGTACCTGGTTGGCTAACTTTCTCTCTCTCCTCTTGCACTGAGTGATTCAAAGCATCTAGAAGCTATACTGCCATGGTGGTTTTAGTAAGTAACTCTTGGGTCTCTCATATACCTCGTCATGCGACTAAACTCTTTATTTTGAAACGCTTTGTTTAGCCATTTTGGGAAGCATATTTTAGTTTAAGATGATTTGCTTAATAATTGGAAGATATATTTAAAAACGAATTGGACTAACTAATTTGAGAACACAGTTAGTTGGTGGACCTGACTGGTAGATAATTCTGTATTTAAGTGTTTAAAAAACACTGACCAAAAAAGAGGTTTTGTTGCAATTTAGAACAGCCCTCAAACTATAATTTTGGATATAATGAAAAGCCTTAGATATACGAAAAATATAAAATAAAAAGCCTTGGATATAATAAAAATCAATAAATAGAAAACTACCATCGTTTATAAATAATTTTTAAAATGATTGTCAGTGATGTATGATGGCCTGCAGTTGTTGAGATTATGGATGATATCTTAAAATTTTATTGATATACCTTTATCAAATAATATACACACAGTAAATTCATTTAACTTTTAATAAATAACCTTATCTATTTATTATTATAAAACTAAAACAAGTTTTACACTTAGCCAAGGAATTAACAAAACGACTTAACCGGAATCACTACTTTTTAAAATATTTCTTGAAATACATCTTTTTCATATAATATTTATCTTTGTCTTTCACTGCCAGATTGTTTTCAAATTTCTTGGCCCAATCTTGTATAGAATGCATTGCCCTCGCTTCTACTATTGGCGTAGGCAATCGGGTCCTGCTCAAAAGCCCTTGTAGAGCTTGAAGCAAGAACGAGAGTAAGGACATTGAGACCACTATGTTGATTGGATCAAACCCTATCGAATGGTGATGATATGTCGGAGCTCCATAGTTAGCATTTCCACTGACTCCGTAGCCTGATGATGCGTAATGGGTATTGAAGTTCCGTGATTCAGCAATGACATCCGACGTATCCACAACATCATTATTCTTCAAAACTGGAGATTCAATTTGATGGCCTTCTTTGCTAATACTGTTTTTTGCATCCATCATTTTCTTGTTTCTTCTTGAGTCTTGCTTCATATTTTCAATTTTATCCAATACGGATTGTGCGTTTGTTTGAATTTTCTTGAGCAGTTTTTGAATTTTTGAACTTTGTTCTTGTATCATGTTGGTGACGAATACTTTGAAATTTTGTACTGAAGAAGTTGCAGGTGGATGTTGGTTTTGTTCTGCTTTAGCTGTTGTTATCACTAAGATTATTATGAACACCGCTAGCGAAAGTAGCGACATGGTCACAGTAACAGACGTACTTTTTGTCAAAAACATCAACTTTGCTCGTCTCGTCCAGAGAAAATGAAATAGAAGTCGCATGAAACTTTTTTATATACTTGAATATTTTAAGGTCTGCTACTTGAAGTAACAATCTGTTACAGATGCTTTATAGTTCTAATAGCTTACCTTGACATATGACCTAGCTAATCATACGGCATTTCACTATTGTAGCAATTGTAACAAAGGTTAATTTATCTCATGTCGCATGGAAAATAGAAAGTGAACTTTCGTTTTAATAAAAATCTTTGGAGATATTTCTCATATTAAATAAGTATGTACTTAAGTACTTTCTGTTACACGAGGCGAGGTTATTATTACTAGTTTTGGATGAAAGTAATAGATATGAAATGAGTTCTTATAGTTGATTTTAAAACTTGCAAGGAACCGTTATCCTGCGTGGCAATGTCAATCGTCTGTACGTCGTCGGTCATAGATT
Organism: Pseudoips prasinana; assembly: GCA_951640165.1. NCBI lineage: Eukaryota > Metazoa > Arthropoda > Insecta > Lepidoptera > Nolidae > Pseudoips > Pseudoips prasinana. The sequence goes on from OX621244.1 coordinate 16,236,756, forward strand.
TTAAAGTTGATCAATTTTTTTTCTTCATTTTATTCCTAATAGGAAACTGCTGGATGCGAATAGCAAGACCGGTAATTGTGGAGATCTTTGTCCAGCAGTGGACATCTTTCGGCTGATATGATGATGATGATTCCTAATAGGGGGTTTCTCAAATTATTAATGTCTGGTCAAGTGCTTCAAGTTTCAAAACATTTTTTTCACAATTCAAACATTTCGAAAATATAAACATATCTTGATACGCATTGAATTCCAATTATAAATACGATCAAATAATATCACTTTTTTAATATACATTTGAAATTATATTACAATTTTCAAATTGATATTAACATTATGACAAGAATATAACAGAAATATAAAGATTATAATTAGCACAGTTTTTTAAAATGATAAAATTTCTCCCGATTTCTAGGGATACCTGTAAGAAGTTTTTATATGTCCTCACACTGTGATTAGGTGAGTCATACTTAGCCACCAAGCGATGTTTTAAATATTACTATTTTTTTGAATTTATTGAAATTCCGTATGGTGCAACATTAACTTATTTCTAAGCCTTGGCTGGCTATTCGTCAATCCATCGGTCTGTTTGTCAGCGGTTTGTTTCATAAACAATCATGGTTTAAATTCACACTGAGAATGTATTTCTAACGTATTTTTGATTGATGAAAGCGATGAATATCACCACCTTATTTCATCCCAAGTGGGCACTGAAAATTGTTCAGAGGGAATATCTACCAGAAAACGGGAACAAGCTTCTCCCTGAGTACTATGAGCATCGAACTCCATAGTAAGCAAGTGTAGTGGTGTTACATCAGCGTCATTGCAGAACCTACCGACTCGCGAATTGCCAATTCCCAATGCAGGTGCTTTTTGATTCAGAAGTATCCTGTTAGTGTCCGGGTTAAGATGTTTTATGGTCGTAGAGGGATACCCCATCCAAGAAAGACTGTATTTTTATGTCATTCTGCTGTACTGAACCCTTCACCTTTTCTTTTTATATCATAGGACGATAAACGAGCAAGCGTGTCATCTGATCTGTGTAAGTGATCACCGCCGCCGATGGACACTCGCAACAGGTGTCACGGGTGCGTTGCCGGCCTTAAAAAGTGTGTTGCTGACCCTTCCCCCCACCCCAATGAGCTCTGGCGACCTTAGTCACGCGCATAAACACAACATTAAAGTTATTATTAAAGAATGTCTTCTGTTAGGCTCTACACAGACGGACCGCATTTCAACTGCAATTCAACGGCAAATTGCAGTTCAAGTGCAGTTTGAATGCAGTTGACACGACTGCAATGGAACAAACGCGCAGTCCGATTGCAATTCAATTGCAGTCGGCGTGCAGTTGCAGTTGAAATGCGGTCCGTCTGTCTAGAGCCTAAGGTGGAGGTACTTCCCCAGTCGGGCTGCTCTTTGAGCGAATGAACGCTGTGCCCTACCTCTCTTGCTATACCTACCTGCAAGTAATCCTCGTACTTGGTCGATTTTCTTTGTTCACATTTATTGCGAAAGTAAACGGTATGATAAATAACTGTTCCAAGTAACCGCATCGTTATAAAGATAAGCTTTCATTTTAATATAAAATTATATTGTTATGAATGTTTAAACTATATTTGTTCAGTAAATAATGGAACTAATTTAAATTATTTCCATGTGTATGCAATTTTCGAAACCATTGCGGAAAATTACAGCAGTTATTTAAATTATATACCTATTATATATCGGTGTATTTATTAGCATACATTATTATGTACCTAGTGTAGTTGTAGTGTTTAGAGAAACTAGATGACTGGAAAGGACATAATGGCGAAACATGGAGGAGGCCTTTACTTACAACACAACTCACAACGGATCCTCAACGTAACTTATGAATAATTTTAATTAATTAATAATAGTTATTATTTCAGAATAATTTCCGTATGTGTTAGTTACAATGATAAATTATAAGCTAGTGTTAGTAAGAATTATTCCTTGCTGCGTGAGCATCGTAGCAGAGCCCGCCGGCCCTGGGAAATGTCTACTTGGCTGCGTGCAGTCGTATCCACCTTCCTAAGATCGGAAAGTCCTACCTATCGACCTATTAATATACGCTTTAATTATATTTTTCTAATTGATCATCAATATATTTATTATTTTCTCAATATTTGACGATTAATTAATATAGGTAATAAGTGATGATGATATAAAGAAAGGATCAAATACTTTTATTCATAACTAGCTGTGCCCCGCTGTTTTACCCGCGTTAAATTTTATATAATATCGTAGTTCCTCCCCCGTAGGTGATAGCGTGATAATATGTAGCCTATATGTTGACCCGACGTCTTAATAATATTCATGCAAAATTTGAAGTAAATCCATGCAGTACTTTTCGAGTTTAGCCCGGACATACATACAGACAAACAGACATACAGACAAAAATTCTAAAAACTATATTTTTGGCTTCGATTTCGATTGTAGATCACGCCCCAAGTATCCTTTTAAAAAAATATTCAATGTACAGTTTTGACTTTCCTACGATTTTATTATATGTAAAGATATACAACTAATTCTAATTAAGGTTGGTGCTTAGAAGGAAACATAACTTTGCACCATAAATGGGTGCCAACTTCAGCATTAGCTACAACGAGAATTGATGTAACGCTGTTGGCCCCTGTTATTGACACCATACATATTATTTCTATATACAGGTATATGCATAGGAACATAAATAAAAGAAATAACGGTACAAATTTTTTACGGTCCAGTCCCGCTCTAGGGACTCTGATCCCTGTGTCGTGGGGTACTTTACAAACATATAATAGATGGACACAAATTACATCCAGACTCCGTACAACTATTTATGGGTCACACAAATAGTTGTCCATAGTTGCCATAGTTGCCAGTGTTGGCATAATTTGCTTTTTCATTGTAATTTTTGCACGTGTGGTGCAACGCCTAAGCCTCGCCGCGTCGTATACCGGGTTCAATTCCCGCGCCGGACAACTATTTGTGTGACCCATAAATAGTTGTCCGGCGCGGGAATTGAACCCGGTATACGACGCGGCGAGGCTTAGGTGTTGCACCACACGTGCAAAAATTACAATGAAAAAGCAAATTATGCCAATTATAAATATATGTATATATAACATACAAAATATAAACGACATAAAAATTAAATTAAAATAATTATATAAGTAATAAAATAAGCTTATTATTATAGAAATACTGAAATAAGTTTACTTGGTATTGCATGGAATCGAGGGTAGGTATTATAAATTCCTTTCTGAACAAGTATGACAAGTTATAATTTCTACTCTTATTTTTTTTTAATAATTATAATATCCTGGGACGTTATTCGCACACGGCCATCTGATCCGAAACTAAGCAGAACTTGTACTATGGAAACCAGATCACTGATATATTACATATACTACTTTTCTTTTGTAAATTCATACGTATGTAGATAATTACACCCAGACTCGAAACAAACAGACATGTTCATGTACACAAATTCTGTCCTGGGTGGGAATCGAACACACGACCTGACGTGAAATCAAGCATTTACCAACCACGCCAACTGGCTCAACATCTACCATACCGACGCTCCATCTGCGAAATAAAACCTTAACAACTGAGAAGGGTGCAGTTTAATCTAAAGTAAAATATCTCACAGCGCAATCTACCTGTTCAACTTCAAAACTCAATACCAAGTTTGTTGCTCAACGCGCTGACTCGTAATGAACTCACTACTTACGAAGTTCTACCGCTTAACCGTCGAGCGCTAGTAATAATGCGCGCACGCACTGTGTTATGCCATCTAGAGGTGAGCGTAAGAACTAAGTGCAGTTAGAACTTCCCTCAAGAATGCTCATACTTATCCTAGATTGCAGCGCATGAGTATAATCACAATAGTTTGAATTAATAATAAAAAATATGTGGGATTGTCATGACTACAAATTTAAGAACATTGCATTATGTATTTTATTTTTGAAAAGAAATAGCCTTATTAGGTTACTAGCTGTGCCCCGCGGTTTTACCCGCGTTACACTTTATAAATTATCACAGCTCCTCTCACGTAGGTGATAGCGTGATAATATATAGCCTATATGTTGACCCAACCTCTTAGTAATATTCGTGCAAAATTTGAAGTAAATTCATGCAGTACTTTTTGAGTTTAGCCCGGACATACATACAGACAAACCGACAAAAATTCTAAAAACTAGATTTTTGGATTCGATATAGATTATAGATCACGCCCTAATTATCCTTTAAAAAAAACTTCAATGTACAGTTTTGACTTATCTACGATTTTATTATATGTATCGATAATTATTTAAATAAGTTAAGAACAAACATACACAAAATTAAATCTTTTCTAAGGAGAAAGGATTTAATTCTTTGTATGTTTGTTTAGATAGATACACTTTTATCGATACTTATATGTGTATAAGTTGCTCATAGTAACAATCGAAATAACTAATTCTTCGGACTAAATAATTCTTCCATTTTGGAGACTAGGTATTTCAATTTACTTTTAAGAGAACTTTTCAAGGAATTAATGTCAATTTAATATAGAAACGTAGTTAAACATTTTAATCAGGCTTTTATAAAATTGCTATTAAAATACACTTTTATATTCGTTTCCCGTTGGACTGCCACACCCAGGATTCCGTACGTGTAAAAAGTAAGTTCTTGCGGGTACCTAATCTCTAACTCTGAATATCGTACCGTATAACTTGATTTGTTTGTGTAGAACTTTAAGATTAAGATTTAAAAAACTATGCTAGGTTAGAGGCACCGTCCTATTTTTGTTTTAATATTTACTTAAATGTCTAGCAATCAAGACACTTTATATTAGAATTTTATAACCAGCGACATTTGTTTTAGTATGAGTAAAAAGATCTTATTTTTGATTGTGTAAATAAAGCTCTGGCATAGGATCCCACTCGAACTAATACTTGTATTTTGATATGAGACACTATTTTCACCCTCGATATGATCGTACCTAAACATTAATTCTCAAAGTTTATTCAAAGCTTACTTTCGTAGTTGTATGTGTTTTATTTTAACTTGCTTTTATAAGCAGTACTTGTGCAATGCACCCAAATCTTAGAAGTTGATTTAAAGCTACTTCCTACCATTGTATACATATATTTACAAGCAAATTTCATCCGGCGGACAATGTAATAAGTTTGGTCAGTCATGTTTCCAGACAAAAAGGCCGATGGATAACATCTACCTACATCTCATCAGTGCTGCAGTGTGGAGCGTATTCTATGCAGAGCGCCTCCCCCGAATCGGTAGTTCGAGACTACTCGTATAATGTCCTAAAATATCCTGGAACATTATTCATACACGGCCATCTGATCCCAAACTAAGCAGAGCTCATACTATGGAAATCAGATAACTGATATATTACGTATAGGTACTACTTTCTTTTTGTAAATACATACTTATATAAAAGAATTAAATGAATGAATTCTCCATTTCAGTTAACAATTACTCTTTGCATTGCAAATAATGCTATAAAACTAAAATTTAATTATAATAAGTTACCATAAATTGATATGGTTGATATGGTCTGAAGATCCAACCAAGAGACAGCGAATGGCATTGCTCTAGCCGCTTGTTACCAGTATTTTATAAGGGACAGTAAACTAGGTAAAACAGAGCTCGTTCTATTCTTAATATAGGTAAAGGTTATATAAAATTAACGAGTTCAATATGACGACCAATTATCGCTCACTATATACACGCAACTTATCTTACTTGTTACTAGAGTAGGTAAAATAGATAGGGGTCAGCAGAATTGTTAAAGTTCGGTTCATGTTTTCCGTAATATCTGGATTCCCTAGAATGTGAGGTCATAAGATTACTCTTAATGACTCTTATTCAGTACAGTTACAAACTAAACAGTCGTAAGTAATCAGGTTGTAAGCTAAGTTTCCAAACAAAAATAAATTTTTTATTGTTTCGGTACAGATCTCTGAAAACTTGTAGAAATAATCTGATACAATTAAAACAAAACGAGGCTCTGTAACCTGCAACCGCATTACGCTACAAGCAGATAGATACAAAGTAATAAAGCAAGCGGTAGCCGACTCAAAGCAAGTAATTATTCATCACCCGAACAAATCTTAAGCAAACAATACAGTGCTGATGCATAATTACAGAAAGATAAAGGGCCGTTGTAGGTACAAAATGGTAAGTGGGAACTCAAAATAAATGGCCGTGGACTACGATATTAATTTCTCGTTTGTCGGAGTTGCTACGCGGCTATTTTTTTAAAAGGCACCGTAGGGTTAATTGTAACGAAGCGTTATTTGGACAGTGAAATATTTGGAGTCTCTTTACCCGAGAAAAGAATTAGGATTAGTTGATGGTGTTAATGAATAAGCAATATTATTTGCGAACATGAATTATGCATAAGTATTTTAACCAATATTGGTTGGAACGTTTCTGTATAATTCATTCATACGAAGAACATTACTTCAGTGAACTTTACGATCAATATATCTATAATATACCAAATAATTATGCCCTGATATGAAATATCACTACGCTAAAGTAGAAAATCAATAAATGACAGTAACTGCTATTCCCTCACAGTCACCCTAACGCGACGTTCTGCGTGAGCGATCTAGACGCGAATGCGAAGCGGCGCGGCGCGGCGCGAAAACAACAAACAGTCGAAACCTATTGAAGTGTCCTACGTGACAAAACGCGGTGCAGAGCGGCGCGAAATGAAGCGAACGCGATCAGTTGGCTTGATATTTTCGCGCAAACATGATGCGGTGCCGTCGTGTATTGCGGCGTCGCGTCGTTGGCGGCTGCGCGAAACAATTCGCGTGCACGTAGGATACCGCCACCGTGGCGTACCGCAACGCATTGAATTCGTGTGTCACCGCTTCATAATCGCGTTCTCCTTGAACCTCCTACGTAGGCGCCAACTAATCGCGTTCGCTTCATGTCGCGCCGCTATGCACCGCACCGCACGCGCGTTTGGTCACGTAGGACACTTCAACAGGTTTCGACTGTTTAATGTTTTCGCGCCGCGCCGCGCCGCTTCGCGTTCGCGTCTAGATCGCTCACGCAGAACGTCGCGTTATAGTCTAATGGAATGGGTGAACACCGGTGGTTTTACGTAGTCGCCCAGGCACGGAGTTTTGATACCGCCAGGGATAAAACCTGGAAATCGCATCCATATAGTTTGTGATTGAACATACTATTACTAGACCAATGACGCTGCTAGTTATTTTATGATATAATGATTATAGGTGGCTGGATGTGCTGACTTCTGTACCTTCACCTTACAGAAGACATTCTTTAATAATAACATTAATAATTAATGTTATATTTCTGAGTGTGAGTAAGGCCACATCTCATAGTGGTGGAGGTGGGGAGAATGAGCAACAATTGTTTGCGGATACTTTTCAAGGCCGGCAACGCATCCGCGACTCCTTGGTGTTGAGTGTCCATGGGCGGCGGTGATCACTTATCATCAGGACCCAGTTGCTCGTTTGTCGCCCTCTTATATATATACATTATAATGCTGATCTATTATAATATTAATTATTCCCATTAAAATGTTCTATAACTAGCGTAAAGTGTTCTGCCATTTAAATTGATATGGCGCGGTGTTACTGTGGGCTACGTTATGTCTTATCTATTGACGTATACCTACAATTCATTATATTTATCAATATCGAAGCGATAATTGGAAGGCAATTTACAAACTATTTAGTAGAAACACTTTGACTGCCGTTATCTCATCGATATCCTTGATGACTAGGGAAACCTGTTTAATTATTTTAATAGGTCCTTTCGTGAATTGAGATATTTTATCAGGCGTAAAGGTGCAGGTAATGCCTTATCTGGGTTGTTAGAATACATTATAACTAATTTTGGTTTTCTATAAACTACTGGCTCCTATATTCATGGTCGCAGTTGCCAGTGTGTTGCCAGTGATGACTTACGGAACAGAGACGTGGTCGCTCACTATGGGCCTTATCGGGCGGCTCAAGGTCACCCAAGGAGCAATGGAAAGGGCTATGCTTGGAGTTTCCCTACGAGATCGAATCAGAAATGTAGAGAGCAGGCAAACCAAAGTAACCGACATAGCCGTAAGAATTGCCAAGCTGAAGTGGCAGTGGGCAGGGCATGTAGCTCGAAATGCCGACGGTCACTGGGGCAGAAAGGTTCTCGAGTGGCGACCACGAACCGGAAGACGCAGCGTGGGCAGGCCCCCTACAAGATGGACCGATGATCTTGTGCGGGTCGCTGGAAATCACTGGATGCGGATAGCGCAAGACCGGTAATTGTGGAGATCTTTGGGGGAGGCCTTTGTCCAGCAGTGGACGTCTTCCGGCTGATATGATGTTGATGATGATGACTGGCTCCAACTGAAAAATGACGGGACTAAGTAAAACCTTTTGATGCCAGACTTAGATGTGAAAGCGCTAGCTGGCCAAGAATATTATTAGATCCCACAATCAAGAGTGCTGGGCTTTTGTGACTTATGAAACATTTATTTAATTTTCTCAACCAGCGAAAATAAAGACGTTCCAGGCAGCGTTTTAATTCGTTAACTGCTACCAATTCCGATCTTGAGAGCCTATTTAGTAAAGGAATATCTGAAGAAGAAGTATAACGTCAAACTTAATACTGTGCCGAACCTATCCGTACCAGTTTCATCAAATTATAAGATTAATAGAATGCAGCGTGCCAGTTACACTCTCTATTCCCTATTATTTGCGTGTACTAATATAACCCACGTAAATGGACCAAGACGACCAGATTATTTCATCCTTGTGCCAGATTTTACCATCAACATTTTTCCTCAGGCATCCCAATTTTATACATCACAATTTCCGTTGAATATTTAATTTTCAATTACTTTGTCGCTACTCCACTAACTTGTTCCAAAATTCCCTGTCAGCTAACAATGTGAAAAAATGCTAAGTATAAAAATACTTCATTAAAGTAACTTTTATCTACCGTGTTAATCAATGGGCGTGGGCTAGTAAAATCTGATAGTTATATTGAAGAGTTATAATGTAAAACACACTCTATAGAAAAATGTACTTAGAGTATTATAATATTATAGTTTATTTTTCAGTGGCAGTTATCATGCTAAACGCATCAATTGTTAAACAAAACAGCAGTCTAAGCAAACTGGGGTTTTATAATAACGACAGTAGATTTATTAGAACATCCTAACGCAATTAATACGATATTAAGTTGTTAGAACAGAGAATAATGTTGGAATTGAAATGAGTACTAAGTCATTGTGCAAAGTTACACTGGCGAAGCCGCGGGCGCATCTTTATTAGGTTATCTTTCATCAGCTTTATAGTTTTGATAATTATAAAACGTATCGTACATCTCTGGTCGCTGTTTAATAAAAGATGGAATAGACAGGTGATCTTATATTCATTGCCGCTTTTCTCAAAACGAACCCCAGGCGTGTTTAATAAAAGTAGCAATGAATATAAATAAAAATAATAATGGCTGGTGACCATTCGACAGTTACCGCTCATTATCATTTTTATTTATAACCTCAGTAGAAAACAGGTGATTAGGTTTCCTGATTCCATTTTATACTTCCTTGTATGTAATTTATCATTTGAACTCATCTTCAAGTTCGTATCGAGGAAATCTCAATCATCTTCAATCCTCAATCGCACAATTTTTTATTAAAGTAAAGTCTAGCGCATTACATAAAAGATACAGACGATTTCGTAACCCCTTTCCATAGAAGTTTTGTTCCATAAGGTAGAGGTATTTCCTCGGCTGCTTCTTTCAAGCGGAAGAATGGTACGATATTTTTAACACAACGGGTATTGTCAGCCTTGGCGTTCTGTTTACATTTTAGCAAATAAAACTACAAACTAAGTCCGCGCCGGAGGGTACGATCCTCGAGAGGGTCATTACGTTTTAGTGATATTGTGTGACGCGGGCCTCTCGTCCAATTGAGGATCCTATCCTAGGAACTTTTGTCACGGAGGACGGTGGGGGTCGCGGAGTGTTCGACGTCGTACTCTCAGCCGGGAGTTCAATCTGTCAGTTATGTTCAGTGTCACAAAAGGCTATTAAAAAAAGCCTTAGCGTTCCTGGGACGATAGTGCTTACGGAAGAGGAAGATTGAGGTATATTTCACTACCACGACCATTTAGCGTTTAGACGCTTGCTTCATTTAAATCATGATGATAGACAATTGAAAATCGGCGTGTATGTAGGGAACATACCATGGGGTGCGCCGATATGCTGTACATCTTTAGCCATTTTCAGGTGTACTAATAGTTCTAAATTATACTTGAAATAAATAACCAAGATTATTATTCCTATAATAGACCATGGCCCCTGAACAGACAAAACAAATTGTTTATTGATTCTCCGAACATTTATATTTAACAAAGAACCAAGAACCATATCCCTAATCTACGACCAATAAAACTTTGATGTTCTTTAGGGAAAATTTATATAAAAATTTATACTGAATCCAGTTCATTTCAAGGCAATTTTAATATCAAACCGCCTTTAACGACTTTAAAAGTGGTTATAAAACCGTTAAATCTATGGTAATATCTTTTATCGACTCTAATCGGTAGTCCTAATTTCGCTATGCACAAGAAAATATCTTCATATCTATATATTGACAGGCCTGTTGGCGTGGTTGGCAATTGCTTGCTTTTCACGCCGGAGGTCGTGGGTTTAGATTTGGATATTTGTGTGCATGAACATGTCTGTTTGTCCTAAGTCTGTGTGTAATATAAATATGAACTTAAAAAATAAAGTATTATATGTAGTATATCAGTTATCTGGTTATCATAGTACAAGCTCTGCTTAGTTTGGGATCAGATGGTCGTTGTAAATAATGTCCTAGGATTTTATTATTATTTTAATTAAAAAAAACCGAAACTTCCTTCAAGCCGAGGAAAATGATTAACTAGTACAGTAATTAATATTAATTCTAACAGTCTCATAAATATTAACGTAATATCCGACAAAGTTTGTGGGACTTTATTTTTTAGTTACATCTAGGAGAGATAAGATCGCGTAAGTGATCTCATATTCAATTTGCCCGGAGCGCGGTGTTGAAAAATAATTAAAAATGCAATTAAAATTCACCATAAATCCGTCAGCCGCCCCGCCTAGCGTGTAAACACACTCAAATTAAAACCCAACTATAAATAAATGCGTCGTTGTTATGTTGTTTTAGTGTAATCGTATATCGACGCTCCTGGATTTTAATAGTTTTGTTACCGCGACACCCAATCACACCGTCTTCAATGTCTAATTGAATCTCGATGCCGCTATCACAAATTGTTATATCGGCACCGATATAATAATTGCTTATAGCTAGATGATCTCACCGGTCCGTAAGTGATCGGCGAGCAACTAGGGTCTCGGTCAGTCCATAGATGGGTGACCGCCAAAGTAGTTAAATTTCCGAGTGTCTCCGTGCTTCGGAGGGCACGTTAGACTGTCGGTCCCGGTTTTAGTCTTTAGACAACCATCTTGATAAGTAAAAAATCGATAAGTTTCAACACCTGGTCTAATTTTATCAATTTCATGTCTACTTGCCAATTGCCATCTGTCATATAAGAGCATACAATGGTGTGCCCAAACAGACTGGTTGCACTCTCAGAACCTATTGGGACGAGTAAGACGTGTTTGCAAAAGTCAAGGTCTGACGAAGGATAAGCATAAACATGGCCTGTTTTTTTTAAGGAAAATTTTCTAGCTCGAAAGACCAGAAGAGTACCAATAACACTTTTTAGCATTGCACACCTTATTGAATAGGTACGGTTAGGTATTTTTATCGGAGAGTCAACTCATAAACTGTCAACAGATGACCAAATGAAATTACGTGTAGGTAGCTAAATGACACTCAGATTTCAGGATATCGTTCTGATGCAAGTAATATGCTTATTTATATACTCACCCTGCATGTTGTATTTTATACTGGCGGGCGGATGGTGCAAATAGCATCACAACATTATGAAGACTGATATTTAGCGCAATTTATTATTCTCAGAATATCAGCGCAGTCGCAATATTTCGACGGCCAATGCTGAGATAGATGCCTTTTCACCTAGAATGGACTGTTTATATGATCAGATTTACATTATGTATTATTATGTCATTCCTGGTAATTAATTAATGATTTTTTCTTTCTTTCTATCAATTAACACAACATATTGAATCAAACATATTAATTTTGTACTTTGATTGTCACTCATGCATTACCGCAGAATCAATCTTGATTTCATTACCTAAATTGACTTTTTAGCGTCACCTGTAGTGCCTTCGGAATCAAGGTTGGACAACATTGACTGAAGCATATTTACGTAAATTTTAGAAGTTCTAGCATTGAAATATGACAATTTTTGCACGTAGCTGAAACTATTCGTAGACATTACTTAAACCTATAACCAAAGTCAGACCAGTAGTTGACATAGATAAAGACAAAAAGATAAATACATTTTATTGCACAGCGTAATTTACAAAAATAAATATAGTGAGTGATAAACCTCTTATTGTTTTTTGAATTTTATTTAAAACCAGCAGTGTTCAATATATTAGCTGCAATATAATAAACTGGTATATTAGCACAGGCAGTTAATGATTGAAAGGACTATTATTGTTTTTAAGGCCAGATCAGAAGTACCCTTTTTTTTTTATAAGGCAGGGCGAATTCCTTCGCATGCCACCCGCAAAAAGTGTCTACGGGTGGGTATGTCGGACTTGCACCGACTAAACCTACGTGCCGTGGACTTCTCTTGGCGCTTGATGGGGGAGTCCCGGGAACGCGGGTCTGCTGCTCCGGTACCCCCCTAGATCAGAAGTACCCTAAACCGGCGAGCATGTATGAAGAATATAATGACAGTAAACTAGGCAAAAGAGGTGTGCGTAGATCGTGACAAATGGAAATCCGTTTTTATTTGAGACAGTAATTCAAATTTAAAATCAATCTTTAAAATGAATTACGATCCCAAGATTCGAGATCAGTGCTGGAAGTTCTCCGGTAAGATCAAACTGAAACCTAAACAAATGGTCAAGTGAAAGTAAGTTTAAGTTAACTTCGAGCACTTTTGTTTCAATAGTTTCCTAGCTACCATTTTCCGATACACCAATATTCTTTAAAGCAATATCTGTGACGACTTTGGTTTACCGATAGTTTTTGAAGATGAATCTAATTGTGAAGAAGTAAAGGCCGCTTTCATCATCATCATCATCATCATATCAGCCGAAAGACGTCCACTGCTGGACAAAGGCCTCCCCAAAGATCTCCACAATTGCCGGTCTTGCGCTATTCGCATCCAGCTGTTTCCAGCGACCCGCACAAGATCATCGGTCCATCTTGTAGGGGGCCTGCCCACGCTGCGTCTTCCGGTTCGTGGTCGCCACTCAAGAACCTTTCTGTCTCTTTAAACTGTCGAAAATAACTGATAACCAAATCTGGCAACTTGAGGAAACGGACAAGTTCTTGTCGTTGGACTACTGAAATAAAATTCTAAGTTAGTTCAGCTGAAGAAGAAGAAATAGGGGAATACCAATCCTAATTTTTGTTTTGTTTTGTTATACATACGTGATACTCCTAATATCTGGGATAATATTATGAACCCCCTTTTTGAAAGTGAGATAACAGAGAAAGCCTTTTCATACCCTGTTCGTTTTATTCGGTTATAATAATAACTTGGTAACGCCTCACGAGGAAATTCTGTTAATACTGTCAGAACATTTGAAATCATTGTCACAATATGCATCAAAAGAATACGAATAAGGAAAAGGAGACAAAATTTATAATACCAGGTAGATAATAATAGCTATCTGCTTTTATAATTTTTTTTCAACCCTCTTTCCCAGTTCCTATCTTTTTGTTATTATTAGCGTTTTTTTTATTGTCTTTTATCAAAAATACCTAAAACGGCCGTTCCGTAAAGTATTTTTCAGTGCGCAAGACTCATTTGCACATGTCTATAAATTTACGGACACATTTCTAATACTTCAAATATCAATAAATAGTTCTCTGACATCTTTTACATCATATAATAAAATGCATTTCCGTTGAGTGATTCACGTTAATTCCTATAAAAGTGCCAAAGGCATAGCGTACCTAAGTACATCTTGCATCGCTCTACGTAATGAACACATAAATGATAGTTCCGTGAAACGTTCGGTGTTACAGCACTCACCTTGCGAAAGGATTATAGAGGCTTATAAAATATCGCAGCAGCAATCAAAATTTTCTCTCACAGAAGACATCTATCCTTTTCTAAGGTACGTGTAAGAAAGAGATAAGTATCCGTACTAGGAACAGAATCAAACAGGTGCAACCTGCTCCTTTATAGAGGCAGGTGTATTTGTTTAAAGTATCAAATCGTCCAATTAATAGGTGTATAAAAGATAAAAGGACCTTTTGTATCGATCCGGATAATTTGGGAGTGTATTGTATAACTTTTTGTTATACAATTTAACCAATCAATGGGCTATTAAAGTGGACTGTGGATCGGAATGAAAACAAAAACTTTTCAAAACATTTTATTGTTACAAAATTATTCAAATCTTACAAAATAAGACACGGAATCTAATTTATTTTTATTGCTGTCGAAAGGTGAAGATTAAATTAGATAAAAGTGCTCCTTGCTGAATTTCGGCTATTGTGGCCAACCTTACTACGCATAAAATATTCTGTGCATGGGGATATAATACCGACAACTGACATACTTTATAAAAATTCCAGTAATACTTTTTGTCCCGATCCGGGATTTGAACCCAGGTCCTCATTATTGCTGTTGAAAATGCTCACGCTAGACTAACGAAGCATTATAAAATAATCTTATATTTTTATTTTCACAATAGAAATAGTTTATTTTTTTGTAATATATTTTTGGCTTTGCCTTGTTAACAATGAACAATTTTTTTTATTATTAATCATGGGGTACTTTCTAAACATATTATTTGCAGGCACAAGGCACCGGGACTCGGAATAATTATTAACGGGTTGCACAAAATATCCTCTAGTTAGGATTCCGTAGCAAGAAGACATTTACGACTGCGCCACGAATCCAGTCACATCATTACACAAACAAGTCGAAATAATTAGATATTCATAACTCCACAGATATTATACTAATATAATATTAATAATCATAAGCAAATTTTCTAACTACAATTTAATAACATTTGAATTAAAACCAAATACATTTTCCGATTTGAAATGATATGGCTAATAATCGCTAATTTAAATAGTTATACGCTTTTATCTAATCAGTGCAATGTCTTAGAAACTAATTTTAAATAATGTAGCACAGTTATTTGTCAGTCTCTAGATTTGATAAGTCTCTTTAGGGAGTTGTTCAGTGGTGTTTTTATATCTTGGTCATCTCACATTGCATTTCATATTTCATCAAAGTTATTTTCTATGGGTTATTTGTGTCGTCAATACCAAATAAAATTATACTAAGCCTACTAATACAACATTAGTTTTTTTTAAGTATTCAAACATTTAAAACCACTACCCTACTTACTATTATCAATCCCAATATTACAACTAAAATTCCCATATTCGATAGATAATACAAAAAAAACAAACTAGTTGAAATAAAGTGCTTTGACTTTGAACATGTGATTTTGAATGGTCATAGGAAATATGGACGTGAACTAATCATTATAAGCAGTCGCATTGAAAAAGCCATGTAGTTTTAATTGATGCCAAAATAAAAAATAAATTGGAAACACTCAATAATTATATGTTCATAGACATAAGCAATAATATCCTTTTTGGATTCTAAGCATACTACACAAAAATACATTATTAGTTCCGTAACTAAAACTAAAATTCATAAAGGTCAAAAGGTGTATTTCGTTGTATTTCTTTAATAATTATTCTAAGCCTAATTCTTAACTAACTACTTAATATTATATAGTTCTTTAGTAAGTCTGCAAACGTCAATTAATTTTTTTGTGAATATTAAAGAAGAATCTAGTTTCTATATTGGAATATATAATCACTAGTACCATGGAAAAATACTAGGCTAAATATAATACTAAGACCTTGAAAGGATAATTTTGAATTTCGTCTAAAAGCAAGTTTTGAAATTATCTAATCAACCAAAGGGTGGCTAGATTTTATTTAGATATTACTATATATAAGATCAAAACAATTTATTTTAGAATTTGATACCCGAAAATACATTATGTACGAAAATATTCCATCATAAAATGTTCACAGACATAAGACGTTTTGGAGTCAAATCATACAACAATCACACAAAATGGAAAAATATTACTTAACTAAGAGTACAAATAATTATTTAGTTGCAATTTATAGACGTATTTCCATACAAACGTTAGAGACTGTATAGATCTGAATTTGTAGTATATATTGTTTGTATTACAATTATAGTTCCGAAACCAAAGAAATTATAGTTCCGAAGAAAGCAGGCTTCAAAATGCAAAAGAAAATCTGAAACGTTCATAAGTACAAGTTAGAATCTATAGCAATAAACAAACGAATTCTTCGTTTTTAACAGTTATCCGTCTAAATATTGTTCTCCTAAGATGCCTGATTGGCCGCCGCTGTAGCTGCAGCGACGCTGGCATTTGTAATCGGTGGTTGAGGCATCAGAAGATCGGCGAGACGACCTGCTTCGCGAAGACCAGAGAGAAATGCGCCGTGGACTGTAGCGGGATAGTTCCTCATGGTGTGTTCACCTGGACGAGTAAATTAGGGTTTAGCTTGTCAGTATGGAAGTCGAAGGAAGGAACAATATGAGAAGATGTCGATGGTAAGTACACATTTTATTCATGCATGATGGCCGGAGAAAACAAGTTTAGATGGAACTCACAAATTCAAGATATATCCGGCTTAAACTTTTAATTGTATTACTCGTTGTATTTTAGCATGCGGTAAGGAACCTTTGTAACGATATGATCACCACGATCATGTAAAATCACCACGCTTTATTTCATACAAAAAATATATTTCATAAGCAAAAAAAATTGTACGTTCGGTATGTAAACTAATGAAATTTTACTAAAGACTTACCAGCAAAGAACAGCCTATTTTCTCCCGGAGATGGACCTGGTACTGGAGCAGCCAGCAGATCATAGTCGGTACCAGATGACCCAACCGCTACGAAGCTGTACGAACCACGAGCGAACGGATCAGCTCGCCACCTACAGACAATTTTAATAAAAAAATATGCAATAGAAGAAATATGTAACGTATTTATACTATATTTTGTTGGTTATCTCAAGTGTCACGTCGTATTAATTGAGCTGAGCGTAAACGAAGCTCTTTCTTAGGCGACTCATGTAGTTAGTTCCTGATCGTACTCCTACTGAACGGCTATATCGACTTTGACACAGTTATAGTGACCATTCTCGTGAGTGCATATATCTGAATTCATAAAAATCGGATACACCACGGAGGATCACCGAAAAAAGCAAATGTATTATTGAAATTAACGTAAATGTATGGTCACTCAACGCTCAACTACATTCAGCTCAATATTTGCGAGCTACAGAATGCTTTGCGGACCTGGTTATATTTTTTGCAATGACATTTAGTTTTTAATTCTTACTTCATACTTAAGAATTAAGGATCGTCTCAACTGGGCCGTGTTGAAACCGGTAGTAGATGAACCTGCTGAGTTTGTTTCGCTGGGTCTTCTCAGTTGGGGCGCATTGGATCCGGTGGTAGCATTAAAGCGCGACCATCGTTTTAAACACAAGGTCCGTTATAATAATAATACTGAATTCATACCTTAATATAGACAGAACCATTCAGACAATATGTAGTAAAATATAAATTTCAATACGTAATATTAAAATCTTCAACTAAACATAATCTCCTTGACAATAACTTAATACAAGCAAGCTAAATATCACTACCATTATATAATAAATTGTATAAATGTTTTAACATTCCGTGTACCTAAATATCTGTAATAAGTAACTAGAAATAATAACTGTATTACTACAAACATGTTCTGACTATTTACAAGCGCTTTTTTAAAGTCTACGTGAATAAAAACCTTTTTTATTTTATTTTAAACAAGGACGTAGATGCCATGAATCGGCCTTGATTTCAGAAACATGACTGTCCACGTTACCTTCTAAATAAACAGTTATATATATATATAATAATTAATTAATTATATATAATAATTTTATAACGAAAAGTTGATCATTCGCAGTTAGGCTACCAAACTCGAGCAGTTACAAAACAAGCTCAGTGTAAGTAGTTATCCTATTGTAGTAGATTCCACACTTATCCGCTGGGAAACTGGTATGCTTAACAGACAGGATAGTCTCAATAATATTTTGCGCTCGGATACAAAATTCTAGTGCTCTTAATTAGAAATCTAACGGATCTAACTTGCAGGTAGGTGGCAACAAATGGATGACATTACATATGTAAAGTATTTAAATGAAATAATTATAAATTAATTAATTACCTAATTATATATTACTACAAACTTTTTCTGACAAGCGCTTTTTTAAAGTCTACGTGAATAAAAACCTTTTTTATTTTTATTTATTTTTATATAATGGATGATATATTTAAATCTATTTACATGCCAGTACGTCAAAAAATCAATTTCAAACAGAAGTAATAAAATTGAGTCTGGAAATATCCTGTCACTAATACATAAAAGTAAACCACAAATATCACTTAGCCCCGTACCTGGTTACCACACATTCCTTTGGCTGCGGCACGGCGGCGTGGCCAAAGATGCTTTTCAGTACGGCGATGCATCTTCCCACTATGACGTCATCAGTCACGTTTTCCATTACCGCTGCCGCTTCGCCAGCTACTAAAGCCAAGAGCACTGGAGCACTGTACAGATTCCAGAATAGGAATAGTTCACCTGGAAATAAGAAATGAAATGAAATCTTTAATGCAAATATCTCAAATAAAACGACGTTGCCACTTGCACCCTGCGGTCGCACGCGATCTAGCTTGTGTCGAAAAGGCTTTATTAAAACAAATTAATTATAATGTTTGGAATAGATAATTCTAAATGCATACTTAATCTTTTTAAAAATATGTATTAAAAAAAATTATATTATAGTCGAAATAATTTTTGCCAAATCGCCGCGTTGGTGGATATGTTATGACCAAGACAGTGTCTTTATACCTTAAGCCGAAAGGCTGATTTTTGGGCGACGACGGTCTCTGCTGCGGATTTCTTAGTCTATAATCTTATTTAATAAATGGCCTCTTAGTTCTTGGCTTACTGTAAGCGTCATGCTAAAACGTCATTAGTGTACAGACGCCAGCACATCAAGTCAATCGCAATCTGTCAAATTTACCCAATTGAAAGTGAACCTTATGCTTTTGGGATAAAGTTGAAGACCTATAAAAGAAATTTGACAGATTGGGGTAGCTGGACGTGCTGGCGTCTGTACATGTTCCTCCTACCCAACATGGCATCATAATATCCAATTTATCTAACGTCGTTTGGCTACTACAGTCGTGTAACTAGTTCGATATAAGCTATTCTTCATATTTATTAAGAAAATAAAATTATAAAATAACTATTACCTCACTTTACCTACCGCCCACGTTCAAGAAAATAACCTCGAATTATTTTTTACCGCCCAAAAATTAACCAACAAAGGGAAAATTCATTACCAACTAAAATAAAAATGCTAATATAAACACCAAGTACTCCAATTAACTAAAGATCTCGTTGAACAAATTGGCTTCAGAGTAAAAGCCTGTATTCTAAAGGTAATGAATAGGCACTTCAACGTTCATTTTACATTCTATTCAATATGATTAAGACTGGGCCTAATCAAATTGCCTGCCTATAGTTATAATAAACATTCTCAAGCTTAGCTTTGAGGACGAAAATGATTAATTAACATTGTGAACAAACCAAATTTATGCAAAACCTAGGTTCAGCCACTAACTCTATGCCTCCATATTATTATAAGCACAAAACATTCTTGTGGGCGCCTGCACTGGTTCTAACATCGAAAGCTAAACGTTCTATGAATTAAATGATAAATAAATAACCAAACTAGGCAGAGTCTGTACTGTGACAACCAAATAACTGATAAACATACTTATATAGTTCTATATACTATAGATAAATTACACCCAAACAGAGAACCAATTATCGTGCTCATCACACATAGACCGGAAATGCAATTTCGGCGCCTCTGGAGTTGGAGGGTACCTAGGCAGCGGTGAACACTTACCATCAGGTGACCTAGTTGGCCGTTTGCCTTGCTTTCACATTTAAAAAAATCATACAAAGATTGGTCCTGGGTGGGTATCGAACCCACGACTTCTGCCTTAACAACCACTAGACCACTCAATTTTAGCAAATACTACACTATCCAACTTTAACTTGTTATTGCATTATATTGTATTATTAGCATAATTGTGTTATTAGGACATTTCTGGCAAAAAATCTCTCAGCAGTAACCCGGAGTCAGGACATTAACGTATCTGTCCTACCCCAGATTTTTCTATAGTCTTCCTATCAGGTTATTATGAGTATGTGTGTGAGCATAGAGACTGTATATACTCCTGCACTATAAAAGGGATGTCCTACGTAGTTGGCTAGTCGCCGTTGAGATTGGCCGCCGTAGGCGTTATTCCGCAAAGCAGCACAATTAACCACCATTACATATTTTAGTTTCACGTTTGATACAATGAACGTAGATTTCAATTGTTAACCACTATCAGAATTAATTCTCAGATTGTTGCCCGATGCATGAGAAAAATCGTGGCAGTGCGGTGGAACTTGTTCACATATAATTCTTTACATGTCACTGAAAGATACATGTACATCAGATAGCAGAGCAGCCAAGCTCCTTACCATGGGCCGAAAACGTTAAATTGGCCACGATTTAAAAAAATCACGATCGTCTATACATTGTTCCGGCATTCCCAGAGCAAACGTGGGGCGTTTAATGAAGTTAGCAGAGCACACAACAATTGCATAGTATAAAGACATATAGTGTGTAATCTTCGAACTAAGCGCGGTCTGACCGATGCGCTGGTATAGGCACCCCCATGGCACTTATTGAATAAATACTGTTTAAAAAGATACAAAATCAACTTCAACCTTGTTAATTGACAACGTATTTGAACAAAAATATATGGGGCCATTCGAAAAACATTTCCTATCGAATATCAAAACCGGTTCACAAACCTGGGAAAAATTTGGTAATATAATATTAAAAAAAGAAACATATAATCAAATTTATAATAAAAAAGTTTTTAGTTTTGTATGTATATTGACATACATACCTACATGACACAACTCCTATCTCTGAAGTTGTTGTGTCATTTCTTATGGGTATAGTATGTTTTATAGGTCAAAATAAGTAACATACTACTACTAAAAAACTCGGCAGAGATATGTTAATTGAATACAATGTGTTCGTGAAGTTAAGTTTGGTACGAACCGGCTTTGCTGTAGCATAATGTTCACATTGGTTGGATTACCAGTTAAGCTGCCTGCGCTAAGAGAAAATTCTAGAAAAATGTTAACACCTGCTGGTAATGTTTCATTTTTGACACTCTATATTGAGAATAGAGCAATGCCACATATCCAACCCCCAACGCTACGGTGACTATGCTGTCATCATAATGATTTTTGGACTCCTTTCGACTTACGAATAACAGGTTTGACACGTGGAGTTTTGTTACTGTATGTAGTAAAACTGTGACAAAAGGTAAGGAAGGGAACTAAAGCATAACGTAAAAAACCTTGTCTCGGCTGGTTGCTGTGATTTATTGCGAGCGGTGCCCCTCAGGATTCCTCAGTAGCGTTAAATTATTCAGCTTTTAATTCGTTATTGCCGCCGCCGACGTTACTAAGCTCTACACTATTTAAACCTGAATATTATTTATAATTTCGGTACCTGAGAACGGGCAGATAAGAAAATAACGAACCGTATAAAATTTTTATATGTTGCGCACTTTCACAAAGTCTTCTTCAAATTCGGTAATATTTATCAATGATGATTTTAAATCAGCTTTTGGACCCCTGTTAGAACTGACTAGAATGTAAATCTTGCTTAGCGCATATCAACACGTTCTAAAAGCTAAGAATACGCAGTACACTCGGTGGAAAGATTTACTAAACACGCTACCTGTTTCTACTGAATCGACTTGGAGGAGAGGGTGAGTGTCTGAATGAGAGGTAGGGCACAGTTTTACCCGACGGGAAATAGACTCCACATTTTAATACAACGATAATTACCCAGCAAAGTTCTACTCCTGCGTTGCTTTGGTTTTAGTTTTATAGGCAAGACTTGTCAATATGATGTTATATTTTAGTTGTATCATGCTTCTAGAACAAAGCCAAAGATCTACAACTAAGAGTGTTAGAAAGGTGACTCGGAAATTTGAGTTGCCGGTGTTAGTAGTTCGTAGCTTACCGACTAGAGCATCTATCTACCCTGCATCTGTAGAAGAGGCAGGTTTGTTTCTCGCCAGACGATAAATTTATGATTTATTGCTTGCCGGAGCCTATCGGTGGCGGATCAACAACGCGTCATTGATGCCTCGATTGATTGATTGATTGATTGAAGCATTGAAAATTGCAACGCTTACGGTAACCGAATACCGTTGTCCGAGAGTCGGGCCACAAATATTCTTCTTGCTTACTTGTTGATATAAAGAAATATATTTACACAATATCTTAAATACGCGAGAAAATGTTTACGTCCCATCCAATTTTATTTCAGAGTCTTAAAAATTATAAATTAACAATATTAAAAGACTCCATGAGTCACAAATAAAAAAGAATGGCAATTTACATTACAAATTTTCTTTAAAGCATTTTCTTTCTCTTAATAAAAATAATTAAATATTTTATTAGTACACACTTGTCGTATTTAGGTAAATTTTTTCCAAGTGTCACAGCAGTGTCAGAGAAGGAAAAAATATAAAAGACGAGTTTCATAATTTTCCTCTTAAATCTCTTGTGCCAAAAGCGGCCACTTGAGTAAAGAATCAATCTCACGACGTTGTTTGATAATTTAAGACAGCCTAATCCTAAAATTTGTAAATTACTAAGCGAGGGATAGTTCTCGTCGGTTTTATTATAACATTTTGAGGTACAGACGCCAGCACATCAAGCTACTCCAATATGTCAAATTTCCCCAATTGAAAGTGAACCTTATGCTTTGGCGATAAAGTTGAAAATCTATAAAAGAAATTTGACAGATTGGGTTAGCTGGATGTGCTGGCATCTGTACATATAATGTAAAAGATCAAAGCGGTATTACTGCACATGATTGCTAAGTAAAAATGTGGCTAGAAGAAAACTTTTACGTCACATCAATCGTCGAGAATACGCTACGATATCGTATACGGTGAGATATCAGCCAGCAGCGAAAATTTAATTTCATATAATTATAATATAAATAAACCATAGTAACTCTAAACGTTAACAATACTGTAAACTATTAACTTCAATGTATTCCAAGCTAGAACATTATTTTGAGTTTGGGCCAAACTGTCGTGTTTTCTAAATTGTCTCGCTGCGACATTTCAAATATATAAGAAAAACAAAGCTATGAGATATTTATGTCGAATCAATGGTTCAAACATAAAACGTTTTTGCGTCAGGATTTAAAAATAAATAAAGATGTAAATAACATAGATACTAAATCATAAAAAGGACTATATGTTTTTAAAGGTACTAAAACATTGTTTAATTGATAGATATACTCCCCGTAAGCAATATAAGCTGCCTATAGTATCTTTATGATTTCATTGGTCGAACGCCGTAGAGAGACATGAGACTACGTCGTGAAGTTAGCGACGCTCGTAATAAATGATAGTTACCTATCAGAGAGTGTTCTTTCACAAGTTCTTACCTACTCCACATATTCTAATTTCAAACGTACAAATTCTAAATTGGAATACAAAAGCTCGATAAGCCAATCAACCTTTAAAAAGATTTTTATTGTTTTTTTACTATCCAACTATAAATTCGTATTAGAAATATATGAATCTAGCCCCAGAACAAAATGTTTAACGCCAAGTGCATCAAAAGATACTTTGAAAAAAAAAACTTAGAAATTAACCACAGAATACAATGAAGTTCAATATTGGGAAATATTGTATGCACTAAAACTACCGTAGTTTTTGTGCACTGAGAGACAAACGAGGAAAACATTAAAGGAGTTAAAGAGCTTCTTGGGTGTGTTGTATATGACCAGGATATCATACAGGATTATCCAAAATTACAATCTAGTATTACTCCAGACAATGATAATAGCAAAACAAAATGTTCACCTCTTCAAACCAACTCTGTAACAACGTGGTTAAATTGAATTAACTTGTTAATATCAAACCTCGGCTTGCTGTGGTCGTTCCAACGTGGCCGAAGAGATTTGCACTCGGATCCCAGAACGTACGTTCGAAACACAGAACTACTTTGTTTAAGTTCCCGTAGCCGAGTCGTTTGATAGCCGCAACCTGGAGAATAAATAAACACGCGTGTTTACGAGAACATGAGTTTCTCTCTTTATTGAAGAGAACATAAATGTTGTTGGTAAATGTTTTGTTGGAGAATTACTTCTGAAAGGTTAACCCGTTCTTTGGTAAATACTCACAATATTTTAAGCTGGCACATTGGCACATTTCGCACTACTATAACGGCACCCACGTGAGTCAGGTTCAATATCCTGGTAGGCTAATTTTTGTGTGACCCATTTTATTGTCCCAACGATTCTGGCCCGCCGCGACATTGTCCTAGTGCGGGCATTGACGTTATTTATATTTGCTGCATGAATATACATATTTTTAGTCTGTCTTTGCGAGGGCTACCAGGTGAAAAGGTCGCCTCGCCACTTCCTGATCCGAGTTCGATTCCCGCACATGACAACTATCTGTGTGACCTACAAGTACTTGTACTGAGTCTGGATGTGCTTTGTATCCGACAATTTTTGCAACACAGAGATTCCTTTTCATAGAGCGTTATATTAAAAAAATATATCTCGTAAATATACAAGAGAAAGGGACACATGATGAGAATAAAATTAAACATAGAGTTCTCAAACCTTCCAATCCGGTAGCGGCGGATCGAACTTGACATAGTTCTGTTGATTCTGTCCATTGTTTGCGACGGCTACCTTCAGTACACCCAAAGGCAGCGTACATAGAACCACGTCAGCTGAAAATAAATGCTAGTATTAATATTAGTTTTGTAGCCATTCTCCAGTAATCACGGAGCTTATATATACTAACGAGATTTTCCTTATATAAACAAGGCTGAAAATAGACGCAAATTACGATTTAAATACATATTAAAATCGTAAAATCATCAATGTCACCTTTGCAAACGGATATAAAATATTTTTGTCGACTATTATATTTTCTTTTAAGTCTATCGTGACCTAATAATAACAAATATAGTGTTTTTTTGTGTATTTTCTTTAACTTTTTTTTAAGTTTATCGTGATCTAGAAATAATCTGAACTGCCAGTTTAGAATACCTGTTTGGTGTGAAATTTAATATGCAAACGTGCACAGTTAATTTATTCGTTACTTGAGTAGAAACTAATAAAAGTCCGTACCCTCTTGGTCATGTAACATAGAACGAGCTCAAAATGAGGATAACTGGTGGTGAGTATCAACATTTTGCAACGTTTACTAATAATGTCAAAAATATATAAGATTATTATTAAAACTGACGTGAGGTGCTAACTTAATGAAAGATAGTAACGGGTAACTCACGTAATTAATTTTGCATGTGTAGTGCGAGACGGAACACGACGACGTGCGGGTCGCATTCGCCCTGAAGATGACTTCCAGAAGAGGTTGAAACGTTGGCCGAATCCAACATAAAATTAATTACGTATTTTACCCGTTACTATCTCTCATTAATATAAAAGTTGTGCAATGATTTGCATGACTTCTGATACGTTAAGATTTTAAATAACTGATGGACTAGGCGAAATATTGCTATAAAAATAACCTACTTGTAAGCAAAGTGTAGCATAATTCATAAGTTTAAAAGATATCTGACATCTACGAACGCCTCGTAAAACTATTGCACAGCTTTTCCATTGTTAACATTTTTTTATTAATGTTGCCAATTTTGGTATACAAATAAAAATATGTTACGCACACACTCAGCCTATCCAATGCCCTTAACCTGCTTGTGTCTTTAGTACTTCAAAGATGACAGATAAGTAGCTAAAGCAGAACTGCCCGTAATGTATTGGTTAATTTATCTATATAATTATGTTTGCACAAAAAAGTAGTATATGTAGTATATCAGTTATCTAGTTTCCATAGTACAAGCTCTGCTTAGATTGGGATCAGATGGCCATGTGTCAATAATGTCCCAAGATATTATTATTATATTTTTTTTAAATCTTATCCAGAGTTTTCGGTCACTATCTTATTTTTACACAGTTGTTTGCGTATGTTTGTTCGTCATTTCGCTTTTTATTAATTATATCTTTGTCTCATCAGTATTTTCGCATCTCATATATTCGTTACACCACACAGAAACTAACTTTGCACAGACATTATCTAGGTATATATAGGGCACCTGAGATAGATCTTTAATAAAACGCCGTATATACTATGAAAACGGCAATAAAGTGTACCAATATAAGTACGATTTATTGCAGACTAAAAGAATAAATATACACACCTTATATTCTAACGTACAACTGGCGGTATTATCGCATAATAACGATCTGTTTCAAACGGCAGATATTGGTTTAAAAGCCTTAAAGCTTAGGGTGAAAACCGATCCGCTCATGAGCTATTTCATTCCCTAAACTATACTTCAAAAATACATTTCAGTAGTTATCTAAATAATGTTTACTTACATAATACATTAAAACTATCTGCACTGGACATTTTAAAGAGTACGAGTGCGGAATCATAGATGCTATGCTCTCATTATTTGATGGGACAGACTAGACATCACTACCGAAGAGGTCAGATTCAGCACCCGCCTATTCGTGCTCGCCGAGGCAAGGGAGTGTAAGGCCACCAACTTCCTGGCTAAACAAAATCCAAACACTTTTAGCCTGATTCAGAATTTGAAGAAAAACCACTAGTCCAAAAACTAACGCTTTACGATGTGGTCATAAAGTATGTAAGGTTTATATTCAATTAAAAGGCGAATGTCCCAATAAAAGTTGCGTGTAAACTAGATCATAACAAGAGCAACACGCAACATTGAAAACCTATTAAGTAGATACCTTTTTTTTTTTTTTTTTTTTTTTTTTGCGGGGTGGAAAATCCTGCATGGATGTCCTCCGCCTTGGGGGAGGCAAAGGGGTCTGTCAGACTCCTACTGACTAAAAACCACCCCGGTGTTCCATCTCACACCTGCGCCGGGGGTCGCGGGAACAAACGATACTTCCGCAACCCCTAGCTGGTGCTGGCCCATACCTGCGGGCCTCCTCGCATTAGCGGGGGGAGTGAGGTGTTAAACTCCCCCCGCAACGTCTAAGAGGGGCGCGCGTGGAACACGTCGCGCCGCCGCCTCGGGTCCAGATGTGTAATGGGCGACGGACGCCCCCGAGTCCGTCGCCCCTGGACCCATTTAGGGGGGCTGGAAGAGGGCGTTGTCCGCCCTCCGCCGACGCCCGGTGCGTCTGCTGCGGGCCGGGTGAGAGGATGAGATCTCCCTCTCCCTTTCCGCAGCTTCCTTCCGCGAGATGACTGTCTCGCAGAAGGAAACCACCGCGTCCCAGGACTCCTCGCTGCCAACCATCGAGTTCACGACGGCCGGCAGCAACAGGTCACTGCCTACTCCAGAAATGAGGGCACGGCGCTGCTCCTCCCAAGCGGCACACTCTGCCAGCGTATGCAGCGCCGTGTCCTCCCGACAGTTGACGCAGTGGTGACACCGGGCGTCCGGCTCCCTGTTTATGCGACACAGGTACTTCCCGAAGCAGCCATGCCCCGAGAGTACCTGCGTCACCCGAAACGACAGGGAGCCGTGCCTCCTCCCGAGCCAACGCTCGAGTACCGGCCGGACCGCCTCGATAGTGACGAGGCCGGCGGTTGGGCGCGAGAGCCTGTCCCGCCATTCCGCCACCAGGGCCTCGCGAAGCTGCGACCGACGCAGCTCCATGTGTTGCTGCATCGGCCGCTCGCCTTGCGCCAGCATCTCCTCGCGCCACCGGTACAGTGACGCGAGTACTTTCGCCTCGAGGTCCCAGGGCGGGGATCCGGCCAGTACACAGGCCGCCTCGTAGGAGACCGTGCGATATCCCCTGATGACTCTGACGGCCATAGCTCTCTGCGGTCTCCGCAGAACAGCAATGCTACCGGCCGTCAGGTCAGCCGCCCAGATCGGGGCCCCGTACAGGGCCATCGATCGCACGATCCCCACGTAGAGCCGCCTACAGGCCGCGCTCGGGCCCCCCACATTGGGAAGCAGCGTTGACAGCGCCCCAGCCGCGCCCATCAACTTAGGCACCAGCCGCCGGAAGTGGGGTCCAAAGTCCCACCGGCTGTCGAGCACCAATCCCAGGTACTTCATGGTAGGCTCGACAGCGATCCGGACCCCCCCGACCACAATGTGTGATCCGGGCGGCGGCGCCCGCCGGGGACCATGGAACATCATGGCCTCCGACTTGTTGAGGGCCACCTCCAGGCCGAGGCGCCGGATGCGGCTCACCACCTGTGAGACCGCAGCCGTCGCCAGCAACGCTGCCTCCCTGTGCGAACTCCCACGGGCCGTGACCTGTACTGTTGACCCGCGAGGAAGTCATCATTCTTTTTTTAATACAACTCCCGCAATAGTGAAACAAAAAAGTTGTGATACAATGATTTACGTGGATGGCATTACACCGCTGGTAACTGATAGCTTCCTTACCCTTATCTTTGTCAAGCTAATCGACCAATATTAGCTTGGGAAATATAAGGGCAAGGAAGAAAATGGTTATTGTTGTTCTAGTAGAAAGGCGAATGCAATTTTAACAGCTTTCCAACCACCAACCACCTTATTTATTCCAAACAAGTTTCAAGTAGCTTTGACACTGATTGCAAGCGTAACTTAAAGCCACAGTTAGTGCTAAACCACAATCTGAGCCTTAGGCAATTACTGTAACGAAAATAATTAATGTACATATAAATATATGTCTACAGGACGTGGAAATATGGTAATTTTAATATTCATACTCATTAAGTACGAATATTAAAATTACCTTATAATGATTTTATAAATAATCGTAAAGCGATTTGGCTTAAGTATAAGGCTAGTGACTTATAAATCGAGTAATTTAAATATTCACACTTTATAACTAATAATAATACCCCCTAGCCGAATTTAGGCCATGGTAGCCAGTCTCAATGGAGACTAGCCAGCTGCGCAGGTCATATTATAGTGCACAAGTGTGTGCACAAACGCAGGAGGACTTTCTATTCCATCACTCTCATTATCCGATGGGACGACTAGCGACAAGACCGTAAAGAGGTCAGGTATAGGACCAACGGCTTTACGTGCCAACTCCCAAATTTCGGCCTAATACTTATAAATTTTCTTTTTACAGAAAATCCTAAAACACTTTTTGCTCGACACGGGATTTGAACCCAGGACCTCGTTATCTGCTACCGCTAGACCGACAAGGCAGTCTATTGTTTCCGCCTCATATCTGGTTTACACTTTATAACAAGTAAAAAAATGTGCAAAATATAGATAAAAGTTCCTAAAATATGAGCGATATGTCATTTGATTTGCAACGATGCGCCCGCGCTATAACGGCCTCGCGGAGCACTATTTAGCTTTAAAATGAAATTATAAAGAATGGAGATGGACTTTTTCTTTAATAATAATAATATCTGGGGACAATGTCACACAGATCATCCTAGCCCCAAACTAAGCAAAGCTTGTACTATGGGTACCAGGCGACGATATACATACTTATATAGATATATAAATACGTAAATACATAGAAAACATCCATGACTCAAAAACAAATATTCGTGCTCATCACACAAATATTTGCACTTACCGGGATTCGAACCAGGGACCACCAGCTTCGTAGGCAGGAGCACTACCAACTAGGCTACGGTGACCTTTTGAAATTTCCTTTCCTTTAAGAATCTCAAAATATCTTAAATATGAACATTTTAAAGTTAATAACCAACAGCGAATAATCTTTTTTACATCATATTTTGTTTAAAATAATCGCATTTTTTTACGTACTGTTAAATCCTTCAAAACATTTTTTCTAAAGGTGAATACAAATTACCTAAATTTTTTAATATTATATTTGATTAATAATTATACTCATAAAGTTTGAATATTAATAAAATATATTAGATAATAAAGCATGAAAATTAAAATTACCTTATTAGTTCGGTTAAATGAAACCAAAAAATAGAAGTAAGGTTACAATAATTCCCATTAGGCTGAAAATTGGTAGGTTCGTTCTTTTTACACTATTACAAAGGAAATGTGAAAAGTCCTCATCGATCCGGCACGTGCAAAAAACAATACTCGGGGCGAAAGGTCTCAAAAACGGGTTTTTCACGATTTTCAGCAAAACGCATAAAATTAGCTTAGACAAAATTGTAGATTAGATAATTATCTATAAAAATGTCTTAATACTTTTTTCATAAGAGCCACCATTTTTTAGATATAACAATTCAAAAAGTTGAAAGAGTTGTAATCGTCATAATATTCACACATTTCCACGCCACCTTTGAGATAGTGTATTTAGCGCGTTTTTTAATGTGATTTCACCGGTAGGCCTATTCCACTGATCTGTTGTGATTCTGTTTAATTTGGAGCTATTGAATGATCATTGGCAAGGGTGGAAAATGATAAAAGGGGTGTAAGCCTCAGCTCAAGGCAGTAATTGAAGTAGAAATAGAAGGGGTATGTAGAAATAGAAATGGATAAGTTTTAAGATCGTTTTGTGCAAGTGTCCCGCTACGTTACAACGCGACGACGCGGGCCGCTCGTCCGATAGGGATCGGAGACGGTATTTCATCGAATGCAAATTAAGGGTACTTGAAGGCCGGTGGATGAAAAGTGATCCAATATCAGCTTACAAATCACCCAAACAATCACTTGTGCTTTTAGGGTACTTTTATCTAATTTAATAATTTATATATAGAAGAAGCCCCCTTTAAGAGTCTATATACAATTCTCTACGGCATTCGATATTAGATTTCCAGTTAAATGAAAAGGGTTGTACAGAACCAATCAACGTGAAAGCTGGGCCCAAACAAAGCCTGTAGAACCATGAACGCTAAATAAAGATTTTCTTAGATCAAACACACGTGGTACGTATCTGTTTTACCTGAATAGAAAAGGTTCCTTGAATTGATTCCTCAGCAAAGATAAAAGGATTGCGATTCAGATTTTTAGGTCAAGTCGAGTAGAGATTAGGTTCAGAATAAAACAGTAGTATGGTATATTTTGTTCTATTTGTTTTTGTTTCAGATTTCATTTAGCTATATTAAGACAAACAAGATGGACCGATAATCTTGTGAGGGTCGCTGCAAGATCGGGAAACGATTGTTTAAAAAAAGGTTACTTGAGTTGCTAATAGAGAAGGGATATTACAGGGTAAAGGAATACTTAAATGATAAAATTACCTACACTATGAATACTAATAATAATAAATAAGTTAATAAGACTAATAATAATTTGTTACTTGTTAATTTGTGAATAGAAAATACTGTTATAAGAATATAACATGTATAATGTAATAATAATATAATTAATAATACGATACCTATAGTATTAAGAACAATAAAATTTGCACGCCATAATTATGTGGCAGAATATGTGGATGTATTATTGTTATATGTAAAATCTATTTTCTACCATGTTCTTGAAAATTGATTGATTGGTTTTGGGTGGGGATCGAACCCACGACGCGACGAGTTCACCACAACAAATGGCTGGCTTAAATAATGAAATATAAATAATAACTAAGCCTGCTTGTAATAGATTGAGTTTTAAAAATAGATCTAAAAATGTCAAGTTTCTAGCTTATCCGTAAAGTGATTACACTTTTCTCAATAACTACTCTATTTAGAAAATTAAATAGTATTTGTTTAATCACTTTACATTTAGGTATAAAATTGCGAAATTGGAGATTTTATTGCAAGATAACTCCGTGTCAATACTAAACCACACTGTGCCTGCCTCGTTAGTTCCGCGAAAGCATTTTCAACCAACTCTTGTAAAAATTCAGATAAGAAAAGTAGTACCAGTCTGAAGTCTGGGCGTTGACGGTCATACTCCCCCGTGCCTTGGAGAACCCACAAAACTGTTTACTGCTACTGCTGCTCTGTGCCTAATCTCTTCCTACTCCGGAAGACATAGAGTGCTCTTGTTTTTGCGTGCAAACTCGTTATACTATATATAAATATTTCAAAAAGGTAGTTGTAAGGTTTCTAAAGGGTCGGGAACGCGTTAATGATGCCCCTGGTGTTGCAAGCGTTCATAGGCTACGGTGACCACTTACCATCAGGTGGGCCGTATGCTTTTTGGCCAACTAATTTGTATAAAATAATATACTAGTATATCTTGAGTAGTTAGTTCCTCTCATTTGAAAATGGCCGCCGTAGCCAGGACTCTACCAGGAGCACTATTAAAATCACATAGTGTAAGGGTTCTACATGAATAAGTAAAGTTCTTGTATAGCAAATATATAGGTAATGCATTACTTACGTAATGCAACTATTGTTCCCAAGAAACAAACTGAACAGAACAATAAGACAACGGCAGTCGATATCCTTTGCGATAGAAAACAAAACTCTGAACAAACTTACGGAAATGAGCAATAAACAAACAAACATACAAACAAACTTCTTATTTATCGTGTTACTCATCATGTAAGTTTTGTTCGGAAACGTACCGGATCAATTTTATTGTAGATCGTTTTACGTTTACTGCTTGCTTGCTTGCTGGATATAGGAGTGATACTATCTTCAATTATGTACTTTACGTTAAAGATTTTACGACTAAATTCGATGTGTAGAGTTGAAGCAAAATGACTCAAACGCTTTTGCAAACGGTACACACATTTCCGGAAAAACATATCAAAACCAGAGTTCTATTTGTACGTAGAATGGTTTGAGAAAACTCCTTACAATTTTCACCGTGAATTAAATTTTGTTTGTTTCTTCTAGTTATTTATTTTTTACTAATGGATACATAAGGCTGCGTCTCCACTACAACTAAGCTAAGTGATACGAGGATGTATACCGACGACGGTGTAAAACGGTGTAATTGTTCCACAAGTGTGAAATCTTGCAAAATAAAACTACAGACAAACTAATCCGCATCTGAGAGCACCGGTCTCCTGTGGGATTCAAATTTTGTCTGAAAGCGGTCACTGAGTGGTGATTGAGGGGGTTGGTTTTCAGTGGCTTTTTATGTAACTGTCGCTCTAGTAATTAATAAGTGAAGCCGCTCATCTGATTGAGAATCCGAGAGTTTAACGATAGGAATGCAAACAAGGGGCCATGGATAGATCATGGAGCACGAGATGTCGGATGGCCTAGATTTGCACTAAGCAAGCCATGATCTCATCTACCGAGGTCATTCCTGGGACAACGTTGCTACAGGGACCGAACTATCGGAGTGTATTGGACAGGCCGCAATGAGCAAGGCGTTTGAAGTAAGACTTGACACCCGTAAGTACTAGTTCAAATCTATACAAATAAATAAAATTGGAGTGTCTGTTTGTAATATTGAAATAACCGGTTTTTACTACATAAATATGAATATATATACGGTACATACACCAAAATAACATTTTTTACAATTTTTGTCTGTCTGTTTGTTCCGGCTAATCTCTGAAACGGCTGGACCGATTTTGACGGGACTTTTATTGGCAGGTAGCTGATGTAATAAGGAGTAACTTAGGCTACTTCTATTTTAGAAAAAGTCATTTATTTTACTAAACACTAAAAAAAAACAATATAAACTAATTAACACGCGGACGAAGTCGCGGGCACAGCTAGTAATAAATAAAATAAACTACACTTTATTGTACACAAAAAAGATTTTTTACAATGCAACTTTGAATATAATCAACAATGGGCGGTCTTATCGCACTAAGCGATTTCTTCCAGACAACTTTTCGATGGATATGAATTGAATGCCCGTACCTATGTCAAGTGCGGTACCTACATAAACTAAAATGTCAAAATATTTTAATTTGATATCGCCGAATCCTTATTCAATTTGTTATTTCTTCCTAAAATCCACAACTCCAAAATTTATAAAGAACGCTTTGTAAAGATTAAAGTAAAAATTTGTGTAAAGATTAAACAAAACCCAAATCGCGGTTTAAGTTAGTAGTCGAATAACTGTTTAACCAAATAACTTTTCATACGTCCAAGAAAGCTACGCAAGTCGGTCCCCAAGTTTTTGTTTAAAGACTATGTGAACCGCGCAAAACCGATTCATTATGTAATATCAACCTTGAATTATTGTTGAATAATCCTTTTATGTATTGACACTCCTCGAATTGTTATAACAATAACAACAGCTACAAATATAGGAAACAAAAGAAAGGACTTTGCCATACGACTGCTAATTTTAACACGTATTGTCCCGCCGTTAGCAAATCTGACCCTATTTATCTTGGTAGTGTGAGATGACATCAGTGCCGAATGTCTTACCGCTTTTGTGAAGGAATTCTATTGTTGCTATAAAATTAAAATACCAGATTTATGTTGTGTAAACCAAACAGAAACAGCTAGATCGCCAGGCACCGCCTCTTAAACATCTAAATGCCTCGTCTACGATAGACTCCGCCTGTATGCTAATTTTGCGGAAGAGCCTTAGGCGAGGCGTGTGGGGGTTGCAGGGAGGAGCCCAGACCGCCGGGTCAACACAGACCCGACCGTATTTTTGCGCCTCGTCAAAGCAAAATTAACGCGTTGGAATTGCAAATCATTCCGCGACAAAGAAATGTCAAGAAGCCGCGCCGACGGCGTTGTGGATTTTTCTCATAACGCCCATTATCACGCTTTGTTTTTTTCACTAGCGCCGCTTCCTTAATATTAAAGCCACACGAATTTGATTGTTCCATTTGGAGCGGAAAAGGCGAACGCTAACGCAATATGGACGTGTGCCTTCGGCTGAAATCGATAGCGAATGCTTTTTTCCCATTGTTCGCTCGTTACGGCACTCAATTTCGCTGTCGGAAAGGGTGCACAGTAACTTAAACGTATGTCTATGTAGCGCAATGCATGCATAATAAGCGCAACGTGTTCCAACGTATTTATCGATGTATTGTGCTGCACTTTAAATGAAAATCGTATTGTATTGAATGGGAAAATACTGCTTACATTTAAGTTACATTTTGACGAGACGGTTTGCATCTGAAATCTTAGTGTGTATAAAAATTGTGGGTTCTACTCCCGTAGCTCTGCAATCTTTGGGCTTTTGTGCCTTCATGCCTCAACGAGCATGTTAAGTTATCGGTTCCAGATATTATGAGAACATGATTATCTTTTGTTACTAGATCACTATGGTTTTAAAGTCCGACGGCATCCACTCATTTAATCCTGGTAGCCACCACAGCAAGTTGAACTTTTAAATCTGGCTATTTCAATTTCTATTGAGATCCGCTTTCCAGAAAGGAAATAAGAATTCATAACTATATTTGGACGAGTTGTAATTTGTTCGAAACAAAAGTCGCAATTTTACCTTTAAATGTCTGTGGCTGAGTTGGGTTTCGAGTGTTGACAGCTTTTACAGTAACTCCAGGACCTCCGTATTGTATTTCGGTGACGGCTGTTCCCAACCTGATGTCTAGACCATCTGACAGCGCCACTGGTACACACGAGTATCCATTGCGAACTGAAAAAGAAAAACAAGATTTAATACGCTGTTCATAGCACGTTAGGCCCTGCTTAGTTTAGTAATCCGTAGTCTAGGTTGACCACGGCGAGGATATATTTTTAGGGTTCCGTAGCCAAATGGCAAAAATCGGCCAAGTGCGAGTCGGACTCGCACATGAAGGGTTCCATAGCAGCAAGTATTTCAGTTGATTAAATGAATGCAAATTGCGGTTTATGGCGTATTAAAAAAAAACTACTTGCTAGATCTCGTTCAAACAAATTTTCGTTGTTAGTTTACATGGTAATATACATCATATATTTTTTTTAGTTTTATCATTCTCTTATTTTAGAAGTTAGAGGGGGGGGGGGACACCCATTTTACCACTTTGGAAGTGTCTCTCGCGAAAACTATTCAGTTTAGAAAAAAATGATATTAGGAACCTCAATATCATTTTTGAAGACCTATCCATAGACACCCCACATGTATGGGTACGATGAAAAAACAAATTTGGGTTTCAGTTCTATGTATGGCGACCCCCCAAAATAATTGTTCTTTTTCTATTGAAATGAAATCGCCTAGAGAAGAGAGACAATAAACTAAAGACCTTACGAGACCGGTACTCCCATTGAGTTTCGAATCTAATTTTCAGAATGGTTACTGAAGGGGAGATGCATGAGTCGGTCGTACCTACCAGGATAATTCAGCTTTCAATGTAATCTCATTCTCATTTAAAGTTTCTAATTTAATGTCGAAAAATAAAATATCACAATAAAAAAAATATCCTTTATAATAATAATGCGCGCACACACGAACACACACATACACACACAGTCTCTACCTAGTTTAAGAGACAGGTTCAATTATATGGACATGTATAACTTGTACAATGTAATGGTATAATTAATAAATCATGTAGTTATGTGATAATAATAAATAAATAAATAAAACTCAAATAAAAACCCAGATCAAGCCAAAAAAAGTTATCGTGGAGCGTGAATATGTAGACATAGCATACAAAAAATATTATAGCTCTGTAGCTACACAATAATCTCGAACCAGCATTACTTTCATAACAATCTACAGCCAAACATAGCCCTTTTCGTCAACAAAAAGAAATCCCTTAGTCCGTACACCGAATGTAATTCACAAGGGTGGAACTATACCTGAACAAACTCTTACTGTTTCTTTATTTTGTCTCGGCTTACACATGGTTGTATTTGTCCGATAAAGCGGCACACACGATGTAATCACTGCAACAGTTAAACTGATAACAGCGGCCCTATTGTGTTCTAATACCTAAGTGGATTCAGGTAGTAAGTAGTCACAAAGGGAAATCGGTTTTGTTGAAATCTAATAAGTATACTCGTATGTGAAAAAGAAGTACACATCAAAAAGTAATAAATAAATATATAAAAACTGTGTGGTGACGGCATAGAATATCATCACCCTATCTCATCCCGTGGGGGGGCGTAGAAATCGACCGAGGGAATATCTAGCATTTTTATGTGAACTATGGCCATCAAACTGCGATCGCCAACCCGTTTGCCAAGCGTGGCGATTAAGCCATTGGCCCCCCATTCTTTGGGGAGGCTTTTGTCGTACTGTGGCTGACATGAAGAAATGCAAAAAAACCGGCCAAGTGCGAGTCGGACTCGCCCATGAAGGGCTCCGTAGCAGCAAGTATTGCTGTTGATTAAATGAAAGCAAATTGCGGTTTACGATTTATGAAGTATTAAACAAAACTACTTGCTAGATCTCGTTCAAACCAATTTTCGTTGTTAGTTTGCATAGTAATGTACATTTTCATTCATATATTATTTTAGGTTTATGCTTCTGTTATATTACGTTACGGGGGGGGGGGGGGGGGACACTCATTTTACCACTTTGGAAGTGTCTCTCGCGCAAACTATTAGTTTAGAAATAAAATGATATTAGAAACTTCAATATCATTTTTGAAGACCTATCCATAGACACCCCACATGTATGAGTACGATGAAATTTTTTTTTAGAGTTTCAGGTCTATGTATGGGGACTCCCCCATTCCTATTGTTCTTTTTCTATTTTTGTGTAAAAATCTTAATGCGGTTCACCGGATACATCTACTTACCAAGTTTCAACAGTACAGCTCTTATAGTTTCGGAAAAAGTGGCTGTGACATACGGACGGACAGACAGACAGACATGACGAATCTATAAGGGTTCCGTTTTTTGCCATTTGGCTACGGAACCCTAAAAATGATTATTCCAACTTAGGAACAACAACATTTTAATTCAATTTGCGCCCTAATTGATAGAGAGCAACCCTTCTCCATTGAATGGACTAGAATTGGAATGATGAAGGTAGCAGAAGGTGTACTAAGCAAATAACTTGAGTAAATATGCGTTATAGTTTAAACTAATAATATAATATAAAAATACTTGAGAGGTGTCAAGGGACACCCGGATGGAACGAAGTTATTTCTTATTATTTATTATGTACAAAAAACCTGTATACACTCAACAAAAATAATCGTCGCGACGCCACTCTGTTCAATGCGAAATAGAAATGAAAATATCTGGCTTGCTTTCTATAAGAGAGAGAGAGATAGAGAAACATGCGCACGCCGCATAGCTGCAAAAAGTGTCGTGACAACTTTTCGTAAGAATTATTTGGAAATAAGATTTACTTGGCATAAACATGGTGATAGCCTACACATATTGTTCTTATTTTCATCTATCGTACACAAGCTGTGGCTCGCGGTTTTACCCGCGTTAAACTTTATAAATTATAGGCTACGTGTTATTCGGATATATAAGCTATATTACTACAAAGTTTTATCAAAATCTGTTCGGTGGTTTTTGCGTGAATAAGTAACCAACATACACACTCACAAACTTTCGTCTTTATAATATAAATATGATTATGCCTAGGCAATTTTAGGCTTGAAAATTTATATGTATAATGTCCTCCTAGCCGAATTTCGGCCACGGCGGCCAGTCTCATTAGAGATTAGCCATCTGCGCGGGACATACTAGTGCACAAGTGTGTCCGCAAACACAGGAGCACTTTCTATTCCATCACTCTCATGATCCGATGGGACGCCTAGCGACCCCCGACCGACCGGAAAGAGGTCAGGTACAGGACCGACGGCTTTATGTGCTCTCCGAGGCACGGGGGCATAATACCGCCAACTCCCAGACTTCGGGCTAATGCAAAGAAATTTATCTTTTTACAATAATGTCCCAAAATCACTTTTGGGCCGACCCAAGATTTGAACCCAGGACCTCGTTTTCTGCGGGTGAACATTTTATATTATAGATTATATTATTATGTATTACTGTGCACCTATTACACAACTTTCTCATGGATCTCCCCGTCGCATCAGTTTAGTTTTATTTTCCCTGAGAGAGAATTGATTATTATTGTCCCAGAGTCGAGTTTCGAACCCCAAAGTAAAAAAAATCAATACTTTGTAGTTTTATTTACAAGACGGCTTGAAGCCTCGCTCTCCTCTTTAGTCCGGTGAAGCAGTGAAAGCCCTAAGGCTAACCGTCAATAAAACGTCATTAAAAAAAAGAAGTATACCTACTACATACTCGTATATATTTCAGAAATGTAAGAGTTACTATATCATTATAAAAGGTCTTCAAAATAAACGGTAGTTTATTAATTTTGCTGCATAGCTTTTGTTTTCCATATACATACGAGTACGTAACGCGACTTAGCCGATACTTAAGAACCAATTAACGGGTCTGGTGGCGTGGTTGGTAAATGCTTCCTTTTCACGCAGGAGGTCGTGGGTTCGATTCTCACCCAGGACATATATTTTTGTGCATGAACATGTCTGTTTGTCCTGAGCCTGGGTGTAATTATCATCTATTACAAAAGTAAAAGTAGTATTAAAAGTATTATAATATGTATATCAGTATCAGTGTAGTGTATCAGTTATCTGGTTTCCATAGTATAAGCTCTGCTTAGTTTGGGATCAGATGGCGGTGTGTAAATAATTTCCCAGGATATTATTATATTATTATTAATTTATTCGCTTCCATAACAAAATTGATGTGGGAACTTTGTTTAACTTCGTAGTTGCCAAAAAGTGGAAGTCTGTTTAATATTTTTGACTAATTAATTATATTTAATTTGACTGTTAATTAATTATAGTGTAAAATAGCTCCCCTTAACTATATATTTAAAAATATTGTGCTTTTGGATACGCCTGTTCTATATTGCATAACATAAACAACTAGTCATTAAATTTGGAGGAACGCACTCACATGTGCAAACATAAAGATAGACGAATATTTATGTTAAGAACAATTAATAATTGTTAACTAAACTTGCTTGACATTTTGTGTTAATGAAATGAAATTTATTCAGCACTTGGGTATTAACATACACTTGTACTTGTCAAGGTCACAATGCAGTACATAAACATAGTGGATAGTATAAAATTTACAAAAAAAAATAATTAGTCCGTCCGTGCGGTTTGTTTTATCGCATATATTTTCTGAAATCCTTAAATAAATAACAAATTACTAATCTATTATTTTGAAATTTAGTTCTACTATATTAAAATTAAAGAATGGAAGACTAATTTAATTTTCTCAGTACACAGTTTAA
The DNA here is from genome assembly GCA_951640165.1 of Pseudoips prasinana. NCBI lineage: Eukaryota > Metazoa > Arthropoda > Insecta > Lepidoptera > Nolidae > Pseudoips > Pseudoips prasinana. The sequence continues at coordinate 16,277,126 of OX621244.1, forward strand.
AATTAACTGTTACATTTTTCAACGAACTACAGTGTTCCAGCTACAAAACCAGTGATTTCCCCAACACGTCCATTCCAGCGAACTATTCTAGTTTGTGACACTGGAGGCTACTTCCAGTGTATGCAGTTGCAACATTGTACCATTTAACGATATTAGCCCGGTATGTTGTCACAACCGGCCGTTGCTCGAATAAACTGTCCGAAACTAAAGTACCATAAAAGGAGACCACGAAATGTGTGCACTTGCAGACACTACGACACAAACCCTACAACGTTGTCATTTAAACTGAACTGCATTTAACATTCATTCGTAAATACCTTTAGGATACCTGCAGCTTTAGTTAAATTGGTTACTTGAGCTTTATTTGAATAATATAATTGAAACACACTTTGTACACTTATTAAACAACTTTATAGAGGAGAAGGTTATCAAAACATAATATATTTTTTTAAATTACTAAGCCAATTTTAATTTATAATTCATTTTTGTTTCTTGATATATGCACCGGGATGACTGCTTGAAAATGGTAACTTACTCAAATTTCAAAATCTATGTGTATTCAAAGATGATGGGCCAGTTAACGTGATTGGTAAAAGCTTGCCTATCACGCCGCAGGCGGTTCGATCCCCACCCAGGTTAGACATTTGTGTGCATGCAAATGTCTGTACAGACAAACAGACATGTGTAATTTCTATATAAGTATGTGTTGATTTGACGAGTAGATGTATGAAAGGGTCGGTTTTAGGGATATTTTGCGCAATTGTCAGAGGAATATCTGAGAGCATATTTTCAAACGGATGCAAACTAAGGGTCATGGAAGGCAATAGTGGTTGCAGTCGTACTTTTAAACGCCATATACACACAGCTACATATCAAGCTATTCATTTCCAATATAAGCTGACCTGTCATTGTCTGGAACTCCAATTCACACGAGATCAGCTTATACTGGTAATATATAGCTTGATGTGTAGCCGTGTGTACGATATGTAAAGACCTCAGATCATGTAAAGTGCTACTAGAGTTTCTAATACTTGCCTAAAGTGAAAACCCGTGTTGCTGACCGTACAGGTAGATAAGATCTAACGTCTATAAATTTATATATTACTAATTACATATTACTATTAAGATGTTACTGAGATTGAACAAATTTTATTTATATTTGTTTGACAGCAATGTTTTCCTCTGTTATTGTTCTAAATTACTTATTTTATTAATAGTTTGTGCACTTTTCATGTATTGGAAAAATAAGCACATACACAAACTCTTCCTCGTTTAGAAGAAAAATAATACATATTCTCAGCTTTAAAACTTATAACCAATTTTATTATCTGCCGGCTTCAAAGCTCTAAAGCTTTAAAGATTACAAAAAATATTTCAATAACATTGTTAGCGGCTAACTGGACTAACCACTCGACCATTACCTTGGCAATTTACCCCAACACATTGAACGAGTTTTTAAAAAGTTGGTTAAGTTTACATCAAAGAAAATCCATGGGTTCCCGCCTAAAACTTATGTTAACTTAGTATTTTTTTTTTTTTTTTTTTTTTGGAAGTTCATTATAAATGGACGGAATAGAATAGAATCAGAATCAGAATAGTTTATTTGTAAAACATAGGTTTAGAACATATACATTAATCATACATGTCAAGGTCTTAAATAATTATTTGTTACACTATGTTTTGTCATTGATGACATACAAATACAATCAAATACATTAAACAAAAATATACATCAAAATTCATTAAAAGAACAAAATTACTACAAAAATGTCATAACAAATTAATATGTAAGAAATTATAATAAACAATAATGAGTAAATTAATTAAAGTGATTTATCATTTAAATATTCATCTAAGGTATAATAACATTTCTCAGTCAATAGTTTGTGAATAAATTTTTTGAACATCTTTAATGGCATACACTTTATGACATCAGGTATTTTATTATAAATTTTGGGAGCAACACCAAAGAAGCTTTTTTTCATCAATGCAGTATTACATTTTACCATACACAGGTTATTTTCATATTGACTTCGAATTGGAGTCTTCTTAACTGCTGAAAATTTTGTGAACAAATGTGGGTTGGATTTTATAAATAATGCTGTTTCATATATGTACATAGCTGGTAACGTTAATATTTTAAATTTCTTGAAGTAGGGAACGCAGCTATCTGTTGGCTTTAAATTACACATTGATCTTATGCATCTTTTTTGTATTCTAAATACCAATTCCCTATCTGTTGAATGCCCCCAGAAAACAATACCATAACGTAAGATAGAGACAACAAGTCCATGATAAGCTGTCAGCAGAGTCTCAGTGTTTACTTTCTTTGAAAGTTGGAATAGTAGATACGCAGATTTACTCAGTCGTTTGCAAATTTCTTCCAGGTGAGGTTTCCAAGTTAATTTGTGGTCTACCGTTATACCTAAGAATTTTGTACACGTAACTTCTTCTATTTGAAACTTATCATATGTAATATTTAGTGGTGGATGTTCACGACGCTGGTAAAACTGTATAATTTTTGTTTTATTTAAGTTAATTACCAGATTATTATTATTAAGCCAATTTATAATGTTCTTAAGTGAGTTATTGATGTCATTTCGATATTCTTTTGGATCAGAGCATTCTATGATAGCTGTACTGTCATCTGCAAAAAGTACCATTTTATTTCTCGATTTTCTTGGGAGGTCATTAATATATATTAGGAATAGAGGAGGCCCCAGTACGCTACCTTGAGGTACACCATATCTAACAGATCTTGCTTCAGAGACGTACGTAGTTTCTAATTTGCTCGTAGGACAAATTCTTGAGATTTCTGTACATTGTGTCCTATCACTCAGATATGATTCTAAGAGTTTATAGATGTTTCTTCGAATGCCGTACCCGTGTAACTTTTTTAACAAGATCTTATGATCTACAAAGTCGAAGGCTTTTGTCATATCCGTGAAGATGGACGATACAGGATTTCTTTTATCTACAGAAGTCATTATATTTGATAGTAGGTCAAATAGTGCCATATTAATATTAGTGTTTTTCCTAAATCCTTTTTGTTCACTGCAAAATAACTGAAATTTTTCGAAATACGTATACATAGATTTATATATAATTTTTTCGATAATCTTTGAGAAAACCGGTAGTTTTGCGATTGGCCTGTAATTTTTTACGTTGGTTTTATCGTGATTTTTATAAATGGGTTTAATAACCACCTTCTTGAGTTTAGTTGGAAATATGCCATCGGAAATGCAAAGATTAATTATATGTGATAACGGTGCCGCTATTATTTCCTTTACGTCCTTAATTACTTTGGTTGATATACCATCGTATCCTACAGTACTGGTATTTTTTAGACTGTTTATTATGTTTATAATGTCAGTATTCGAAACTGGTAGCATAAAAAGTGATTGCAAAGTAGAATTTTCAATAACATAATTACTAGTATTATTAAAATTTGTGCGTGAATTATTTTCTATTATCTCTATAAAATATTTATTAAATTCATTCGCAATATCTAGGGGATTTGTAAAATTTAAGTTATGGCTTTGTATAGTCAATATTTGTTCTTGCGGCAAACATACTTTGGATTTGTTAATAACTTGCCAAGCAGCTTTTGATTTATTTTGAGACGTCTTTATGTAGTGGTTGTTTTTGGCTATCTGAGTTAAATTTATTATTTTTCTATAGCGCGTGGAATAATTTTTAAAAACAAGTCTATTTTTTCTTGTTGGATTAAGCCTATATGTCCATAGTAACTGCCTCTGTTTTCTACTACATATTTTTATTCCATTAGAAATCCATTTCGTTTTTTTGCAAGTATGAATGGTTACAATTTTGTTTGGAAAGCACAGTTTGTATAGCAACGTAAAGTCATCTATAAAATTATCATACGATTCATTTGCGTCTTTAGCTTTGTATACTAGATGAAAAGATAACTTCTTAAGATGATTTTTGAATTTATTTAAGTTATCTACTGAGATTTCTTGTTTTTTTGTTTTCCAATATTTAAGCGTACAGGTTTTTTTAATAGGAACTTGGAGTAACTGTGATGTGTGGTCCGATAGAACTAAATCTATTATTTCAGCTTTACAATATTTTCGGTAAGAGTGAGCAAAATTATCTATGCAGGAGTTACTGATTAATCTAGTTGGTTTATGGAGTGCTAATTTTAGATTATATTGCAAGAGAAAGGTTTCAAATTCTAATGTAATTTTATTTCTTTTTAACACATCAATATTAAAGTCTCCAGTCAATATAATTTTTTTATTTATAGATAAGCAAAGTTTTCGTAATATAATATCTAGTTTTTCATAAAATACATTATAGTTATATTTTGGAATTCTGTATAAACATATAACAACAATATTATAAGATATAAGTTCAATACCACAACATTCAAAGACGCCTGTTATTGATTGCTTTGCTACATCAGTTAATTCTCTAAAATGCAGTCCTGTTCTTACAAAAATACAAGTTCCTCCACGTTTCACACCTCTGGTGTAGAAAGCTGCTGGGCAGAAGTTAGGTATATGCAGTATATTTTCATAGCCTGTTTCTATAAAATGCTCTGTTATACAGATGACATCTATCTTTGTCCCCTTGCTATAAAGCTCTTCTAATTTTACTACTAACAAGTCTGCTTTATTTATAAGCCCTGCTATATTCTGATGTAGAATGGTAAGGTGGTAGTTATAGAAAAAACTGACTCGGTATTGTATTTGTCGATATTGGTAATTCAGTACTATTTTCTAGGGAACAATCAACTTGTGAGTGTCTAGGATCAAGGACGTTTACAGTATCTAGGTCTAGGATAAAATCTTGCAGATCTGAGATAACTTTCTTAAAGCCTTTATTGTTCAGGTGCCCATGTTGCTGGTTATACGTATCCCACGTGTATGGAAGGTTTAGATTTGAATCCAGTATAAATGCGTAATTGTAAGTCTCAACATCCATGTAAATTAAATTGTTAAAAGTATCTACTCTGCTATTAAACATTATGTTGGTATTGTCCATATATTTAAAAGTTGGTAGGCATATTATGAAGTTAGTGTGATTTAGTGCTAATAGTTGATTACGAATATAAGTAACTAACTCTATATAATTATGCGTTTTTCTGAAGTCCTCTTCACCAATAAATACAATACAATAATCTAAGTGAGTGAAGTTGCGGACTTTTAAATCAATATCCTTTAAAATATATTTAATTCCACATCCAGGAGTACGGTAGTGACACATATTAAAGTTCCCTAAATGAGTTCTTTCACTCATTGTATATATTCTATTGGATGTTTCATTGCTCAAAATACATATCTTATGTTTTACAAGTAGAGGTATAGGATCAGTGGATTTCACGCTAATATTATTACATGAGATGACGTCTTGAGTAGTTCTAGTGCCAATGTTAACTTGACGTGCGTTGAGTGTATTCGTTAAACTTTCCGAAGTCTGCGTCTGTTTTGTTTTAGTACGGACGGTATCAATAACAGTCTTCTTTTTTGGTGTTTGAACTTTGAGCTTCAGTGGACTACTGGCGATTACTTTGTAAGTTTTATTTTTTTCCATTAAATCAATATTACTTTGCTTCAACTTACTATTTTCTAATGATAATAATTCTATTTCTTTGTGCGCACTTTGTAATTCAATTTTAAGATCTTCTATTTCTTTCTTATAATTAGTAATTTGTAAGTTTTCCTCCTCATCTTCAGACATATCCGGCACTGAGTTAGAGGTATAATCCATCGTTTGGGAGATTATGTCACTGTTGTCCGGCTCCGATTCGGTGCGTTTTTTTCGGTGGGTTATATTCCCAAAGAAATTCATTATAGTAAGTAAATCAAGTTGAGAATTCAAAATAATTAATATCACTGTGGGATATGAACTCACTTTGTTCTGTTGTTGCAAAAATCAACGTTTTCCAGTATTCCGTGGATTTTATAATTAACTGGCCACACCAAATTTAAAATCCTCCCGTGTAACACAACCTTTATTGTCTGTGGTCGTTCTTTAGTTCATCATGAGTCATTATGTCACTGTAGAAGTAAACAATGAATTCGAATAATTTCTCAAACTGTTTTTATGATGTTATTAAGAGTAAAATCACAGGTTTGTATTATTTAGCACACTATTCAGTCACCATCTGCTGTATTTAAGTGAATTCTGAAGTTGTTGGCGGTGATTCAGATTCAATCTCACCACTGTTGTTTATATGTCGGCAAAGATACGTTATAATTTCAAAGTGTTTTTTTCACATTATTTGCCAGCACAGTGTGTTACAAACATTATATACACTTCACTTTCACAATACTTATAGTTGGAACACGTTTAAAGCTGTTTTACTATCAAAGAAGTATTTTTTACGAATTAAATATACGGATCTAATGTTCATTATTCAACTGACAGCTGTCCGACCGTGTTTTTGGAAGTTAGTTTTATCAAGATCAATTTACTGCTGATAACTACAATTGTACTTCTATTCTTTGAATTATTCTCGAAATTACTAATACTTTTTTAATTTTAGGATGAATCCTACTAGTATTATAAATGAGAAATATGCAAATTATTTGCAAATTAATATCGCAAAAAATGGCTGATTAACATACTCGTAAGTGATTTATACCGAATAGCGCGTTTCCAGACACATATAGAATGAGTTTTTAAAGGCTAGATTGAACAGCCCACTAAGGGGTACGTGCGGTCGTCGTAGATGACATCTTCAATTACCATCACGTAGGATTTTGGTCAAGCGCAACTCCATCAAGTATAAAAAGACGCTGCATGTCTGTTTGAAAGCGTGATCAGGGGCTCTACCAGCTAAGTCGCCGAACATCGTTTTCGTAAATGGAGTTCAACGAGTTTCGTAATTACGTTTCGAGTTTAGTAATTAGGTTCATGGAAGCCGATTTAACGAGTGATTAAGTCATTTTTAACCTTTATTTATTGAACGCCATTCACGAAAACGATGTTTGGTGACTTAGCCGGTAGAGCCCCTGATCACGCTTTCAAACAGACATGCAGCGTTTTTTTATACTTGATGGAGTTGCGCTTGAAGCATTGAATCCACGAAATTTGCGGCCGCTGTAAGAATCCTTTTAAAAGCTGTCAATGCACAACATTTGGAACAATTTACTCAAATTTGAAAGCAATATTACAATGGCTAAACGTGTCATTATTCACTCGTTAGAACTTAATTCTACTTATTTTATATTTTACACAAATACAGTTTTTAATATTCACTAACACATTATTAAAAATGTATTCATCACAATATGTTTATCGAGAGAAATAAAGCTTTAATTCTCAATAATAAAAATAAAATGACATTAATTGGCAGGTTGGACGTACGTATAATTAAATGGAGCGACCGTACTTCAAGTGATTTAAACCTCCTGTAAACATAACCTATTTAATGTATAACATTTTTTCGATCCTCGAATAATTACTAGATAATATTAATGATTTTGGGACGATAATAGTTTCAATACTCTAAAATAAAAAATGTGATTTAATGTGTGGATCGAGATTCTAGTTTCGATACCAATCAGCATAAAATTATAATATTTTTATGACTGATTACCGAAGATCGGAGAAGGCAGAGCTATTATTTGTACTTGCGACATGTTGTAATCCCAGGACTAACTGGAATTAAAAAATATACATATTTTAAGGTCGGAGAATTTGGAGGCACTCATGCGTAAGTGTACCAATGTCACGTGCAATTAACTGAATTTAGATAAAACTAGATTTAAGCCCATAAAATTATATATTATAGATTACTAGTTTCAGTCTAAATTTACATGAAACAGGTTAGATTAAATAAAATCGTTATCTAATTTTAGCTGCCCGTGAAACAAAATGCCAATGAGGTCCCCATATCTACCATACGTTATGGTTGCACTCTTTGAAAACAGAAAGAAGCGGCTTAAAGACGGGGGCTCTGATTACCGCACACAGTCACTGCAATTAATGAAATGGCCTATATAACTAACGCTTTATCCCTGATTGCCAAAATACAATGTTCCAGGGCTGGTACATAAAAATTGACACAGATGTTTCAAACTAAGCTCACCATAGTAGTTACCATAAAAGAACATAGCACCCATCAATTTGGTTTACCACCTATTTACGACTTTTTGTCGAAACAAATGCACTACGCTCAACATAGTTAATACGGTTTCCTTTACACTAGAACCCTAAAATCGTGATACGAGCGGAGTTAACAATGCGACCGCACTCGGTTGTGCCGAAAGAGCTCCCAATTTACCGTCCACCTGGAGCGTATGGCGACATTGTAGCGTTTAATGTCGTTACAACGGCTGATGCCGCGTATGAAACATACAGACCGGCGGCGTTGTCCTGATCTTGCCTGGAACTCAGTTGTTGTGGAAATGACAAAGGCCATCTTTAACATTTGTAAAAATCTAGTAGAGTAATAATATTTTAAATCCATCCATTTCAGCAAATAAATTTACAACCCACTTGGTAATTCCATAATCTATCGAAGTCCGCAATACTATAGTAGGGCCAATTTAATAGATCACATTTGACATCTCTCATTTACTAGTAAAGTGAATTGTAAAATGAATTTATTTGGTAATTATTACAATAAATATAAATCGTAATAGAAAAAAAATTAAGCAAACTTGCAGTTCTAACTACGAAAATATAAATAATATTCTATGCCCGCCGTTTAAGGTTACGTTGTTGAAATTTAATGAAGTGTCAAATGTGATCTATTAAATTGGCCCTACTTTAGGGAAATCAGTAACGGATTGTCCCTCCCTTGCAAGAACACAAACTTAACTTATTGTTGGATGGTATATATACCGATGAGGATATATATATACCTGTTTGAGCGAAATAACCCTATGCTCCTTCGTTCAGATGTTGCCTCTCACAAACACATGGGGACACAATAAAATCTGTATGGTGTCGGACTTATAGGTGAGGGCGAGATAGCTGGCGAGGCGGATCAGTAGAACTTCCAAGCTCACTGGATTTTCTAAACGTGTTTTTCACAGCATGCTGTGAGTAAGTACTGCATTATGCCCTACCTAGAAAAATACTATTATAGTAGTCACTTTACTTCCAAATCTTTACATGACTATCGAATCTGAATAGATGAGTTTAAGTGAAAAAATGGTATCTGCTTAAAAGTTTTATATGAGGATTTTTATGCATTCAGGCATCCATTACAAAGGCACAGTTGAAGTCAGAGGTCCAATGTCAATTTATCAAAAAAATATTTTTTTCTATCTTTGGCTATGGATATAGTAAAACTTCCAGATATAACAAAACTGCTTTTATATATTAGCTGTTATATTGCTGACTTTAAAACCGCATATTTTTCGAAGCTTACATAGCGAGTCAACAAGCTATATTTTTAACACATTTTTGTATCAGCTCTATTAAAATAAATATAATAAATTCAATCTAACTTTCGCCGCAGTTACAAAATTATTTTAGTAATTGGAATAATTTCACCCAAATTAATAAGTAGTATTACAAAAAAAATGAGACAGAAACAATTGTTCCTTTCTTTAATACTTTACATGATAGCGTAATGCAACACAACTACATTTTCCTTTCGCCCATAAATATCAATTTCTACTATCACCACAATAGCCACGCTAGTATTTGTCACATCAAGTTGATCTATGTCAGCGGCGTGAATCTCGATCACGGTATGCTTGCAGTCAACGTGATTTGTTGGTTCAATAGAGAGGGCAACGAGAACCTACCTCTGAACAATGTTGTGATAGCGTCTGACTGACGCAACACACAAACTTGCTTCATATTTTGCTGAGGATTTTTGCTTTATATTTAATAATACATTATTTATCAAAAAGGGAATCATCAGCAAAACTTATCAACGTCAGTTTAAAGATTTATTTGTAATGTGTCGACATTTCACTTTCACGCCGGACGTCGTGGGTTCGATTCCCACCCGGGACAAATATTTGTGTGCATGAATATGTCTGTTCGTCCTGAGTCTGGGTGTAAATTATCTATAAAAGTATAAATTTAAAAAGGAAAAATAGTAAATGTAGTATATCAGTTATCTGGTTTCCATAGTACAAGATCTGCTTAGTTTGGGATCAGATGACCGTGTGTCAATAATGTCCCAGGATAAGTCCCAGGATATTATTATTTGCCTTGCCAGTTAAGTGTTCCGGGGTCGATTACAGCATAATCTTTGTGTCCGTCAATTATATGTTTGTAAAGTTCCTCGCGACACAGGGGATATATTAATAAACCGGACGTTGTATTAAAAAAAATAAACTGAAATAACAGTTAACAGATGTTATTTGTTACCTGGAAAACTGATTCCAATTACAAATATATTTATTTATCATACTATATGGTCTTCTGAAGCCCGAAGTAGGTAAAACATTTGACTTCGGAGACAGTTGTCCTTCTGTGGACACAATATACATATAGCTACATTTACAATACATTAATATATATAGTTACATAATGATTTATTTTATGACCTTGACAAAAAGTTACAAGAAGTCTATGTAAGTTCAGTTAACAATTTATTTTCCGAGTAACCGCTTAATCAGCTATTGGCGTCAATTTGAAGCTATGTTACATCTAATTAACAAACAAAATAATACATTATACACAAAACAGCTTCCGAACTAGGGTACCAATGAGGTATATAGGCCAGATAAAACAAGGTACCTTAATTAATACCTTGTTTGAGTTTAATTCAATAAAGACTCCTCGTCGATGCCTCCTCGTCTAGATTAGTTGTTGAATACCTCATGTCTCATAGATGCTAAGTTTTGTTCAAACCAGTGATTTACAATGGAGTAGTAAGCAGTTTTCCATTGATTAGTTAGTGGGCGCAGGCAGTGTCAATATAAATAAATTCTTGGATTTGTTTTGAAACGTACAGTTAGCGCTCCTTAAACTTTAAACTACATAGTGCACTTGAACAAACGATTCAATAAAGTATAGAGAAACTGAAAATTCGAAAGATTCCAGGACGACTAAAAGGGTCTCTACCGGCTTATCAGAGGCTAAGACCTGGTGAGTGGGGCTCGGGTTTTAAAATTTCTAGGACAGCTTAATAAAATTATGATCTTAAAATTTAACAATATAAGCTAATATGTGGCATGGACAATCGGGCTTTCTTGTTGTATTGTAATTTATGTTCACCATTTCGTGCAATGTGTGTGAATATTACCTAAATAGCTGTATCTACACAATAGAAAATGTTTACAGTACCGTGGAATACCTTATTGAATGTTAACTGTCGGTCGCTACTATTCGGAATGAGGTATTTACGTTACAAACGAAATGAAGAAGTTACAATAACATTCTAAATACATCCCACAAGTTCTCATGTACCACATTAACAACTGCGCAACTTTGTGAAATATCAAAAGCGTACGCTACGGTATCCGACGAGTTAAATGGCGAAAGTTCACCGCTGCAACTCATTGCTTGTATGTAAAATTGTATAGTGGAATCTTACATACCGACCGACGATGTGTCTAGGTGGAACTAAATTCGACGATAGCGGATAGTGAGCCACATGGAAAATACTCCGAAAATCGGTGCCCTCAGGCAAGCGACTTGCGACCGCTGGCTAGACATTTCATACAGTTACAGGATGCGACTTACTCGGAAATCCTTTGGTATACCATGAGTACTTTTTTTTACTTTAATTACATAGCAGCATATTTAGGGAATATCATAGGTAATTTTGGTTAATGTATAGAGTAAAAGAAAATTAAATATTGTTTCGATACTAACGGCAAACAGGTTTTGCCATACTTACACAATGGCCCAGTTACCGTCTTGTTCAAACTTAAGTAAATTCAAAATGAGTATATTATTTCTATCATATTTAGAAATTGAAAAGGCAGGACATGTTCTTGGGGTATTAAAAAAACCCATGCGCTAACAAACAATAATATAATTTATATACTTCTACTACTTATCGTACGGGCAGTGGTTACCTTAGTGTCAGAGTTGTTCAAGCTGCCCAGTAGGCCTTTGATATGGCTTGACGATCGTTGTCTATGAATGCAGCCGGGACCGACAGCTTATCGTGCCCTCCGAAGAACGGAGGCGCTCAGCAATGAAACCACTTTGGTGGCCATAAATTATATAAACACTTCCATAAGAACTATAAAAATTATATTAAAATTACACAAACTAGTAAAATTTCAGAATTAGAATAAATATTTCAAACCCTATATAGTTTTATTATGATTTGGGTAGTCCATGAGACAAACACTATCTAAGGCTCAAAAACTTAAGTTTGCAAACATGTTCGCGAGCAATTTGCGGACTTACACTGACAAGACAGTTTAGCGATTAAAAACAATTTCGTTCAAAGTACGTAGTATTTGGTATAGTATAACACATAAGATTTGGGAAAAAAATTTAAACATCCTTTGAATCGCTAACTAATGTCTGACAATCAGATTTTATCGTGAAGTGTAATATGACTTTAATTTTATGTTATATATATTTTACACATACCTAGGCCCATCCAGTAAAATGAATTGCGGATGTGTCTGCGTACGGAACCACTTTATACATGTTATGTTACTGGATACATACATTCACCCCTATGAAAGTTCTTATTGTCTACAGTTTCAGAAGAGTTTTACCAATTTAGCTTTGTGGCCTTGTGTGAAATTTTTGCATGGACTATGTAAGCTTGCATTTCAGTTTGAATCGAACACGTACTTTAGTTACAATAGAATGATAGCGTGCATTGTGGAACAGGCATCGTAAAGATAAATAAATATTACGGTTTAAAGCCCAAATTTAAGCCAGGAGATAAGAAATAAATGTGTGACGTGGATTTTGCGCGAAATGAAATGATAATTCAACGAGCCTCGTAACTGTTGAAGATAAGTTTTGTTTATGTGACATTGTGTACCGTCGAATTTACGTTTGTCGATTTTAATTCGGGAATCGGCCCATTAACACGAGACGGGGGAAAAATGCGGCAATTCGTTGCCTTAAAGAACATTAAATTAAGCGTAATTTGAATAATTTTACGTGGCGGTGAACACAAATAGCTATAATTAAAGTTACACGAACATTTTGCGAGTTGTGCTAAACTGAAAACAAAGAACGACTGGCACACTTGGTAAGCACATTCTATGTGAACAGTCCATTTTAAAATACAAAAATAGACCGTAAGAAGACCGTTATTACTTATATTTATCGCCCAAGTTATCTAGCGACTATAGCAGTATATTATAACACTCTCACAACACGTGTTTTAAAGCAAACACGTGTTATGAGATGGCCATACTGCGCGTAAACAAACAATTCCCGAAATCAACATTGTTATTTATAAATACACAAACAACATTACGAATTAAAATTATAGAGTAAGAAAAAAATGATAAGTTCATTCTGCAATCACACTAATATTATAAAGGCGAAAGTTTGTGACTTTGTGAATGTGTGAGTGTGTATGTTTGTTACTTCTTCACGTCTAAACGACTGGGCCGATTTTAATAAAATTGGGTATGGAGTTAGCTGATACCCTGGATTAGCACATAGGCTATAATTTATTAAGTTACGCGGGTAAAACCGCCGGGCACAGCTCGTTTTAAATAAATATTATTCTAAATTTTTGATAATATTGAGATGTCAAAGAATGTAATAACTGGATCCTTCACAATTTTTAGGGTGCCGTACTGGAAATCTGGTCTGTATGTCAGTGGGCAGTACTAGGCAGAACTGCCTTGAACTGTAATAAGTAGACAGATTAAATTTTCACTTAGTGTGTATTGCCGCTGTAACAACAAATTATAAAAATAAGGTTAAAAACATGAAATAAAAATTGATAGATAAAATTTTTCAATGGTTCGGAACGATTCGTGTCTTTCTATGCAGGAAATACTCTAGATCTTATTTTACTTATGTGTGATTTTAAATCATACAATAGAGACAAACAGATCCAGTTCCTGATCTACATTTATAACAATATGGTTAATTGAATCTCACAAACCTTGGTGGCAATAATTTTATATTATACCCATATCAACATTTCAAGGAAAACTTATGTGAAGTATAGTTCGGTCGAAGATTTTTATCACTAATTATATTAAAATAATCTCATACAAGAGTGTTAAATATCTGTGCTTTATATTTTTGTAACAAATGAATTAATTTTAACTTAAACCCGTCATCTTACAAGGTTAATTTTACGTAAGTCCATTCCTGCACAAAAGCTGCGCAAATATATCTCATGTATAAATAAAAAAAATATCTTATTATTTGTCGTGTATAAGTAAAATAACACGCAATTTCAATAATTTGAACAAAAGTACAAAACTGCAAAACGAAAACAACTGATGGCATGACATCACAATGATAAATTAACAATTGAATTGACAAATAGTGCAATTGAATTCAGTCGCCCATTCGATTGCTAATTATTCAAACAACGAGTAAATTCACTACCGGTGTATTTAAATATTAAAACATTAATCGATCATATATCTGGCGCGCAACTGATATTTCAAGCTGAAGCCGTTGACTATGGAGCATATTTATTATTTTTTAACGAGATAAAATGGGGTTTTATTCTTATACAATACAGCTTACTTATTCTTTTGTTTAATTCTCTGCTTCATTGGCCATCAACGGCAAGCGCAAGCTCATGCCGTCACAATGTACCTTATTACTTACTTTATTGTATGGTATGGTATGACTTAGTAACATAAATGATGAAGCCGATGTCTTTTTTTTAAAGACAACATCCGCACTAGGTAATCAAATCCCTGTTCCACGGGGTACTTTACAAACATATAATAGACGGATACAAATTACATCCAGATTCAGAACAAACATTTATGGGTCACACAAATAGTTGTCCGGCGCAGTACCTACTCGAACCCGCGACACGAAGCGGCGAGGCGACTGTCTTAGCCGCTGCGCCACGCGTGCACTACCACGACTTAACAATTGTTGTCTTACGATAACAACCGGAATCGATAGCTTAACATGCCCTCCGAAGCACGGAGCCGCTAAGAAATTAAAACACTTCGTTGGTCACCTATCTTAGACTCACTGCGGACCTCGCCGATGACTAGTGGACTGGTGAGAGTAAACTTACTAATATCCTGGGACATTATTCACACATGGCCGAATGAGAGAGAGCTTGTACTATGGAGATCAGATAACTGATATACTACATATACGACTTTTCATTTGTAAATACATAATTATATAGATAATTACATCCAGCCTCAGGAGAAACAGACATGTTCATGCAAACAAATATCTGTCCTGAGAGGGAATCGAACCCACGACCTGCGGCGTGAAAGGCAAACATTTACCAACCACGCCACCAACCCATCATACTGAATTAAATGTTGTCATCTCCATATTTTTGTGTTAGTACTTAATACAGGTCTTAATAGATTTTACATTGTTCAAGTGTGATTAATACAAAAGACTTAATTTGAACGCGAAATTGTCTATTAAAGTTAATAGTGTTTAATAGACACTTTCACCAAGTAACGTCTGAGCGAAAACGTAAATTTAATGGGGCAATTAATTTTAGTTATCACATACCTTGCAAAAGAGACACATATCTATCATCTTATGATATCACATTTTGAAGTACTCACAGTTGAGCTCGAGTAAGTTTTACTACTAGATAGAATAGGTACCTATATTCTGTTAGATTTCGCTCACCTACTGCCAAGTGAGTTAGTGTGTTATAGGCTACAAGTTTATTTTCAATCAATAATAATGAATGCAACTTGATATTGGTAAAATTACTACTAATGCTAAAAGCTTCACATTTTAAACTGGAACTGAATCACTCCATTTATTTACAAATTTATTTATTCCTGATCAAAGAATTAAAAAGTCTGTCCTTTAGAATCTCAAGAATAATTTCACGAGTATTCACGGAAATACCACCCCAGGCAAAATAATAGCGATAAAATTCTAATCATAAACTCGCAGAAGTGTATAAAATATAAAAAAACTACAACTACGAAGCTACGGAAGTAATAAAAATAAATAAATACAGCTGCACTACGAATTGCAACCATATTACCGTAAAAATAAAGACGCCGCCATAGATACATTATATTGACTGACGTGGCGTCGACTGTACTAGTAGAGGCTAGAGCCAACAGCTTAAAATAAAATGTCGAGTAAACACTTCTTTTTAGTGTATAATTCGTCCATTATTGTGACTTTACGACTGCTTACAGTGACAAAATTCACCGATTTGTCACTTAATAAACAAGCGGTCCAGGCTTTCGTATACCGATGGTAATAAATCTCAATTTCACAAAGCCAAATTAGTTCTAAAATTTTACAGGCAAAGAAAATTGTAATTCTAACGGGACAACTGGGATACCATTATCCTAGAAATTACGAACTTTTAGTTACCACATATGAAGTTGTTTCGTACCGATACTGAACGTATTGAAATCGTCAGATTTCAGAACGCATGGTACGGGCGCGTCAGGATTCTAGCTGTCATCTGTCATTCATGCTGTCATTGGTATACAGGGGGTCGTAATCGTGATTTTAGATTAGAGATATATGTAATTAATTATATTAATAATACATTCAGATTCAGATCGTTTATGTACCGTGACGGTGATAATTACTTGGTTAGAATCGCGAAAGGAGGATTACATAAATTGTGAGGGTGACAATTGTTTTGTGACAAGGACTATGATATGTGCACGTAGATATTTCGCCGCACCTGATTGAGCTGGACTGGTTTCGATTTTATTTTGTCTACCATTAGGTTAAGTTTAGTTCTCCGAAACGGAGATAGTTACTGAGTTAGACTCCTATTATATAACTCAGACATTACGAACAGCATGAGCTCAACTTCAGTTAGTATGTTAGATATCTCATACATGTTGTATGCTCATAGGCAGTTGCTCTCAAAGTTGCATAAGCGACCACCAAGATTGAGCACCTGGACGTGCGATCAGTCTATTGATGGATAAACGCTTATGCAGTTTATTTCATTTGAGCGATACCGTGATTCAGAGAACAGGATAAACTGTCCCAGTTGTATTCGTTGGCATGTCATAAGCATACTGGGCAACGTGAACTACTCGGAGACTAGATTAACCAATGCCCACAAGGTTCAAAACATAAATAAATATAACCCCAGTCTATATCACCATACTATCAAACTATTTCGTCATTAAAATCACACTAAGTTATACCACAGTCTGATATTTTAATAGCCCTCAGAATTGTTAGGTTAAATTTATGACGTCATATTTTCCTATTGTTAGTTTAATATTGTCCTATTACTGTCAATGCAGGTTAATACTTTGAAGGTAGAATAGTGTATATTGTTCGTTTGCTATTACGTTCGACTCGTAATAGGTTTTACCATTTGTTACTTATCTATAACCCACAAACAGTATGGATAGTATAACTTAGTAACTTTGGTATAACTACTTACAGATTTTTTTTATATATATAATAGGCTGGCAAACGAGCAAGTGAGACACCTGATGGTAAGTTAATTGATTGCACAAAGATGTAGTGCGCGTCAAAAAGTTTATTGTGAAATGCACGGTGGTAGATGACAATTCATCCAGGTGATAAGGATGAAATTTCCACTTTTGGTAGAAGGATCTGTGGCAGAATTTGGCGGCAATCTCCGTGATAAATGTGGTAGAGGACACATAGAGATGCCACGTCTCTCCGTAGGGCAATAGGATCGAGCCAAATAGTGGGAGCCTTATCGTCAATGACCATTCGAGCTGCACGATGTTGAATACGATCAAAGCGAATATATGACTAGCAGTTAACACTAGTCTTTATTAAGTGACAATAAATGACTTATTGAATTCATGGCTGTCCCATGCGACGTAACTGCCACAAATAGCAAAATTTGGCTTGACTCGACCTTTTCGATACCAAGCTATAAGTACCTACATAGGCATTTCACGCCGATGTAAATATCGATTCTAGAGATAGTGTGTTCAACCGTTATTGGTATGTTTCTAAGAAGAGAAATAATTAGTTACAACCCCAGTCTGAAAATTGCCGATGTTCCACCACCCGTGCATAGGAGAGTATGTAAGACTAAACGCATGAGGAATAGAGCGCATTTGAGGGGATGGACAGTTTACTTATGCACTAAATATCTGTCCCGGGTGGGAATCGAACCCATGACCTGCGGCATGAAAGGCAAGTATTTACCTACCACGCCAACCTGTCCGTCATTATTGTGTAAGAACTAAAATTTTTCCGTTTTGGTTGCGATGTCATGTTCCCTATCCTATCGAGCATAGGTCGACTCGAACTATATCGTCGTTTTTTATCTTAATACGCTTCATTACCTTTGAACACGTTAATTTGCCAATGAATCCTCTATTTTTTGTATCATAACGTATAAATTAGCATTCTATACCACTTAAAGATCCTAATGTCATGTTCATCTGTCATATGCCATATGAGTGAGGCAGTTAAACCGTGGTAAAAATTATCACAAAAAGGCCGCCGAGACACAATCCAATCATCATAGCGATTAACAATGGTCTAACTCAAAGCTCATAAAATTAAGAGATGCCTTTCAGTTGTGTAGGGTGGTGGCGTGTTTATATCTACCCTTCATTCGGAAATGCAACAGCTACTTTTTTCAAATTTCCTTGCACGCAGTTGTTATCTTTGGACTTGCTTGAGAGTTAGAAAAAGTAGAGTCTAACATAGATAATATAAATTTATGTACGTTAATCCAGACACTTGCTCTCACAAAAGTAAGAGTTGCGTTGCCATATGCACGGAATCCTATAGGGCAAAGCCCGACTCGAACTAGACTGATTTTTATAATATTACATCAAATGACACAGATTACAAACAAAATAGTTAAGTTATATCGTGTACCATTTTTCGGTACTATAGCGACACAATGAACTGATAAATATCGATTCATCATAACAGCTGTATAAAGTCCGCTGCTTGATAAAAGCCTCCTCCAAGGCTCATCTTCGAGGATTTGCCATAATCGCCACGCTTGGCAGACGGGTTGGCGATCGCAGTAAGATGGACATAGTACACAGAAGGAAGCTGCATCCCGTCTTCTGGTAGATATGCCTCGGGTCAACTTCTACGCCTCCCACAGGATGAGATGGGGTAATGATATTCTAATATTCACGTCGTCACCATATAGCAAAATATCGATAAAACCGGTAAAGAGTGCGACTTACACTTTACCGGTTTTTATCTCAATTTACTTCATTACCTCCGCGCAAGCTGATTCGGCAGCGGATCCTCTATATTTCAAATCATAATGTATCAATTATCCATAACCTAATGTCATGTTCCCTTGTCATATTCGACTTGAGTTAGGCAGTTTGACCGTGCTGAAGATTATCGAATATAATCCCATTATCATAACCATTAACGATGAATTTACTCAATGCCCTTAAAATTAGCAGATCCCTTTCTGTTGTGTAACTTGATATGTACAAAAGTAACATGTCCACCTTTTTGTTTAACTTACTCATAAACGTATTTTCTCTCAGCTGTGTGGTTTCCGGCTAGAAAGAATAACAGAGGAAACCCATACGATCTCGTTGTTGTCGTTAAAGGCGACTAAGGGATACAGCAGGTAGTCGAGCAGTAGTGTCACCTGTGTACTATAGCTACCAACTAACTACGGTCGCCAAATCTTTTTTTTTTATTGCCTTAGGAAGCAGACGAGCCAGCGGCCCACCTGATGGTAAGTGGTAACCGCTGCTCATGGACATTCGCAGTGCCAGAGGGCACAGCGAACCGCTGCCTACCGTGATATTAGTACTCTTTTTAAACCTCGTTTGAAGAAGGACATGTCGTAGCGCTGGGGAAACTCGCATTGTAAGCGCGGTGAATACGGCAAACCTCTCCAAATGCCTACGTTATGAGATCTATATCCAGCAGTGGACAATATCAAGATGATGATGATGATTATGAAACCATAAAAGTATTCAACCTTAGTCTTGACTCATGGTAAGTACAGATAATCTAAGATAGTTAATGCATGTTAAAATAAACATAAACCATAAACGCGGTAAATAAAGACGAGAACAAAATTTAACTTATGTACAGACGCCAGCACATCCAGCTACACCAATCTGTCAAATTTCTTTTATAGATTTTCAACTTTATAACAACAGCATAAGGCACACTTTCAGTTTGGGAAATTTAAGAGATTGGGGTTTTTTGACAGATTGGGGTAGCTTGATGTGCTGGCCTCTGTACCTATGGATATTGTCCTCATCCCTATTAACCCCGGGATTTTTATTTACCCTATTTTACCTCTTTCAATTCAAGCACTGTAACATTTGATAGCAAACAGTAAAACTCGGCTTAACTTAGAAGTTTAGGTTGCAGGTTGCGATGTTATTAGAACACAATCCTATAGAGCAAGGTCCGACTCGCACTTAGCCGGTATTAATCCATATCAGTTTCATTACTGCCGAACAAGTTGATTTGGCAGCGGATCCTCCATCTTTCACATCATAACGTATCAATTCTCGTCCCATAACACTTAGGGACCTTACCTAATGTCTCGTTCCTCTGTCATATGCCAGTTTGAGTAAGGCAGTTATACTGTGCTAAAGATTATCGAATACAATCACATTATCATAACTAATAACGATGAACATAATTAAAGTCTACAAAATTACTACATAACGTGTTGACCAGAAACGCCAAATTAAATAAAATCCTTAGCGACAGGCTTGGATTTGAGTGTGATAGAGCGTGCTAGAGCAGTAAGCCCTAGTAAATTCTATAACTCAAGTCTTATTGAAACCTCCACACAGGAAAATAATAATACTTATTGCGTTTCTAATTTGTGATTGCGCGTGGGCGAGATGTCAGTAAAACGTCGTCAAAGGCAATCTAATATTAAGAAACGAATAAATGGTAAAAAATGTAATTAGTGTATGTGCGTTAGACTAATCGAGCGTTTGACGAGGGTCGGGCGAGGTCGCCGCGTGCACCGGCAGCGCGGGGAGGGCACTACAAGCTTGGGTCATTATTCGGACAGACGCGCTCCGACGCCTTTTAGCCCTTTGACGTGGAAAGGCCCTATTAACATCGAACGGCTTGTTGATCCCATCCGTTAATTACTGACCTCCACTCCAACTTTTAACTAGCCCGTCTCGGACTGACGATTGACAATCGAGACTCAACATAAAGGTTTACAAAAAAACGTACGGTGTCGTGGGACGCCAGACGGAAGCGAAGTTTATAAGCCTTCAATATTTTAAGTTATTAATCATTAGTGACATCTAGTTATTCATTAATATTGTTTCATTTATATAATACAAGTTTTCTCTTCCGACTCTACCCAGGTCGATCACATTTCTTATTTCGAATATAGGCTCAGACCATCCAGTCCTCCTAACTGACTTTAAAAAAAGGGTGTCTTCAATATACATTTTTTTTGTATTACACACATAAGAAATAAAAATGGCACCACGACTCATTCATATATGTATTTTTTGTATGCATATACTTTGTGAAACAACTTTATTTTTAAATGACAAAACCAGCACTAGGTAAATGAAACCCTGTATCGTGGGATGGAAACAAAGTAAATCCAGATTCAGAACAACTATTTATGGGTAGCACAAATAGCTGCCTTATAGGGCAGTATCCTAGGGATCGAAACCGGGACACGAAGTGACGAGCCGACTGTATTAACCGATGCGCCATATGTTGCAGGGTCAAACAGTGAAGTTTAGTTGTAGCGGAAAGCACAATAGTTCAACACCGGACGCAGTATCACTAGCACTTCTATAATCTGAAAATAGCCGCCACCGGAAGAATAAGAATAGCCCCATGTATATTTTAAAAGATGTATAGAAAAGTTGAAGTCGTTATTTCGTTGGAAAAGCCATCATGCATACTGGTCACATAGGTTAAAGGAACGAGTCATGCAGGATTCGAACCAACTAAAATCCCACAGTGGCCTTCTTCGACAACATGGAAATAACACCGGCAAATCCACTAGAATATCCCGGATGCACTCTCTGTGTAACGCTGAAGCACCTTCTAAGGCACCTCTTGATTTAAATAAAGTATGTACCACAACTTTCCCCTTTAGCCGTAAAGAGTAAGATAAAGTTACTTTGGTATTCATAATATTAGTTTATATCAATATCAAACCTATTCTTAATATTGAGCTATACTGGTTTTACTCGTATATTTTTATTTTGTTATCTATAAGTTATAAACCAGCCCAGTTAAAAAAAATGCAAAACGAAAAAATTCACACTTTGAGTCGTCTGTTTACGTACTTCTCATGAGATACAGCCCAGACAGACGGATGGCCAAGGGAGGCTTAGTAATGGGGTTTCATTGGCACCATTAGGATGTTGAAGCCCAAAACTGCTGATAGTATGGTTTGATTGTCTCATAATAAACTATGAGAAAATATGACGCGTTCTATTGCTGACCAGCTAATGACGCAACATAGTACATATTTGGAAGTATGTTGCATTTTAAAGTTCAAACTTGATAGTGTGAATTCAAGGTCGCGTCGCGTATTGTTTAAAATTTTTCATCTAAGCCACAATCCAAACGAGCTTCATTAAAAAAACTATAAAACCATTGGCGAAACATCTTAGATATGTTAAATTTAATCAGTATCAACACAGAATCCGAAGCGAAAGATATTCAAATGAAGAATGAGCTCGATCCCGTCCCGACAAGGATGAAGCCCGAAATCAAGGCAGCGGAATCGACGAATAAAACTGTTGATTACGTGCAAAGTTACGCTCCGTCGATCGTAATTTTATTTGCCTACTCGTTCGAAAAACAAATATGATGAAAGCTATCATATTTGTTTTTCGATTTTTAATTTATGAGCGCGTCCACCAACATCAGTTCGCCCTGAGTATAACTTGCAGTATGCCAACTGACTAATGCATTACTTCATATTCGTGATATGTGCCTAAGTATTTATTTTTATTAGGAACCTTTTATTTGTGTCGTGACGACGGTGCGCACGCTAATGGAGATATCGTATCTGTCATATCAAGAATATACCATTTGACAGTTTTATTGCGATCGCATGTGATGTTCAGATAAAAGACAAGGTATCTGTGGGTAAAGATGCTGTTGCTGATTTGGATCGATGGGTCAGAACTCAATAATTTTTTAATATTAAGTTTGGTGACCATAATTTATGGCTGAAAGAATACAAGAACCTTGTGTTTTTTACTCACTACAGTTAGGCAATTTTCACCGAACTTAATATACATACTAAACATAACATTTTGATTATATAATAAATAACGCGGCCCTCATTCAAAACATAACAGTTAACCTATGGCAAAATGCCTCATCAAATAATATCATAGTCATGAGGTTACAATCGTACCTACATGGGAAACAGTATTTGATTTTACCTGACAATAGACCCGAGCAGTCACTGCGTATGTTAGTGTAAGTAATGAAACATATACTTAAAACAACATCACGAAAACATAAATAACAATAACAGAGATAAAGTCACAGGCGTCAGCTAGTCTTCGGTGTATGTACTTACATCCTACTTTACTTGTGGTACGTAGTAAAATTTACGAGATATCAATGTACCCAATTACAAAAAGCCATTCTCACATATCGGTTTAGTTGCGATGTGTACTTAACTTTTTCCTTATACGTCAAAAGGCAATTGAGTGCTATTCTGAAAAACGCCTTGGCTGGCAAACGGAGGGACGCCAATAAAGCTAGTCGTAACCCAACCCACTTGAGGCGAAGCGGCATGCTATAATCGCTACCAGGCAAAAAGTTAACTGAAGATTCCACTGCGATGATCCTTTGCGTCTTTCAACAATGTACACATGAGTATAATTCATAGTTAGTGTTTTAAAGGTGAACTGTAGTTATGCCCTATCTACATTAAATTTGAAGGAAATATAAGTGCAAATTATATGCAAAAAAGTAAATCATGTTGAAGACTTGCAGCACATTTTAACTCAAAATTGAAAATTAATAAATTCAGTGACCAGCGGAATTCAAACCTGCACCTTCTAACAATACAGACTAAGTGGTCTGCCGCTAACCCAGATATAACAGACTGAATGAGCTTGTCTCTCGCCTTCGAATTCACACTAATGTACAGTGGGTTAAGTATCTATATTGAACTCATTTTATTGTATACTAGCTGTGCTCCGCGGTTTTACTCGCGTTTATAAATGATAGCCCATGTGTTATTCAGTTATATAAACTATATTACTACACAGTTTCATCAAAATCCGTTCAGTAGTTTTTGCGTGAAAGAGTAACAAACATCCATCCATACACACAAACTTTTGCATTTTTTTATATTACTAGGATAACCCAAGTATTACGGACAGCATGAACTCTAACCTATCTGCTGAGCCTTGTAAAGTAGGTACACTACTTAGTATAAAGCTGGTTAAGCTATCAACAATACACACCAGAAAATCATCCTCCGCAAGGTTGCAAGGGAAATCGTAAAATTACTATACCTGTGTGTATCGTTCATAGCTTGGCGATAGTGCAGCCACCGAACGATTAAATAAATAATTTCCTAGTTATGTGCTCAAATTTTAATTATATCTAGGGACAATATCTAATAATAATATCCAGGGACAATGTCACACAGATCATTCTAGCCCCAAACTAAGCAAAGCTTGTACTATGGGTACCAGGCGACATATATACATACTAAACATCCATGACTCAGAAACAAATATTCGTGCTCATCTCACAAATATTTGCACTTACCGGGATTCGAACCCAGGACCACCAGCTTCGTAGGCAGGAGCACTACCAACTAGGCTACGGTGACCGTCGAAAATTTTATAACATTGTAGAAAGTGTTATAAAATTAAAATTTGATATAGCGGATTATAGTGACAATATAAAACATGGTGAAGAATAGCTTAGTATTTACATTTTTACGTGATCATGTAACATATTATTATATGTCATCCTTTAATAACCCATCATAAGTTTAGTTCAACGTCTTCTAGGCCTTGAAAGACTCCATAACACTGGAGGTTTTTTTTGTAACGTTGAGTCGTCATTTCGTAATTCGTCATCAAATATTTTCGGTGTTACGATATTCGTTATCATCATCGTTCGGCATATCATATTAATAAATGTCAACTACCGCACTCAACGTTTTAACTATTTCCAGTCTTTATGAAAAGTATTCCGTCGCCAAATGCCAGTGGTATTTGTCCACGGTATACTAATTTGGCGACTTTAAATTTAGAATTCCGGAGGCAATAAGGAAAAGACTGGCAAGAGATAAACAAAATTAAACCCTTTGTGACGAGACTTAATAATACTAACATAATTAACAAAATCTTTTTTTAATGAAAATAATGCAGCTGAATTAACATGTAGGTACTAAAAGTAGGTACTACAAATTTTATCTCTGCTTTAGCTATGCTGCTGTCCCTTATTAAGTGCTCTAGTAAGAACTAAGTTTAGTGTTCATAGCGAGCAACAAGCTATATTGTGATTCAGTTCTTTCTATGTCACCTAAGAATTGTTTTTACTCAATAATTTTATTTTTAGATGTATACCTGGCTTGTGTGAACAGTACAACCGGAGAGGAAGACCTCGTACAACATTCTCTGACCAAATAGGAGACGTTCTCAAGAAAGGCCAGGTCAATAGTACCCAAAACGGGCGACCATGTAAGGTGTGCAAAGATCGTGACAAATGGAAATCCGTTGTATCTTCCTACCCTTCTGGAAAACAGGCGTGAGTCTATGTATGTATATACTTTCTTTTAAGAAACTATGTATACTTACTGAGTACAATTATATTGGTCAAACTCACTAGCAGTGAATTATGAACCGAAAAGCCAGAATTTGATGAATCTGGCCGGAACCTAGCCAGTTTTGGCCGGATCGACCGAAATTCGATAGGAACCGGCCGGATTGAGAATGAAGCCAGACTGCAATACATAAACTAACCACATATTAGTGCAGCAGCTATGCAAACATGAAAAGATTACAAAATTTAACGAATAGAAGGATACATACATACGTATGTATGTGAACCTATACATTCATCTATGAAAATCCGATTAAAAATATTCCGGCGAACAATGCAAATGCACAGTAGGTACTCATTCATTTGAAAAACCGAGTAAAACCTGTCAAAGGCATACGCGGGAATAGCATAAAAATTGATACCATTGTGCAACATCCTTTCCATTACCCATAAACGTATATACCGAATACTGAACACGGCTTCTAGTTAGTCAGACGAGTCGGAGTGAACGCTTCTTTTAGTAATTTGTTAGCGGTCGCCATAAGTGGCCATTTATAAGTAGATCAGTCATCCGCGACCAGGCTACACGCCAATGATTTTATTCAACGTGACACTACTTAAGAGATATCAGATAATAAACGGGCCGCGGACACACATCTTGATGCCATTTAGCGGGCAAAGTGACCGCACTCTCGTAACGTTGCTATTTAATTGGCCTGGTTACCGAGAAATAATGTTGAGACAATATTTTTCATGTTGACAGTACCATTTACTTAACCGTAAGTATACAGAAAAAAACAGGCTTTTAATTGACGGAATGTGTAAGAGTTTCTAAATATTTGTTGAACATTTAGTATCTGTTTGTTGAATACTTCATATTCGTTTTATTAATAGTTACACGATGCGTGGCAAGATCTATAATAAAATTCCAGAGGTAATTAAAGAAATGCCATTAAATGCCTTTAAAAAGAATTTAAAATCATGGTTAACTGAGAAAGCATTTTACTCCGTAAGTGAATTTATGGCATTACTCCTTTAATTAATGAAATTGTAATAATAATGGTGTAATCATAATAACAATTCAATAATAACAATCGAATATCGAAATATATTTATAATAATGTAATGTAATTATATTAATATTTGCATGTCAACAAATTGGCTGAAGTTGTAAGGACCTGTATTTAGTTATAAGACCATTCAAATGTACCAACTTTACTACAAATAAAGAATATGAATATGTAATGTTACTTTACAGAGGACGAAACGTAATATTCGTTTCCTAAGAAAACTAATAAATATTACTACTTATTTTCAAAAACGTCATATCTGAGTTACTAAGTAAATAATTATAAGCTGCAATAAGCTTAAATCTAAGCTGTTAAGCATGTATCATATTATAAGTGAATTATTTTCAGGATCACTATCATTTTAATACAACAAACAAGGCCCAATATAATGCCCAATGGACGGGTCACTTGGCGTGGTTGGTAGGTCCTAAGTGCCACAGGTCGTGGGTTCGATTTCCACCCAGGATAGATATTTATGTGCATGAACATGTCTGTTTGCCCTGACACTGGGAATAATTATTATTCATATACATATTTCATATACATTATACACATTCGGCCATCTGATCCCAAACTAAGCAGAGCTTGTACTATGGAAACTAGATAACTGATAGACTACATATACTACTTTTCTTTTCTAAATGAGTATGTATTTACAAAAGAAAGTAGTATAGATATGTAGACTATCAGTCACCTAGTTATAATACAAGCTCTGCTTAGTTTGGGGTCAGGTGGCCGTGTGTGAATAATGTCCCAGGATATTATTATATTATATACTAAACTAGGTCCTTATTAACATACACCAGAACAACCGAATAATTATAATAATATTTTTCAGGTTTTCAATAATTAATTAACATGTATAAGTAAAAAAATACTAAAATATATGCATACAAGGATAAAGTTAGAACCCAGAATGTATAAAAAAAAACTAGGTAAGCAAATAATATAATCATCTGATTTTTTTTCGTGTATATTGTTGTTATGTATTTGTCTGGCGTGGCAGTGAAATAATTCCATTCTAACTGTATACAGCATGTTGAAACAAGTTCGGAGTCGGACGACTCCTGAAAAAATCCTTAGCGACTATAAACTAGAACTAACAGTTAAATTAACTAAGCCAACAACTTAGAAATATTTAAAATCTGTTGATTTCTAATTAAAAGGATTTTTTGTTTTGTATTAAAGTATAAAATATTTTTATTTTGAAATGTTAGTAAATAATTAAAATATCAGTATCTTGTCATAAGAAATACATAGAAACAACAACTGTGTATTATTTATCCTCCAAATGGTTTTTAGATAAAAATATAATTTGCAAATTCCCAATGGACACTTTTCACACGTATACGAGTACAATTAGAATAAAAATCTTATTAGAGAACTATACGTGAGCTAGGTTCTAATGAAATTAATTCGCTTATTACAGAGAAACACGAGCTGAATAGAAATAGAGTTTTGTAGAAAGCCCAACACAATAGTACAGAATAAAATAAAAAATTGAAACAAGTGCCTAATTAAAGGTAACGAATGGACATTCACGTAGGTAAATGGGTACTTGGGTAACAACTAGGCAATTACCATTGTATCTCAATCCGATAATCGAATCCTACACAATTAACACTGCGTCGTAGACATTGTTTACTTAATCAGTTCATCCACTTGACTATACATTAATTAAGTCTACTACAAATTCCGAGCCCCATTCATAAACAATCAATGTATAATAAGAATAATGTCGCTCCTGGTCTAATTTCAGCAATAGTGGCCAATCTCTATATAGACTAGCACAACACATGGCACATATTATAGTGCACAAGTCGATGGCCTGCCGACATGGCCGGCAAGAGGTCAGGTACCGACGACGGTTTGACGTATTTTCCGGGGTACGGGGGTATAACATCGCCAAGTTGCAGACTCCGCGCTGATAATGAGAATGTTTCTTTACACAAAAATACTAATATAAGTTTTTTACCTGATCACCGTTAGATCAACGAAGCAAGCATCTACATATCCATACTATAAAATAATATGGAGTATATAGATGGAACAATTCGAATTGTACAACTTGGTCCTTTTCAATAACTGTTTCACAATCAATATAGAACCTTTATTCTATAGGCGAATAATCGTATTAAGTTTAAGCACTTTTAGATGTAGCCCTTTAAACAGCCTATTGTTCAATCTGACTCCATTAGAACAAAAGTACTAAGTAGATTTGTGAACTTGCGGCGGTAGGTAGTCGATTTTATTCAAGACTAGCTGTGCCCCGCGGTTTTACCAGCGTTAAACTTTATAAATTATCACAACTCCTCCCCCGTAGGTTATAGAGTGATAATATGTAGCCTATGTGTTGACCCGACCTCTTAGTAATATTCATTCAAAATTTTAAGTTAATCCATTTTTGAGTTTAGCCCGGACATACATACAGACAAACAGATAAACAGACAAAAATTCTAAAAACTATATTTTTGGCTTCGATATCGATTGTAGTACACGCCCCAAGTATCCTTTTAAAAAAATATTCAATGTACAGTTTTGACTTTCCTACGATTTTATTATATGTATAGATTAACTTCTATTGCAAACAGTGAAGGTAAGAAAAGAAATAACTACAATAATGAAATCACGTGATTTATTGAAATAGATTCTATTTTCACAACGCTACCATTCTTATGTCCCGCCGATTACGTGTGGAATCATGACGTGCGAAACGACGGACGAAGGGTTTAAAAAGATGCCGAAATCAGATCGCCGCATCGGTACGGACATCTCCATCGTGTGACGGACGTCATGAAAGACAAAAAAGGTATTTTGCCTTGTAAATCAGCGCGTCACTCGCGTGTCAAGACGAGGCGAGCGGACCGGCTCGTACGCAAATCGAAAATCTCACGACGCGATATCAATAAAGTTGAGGCGATAAAGGCTTAGTTCATTGTACGGATATAAGGGACATTTCTTGTACTTTATTATTTGATTCTTATCGGTTTCATTGAGAATATCGAATAAAAACAGGAGGCAGGTCCAAACAAAAAAGCGAACAATGATTTTTTATCTTTCGATACGAAGCCCTTAATATCTTCCGTAATAAGTTTTAATTTTTTTTAAACATGGTCATGGGGACATGTAATATACGTAGAATATAGCATAATTGTATCCCGTGGTGGACGCAGCAGTTGACCCGAGAGAATCTCTCAGAGATTAGGCTGCGGCATCTCGCTGTGTACTATGACCATCATACTACGATCGCTATCCCGTTTGCGTGGCGATGGACAACTCTATTGTGGAAATGCTTCAATGCTTCGGGGAGGCCTTTGTCAAGCGGGGGACGTTATTCGGCTGTTACTTATTTCTTAAAAGTAATAATTAAAAAAAAATGACATACGCTATGAGAAAATAAATATCGCGGGGAACTTAACAAACATTTCACGAACACAACGCACAAATAATTGTTTGATAAAAGAATCGAACCTGAAGTAAGAAAGTACCGAAACGTAAGAGAGGTATTTTATTTAACTCCGCTGGTCATAGAAAATCTAGGCCTTTGTTTTTGGCACGAAGCTCCTAAACCAAAATTGGGGTA
Organism: Pseudoips prasinana; assembly: GCA_951640165.1. NCBI lineage: Eukaryota > Metazoa > Arthropoda > Insecta > Lepidoptera > Nolidae > Pseudoips > Pseudoips prasinana. Next base: position 16,307,513 of record OX621244.1, read on the forward strand.
GGAGTCTGGTAGAAATCGTCACGTGACGAACGCGATTATTACATACGAGTTTCCGGATTTGAGTAGAAGAGCATTGTGCGCCGCCGGCTGTATAACTTCAATACCGAACGCGTGGAAATTTCATTAAAACTTATTTGCTATTTACTTTTGTTTAAATTTATATGCAAGTTGTATTGTCTCATAATTGCAACTTTGCAATGAAGACGAGATGAGAAATGGAAACTGCAGCATGTATAATTAAACTTGGAGAACTAAGTTTCTATATATTCTATACTGGCTGTGCCCCGCGGTTTTACCTGCGTTAATCTTTATAAATTATCACAGCTTCTCCCCCGTAGGTGATAGCGTGATAATATGTAGCCTATACGTTGACCCGACCTCTAAGTAATATTCGTGCAACATTTGAAGTAAATCCATGCAGTACTTTTTGAGTTTAGCCCGGACATACATACAGACAAACAGACAAAAATTCAAAAACTATATTTTTGGCTTCGATAACGATTGTAGATCACGCCCCAAGTATCCTTTAAAAAAATATTCATTGTTCAGTTTTGAATTTCCTACGATTTTATTATATGTATAGATAACGCGTGGTTGAAAGTATTTACTATTATTATACTGTGGAAACCAGATGACTGATAGTTTATCAGTCATCTGGTTTTATAGTGGTGGTAGCTTGTAGGTACTACGGAATCCAGATAACTGATATACTACAAATACTACTTTTCTTTTGTACATACATACTACATAGATAATTACACCCAGACTAAGGAAACAGACAAATTCATCCGCACAATCGAACCTACGTCCTGCACCGCGAAATACCATTTACCATCCACGCCAACCGCTCCACAAGCATACTATATATAATATAGTCACCGTATTTCTGCTACTATGGAACATAATTAAACAATAAATGAAGGCATTAACATATAACGTGTTTGATCAACAACTCGTACGTTATTAAACGAGCCGACAACATTTCAATATACAGAATCTTGGCAAATATTTGCTACTCCAAGGATAAAGGGACGTGCTAACAAGGAAGACACGATTATTACTTGCTTTAATACTTTGAGAACATATATAATATCATGCGAGAATTGAGACCTTAAGGTTAAACTAGACGATATTATATTCCATACGAAATAATTGCGCCTAAATATGTGTATGGTGAAGCGATCGTCGTAAATAAAACAAAACGAAGTTTATAATTTTATTTTATTTTTTTATGAATTTGAATCCGCATGTCGGTAAAGTGCCTAACGCTTCCCAGTTAAGTTAAGGCAGTCCATTATTTTAGAATAAAAATTTAAATATATATAATATTTAAAAAAAATTGTGTATAACATTTAAAGATTTGTTTTAAAATGTAATAGGTACTGGTTGAAAATTTATTTCCATCCAAATGTAAAATTTTAAATCTTTGAATAATACATCCATAACAGAACGCATGTTCCAAGTATAATTTAGCATTAAAATATGAAAACACAAAGTGCAATAGAAATCTGTTAAAGTTACCCCACGGTTCATGCGATTCAGGTCACTGGCAGATAGATGAACAGCGGAAGCTTAGTATGTAATAGGGTTTCAGTGCCTCCCTTAGAATACGGAATCCTAAAAAATTCAAACGGAAGATTACAAAACTCCTTCTTGTCGGATTATTATTATATCTAAAGTACGTACCAATAACTTAACATGATGAGTTTTGTTCACTTTTACAACAAGCGTTTTATATACATATAACAATATGGTTTTATTCCAGCGCTGCATGTTGCTGTAGGTGTAATAGGATTTAATACCGTCCCCAAGTTGCTTAATAAGTGAAACCTTACCTCCTATACATCAAGAGTAATGCTGAAGATATCTAAATCGAGGTCTACAATGTTTCCATAACATTAGCCAACAATCTAATCTTACAGAGCAGTGTGTGTCTTAAGCCTAAATCACCAATACCTATTCAGAGCGTACATACGTAGCATCAGCAGCAGAAGTAGCACAAAGAAATAACTCTATTATATCTATCTAGAAAAAAAGCTATTTATAGAATTAACCGCATTTTAAGTATCAAGTTTATAGTTTTTTTTTTCTTACCGTTTTCTGTTAGCCTAGGAAGCTTTCACTGCTTTACTGGACAATACCAAATTGATATTCCAAGTTTGATATTCACCTGCCAGACATGCATCCGCTTTCAAATTATTTTGGAATATTTAATAAATATCACAAGCCGCTGGATGCTGGTAGAACAAGACCTGAAATTGTGGAGATCTTTGGGGAGACCTTTGTCCGGCAGTGGACGTCTTTCGGCTAATATAATGATGATATCACAAAACAACCGCTAAAAATTCTTCGTAAATGCTGCCAATCATTTTATTTCTGAAGTCTGGGCCTTAAGAGTTTTGCCTAACTCCCATTTTCACAAACATTTATATTCATCATTGTTCTCCTAGCATTTTAAACGTAAACCAATATTCATTTACGCAATATATAGCTGTCACGATTATGCCCGAACGTTTTATTTTTTCACATTCCATATTGGAAGCTTAGAACCTCCAAAAATAGAAAATAGCAATTTCAGACTGCCGAAACTAAATATCTGTTGTTCGTTAGGGGTTCAATTTCTGCACATGAGAAATATTTGCAAATATATATAGTGGTTTGCATGTTCTGAGTCTAGATGTGTTTTGCGTCAGTAAATTACCTACATGTTTGGACCCCCACGATACTGAGCTTTATTTGCTAAATGTGAGTACTATAAAAATACATATAGAGAAATGTAGTCTCTGCGGAGCTTACTTCACTTGCTGACCGTACAAAGAAAATTTTAGATTCGATACTCATATTTCTTTTTCCCTACGTAGATTTAAATTTGATTAAATTGAAACTATCTCACGCATAAATAAAGGAATTTATTTTTCTTATTCAAGAAAGCTTTTTATCCTTTATCTATCAACCTAGTCTAAATCAATGAGTGAGTTATATCAATTTGTGTTAGTAACAAATAACTGGAAATCTAAAGTGTAATAATGTTTTACAAACACCAAAAATAACGCGGCACCTCTTTCCGGTCGTTTCGCTAGTCGTCTCCATTGGGAGTGGCCGCCGTGGTAGAAATTCGACCAGGAAGACATTATGAGCTTCCCCAAAATCGGAGAATGCAGGCTCTCCCGCACAATTTTCATTCCGGTATGCCATGGCAACTTTCTAGAAGCGAGCCTATTCCTTACTTAAAATCCGGCAACGCACATTTGGCGCCTCTGGTGTTGCGAGTGTGTATCATCAGGTGACCCGCATGCTCTTTTGTCTTGCTGTTACATAACAGCAAGACAAAAGAGCATGCAGGTCACCTCTCTATTAAGAAGCCCGCCTCTCTATTAAGGAGAATAAGAAACAGCTCCAACATCAATTTTCTTTTTTTTTACATAAAAAAAAGAAAATTGATGTTGGAGCTGTTTCTTATTCTCCTTAATAGAGAGGCGGGCTTCCTTCAAATGATTGTGTGAAAACAGAGCATCTAGCTATTGCTTAGTGTTTTTAGCTTATTAGTTCCCCGTGTAGAAATCAATAGATACGCTATAACGTGCGTAATTAGCGTCAGTACAGTAAGTGAACCCATAAACCAACTGTTCACCATTTTTAATCAAGTAAAGTTAAGTTATTACATTTCTCAGTCTCTATAAGTTCGGGTTATTATGAAAAATCATACCTGGCGAATCAAAGCTTATAGAAGGAAGCCATCATCAAGAAGCCAGCGTCACATTTTCAAAATATGGGACCTGAAAGATAGCATTTGAACCTAGAAAATGCGACGACCTATCCATCGAGGCAGTCTAAGCTTAGATGACTAACCGTTACAAAGTTCTTACTGGGGATACTCAGTCTAGTTAGTATTAAGTTAGTCCGTTAAGTTACTCCCGAGGTATCCTATAAAATTCAATACAGTTTACCTATGTTTTGAATTTGCGGCAAACCACCATCCAGACGGAAGTCTGCAGATTAATTTATAAAGGAAATTTATTGAAACCACTGAGGTTATCCGAGCAAGCGGCGGCTCTCGATGTTGTTAACGAAACAATCATAGGCCACAAGCGCATTTACCTGTTCAAACGCGCAATTTATTCCGTTATTCCTAAGGTTCAATGTTGTATAACTATATTGATGATAAAACTCACGATTGGAATGTTAATTATATCTTACGAATTATGAGAATGGAATGTTAATTTGTGAACGACAGTGAAATATTCACTTGCATTTTTTTTAGTTCCATGAAGTTTTTCAAAATGTATTTGAATGATTCGATGACTTTCATACTTATTATATTTTTAATTAAAAAATAATTGCGTCATTAATGTGTTGTCATAAAACTGGCAATTTGACAATAAATTAATTCTTAAAATATCTTGGGACACCTATCACACTGCCATCTCCCAAACTGTGCAGAACCTGTACTGTGGCAACCAGAAAATTTAGTCATTTATTCATAAACTAAATAATTTGTATCTGAATTTGCACACATAAATAAATTAAACAATAAAAATTTTACAATACAAATAATTTAAAAATAATGTCATCATTTATCAATAAATTACACACAATAAAACCTTAAAATTTAAAATAATGCTATAAAAATGAAAATTTCAGTAAAATTAGCAAGAGTAGTCACGAGTTAGTTAAAATAACAATTATTAAATTTCTCGTCAGATCAATAAATAATAATCAATTATATTCACTAAAGTGATAAATGTATTTACATATTTCTGAATTCATATTATAGATAAGTTACACCCACACACAAAAAAATAATCGTGCTCATAATACAAACATTTGTCCTGGGTGAGGATTGAACCCACGACTTCTGGCGTAGCAGTCAGGCTAGTCAAAACCTTTCTGATTTTAACTAAACCGACGTAAACTCATTATTATCCGGAACATGGAAAGAGGATGTAGTCCCAAAAATTAAAAAGGTATGCTGAGATGGTTTGGCCATTTAGAAAGAATGATTGAAAGAAGATTGATAAAAGAAGTATACCTGGCCTGTGTGAATGGGACAACCGGAAGGAGAAGACCTCGTCGAACATTCTCTGACCAAATCGGAGACGATCTCAAGAAAGGGCAGGTCAGAAGTACCTTAAACCGGCGGGCATGTATGAAGAATATAATGACAGTAATCGAGGCAAAATAGGTGTGCAAAGATCGTGACAAATGGAAATCCGTTGTCTCTGCCTACCCCTCTGAGAAACAGGCGTGAGTCTATGTATGTATGTACATGGAAACAAAATTTATATGGGACCAAAACATAATTTTCGTAATGTTGCATTCCATATTCATAATTTGCAACTACGGAGACATATGTACATTCAAAAAGAAAGAAACAGTCCAATTGATAACATCTTTCGTTTCGAGTCGGTTAACAATGTATAAGACTTTGTTCTGACATAATATTCACTGTATATTAATTAAGAATTTACAGAATATTAATGACGAGTACATGAAACAACAATTATGTAACTAATTTCTCCTCGTCTATACCAATCCTCACAACATCTTAAATTATAATAACGTCCTATTCACACAAACGTAATGGAGTCTCGCCTATTAATTATAATTTCGCATAAAACAAGCATGTTGTTTATTTTACGACGAACTATTTATTCTAGAGATTTATCGTTCCCACACGTAAGTTAATTAACAACTAAACTAAGCTGTTGTGTTTGTCATACAAATGTTTACACTCATTATACGCGTTCCACGTACATTAAGAAGATGCCATTACAGTACATCACCTTTAGAAAACGTTGTAAATCTCGATACGATGCTGGTGGACCATTATGTATCACAATTACACATAAACATGCCATTGCGCACGTCTGTATCGGCCACAGATTGCCACAGTAGTGCTGACCGGTTCGGCTTTATGACATTCATAAATAGAATTAACGAATGGTTGAATAAGTTCGTGGTGCAAAGAACGCCTTGACAGATTCTAGAAACTTTTTGTGCGACATTACCAGTGCAGTGGCGGAACTTCACCGCCAATGACTTATTAATACCAAAAGCCGTATATTTATTGACTAATTCCTGTATTCAATAGATTACAAATAAAACATATAACGGGTCATGACGCGAACTCTTGGATTGGTTGAACTGTTGAACGATCGACGACTAATAACTATTATATTCTATTCTATTTGGTTCCGAACCGACTTCAACCTTCCTTTATAACAATGGATACGAACAAAAATTATTGTAGAAGTATACCAAACTCATCGAGTATAATAGACAAATTGATTCAGAAACGACGGAGAATTCACCTAACATTAGTTTAAAATAATTCAGTTGCGCCATAAATTCATGACGTTAGGTCATAATTGTTATTTTTATTTATAACAAACGTGTGAGCCTTACAGTAGTAGTATATGATGTGTATATGCAACTCTGACATCTGACATGTTATTATTTCGTATAATAAAATTTTGATGAAAAGTATGAAAACCAATATATTCATACAGTGATTGACCGTCGTACGTCGTAGTACCAACCTTACGCAAGATGGGTTGGCACCATCTCACAGCCATCTCTCCGCCACCGCACGCGTTCATTGGTCAAATTAAATAGCGCGCGCTTCATTTGTTTCCTATAGCACATTTCAGTCCCTTTTCCAAAATCAGTCCCACAAAAAATATCCAGTAACCAAGAACCGAGGAAAGATGTTACACATCAAAAATACAGTCGATCCGATAGCCAAATTGATTGATAGGTTGGTCAAAAATTAACACAAATTTAAAAGTCGTAAGATGTTATTGTATTATTTTACTTCAAACAATTGAACAACCACTACAAACACAATCGGTTCGTGGCTTCTTTACATCCGAGGTAGGTGATATTACGCCCTCCACAAACGCTAAATAGTTACGCCACTGGATATTTCAGTATAGTGTAACATTGTTGTGTAAATCTAGCGTACTAAGCCTGCGGAAGTGTAGCGTTTATAAGTCATAAATCACAGAGCTTATCGTTTTACGCGACCGGAGTCTCCCGTCCTAGTACTGACGGTGCGATGTCCGCGAAATGTGCGACGGGCGCTTATTTGTGAAGCGGCGATAGATTATCGTGTGCATTATATTAGAGCTTATCGTGGCTCGTGGCCCACATTTATGGTATGTTTATTTTAATTAGGCCTACGCCCTGTAGTGGGGCAGTACAAGATAATATTAAGAGGTTGACAACACTAAATTTTATCGATTTACCACTTTACCGCCTGTGCCTATAAGCCAACGAGCAATAAAGTAAACAGAAAAACTGTAGGATGAGAATTCAAAAAAATACAGAATTTCGGGCTTAATATGAACAGTTTTTTTTCTATGAAGGAAAAATTTTAAAGTTCTGTAATATGGTCTATAATATTTGACACAAGTATGTATTTTAACAACTTGGTTAACCAAGCCATTTTTACTGACTAAAACACTACTGTTATCTTAATGTGCTTGTAAAGTTTAACTATGGAAGAGCTGAGGCACCTGGTTCTTCCATAGCTTTAGTTTCAGGCAGTTTCCGATAACATCCTGAATTATTTTTATTTATTGTGTGTAGTTCAGAATACTTCGTCATTATCATCATCATATCAGCCGAAAGACGTCCACTGCTGATGGTGTCCTTCGCGGCGCGGCGTGTCCGTCGATGGCGTATATGGCTCGCAAACCCAAATTTAGTTTTAAACACTCTATCGCATGACACGCAATACAGCTGACTATTAGAGTTGTATGTATAATTATGTACTGGCTTGGGCTTTAATTTTTTGTGTTGGTGATCAGCGTCTATGTTATTTAACCTGGCAGCCTCGTATTGCACTGCAGCTTGCTGTATAGTCCTGCGCCATTCAGGACGTCGATGTGCGAGTTTCTCCTAGTGTTCGCGTGAAATGTTATATGCAGACAGGTGCCTTTTCAGGACATCCTTGTGCCGTAGACTGTCCCCCCGGTTTGCGCTTCCCGTTAGCAAGCTCTGAGAAGAACGCCCGTTTTGGGAGCCTAGAGTCATTTATACGAACAAGATGCCCCACCACCTAAGTTGACCGCTAATAAGTCATAGGCCATCTCCCATCATTTGAGGGAATTTCTCATAATCACCACGCAGACGGGTTGGGCACGATCGCAGAAAGATGGTTATTATACACAGAGACGCAACTGCCCGTTCTCTGATATATATTCCCCCGGGACGACTTTTGCGCCCCCAATGGGATGAGATGGGGTGGAGATATTCTTTCTTGGCCGTCAACCACACAGCCAATAATCATCATCATCATCATAACAGCTGTAAAAAGTCCACTGCTGGCCAAAAGCATCCCCAAGAATAATTTTTAACGGGTTGGCATTCGTAGTAAGATGGTCATAGTACTCAGAGAGACACTGAGGCCCGTCCTCTGGTAGATATTCCCTCGGGTCGACTTCTACGCCCCCCACGGGGTGAGATGGGATGATGATATTCTGTCTGATATTCGCCGCCGTCACCACACAGCTTACAGCTAATAATATTATTTTCAATTATATAAAGTATAACATAGTTGCAATGATAAACACATCGACAGCTACCATCCGTAAGAGCAATGAAAGTTAAAATAATTGTAAACGACCAAATAAAGATAATCACCCATAGTTTTTCATGGTAGGTAACTTCATGTTGAAATTGCTCCATAGCGATCGGTCCCGATTCATAATTTACTCAAAAGTTCATGTATTCAGCGTTTTAAAGGCTCACAAAATAGTCCCCGAAGAGTTATATCCCCGTAATGTCAGCGGGACAAATCGTCTGACCGTTGTGAATTTGTGGCTCCACTACTATTGCACATTTGTATTTTAACCAGAGCGCATAACCAAGAGTGAGGATTATAAACTCAATTCACTTGCGGGACTTCATTGTTTCAAATTTAACAAAAAATTAACTGCACAAATCTATACATATAATATAATCGTAGGAAAGTCGAAACTGTACATTTAATATATTTTTAAAAGGATACTTGGGCCATGATCTACAATAGATGTCGAAGCCAAAAATATCGTATTTAGAATTTTTGGCTGTTTGTCTGTATGTATGTCCGGGCTAAACTCAAAAAGCACTGCATGGATTTACTTCAAATTTTGCATGAATATTACCAAGAGGTCGGGTCAACATATAGGCTACATATTATCACGCTATCACCTTCGAGGGAGGAGCTGTGATAATTTATAAAGTTTAACGCGGGTGAAACCGCGGGGCACAGCTAGTCACAAATAATCGTCTGTTTTAGGGTTCCGTAGCCAAATGGCAAAAATTGGAACCCTTATAGATTCGTCATGTCTGTCTGTCTGTCTGTTTATCCGTCCGTATGTCACAGCCACTTTTTTCCGAAGCTGTAAGAGTTGTACTATTGAAACTTGGTACGTAGATGTATTTTGTGAACCGCATTACGATTTTCACACAAAAATAGAAAAAAAGAAATAATTTTGGGGGTTCCCCATACATAGAACTGAAACTCAAACATTTTTTTTCCAACGTACCCATACATGTGGTCATCTATTGATAGGTCTTCAAAACTGATATTGAGGTTTCTAATATATTTTTTTTCTAAACTGAATATTTTGCGCGGGAGACTCTTCCAAAGTGGTAAAATAAGTGTCCCCCCCCCTGCAACTTCTAAAAGAAGAGAATGATACAACTAAAAAAAATATATGATGAACATTACCATAAAAACTACCAACGAAAATTGGTTTAAACGAGATCTAGAAAGTAGTTTTTTTTAATACGTCATAAATCGTAAACCGCAATTTACCTTTCTTTTAATCAAGTAAAATACTTGCTGCTATGGAACCCTTCATGTGCGAGTCCGACTCGCACTTGGCCGGTTTTTAAAAACGGATCTTTTGAGACATTTCCGTTAATTTAAAGTATCTTTGCATGACGCGCGCTAGACAAAGATTGTCTGGAAATTGTAACAAAATCGCTCCATCTGTTAGACCCCATAAGGATACCGAACATATTCTTATTGCACACTGAAAATGTGCATTTTATACAAGTGTATTTGTAAATTCATGTACAGACGCGTGCACATCAAGCTACCACAATCTGTCAAATTTCTCCAATTGAAAGTGAACCTTATGCTTATGTGATAAAGTTGAAAACGTTCAGGGTAGCTGGATGTGCTGGCGTCTGTACAAACATACATAATAGATGGCAAGGCAACATCGGTGAATACACTCGCAGTACGATAACTATAATTACTGCCTATATATAATAAATGTATATAATAAAGAGATAAACTTATCGGTATCCACCCTTAAAATAGATTGTTAATATCTTTATTGGTAACGTTACGAAAGAAAAATAATACGAGGAAGAATATGTTTTCGTAAAATCGTTAATGTCAAGTACTTTCGCGTTAAAAAAGTATTTGTTAAAAAATTAGAACATGCCAATTAACGAGAACACTGTATTATACGCAATTTATGTTACGCAATGAACGTATGCCGTGAGGTTTCCGGCCCAGAAAGAATAACAGGGCCACCCCATATCAGCCCGTGGGTGTCGTAAAAGGCGGCTAAGGGATACAGCAGGTAATCGGGCAGCAGCGTTGCCTAAGTACTATGGCGTTCTGCTACTCCAGATCGTCTTCAGGATCTTGTTGATATTGTAAATGATACACTGAAGTTGAATAATCTGTTGTATATTTTCTTCAATTTTACTATGATAGGTAACAGGGCTTTCTACCCTATAGAGTTCTGTCGTAGACTGAATGACTGTTCTAAAGAATTTAGTTTTTTTTTCGTTTGAAATATTATCAAACGCGTTCTTTTTTAATTATTTCTTTTTAAATGTTGGGACGAACGAAGGTGACCACCAAGAAGTTCGTCACAGTACCACCTAACTGCGGTCACCTACTCGCATGCAAAGCGCAGTGACATAGGCAAACCCTCCAAATGGCAACATTATAGAAATCTTTGAGGGAGGCCAAGGTATATAGACCTATAATAGACCTCCCTCAAGTTATGTCCATTTTAGAAAACCGAAATAAGAAAATAGTCGAGCAGTAAAAACACGAACCTAATATGAGTAAAACAACTTTGTTATAGTAATTTGTTTGATCTGTCCGAGATAAAATACGGGCGATGTGAACACGATGCTATGGACCAACTTTCCAGATACAACCTACTTATTACTCGAGTATATTTTCTATCAAACAATCGGGCCCGAGGGCCGTCAACATTTCAATACTTATAAAGATAGTGAACCTACAATTCGACATCATAGTGCTTTAGTGACCAACAATCTATGTGCGGGTTCCGGATTGCCCCTAACCAGTCGAACTTTAAATGAGCTCTAAAGTCATAAATATTAGAAACTCTCGTGAGACAGCACCATCCAGACATATCGTACGACGGCCGCGAGTGTACATTACCGCGAACGCGCCGCGACCACCATCGACATCGATACAATCCCGTCCCCGATTCTCAAATAGATAAGCGGTTAAGCGTCTTCGCGTATAAACGTAGAGCAACAGTTGCAGAGAACGTCCTTAAAACCGACCCTCTCATGCATCAACCCATCAGTAACTGCTCGGAGTCGAATAACAAAGGAGAAGTCCTCAGACGTGGGCTTCGTATTTTCTTGTTTAATTATGCTAGATGGATTGACCCCCATTCGCCAGTAAAGTTCGGTGCAGCAGTGAAAGATCCCTAGGTCACTGGACAGCGTAAACTTCATGTAAAAATAAATATATCCTACGTTAAAGTTTAGATACTCTTACTATCACCGATTTACCGTGCTAAAATAATAAATAACTCCGCATTCGATAGAATAAAAGAACCAGAAGCAACAGTGAACTAAAACGATTTTCTTGTAGTTATCGACTTCTTATAATTATAGATACTGTTGATAAAATAAAGATATATATCCATTTTTATGAAATATCCGTAAAAGACTTATCAAAACCAGGAGTTATAAAACGCAATTGGCCGTTTATGTCTGCGTAAAGTATTTTCATGTTTGATGATATTTATCACTAGCTGTGCCCCGCGGTGTTACCCACGTTAAACTTTATAAATTATAGCCTATGTGTTAATCCAGGGTATCAGCTAACTCCATACAAAATTTTAATAATATCACTCCAGCCGTTTAGACGTGACGAAGTAACAAACATACACACACACACACACACTTACAACTCACGAACTTTCGCCTTTATAATATTAGTGTGATTTTATTTAATTGACAATTATTGCACCACCAGTACCTTTTCCACATTTTTTTTTATCGTCCGCGTCAGAAAATCTTACAGAACCTCTATGCCGCCTCTGAAAATCTTTATAGGTTAGGTGCACAAAGAACATATTATTATCATTCTACGTACTGTTCTAGAAAAATCCCTGTGTCGCGGGGACTTGATTAACATAAAATTTAATTAATAACCCGGGAAAGGAAGCTGTAGAAGTAGAATCTCGCAGGATGGTAAGAATTTCATTGCACTTTTTTTTTTAGGAAATCTTTTTTTAGGAAGACTTTACATGCACGGACGGAGAGCAGTAGCGAGGCGAACACAAGACCCCTGCGTCATAAGTTCAGTAAAAAAAAAATGGTATTCTATAAAAATATAAAAATCAATAAATATATATAAAAAACTACTACAATCTAACAGAAGGTAGGTATTTTCACCCACATGTCATTGACTATATCTTCTCTACTTAAAAATAAAGACTGCTTATTTATGTTGGATATTTTTGTATCGGTATTTAGCCCATACCTACTATGTACACCCAACAAAGTTTTATCGATTAAGAATTTATTGCCAAGTCTTCATTCAAAACAATTCACCTATAGACTAATAACTTGAAATAAGACCCTGACAAGAGAAGTTCAATGGGAACACATTTTCGTTTAGAAAATGTATTTACAGCTTAAACAAGAATCAATCTATTGGACAATCGCCACCGAAGTACCCTACCAATTCCGCAGATTTATTCCTTGCAGTCCAATGACATTAAGTCTTATTCGTGTTACAACCATATTTTACTCGCGTATTGCTCCTGTCACTTTCTTACTACAAAAATGTGTTTCGCGCACATTCGAAATGAATAAACTATGTTCTAATAATGTTAAACAAGTGTCACTGTGCTGCGAATGCTAACCTTATTCTAATGTACCCTAACGGTATATGAAACACATTCTCTCACCTTAGTTTTACTTGGCCACAGTAGCCACATTGACCACTGATCTAGAACATGTTATTTTTGCGGAGGCCTGTCAAGTGGGTGATTGACAGCTGTCTGCCGATTAGATATGCCACGCGATCTACGAACCAGTCATGGCCAAGGTTTTGTATGTAAATGCACACGTCACACAACGTACACTAGGGAACATTTTTCGCTGGTAAACTGCTCCTCAAAATCATCAGGTTTGCAAATAAATATATGGAAAACGTGATACTCTTTTGCAATTCGCACTTTGTGGTGAATAGTGAACGCATAAACCCTACAAGTAGATATGTATAATGTGTTAAATTAAAACTATTTATTTCCTCAAAATTGATAAGCTATCCAACTAAAAATGAGAAAAAGACAAAAAATAAAGTTGATGAATCCATCTTTATTTTTTGTATTTTTCTCATTTTTATTTGGACAGCTTATCAATCTAACCTGTCATACATTCCGATTCATCAAAATGTTATAGTTAATATTTCAATATATACCATTGACCAGTAAATCAAGCTCACTACATATTTGTTATTAACTTTGGACTCTTAGTATTTTACAATTATATTTAATTTCAGTTATTGATTTACACAGAGTTATCGGGCCCGAGGAGTTAACGCGACAACTTATCAGAATTATACGTACGGCTGCCGTCTGCAAAAATAATCTTAAATAAGTAACACAGTGATTAAGACAAGTGTCATATACTATCCAAGGCACAGACAGAACCACCCTCAACCATCTAGACTCCGAAAAAAATCTCAGCATTTAAAGAACAATTATCTAGATTGCTGGGTTAAGCATATATTAAGAACGAAAATAGTATAACTTTAATTTCAAGTAAAAACAGAAAAAGCCTTCCCCAGATGTGATAATCGAACCCACTACGAATTATGGCCCTGCTGGTTAGCAGGCAACTCGGAGCCCGCTTCACTTAAAAATGTTATTTTGATGAACATAAAACTATTTTATATCAGCACACTAAAATAAAATATCATCTGCACCATGCCAGTTTCTCTTTTCAATATTTTTATACGGCCAAAGTATCAGTACTAAAAGATTCAAATCCCAACTGAATTTAAAATACAAAAGTTATGTGCTTGTTAAACACGTTAGCGAATCCGATGTGTATTGTAAAACTCAAATAAAAACGTCCACAGTATGTAAAAAAAGTAAATCATACTGTTGATAACATGTTCCATTCGATAAAGATATATAGCACGGTCATCACGAGGTACAATTTATAGTTTCGGCTTTTGTACTAGTCACTGAGGCTGGCAATTAATTGGCGAACGAACGAAGTTACACGTTCTCAGTATGGGCATTAGGTATGTGTAGCAGTAAAACCTGTCTCGCCCTATAGGGTATTGCAATTACATGAAGATAGGTGAAGAACGAAGCCCTAGGCGTCACTATTCGCCGACGATCGCAGATTGATATCGCCCCGGACACAAAAGAAGAAACGTTCAGTGAATAATAAGACTTGGGCTAGCGAAACGGCGAAAATGGCCGACGAAGGAGTTTGTACTACCCATCATCACTATTATGCTACCCTTTTCCCCTTTTCTATTGGGGTCGCCATCCAATATAACTAGGGGCACGATTCACAAATACTGAACTCGTAGTTATCGTTCAGAACGCCCAAGTTTAGAGTTTGGTTTCTCAGTTATGTAATGGAAGTCCAAAAACAATATTTTAGTAGTTGTGAATGCGTTGAATTCCGAATAGTTAGCTCAGGGCCTGACGCAACTCGCTCTCCGAATTGTACAAGTGATTTTAGTATGGTCTCCCATAGGATACCCAGTAGCGGACACAGTTAAGCAAGTTGACTAATTTTAAAAAGCTGCTGATTATGTTAAAATGATTATGATATTGGAAGCGGTGTGTGGCGTTCCCACGGACTCAACTCAAGAGAGGATGACCGCATTGTTTTTGGTCTGATCGACTGGAACAGCATGTTTACTAGGATTCAGTCTTATACTCACTGTAAACAGTAAGAGCAACAATACGCGACATCTGTAAGTTATGTTTTTTTTGCAAAAGTAAGATTGCAGAGGGTATCGCGTGAGGGTATTGCGATGCATGTCGCAAGCAACATAAGTTACGGTTAACATCAGTCTTCATCATTCAGCATCTTTAGCCATATTCTGCAAGTTTCTGTGATTTTGATAAAAGCGTTAACGAAAACCCGATTCTATGATTTATATTATTATATTTCCTCGTTGGTTTAGAGGTAGCGTGTTCAAGCGTAGGTGTTAGGTCCGGGGTTCAAATCTGGAATCGGGCCAAATCATACTGGGCTTTTCCTGTTAAGGATAGTTCACAATATTAGCCTGGATTACTGGAAGTTGTTACAACCTATGTCTAAGGGGGCATGTGAATTTCTTGGCTCTGTACCTGACCTTTTCTTCCGATTGTATCAACTAGCCCACCCCCTCGAATCATGAGAGTGAGTGCACACACTTGTACATACACTAGAATATGTCCTGCGCAGATGGTAAATCTCCATTGAGACCGGCTGCTATGGCTGAAATTCGACCAGGAGGACTTGATTATTACTATAACAAAGAATGATTATCTCATACACGACTTTTAGTTATATTAGGTCTTTACCTATGAAATTGCCGTTCTGCAGTACTGGCCATTTCAAATCAAAATAATTTTTGTTTGGCTAAGAATTCTAATTTCAAATTAATTTTATTTTAAAAACATGGATTCTTTTTTCCAAAAGTAGTCATTTCTTTATTGATTAGTGTTACATTTTCATCGCATTTCAATCTTTTTCGTCATCATGGATACGTTAAAAATTCGAGTAATTATGGAATATGAGTACCGTCGTGGCAGCAACGCGGCACAAGCGGCACGCAACATCAACGACGTTTACGGAGCTAACACTACAAACCAACGCACCACCTGTTATTGGTTTGCTCGCTTCCGTTCTGGAAATTTCGACCTGAAAAATGAACCTCGCGGTCGTCCGAAGACTTTGGTCGACAATGACGAATTAAAGGCGGTTGTGGAAGCTGATGATACACAATCTACGGCTGAATTAGCAGCAGCTTTCGACGTTAGCGTCAAAACAATATTGGTCCATTTGCGTCAAATTGGCAAGGTAAAAAAGCTTGACAAATGGGTGCCCCACGAACTCAATGATCGCCAGCGCGAAGTACGCGTCGAGACGTGCCTTGCACTGCTCAACAGACACACAAATGAAGGAATTTTGAACCGCATTGTTACCTGCGATGAAAAATGGATTCTGTTTGATAACCGCAAGCGCTCAGCAAGTTGGTTGGATCCTGGTTCAGCACCTAAACAATGCCCTAAACGAAAACTTACCCCTAGAAAAGTGATGGTCACTGTTTGGTGGTCTAGCGCCGGTGTGATTCATCACAGCTTCTTACCAAACGGGGTGAGCATTACTGCAGATGTGTACTGTGAAGAACTGAGCACAATGATGGAGAAGCTGGCGCATCTCCAACCAGCATTGGTCAATCGCTCGTCTCCGCTGCTCCTGCACGACAACGCGCGACCTCATACTGCACAGCAGACGGTCTCCAAGTTGCAAGAACTGGGGTTGGAAGCTCTCCGTCATCCGCCCTACTCACCAGACCTTGCGCCTACAGACTACTACTTTTTCCAGAATTTGGATAACTTCTTGGCGGGAAAAAAATTCAATACCCGAGAGGCAGTACAAAATGCCTTTGAAGAATTTGTTGCCTCCCGTCCAGCTGATTTCTTTAAGAAGGGCATCAATAAACTGCCACTGCGATGGCAAAGATGCATTGATTGCATGGGTGATTACTTCGATTAATACAAATAAAAAAATTCATGAAAAAAATTCGTTTAAATTTTTTCATACAAAACGGCAATTTCATAGGTAAAGACCTATTATATACACTTTAACACTGAAAGAGGCCTTATTATGTAGGCAGGAAGGACGGTTTTTGTCATCATCATCATATCAGCCGAAAGACGTCCACTGCTGAACAAAGGCCTCCCCCAAAGATCTCCAGAATTGCCGGTCTTGGGCTATCCGCATCCAGCGATTTCCAGCGACCCGCACAAGATCATCAGTCCATCTTGTAGGGGGCCTGCCCACGCTGCGTCTTCCGGTTCGTGGTCGCCACTCGAGATCCTTTCTGCCCCAGCGGCCGTCGGTTCTACGAGCTATGTGCCCTGCCACTTCAGCTTCGCAATTCTTACGGCTATGTCGGTTACTTTGGTTTGCCTGCGGATCTCAACATTTCTACTTCGATCTCGCAGGGAAACTCCAAGCATAGCCCTTTCCATTGCTCTTTGGGTGACCTTGAGCCGCCTGATAAGGCCCATAGTGAGCGACCACGTCTCTGTTCCATAAGTCATCACTGGCAACACCACGGTTTTTGTAGTGCAAGCTTATTATGGTGGAGTCCATCACCGTACTTAGCGTATAACAATTTTATTGTAGAAAGAGTTTTACTCGTACGGCTAAAGCACCGCTCATTCAATGGCTCCACTTCGGGTTTCACGAGAAGTGAAATGATCTGCCGTAAATGTATCGTCTAAAGATATTCGCTTCGAAGCTGCGATTACAGCTAAGAGCTTCGAATAACTGCATAAAATGAATTCACATTGGCATTTCTCGATTATTTTTCGATAGATTTTATAGCTTCGCATCAAAATAGGCGATCCTTTTCTGCACAATGCTACGTTATGTACATAATAGAATAAACAGTCAATGCAAGTAAGATTTACGCATTGAGGGTTTCGTACTAAGCAAAGTTCATAAAAATAAGATGTAAAAAATGTAAAGATGGCAAATATGAAAATGTTGTGTAAGTAATATTTATATCAGATTTTTTTATTTTAATTACACATTTACAGTTAACCAAGGAGGTTCTACTTGTTCACCAGTAAGCGAAGCACAAGCCATCTAAGAAATAAGACAACAAACTAAATATTTTGCGCTAGAAGGCACCTCCTTAGTGGTTCGAACTTTGACTATGGGCGGTTACTGACGTAGAGATGTATTAGAGGGTTGGTATTAGCGACGTGCAATTGTTACTCGACTTTAATGCGCCAACATACGGGCCACCTATACGATTGAGGAGCGGAGAGGGAATTTTATTGATATGAATGCAAGTACCTAAAGCCACAACATATCTACTACAATAATGGTATTGCGATATCTCTGTACTTTGTTTTAGTATTGTATTGTTCATTCATACACTTGTTTATGTGCAGATGCGCTAAGAAATAGATTACGTCTAAATAAACATTCTACAATGAAACATAAAATGTATCCAGCAATGTGCGTCGACAGTACTCTTAGCTGCACATCATCGCCACATCAGCTAAAAGACGTCCACACCTGGACAAAGGTCTCCCCCTACAGATCTCCACACTTACCGGTTTTGCGTTATCCGCATCCAGCGGCACATAGTTTATTTTAAATTGCCACAATGAGTTCTACATTTTACAACCAGTAGTTAAGACTTGAGTTTAAAATTAAAATATTTAACGCAAAAATGAGTAGCAAACTTCTGTAGGTGGTACCATAGCAAACGGTAACAACTATCATAAACATGCCATAAAGGTGAATACACTCAGCGAATTGCACCTAATAAACTAAGAGACTATTCCTTATCATTTCTCAGCGTGAGCAAATTTTCTACTTGGAGCTGACTCTAACAAAACGAACTGAGTTATATCAGACGTTTAATCGTCTATATTTTACAATTTACCCAACAGTAAGTATCAAAGTAATAAAAAGGGTGCTTAATAAATGACGTAACAAGTTTTGATGGCGCTATGAAAGTCGTTCGATGAAAATTTAGCAGAGTGAAAAGGTGGGCTGTAGTAAACGCAAATATGGTGACAGTAATATTGGTAAACGGCGGCGGATGAGCACCGACCATCGCCCAAAAATGCCAACAAAATGTATGAATGTCTGTAACTATTATTATTGTGTATACATAATAACCCTTTACATAATTTAATTCAACAATATTTGATTAGGCTTGCTATTTAAACAAATTTCGATTATAGTGGCAAATTTACTTTTTTTAAAGATTTTTTTTTAATCACTGAAAACGAATGTTGGTATGAAAATTGTATTCTGTAAGTGAAACTGAAACCACGAAATGCCATTTAACTTTATAGTATTGAGTTTTTAAGGAAAATTTAAAATGTAGTATTTTGAATTATATGTTTAACAATATTTTTATAATTATCAAAGATATCACATCTTTCGAATTAAAATAAAAACTCTTTATATGCCCCGAGAGTTCGCAGGACATACCATATAGCTTAAGCAATTCGGAATTATAGATTTGTTATTGTTTTAAATCGCATTATAAATATTTAAATTAAATGTAAACAACAGTACACAAAGGCCATAATAATGAGTTAAGTTAAATCTCTAATGGAAATCTATTTAACTTACGAAAAGTTCTCCTCAATCTAGATTTAAGACAAACACGGTCTTAAATAAACGATAAACACACAAAACTTGTTAGCCCAGATAAGTACAAACAGTCGTCTCTAAGACAGTCTATAAAAGAAGCTTTCAAGATTTAAGCTGTAAACAGACCTTAGACAGAAATCTCTTAAGAGAAACGAGACACAAAGTAAATATATCCACAAGAGTTAATTGCTGAGATTGTGTTTTGTACTGTACTGTATCGCCTATACTTCATTGTCAGTATGTAGTCATGGCATCGAGGGGCCTGAGTGGAAAAATCGAGCAATTTTCCGGATGCCGTTATAGCTAATACGACCTTCTGAGGCGGCGGTCGATTAATCTCTGTCGACTGCGATGGGCTCCGACTGCACGATATAGAGAACCAATGAAACGGGAACTCCGACACTTCAGATACAACCATCATTAGCTTCCTCGTAAGTGTAACACGAGAGGGGAGTGGTAGACCAATTTACGCTAGTTCAAGATCATGATGGATCCCTTTGAGCACGGAAAGAGGCGATGATCCAACCGTTACACCCTACTAGCAGAAATTATGAGTGCACTCAAACGTGTAAAGATAAGACTGTTAGTATATTCAGAAAAACTGAAATGTTTTCATAAATAAAACTTCTTGTTGCTTATTTATATTTAACTTATATAAAGAGCATAGAAATAAGGGCCTAAGTAGACTAGCTACCTTTACAGTCACGAAGATTACCGTCAGGTGACCCACTTGCTCGTGTGTCCCCTAATGGTCAGTCTACCATTAGGGGACACACGAGCAACTGGGTCACCTGACGGTAATCTTCTTATACATAAAAAAACACCTATTTAACTAATTAAATACTACATTATTCCAAAAATGACGAAACTAAACCTATCAAAGGATTTGAACTTGGGTTATCTTGGTTAATGCCCTTATGCTGGTTGATTTGAGTTTTATCTGAAACTCATATAATTATAGACATATTATATAGTCACCAAATCATCTTGGAGATCTTTAGGGGAGGCCTTTGTCCAGGGGGGCTACCGGCTAAATCGCTGAACATCGTTTTAGTGATCGGCGTTCAGATAAATAAAGGTTAAAAATGACTTAATCAATCGTTAAATCGGCTTCCATGAGCACATGTGACGTCATAAATGGTCCGGAATCGATTGTCAACGTTGAAGCCGATTGAACGAATGATATAGTAATATTAAGCCTTCATCTATTTGAACACCGTTCGCAAAAACGATGTTCGGCGACTTAGCCGGTAGCCCCCCAGCAGTGAGCGTCTTTCGGCTGATAATATGATGGTCATCAAAACTTAACATAATATTTATTTTTATTTTATTTGTCATAAAAACCCGATACAGCATATACTCATCCGCAGAATCCCAGATGATGCCAATAGTAACTAAATATATGTAAGCATAAAGTTCCAGCTGAAAAACAAACGACTTAACGAGACTTTAATTGTCCAATGAGACTATAAAATCGCCATTTACCTCTCAACTACAATTCTCAATGGTTTGTACCGAGAAACTAATTGCAGAAGCGCTGAATCGCTTTTTACATACCAAAACGATTTTCGCTCCCCACTAAAACATAGCCAATCAACCGGGCAGTAAACTAGCCGCATTCCTAGTCAATGCAACGCGGGACGAGGAAAGCAATGCACTAAAACACGTTTCGATGCAAATAAGAGCGTTTACGCCAGGCGCCTACAATGGTCATTACCGCGTTTCAATTCGTAGAGAATTGCCGTTGCTCTAAACAGCTAAATAGCGTAAAACGAAACCCACAAGCGTCCATGCGAGTATAGTGCATATGAGAAATATGCATGACTCGGTAAATGGAGTAGCCGAGCCAATTCAATAATGTGCAACTTGAGGCTCATTCAGCTAAATACGGGTATTTTGTAGAGTAGCACAAGTGCAATATTTAGAAATGGACATTTTATTGCATATTACAGGCGTTATGGAGGCAACACTTATCGCAGTGAACTATGTTTCGAACAATAAACTTAGAATTTGGTACAAGTACTGTATGGATCGGCTATGCTATAGATTTTCGTCGCATATTTGGCGGTATGTTTAAACTTAAAGAAGTTAAAAATTATTACCTAGCGTAGAACTAATTAAATGAGTTAATTTGGGTTTGGGTTTCAAGTAGGTACAGACGCCAGCACATCAAGCTACCCCAATCTGTCAAATTTCCCCAATATACAGTGAACCTTATACTTATGTAATAATTTGAAAATCTATAAAAGAAATGTGAGATTGGGGTAGCTGGATGTGCTGGCGTCTGTACCTAATGCTTTTCCGTATGATTTACATTATAATTTGAATTGTATGGTTTAGGGGACTGCCTGACTCTCCAACTGGTAGACAACGTTTATTCAATACAACACGAAAACTGCAGACCCTACATAAAACATCAATGCAGTAAGTAACTCAATAAGTTATCACAAAAATGGCAATTCTAGTCAACATTATTCCTTGTGATAACCTCAAGAAGTTACTGTAAAATTGACTATTTAAGTTGCAGATATTATTTTTAACTACCTTTAACTTAATGTAGTGAAAAAACGCACATTAGATTAGACGTTTTTGGTCTGATTTTAACTGCCGCATCTATGTGTTCCATATCTAAGTTACGAACAAATCAAATTTAAAATGAATATCACATAGCAGCTGTTTTCCCAAGATACACACCTTGAATCTAAAGAACCGTATAAGTTGTTCGTTTAACCCGACCATACACTACAATTTTGTGATTTTGGTGGCCGCGTATCATTAGGGCTAGCGCAGACCGAGAGGAGCGCAGCGGAGAGGATTTTAGAATTGACACTAGAAAATCAACTTTAGAATTATAGGAATAAAGTGCATATATGCTTGAACTTGACATAAAATGCTCGCGCATATAATGTTCAAGCATACATGCCCTTTATTTAAATAATTTTAAAGTTGATTTTCTAGTGCCTTAATAAAATCCTCTCCGCTGCGCTCCTCCCTGTCTGCGCTGGCCCTTAGTCAGGCCATAATCATGTTTATTGACTAAGTTGTATGAAAAATGTATGCTGACATATGGAAAACCTTTAAATAGGTATATTTATCAAAAAGAAGCTATACAATGCGATATACTTGGTAACATAAATACTGGACGGAACATAAAAAGTAGAGGCCGGTTGGCATGGTTAGTTAGGTTAGTTAGGTCGTGGGTTCGATATTTATGTTTGGACTCGCTGTGCCCACGCTTTTACCCGCGTTAAATTTTATAAATTATCACAGCTCCTCCCCCTTAGGTGATAGCGTGATAATTTGTAGCCTATATGTTGACCCGACCTCTTAGTACAATATTCATGCAAAATTTGAAGTTAATCCATGCAGTACTTTTTGAGTTTAGCCCGGACATACATACAGACACACAGACAAAAATTCTAAAAACTATATTTTTGGCTTTGATACCTGTTGAAAATCACGCCCCTAGTATCCTTTTTAAAAAATATTCAATGTACAGTTTCGACCCTTCTACGATTTTATTATATGTATAGATGAATATATCTGTCCTGAGTCTGGGTTAAATTTTCTATATAAGTATGTATTTACAAAAGAAAAATACTAAATCAGTTATCCTGTTTCCTGGTACAAGGTCTGCTTAGTTTGGGAGCAGATGGCCGTGTGGGAATAATATCCCAGGATATTATTTATTTATTATCGGTTGTCTATGAATCGGAACAACATGTGGTAACATTTCTAAGAAAAAAAAAACGGCCAACTCGGGCCAGTTGGCGTGGTTGGCAAATGCTTGCCTTTCACGCCGCAGGTCGTGGGTTCGATTCCCATTTTGATGGAAATGTCTACAGTAATCGTATGTAATCTCATTTACTGGTTCACATCGAGTTATGAGTGTCATTTTCCTATTTAGCCGTTATTTTATACAACCTGCTTATCTTGCGAAATAAATCATCCCTCGCTACTGACCACCAGTAAATATTCATAAATAAAGCCGTCCAATCCAGAGTTGGGTCACGCTCAGCTAGGGTTCCGTAAATATTACATTGCGACAACCCGTGTCAGAAAAGTTTCTTTGATTTTGTTTTTTTATTTACTTTCTTGATAATACACCAAGAGGGAGGTTTTAGATACAATAGAGTAGTAGCCAACTGACATCCGGATGAAAAAAAAACTCGTGATAAAGAGAACAATACGTTCTGCTATCTCCGAAGAACGTAACCTTAAACGGTGAATTATTTTTAGTATATAATACGGCGACCAATGAGTAAGTGGGTCACCTGATGGTAAGTGATCACCGCCGCCCATGGACACTCGCAACACCAGAGGGATCGCGGGTGCATTGCTGGCCTTTAAAAGAGTCAGCAAACCAATGTTGCCGAACCTACCCCCAACCCGATTTGCTCTGGCGATCTTACTCACATGCAGAAACACAACATTGAGTTATTATTAAGGAATGTCTTCTGTAAGGTGTAGGTATTTCCCCAATCGGGCTGCTCTTTGAGCGAATCAACCTCTACCTCTCTTATCACAATCAAATTCTACACATGAAATAAAGGTAACTCGTAAAATACATACGGTCACCGTAGCCTAGTTGGTAGAGCTCCTGCCTACGAAGCTGGTGGTCCTGGGTTTGAATCCCGGTAAGTGCAAATATTTGTGTGATGAGCACGAATATTTATTTTGTTTCTGAGTCATGGATGTTTTCTATGTATATAAGTATTTATCTATCTATATAAGTATATATATCGTCACCTGGTAACCATAGTACAAGCTTTGCTTAGTTTGGGGCTAGGATGATCTGTGTGACATTGTCCCTACATATTATACATATATTTCTCATATGGGTAATGGTTACCCTAGTATCAGAGTTGTTCGAGCGCGCAGTAGGCTCCTGACATGGCTTAACGACTGTTGTCTAATGACTACAACCGGGACCGACAGCTTAACGTCGTTTAGAAATTAAACAACTTTGGCGGTCACCCATCTATGTAATGACCGCGAGCCTAGTTGGTCAACCTCGCCGATTACTTAGGGACCATCTAGCTATGACCGCTTCAAGTAAGTAAGTTTCGCTAAACCATTAGGAGCGAAATCTGTCCCACGCACCGTCGCTTAAGCTGTGGAAAGACCGCCCTGCCACGGATTTGCGAGCAATGACAACGTGGGGCTCTTTAAAAAAGAGTAATAAGGTTTCTAAACTGTAGAGTGATGCCCCGGATATGGAATCATCCACACAGGCCACAATGACGACTTACCATGAACCAGAAGGCGACTTCAAGTAAACATTGCATACACATAACTTACAGTAGAGTAATTGATTCCTACAAAACATATAAGCTTTAAATAATGTTTAGCTGTTAAAAAATATATATAACGGTAACTAAACTAACTGTTAGATAACCCCCGATTCCAACTATAATTTCATAAACATACCTAAGAACAAGCGTAAGGAAACTGGCTTCCAAATGAAAAAAACCGCATCGAAATCGTTCCATCCGTTAGAGCTACGATGCCAAAGACACACACAAACAGAGACACCCATCGACGTCAAACTTATGATACCCCTCTTCTTGCGTCGGGGGTTCAAAAGGAACGACACTACGCACAAAAGTTAATCTACGTACAAAGAACGTGCTGCATGCAAACAAAATATGCCACATATAATAGGATAATGTTTTCCAACGCTCAATACACAGGTCACATCGTGTGAAACACAGATGCTCTCTCCCAAAGGAATTAAGTTATTAGCTAAAACGCCCGATTCCAATACACGGTGGACACTGGACAGTGTGGATGAACGTCGAACATTTTACTCTTCAATTTGAATTCAATGGGCGGAATTAGAGTACGTGAGGTTGGACGACACTGTACGAAGTGGTACGAACTAGTACGATAAACTGAGAACGTTATGTGACATGGAGTTTTCTGAATCTTGGCGCACCGCTTTACGTCCGCATAATTTACAATCGTACTGTTCCGGTACAATTGCCTTTCAAAGCATTCAAACTACATAATTATGGAAGTAAACCAGATACGACATAATCTTCGTAGAGGCTGATAAAGTAGTCTATATGCAATACATATATATATATAAATCCAGCATAACATAAAGTACAGGATACTTAAAGTCTTAACCAATTTCTATTGGTGTCGACTCCTGCCTTAACTACTGCGTTTAACTACCAGAATTAATTGAGCCACAAAAAAAGGCGAAACAGTAACTGGTTAGACCAAATGCCATATTATATTAGGCTTTTGAATACGTGTAACGATTTTTATATAATAAAGTCCACTGGCAACTGGGATCAATACCTTTATGTACTCACTGGGGTACGGAGGATAATTCTATGTACAATAAAGTTTATTAAATGTAATTCAACCGACTATATTTTTTTTTCTTCAAGTGCAGATTTTTAATCACCCATTTTTTATGAGTGTCCTTCTCACTGCCGACTAACCATTTCCGCGGGACATATTATTGTGCACACAGGTGCACAGCTAATTCCCCCATTAGCTGTGATCACCAATCGCCCATTACGTGATCTCCAAGTTACGGGGGTGTAACACCGCCAGCTCCCGGACGCTTCTGCTGAGAACAGAAAAATCTATAATAACGATTTTTAGGCCGACTTGGAATTTCAACTCAGGATCTCAATATCTGCGGTTGAACAGGCTAGAGCTAAACCAACGAGACACTTTTTTAATTAGGAGGTAACAGTAATCCTAAGTCTTTCACACCTACATATATGCGCAGATTGCTAATGCGTGTGTACGGATTATGTGTGTGTAACTTCATTAAACTAATTTAGTATTCCGTTTAAAATATTAGCTTTGGGCAGCTATAAACAGACATTTAATCTCCATATCGGGTCATATCCCTCGGGTCGGGCGCGGACACGGTCAATTGTCGTATCGCGGACGAACGTAAATCTGCGAAGAGTTGATTAGCTTAATTGAGGTCATTAATCGGTAGGATCGCGACGACGGGTGTATCGTGTTTAATTAACTAACGAATGGACGGACATTCGATTATCTTAATGTAGATGCGTCGGGCGCGCCGAGGATCGCCCCTAGTGGACGCGGCTTGACATCAACGCGACGGTCAATACTTACCCATTTAATATAGGTACACAAAGTTTTTGCAAACAAATAGAAACTAAACAGATACTGTCTACGCATTGTGATAGGCATTATCGGATACTGCACACTACACAAACACCAGTTCAAGATATAATAATAATAAAATCCTGGGACATTATTCACATACTGCAATCTGTAATAATCCCTAATTTGTATTATGGAAACCAGACAACCTTTTTTTGTAAATACATACTTGTATAGACTCTCAGTCTCAGGACAAACAGACATGTTAATGCACATAAATATAAGTCCTGAGTGGGAATTGAACCCACGACCTGCCGCCTGAAAGGCAAGCATCAACTAACCACGCCAGCAGGCCTGTCGCCATAATGCCACTCATATTACTTCTACACCTCTATAGGAAAATTCAATAACATTGTTGATAATCATTCGTTCATCATTGACTTCATTGCACCTACCAGTGTTTCACAAGAAGAAATTCTATATATAGTCACGTTTGTAGAAAGTACATTTTCTCAGAACATTGCAGATCTTTAGTTAGGTGGGTTTAGAATTTAGTTATTCCTTGTTAGCATACTATCTCTACTTAAGATCTGCACAAAACGGAATGCGCTTATTAAACCCTGAGGTACCTATACAGCTGCGAACTAAGCCGCAACTAATTAAATTCAAAGGCTGTCCTAATTGTTGTTTAGGACGAAATCCCTTAGGCTTACACGTAACTTTCTTGCCTCGTACGCGTTAACTGACACAATATTTTAAGCCTTCTCGTGAAACTCTAAATTCCCAATGTGGTGGGGTCGTCAGCGCGTTATCATGCATGTACAATTAAACAAACAACAGTTTGTGGCGACGCAGCTCTTGTTTATCATTTAACTCAACGCACAGCTGAATCTCTTAATCCTAAACAAATATCGCCGGCTATGTGTATCCCTCTATAAATTTTCTATCAACTGTTAGGTAGGGCCGTGGAAAAGCTGCTACTATTCAAACAGATACAATGAGAAACGGTAAACGAATGATTATATCGCGCGGTTGCTGGCAATAATATAAACAACTGATTACACCGGCCCCGCGGTCACAAAAGGAGACATTAGTTAAGGCGGCAGGTTTCGCTGAGTACTAAACTGATAATGGTAGGAGGTGATACCGCTCAACTAATGCTAGGAGAACTGACTCCAACGTTGTTGATTACCCTAACAGACGAGCATGTATGTAAAGTCTAATAAGAGTGAAGTGGCATTCAAACATCGTTGTAACTCTAAATCTGTTGTTTCTACCTACCCGTCTGGGAAACAGGCTGAATATATGTATGTGTTACAAATATTTTTAATTTGAATATGTTTGCAATGTTAAGCCTACGCCTAAGCTTATTAATCTGCATTATCTCGGGTAAACCCCCAACGCTTTGCCAATTATGTTACGGTGAATCCTGTTCGGTCATCAAAATTTATTATTCTCTTTTCATTTCAACATAATATGTTACGGGGACTGTTGGTGCAATCTATTGGTTTCTATTAAATAAATACTGGACTTACATGTCCACAATGACATGAGAATGTTCATATTAAAAAGGGTAATGCAACTAAAATTCTAAAATGGGGGTTTTGACCCGTAAAATACAGTTTCCGGGGTTCTACCGGCTAAGTCGCCGAACATCGAGTTCTTAAATGGCGTTCCAATAAATAAAGGTTAAAAATGACTTAATCAATCGTTAAATCAGCTTCAACGTTGACAATCGATTCCGGACCATTTATGACGTCACATGGGCTCATGGAAGCCGATTTAACGATTGATTAAGTCATTTTTAACCTTTATTTATTTGAACGCCATTTAGAAATCGATTTTCGGCGACTTAGCCGGTAGAGCCCTCGATCCTGTTGGAGAATACGATATGTATGTACTCTTAATTACCATTGCATTTGCTTCCCTACTCAGTCACGTCTTACTCCTTATTTTGGAGTTAAAATTCATAACCGCATCCGACTTATCTAAAATACTAATTAATCTATAATTTAAAATTGCTACCCGAAATATCAAATCTGCAGAGAAGGGTTGAGAGGACAATTACAGCTATCCGGGGAGGATAATTACTACCAAACATTGCAACGGGTAACGCGCATCAGAGGGAAAGAGATGAAAATAGCACATTTGTATACGATAGTCTCTTTCCTTGGTCTTAAGCTGCACGACTAGAGGAGTTTATATAACATCCTCAGGCTTTGTGGGGCGGGCGCTGATAATTAGAACGAAAGATGCGCAGCCACGCGACTTGAACCGTAATCAGTGGCTTAAACTACGAGCATTTTAATAGAATTATTTTGTACACAGACATATACCTAATACTTTGATATTATACATTAAAGTATTTGATAAAATTTATATTTTTCATGTAAAGTTTCATAAAAAAGTTCAAGATGGTGTAAATCACACTAATATTATAAAGGCGAAATTTTGTGAGTGTGTGAGTGTATATGCTGGAGGGTGTTTAATCAAATTTGGTATAGAGTTAGCTGACACCCTGGAATAACACATTGGCATAATTTATAAAGTTTTAAAGCAGGTAAAACCGCAGGGCACAGCTAGTAAGAAATTAAATAAGAAAATACGACGTCAAGCCCGATGAAACTGATTGATTATCAGATTAAACTAATAAATATAAACTACATTACAATATAAAAAATATAATAAACGATGCAAAATTGAGTACAGGAGAGAGACATCCATTTATCTAGTATAAATATAATTGTAAGGCAACCATTACATTCGGACTATAAAAATATTCTATTTCAAAAATATGGGTACGTACTTTACATGAATTATAAAAAATAATTTCCGCCATATATTACCAGATATAATATAATAAAATAAATATATAATATACTGGGATATCACACACGGCCATCTGTAACCAAACTAGGCAGAGCTTCTACTATGGAAACCAGATAACTGATATATACTACTTTTCTGTTATAAACACATACTTATATAGATAATTACACCCAGACTCAGCATAAACAGATCATTGTTCATGCACTCAAATATCTGTCCTGGGTAGGTATCGAATCCACTACCTACGGCGTGAAAAGCAAGTATCTACCAACCATGTCAACCAGCCCATCAAAAACATTATTCTCCATGCTTTTTGCATTAGTCTCCGTGCTTCGGAGGGCACGTTATTCTGTCGGTCCCGGTTGGAGTCATTAGACAACAGTCGTTATTGGGCGGCTTGAGCAACTCTGACACTAGGGCTACCACTACCCATACGATAAGCAAGCAAGCAATCTATATACAAATAAATAAAATTGGAGTGTCTGTTTGTAATATTGAAATAACCGGTTTTTACTACATAAATATGAATATATATACGGTACATACACCAAAATAACATTTTTTACAATTTTTGTCTGTCTGTTTGGTCCGGCTAATCTCTGAAACGGCTGGACCGATTTTAACGCGACTTTTATTGGCAGGTAGATGATGTACTAAGGAGTAACTTAGGCTACTTTTATTTTAGAAAAAGCCATTTATTTTACTAAAAAGCAAAAAAAGAACAAAATAAACTAATTAACACGCGGACGAAGTCGCGGGCACAGCTAGTGTTATATATAAACAAAATTTAAAACCTTTATTCGAGAACATATTTGTTTATTTACAATATATTTATCTCAACTTGTAAAGGCAATGAGTTCTTCACTTAGACCAAACCTGTTTATACAAACAGCGCTATCGCAGGGCGCACTCGCTAATTTGTGCCAACTACGACCATCCGACAACTTCTGAAGTCTGGACGCGATTACCAAGTCACTGGATGATTTATTTATAGCTCGCTAACTATGCTATAAGTAGTCCATAAGATAGCGTGTAGCTATCGCGTAAGTTATCATTTGGTTAATTAAAATTACCAATGTAAATGCCATTTCATCTACCTCATTGTGAGTAGTTAGCGTCTGCTTGAGTTGTTATCTCGTTACTCAAGAAGGTTTTTGTGTTCTTCTTATTAAGCTTTTATCGCGAGCGAATTCTTTGTAGAAACTCAGAGATTTTTTATCGTCAAGAGACATGAAGGTTTTTTCCTTCATTTGTAAAGAATACTAATCTATATACTGCAATACAGTTTACTACCTATAGATTCAATGTTAATAGGTTAGATTCTTCTAAAAAACTTACAAGTGAAAGTCGTGCATCTATTAGGGCTCTGTATTGTCGTACGGCACATATTCGTAACAATCAGGGGGAATCGAACCCCGACCCGCGGCGTGAAAGGCAAACCTCTACCAGCCACGCGAACTGGCCCGTCATTTTCTTATAATAAAAAGCAATTTTTACTCATATTAATATTAAACTATCATCTGGCTTTTGCACGGACTCTAAAACTGCCCGAAAACACGTAAAGTGTGCGATGTTTTTGATCGTAAGCTTCCTATGTATTTTGATCCAATAAGAGTTTTATACCCTTTGTTTATTCCAAATACTGTGAACAAATCCGTCGAAATACGCTCGCGAGCCCACACATAACATAGAACAACGGCTTTCTGACTAACTGACTGTATATTCACAGATTGGTCGGAACTCGACGTTTTCATATTTTTCACGACTCTGATAAAACAACGATAGCTCACGCCCGGCAGTGTTTGGGCCCGAAATTGAATGAATATTAATAGCTTCAATTATGCTAAGCGTACAATGTTGTCAGTAGGCAAGCTTCCCCTAAAGGGAAGATACATAACAATTATTAAGATATACAGATTAATAGAGAATTTCAGGTTCCTGTTTATACTTTGGTTAGAATTAATCTTATTGGATGTCCTCAGGGTTACTGGCCAATATTTCTACTACAACAGCCAATCTCAATGGAGCCTAGCCAGCTACGTAGGGCATATTACGATTATAGTAAAGAAATGTGTGCGCAAACACAAATCCGCTCTATATATTCATTCAGTAACATAATACAATATAACTTTGTAAATTGGAGAAAACCGGAGTGAGATCAGGCGCAAAACTCACGGCTTTGTGTTCTCCAAGGCTTGGGGTGTAACACCGCTAATTTTGACCCATATTGAGAGTTTTTCTTACCAACATAGAATTCAATAACATTTTTTGCCGGACCGGGATTTGAATCCGGGATCTCATTACGGTTGAACATGCCATCGAGGTAGGGGTAAACCTCTTTCAACTTATGACATTAATATCATATATTCTCTAATTCTAATCTATCTAATTACATTCCATGTATTCCACGTACGATATTGCAAATTTTAGATGAGAATTGATATTCTGAACGATCTTATTGAAGATATATGGGTTAATAAATATGGTTAAGATACACGTGGATAACGACAACTATTCACGATAAAATAACTGAGCGAAATCCCATATAACTTCAATAACGGTGTAGTACGTTTAATTCTTAACATCCGTCGTATGATGGCCATGTGAAGGTACAACAAAAACAATTCCTACTCAACTCGCTCCACTAAGTGACAAAGAGACCGCGGTAAAAGCACGTACATAGCGTATCATGACCACGGTACTTACTAAAACAAACAATAGGGATCAGTAGCAATCATACGGAATTCCATCGAGAGCCTTGTTTTTGTTGGCGCGAACCGAACCCTACAGCGGACATGTCAAATCAATTAAGGATAACATTTAGGACAACATTGGACATGTGTCGGTTGTTTTAACTACTTAAGCTCATTATGTTAAGGGCTGAGAAACAACTGTTTTTACTTTTAACTATGAAAATCTACCAATTCCGTAGCAAATACACAGAAAGCTAACAAACTCCAATGTCAATATCTTTAGACGACAATAAATAGAATGAAATACACAACATAAATTTAGTATAGTTGCATTTCAATTTATACGTATTATGTATTGCTGAGTGAAGGTTTTTTGTATAGCTTAATTAAGAGTACTAATCTACATAATTGCAATACAGTTTACTACCTATAGATTCAATGTTAATACGTTAGATTCTTCTAAAAATCTTACAAGTGAAAGTCGTGCATCTATTAGGAATCCGTATTGTCGTACGGCACATATTCGTAACAATCAGGGGGTGGGAATCGAACCCCGACCCGCGGCGTGAGATGCAAACCTCTTAGACGACAATAAATAGAATGAAATACACAACATAAATTTAGTATAGTTGGATTTCAATTTATACACATTATTGATTATGATTGAAGGTTTTTTGTATAGCTTTCATTTGCGTAAATACGTAATATGCCTGCGGGATCACTTGACTTTGACGAAATTACCATGAAAAACCAGCTTATAAAGGTGCAAATAATATTTAAAAAAATATAATTGTTTTGCGTGATCTCCGAAAATCAACATCTACGACAATATTTTTCCAAAACATTGATTTTATTTATAAATGTTTTGGAAAAACATTTATAAATAAAACATAAGCCATAATTACACTACTCAAATTGTAACCTCCACGCATATTAAGTTACCTATTTGGACTCTAGGCTCTCTTCAATAGACACACATGCACAACCAATATGAGAATGCGATACACTAGAATGTGTATCGCATTCTCATAATAAGGCTTGCGGGATAGTGTGGCTTTAAACAAATTACCATGAAAAACCACCGACAAAGTTGATGGAAAATATAGGTGGTGATGGCAAAAAAAAAATATTGTATATAATATAATATGGTTTTAGCACATCCAAATATCAACAACCTTGTAAGTATTTTCCATAAGATTCATAAATAAACTTAGTAAAATCGACTCCGGAATTTATCAAGAGTTAACTAATTAGACTCTAGTCCGTCTTTAGAGGTAATTATGTACGTGTATGCGATACAACGATGTAACTATAAAACATTACAACGGCTTGTTAAAAACAGATTGTGGCTACTATTATTCCGGAAACTTACCACTTACTTGATTACAAGACCCAATTTGACTGTATATGCGGCAAATTAATTAAGGTATTCGTTTCGCTACTACTTCGTCAGCACCCAGACAGGATAATTAATTGTGTGACCTATAAATTATTTTCAAAAATATTTTTCAGAGTCTGGGCGTACTTTGTGTCCGGGAACAGCAAGCAGCAAAGTTTGTGATGTCTCCTGCGACATAGTGATTTATTTTCTTAAAGCGTTGTCTTTTTTGTACAAAAATTAAATCCGTCGTTTGACACCAATACCGCCTGTAGAAGTGTACTAGTAAGAGTAAAAATAGTGTAAATATAAAACTAATCAAAGCTTAAATAACTCGATAGTCCGGTAACCTCAAAAGATCTGGAGAGGGACCGACTTCTTCGCGTTTACTCTGAGGCGTAGGGATGTAACATCGTTTTCTAATAGAGTTTGAGCTTTTTGAGACATTAAAAAAATATTATATGCTGTTGAAAACGCTACTGCTACAGAAGTCAGTAAGTTACGAATGGCTTCACGCGTATTCAATCACAATATCGTGAGTGAATACGAAATCATTCTCTATCGATCGAAGTAAAGAATTACTTTATACTTTACAAATAGGCCCCTCACTATAGGTACGCCACATTATATCTCTAACTTATTCTCAATTACTTCTTATATAATTGTGAACCTTCAACGCCGACTTGGGTTTGTAGTTCTTACTTAACTCAAAATACTTACTTCTAGTTACTTTAATGAACTAAGTTCAAAACGAGATGAAATGCACGCTCGTAGTAGGCATCTACGCGAAATCCAGTTAATAATAATAATAATGAAATTGAGTTTATAATTCCAAAGTCTAATTGAAGTGCAGTTCGGTGGTAGTTCATCTTGTATTTAACGACTGCATCGATTACTAAAGTTCCAGTTTTCGGAGCAAAATGAACTGTATTTCAATTACATAAAATTATTAGTCTGATAAATACTCTATTAGAAATTAATTATCTAAAACCTAAAACAGTGAAGGAAAACATCGTGAGGAAACGTGCATTCTTGAGAGTTCTCCAAAAATGTTATTGGTGGCATGTGAAGTCTGCCAACCAGCATTAGGCCAGCGCGGTGTACTACGAGCTACCTGTCTCTTTGGAAAAGGAGGACCTCTACAGTGGGACTGTTATGAGCTGCAGTATTAGTATTTATATGATATCAACGCGCCTAACATTTTTTATCAATTGACACAGCCCGTATTTACAATGAATTTTCTTCGAGAGAAATGTATTTGCTTTCTTTTTAATTACCAGGTAGCATGTTTAGAACAAGAAACAACCAGTAAACTATTAATAGATCGACGAATTTGGCCAGTTACAAATGAATGAGTTGCCTTGCTATTATAAAAAAATAGACTCACTATAAATGAAACGTATATATACATTCTACAAGCTTTCAAGTATGTTTGGTAGCTCTACAGTAGCATCTAAATATAACAGGCATCAGGGTAGTCCAGCATAGGCTTTGGTTTGGATACTGATTTTGGTTTGCAAGGACAAAAAGTACCTACTATAGACACATAAGTGAGAGGAAGGTAAATGGGTGTTTTTATCTGATTTCATTATTACTTCGAAGTTCTGAGCGATATCCTAGAAGGCGTAATGTAATTCCTAGTAAAGAACGTATATAAGTAAATAAATATATCCAAGTTTCAAAAGAAAATTGTTCAAATAATAATCAATGCTCACCTACTGAATTCCTAGAAATCGTAGTCAAAAAAGGAAATTGAGCAACACCTACTGCTACTTCGAAAGAGTGCTAGCTAGGGAATCCTAAATTTGATCTGCGAGATCACCTACCCCGGATGCTGGTTCGAGACCCACCGGACGATTATATTTATAATGTTTGAGATGAAATTTACGCTCTGAATTACCAATAACGTTACGAAAGTAAAATTTAATAAATTGAGCATGAAAACATTTATCGGAAATCCGAGTTAATAGGCTTTTAGTACTTATCGTATCTAATAAGCCGATTAATTGAAAATAAAATCAAGACCCCAAGCGAAAGCTAAATCAAAGAGTAAGAATATTAATGTTGTAAGTAGTTTATAAATTCCTTTAAGCTTTTATTTAAAACGTTTGCCTTTTACTAAAAATGTAGGTACCCGCAAAGTTAAGGGTTTCTAACCGACTTCAAAAGAAGGAAGTTATACAATCTGTTTATGTTTGTATGTATATCCAATTTTCAAAAGATCTCTTCCCGAAATTCGATATTATAAAATTGTCTAAACACACTATCTAGTACATTCAAGATGGATAAACTTATACAAAGTTTTACATAATATTAGACAGTCAGTATTAAAGCTTCTAGTTTAAAAAAATAGTTTTATTGACTTGCTAACCCATAGTATTTGCAAATTAGGTAAGCACAATTTTATCTAGTAGCAAAACATTAATATAATACTTATTTTAATAAGTCTAGCAAACCATCCAACTATAAAATAACATTAGAAGTTTTACAAAAGATTGCTTGACTTATTTTCGAAACAAGTCTACCAATTCACAAAACAAAATTAAAAGTTATACAATTCACAAAAGATAACCGAGAAATTTCTTATTTGTTCGCAAACTTCTTCATTTCTTATTAAGACTAGTTTCAAAGGAGAAACAAAAAAACTACATAATACCGTTTCTTCGTAGTCTTAGTTTGAACAATGAAGGAAAACGTGTAGAGGTACGTGTTGATAATCCTGGCAGACGTTGCGGGACATCCGGAAGACGGTGCGACAAGATCCGATCCGGGACTCCGGGATAAGATGCCGATCCCGGGAAGATTGTCGGCGCTGATTTCCTGGGACAATGGACGGGACTCTGTGCGTTTATCCCGTGCTTTACTGTCAGCTTTTGTATAAAACCATCTTTTATTTTAAATCGGAAAATGTTTCGACTCGTGTGTTACTGTTAAGATTTAGTCGTGATCATTGCGGATTAACAACAATGGAACTGAATGTAAGACGCATTAATGGTATCTGTATATACAAAGATTCTGGTCTGCAACTAGGTCAGTTCAAACAAAGCGATATTTCCAAGAATAATGAGCCAGATGTGTAGTACAAAACGGAAAACACTGGAGGTTATATATATATTAATTTAGTTTCAATATACGGCAGCATGTCACTTTTCGCAAACGAGCACAAAACACAAGCACGTTTCGCTCGCGCCCTAGTCGCCCGCTGCCGTCGTCATAGCAAAAACTGTTACATCTCACGCGCTCGGTTTCTCGCATCCAGCCCTCTTTATATTCAACAAAAGTCCACTTTTTTGCTGTTCCAATAAGCGTGGAGAGTAGAAGAAAAAGTATGGAACACGAAGACTCGTTTAATTCCCCAGAATTTTATTAAATTGGGTTATAAAATTTGTCATTTATCTGCGCGCTACGTAGTGCTTTATAAGGGGCTTTGGCTGTTTCCTTCCTTGTTCCTTTTTACTTATTTTGGTGCTTGCCATCTCTGTCGAGTACGAGACGGGATAAGTGCACGATCGTTGTTGCTATTTGCAAACAATAGCGTGTTCGATGTGTGTCGCTGTCCGTGCACATCTAAGGTGCCGAAGATATTGGCGTCAAATTAAACACTTTTACCGCCTAAAGCTACAATATTTCACTTAGGTACTTTGTTAAATTTACGACAACATAAGGACTTTTTGCACCTTTTAAATCGACGGCGTAACGTGCTCTCCAAAGCACGGGGTTATAATACCACCAACTTCCAGACATCGGGCTGATATTGCGATCTTTTTTTTTACAGGTAAATCCCAAAATCGCTTTTTGTCCCAACCCGGAATTTGTATGCAGGGCCTCGTTAACTGCGGCTACCGCTAGACTAACGAGGCAGTCAATACTTTATATTATCCTTAATAGTAATATAGCAAGGACTGGATTTTTTAATATGACGTTTACAGTTAGCCTAACAAGCATTCCCTTCTTCACTGGACAACTAACTGCACGAAAGTATACAGATGCAGATGTATGAACAAATTTAATAACTCGTAGAACCTGACTCATAAAAGGGAAGCAGAGAGCAATGGTGTTGTATGGCCTCTGTACTAGGACAAAGTGGCGTATTTCTGTCGATAGCCAGTAACCGTTTGTGGTAGGAATGCATAAAGGTACACCACAATTTTATTAATCAAGCCTCCTGGCAGACCTGCGACGTGGCTTAACAACTGTTGTATCAACATTATAAACGGACCCAAATGCTTAACATGCACTTTCAACGCCTGCCACCGGACTCAGACGCATAGAAATTAAACCACAGTAAGGGCACCTAATCATGAGTGCCTGGATTCCATCACTCTCATGATCCGATTGGACTACTAGCGCCACGACCGGAAAGAGATCACGTACAAGACCGACGGCTTAACATGCTCTCCGAGACACGGGGGTGTATTACTTACTGCAGAGCTGTTCAAGCCTCTGGAATGGCTTAACGACTGTTGCCTAATGATAACAACAGGGGCCGACAGCTTAACGTGCCCTCCGAAGCACAGAGACGCTCAGAAATTAATCCACTTTGGTGGTCACCCATCTATGGACTGCTCGCGAACCTAGTTACTTAACCTCGCCAATCACTAACGGACCGGTGAGAGTATCTAGTTATGAGTTCATATAGTGATACTAACCGAGAGAAATATCCGTATTTAAGTTAAGTTTTCTTAGCGAAGATTGGTAGTACTTATTTTATAAGAATACCTCTTTCACTACTTAACTTCGGACGAGGAGAATAAGAGCGAAGCAATAGGCGCGTTAGAATAAAGAGCAAAGTTTTAACAAGGCGTTAATGTTTTAACTCATAGACTTTATCCCTGGGCTTAACCGAAGAGGTATATTTAAATATTCTATTTGTTAGAGCTGTACACTGTCTAGGTATCTTGATAAAAGAAAAACAAATATTTAAGGATATTAAATTCTATAAGGAGCATGGTATAAAGCTTTGCTTTTTCTAAGGGAACATTAAAAACTGATGTTGTAAAAATATGTAAGAAAACCGCATTGTGACTTATGCAATTCTAAATATTATTAACTAATAGCATATGTTACTCACTTTTCTAACAAATACTTCACTTGAGCTTAGACAAATTTTACTAAATACACCCAAGTTATTTTTAAGTTAATATGTAATTGTTTTTTCTCTAAACAATAAAATAAAGTTGGGTGGGAGTTAAAAAATAATCAATTTATTTACTTTATGGTTGGCAAGCGATTGTACACATGTATAAAAAGATTTAAATATTTTCAAATGAAATTAGTATTCTAGTGTTACCATTATTCTTACTAGAGCGCGCACTTGTTCGATTTCGACCATTAAGGTTCTATTGTCATATACTATTATTGACATTAGACACAAAAAAAAATATGTTCTCAGTTTTGACACTCGGTTTGTCATCTCTTCTCAGGTTGTCGGTGTGTCAAAAGCATGGCAGTATGTGCAATATTTTTTTTGTTAAAATAATTTACATCTAAAATATTAGGTTTCTGCACTCCTTCTCCATATGAACTTTAACTGTTCCAAATTCCATAATCCTTCGTCCACGTAATTTTCTTAAAAAAGGTTACAAAGATTTTGCTCCACGTATTAATATTATGAGGCGGATTTTATTTTTATGATAGCAAGCCAAACGAGCAAGTTGGTCACCTGATGTTAAGTGATCACCGCCGCCTATAGACAATCGCAACACCAGAGGAGCCACAAGTGCGTTGCCGGCCGTTGTTTAACTTATGGGTATTATCAACATGCTGCGTGGTGACGACGAAGAATATCATCTCCCCATCTCACCCGTGGGGGGCGCAAAAGTCGTCCCGAGGGAATACCTTCCAGAGAACGGGCAGCTGCGTTTTACTGTGAACCGTGACCATCTAACTGCGATCGCCAACCCGTCTGCCAAGCGTGGTGATTATGCCATTTACCCCCATTCTTTGGGGAAACTTTTCGTCCAGCAGTGGACGTAATTGGGCTGACATGATAAATATCAAAATACTTCACGCATAAGAAATTAAAAAAATCTTGCTTTGCAATAATCCCTAACAAGCCGCATTTAAGTTATCATTTATAAGTTCTTAGACAACATTATTCTTGTCGCTCATAAATGAAACTATTTAAGCGGTCAACTACATGTGGTTACCTACAGACTGGGTGCGCGCCAGTTTAACAAAGTTATAGTAACTAGTTGACTACATACATACATAGACTCACGCCTGTTTCCCAGAGGGGTAGGCAGAGACAACGGACTTCCATTTGTCACGATCCTTGCATACCTCTTTCGCTTCGTTTACTGACATTATATTCTTCATACATGCTCGCCGGTTTAGGGTACTTCTGACCTGACCTTTCTTAAGTACGTCTCCGATACTAGTTGACTATAGATGAAAAAATCTAATCTATTAATATTAATTAATCTAATCTATTAGTGTTACTTGCTCCGACTATTTATTTTGAAAAAATAATGGTTGATAATACCTACAATTAGCTCTCGGCTCTCTCTGGCGCGGTTCATCTAATTTGAAGTTCTAGATGGCTTGACGTCGCTCTCGTTTCTATTATCCGGTGAAGCAGTAAAAGCGTAACTGTAAACGTCATGTTATGAATTTTTTCAGCCAGTTGCGCTCATCGGTCCGTAAGTGATTTCTATGCATGCGGTCAGTCCATAGATGGGTGACCGTCATAAAGGTTTAATTTCTGAGCGTCTCCATGCTTTGGGGGGCCGTTAAGCAGTCGATCCCGGTTGTTGTTAGACAACAGTCGTTAAGCCACGTCAGTGGCTTGAACAACTCTGTCACTAGGGTAACCACTGCCCATACGATAAAGAGGAAAAAAAGAAGTTATGAATAAAACCAGCCTTGTATGCACGCATAATACCGCGCACCAAGCAGTACATAGCGCAAAAACACGCACGAATAACATTCAGGTAATAATAAGCTTTGTACGTACACATGTAAGGATTTACATAATCCGATGTTTTAAAATTAGCGCGCGCTTGAGAGCGCTTCGTACTACACATGCTGTATGAAAATATTACTTTTACTTTTTAGGTCATTTCGAATTGAGGAAATCATTGAAATGTAAAAATAAGACATAGGTTTTCAGTGTTATATAATTGCAAGTAATATTACCGCGAGCGGCAACCCGTCTGCCAAGCGTGGCGATTATGGCATATCCCCCTAAGATGATTCTTGGGGGAAGGTTTTGTCCAGCAGTCGACTTCTAATCTTCATCGTCATCGTCATCATTATCATCATAACAGCTGTATATGATGATAATGATGACGATGACGATGAAGATTACTCCATGGGTATTCATGTTGGAAAAATTAAACTATGTAATAATTTCATTAATTAAACTATGTAATGATGTCATTACATCTCGTCTTCGTTTTTAAACATTTACATTAGTTTAGTGGTGCTAAAGACAGGATCGCTTTATAGATTTTCTTTATATTACCAAGTTGGCAAACTAGCATATGGCTAGCCTGATGGTATGCGGTTACCGCAGCATATGATATTCGCGATCCGATGAGTACCTACTGACGACGTTACTCATACCCAAGACCACAATATTAACAGTATAAAGTTTTATTACCTGGGGTGTATTCAATATGATGGAGTTCCAGTTGACCTACACTGAATTGTTGCTACCGTTTGCGCTTCCCAGGGGGCACGCGAGGACCTGTAGAATGGCTATGGATGCCTACACATTTTATCCCCGAAAGGTTTGATTATTCTGCTCTAAAGCTTAATTATCAGAAATAAAAGAACATTACCTGACTGATCAGTTGGTCTAGCGCTTAGTGACCCTGACTGCTAAGCAGTGTTGAAAATGACTAAAGTGACTGAATTAGACTGACTGTCATTTACGGTCAAATTGGTCAAAAATGGTCATTAACTGTCAAAAATGGTCATTAACTGTCAAAAATGGTCATTTTCAGTCAATTTGATTTTAGTAATATTTTAGTACCTTTTAAGTTTTTGTCGTTAATACAAGTTTACAACTTCTAAATTGAAACAAAAAAGTGGTTTTTATGACTTATAGTATTATTATATAGTGTTAATCATTTTACATTTCTAATCATGGTGCATTTAAGACAAAATGGCAACGTCGCATCGCCCTCTCATGATATAATAGAAAATAAAACGTTGCTTCATTTAAACTTGCATATAAATTGGGTACCTAAATAAATAAATAATTGGGTGGTAGTCGAGAATAGACAATAATATTTTAGTCAAATTGACTGAATTTGACAGTAAATGACCGGTCATTTAAGATTTATGACAATTGTAACTAGTCATATTCAGTCATTTTACATCTCTACTGTTAAACCAGGGTTTGATCCCCACCATCTTTGTGTGATGAGCACGACTATTTGTTCTGTGTATGGGTGTAATTTACCTATAATATAGCACAAGCTGTCTATGTATGTTTGTGATCAAATG
The DNA here is from genome assembly GCA_951640165.1 of Pseudoips prasinana. Taxonomy (NCBI): domain Eukaryota; kingdom Metazoa; phylum Arthropoda; class Insecta; order Lepidoptera; family Nolidae; genus Pseudoips; species Pseudoips prasinana. The sequence goes on from OX621244.1 coordinate 16,349,630, forward strand.
GCAATGTAAGTTGTTCGAAGATATTTATGTAAGTACTTAAACCTGCAGGTAGCAGTAACTCAGGGACTTCAACTAAATTTATAAGAGTTGAGATTGATTGACTTTTGACAGAGAAACTTAAATAACTCCCAACCCTTATAAATTTAGTAAACGGAAATTTTGTCAGTAGAGGAGAAAATAATTGTCAATGTTCTCCCAGGTCAAGGTAAGAGGTTCCAAACACGTGTAGTAAACAAGTATTTTGCAAAGCAGCATGGTCTATCCAAGTCTCTATTTGTTGTAGAGCGAGAGTCGCGGCTGATACAAGCATTAAACTCACCCACCATATAAATAGAAATGTACATACAAAACTTCTTAATTTAGCATCTAAGATGGTAAATAGATAACCATTTCCACATTTAGCAACAAAATATCTCCGTTTGGTAGTTAATGTTGCCGCATGCCGATGCTCTTATCGGCTCGCCCATTAATAATGGTACTGCGTCTTTTAAGGCACGAGACCTGAGTACGCATTGTTGGAGTCTGTTCTCCGTCGCCTATTGTGGCGTGAACAATAATTTGCAACTGAACCTCTACCGAGATGCGAAAGGATCAAATAACGGTGGTGTTCGCGGTGAACGAAGCTTTAGGCTTTTACGTGTAATCCTTCCCCCCTAAGCTGGATTACCTGGCGTACCTATTCCTTTGTATTAAGCTCCTTCGGTGACATCGTCTTTGTCCCAGATATTCACCGCATGTTAGTTAGATTTATACGTTCACCCACCGAAAAGCTTAGTGTGAGCTGTCGTGGGTGGGATCTAGTTCATCTAATATAAATAAAGGGTTGAATTGTAAATAGCTGGTATGGTTACCGCCATAGATTTAGCATTCGGCAAGAGTAGCTCTTAGAGTGGCTTTCATTTTAATTTTCATATGCTCATTAGAAAATGCTTCTTTCAGTTTTAGTAAAATAATTCATTAATTTTCCCCGTAGACTGCGGTTTAAATTACGTTTTAAATTGATTAGCCTGGAAGGTAGTTCTAAATAAAGACAGTAGGTTTTATTTATTATTTTTACAATGCTTTAACAACTCTGACGTCAGGATAACCGCTGCAAGTCGCTGTATGCGGATAGCGCAAGACAGGATAACCACTGACAATACGATAAAGAAGAAGAAAAAGAATAAGTAGATCATTGCGTGTCGAGATTTTTTAAAATAGTAAGAAGGCAAATAAGCAAACGACCTATGAGGTTTGTAACAACCATGGTGTCAGATAAGCGTGGCCAACCGTTCCCCCTTCCCCATGAACTCTGGTGACTTTCCTCGGACTTAAGACCACAACATCAACATAATGACGCATGCTATTAACTACAGCTTATTCTCTGAGGCACATCCCCAGTCAAGATGGTTATAAAGCAAAAATAGATCAGTGTCTATCACACATAGCTGATGTAAACGTTTAGAGCTAGGCAGTGAAGCTAAAACGGACGCGGTAGCTTACGACCCTCAAAACATACCCATACACATAAACAACATTTTATTTTGGTTGCAACTTCAATAAATTTATCCCACTATTAGTAGTGGGATAAATTTATTGAAGTTGCAACCAAGTTATCTGTGTTACTTTTATGTCACTGTTTTGATCTCATTATAAATTCGAAGATATCGTAAAACACAAAAGTATATTTCGATCACATCTTATTAAAACTCTCGGCCACTCTACATATTCTATGATCTATGTATTCTATTCACGTTGCGACTATAAATTTCCAAGAATATAATTTAAATGCTGAAGATAATCGGTTTGTCTATGTGTGAAATATGTTTGCTATCCTTTTAAAACTCTCCGCTTAAGCATCGTTCAAGATCGAATAAAAATATCAGTAACTTTTTCCACTAGAAATAAAACTGTCATAGACCGGGTTTGGAACCGTGCCCAATAAATGCGGAAAGACTAACTCTATATTATTTTGAGACCTATTATTGTCAACAGCAAAGCGGCACTGGCACTTTAAACTTGGGTAATCAAAACTAAATATCTAAAATCGAATTAAATTGCTCTGTTACTGTATTTCCTCTCTTACACAAAAAAAAAACTTGAGAGGTGTCAAGGGGCACCCGGATGGAACGATGTTATTTCTTATTATTTATTATGTACAAAAAACCTGTATACACACAACAAAGCTTTCTATAATAGAGAGAGAGAGAGACAGACAGACAGAGAAACATGCGCACGCCGCACAGCTGCAAAAAGTGTCGTGACAACTTTTCGTAAGATTTTTTTCCGTCTAGCCCCTTTCACAACGCGCGATAAGGAACTTCGTTCCAAAAATATAGTGTATTTAAATATCAAGTTGTTTTTAGCACAGGTATTATATATACTTATTTCATCATTAGCTCGTCAGCCAAAGTACGTACACAGCTGGACAAAAGCCTCCCCAAAGAAAGAGGGATATGCCATAATCACTGCTCGGCTGACGTGTTGGCAATCGCAGTTTGATGGTCATAGTTCGCTAAAAATGCTGCTGAGCGTTCTCTGGTAGGTATTCCCCCGGTCGATTTCTACGCCCCCCGCGGGATGAGATGGGGTGATGATATTCTTTGCCGTCACCACCTATACTTATTTACCAAAAGCTATTTAAATAAAAAGCCTTATGATAAAATCAAGTTTCATAAAGCCATTTGCAGGTCCTCACGTTTGATACGATAGTCTAGCAGGAGCGTCATCCATCGTAGACGATTAAGTCTTGGATTCAGAAAACGGGACGAGCCAACAAGTATCATTGTGAGTTTTTTTATACAGATTAATTCTCTGAATCAATTCCGAAAGATCCTGTAGCCAGGAAGTTGACGGTACCCTTCGCCCATGCCTCGGAGAGCACGTAACGATGTCAGCCATGCACGTGATCGAAGCTCGTATCGGCTACCTGTTTCACCGATCATGAGAGTAAGGGAATAGATAGTAGGTACACTTATGTATTCTTCTAATCTTTCAATAGCAGGCCGTTATAATCTTATAGTTAAGCTGGGGTTCCGTGTTGAATTCAGATGTTTATTAATATTCAAAACAACCATAGCCCGATGCTAAGAAATTTTGTTTACTGAAATCTCTTAATATGGTTCAAGCTTTCTATATGACTAACTTACCATTCTCTATATCCCAATAGAATCTGGGCTACCACGATCTACTCTTTTTGCCCATAACTCACAGGAATAATTTTTTACCTGTAAATATCAACAATAATGTCTTATAATAGAATAATGTTCATTTATTTCCTCTCAAAAAGGCAAGTACAGTATTACAGTATCATGGTAGGGGTTCACACTTAGACCTTAGTGAGAGCTGGAGTCTGTACTAGGTTCGAAACCTGTATGACAAATCTCCAGGCTCTCCTTTTGGTACCTATAAAGAATTGATACATAAAGACATATGTCGAACGAGACACAATCTACATGTACTTTGAAAAATAAAAGAGAATACTACAAATAGAAACAAATAACAAATAACAGACAGTATGTTTTCGGCGGACGGAGTTGATTTTGGAAGGATCATACGGGGTCTGCGAGTGCGTGGTAAGGATAATATTCAGGACAAACAGTTTACGAACAGTGAGAACGCTACAGGTTTTATAAAGTTCAGTGGTAGGAAATTGATACGGCAGCTTCCAACCGACCTTTAAGAGAGCCCTTTGGGCAGGTTCTAGTTTAAGGAGGTAGGTTTTATCTGTTCCTCCCCAGGAGGCGATGCAGTATTGGGTGAGTGATTGGCAGAGAGCAAGATAGGTGAGTCTGAGTACTTTTGTATCAACTACATTCCGGAGAGTCTTAAAGATGAAGATAAGTTTACGCAATCTAGAGGAAAGTGTATCAATGTGCTGGTGGAAGGAAAGTACGTCGTCAATATGTACCCCCAGATATTTTACACAATCTATCCTGCTCAAAGCCGGGCACATACATGTTACTTGGGGTGAGGTAATACAGGAATGGGCGGTAAGGGAGAAGGGTAAAGAAGAAATTTTTCCAGATGCAGCAAGTGAAAAAGTGAGAAAATTACTTTTATGAACATTTAGAGTAAGTCGATTTCTAGCCAACCAGTTTGTGACAGTATCGAAACCAGACTGAGCGCTCCCAAATGCCGACTCCCATGAATTGCCGTAGGATATGAGGGCAGTATCGTCTGCGTAAGTGAAGATAGTGGTATTGCAGAGCTGTAACTGACAAAGATCGTTGATATAAATCAGAAACAAAGTAGGACCAACAATACTACCCTGCGGCACCCCGTAAGTTATAGGAAGCTCGTCACTAGCGAGGTCATTGATCTTAACATATTGCCGTCTACCCGTGAGGTAACTTTTGAAAAGGGAGAGTTGCGTACCTCTAATTCCTATTTTATCAAGCTTAGCGGAAAGGATGGGGACAGAGATCGTGTCAAACGCCTTTGCTATATCCAAGAAGACTCCAATCACCTTCTGTTTTTTGTCGACCCTTGAGATAATTTCGTTGCACAAATCCAGGACAGCGTTGCTTGTTGAGATTCCGGAGCGAAAGCCGTATTGTCGAGGTGACAATAGCTTATATTGCTCCAGAAATCTCACAAGCCTGATGTTCATTAGTCGCTCTAATATTTTGGAGAGCGTGGGTAGAATAGAGATGGGTCGATAGTTATTCAACTGATCTCTGTCTCCTCCCTTATGGATCGGGTGCACTACAGCTAGCTTAAAGGCTTCCGGAAATGTTCCTGAAGTAAAAGCTAAATTACATAAGAATGTAATAGGCGACGTTAAAATATGTTTAAATTGTTTGAGGAATTTCCCGGAAATGCCATCATAGCCCACCGCACAGTTACTTCTTAGATTATTTATCAGGAGCTCGACTTCGGCCTCATCGGTTTCCAGCAGGACAAATGAGTGATCGTGGTTAGGGATGTGATTAGCAAGATGCGTGGTTTTAATTCCAGGTGTTTTTTCTGAGAGTGAACGTCCTATATTAGCGAAGTAGGAATTAGCTTCATTTATCGAGCGCCTGGGTTCTGAGGTAGAAAGAAGTTCTGATGACTGCGCGGTTTTTTTTGTTGTGTGTGTCATCGTTTTTATAGCTTCCCAGAGTTTTCTATTGTTGCCCTGGGCGCTGTTGATTTGAGCTTTGTTATATTTTATTTTGGAATTTTCAAGCAGATTACAACAATAATTCCTGTATCTTTTATATGTTGTTTTTAATATTTCATCATCCGGCTTACTTTTTAGTTTTAGGTGTAGGTTATCCCGATTGCGTAGGCATTTTAGTAAACCTGGTGTCATCCATTGCTTTCTAAGCCTTCTGCGGTTAGGGACTGATTTTAATATTGAATTCGCGACTATTACTGAATTTAGAGTATCAATGAAATAATTAGTTGCATCGTTCACATCAAGAAAGCGATACAGAGGTTTGAAGTCAGTTAAAAGAAGGTCTGACTCTGCCTTGTCTAAGTCAAGAAAGGTAGTAGTTCTATACTTATGTGAATTGATATGATTTGACCTATCAGAGGAACGTAGGAAGAATAAAACTGTATCGTGGTCGGTGATTGAAGTGTTGGCTACATAACAATACGCTGGTAGTTTGGTTTTTAAAATTAGATGGTCAAGACAGGAACGGTTGTTTCGCGTGTACAGGGTATGCGCCGGCAGCATACCGTGATATGCGGTCATGGTGAGATATTCGGTAGTGTAAGAGTCGTTATTCGCAGCTGAGATATCAATGTTAATGTCACCAGTCAAAATAATGTTCTAATAAGAAGAGTAGGATTTTAGAAGATCATTTAGGGAATTTATAAATGCCGTGATGTTGTTGTGTTGAATTGCTGGGGAGCGATAGATAGCAATCACTACAGTGTCCTTGTTTAGTGTTAGACACAAGCAGTTTGCGTCCGATAATAAAGGTTCTTCTGTAGATATTAGAAGATGGTTCCTGAAATATACCACTACTCCTTCATTCTGCGTACTCAGTCGATTTGTAATAGCAAAAGAGTAACCATCCACTGTGGGTATGTGAGGGGAATTGAGTAACCAGCATTCGGTAAGCACTATGAAGTCCCATTGCACATTACTTCTTACAAGTAGCGTGAGTAAACCATCAAAATTTTTATGAATGCTCCTTATGTTTTGACATAAAAGTGAAAATGAGCTACCAAGTGAGCGCGCAATTTGTTGACAGTCCTCTATCATACAAACCGCTGACTCAGCCACGGTTAAATGATCTAAATCTATGCAGAAATCTTGAGGATTATCGAATGTTTATATTATAAGTTTTTAAACGTGAAGTGTATGGGTTAAGTTGGAAAATTGGAGTGATAAGTGATAAAAGACTGGTCAATATCTGATAAAGTATAATTTGTGTGGCTGAGCTCATACTGTATGGGCAGTGGAATAAGGTAGTTGTTATATATAAGGGTAGTTGACTGATGCTACAAGTATCGAGTAGGAGTGTTGGGTGGAAACCGTAGGTAGGTATGGTATCGTGTGTGTATTCATTGAGTAGTGTTTGTGAGTGTAGTGTAATCTGAGATACAAATGAATAATCAAAACTAAATAACAAGGTAAACAAAGTATGGAAAACATTAATTACGCCCAACGGGTAGCATAGTCACTGAGGAAGAGACATTGCACTGTTTAGGTCTTTCTCAGCGTGGATGCACTGCGGGATTGAGCCGGGCGTCTTCTTTACATAAATCTTTCCGTGACTCGGCCAACAACTGTCGCATTTCCCTTCTTTTTGAAGCTTACGGGCAAGATAATATAAGTGTTTGGCCTTCCTTATCCTTAGAGCCTTTCCAAACCATATTACTTTTGTAGTAAAATTAATTAAACAACCTTATACATATTAACAGCGCAAAAACATTTTCATTGTTCAAGTTTTACGATTGTATTAATTGAAATATTGCGATTCAATAAAAGCTCTATAGTTTCGCATTAAATCCGACATTTTCCGTCCCGTATGCGCTTGAATATGAACAGCTGCAGTGTTCGTTATTTGACAAAACGATACATTTTTAACAAACCTAGCCGCGAGTGCGAATACCGGGGAATAACGGAATTCAATTCAATTAGACTCACTTTTGGATGCTATTTTAGCGCATGGTTAGGATTAACTGAACTGTAAAATCCTTTACCGTCAAACGAATAATATTTTTATAATAAACGTAATCGGAATCGCGGTTGTGCCGAGAACGTGTTCTGAAAAAACTGGCCAAGTGCGATTCGGACTCGCGCACGAAGGGTTCCGTACCATTATCTATAAAAACGAGCAAAAATTTCACGTTTGTTGTATGGGAGCCCCCTTAAATATTTATTTTATTTTGTCATTTAGTATTTGCTGTCATAGCGGCAACAAGAAATACATCCTCTGTGAAAATTTCAACTGTCTAACTATCACGGTTCATGAGATACAACCTGGTGACAGACGGACAGACAGACAGACAGCGAAGTCTTAGTAATAGGGTCTCGTTTTAGCTTTTGGATACGGAACCCTAAAACACTTTGCTGTTAATTTTCAACGACTTTTGTAATTAAATGAACACAATTAAATACTAAAAGATAATGCTCACTACACGGCAGTCGTTAAATTAGTATCACGGGACACGAACCTTGAAGCACGAATAAATAACCCCGACAACTAATCTCCAACCCCCAAGGTGATAAAATTCATTAGCACAGTTACCTAATTCACTTTTTCCGGAAAACAAGGCAAGGGGACTTTGGGGAACATTTCTATTTCCCTCAAGTTCAGCAAACACGGACTACTATCGGGCTAATCTAAGACAGTGTCAACTGTCTGAGACTTACTTTTAATGTTTCCCTTGGTAAATTGCACAGATAGGTTATGATTTTTTTTTTTTGGATAACCGTACATAATTCAAACCTAAAGATCAATGTTATTCGAACTTAAAGATCAATTTTACCAATAAACCGAATTTTACATAAAAATCTTCCGTTCCCAAGGTGCCGATCAGCTGTCGCACTTTGTATGAAGAATCATAGGTGTTTATCATATAGTTGTACAACAACGGTTGTTATCGGATATTTATACAAAGGGGGCCTTTTCAAGGAGGGATCCTATAACTATAGAAGAACTGTGCTGAAATTAGTAATTATGCTTGCGTTTTTTTTTAAGTGTGGAAAGTAGTATATCTATACTATAAATACATAAAAAAATATTTTTTTTAAATGGCTCAACTTAATTTATAAAATGCTGTGTGGTGACGGCGACAAATACCAGAATCAGAATATCATCACCCCATCACATCCCGTGGGGGGCGTAGAAGTCGACCCGAGGGAATATCTACCTGAGGAAGGGCAGCAGCTTCCTTCTGATTACTATGACTATCTTACTGCGATCGCCCACCCGCCTGCCAAGCGTGGCGATTATGGCATATCCCCTCAAGACGATTCTTGAGGGAGGCTTGTCCAGCAGTGGACTTATTTAGCTGTAATGATGAATTTATAAAAATCTATTTATATTACATATTACGTAAATTACGTAAATAAGTCTTACAAAGTCAAGTATTTTTATGATTGATAATAAAAGATCATGGGGGGTAGCATTTGGGGACTGACGATAGAAATGAAAACTATTTTTACACGTCTAATTTAAATAAACTACAAAATAATAGTCATACATTTAGCTCATGGGAAGCGTGACCTGTGATGACGCGAATTTTACGCTTTTTATTCATCCAAAAAGTACACATATACACACAGTATACATATAGGTAATGGGAACCGTGACGTGACGATTTCGCGAGTTTCACGCTTTTTGTTTCGGTATTCCTTGATCAGTCCTACAAAATGTATTATCTAAAGAAAATCTGAAAAACAGTAGTACACTTAATAGATTTTCAAAATTTAGAGTAGAAATACCCGAAAATTGGCACCACCGATCTGTGATCTAATCCAGTGCACGATCAGCGTCGCTCATTAACAAGATTTATGAACAGAAAGGAGACGTTCGGACGACCGTCGTGCGCTCCGATGCGTTATTTACGACGACCAGATTGCCAAGATACCGTGCCTTATGGTACTGTGACTTTTATAATTAAAATCTTTAGGAAAATAAAGGTCACGGTAGGATCACTTTGGATTTACTGATAATATTCTGTTTGAGAAATAACTTTAGTTTTGTGAAATTTGTGCTTTTAAACTTTCGTGTATCCTTATTGTACGACATTGTGTACGAGTATTAACATGACTAACTAATAGAATTATTATCCCGAGGTTTCGACCAAGTTGCTTTGATCGCGGGCTGCCTCTGACTACGATTAAAATTACGTTTTTAAACTATCAAACAATATACAATTAAGGTGGCTTTTTAGTATGTTTTTGGTATAGTAGAGCACTAAGCTTATAGGGTTCCTTTTAAACAAATTCTTTTAAAATGATGGAAACAAATAAATAAATGTCTTGGGAGAACTAACACACTGCCATCTGATTCTAAACTAGGCAGAGCGTGTACTATTGCAACCAGATAACCGATATACTGAGATATTCCTAAATACATACACATTATAGATGTATTACAACCAGACACAGAACAAAATATCGTGCTCATCACACAAAGATTTGTTCTGGGTGTGGATCGAACCGACGACATCTGGCTATGCAGTCAGGGTCACTAACTACTAAACCAACAGGCCAGTCATAACTTAGAAATAAGGTAAAATATTATTTTATAAAAAAGAAAACTATAAAGCTATATCCCGATAGCATAATATACAATTATGTTTAAATATTATAATTTTATAAACATTTTTGTTGATGATATTTTTTCGTATTTTAACACTAATCTACATTGAGTTGAGATTGAGGCGTCCATTTTCATTAGATACCCTCACTAATGCGGTAAACATTCTCCTCTGAATTGATTATTTTAGTTGATATTGCACCATAATAAGCATAACAAATCGTAATATCTTATTAACATTTGTGTGTAAAATGGTCAATTTGCTATCCTTTTTCTGTTACTTTTGACGACTTTCAATCTTCTCTTGGATATTAATCTAATAACAAAATCTCGGCAAACGATATAGAACAGGGCGAAGATGTCAATAACATCGTTACTTACATCATAAACAGCCTCTGGTTATGGATATAGAATACTTAGAGTTAAAAACATTTTCTTTCTTTTTTCTTTCTAGTTATATTTAATTTAAAAATCTAACTAACTTTGTTGGTCTAGGGGTAGAATAGCTCTAACAGTGCGTATTCAAATGGCTCCTTGGTTCACATCCCATTTCGGGCAAAAACTGTAATTGGATTTTTATTGGCAAGAAAATCACCAAATAGCCAGTCGGAGTCTGGAAGTTGGTGGTAATAGACCTCCGTGACTTAGAAGACGTCTTATCGGATTATGAGATTTCGAGAATAGTGAGCGAAGCAATGTTTGTACTGACACTCGTTCACCAAAATATGCCCTGTTTAGTTAGATAATCTCTGTTGAGATAGACCGCTGTAATGGAAATTTAGTCAGGAGCACTATTAGAGGCAAACTTCCTACTATGCATTTTTTTTAAGATAACTTACTGCCTTAAAGAACGTAATGTATTATATGTACAAAACTAAACAATAAACCTTCAGAGAAGTATCAGATAAAACTTATAGTCTTGTAACGTTCAGAATCTGAAAAGATGTTAGTATCCAGTGTGGGTCCGTCTTAGAGGATAATCTTGATAGATAGAGTCGGCGCTGGTCCGAATGGTTACGCTCGCATATCGGCTGCGAGTTCGTGCACGCCGGGACCGTCGGTATCGGTACGCCCTGTGCCTGTAATCCGATAATAATGAATAGAAAATAGAACGGGCATCGTGGCCCAGTTGAAGCTCGCCCGTAACTGGAGGCATGAGGGTTTTATCGCGGAACATAATTCGGCCGCAGCGTCACGCGCTGTCTGCCCGAGTTTATCGCGAAACCCGATGGTTCCCTAGGGTATCGAGAAACTTGACTAAACAACAAACAAATCAAATTCAACTGCGAACACTATAAGAGAGAACAATTTTATTGAGATTTGAATGTCCATAGTACTTCCTTACTAAAAGTTATTAATCGAAATATTCTTATATTAATATACCGGTTGCCTGGAAGAGATAAGGCCGGAAATTGCATTAAAATAAGCTAATTTCCTTGTTTGTATCCATTATTTAATATTACTTATTTTTTTAAATAAAGTGTACTTCTTCTTCATCTTCTAAATATTTCAAATTTATTAATCGATAAATAAATTTATCAATAAGAAATTACACGTCATATTTCACTTAATTAAAACTTATTTTATAAGGACTTACTTAAAGTCACATAAATTAAGCAGCTATTGTAAACAACAAAATCATTTTCGCAAGAATTATTAATAATATCATAATAATATCCTGGGACGTTATTCACACACGGCCATCTGATCCCAAACTTAGCAGAAATCGTACTATGGAAACCAAAGAACTGTTATATTAAATATACTACTTTTTTGTAAATAATTACACCCAGACTCAGGACAAACAGACATGTTCATGCACACAAATACCTGTCCTGGGTGGGAATCGAACCCACGGCCTGCGGCGTGAAAGGCAAGCATTTACCAACCGCGCCAACGCCAACGAATACAAAAGTTATAAAAGAAACATTAATAGCCCGTAACATCGATATTGTACGTAAGTATATAGCTGTTCCTCCCATTTTATGATTTAGTTTTTATATTTTTTAGTCATTGGATATAATTTAATGTCTCATAATAGTCGTTTTGACACTTAAAAGGTCTTGAAATCTAAACGACGATAAGTTCCAAGAATCCAGTTTAATTTGCTCAGCCGTAGTAATAGAATTAGTTGTGCAACTAATTGCACGTTGTAGATACAATTGCATGCATGGTAACGTTGTGTTAATTGAAAGAAATTGTGGTGGCTTAATTAAAATGGGGTATTATTTTCTTAGAATTACTCTTGAGAAGTTGGCGAATGAATTACATGCCTTTTTTACGGTGCAATCATTACACATTGTGTATAACTGAAATAAAGCTCGTATTATTAAAAATAATACGGAGTAGTAAAATTATATTATAGACATAAAATAGAAGTGGAAAATGTAATAATTAACGTTGCATGGAGCGAATATCTTAGCGTAGATACGTGGTTATAAAATGTTTAAAACAGGCCTCTATTTGGTCAAATATGAAATCAGATTATACAACAGGATGACTGAATTATCCTTAAGGGTTATTTTAAGATCGCTGGCATCAAACTAAGCCAATTGACAAAGGTCAGAATTGAGCAATTTCCAATTTTTTAAAGCTTCTTACTACTCATTTCTGGGCACTCAATTGATGCTTTTCTCAAAAGCTTGCTTTGGAAATAAATGCCAACCTAAAACGTCTCGTTACCAAGAGCGTCGATGTTTTAAGCTGTCTTTCACTTTGATGACGAATTCTAAACTGGTCGCTAACTTGTGGTTGTTCCAAACGTGAAACAACTGAGAGTCAGGGTAAATCCTGTTGATATAAGGTACATAGATATATGGCGATCCATGAATATTAATGAAACCAAATATGGATATATTCTTTATGGTTTTAAACAGTCCTTTATATTATTTTGACTTTTTGTTTGATTGACGGTCACCGTAGCCTAGTTGGTAGTGCTCCTGCCTACGAAGCTGGTGTTCTTGGCTTCGAATCCCGGTAAGTGCAAATGTTTGTGTGATGCGCACGAATATTTGTTTCTGAGTCATAGATGTTTTCTATGTATATAAGTATTTACCTATCTATATAAGTATGTATATCGTCGCCTGGTACCCATAGTACAAGCTTTGCTTAGTTTGCTGCTAGGATGATCTGTACCTATGACATTGTCCCTAGATATTATTATTTTGAGATAATGCATACAAATACGTACTATTAATACATTATTAAGGGACAAGAGGTTTAAGACAAGAATAATTTCTGAGTAGGGAGATATCCATGCTGTTAAACTTTATAATGTTAAGCTTAATTCACACGAACACCCGTTTCACCCAATTTTAATATAGAACGAAGTGTCCGCACGATACAAACTTTGCACTCCAATCACGTATTCGAGTTTGAAATTCGAAAACGTAAAATCAGCGTTGGAATATAAAAATTGTAGGCGAAGAAACCACCACTTTTGAAGAGGTGCACGTCTCGACACGCTGTCACATATCTAGCGATTTGTACAAAATTGACGTTTTACACCGAGACTCGATACTGTTGAGAAGAAACTTTATCTGGAAGAATTGGCATCTTCATATATCAGACACGTGGCTTTAATGTAGGTATAAAATATAGTAAGTTTCTACTTATTGACTGTGGTTTATTTACAATAGATATCAAGTACCTACATATGCATGCCTATTAACTAATAAAATATGGTTGAAGCAAAAAATTACCTGCTACAAGGCAAATCAATCTAAATAAACTCAAACTGTGTCCAAATTGACAAAAAAGGAAATATCAATTATGCTTGACCAACACCAGACAAATATTTTTTATTGGGCCAGTATCTGCTCAAAACTGCTTTTCTGTGCAAAAATTTGTTGTCACGAGTAAGCCACGGGCATAAAATCTTTGTGATAACATACCAAATAAAACAAAATTTAGGTATATAATAAGAATAAGTAAAATTATAATAGCTTTTACTTCCACGATATTTGTGTTTTTGTATACATATAGTCCGGGTGGCGATTTAACCATCATACAGCAAATAAACTGATAGTTTTAAGGCAATATGGACTATATTCTACTGAAATTAGGTTAACCACAAGCCTAACTTAATTAGCGATGTTTATAAGTGTTAAAAGTTTTTTTTATTCAATGGAATAAATTCTTGCTTGATAAATAAAGTGCTTGATGAGTTCATTACAAATATTTGTATTTGATTAAAAAATAAAATTACCCTTGGCAGAAATTTGGAGTTTTGGACATGAAAACTTATTTTTATGAATAATGTTAATTTATTTATTGATTTCATACAAAACTAAGCATGCACATGAGCAGTTATATCTAGTGAGTTAATAACCTGTATCACATTATACAGCGCCAAACCCTCTTTGATCGTAACTACTGAGTAATTTAGTTAACTGGTAGAATTTTTTACTATTATATTTACATTATTTTATTTCATAACAATCTTAAAATTCTGTAAGAAATCCAAATGTATAAAAGCGAAACGTATGTGTAGTGTAAAAGAGAATGTGTGTGTTGTGGAAAAAGAGATATAGATTATCATAATATGTCTAATTCCTGTGACGAGAGAGAGAAATATCAATAAAAAAGACACGTTTTGAAGGTACAGACGCCAGCACATCAAGCTACCCCAATCTGTCAAATTTCCCCAATTTAAAGTGAACCTTATGCTTATGTGATAAAGTCGAAAATCTATAAAAACAAATTTGACAAATTGGAATAGCTGGATATGCTGGCGTCTGTACATATCGTTGTGCAATTTCGATCTGCTTCATCGTGGTTTTTGTGGCCAGTACGTGGATACTGAAGAAAAGTAAATTTGTTGCAGTAGCAAGGCTTCTAACACATGTTTTAACTGTTTAAAGACAAATATAAGCTTTTTACCTCCAGAACGTACAGTAATTTACATGATCTCAAAGGTAAAAATTATTTTCGTTAATTACCCCTACTTATTGAATGTTGTCGACACGTTCGATTGCATATTATATTAGGGAACATTCACAAGCACACACTAGCCACCTTTTTGAAATAAATTTTGTAGCCATAAAAAAAATTGGTTTCGAACTCAGCTGTCTGTACCCTTTTGAGGGTGCTTTATTATTATTCATTAGGGCAACACTGTACGAAATAATAAAATTAAGTATAAAGTAATATACGCTTATTTCGATGGATGCCAATATTTATCGCCCACTCAGTGTTAAATATAATATATATCAGATGATTTAATTGGTACGCTACGGACTACATTCAATTTTCTGTATTTTCTGGATCAGTGACCCAAATAAAACAAATTGTGTTCCTTTAAACCTTATCCCAATTAAAAAATCGCCTTCAATCTTCCAATTCTGTTCATCCATAAGAGATCGGACATTAAAAAAAAACAATTAAGTCTAAATTGTATACACACCATCGAACTTTTTATCGCATAACGGAAACGAGCGTACCCTTGGTTGGCTGTAAGACCAATCGATTCCCTATATTAGGCTTCCGTCAGAAAACAAACCGGGCCCGTTCCGGAGCCGCTTTTGTTCCATTGTGCCCGCCCTTTGTTCTATCGTCGCGGATAAATTATTTTCCACGATCCTTCTTAGCTTCTATCTCGTTCCATTTCTTCCGTATTAGTTCCAGCCGATGCGCAACAATTACGCCCTTTATATCTGGATGACGCGAAAATCATCCTGTCTTGCCCTACAATTTTACGCCTCAGTATTCCATCTTCTTCGGGTTAAATTAGAAATGCCGAAATCAGAGTAAAATGTTTAAGCGATAAATCGACCGCACTAAGTAGACACTCAAATTGAAGTTATATTTCAAGGCATGATTTCTAAAAATCATAAGTTTTAATAATCCCTTAACTTTTTATTTTTTTACACAATTGCATACTTACAAAAAAATTGGGGGCGTCGGGACACTCCCGTCAGCAGGCAATTCTGGTACCTAATCCATGCAAAGTTGCAGTATTTTTTTTTAAATCTAATGATTAAAAAAAATGAAAAAAAGAAGATTAAAAAAAATACTATTTTTGATAATGCTATCATATAATTGATGATATAAAGAACATAATAACAACATATTTTAAAATAATAAATTGTTATTATGGACCGACTTGTTTACTTCATTTCAATGATGAAGAGTATCAATAAAAAGTCGCGCAAATTAATAAAAGTGTCGTTAGTAAATAGTATCTTAAGACAACTAACACAGACAGGCAGAGCTTGTACTATGGCACCAGACAACTAATATACATACTAATGTATTTCGAAATACATATTATATATAAGTTACACCCCGACACAGAACACATAATCGTGCTAAAGATTTGTCCCGAGTGGGGATCGAACCGACAACCTCTGGCTTACCAGTCAGTATCACTAACCACTAGCCCAATATGCTCATTAATAACATATAAAAATAAATAGGGTAAACTTTATAATAACTAGAACTTGAACTTTATAATAACAAATATATTTTATTATCGCCCCACAAAAATATTAATTTTGTTCCTCTTTTTTTTTTAAATCAATCCTTTTTTATGACGTATGAATTTTATGTTTAAAATATTATGAGAATGATAAGTGTAAAAAATCATATGAAATATGGTATGGTACGAAATTAAAGAGCAAATGCCCTTATTAAAATATTTCTTTGGATAATAAAGTTTGTTCCCATTAAACTTACTTTATTACTTTTTTAATGCATTTCTTTATGTAGTTCATGTGGCGTCATATAAAATTTGGGAGGGTTTCTTTCATTAAAATTCATCATAAAAATAAACATAAATATTATGAATTATTAAGGATGAAGTCATACTGAGGATGCTGTGGGTTCATTTGAGAGAAATTACACTTTACGACATAATGCAAACAAAGTAACGTTATGGAGAAAGCCGATTGATGTCCCTTTAACTGACTTAATTACATGTTTAACTACATACGGGTCAATTTAAAATGCTGTTCCATGATTAACTTCCCGCCAGCGGGGTAGGGTGATATAAGTAATCACTGATCAGTGAAACTGATCGTATTTGGGCTAATGTTTTTAGTGTACAGTACAAATAAATATATACAGTCAGTAACGACTAACTAATTAAGCTACTGAATAACTTTTTCACTTAATTACTATAACCGAATGATTGTTTAAAAGAATTGACATGAATTTAGATTATTTTATCCGACTTTCTATTGTAAATCCGAAACCCCAGGCTTTAATAGTATAACAATTATGTCTCTAATTAAATACAGAAGTAACTAGTCATTTAAGTGTCTATAACTAAGCGAGCGTACTGAGTTCCCTCTATGTAGCATAACACAGGAAGTTACCATGAGCTCTGCTTTAGTTTATCTTCTTTCTCTTATAACGCTCTCTATTAATAAGTAGGTTAAGCTATTAATTTTTCTCAATCTATATTCTCCTAATCTAGTCTAAACTGATAGAGGTAGTAATTAACTGAGAGGTAGTAGGTATAAAGGCAGAGAATACTCGAATAGAGGCCGCTCATAGATACAATTGTTTGAAATTGGTTTATGATAGCGAAACAGATAGGAATGGAGTTTAACGAACCCTACACCACTGCTTTCCTTTTATCGCAAGCTTTCTGAAAACGGTACGGTAAAGGAATTATACTGTAAATCATTATATTTTATCTAAATCAATACAAATTATTTCATAACATCGAAAATACGTCAAAGTTAAATGTAACTTTGACGTCAATTCGATGTTATTAAATAATTTTGTATAAGTATGTACAAACATTGATGGAGTTGACATTTTGAGATGAGTGGACATTTTTGTTATGGTTCCCACAAAATAGTTTCCTAATATACAGTAATTAGTACGATAATAGGTGGCGTTCGTGACGCGATCAATCGGTGCCACTTTGCAGTGATAACTTGCCTTGTCACCAGTCACTTCTCGCCGTTGATAGATTGAATAGACCTGCCTACCACTTAAACAACGACTATGAAGAAATTAAGACATTCTCAGCGCTAATGGAAAATGTGATCCATCAAATGACCCCGAATTAACACAAAGTGTTATTACTTTGAATCGCTTCCATCTTTAGAAAGAACGGTAAAGATTTTTTATGGAAAGATGACGGTAACTCTTTATGTGGTTGATAAAAGGCATCAAAATGAGCGCTTGATGCGGCAATGAAGGAAACTGAATGACTGTAGGGTAAATGTTACGGTAAGCTTAAGTCGTTGAGATAATTAAGCGGTAGAGCCCAATGTAGCGTGGGGTTGCACCTCAACGCGACGACAATGATCGTTGAGTTGAAGCACCCTACTGTCAAGCCGCTTCTGAATAAGGATCTGATGTATGGTACAAATTGAAGGATTAAGCGTGAAATTTTAACTCCCGACGCACACCTAATTGGGTATTATAGCTTAGATCTCCTCTCCTCCCTTGAGAGAGAGAGAGAGGGATGATCATGTCTCATGGTTGTTATGAAACTACAAAGTGGCGGTCTCAAGCTTCAGGAAGCAATGGAGGATAGCACAACGTTATGCTGTAATATTTGCATCCTGTGGATTAAATAATACCTTATTATTGTACCCAGACTATAACTAGCGTGGTGGATAAGCTACAACGTGGCGAGTAAGACATATCCCGGCTGAAGAGAAAGGCTACTTTAGAAGTGCGACCGGTAACTAGGGTAGGATCCCTTCTGTTTTACTTTGGAAGTATCTGTGAGTCCATATGCTTGTCCCGACTACAATTTTAATTAATTAATTGGCCCCAATTATACATCTCCAAAAACTCTTTACAACGATTTTAAAGATCTGCAAAGCTGCCACACTGCCGCAGAAATTATGCAGTTATGGCAATTTCATTTCTTTTTTCAACAGAATTTCCAGTAATCCCACGATGGCGAGAAGTTATCTGGCCGCCAATATTCACTGGATTTTTTTTTATTGAACAATGTTATAATTGACATCATCTTACTTAAATTCTCTCGGTTTACTTACGGATTACCACATTGCTATCACTCGTTACTTTAACCAAACTCCATCTGTTGCGCCAGTCAGGTGAAAACAGCTCCCATTTGTAAGGAAAAACAAATTGCTTCTCTCATTACGGCATTCGGAAAAGTTCACTGTGATTTCACAGTTCATTCAGTTCTGATGGTGTCATTGAAGCTTCATTTGTGTGCTTACGTCTAAAGCTATTTGGTTACTTGTTCCCATGCCTTTAGATGGAAATTGTACCAAAAATAAGTTTAGTTCGTGCGATAAAGTAAATGAATGCTGTAATGAACTCAATGGGTTTGATTTGTTGTAATCTTGCCTAAGTTCTACACAATTTGTGACGCTGGTTTGTTTGGGCATTTGAACGCCTATAAGATTTTTTTATAAATACGTAGTCAGCATGAATATTGTACTAAAAAACATCTATTATCGCAAATAATAATGAAAATGTCGAAGAAACCAATAAAATATCTGGAGTGTCGCGATTAATGGCTGTAAGACATGGGCAGTGCAACGAGACAAAGAGAGATTTGCATAATTTTTGATGTGATGCTAAACCAAGTAACAAAGAATTGGTTGAACATAATAGAATAGATATGAAGTAATGAAACAATGGTAAAGAAAAAAATAAGTGTCATGATATACACAGAAAACTAATCGATACAAGATCTGAAGGTCTGAAGAACTTAATGGCTGACAAAGACAATGTAGGAGAAGACGGGGTCGAATAAAAAGAACACCATCATCATCATTATATCAGCCGAAAGACTTCCACATTTGGACAAAGGCCTCCCTCAAGGATCTCTACAATGGCCGGTCTTGTGCTGCCCGCATCCAGCGGCTTGCCACGCAACCCTTGCAAGGCCTGCCCACGCTGCGTCTTCCGGTTCGTGGTCACCCTTCGAGAACCTTTCTATAAAAGAATTAAATAAAGTAAAAGACAAATGACAAAAGCCTTGCTGAAGATAAAAACCAATGAAGGGATTTTATCACCAAGAACATGGCTCTTAACTTAATAATGATAATATCATATTCAGTTTGAAATGTACACATTGATCTAAGTATAACAATGTGTAACCAAACTTTACTATTTAAAAATAATGATTTAGTATTTATGTTTGCAAGGTAAATATTAAAATATTGGAAGGAAAATATAGTCTTGGTAAATTGGTTGGAGACTTAAGGAGAATTAAACTGAGTATCAGAATGGTCAGGACCTACATGGTTGTTGACTTTAATCTTTCCAAACATAATCTATATTAGATACCGTTATCAACGAACTAACAAATTGATTTAAAACTCATAACAACAGTACTATAATAAACAGAGGATTTCTATAACTCATCGCCATGTAACCATTGTCGTAAGAAATATAATTTATAAAAAAATCTACATCTCGTGCCGTTGAAGTTCAAACAAACGGAGTAAGTATAAGACATGTATGAACTGACAGGAAGTCTGAAGGGGGTCATTTCACACTTGGTCGGGTTTCAATTTGCCGCGGCCGCAACGTCTGTTTATCGATGGCCCGCGGACTTTTCAACAATGGAGGATCATGTGAGACGTTCCATATATGTAAGAAAATAACAGTAGGAGCGAGTATTAATGACATATTTTCTGAATTCTATAAGTACCCTCACATCTGAGTTAAGCGCCAACTTGTTTTATTGTGTTGTGTGTCTTTGAGTGAGCCAATGTCTAGATTTCACCTTATACCCTTTCTCTGCGTACTAACAAGAGAAGCGGAACAGTACAGAAAAAAGTAGTCTACACCGATTAGAGTTAAGACAGATGGATATATGTCAAAACGGCAACTTCACAGTTAAAAATATTTTACATTCAGTTTCGAATTGAACTTCAGAAATATTTTAATAGGTAAAATCGTGACGGAGAAAAAATACTATAAAGGAAGCGGAGAGTAATTTACACAATTATCAATTACATTCCAAATGGTTCAAATAAGAAATGATTAACCGACGCCCAGGCGGCTATTATTCTATAATTGCTACGCCCGCCTCGCATTGGCAAATTGCAGTCGTAAAAAATGAATTCCGACAAGCGGTATGTAAATAAAAAATAAAATATCATCCGCAGAAGAAAAGGCAACTCGAATAATATTTGATAAGCAGTAAATATTAAATTGAACTAAAGGATGTTGGCAGCAAAAAACTGACGATATGGACTCTGACAGTCATAACTGGACTCGACGAACCTGCACGGTAAAAATGGCAACTCATCGTAACTTTGTTAAACTTACAACATAAGGACGTGTTATCTCAATGTTTTAACAATAGAATATTCTTCATTGCATTGTATAAGCTACGACAAAAAAATAGATAATGCATAGATATCGCGTCTCACACTACAGCCCGACGTCTGACAGCTTTAATTAAATTCGCCGCTGGCGTACTGCTTTAATTTGTTTTAAAACAAATCTAATCAATAAACATTCAAAACGTCAAGCACGAAAACGCGTCGGCCATTCAAATATTGTTTCTCGAGCGAACGCCGGGGGAATTATCACGATGATAAATAAGATACACGGGCGTAGGGACAACGAAGCCAATCACCATACATCACCGGAAAACATCCAAATAAAACTCAGTCAAACAAAAAGATAGGTATGTGTTTTTGTATCATGAACGGAGTGCCAAAGGAAAACAAATTGTAGCAAGGGAGAGATTGTATCGTGCTAGGCGCCTTCAAAGACGTGAAAACTAATTAAGATCGGACGCTTTTCTAAGGCGATAACTTGCAACAGACAGACGGGCGGACATGTTTGTGTATTGGCAATCAAAACAATTAACTTTTTGCCGTGTTCACCTCTATCTAAACAAAGCAGATCAGATGTAAATACAGTTATTATTTAAGAGGCAGTTTACCTACCTAGCTAACGGGCCAAGGGTCCATATAAGCATCATTCTAAGTTTGGTTTGGTTACATATCAAATCCATTGTTAAAACCCAGCAATACTTTTGAGACCCTTCTGGTGTTGATCACTTACCATCAGGTGAACCACTTACCTGTTTGCCTTACTATTATATACAAAAATGTTGCCAGGTTTTTTAAGAACTAGAATCAACTTACTTTCTTTCTGTTCAAAACTTTAAGGTTTGAAGAGATGATTCTCAACATTGGTTGTATAATCCGCTTTATTTGGCAACAACGCTTTATCTCTAATAACGAGCCCTAAACCACCAGAACACAATATATCTATAAGTTCCCAAGTACGAATCACATATAAATAAATCCAAAAGCTGCTTTGCATTAGCTTTTTATTTCCGCAATATATCACGTACGCCCTTGCTAACTACCGGAATTCGTACTTTATTTATAATAGTATAAGGTAGCAAAACAATTAAAGTTATAAAATCTGCGCTAAAACAACCATTAAATTTCACAAAAGTTTTCTAACAAAATAAAAATCAAGCGCTAACTAAACGTTGCGCCGCGATCGAAGCGTGAAATAAATAAAATGGAAGCGTCTCGCAAACGACAAAAAAGGGTATAAAAATTGTGGCGTTAATTTTCCAGCGAGATTTCCCAGCAGTCTCGGGGCACGGGGGAAGGCGGCGTGCACTGGACACGTGAATTAAAAACGTTAACAATGCCATCGCGACTCGCTCCTTAATGAACTCGCGCTCGGGGCGACGGCCGGCAGACACCACCACAGCTAGATTTATACAAAACACTGTTCAATTACATATGCTCGCCGATTGATGCCTCTATAAATATGTAAAAACCTTCATATCAGATTTAAAACTTCTTGTGATCTCTCAATCTAGTTTGTAATATCATGCGTATAAAACGGCTAAATAGCAGCTTCTACACTAATTGCTTTAGTTATTGAGTATCGCGCTTAGAAAGGTAACACAACACACAACAGTTCTTCTGGCAACGCCACGTGAAATAATATTCTTACACTACTAAAAGACCTTTACTACCTTCACAATAGAGACCCACGTAACGCAGAATGACTCTAAATGAAAATATGTCCGTTGCAGAAAGCTTCTCTTTTTTGAGATTATCCAAAATGGGACCAAGGTAAGATTACTACTAGCGTTTATAAGTTAACACACTTTGCTGTTATTTGGGGAAAGAACTGCATATAAGCGAATTTTATACTTCATATATGGTGACAAAATATCCATGACAATATCCTGAGTAAAGTAATCGTCAAGTTGGGCGGAGTTGACACTAAGATTGGCAATTTGTCCTTTGAATATTCAGTATTATAGCCGGATAATTACCTTAGTAAATAACGAGCATAGCACCCATACCATAAAAGAACAAAATTTCCGCCGCGAGAGGGAAAAGGCGTTATTGAAAAAGAGGCGAGCTGATATATAAATAAAATACGGGTTCAGCTATCGGCGGCTTGTTATCGCATGCCTCGATCGTGGCTATTAAGCCAAAGTATCGGTTATTCGAGTGGCCGTGGGCACAGTTTCCTTTGCACATCACCGCCGAGCCTCTAGTGCCGCTACCTCGTTATAATAATGTGAACTTCGGGAATTGCGACTTCTTTGGAGTGGAGTCGATAAAATATTTAACATTTTTGGGGAACGCCCTAATAAAATCGAGCTATTAAACAAAATTAAGCCAATAAATCTAAAGACTCGAGTAAACATTTTGGAGCTATGAAATTTTATTGCGTTATTTATAATGTAAGTTTATTGTCGACAAGATGGAAGCTGAACAGTATTTAGAAGGAATGAAAAATTAAATTTCAATACATACTTATAACTTGTGATGCTTCACACTTGCATTTTAGGGACCTATTAGGATTTTGAATTTTCATGTTTAGTATAATTTGCACATTCAAAATCGAAATACAATAATTGTTTAAAAACAGCTGAAAGTGCTAGTAAAAAGCTTTAATATATGACATGCGCCCATTGTAATTATTTTGTTATGGTTTGATATTATCATATTTATGGTAAGTATTCTAAAACTGAATGATATCTTAATTCCAATATCCACACTGTATATCCATATAACAATTCAATGTCACAGTTAAAACCAGCCCAGGGTTACGCCTCTTAATTTCAACATCAACACCCTATTAAAAAGTGTTAAGTCTACTTTACAGTTTTCTCAGCTCAACGCGAGAAAGAATTTCTTTTACATACATAATAATTGCGAGTTGTCTTGGGGCGTCACGATCCTGATGCATAATGACAAAGTGCGCAGTGACGTGAAAATTACTCTACGAACTGCTCAGTACCTACGGTTCATACTTGACACAGATGCTGCTCCCACATATATTATTTACAATTACGTATGAACGTAATTATTATCAGATGAAAGTCTACTTTGATATCAATTTTAAGGAGATCTTGCATAAGTACTTGATATTTTTCAACGCTGTAACAATTATGTCAATACTTTAAGGACCACATGTTGCCGATTAACTGGCTATCCTAGAAGGAGGAGAAATCCAAGGAAATCACAGATAATTGCTACAAAGAAAAAGTATTATTTATGTGCGTTACTTGATATTTAAATAAGTTTGATACTACAGTCAAATTCAAAATCATTTTAAGGGTCCGTCAACCTATCAAACTAAAATAGGTTACTCATAACTCGGGCAATTAAATAAATTGGAAATCTTACTTATAGATGTGATATTCGAGAACTAAAACTATACTATTTTTTCGTAGTACCATTTTTTATCAGTTCACTGTAATAAATGTCCAAGTAAGCAAATAATACCCCTGAGTCTTTACAATTAGTATTGTCGCGAAAAAGTGAGTGAAAATAATTTTATACAAATTATATTGGTCTAAACAAATTAAAAATATATCAACAAACATTATTTGAAATTACGTTTGAAGTTCAAAAATAGATTATAGGTGAATGTTGGCACTTACCTAGGTTTTCTTCATAGCAAGACAGGATCGCAAAACTGTTCCCCCAACTAACCACATTTCACTCACACAAGTTTTAGTTTATTACTTTTTACCAACTACTTTCCTAGTGAAAAGCCATCGTACATATTTTAAGTAGTTTCTTGTATACGTATATATTCTAAGTACATAATAAATAAGACCACGTATCCATGTTAGGTGGGTATACTAAAAAGTTATTGCAAATTCAATGCTGCAAGATAACTAAGTTCTATTCCTTCACTGCGGCTTTAAATTGATTGACACGAACAGAATAAGAACGTTCACGCCTTTGATGTGAAAAACAAGTCGTTTACAACCCGCCTTATAAAGCTTACATATACGGTCGAGATAACTAACTGGTAGCTAGTGAGGATATTGCAATTATTTTATACGGACTATACAAAGCAACAAAAATAACATGGAGGAAAAATATACTTACTTACTTAGTTGAAAACAATAAACAACCAATATGTCTAGCGGTGTCGTTGTTTGGGTTGCTGCAATGAAAAGGTTTTAATTTCCATGCAATCTTGTACCACTAATCAGCTTTTACCTCATTTTTTTAAATGTAAAAAGACGAAGACAAAACATTTCTAGACTTGCTTCATATTTATAAGTAAGGGCATTAGTTTATAAGTTAATAGTAAACGCTATTAACTTTTAGTTTAACCAATTAGGCCCCGTTTATAAAAGTCTAGTGATCTTAAACGCGATGGTGATATAACACTACTAACTACACTACGTGTATCAATAATTTATTGGACGCTGGTCTAGATACAATACCTGCGATTTATAAGTATTTGTATAACAATAATCAAGATGGCTTCACGCTTATCACTGACGGAATATTCAACTCACTTCGATGGCACAAAACGAATGCATAAATTACAAAATTATTCACTATAAAAACATTAATTTGCAAAACAATTGAAAGTAGAAGTTAATATCTGTGACTGCATAATCACAAGTGAAGCTTTTATTGGCATTATATCTAGAGTATTAAAAATGTTGTTTTGTATCATTTATTTGTTTTAGGACAAACCTCCCAGTCGTAACGAAAAATTATTTCATTGCAGAAATAACCAACAAAATGGACAGATTTGATGACTTGGTTTCCGGTTAATTCATTAATTTCTGATATATAGCTGCAACAGATAAATAAAGAACCAATATAAATAAAAAAGAGGCAACTACGATGTTGCCTTATTTTGAAGATCTAAGAAAACAATTTATTTATAGACTTTAGATCTTGTTAAGATGAAACAATACAACTCGAATCTATGAGCTTACTTACAGTAAAATCTATTAACTTCTATTCAGTTATCACATGAATTTCTTTCAAGAAAACTGAAAACCTTTCGTTAAGACTAATCTAATTGACTTACTATTCTTTACCTACCAAGAATGTCTATCATCAGCTCCCAGTTATCAGGTAAAAAATATGACAGATTTTGTTTAACACCAACCGCAATTATTCCGGTGAACTCAGTTATATAGGCATTAAAACATTGCTATCTAGGGTTGGTAGTAAAAATAAGAAATTAGCTTTATGTAACTTTTATGCCTAATAAAATAAAGGAATTAACATAATTAGGAAAAAAATAAACTGAAGCAAGGTTAAAGTTTTATTAGAATGTAGACATTCAAATTGTCAGGCAATTCTATTTATATATAAAAATCAACCTATCTGCAGTACTTTACTGGTGCTCTTATAGTGCAGTACCACCAATTAATGTCCATGTTAACGAGATTATAGCGAGCACTTAAGTGTACAACTTCTTTATTTTATTGTCATCCTACAATATAAGAACTGACCCGTATAACAATCACACACATAATACCAATCAGGTTAAATATATGTTATCATTATCAATCAAATATAATTATACGAGTACTTACTTAGGTAATTTCTTTTTTTAACATGACGTTTCAGTAAGCATAGGAGGGCTCAGGTTGTTTCGTTTTGGGGATGTTTTTTGCAGTTGGATAAGATAATCGCCTCGCTTTTACCTCAGCATCGATGCATTTCGGGGGCGGAATTCGCACAGGACAACTATATATATATGTATACTACGTAATGTTCTTAGTCTTAAATATGGTAGCAAATAGTTCAGTTGAAAACACTGAATAACCGATTTACGAGTAGAACTATATAATATATCTGGTGAAAAGTAAAAATATTGTGTTTCTTTGTTTAGAAACAGCGACGTTCAGACAAGTTGTTTGCCCGGATAACATGAATAAAACAGACTTCAGAGTATGTCTTCACGGATGGCGTCTTGGTAGCATAAAATATAAACGACGTCATTTGAATTATTCCCTTTACAAAACAATCTTAATATGTAATGACACATCTACTACCACTTTATCTCGCCGAGTGGAGCCGGTTTCGAGTGACGTCGGATCCAGTAATTGTATGCTCCGTGCATCGCTCGCGCATCAGAGATAACATGACTAATTTGCGATGTGCTAATCACATTGCCATTACGTGCGTATTAAGTGCTTTCTTGTCTTTATTTCGTTTCAGGGATTCCGTTTAAAAATAGCCCTTTTTTCTACCCGTCCTGGACCACTGTCACAGCGGTATTAATTTAATAAGTGCTTACTGTGTGGCTGACAGTATAGAATATCGTCACCCTATCTCATCCCGCGGATGGTGCAGAAGTCGTCCCGAGGGAATATCTTTGAGAAATCGCGCGTCTCTCTGTGGACTATCTTATTGCTACGGCAAACGGGTACGTCTACCAAGAGTGGCGATTATTACAAATCCCTCCTAATGATTTACACAACTCCATTGTGTAAATATTTTGGGGAGGCCCTTGTCTAGCAGTGGGCGTCATTTGGCTGACATGATGATGATGCTTGCTTCATTTTTCTTTCAAAAAAGCCGCAACAGGGGATAAAATTTGAAAAGTGGGATACTAGCTTAAATCGGCAAATGTTTTTTTAATTGAAACTTGATGCTAAGCGGTTAACGTAGCAGAACCGTAGACTGTAAAGATGTGACATTACTCACGCGCTGCCGACTTTTCCTCCTCCCGTCGTAGTAAAGCGATCTTACTCACATTATCAAATACTGCTATTACCTGAAATCAATTAATACATATTTAAAAAAAAAACATTTGGCGTAGATTTTCGAAATTTGAAAAAAAATTGCATGCTAATTTAGTAATGCAATCCGGTTTTTTGTATCAAATTGAGGACCAAACAACTTACATACAATCAAGACAGTTACGTAACCATTAATGAGTGTGACCAACTTGCAATTAAAAATAAGCTTTTAATGACATTTACGGTAAAAGTGTAACACTTAAGTAATAAAAAAAGTTCTTAATTTAAATTACGAGTATAACTGTAATGAAGATCACCTTTATAAAAACTCTGCTCATTTAAACGAGTGACGACATCTATTTGCTTCACGCAGATATTTAACAGAGGAAGAGCACAGCGATTTGTGGTTCCAAGAGGGAGATACCTTCAACTTTCAGAATGCACTGCGGGTGACAGCATTATTATGTTAATAGCATTACAATTCAGCGCCAGAGCTTAAGCGAGTACAAAGCTAGTCCAACTCGCAAACGATATCCAAGCGTGTTGCAAGTCTCATCATAACATTTCTCTGCATGGTAACCGTCATTTTTCGGACTATCTGCTTGTTTGCCGACATAGTTACTACTAAAAAAATGACACGAAAAATCGACTAATAGTTATTTTTTATCGCACGCTATTCGATTATGTTGTTACATGATGAACAACAAAGAATAACGAAGAAATAATCCAGCTAGTTAACTTTATTTGACACGCATTGAGAATTCACCTTCTCTTCCCCGAACACAAATCCTTAAAACGCTCAAACGTAATTGGATTCCGTTCACAATAAGCCTCTGCCGACTAATTTCGTGAAAATAAAATTTGCTCACAAAAGGTACAACACAAAAAGGCAAATAAAATTTGTATGTGTCAAGACAGTTAAATTGAGGTAACGAAATGCTTTCCGAGAGTATTTGAGATGAAGGCTCGTTCAACAGTAATCTGCGGGCTCATCAACGGAGGTGTAGGTATTAATATCCGTCTTTAACTGTTTGAAATTAAAAAAATCAAGTCCATTACGGAAAGCAATTAGATACATTCTCAGTACGTGTATTTAAAAGTCTTGTATATGTTTTTTTTATGACGGTAAAGTGTTTAAAATTTTACATAATTTGCTAACCTTCCAATAATATTAGCATTTCTGGGAATGGTACACTCGTATTATTTAAAATGATGATTATTTTTTCTTTACTTCTGATAATACGAAACACGTAATTTTCCAGATATTTCTTTTATAAGCTCGAGCTAATTATGAGATTTTTTACAGTTATTTTTTTAACAGAAAAATCGAATAGGACTGTACAAAAAGCTGACATAAAAATATTTGCAGCGTACTGCAACACTTCGCCTACTTTATGTTAAGATTATTGGTAAAAAAAAGTTCGTACGTACATTTCCTCGCACGCTTACAGTGTTCTAACAAGTAGTTTATAGTTTACACAAAATAGTTAAAAATATACACGCGCCTTAAAATATTTAATTCAGAGATGTTTAATACAATTTCAACTAGTACAATAATTACTGCATTATAAATTTACCCTTAAAGAAAACTTCCATGTAATTTTCTAACCGTTGAATTTCAATTTATTTGGATTATGTTATTACATGTTTACTCTATTAAATCTGTCCTATTGTTAATCCTTATTTAAAATTAAACTATTGGTCATGCAATAAATTAGGTACTTCACTTTTGAAACATCTTATTGCTTCTTTTTCCTACTACCCTCAAATAAATTCTATCTACTACAACTACAATTTGTAACATTGCTGTGTAAGCAATAAGTCCGAAAAGTTATACCGATAAAAATAAACCCCTGAAACCCGTTCTTAAAATACTAATGAAAAACTAATGACCTTAACACTGAAGAATGAAATTTAACTAAGTATTTTTAATTTCAATAAAGTCATTTAATTTAATTAAAAAGTAAGTACCTATTTAAAATTTAGTCCATTTACTAAGGTTTTTTTTAAGTTGTTTTTGTAAAATAATTTTAATTCTTCATATACGCTCAGAAGACTTTTGATTTGAGACACTTCGGTATTTGGGTTCAGAAGATGTTACGTAGCTTCCGGAACGCTGCCCATCGGAGTTGGATTATTTGATTGACAATCTCCTTCTCGAAGTTGGACCTACTAATTTTAATTAATTCAATTTTTTATCATTACGATAAACACGGGGGACAGAGGATCAACACGTCTTCCTTGATAATTCTAAAAGGTTTTATAGCTTTATCCGAGGGAATCATGGGCTTTAACTCTTGACGAAGCAAACGCGCCTCGAGGCTGAAACTATTTATGGCAAATAAATCATGACATTTATATGAAACCATCATTTTATTAATAATATATAATCAACCATATCACAATTATGTAGTTATATGCAGATAAAATATTGACGAATCCGTAAATTAATTAGATATTTTATGTCAAAGTTTAATACTAAAGTCAATGTTCTACTGGTAATGCAAGCTATATATAGTGTGGACCCAGAAGACATCACGGGCTATGCCGCGGGCAAAGCCACAAGCGTAAGCTAGTTATTGTAATAGAACCTTTAATTAATATAGAATTGCATGATGCAGGTACACAAGATGCAATATGCAATAACTATATTATATAAGCGATTGCTATGATAGATGAAAAATATTGCTCAGTATTACCCAGCAAAATTAAATGTACAGAATTAAATGTTCCCTATCCTTTCCTACGAACTACGTGAGAAAGAAATGCAATGATATCAAAATTATATTATATTGTTTAGAATCGATACTAATCATTCTGCTTCTATTGCATTAAAATAAGTAAATCTTATACAAAATTTGTATAAGATTTACGTGATAATGTATGTAGTAGAGACATAATAATATTAGTTCTGCTGTAAGCTAGTGCGTGTACTCTTTATTCTTTCCCCATATAATCCGCTGGGGCTAGGTGTCTTATCTTATAAAGCGACATTAGCTCAATCATTGCTTTTTAATTGTATATTCCTAGGTATAAATGAAAAGTCAAACGTTCAAAAGCAATTTTTACGCAATATTTGCAAGATACATTATAAGGGCGCGTCTAGAGTCAGATGAATACTTTATGAGGGTAGAAACCGTTAACTTCCTGTCTCTGATTTAATTAATTTAGAAATGCATAATGCAGATACACAAAATGCAATATGCCATAACCATTATAATCGAGCGTTTTAATGTACCGCAATATTTACCACCATATATAGGGACATCAAATGTTGGCACTGCAATCGAATTGGAACGAGATACGAAGGCAAAGCGCGAATTGTATCGCCTGCGGCACTCCGCAACGACTCGAGGATTGCGCTCGCGTTGCAACCCCGATCTGCCGCCGATAATTTAATTGGGTACCTGACATTTAATCAATACGGTTGATTAAATTAATTGAACGATACAAACCGATGTACTTTTATGGAACATCGTAGTTATTGGCGGCTCGGGTACCTGCCCTTTTTTAGAGTATCCTTCTTACTTGATCAAATCAAGCTTCGCACACTGTCAATTTGACCGCTCCTTTATATATTGTTCGCTAGGTACATGTGAGGGGTATAAGATAATTTACACTTCGTAATATAGGTAGCCAAGACCAAACACACTACTACAAGATGTCATGTTACAAAACGGAATCACTCAGCATATTAAACTTATAACGGAAACTAAATCATATGTAAATCTATATAAATAAAAAGACAAGTCCTGACTGACTGACTGACTCATCAACGCCCAGCCCAAACCCTTAGACCTAGAAAGCTGAAATTTTGCACAAATGTTTGCTTTATAATGTAGACAAGGAATAAGGAAGGATTTTTCGAAATTCAACCCCTAAGGGGGTAAAACAGGGGCGCTAAGTTAGAATGAAACTTTGCCGTTTTTGAAGTTTAAGGCATAAAAATTGGTATTTGGCCTTCCAGTTAAAAATAAAAAATCACGTATTTCAGGGTTTTTGGAAATTCCACCCCCAAGGGTGAAAAATAGGGGATGTAAGTTTGTATGGAAAATGTGACAATTTTTAAGTTAAACGCATGAAAGTTGGTATTTAGCCTTTTAGTTAAAAATAAAAAATATATATTTGAGGATTTTTGGGAATTCCACCCCTTAGGGCGTAAAACAGGTCATGTAAGTTTGTATGAAAAATGCGACTTTTTTGAAGTTAAACCCATGAAAATTGGTATTTGGCCTTTCAGTTAAAAATAAAAATTTGTATTCCAGGATTTTTGAAAATTCCACCCCGAAGAGCATAAAATAGGGGATGTAAGTTTATACTAACTGACTGACATATCAACGCACAGCCTAAACGGCTGGAGTTAAAGACTTGAAATTTTAACAGAAGGTACCTTTTATGCCGTAGGCATCCACTATAGAAGGGTTTTCGAAAATTCCACCCCAAAGGGCGTAAAATTGGGGATGTAAGTTTGTCTGAAAAATGTGGAAAGTTTTAAGTTGAACGCATGAAAATTGGTATATGGCCTTTCATTTAAAAATTATAAATATATATTTCAGGATTTTTGGAAATTCCACCCCTAAGGACGACTAGAATAGGCGATGTAAGTTTGTATGAAAGTCTGTATTTTTTGAGTTAAATGCATGTAAATTGTTATTTGGTCTTTCAGTTAAAATTATTTTTAACTGAAAGACCAAATAACAAAAACAAAAGCAATCCAGGGAATAATTTGTTGTTAAAAAAAGGTAATCCAAAACTGATTCAATAGATCGCGACCAACAATTTAAGCAAACTCAAATTTTCAAAAATAAATTTCTTATGCCAAGTATGGCATAAGAAACTAAATAAAGCAATCCAGGGAATAATTTGTTGTTAAAACAGGGTAATTTAAAACTGATTCAATAGATCGCGACCAAAAATTTAAGAAAACTCAAATTTAAAAAAATAAAAACTTATTTTTTAAAACTTATTATTAACTTAACGACAATTTGATTAAAATGTCGTGGTCGTTGTCGTCTAAGTAAAGATTTAGCGTTTTATAAGATTTGTAACTTCTTTTTTTTTGTAAATTTTATAACAAATTATAAAAACGACATTTGAATCAAATTGGGATAAAAAACGAATTTATCTAAAATTCGAGTTAGCGTAGTATAAATTGTTGGTGTCGAGATGATCGCACCCAAAAAACATCATCTTAATTACTGATCTACAAGTTCACAATTTTGGAACCAGATAGCGTTAATATCGTTTCAGATCGCGGAACTTAATTGGCATATCGGTTAAAATAAATAAATGCTTGAAATAAAAGGTAGTCCAAAACTGAATCAATAGATGATCGCCTAAATCTCACCCAAAATATATGCACACATCTTAATTTTACCGCTTTACAAGTATATATTTTGTTAGTAGATGGCGTAATCATCGTTTTAGATCGCGCTTTGGTTTCGTTCACAAAATGTCGCAACCTAATCTAATGGGAGTTACCTTTGTGATTAATGCATTGTTGATTATTATTTTACTTTATTTGACTTACTGACTATACTTAAGGACAATTGATATGTTTTCTTTGATTTTTACTTGATGATATCGGGTTCTTTTTGTAAATAACAGTAGCAAAGTAGTCTTTCATTTATTTCTTAGTAAGGTTATTTATAGGTTAGGTTTTATTCAATTTATATTGCTTATTTGTTTTAAAAGATATTTTTTTTAGATTAAGCTAGAAGTAAGTAGTTACATTGGTCATCATTCAAAATTGTCGCGGACAAAGTCGCGGGCACCAGCTAGTTATGTAACAAAACAGAAGTCATTTCATAAAGACTACACTATTTTCGGCCAACATTAATTTGGGTCTAACATTATATTTCTCTTGCTCATGCTGTGTGGTGACGGCCTAAGAATATCACCACCCCTCTCATCCCGTGGGGGGACGTAAAAGTCGTCCCGAGGGAATATATACCAGAGAACGGGCAGCAGCGTTCTCCTGACTACCATGTCCACCTTACTGCGATCGCCAACCCGTCTGCCAAGCGTGGCGATTATGGCAAATCCCCTCAAATGATGGACACAACCAAACCGCGGCCCCCAGTCCCCGGCAGCCCTGCTATTCCCAGCCGTGGTAACAGCCGTGGTTACGGCAGGGCAGGGGGTGCTAAGAATCCCCGGCAGATTACGCGTTACCAACACCGACGACCTCTGGCCCTGGCAACATATAACACACGTACACTGCGGTCCGACGAGAAGATAACCGAACTGGAGGAAGAATTGAGCAGGTTACATTGGGATATTGTAGGATTATCTGAAGTCCGAAGAGAGGGGGAGGACTCGATAATACTGAAATCCGGAAACCTGCTCTATTACCGGGAGGGTGACCAAATATCACAAGGTGGTGTCGGGTTCATAGTCCACAAGTCCCTCGTGAACAACCTAGTGAAAATCGAGAGTGTGTCGACGAGGGTTGCGTACCTTATACTCAGAATCACCAAGCGGTATTCGTTGAAGGTTATACAGGTATACGCACCCACTTCGACACACTCCGACGATGAAGTCGAGGTTATGTATGAGGACATATCCAGAGCCATACATACCTCTAACTCCTATTTCACTGTGGTCATGGGGGACTTTAACGCGAAGCTGGGCAAACGATTCGGAATGAGAGTGGGGCAATTTGGAACTGGTGACCGGAACCCCCGGGGCCAAATGTTGGCCGACTTCATGGAGAAGGAGGGACTCTTTATGATGAATTCCTTCTTCAGAAAGCCGGATCACCGCAAATGGACCTGGGTGAGCCCCGATGGTAAAACTAAAAATGAGATAGACTTTGTCTTGTCGACGAGACGACAGATGTTCAATGATGTCTCCGTGATCAATGCGGTTAAAACCGGGAGCGATCACAGACTGGTCAGAGGCTCATTGAACCTTAATGTCAAACTCCAGAGGTCCCGACTGATAAAGTCTACGCTCCGACCTTTACCTATCCACGTCCAAAACCCCGAACCATTTCAGCTCGAACTGCAAAACCGTTTCGAATGCCTAGCAGACTGCGAGGAAGTGGACTCATACTATGACAGGCTCGTAGAAGCTGTCCATACGGCTGGGTCTAAGGTCTTCAAGGCCCGCCGTACAAACAGAACTAAAAAGATCTCTGACTTTACCCTGCAACTTATGGAAGATAGACGGAAAATGGTTCTGACATCCTCAGATGATGCTACCAGATATCGGCAGCTCAACAGACAGATATCAAAGTCTTTGACTCGCGACACGCGGCAATTTAATACAATTAGTATTAAAGAGGCTATTGAGCGGAACAAAGCCTC
The DNA here is from genome assembly GCA_951640165.1 of Pseudoips prasinana. Lineage (NCBI taxonomy): Eukaryota > Metazoa > Arthropoda > Insecta > Lepidoptera > Nolidae > Pseudoips > Pseudoips prasinana. The sequence goes on from OX621244.1 coordinate 16,384,540, forward strand.
CAAAGTGTTCGCAAGAGCTCTGTCTGTTGGACAGAGCCAACTGACGAAGCTGAAGACTGAGGATGGTAGAATCGTCACGTCTAAACCTGAGTTGCTGGGAGAGATCGAGAAGTTCTACGGACAGTTATATACGACAACACAGCCACCTGTCAAAAGTCACGCCTCGGATCCCAGAGCACGACTAACCCGACATTACACCGAAGACATCCCGGACGTCAGCCTGTACGAGATTAGAATGGCTCTCAAACAACTCAAGAACAACAAGGCGCCTGGTGATGATGGAGTTACAGCAGAGCTTCTGAAGGCGGGTGGTACACCAATCCTACGGGCCCTTCAGAAGTTATTTAACTCCGTCATACTAGATGGTCAAACGCCACAAGCATGGCACAGAAGTGTGGCGGTGCTCTTCTTCAAAAAGGGCGACAAAACCCTATTGAAGAATTATAGACCCATCACACTGCTGAGCCATGTTTACAAGTTGTTTTCGAGGGTCGTTACGAACCGTCTCGCGCAACTTCCAGCCTCCCGAACAAGCCGGTTTCCGAAAAGGCTTTAGCACCATAGACCACATACATACGCTGCGGCAAGTTATACAGAAGACCGAAGAGTATAACAAGCCACTGTGCTTAGCGTTTGTGGACTATGAGAAAGCCTTTGATTCTATCGAAACATGGGCCGTGCTGAGGTCTCTCATAAGGTGCCAAATTGACTACCGGTATATCGAGGTGATAAAGTGTTTGTATGAAAACGCCACTATGTCAGTGCGACTCCAGGACCAGATCTCAAAACCTATCCACTTGCAGCGAGGCGTGAGACAGGGAGATGTTATATCTCCGAAACTGTTCCCCGCTGCATTGGAAGACGTCTTCAAGCTTCTGGACTGGAAAGGCTTTGGCATCAATGTCAATGGCGAGTACATCACTCACCTTCGATTTGCCGATGATATCGTAGTCATGGCTGAGACCATGGAAGACCTCGGTACAATGCTCGATGACCTCAGCAGAGTCTCTCAACAAGTGGGTCTGAAAATGAACATGGATAAGACGAAAATCATGTCAAACGTCCATGTTGCACCCACTCAATTGAAAGTTGGTGACTCTGCACTCGAAGTTGTAGAGAACTATATTTACCTAGGACAGACCATCCAACTAGGTAGGTTCAACTTCGAGAAGGAGGTCAATCGTAGAATCCAACTCGGATGGGCAGCGTTCGGGAAGCTACGTAACATCTTCTCGTCCAAAATACCGCAGTGTCTCAAGTCGAAAGTCTTCGACCAGTGTGTGTTGCCAGTGATAACATACGGAACAGAGACGTGGTCGCTCACTATGGGCCTTATTAGAAGGCTCAAGGTCACCCAAAGAGCAATGGAGAGGGCTATGCTCGGAGTTTCCCTGCGGGATCGCATCAGAAATGTCGAAATCCGCAGGCGAACCAAAGTCACCGACATAGCCCGAAGAATTGCCAAGCTGAAGTGGCAGTGGGCAGGGCACATAGCTCGTAGAGCCGACGGCCGTTGGGGCAGAAAGGTTCTCGAGTGGCGACCACGAACCGGAAGACGCAGCGTGGGCAGGCCCCCTACAAGATGGACCGATGATCTTGTGCGGGTCGCTGGAAACTGCTGGATGCGAATAGCACAAGACCGGCAATTGTGGAGATCTTTGGGGGAGGCCTTTGTCCAGCAGTGGACGTCTTTCGGCTGATATGATGATGATGATGATGATTATATTTCTCTTGTAAGCTTGACGATGGGAATCTCAATGGAGTTACCCGCAATTTATTAAGTAACCAAATTTATTAGATTTAAATCTAATAAATTTGGTTACTTAATTTATCGTATGAGCAGTAGTTATCCTGGTGTTATGACTTACGTTTTGTATTCTGACGTCAACAACCTGGACTGATAGGTTAACTTAAACTTAACTTAATCATAACCTTGGGCGTCACACCCTTTATAGGCTGACTGCGTGTCTGTGACCAATGAGAGCAAGTGACTACTAGATTTAACTAATTTGTCTTTAACAATGATAATTACATGCGTATGTTGCCACTCGAGATTTTTTATATGTAATTCATGCAATTTTCAATATCATAGCGATAGCAGCAGCATCTCCTATGTGATTGATAAATCACATAGAGGATGCTGATGTATCTCCCTATACGAGGAGGTCTAGCAATCTTAGTGACAGAGAGTTTTAAAAATTGCATGAATTTCGTAAGATTTTTGTTCGCCATTAGACCGTCGTCAGTCAAACTGCTTTTTAAGTGAAAAAACGCTATGGTCTACTTCATTGTACTACGTCAGTCCTAAAAAATCATAACTAAGCTGAACTTAAAATGGAAAGGGTGTTCTAGCCGTCCCCGATTTGGATGCTACTGGTATTTAAAATCAGTAAACTGTAAATGTCATAATATACTAGATGGTACGATTTCTAACAGTTGATAATGAGGGTCCTGGTTCAATTTCCATGGTACAATAATTTTAGCCTGGACTCATAAAGCCGTCTCCGCTTGCCCATTTTATATCACCATGGCTAAATTTCAACTAGAACGAACACTATAACTAGGTCTGTAAGGCATTCTGCTACTTGCAAATATTGAGCTGAGTATGACTATACTCAGCTCAATATTTGCATTAGATGTTTGACTAAACATTTATACTTTTACATTGATTTCAATGGGACATTTGAATTTTTCGGTAATAATTCCTCCGTCCCGATTTTTATGAATTCACACGAGAATGGTCGCTACCACTATGTCAAATTTGAAGAAGATCGGGTCAGCCGTTGAATAGGAGTACGATCAAGAACAAACTACATGAGTCGCATAAGAAAGAGTTTCGTTTACACTCAGCTCAATAATTTGATCAGAAGTTCGTAATGACACTGTAATTTAGAATCCAAATTAACCACAAAAAGATCCGTGAGAGCGTTCTTCGGAATATGGCGTCTACTTTCTAAACCTATCAGAGCAAATTGTAATTTCATTACTTTTTGTTTGGTATAACCAAAAAATTTTCGCCACAACGTAAACAATAAACCAATTATCTATAGAAATTTACGATATTTTCCGAATGATTAGATATTAAGAATTCCTTTCTTTTTCGTGAAAGTGATTTCACGGATCGATAAACGAGAAAGCATATTTGTTAAACTAAATTACGTGGGTGAGAACTCTAATGTGAAGTTTAAAATATGATTCCTAATGTAATCGCAAAAATGCAACGTCATATTTTTTTCATCCAGCGGGTCTCAAATCAGCACCCTCTACCAACCCGCGGTAGGCGCTCTGCGTTAAGCTACGAACGATACAAAACACAACGGTAGATCGAATTTAGGATTCCCTAGGTAACACAAGATGAGGATGTATGTACATACGTGTTACCATCGGCATTGATGTTTAGAAACATGGCCGACTGATACTTTGACAGTTGCATGTGAAAGTTCAAATCACATTAAGAACACACTTCCGAACTAATAATTTTCATTCTAATGCAATGCAAAGCGTTTGTGTTTCTGATTATAGCCGACTTTAAAAGAAGGAGGTTATAAATCTGACTGCGTGTTTATTTTGTATGTATGTTACGGGATTTCACTATATAAATTCATGTTAAAAATCGCTGTTTCATCACACGAATATGCTCTTGAAAAGCAATTGTTGAACAACAAACTATGCGAGTTTGCTATTCCTAGTTCTGGGCAAAATATGTTATCCTTATTACATATAAGGAGTCAGCCAAAAATAATACGCAACCATCGATGTACGACGATTAAACACGGCTAACTTTCTGACTTACCAGAGTCAGAAAGTTAGCCGTGTTTAATCGTTGAGGTGTTATTGAGGATATATTTTTCAAAAAACATACTAATTTTTGGCCTACCGCGGGAACAGAAACAGGGGCTCTATCGCCGAACATCAATTTCTTAAATGGCATTCAAATAAATAAAGGTTAAAAATTACTTAATAAATCGTTAAATCGGCTTCCATGAGCACATGTGACATCATAAATGGTCCGGAATCGATTGTCAACGTTGATTTAACGATTGATTATGTGATTTATAACCTTTATTTATTTGAATTTGAACTTTATTCATTTAAGAAATCGATGTTCGACGAATTAGCCGGTAGAGCCCCTGGAATCGTATTATCTACGGTTTACCACGCTATAACTATAATGAGTCCATTACACGATAAAGAATATTGAGAACAACAATGGTTTATAAGTTCCATGCTCCAAGTTTTTAAATTAGCATCAATTACTGCGTATATGAATTTATATCACTTGAGAATGACTGAGCAAAAAAATATACCTATATGTATATAAAATAATAAAATGTTGATGGTATTTTTGTACGAAAATCCAGCAATGTGAAACAAACGTGAGTCGCTATAAAGAAGTGCGTCCATGATAAAGAAGAAAGTGAAGGACTGGACACTCGGTGTACTTTAGATGGCTTTGTTTAAGCTGTGACTCCTTGATAAATGAGGTTCGTCAGCCGGCCACTGGCTTAAACCGGAAACTTGCGACTGATTTATGTAACCACTATTATTTAGATCTCTACAATTTTAGTATCCGCTAACCGGTTGATCGTTTAAGTTTGTATGTGTAAATATATGCTGGTGATAATTAAACATTAATCAGAATTACCACGAAATAACGGCTAAGGTGAAGTTTATGGTAAATTAAGCAAACTTGTTAACAAAATATGGTATGATTAACTGCACGTGTGGCGCAGCGGCTAAGACAGTCGCCTCGCCGCTTCGTGTCCCGAGTTCGATTCCAGCGCCGGATAACTATTTTTGTGACCCATATTTGTTCAGACTCTGGATGTTATTTGTGTCCGTCAATTATATGTTTGAAAACTACCCCGTGACACAGGGATTATTTCCAGAATGCGGGCGTTGTCGTTAAAAAAAGAAAAAACTAAATACAAAATAGTGACTCAATTGGCCAAGTGAATCCATTCAAATTGGCACGGTACCATATTATTTACCCGGTTCTTTTTAGGGTTCCGGAGCCAAATGGCAAAAAACGGAACCCTTATAGATTCGTCATGTCTGTCTGTCTGTCTGTCCGTCCGTCCGTATGTCACAGCCACTTTTTTCCGAAACTATAAGAACTGTACTGTTGAAACTTGGTAAGTAGTTTTAATACGTCATAAATCGTTAACCACAATTAACCTTTCATTTAATTAACTGAAATACTTGCTGCTACGGAACCCTTCACGGGCGAGTCAGACTCTCACTTGACCGGTTTTTTACCTTAAATTAAACTTTCGTCTTCTTTCCGTCAATACTGTATGTTGTTTTATTTTTTGAATAAAGAACCATTTTTTTTAAATTACGCTATCTCTTAAAGTATTTTTGTCTACGGTAGGCTGATAAAATATGGTTCTGTACAAACAAAAATGCAACTTAATAGACCAATTGAGTCTGGAGTAAATTAATAGGCCAGTAACTTAATAGGCCAATAGTGGAGCTGTCACTCTATGGATCTCTATGGATTCTTCATCATCATCGTCATATCAGCCGAAAGACGTCCACGGCAGAACAAAGGCCCCCCCAAGGATCTCCACAATGGCCCGTCTTGTACTGCCTACATCCAGCGGCCTTCCGCGCCCTTGCAAGATCGTCGGTCCACCTTATAGGCGGCCTGCCCACGCTGCGGCCTCCGGTTCGTGGTCGCCACTCGAGCATCTTTTTTTTTTTCAATTCAGTCTACTGGTCAATACCACTATGTTAATGCCAGTAAGATACTGTAGCAATGTACAGCACCATACTGCCTGCTTGATTCTATCTTGGATAGTTTATAATCTGCAATAGTCCAATGACCACTACAGGTCTAAAGATTGCTCCTTGATGTAATTGTTGTTTAATTTATGTACTATTTAACGAAACGAGTGTAAATTCCCAACAAATCGTGTCAAACGAAAACGTATTAGTTACATTAAAGTAGTTTATTTTCAAGAAAGTTTAAAGGGATCATAAATAATGTCCGAATCGAAACAAAGTACGAGCTTAGCACAAAAAGTGATACAAAGGCGAAGCATTCGATACCTTTTCGTAGAAGACGAGGAAAGAATTCAAATTTAAAAGTGACTTTGAGACGCCAAAAATTCACTAAAACAAAATAGAATAAACATAAAAGATAACCGACAACGTTTTGGTACACACACGTGAAGAACAGGCTATAAACGCTTAAATATGATATAGCCTTCTATTTCTTTATGATGGACAATAGAGCATAGGTGGCGATGCACAATGGCAACACACTGGTGTTGCCATCGTGCATGGCGGCGGTGATCACTTACCAGCAGGTGAGCCATTCCTTGGTTATGTAACCAATTTTTCGAAATTAGAGAACAGCTGCAGAGTGTTAATGTTGTGGTTGCCAGAACTCATCAGGAAGAAAAATAGCTTGGCATCTAATCATTGGATGAACTGATATTAAGCGATTGATTGCCAGCAGATGGGCCGCATTATGCATTATTGATATAATAAAAATATATGATAATGATAATTTATTTGGTATTTATCACCCAAAGTAATGGGAAGATCACTTCCCATCAAAACAATTAGAAGACTTATAATATTTAAAATTGAACCCAAAAAATATATGGTTTATATAAATAAGTTGACAATGTCTTTAAATTATAATATCTAGATAATGTAGCTGAAATGGATAGATACTCTTAAAGAATTAAGAAACGCAGTATTGGTATAGCCAAATCCTCCACCCACGAAAAGAGGTTGGGTAAGTAAACCAAGTAACTACAAAGAAATAGTTTACTTATTTTATAATTGTAAATTGTTTAATTATTTTATAATTCAAAAACCATAACGATATTTATAATTTCTATTAGAATACGCGACAGTAAAAATAAAAGTATCATCATCACCATCATCATATCGACAAAGGCCTCCCCAAGGATCTCCACAATATCCGGTCCTGCGCTACCCGCATCCAGCGGCTTCCCGCGACCCGCACAAGATCGTATATCTTTCTGCCCCATCGGCCGTCAGTTCTACGAGCTATGTGCCCTGCCCACTGCCACTTCAGTTAGGCAATTCTTAGAAATAAAAGTATATAAATATTGAATCCATACTTGTTCGTATTAACGCGCGTCATAGTTGATTTTGCATAGAACTTGATTTTGGATAATTTCAGTGTATTATATTTTCAACGACTTCCACGACTATATTACATTGAATTTATGAACAACAGTTGCCGATCATGCTACCCACATCCAGCGGCGTTGTGGAGATCTTTGGGAGAGACTTTTGTCCAGCCGTGGAGGTCTTTCAAGTTATATAATGATGAAGATGAAGATAAAATACTATTTTAACGTTAATTTCACGTGTACAGGAATCAGCCATCATAGAAACATGTAAATAACCACTGAAGAAAAACATAACCGAATGCGCATAAAGACAAGCTCGAGTTTCATTCAATACGCAGATAATTGACAAATAAGATTTGATACTCAATAACTGGAGCGTGAAATTTAAATCAAAGACAACAAACAATTCCATGGCCATAATAGAAACGAATGCCAAACTTCAGAACTCCATTAAAACGGCATCCAAACTTCCTATTCGGGGGCGAGCAGGCGCGCTCAACGCAGAAATGTATATTTTATTCATCTACAACATGCCGCGCCTCCACGATTGGTATCCGATAAAACTTCACTAAGCAAAAATAAGCAACACGAATAAGTGTACCTGTCACTCGGACCTTGTTCTTGTTTCTAAAATTTGTATAAAATATGCCGAAGTGGCAGCATCGCCGACAATGGTTTCTGTGGCGAATAATAAAACCAACACGAAATGAATAATATAAATGGTTCCGAACAGAATGATATTTGAATTTCAATTCTTTCTAATAACAAACGATACCATCTCTGATATTAAATAACTAACTAAATATAGAATATTTTATAAACAAGCAGATGTCAAATTGATATTGTATTGCAATGGATTAATAATTCCATTTTGATAAACTTTTGACAAAATGTGTGATTATTTCAAGAAATCCAAATATGGTCAAATAATAATATCGAATTTAATCACTACATATTATTAGATTACAAGTTTAAAAAACTTAAAATACAGTTGAATTACTTCCCTGGTATGCAATACGCGACCACTAAATCGCCTCTGACGTCCAGTTAAGCAGTGCAAGCCTTTTATGTGAAGAACTTGAGTTAAAATATCCATAATTTTAATTTAAATTATTACATCAAAAATACCATGACAACAGTCATAGTTTATTATGTTGTTTTTTTGTAGTACATGTATCTCGATTATATAAAATTCTTTATTGGACACCAAAGATACATACATACATGAGAGCAGAATACAAACACATGTACGGTTTTTTCAGAAAGAAAGAAGAGATGTCTTCCCGACAGCATATGCAACCTTATGATCTAGTAACACTGATAAGTAAAACAAAACTGCCTGAAATTTTCGCGATGAGAAATAATTTAAGTTCGGTACTAATTATTTCCTTAAACTATTATTTCCATATAAATGATATAGGTACTTAATATTACGTAGGTTATTCTAGGTTACAGTACTGTAAAATATACACTGTGATCGTTTAAAAGTAAGATAATTATCATCGTTATCATATCGGCCGAAAGACGTCCACTGTTGGATAAAGCTCTCCCCCAAGGATCTCCACAATGGCCGGTCTCGTGCTGCCCGCAACCAGCGGCTTCCCAGTACGATAATATAATTTATGCTTATTCCAGTATCGAGATACCTTATTAAGATTTTTTGAAACAAATAACTAACTATTCTAAGGGTAGAAGCTAAAGCTCTAGAAGCTAAACATGGATTATCAAAACGTGGTATAATCGACAGATATAGGTCAAAATACTCCAGATAAGCAGGAACAGTTGGCAAATAAATTCTATACGTACTTACGAATTAGTCGCTGATACCTAAAAGCAATAAAAAGCACTAGCATCATTATCCTCATTTAAAGCCAATTTAAAATTTAATGAATACTGGGAACGGCATTAATCTGTAATTCCTTACATTTCACGACACGCCTGTTTCTTCGAACGCCAATCGACAATACGTGTCAGTCATTCCATTAATGTCTCGATTTCTTAAAACAATGCATCTCGGAGCCTTTGAACACATAGTTGACGCTTAGGCGACGAACGTTTATTCCCACATAGTTTTATTTTTTTTATAAAATCTGAATAGATCTAGATCGTGGGAAAAAGTCAATTATTTGATGACAGATGTCAAAAAAATATTTCCTGAATTAAGAGAATTGTTCGGAAACGTGTTTCGGATAAGCCTCGAAACTCACATGCAAACGCTCGACAATTTTAAAACAAACTTTAAAGGATATTTTTTATTTATTACGCTTTTAATAATAATGCCACCCTGGTTGAATTTTGGCTACGGCTCCCAGTTATAATGGAGACTAGATATTTGCGCGAGACATAATTATGGGGCTATTCCATCAGTCTCATAATCCGAGTAGACAACTAGCGAGACGACCGGAAAAAGGGCAGGGCCGACGGCTCTACATGCACTCCGAGGCACAGGGGAGTGATACCGCCAACTCGTAGACTGGGGGCTGATACTAAGAAATTTGCTTGACAGAAAAATCTCATAATGACTTTTTGGCCCGACTCACGATTTGAACACAGGACTTCACTATCTGCGGGTAAACACACTACCGCCAGACCAACGAAGCAATAATGTTATCTAGCAATAAACGACTGAAGCCACGTTTATCCAACAAAATATTGTAGTAAGCTATTGGCTGAATCGGTAATGGAAGGAATCTTGTATGAAAATTAACATTTAATTGATGTATCTGAACATTTAGAACATAGAGATGTGCAATGTAATAAAAAGCGGTCTGTCTAGCACATATGGTGTCGTAGCGGGCGGCGGACTGAGTCCAGCGTCACAATAGCACAATTAAAATGCCAACAAGTCGGGTTGCCAGCCCAATCCAATTACAGTGGACACCGATTCCAAAGAGTAATTGGAACTGAGACTATACGGGAGCCGGCGAAATACATGGAAGGGAACGCAGCAGGAAGGACCTCTGTCGGCAATTACTATTTAACCTACGGGTTTATACATACTATATATATCTTCAGCTACAACACTAATCGCAAATGAGATGCAGTCTGGATTTGTTTGCTTCCAAACAATTCCAAGCGGGATCTTATTTGCGGCACACTCTTTAAGACAAACTGCCTCACATTTAATTTTGTAGGATTCTAACTAGGTACTACGACTGTACTTATTTAAAGCTAATATGGTAAAATGGTACGAAAATATAATAATAATAATGTCCACCTAGCCTAAATTCGGCCACGGCGGCCAGTGTCAACAGATATTCGCCATCTGCGCGGGACATATTATTAATTCACAAAGAAACAAAGGTCTATTTTGTTAGGAGTAAACCCGTAATTCAGATATTTATTTAGGTATTGGTACAATATCTCAATGTTACTTTATTACTTTCCCCAATATTATTAAATATCTAATATAATCTTGAAACTTTATTTCTCAACTTTATAACGAAAGATTAAAATAAATGAAATTATCCTTGAGTAGTCAAACAAAAGAAACTCAGCATTAGCAAACAATTTACAAAGCAAACCTAATAAAAGATTTATAAAATAAAAACAAACGCACATAGGGGAGATTGAAGGCTTTCCAAAAAATGTGCAGGATCTTTTCAAGTTTTATACGGCTTTTCCTCTCTAGTTTAAACTATCACAAAGGCGCATAGCTTAAGCGGCTTGGGAGAGGGAGGCTCAAAGCAGATGTTTGTCTCTACCTGCTGATCGAAAAGGAAACAATGTTAAACTGTAAAACAAACTCCTAGCAGCGCTTTCCGTGTATTCACTATAGACTAAACTGAGTACAGTGTACTTGTTACGCTACACAAGTCTGGGCACAAAGATCCAACTAGATTGAAACAGACGCAAGATCTTAGTACGATAAAATCAGAGGACCGAGAACAACCCAATTGTTAGTTTCTAGTATGCACAAAGAACACTGGAAATCTATTTATCAAGAGGAAATTTCTTCGATATTGAATTCTTAACTCAAATCTAGGTTTATTGCAGCAATGTTTCTACTCCAGGCAACACTTACGAGGTTAAATAATTCTACAGAAAACACATGGACCCAAAAGAACGTCTGTTCTAATTTCATGATTTTACATTCTTTCGAAACTTAAATGCACTTCGACAAGACAAGGTTTTTAAATTAGTCTTACTAATGAGTTAAAGAACGACAATACGATTTATTGTACATTATCGTTAGGAGATATGCTTCTTATCTATACATTTACTTTAAATAATTTAAACGTATATGTTTAAATTATATATAATGCGACGACTGGCGTCCGGAGAAAATACCGCGGCACACTGTACCGACGCAGTCATGACATTAAATTCAATTGAATGTAAGGGTTATCTGCTGAATGCTGTTATTTTAAATTAATTGAAATTATAATAGGCCATCCTTCGTCTGCTATTTATTAGGAATACTATTTAAATGCGAGTTATAGTCAGTCGCAAGGTGACAAATTACGATATGAAAAATGAAAATTTTATTTTATATTGGAATCGGCCAACAATTTCGATATCTTCAGTCTTGATGAAAGTTGAGTATCCTTTGTGTGATGTTTGTAAAAAGTTGAGGATGTGCAACATATTTTTGTGGAATGTAGAAGGATATAAATTTAAAGAGACAACATTATTGGGCTTATAAATAGCATTTTATCGGCACCCATAACACTTGAAGCTAAAATGTTGTATGAGTTGTGTGGTTTATTATGATAATAATGTCAATGTGTTAGTTGTAAGTTGGTTTACACTATGATGGAACTGGCGTGAATTCTTAATAGAGGTAGTCCCGAATTAAAATAATAAATAAAAAAAACTCTGCAGGAGATCTTCTGCGGGGGTAGATGATTTCCTAAAGAGATTGAAACTGTTCTCCGGCCGAGTCCAATATAAAATTCATTCTCAATGTTAGCTCCTTACACTAGTTATATTTGTAGATATATATGTTAATGAGTTCAGACGGTCACGGGTCTAACGTTATGATGTTCCCCATTAAATTTATTATTTTAATATATTTTAAATAAGCTTCCCTGACAGCACTGAGTAGTTTGTAACTGCCAAAATAAATTTGACCCACCGAGCGCACAGAGCCCAGACTGTCGGATTAAAATGGGATTTTGAAAAAAATACGAGACATCCGAGGTATTGTAGGCGTTACTTTAAATGTATTTTCGCATTGTTGGCAATTCACGCGGGCATACGGTGCGTAACATAAATATCGGACACAGTGGGTACGCTCCCGAATGCAATCGACGGTAAATAAATCGATGCGCATCTTTTCAGTCAGACGATGTCGGTAGGCCCCCGGCGGCGCCGTGCAGTAAATTGCACCGAAAAAGAACGAGCCAATATGGCAGCCGTATCGAACGGTGCTAAGTTACGATCGGTCGCGACACAGGGCACTAAGTGGCCTATCGTGTTTTCAAAAATTCAAAAACCGGGATTCTCGATTAGGGAAAAACACACTGGGATTCGGCGGCTGAGGCCTCCCATTAATCAGGCTTAAAGGGGTCAGGAACGTTTCCGTACAATGTCATGACGCCGAGACTTTTTGACGCTAACCGTTGACTTACGGGCCTAGTTGTTTATTGGGGTCTTTTTCAGTATGCCTAGGCAGAAGGAAGTTCACTGATAAATAAATTAAATCCAAAATTACAGCTAGGCACTGTTTAGAACAAATAATTGAATAAGAATGAATTCCACTTTTTAGTAGAGTACTGTATTGCGGACGACCACGAATCGGATGACGCAGCGTGGGCAGGCATCCTACAAGATAGACCGTGATCTTGAGGGTCGCTGGAAGTCGCTGGGTGCGGATAGTGTAAGACCGGCAATTGTGAAGATCTTTGGGGGAGGCTTTTGTCCAGCAGTGGGCGCCTTTTGGCTGATATGATGGTGATGATGACTGTATTACGGACAGAAAACTAGTTTAAGCAGAACTAATGTTGGTACGTGTCCCGACCATCTGGAACATGGTGCAAAAGGGGGGCACCGGAGCACGCGGGTATGCTGCTATTTAGTCGGTGCAAATACGACATACCCACCCGCAGACACTTTTTGCAGGTGGCGGCCGTTGGCATCCCCCCCTGCCTAATCAAAAAAAAGGTAAGCTAAAAGGTAAGCTGATTATAAGGACAGATTCTTGTTCTCAATAGATTACTTAGTAAATCCACTTGTAAATAGAGTAAAGCAGAGGTCATGGTGTCCATAATGTATGGGTTATTATGAGACACACAGCATAATTAGTAGTCGCATCCTGCTCGACGCCATCGTTCAACACGACAACTATTTTTGTCACGCATAAATGTCTATTCAGAGTCTGGGTGTGCTTTTCGTATATAAAGTCCCCCGCAATACAGGGAGTTATTACTTCACCGGGCAGTAGTTGTTTAAAACAAAATGAGTTTAGTTTCGAGTACCTGACTCGTGGATGTGCTTGGTTGATTAGCTCCTCAATTGTGTAGTTTCATATTAAGTATGGACATAAGGGCTAATTGACTGGCCTATTGGTCTAGTAGTTAGTGACCCTGATTGCTAAGCCAAAGGTCGAGGGTTCGATCCCCACCCAGGACAAATATTTACATGATTAACACGATTATTTTGTTCTGCATCTAATTTATAATTTAGTGTAATTTCCGAAGAATTGAAGTATGTTCACCAGTTGTCTATTTGCCATAGTACACGCTCTGCTTAGTTTGAGATTAGAGTATTTATTGATTTATGACTTTATTCTTGCATCTGTCCTTGAGATTAACTATTTTATTTGACTTAGATTATGTATAGGTATATGTAATAACTTATTCAAATATATCCACCTCGGACCGTCATCTCAATATAACGTTCGCTAGGAACGCGAAGTTGTTGTAGCGAAGAGAGCTATTTTAGGCATCAAACAATTACTTACGCAGGTAGTGATAAATACACACGAATATAATGTTCGTGTTTACACCCTGTCATCATGTATAGTCACTTCAGTTCAACTGAACTAGAAGTTCGTTAATCCGACGAGGTTACATACAAAGGAAACTGCGGTGAGCCTGAAAATTAAGTTGACTCGCTCTATTGCCTTTAAATTAAACCACAGCTCCAGTGTAACTATGTCTACTTATTATAACACATTAAAACCTTTCAACTTTTGAGTGATTTATATTCAAATGTGTTTTAAACTTTATCGCATATGAAATGAATTCGTTTTATCTATATACCGTCTACAGTATTTTGGAACCACAACAGACAGTTTGCAGAATCACCATAGTTTGCATTCCTTTGATGTGTTTGTTAAAGTACAATGTGTCTATACGTTTATACCGGAAATGTTTTACGTGAAGTACAACTGTCAAATTTCTTTTATAGATTTTCAACTTTATCACATAAGCATAAGGTTCACTTTCAATTCGGGAAATTTGATATAATAATACAATAGAATCTAAGGATATTTTATATATTTTATCATATAGTTAAAATCTATGAAGAATTTTCTGATATAGTACATGGAAGAATGATAAGTTATTTTATTCTCTAATAAAAAATGAAAAACTCAATCATACATAAAATTAAATTGTCAATGTCTTGCTGCGATATGAGGTCCATTGATTAGACTTTAGATTAGATCCAGGTATATTGATTGCAAGTGTTCTTAAAGTAGTTGTTCCGTCGTCAAATTTAGCGGAAAATCTCCCAAAGCTTTTTGTTTTAACATGTCACAGGCGTTCACGATAGGATTTAAGTCGGGCGACCATGCAGGCCAATTAAACTTGAATATTGTTGCCTTGGAGAGCAGCCGTTACCAGCCGCACCGTATGGAAAGGAGCATTATCGTGCATGAGAAAAAAATCCTGGCCCATTTGCAGGCTGTTTGAGACAATATCGGCCTCTACTGTTTTCTTGTGGTTTGTTGAGCAGTCATGCTCCCTTGGATCCAAGCGAGCTGGATTTGTTCGCCAAGACGAATTCCTGCCCACACCATGATTGTCCCACTTTGTTATGAGTGGACTTGCCGAAGGTGCCGTCAGATAACTCTCATGGAGTTCTCCTAACGCGAGTTCTTCGTGAATCCGGATGAAACCCAAACCGCGAATTCATCGATGAACAGCACCAAAAACTATTATTCGTTACTCCATAGAAAATGCGCATGAACTCACAAAATCCGCAGACCGCAATTGCGCCGGTAAGTTTAATGTATTCGTCTAATAGAGGGCGTATCACATTTGTTCGATGGCGTATACAAGTCCCTGTGAAGCTATTCCTGTCGCTGACCGTACTTTCTGTATTATTCATGACCATTTTTGACTCTAAAGTTGTACTTTTGTTTAAATATATAATGAGCCGTAATATTATTCATAGAAAAACTTAAATGACGCAGCAAGAAATACTGCACCTTCCGTGTGAAAGATATTTCAACACAAGACTATCAGTGGCGGGAGGTCGTGGTGCTTTGTAACAGTAATTCAGAGGTGATTTTTCCTCGCCGCTTCCGCACCTTTCAAAGAGGCAACGAGGCCGCGAGACGGTGATAATAATATTCAGGACCCTTTCTCAAATTGCTCGGACGTGTGCCTGATTTGAACGAAAATTGCCGCCTTGTAAAATTGGAGCTTTAACTGTTGACCTTTCCTCATAATGATACAGTCTGTATACTTATTTGTGTGAACAGAGCTGTTGGTGTTTTCTCTATTTTATTTTCTTATATAAATTCGCTGATAAATTGGTATCGATACAAACATTACAGTATGTAAATAAATGCCTTATATAATCGTATAGTACGTAATCATTGGTGGATTTTTATTAAGATCCCAATTAATTAAAATTAACCCAGACTCAGAACTTCCATTTAAGGATCATACAAATAGTTGTATCGTACAGGGTTCGATCCCGGGATACGAAGGCACCGAGGTAAAATCGAGGCGCCTACCTTAACCATTGCCCCACACGCGCAGTCAATCATCAGGCAGTCATCTTATCTATTTATCTACTGCATCTTTATACAATCACAAATAGTTCCAAAACCAAAAAGGATATAAAAATTCTCAGCGTCCTTTTAGTTTGGAACTATTTGTGATCGTGTAAAGGTTTATGAATAGAAAACACGAATCATAGAAATATTAAACAATTAAACAATTTTTTTTTAAATTATTATTTCATATTACTTTTTTACCAATATCATATTCCTTCCACAATACTCATAATAAAAAAAAGGTTTATCTAATAACGACTGTTAAAAAATCGACTTAAACTTTTCTGTTAGACAAACTGATTGGAGCAAAATTTATGTATTGCCATTCCGAAGGCTGAAAATAAGAATGATTAAAATCGGAGCACAAACAACGGAGAAATTGCGAAACATAAATAAAAAAAACTTGTGTGTACTTATGTACACGCGTTAGAAGTTATACTTCTTAATATACAACTTGAACATAGTTATCAATTTTCATACCACCTAGAACTAACTTCATGCTGTTAAATTTTTTGGTGTCGGTGTGCGCGCGCATTGTAAAAATTCACTCTCATCATTTTTCTCCATCGCGCCAAAAGAAGTATAACTTCAAAAAAAGAAACATTTGACTTGATAACATCTCTTTTTTTGAAGTCGGTTAATATATCAATCAAGTTTACATATAAATCTAGAAGAAGTTGCCAATGTTTTTATTTGTCACGCACTTTCTTCATCGCTTGCACTAATCAAGGCTACAAGTACCGCTGCGACACCTCATTTCCTTCTTTCGAATGAATGTTGCCAGTGGAAATAATGAACTCGAATGTTGTCAATAATATCCAATTATTAATATTAAAACCTAACACTCGTTTCAAATCATTGTTAGTAGGGTGGGGGCGATACTCGTGGGCAACTCGTAAATTTACAAGTCGCGATGACGGCCCAAGGCCCGGGGCACTTCGTGACCCGACTTCGTCTGCCTCACTTGGCATTATTTACGATTTTTATTATGCCGTAAAAATGCGCGAATTCTTACTGCGAGGGCACGCCTCGGTCGCACGTGGATCCACGCGTCGATAGCAACTTCGTGAGCGCCGCGTTACCGCATATAAATCTGAAGACTCCACACGGCAAATATCGAAAATAATATGATACGCAAGTTCCGTGTTAATTAAAAAAATATAACTTACCTAATGAAGACAGTAGGGAAGCAGTAGCTTAAGTAAAGTTACTGAAGTAAAAGGTTTGTATATCACTAAACATTAAAATAATAGCTTTAAGTAACTTTTAATTTAATTAAGGATTAAAAAAAATGTGACAGAACAGACCGCACGGAAGAACTAATTCAATTTTTTGTTACTTTAATGTATTCGCCTATATTGTTATTATTACTATATTGAATATTGTTCATGAACATGTCTGTTTATCCTGAGCCTGGGTGAGATTATCTATGTAAGTATTTATTCACAAAACTAAATTAGTATATGTAGTATATCATTTATCTTGTTTCCATTGTACAAACTGTGCTTAGTTTGGGATCAGAATAATGTCCTAGGATATTATTTATTTAAATTTATGAACTGCATTGGCAAGTACAAGTGTATGATAATACCTAAGTGCTGAATAAATTTCATTATTTCATATTTCACAGTTTCAAAAAAACATTTTCGGTAATGCATTTGCAGCAGCTAGTCTGAAAAGCAAGACAATATCAGTGCCTTGTATCATAGCTTCAAATTACTATTTAGTTTGTTGTCACAGTAAATCCTGACAGAGAAAGCGCAGTTCTTAGCGTAAATATAATTTAAAATAAAAATTATTTTAATTTAATTCACTTTATACTTATATTCACAGAGATGTAACAAAAAATATCAAATAAGAATTTATAAGTAGATTTAAACAACGTTATTCTTCTTTAAAGAGCTACCTAGAGATTATGTTAGTACTTATAGATAATTTAGTATTTTTAAGACATCGCTAGAACCTGGGGTATATTATCCTTGTATCACGGGGGACTATAGAATTAAACAATTTACAGACACAAAGCACACAGAGACTTCAAACAACAATTTTCGGATCGCACAAATAATTGTCCTGTGCGGGACTCGAAACCAAAACACGTGGGTGCCGAGGTCATAGCAAGGCACCTTAACCCACTTCGCCACATTGTCGATCGATGATACACTTATCCTGGGCGTTTCTTGTTGGTATAGTGGTAGCCGTTTCAACTGAAGAAAATGAGGTATTGGGTTCGAGCCTGGATTGACCTCAAGTCTTATTCTGGCAAGAAGATAAAAATAAAATAAAATTTTATTGTTTCATAAATGGTTGTACTTAGATATTTAAGATGACACTGGAACCCGCACTAGGATACCCTGTGTTGCAGGATCCAGACTCAGATCTGTCTATTCTTCGCCCGTACCAGTCAAATTGCAGTGCCATCGAATTATTTACTCTACTCGATCGTATGGCCAGTGGTTACCCTAGTGTCAGAGTTTTTCGAGCATCCCAGTAAGCCACTGGTATGTCTTTGGCGGTTACCCAGTTATAAACTGGCGGCGTGGCTATGTGCATCACTTCTACGATCACTTACGGAACGGTGAGAACTGATATCGATAGCGTATCGGTTTATAAGATTAAGGAATAAAGAGAGAACCCGTGTTTGAGCTAATCTTTATTTGTAGCTGAGATAATCCGCTATAGCCGGCATTTGTTCATTCATTGATTTATTTATTGTACAATAAAAACGAAATACTTCATTTTACAATAACTCAAAGAATAATAGCATAATTTCACATAATTATCCCCAGTAGTTAATTATAATGATAATAATAATATTCTGGGACATTATTTACATACGGCCATCTGATCCCAAACTAAGCAGAGCTTGTACCTACAGTCAACAGCATTGTAAATGATCAAAATCGGACCTGAGTTTTGAGTTTATGATGCTATTGGGCGGCAGTTTTCACTAGTTAATATTTTTTACACTTAACACTCACGCACACCTTCAACTAGATACTCTTCACCACCACACTATTTTGTCGCAATTTATGATAATTAGTATTGAATATCCGACTTTGATCATCTACTTTTGCTGTTGACTGTACTATGGAAACCAGATTACTGATATACTACTTTTCTTTGGAAATACATACTTATATATATAGTTACACCAAGAGTCAGGACAAACAGACATGTTCATGCACAATCTATCCTGTCTGCCCTGTATGCCCAAATATCTGTCCTGGGTGGGAATCGTACCCACGACTCCCGGCGTGAAAAGCAAGCATTTGCCCTCTACGCGAACAGACCCGTGATAAGATACAAAGATGTATTCATATAACAAATTTAATAACATTATCGCGCTTATAGACAAATCTAAATTTGACAAACTTACTTTTAGTTATATTGTATTTTCTAATTGGATAAATATAGTTTCATTTAATTATCGTCCTTTTAAGCTATTTCAATGGATATCTACTGGCTTCGCTAGAATTTAATTTTCACAACAAACAAAGCTTTTACTCTGTCACAATTCATTGTGGCAAACTGGTTTTGCATTTTCATTGTTTATTCTACAGATCTTTGTTCTTATTCTTATTCTTATTCTTTATTGCACACAAAAAATATACATTTTATACAAGTGTATTTGTAAATTTGTGTACAAAGGCGAGCTTAACTCATAGATGAGTTTTCTTCCAGCAAACCACTGACAGAAGGAGATTTGTAGAATACGGGTAAAAAAAAGTGTACAACAACAAAAGGAAAAAAAAAATATAAATAAATAAGAGATACTATTTATTGCTACTACCTAACTGGTAGAAATAGATAAATAACTACATACTAATACATACTAATAATACACACAAATTACATACTATACACACTACACTACTATATATAATATAATATATCTCTCTGATTACACTGATAGTGACAAAAAGTGTTCCTTTGTTCTTCTTTTAAATACGTCTAAAGATGAGCTAGTAAGAATAGAGTGTGGAAGAGAGTTCCATAGTCGAACGGCACGTATTGTGAAAGAACCATCATAACGGCTGGAAGTATGAGAAGGCATACGAAGTAGAGATGACGTGGCTGAGCGGCAGAATTTGCCTCGAGGGACTAAGTACTCAAAGCGTTCACGAAGATAGGCAGGAGAATTAAAGTTATGAAGGATTGAGAAGAGTAGGGAAAGAATGTGACAATCTCGACGTTGCCGTATTGGCAGCCACTTCAACCGCCTCCGAAACTCCGACACATGGTCGTATTTACGGAGGCCAAAAATGAAGCGAATGCACAAATTCTGCAGACGATCGAGCTTGTTAAGAAGTTCTTCATTCGCATCCAGAAAACAGACATCGGCATAGTCTAGAAGAGGAAGTAGGAGTGATTGAGCTAAACATACTTTAGTACTGAAGGGTAAGAATTTCTGTAACCGTTTAAGAGACTGAAACGAGCAGTATACCCTTCTGCTTACTTCCGCAACGTGAGTGCTCCAAGATAAGTTACTATCAATTAGTATACCAAGATTTTTAATATGTGCAGCATAAGGTACAGGGACGTTGTCATAAAGAACTGGTGGAAGAAAGTTGTTAGGTATCAAACTAAACACATGTCTGCCACCAATAATGATTGCTTGTGATTTAGTAGGGTTAACCAAGAGTCCAAAAGATTTCGCCCAATCACTAATGTTTCCAAGATCACTATTGATGGCATCCATGGCCAGACCGATATCCTCAACTTTAAAGTGTCGGTAAAGCTGCAAATCGTCTGCGTAGAGATGGTAATTTGAAGAAACAATTTTGGTTATGGCGTTTATAAACACAGAGAAGAGAAGAGGAGAGAGTACGCCACCTTGAGGAACGCCCGCAGTAAGATCACACCACTCAGAAGAAGCTTCTTCATAGCGTACAGACTGCGATCGTCCTCGAAGATATGAGTCAAACCATGCAGTTACTGAAGATGAGATATTTAAGGAAGATAAGATACCTAGGAGGATATCAAAATCAACTGAGTTGAAGGCACTACTGAAGTCCAATAAGACCATCACCGTGAGTAATTTCCGCTCCATGGCAAATCGGACATCATCCGTAATTTTCACTAGGGCCGTTACGGTGCTATGGCCAGGACGGAACCCCGATTGGTATGGACTTAGTAGGCTTTGAGAGGAGAGGTAACGAGAGAGTTGTTGGCTAACAACACTTTCAAGGATTTTGGACAAGATTGGAAGGATAGAGATAGGACGGTATTGAGATAAGGAAGATGGATTTTGGGTTTTGGGAAGTGGTAGGACCAGGGCTTTTTTCCAGGCTGACGGAAAAGAACTTGCCTCAAAAGAAAAATTTATAATATGGGTGATTATGGGTGCAAGCTCTTGAAGAATCAGGGAAAGCATTTGGAGCTGGACACCATCATCTCCCACTGCTTTAGTAGAGATGGATCGGATGGATTTTTTAATATCTTGTTCAGTAACTGCAGTAAAAGAAAAACAAGTACATACCGGCATAGAAGTTTTAGAGAGATAATTTAAAGTGGAAGACTTGGTGCTGGCATCCAGTGTCACCGGCGGTGTGGCAAAATGTTTGTTAAGTGCATTTAGATCCACCGAAGACGTCACATTGTCATTACGGTCCTTGCCGACACCAAGTGATTTTAGAAATTGCCATACTTGTGCTGTACCGAGGTTATTAATGGAGTTGTGAATGTGGCGCTTTTTAGCGTCTCTACACATGCGACTGCAGCGATTCCGAAGCCTTTTATATGTACACCAGTTCTCTTCCGATGGGGATTTTTTATATTTTTTTTTGGCTTTATCTCGCTTTGACATAACTTTTCTAATATCATCAGACAGCCAGGGCGCAGGTTGATGTTTTATCCTCACCTTTTTGATGGGAGCATGAATGTTGTATAAATTTAATAAAGTTTGTGTGAATTTTGTAACCTTGGTGTCTATGTCGATACAGTCGTAAACAGGAGCCCAATCGATACTGCCCGCGTCAGCCCTCAAACGTTCCAGGACAATGTTTTTGAAGCTACGAAGGAAGAGAAATTGAGACTTTCGTCGAGGGCAGTGAATTTTATAGGAAATATATAATAGGTCATGATATGAGAAAGAAGCTGGTAATTGGCCATAAGATGCTACTTTTGAAGGGTTCGAAACAAGGACAAGATCTAGGAGTGACGGCGAACTGTGAGGAGCGCGATGTGTTGCATTCAGGGGAAGTATATGCATGTTAACAGAAGTAACTAGAGAGAGTAACCTGCGACTCCGTGCATCATCTTTCAGTAGGCAGGTGTTGAAGTCTCCAAGTATTATAATGTGGTCATAATGAGATGAGTAAGTTTCAAGTTGACTCTCAAAAGAGGAAAAGTAGTCAATATGACACGATGGGCTATAATAAACACCTAGTAGTAATTTTGAGTACCTAATTGTAACTTCAATAAACATGTGTTCCGCACATTTTGAATATTTACTTGGAGACTCATCAACTACCTTATGTTTAATATCCGCACGAAGATAGATAGCAACACCACCGCCCCCCTTCCCAGTTCTGTCATTACGCAACAGCTTGTAGCCAGGCAGGGCGTATTGCTTTGAAGGAAGGGCGGGTTTGAGAAAAGTTTCCGATACGAGAATGGCGTGGACGAGATCAGAGTCAAAAGATGACAGAAGGTCAGGGTAGTGAGCGTGAATACTTTGAGCATTTATGTGTACAGCGTTAAAATTTTTGGGAGAAGAAAATGAAAAGTGAGCAAAGAGCTTATCACGAAGTTGAAGTGACTCGCTGTCACTAAAAGCACTGGAGTAATTATGATCTGACGCATTAGAAGAAGAACATGAAAAGAAGTCATCATCACTATCATAAGGCATAATAAAAATATACAAGTAATAAATATCCAATTAAAAAAATTAAATAATATCGAATACACCTAAATAATAAATATATCTATCTGTATAGTTATAAATATATATTAAACAAACAAAAGAATTTATCTATAAGATTTGGAATCTCAGTGCACTCACTGAAAAAAATAAATAATATAATTATCATATAAAAATGAAGGCTCAAAAGCCTCGTTTACTCAGGGTATGGTAACATTTCTGATGTGGGTATGTTTGTTAGTAAAATTGTAAATAACAAAGAATTGTAAAAAACAAAACTCGAACAACGGCAGTGGTTTGCAGTGAGAAATAACAAATAAATAAAAAGTGTTGTGTTTTCAACCACAATAATATATCACTACCAATCAAAGATGGTCAAGACTTGTTACTTGGCAGCTTTGCGAGAGTCCACAGCATCCGATGAAGTGCTAGCAGCTGGGTATTGGGACATTAGGTCACGAAGCTCCGCAGCTGTCTCAATCTTACGCCGAGACTTATCACTTAACTGAATGATTATTCGGCCTTCAGAACTCCAGCAAAGTTTTTGGCCGAAATGTTTACGCGAATCCATAAAAACTTGGTGCCGAGCCTTCGTGAGAAACTCAGTCATTGTTAATCCAGACCCCTTCAGAAGTGTTTTGGCATTCCAGACCTCACTACGCTTATTCAGCTGATGGAATCTAATCAAAAGAGGGCGTGACTTGTTTTTTTTTGTACCAAGGCGATGACAAACAGCAATGTCGGACGCAGTTATATCAGCCAACTTCATTTTGCCGGTTAATATACTTAAGGCGGCATCCTGGGAATCCTTTTCCTCGTCCACACCATGCAAAAGAAGCACTTTTCTTCGTGACATCATCTCTTGGCGGTCTAAGCCCAATATCACAAGCTCGATTTGGGCTTTCATGCCGCTGAGGGTCTTCCAAACAAAGGTCTTGAAGTTGGTGAAGTCACGCGAGAGGCTGGCTATGGACTTATGAAGAACTTCCGAGCCAGCCACAGCCTTTAAGTCCTCCTCATGCTGAGCCATCCTGTCCATCAGCGAAGTTGAAATCTCCTCCATTTGATTAGACAGTTTTGTGTATAGATCCATTATGCACGCTTATACGGTGATAGTGAGAGGTGAAAGTGAAAAATAGTTATTGCAGTGAGTGCAGCAGAGATCAAGGAATTACGGTAGTACTAATAAACCATTACACATTTAGGTATACTATTTAAAAATTAAATTAATTGAAGCACAGAATTTCTTTTCTTGTTGACACCATTTGTTCCATTAGATATAAAATTAAATACTTGTACTTACTTATTGACATAAGAACTACATAAAATTTTTGGGCTACCAAGAATAATAATTAAAAAAATTACTAAGGCCTACTTTTATATCCTCATACAAAACATATATGAGGAGAATAAATAACAGAAAAACATAGACGTTCCGTATAAATTCAAAATAATTTCTTTAGAAGTATTATTTATCTGTGGATGTAGATATCACAGGTTAGTCTAATCAAATAAAAATCTGAGTCCCCGAGAAAAATCGGATGAAGTCGTAAAACGTAACACTCAACCTGTATGAAAGAAAATCTGTGCCTACTGATAAAGGTAGCCTCACAAGAAACGGGCAAACGGCGAGACCTTTTCCCGGATCGTCAATACGGCACGAAACGGCGAATAGAAGGCGTAACGATAGTTTGAATAGAGAACGCTGCTTGTTTACAATAGCTGCGGGTAGTTCGTGAGCCGTTCTCCATTTAGATGGGAAGCGCGTCGATACCGCGTGCGGCTGCGGCGGTCACGTCAACTACCACCTTTACCTGAACTCCCTGTGCTCCACTAGACCGAACTTGAAGTAGTAAGGTCGAGGTATATGAAAGGGTGTCAAGGGCTCTCATTCCGTTGGTCGCTTCACTGCCGACGCCTCTGTTATGGAACTTTATGGAATGAAGTGCGTTTTATACGGTCTTTGATGTTCGGTTTCGCGCTCTTAGCGTGTAGTGGCTCCCGAGGGGTGAGCAATAACAACATTGAGGGAAGTGCGCACGGTCGTAACCTCCGCTTAACGGCACACGCATGTAAATGTATTTTTGGATCGGTATTCTCTTATAACCATAAGTTTATGTGACTATGACATTTATTAAGTGGATAAGGGATATGCGTAGGTCAAGAATGTAAACCAGTAGTTATATCATAATGCATATAAAATCGTTCACATTGTTAATACATGCATTAAAATATATACACGGTTCTTTAAAACTAGACGCTAGCATGGTTAGCATTTATCGAAGTCTAAACTCTCAATACAAATAAATACAACATATAATTCTTTAATAGACAATAAAGTATTCTAAGCCCACAGTACATAAAGTACGCATAAAACGATTCCGTTAAACTCAAGCTAAAACATAACGCTTGATAATCTGATGTAAATCTTTTCGAACATAAACCAAGTGCCATTACTTTTAATGACAGTATTTCTTTTAATCTTGCCAGATGAGAAATGCCTTACAAATCACAGTTAAATAAATCTCGCGAGATGACCTATAAAATGTGCTGAAAGTAATCTCGTTATAATCCTTTGCGGGTAGTTTCGAAACAAACGAACGCGGGGAGGGGTGAACGCCGCAGGCGTACCGACATCATTACCAACGGTAGGACGACGCATCTGATGCTGCATATACATACATAGCTAGGGGTTTGTCGGTTATGAAAAAATAGCAATATCGGCCCGAACTCTGGAAATCGTAGACTCTACACCAGACACCTTTCCTCACCTCTTTCCGGTTGTGCCGGTTATGCCGACCCATCGGATCATGAGAGGGAAGGGACAAAAAATGCACCTGTATTCGCGCACAAACTTGTGCACTATAATAAATACTTTTAAATTTATTTCAATTCGAAATATAATTAAGATTAATTAAAAAGATACTAAGGCATTATAAATCCCGCGCAGATGGCTAGTCTCCATTAAGACTGACCGCCACGGCCTAAATTGGACCAAGAGGACGTTACTTTCATTATTTTATTACTACCTACCTAATTAAAAATGACGTGCTCATTCACCCGCACGGATTTTTATGGGAAGATTTTAACCTCACAACGATAAAACTTCAGAATTTATCGGTGACACTACCCCCTGCGACGGATAATTATCTGAGCTTTTTAGTCACGACAAAAAAATCAGCGATCGAATGTATGGGTTTCGATCTTGCCTACATCGTCACGATTCAGTTAAGTCTGTGCACTTTGGGTGTATTATTATCTTGTTGTATAGTGCGATCGTGAGATAATTGTTACGAAACTAAAATATTACTAGCATTTACTTAATTACCAATAGACATGCCTTTGTCTAATGTCTTGAACGTTTCGTTATTAGATTGCAAGGACTTGTCGTCTATAATAAATACTAATAGTTTGTTATTATGAATATCATAAAGAAAAAAGGTATGATCTTTAATTTTGTTTTTGTATACATAATATATATGACGGAGATTGTGACGGATTTAACTCCGAAACATCGTCGGTGTCCGCCATCATGCACGTGGTTAAAAGAATCAGTGCGCACACACGGCGCGGTCTAGCTCTGGATGCCAACTGTGTCGTGTCGCTAACACACTAATGTCACTTAGACAACTGACAGACGTCAAACGTCACATGCGACAGTTCATAGACAACCTCGACTCGAACTACTGACTCAGTGAGTAGTGTTTTCCAAACGCTAATAGATGGCGTTGCTTGTAAGTAAACAATCCTTTTAATTTATTTCTCCCACATATACATAATATATTGCTGACGTCAATTCAACTCATCACCCCATCTGATCCCGTTGGGTTCGAATCGTCATGAGGGAATATCTCTCAGAGAACGGGCAGCAGCGTATCTGTGTACTATGACCATCATATTGCGATCACCAACCCGTCTGCCAAGCGTGGCGATTGCCAAATGATAGATACAATCCAATATGGAAATCTTATGGGAAGGCTTTTGTCTAGTGGACGTCATTGGACTGTCATGATGTCTTACTATTATAGTTAAGTCACAAAAACCGTTTACTTGTTCAAAATACTTAATTATCTTTATATCTCTCTAACCGTGCGAAGTCGAGCCGGATTGCTTATAATTTATGACGTGGTTCATATTGTAAAAACCATACGGCAAGTCTGTTGGTACGCGTTTACGCCTTTACAGAAGCTACAGATCCTTAACACACGTTGAGCCCCTTTGAAAGACCGCGACGACACACGCGGCGACGAGGCGCTGATTGCTCGACATGCTCAATGTTAATCAAAGGATGTTTCTTAGAAACTTTTACCCAAACTATGTATATAGAATAAAGGATTTGGAGATCAAGCCCATGATGGTGGCAAAAGATCCGGTGATATAAAAATAATTCTTCTAAATTGCTATACAAAAGCGATCTTTTCCAAATCTTAGTGCTAATTATCGCTAGATTTATTATTTATTAACTTTACGTGTAGGTGTAGTAATAAATTAACAAAACTATAGATAACTTGATATATTACGATATTGTGTTAAATATGTAAATGACGAAAGTTCTTATTTATTAGAATACGACAAATGTTTTACAAAAAAAAAACTATCATCAATAAGAAATTAAAAAGATTTAATATCAACATTGTTGGAGATATGATAAATGTTTGGCCATAAAAGCTATTATGTTTGTTAACAGTTGTTTGTATCAAATAGGCCGACGGGTAAGCGTTTATCCAACCATCAATATATTCAATCGAGTGCACTATTATCCAATTAACAGGTTGTGTATCGGCACCATCTTGCTAAAATGTGTAAAATCTGCCGACGGCTGAGGTGTAAATGAGAGACTATAAGACTTGTTTGTTTCAAATCATATACCCGTTATTCAATGAGAACAAGAACTTACCGACAGCTTTGACGATGTTAATTATTGTAATAAACGTATACCTCAATAGATAATAAAACGCTTAGCATTTCCGATATCTATTAATCTAATAGTTGTTCAATAGATATATAAAAATCTTATCGTATAAGGATTAAAATAAATTCATGTTTATAGTGAGTTGTTGTTGACATGTAAGTGACACAATTATGATGCGGGCTGTATATCATGAACCATTATAGGTAAAAAGAAAATGGTTGAAGTTTCCATACAATTTCTATTACCACAATACAAAAAAAGAACTAATAATAAAACATTTAAAGTGCGAATCCGTCACGTACTTGGCCGGCTTTATACGTGTATAGAAACGTTTCCCTTCTATACAAACTTACCGGTCGGTCGATGGATTTTGAATAAAAAAAAATGTTTTGGCACATTTCGCAAACTGTTGTTGCATGAGTTATTAAGTTTTATGGATAGTACAGATCTTACTAATTTGATAGAACTAGTGCGAGTCCATCTCTCACTTGGTCAGTATTTTAAACCTTTATCCTTGCGTAATTGTGGTCAACCTATACCATTTACATCTACCGGAACAATTTTATGGTGGCCAGCCATCAATCTTGTGATTAAATTATCATACTTTATCTATATACAAAGTATGATAGTTTTTAGTTTTCACAATAAAAAATCAATAATTGGCGTATTTCATGATGATATCATATATGCAATTTTTTGTTGTAGGGACAGAAATTTGTAGAGTTATACAAAAGCAAACGCCATGCTAAATATATTTTTAAGCTGTAAGCATATATAGAGCTACATTTAGTGAGTGTTCGGTTGACAAAATAAAAAAAGTTAATAACTTGCCACTCGGACCATAGTCAAGCATGACTACAAACTCACTACAATAGTGGAAGATGTTAAAAACTTTCTAGTGATACGGCACGTATTTAAAATAGAGTTTCTTTTCGACCGATGTAGTATGTTTATTATTTGATTTATTTATAAGAAAGTAAATAAGAAGTTGACAAAAATCACGTATCTATAACAAATAAATACCATGTTAATTAAGTTAATAGGTAATAAACTTTATAAATAACTAAAATACATCTCGACGGAGGAGCTAAGGAAAGCTTCTAAGGAACGGTACTGTACAGTCAAACAGATAGTTGTTCTCATATCAAGTATTACATGTAAAGTAGGGTTTATACTTTTTAAACTTGACGTTAACAGTTAGCCTAAGATGCTTTCACTGCTTCACCGGACTATAAATAATATAGCATATACCTATATAACTACAAACTAAGTACCTGCACCGGAGGCCATCCCCTTTGGGGTTCGAACCTCGACTCTAGGCAGTTACTGGCGGGGAGATGCATAAGGTCTTGTCAGAGATATTTAGTGCAACTTTTGCTCTACGTTAATACGCGAAGCAGGCCTCTCGTCCGATTTAGGTTCGGAAAAGGCATTTTGAGTGCAAACTAAGGGTCATGAAGGGCGTTTGTGATCGCGAAGCGTTCTCGGTCGTACACTCGTCCGGCGAGTACGATAATTATATTATACGTATGTATACAGTGCCTACTTAAAACTCAGATCGAAAAATCATTTGGCGTCA
This sequence comes from Pseudoips prasinana, assembly GCA_951640165.1. NCBI lineage: Eukaryota > Metazoa > Arthropoda > Insecta > Lepidoptera > Nolidae > Pseudoips > Pseudoips prasinana. Next base: position 16,413,967 of record OX621244.1, read on the forward strand.
GATCGAATGGCGAGTTAATAAACTTAACTGTCGCAGTCGTAACGATGCGGAGTGTTAGTAGTTATGATGTGTGACGTCACATGAGGACCAGTCCAGCGGACCGACAAGTTTTGCAACTTTTTAGCTCGTCTCCTTCCAACTCGTTATACAAGGTGTAACAAAAGTAGCAGGGGAAACTAAGGGAGTGCTATCTACCCATGAAACCGAACGAATAGTAACGATATTTTTTATGGATTCCCCAATGGAATACTATATGTGTATAAAAAGTTATTGGGCTCCCAATGCAAAATGTATCAAACGGAAGTAACTTTTTGTGTATTGGCATGTTGATAGGCAAATTAAAGCTTTTTAAGTTACGTCCAATATTTATGTAATGTAATACTAGGTACAGATACATTCCATTTTTTGTAAGTAACAGTAAATGATGAAATGACACTTAAAAGCCAGCTAACTAACTGTTATTTTATAACAGAAATATTAATTTTAAGACATTACATCTAAACCAATATTTTTACGCAAAATTGATCTGCCAAAGTGTGGGTAAATCAATTTTAGTACAATTTATAACCCTGTGAGGGTTATAATAAAAATGCTTATTTAAAAATGCCTAAAATAAATGTATGAAAACCAAATGTAAGTTGATATTTAAAAAAATTACAACAGCTTATTTTATAGATGACTACTGAAAACATTTAAATCGTTTCAGTCTTGAAACCTCTATTTTGTCGATATTTGTATTGTTTTCTTTTCACACGTATGCGTGTAGAGTGAGATTGTCTCGGTATCAAGGTTTCCTCTTACTAGCATTTCAACAGTAATAGGAAAATGCTACAGAAATTACCACAACCTACTTGAACGGCACTAACAAACGGTACCCTGTACAATTGTCAGTTGTAAAATAAATTCGGAAGATTATCGCCCGTACTAAATCTCAGTAAAATCTTTCCCTTCTTTTACGATCAGCGTTAAAGTTTATTTTCCCAGCATTCCGATTAGAGATATCCTACACTTTGATATAACCCAGAAGGTGTAGCCGCGAATGCCAGCAAGAAACAAGAATTTATTGCAAACTTAAACAATTAACAGCTATCTTCGAAGGTTTATACAATTGAAACGGTAAGAGGTCCGGCACTTGATTCTAGTTCATAACTAACTGTGAGCCGTTACAATGAGTGACCGAGGCGCGAGGGAGCCGCATTCTGTGCTGGCGAGGCCGGGGGGAGGGTGGATACGAAGGGAGGGGTGGGGCACAGCACGAGCGCGCCACCTCGTAAATCTGAACAGCCCGAGGCAGGGACCTGCCTCCGAGTACATCGTGGTCCGTGGTGCGAAGCTACTTAGCAACTAGAGACAGTGCTCAATAAATTCTCTATAGGTGAAAGTTATTATACCCGCCGTGTAACGTGTACGGAACTTGTTGTACACTAATCGCTCGTTTGTGGTTACGAGAGTTTGTTTCTTAGGGAAAAACTCGGCTCGATAAATATGTGAAACCACTTATGGCCGGCGGCCATGTACACTTGTTAAACTTAATTTTTCTCAAACTAAAAGAATAATATTTTACTTAAATATTTAACAGTCGTTTGTTTGCGAACTTTAAAAGGAATGATATTTACGCTGTCTTTATTATTTGAGCATTCAAGTACCAACATTTTACATATATTTTATGTAGCCAGATAGTCTCATCGGTCCGTAAGTGATTGGCAAGGTTAAGTAACTAGGCTCGCCGTCAGTCTATAGATGGGTGACGGCCAAAGAAATTTGACTTCTTAGCGTCTCCGTGCTTCGGAGGGCACGGTAAGGCGTCAGTCCCGGTAATAGCTATTAGGCAACAGTCGTTAAGCCATGTCAGAGGCCCACTGGGCGGATTGAACAACTCTGACACTAGGGTAGTGGTTACCCTAGTGTCAAGGTTGTTCATTCCATGCCCATACGATAAGTAAGCAAGTAACCCTTGATCAGTCCTAGCGTATGTTCATAATTCATTGGTTTTCGAGATCATTGCAATCAACACATAGATTTTAAAATGATGTGGTAACTATTATACCATTGTCCAATAAAGGGTTAGTTAAATAATATTATATATATATATATATATATATATAAAGGCTTAATAAATTTAGTACAGGCGTGGTCTCCGATCTTCAACAACAAAAATTAAACAAAAGGCGACGAGACGTAAGCAACACAAGCTTGATCAAATGAAATAGCTACCGCGTCATCAGATGGACGACAATGGTGTCTTACTCTTTCCATATTCATAACCCCATTTTAAATAATCAACACAATATTTATTTTAAATATGCATTTAATAAAGATGCGCGATAAAAGCAAGAATGAAGATATAATAGTGTATTTCTAAGACCTTCCTTCAAAAGAAGGGTAATAAGGTTTCTGAATGGTTACCAACTTTTGTTTATGTTCGCTTAAATGTATGGAAAGGAATATAAGTTTGTTAGTTAGACATATACCTCTTACAAAGCAGACTCCATAACAAAGTTTGTTTATAATGGTTTTTTATGAATTAAAAAACGGTATAGTTAACACTTTTTTCTGTAATATCTAATAAACATCTATAATGTACAATAATTCTAGCTCATAAAGAAACTCATTTCTATTCGCATCAGTAATAGTAGATCAAAATACTCAAAAGGCAAGAACTATTTAATAGACTTTAAGGCTATAACAAGCGATTTACCAGTTGCCATTCCCACATTCAAGTTCCATTGTACAAATGGAGGCCATATAATAGTGCACATTTTCAATTATTGAAATAATAGCGAGTTATTGAACAGTCGCACTTCAGATCGAAGGATTGTGCTTCGGCCGTGTTTACGACGTGGACTGCGCGGCACAGATTTATAGGGTCCCGTGTCACCTGCCAACCGCAAAACTAGCTATGCCCCGTAAACAAAATACAAATGTATAAACAAATTTGAACTCTATTACTTCTTTCAGAAGGGTAACAATAAAATTGGAAGCAATGGTCATTTTAAGGATGCCATATCTTTATTTTATTAGATTTTGATGGGACCTCTCCCGTATAACTTTAGTTGAATAACTACGAATTTTAAATGAAAAATTACCATGTGACTACCCCGTTAATAAAAAACATATCATCACAAAAACAATCTAAAATCATCAAATCTCAAGCAAATCGATTGCACAACTTTTCTATTAGATATTTACATTTTAAATGAATGTTGTACATATACTAAAAAGCCTATCCAAGGCCCTTAAAAATATTTAAATTCCATTGCTTGTATTTTAAAAGTTCAATGTAAGTACAACTTTTGGAAGAGTTACGTTAGAATTTTATTAAAATTCTATCTTTACAGAGATTTTACCTACACTAGCGAAAGCCTAAAACGATGTAAAATGTTTGTAACGATTCAAAATATTTTTTAATTTCTGACGCGTAAAAATCCGGATGCCAAATTTTGTTCGCACTATACCGAATCTGTACAAATCGTAAAGATTTCAATTATTATCAATATTCGATTAATTTCTTGCAGTACCACTTTGTATCGCAAGATATTAGCAGTTTTTGATACTGGCCAGAGTGAAAATCGATATTTATAATTGTTCTGTTAATGTTAATTATATTTATAAAATATGGAATCCACTGGGTGTGGATAGAGCAAGACCGGCCACTGTGGAGCTATTTGGGGGACGCCTATGTCCAGCAGTGGCCGTCTTTCGGCTGACATGTTGATAAACTATATTCTACCCAAAATTTAGAGTAGAAATATAAATAGAACCTGCACCCTTATAAAGTACCATGCAGAAGTCCGACCGTATCGGCAACACTTGTGTGGCGCTAAAACATAATACGAATCTGCACCGAAATAATAATTGATGACAAAATATTAATTACTATCTTATAAACTACGGATTTACTTTCCACGCCACCTTTAAATATTTATCATGAACAGTCTAGATAATTTCTTCATGACAATTTATTTGGAAGATAAGTCAAATTTATCTAATAATAAATTAAAATACAAACAATGTAGAAACTAGGTCCCAAACAGCCCTAAACCTGCGCGAAGTGGACAGCTATGGGACAACAGATACGGCGGCCACCGTGACAGCGGTATTGTTCCGTTGCGATACAACACAGAGGCTAATTTATATCGATAGCGGCATCTTGTCCAACTCCATCTTCCTTACAACTACTTCAGGTAAAACTCGGACAACTATTTTCTATTTATCTTCTAAAATATTGAATAAAGCTACTCTGCTCCAGCAAAATTAAATGTTGGTTTAAAATTCTATTTTAACTGAGATTTTACCTACACTAGTGAATGCCTAAAACTATTTAAATCTTTTTTAAATACAAAATCTATTTTCAGTTCTGAAGCAAAAAAAACCGCTTGCAAAATTTTAGATATCGGATCTATAAAAATCGCAAATATTTAAATTTATTATCAACTAGCTGTGCCCCGCGGTTTTAACCGCGTTAATATTTATAAATATAATATAGCCTATGTGTTAATCCAGGATGCCAGCTAACTCCATACAAAATTTTATTAAAATCGCTGCAACCGTTTAGACGTGACGAAGTAATAAACATACACACTCACACACTCACAAACTTTCGCCTTTATAATATTAGTGTGTCGATTAGTCTCTTACCGTACCACTTAATCGCAAGATCTTAGCCGTGGTTTTTAATACTGGGCAGGGTGAATATCGATATTTATAATTGATCTGACAGTATCTAAAATTTGAATAATACTAATAGTAATATTATATTTATAAAATATTGCGATGCGTATAGCGCAAGACTGGCAACTGTGGAGATATTTTGGGGACGCTTATGTCCAGCAGTGGACGTCTTTCGGCTGAATTTGTCCTAATTTATTAGTTTGTTTCCAACCTGTGTGTTACTACTGGTGCACGGATTTTACATTCAAAGCAAGGATTCTACCCTGTCGATCTACATCACAATACAGGAAACAATTTAGTGGATACTAATTACTATTACAGCATTACTAAATCTGAACTCTTATCACTATAATGAACAATTATAGTGCACTTTTCACATTATTTTACATCGTCTTTTAATGGATTTACTCATTTAGGACCCCATTCAACGCATCCGTTGATCATTAAATTGATGTTTAGCTACGAGGTTCATATTGTTAAAAAACATATACGCCACATTTTACTGTATTTAGAAGAACATCATTTTTGCTCGGTAGAAAAAATCACGCAGTCACGTAGAAAATAATTATACAAAAAATTTCGAACAATTTAATCTCAAATTAAATTGTCATATGTATAGTGCATATGTAGTATTGTATATGTACTTTATATGTAGTGCACATTATGATCAGCAAACACTTTATTGTATTGAATTTGTAATAAAGGTTATATTTTTCTAGCAATAAATGATTTGGTTATAGTTCACACTGATTATCGACGTACTTGGAAAGTTTTATGTTCACTCTATTGTGAACCGTACTCGGTAGCTCATATGGGCAAGACTATACTTATATAAAATCAGCCTCATAAATAGCTTCGTTTCAAAATCGCATAAAACTGTCGTGAAAAACTCGTAGCAATCCCTAACACCCGGAGAAAGGAAATAGTTTCAGATATGTTACAAACAAAAATGAGACGGCATTGAGTTTGGAATACGAAATCACGCCAAAATCAAATTCCCTTTATATGACAAACATGTCGGAGACGTTTTATTAGCTCAGGACTGGTATATGGGACATCAAAAGGAGGTGTCATCGCTGGCACGGCCGTGTTTACGTGTGGTGAATATCGCGATACACCACGCCAACCCGCCGCCACATGATGTATGTAAACAAATTTGCCAAATTTTGATTATATCAAGTACGGCACGCGACTGTAATAAAATAAGTTTTTATAGCGACTACGATGCCTTTGTAGTTTGTTTCTGTTTTACGTAAAGCAACTTGAATATTGTTTATACAATTCAACGCTGCAGCTGACTGGAACTAAGTGGAAAGTTACTACAGTTAATACTGTGCCATTAAATTTGTTTAGCAACTGTTTAAACTTTATAATAAAAATAAACAACATTTATTTCGCCGGCCGAGAGTACGACTGAGAATGCATCGAGACCATAAAAATCCTTCATGACCCTTACATTCGGCTTCACCCCTACAGCTGTCGCAATGTCCGCGTTTTAACGTAGAGCAACACCTGCACGAAACGTCCCTAAAAACAGCCGACCTTCTTACGCATCCTCACATCAGTAACTGCCCAGTTTCCTGGTTCGAGCCCCAAAGGGGGTTAGTACTTTGTTTGCAGTCTTTATAGCTTGACTGCTTGAGCCTACACTCCTCCAGTAAACGTCATGTAACATAAGTATACTTATATTTTTTTCTGTTATTAAAAAGACAACACCTCAACTACGCAAATAGATCCCTGTAATGTGGGAATCTTTGTATACATACACACATTTTGAGAAAACATACACACAATTAATGGAATCAGAACCACTATTCATAAGTTACAGAAATAAAGGGGTCGTGTCCGAGGATCGAACCCAAATGAGAGCGCCGATATAATAACGAGGTAAATACCTTAACCATTGGGTCACACGTGTAATCAAAAGCAGTAATGCCCTTGATTCTATGCAATATCAACTAGACTAAATAATATTATTGCATATCTTTCTAACATAAATCTTATGAAAAAAAACATGGTTTCTTTAATTGGGTCAATTTAGTTGGCGCGAAATACTGAGTAAAAATAAGCAACGCTGAATATTCATAATACACAGTCGCAATCGTATTACAACAATGTCATAGAATTTCATTTTCTAAAACTTTATAATAAATAAATAAACATACGGAACATAAAATAAAAAGTACCGGCCAAGTGCGAGTCGGACTCGCCCATGAAGGGTTCCGTAGCAGCAAGTATTTCAGTTGATTAAATGAAAGCAAATTGCGGTTTACGATTTATGACGTATTAAAAAGAAACTACACGCTAGATCTCGTTCAAACCAATTTTCGTTGTTAGTTTGCATGGTAATGTACAACATATATTTTTTTTAGTTTTATCACTCTCTTATTTTAGAAGTGACAGGGGCGGGGTACACTCATTTTACCACTTTGGAAGTGTCTCTCGCGCAAACTATTCAGTTTAGAAAAAAAATATATTATAAACCTCAATTTCATTTTTAAAGACCTATCCATAGATACCTCACATGTATGGATACGATGAAAAAAAAATGTTTGAGTTTCAGTTCTATGTATGGGGACCCCCAAAATTATTGTTCTTATTCTATTTTTGTGTAAAAATCTTAATGCGGTTCACCGAATACATCTACTTACCAAGTTTCAACAGTACAGCTCTTATAGTTTCGAAAAAAAGTGGCTGTGATATACAGACAGACAGACATTACGAATCTATAAGGGTTCCGTTTTTTTCCATTTGGCTACGGAACCCTAAAAACGAGCCAAACATAAGTCAAACTATTGCGCCGAGGATTCTGTAAAATTGGGTAGGTAGGTACGGATGTTTTCTCTTTACTTTCGCTGTAAAACATTTCTTTCCGAAAAACTTCATGATACGTTTTTAATAACCTTGCGAGGGTTGTGATATGCGGCCGTAACTTTTGATTGCATTGACTTAATTTGTCTTTGTGGTTTATTATTTCATAGTTCCGATTGAATTTTAACTTTAGACATTTTCGAGAAAAAAATGTTTTTACAAACAGACAGAGAACGAAGTGATCCTATATGCTTTCAAAGACGAAGTCAAAAATTAATTATTCCGGAAAAATTTTACATTTATGTGGAATCGTCATTTTTTTTTACCCTACCGTGCAGTGCATGACGTGGCAGTTACTGAGAAACACTGCCAGAAAACTCAGTAGGAATCCTTTTTTAAAATAAAATATACTTAAGATTAATTACAATCATGTGTGTTGACTCAGAACAACTCAATCCCAAGCACTTTTACCACTTAAATAATCAGATTTTTTTTTTCATTTTTTTTCTTTTATCACTTATATTCTTTTAAACTTATTCGTAGACAATTCTCTAATATCATTGGGAAGTTTGTTATAGAATCTTATACATTGCCCCATGGAAGAGTTAAGTACTTATTTTGTGGAGACGGGTAGTATGCAATTTCCTATTTCCTTGTGAGACACGAAGCCATAAAAAACTGATATTTTAATTGATTATTGCATCCTAAGCATGACTCTCAATAACATACTTAGACTGTGTACAAAAATTCCTTGTATATGTATTAACAAATTTTCAATTTTGAATGAGGTAAACATTCTACTTTTAACAATACTTACACAACGTACGTTACGCGATCCACAACTATTGGAACGGAAATGTCACGAATCGCAATTGGGACACGATAACGTTTCCGAATTGGTCCGGAGAGGACAAGGAACACTGACCAACAAACACCGGATATTCCGATCAAAGGAACAACTTTGAGCTAATTCGGACGTTTGTCAGCGACCTGGGTTGGATCTACCTATCAATATTTATCTGATCCCCGAGACAATTGGCTTCAATGTCGAAGTTTGTAACTTTTGACAGTTTTACTGCCCTGTGTTTCGGCACGAATATAACTTACTGTTAATACAGTGTGTTGTATAGGTACTCACAATAAATCTTCTTCTTAACAAGAATAGTGACGCAGACTCATATTTCTCTATAGCGTTCTACCATTCACATGGTAACAGTCCAGACTCGTGTCTTTTTATGTAATTTCACTAGCCAAATACTGTAAATCCTTCGTGATCGTAGTACGTATAGTTGTGATCAGCCCCATAGTATCTAGCAAATAATTGGCTCACGGCATACCCTGCCAATCTTAAGAGGCCGATTAGAAAGACCCGGGGACGATGTTGTCGGTAATTACCACCTAAGTTTGAGCCTACCCTTGCCTAGGTGTTATGCCGCAGATATTCAGCATGTTTAGGTCACATATTGTAGTTGGGAAATGGGGAAACTTGGTTTCCCCTTGCAAGGTGATTAAATATAAGGGCAAGAAAATGTTCCAATGGAGTTACCTTAGCTTTACTATTTGTACAGAAGAAGGCCAGAGGGGTATTAGTCAGTTGGCGCCCGAAATAACACATCTTACGGATCTTATCCATGACGGATTTAACAACGAAACTAAATATATAATTATGATCTGAGCTAGAAATAATCCACATGCTCTAAATTATGCAAAAACAAAAGAAAACGAAATACGTTCCCCGTGTGCCTAGTTAAAATGCGAAAATACGGCAACATTTCAGATTGGGTACATTAAACTTTATACGGATGTCGCTAAATTGGACTGTTGGTTAGTTTGTTCTTTGCCAAGTTTTTTCCTGTCCAGTTGTCGAGGGCCGGGGGAAATGGTCGTGGACTGGGTAATTGTGTTAAAACTTTCATCAGGAAGTGTGAAATTTTGTGGAAGCAGCGCGGCCAATGTAACCGCCATCCTACCTACAAGTTTAATTTGTTTCAAAATTGTGGTGAGACACAGAGGCAAAAGTAAAAAGTCAATGTTATCCATTCCATAAAGCCATAACACGAACGAGAGAGAAGGTGCTGAGAGCGTTATTGTTATTTACGACAGTTACAGAGAAACACTTGAAAACATGGCAATGAATAAGCGATTCTTTTTTTTTTAATTCAATCAAGTAAAAAGTCAATGTTATCCATTTCATAAAGCCATAACACGAACGAGAGAGAAGCAGCTGAGAGTGTTATTGCTATTCACGACAGTTACAGAGAAACACTTGAAAACATGGCAATGAATAAACAATTCAATTTTTTAATTAAGTTAAGTTAAAGTCAATGTTATCCATCTCATAAAGCCATAAGGCGAACGGGTGAAAAGAATCCGAGAGCGTTATTGTTATTGACGACAGTTATAGAGAAACACTTGAAGACATGGCAATGAATAAGCGATTCTTTTTTTAATTCAATCAAGTAAAAAGTCAATGTTATCCATTTCATAAAGCCATAACGTGAACGGGTGAAAAGAATCCGAGAGCGTTATTGTTATTCACGACAGTTATAGAGAAACACTTGAAAACATGGCAATGAATAAGCGATTCTTTTTTTTAATTCAATCAAGTAAAAAGTCAATGTTATCTATTTCATAAAGCCTGTTATGGCTTTATGAAATGGATAACATTGACATCACATATAGAATGTCCTCCTAGACGAATTCCGGCCACGGCGGTCAGTCTCCTTGGAGCTAGCCATCCGCACGGGACATATTATAGGGCACAAGTGTGTGCACAAACACAGTGGCACTTTGTATTGGGACGACCAGAAAGATGTCAGACAGATACTACAAGGCTGATCATAATTATTCCTACTCCGAACACCAAAGCTCATATCTCTCTACAGCATGTGCCTAGTGAAATTACTCTCTCTGTAACTGTAATGGAAGAACGAGAGAGAAGAATCCGAGAGTGTTATTGCTATTCACGGCAGTTACAGAGAAACAATTAAAAACATGGCAATGAATAAGCAATTACACTTGACAGATGTCATGAAGGACCGTGTAACATCAATAATAATTAAATAAATAATTCATTGCAACACAGGTTGTTGTATTTTTATTCAATGAAGAGGGCACCAGACATCCACATACAAAGACTGAATACAAATGTACTTGTACACACGTGACTCGTCGTAGACGTGGGAGTTGGACAGCGTGGCGCCATCGTGTGTGTATTGTGCGTGTACCTATTATTATAATATGATCCCGATATTATTAAAGTACCTATACACGTTACTAGCTTCTGCCCTCTGATATAGTATACATTTAATTTAAAGTACATTTACTTACTTTTTCGTGCTTGCAGTGGTTACCCTAGCACGGTTGTCGGGGTGGTCAAGGGTAGTCCAAATAATTGGACTCTTAAAAGCAATTCAATAAAAAATATTTAATAAAATATTTGGTATCCTGTTAACTAATGTTTATTTTTAACTGATCTTAAGTTTAAGCTTTTAACTGCTTTCGGTTTTAGATGCTCAAGCCATCTACCAAATAAAACTAAAAACTAAGTAAACCGCGCCTGAGGGTACCTTCTTTGGGGTTCGAACCTCAGTTCCGGGCAGTTACTAACGTCGGAAGCATGAGAGTGTCGGATTTTTAGGGATATTTTGTGTAATTGCCTCTCTACGTTACGCAAGAAGCGGGCCGCTAGTCAAATTGAAGGGGACATCAAAATTACAGATCCAATCTAATTCACTACCATTGGATAAGAACTGATCCCGAATTTTGGTGTTTTGTATGTGAAATTATAATAATATCCTGGGACATTATTCACACACGGCTATCTGATCCCAAATTAAGCAGAGCTTGTACTATGGAAATCAGATAACTGATATCCTACATACACTACTTTTATTTTGTAAATACATACTTATCTTCTACACACAAATATCTGTCCTGGATGGTAATCGAACCCACGACAATCAACGTGGCATGTTTATAATTTGTAAAGGTACTCAATCACCTAACAAATAAGAAGCCTGCCTCAGCGACCGCGACAAACAGGAAGACTATCGCTGACGCCCTACGGCGACGACAATGATATAGTTGTAAATTTTCCCTTCGGGTACGAAAAACTATATTATAAATATAAGCACCATATATTGAAAATAAATAGATATACTCAAAAATTATATGCAAACGAAATTATGTCACAAATTTATATTTCCGCACGCAACAGATGTGACTTGATGGTAAAAGATTTAAGATAGATTTAAACGGTTTGTAAACGGTAAAGAAATGTTTTTACCTTTTCTGTAAAAAAAACCAGCCAAGCTAAATCTAAAGTCATTTAAAATCTCTAACCAATAACATTCACGGATGAATTATTGATGAAGCGTTAAATTCGTCAGCTCATTACAACACATTATGGAAACGAGCAGGCAATATCCCATTATCACCGAATATTGAAGATGCGCGGCGCGAGTATCAAACGACGCGCGTCTCCGGAGACCACCTTACAGAAAACGTACCGGACCGGGTAGAAAATGAATAAACAAATTGCATTTGCCCGTGACTTTGTACCTGTTTTAATGGAGTAGATCTAAAGGTAATACAATCACCATTTTATTTATTATTCTTATTTATTTATTTATATACACACAAAAATAAAAAAACATATCTACAAAATAAAATTTTTGTATCTATATTTACTGTGTGGTGGAAAATAAATACATTATTATTATTATAAAACAAAACGGAAACGAAGAGTACATAGGATCTGGTTATTTCGTAAATCATTTCTTCCAGCAGACCCGCGGCAGGAAAAAATAATTAAAGATAGTCAATAGCGTGTGTAGGTCAATATTAAACTTACATACTAATAATTTACATAAATACTTAAATACGAATATATATAAATTTAAAATACACTAAATACTAATACTAATGTATATTCTAACTGGATGAAATAAATAGTTAGTTTTAATAACACTGTTTTAAAAAACATACAACTTCAACATTCAGTCTCTTATGATACAGGACCCTTATTTAAGAGGCAGATTATGTATTTTAAATGTACAGCTTACTGTTTCATCAGATGTTTATTTCATTTATTTATATTGACAGTGGTAATACCAGTGTAAAAGTTGTTTAAGCCACACTGTACGCCCCTGTCATGGCTTAACGAATGTTTTGTAAAGGGTATAGCTGGGACTAGTAGCTTAACGTGCCCTGCGAAGGTGTCTATTTACGTAAGGTGGCTTTAAAATTTCAGAATGAGAATTTAACCCGACACAGAGTAATGCCCGGTAATGTGGTTATATTGAATATCATCGCCTCTCGTCACAATGATTTTATGACTTGCCTATTTTTTTACAGATATTAATATAAACTACCGATATGACAAAAATATTAACATGCCTTCAGGCAGATCACTGTTATCTATAGAATATAATATGAAAAATCTTGCGTATGAGCACAGATGTGATGACCATAGCTCGGCATAGACCTCTTCCAAAGGTTTTGTACAACGTTGCCATTTAGAGATTTAGGATGGGATGGAGAGCAACTTCTATCTGCTGGGCCGAAAACCACACAACTTACACACTGTAGTAACCTTATTTTTTATCCTAATAAAACGGTTTTAAGTATTATGTTTTTTAATTCGTTCGGTAGCACAAATACATTATGCAACAAACAACAAACTCTAACGTTAAACCCTACGATATGAAGTTTATTTTATTAACAAATTGAGTACATTCTCACACTTCTGTTACAGTTTTACAATAGTGCAGATATGGAAGTGTCAAAGAGCCGTGGGCGAAGTAGCAGTGCTTGATCGGATACGAGAATAAGCGCTACTGTAGTTACATGCTCCAAGTCGAACTCGTGACACGTCCGCCGGCGCACCGAACGGAAGTTGTTATTACGAAAATATATGCAAATTACTAGCTCAATGGAAATATCCCTTTTTCAGTATCGCGGGTTTTTGTTCTCGGTGCCGCTGGACGTCATTTGCATCTTATTATTGGTATGTTTTAGGGGATAACATGTCGAATTTGAATTGCATTTACCGCCGCCTTGAGGCTCTGCGGGTAGAATAAGAAGTGATTTCACACGACACGAAAGTGCTGCTGGTCTTAAGGGTGGTTATAGTAATTATCATTCAAAACGCACAGACACTTTAAAAATATTCTTTAAATTCATTTAATTCATGTGAATGGAATAAATATCCACGGCGATTTCTATTTGAATTTGATACGTTAACCAGGATCACATTGTTAGCTTATATTACCGTTTAATCGGAGTTAAGCAACGAGCGTATTAACTTTCCGTTTTTGGTAAAGCGGACACAATCGTTAAGTCGACTAAAATAAATTTCGTGGGAAGCTTCCTAACTCCTACCGATTATTCTATTGTAAATGCAAATGATCTCTATGCGGTTAGTCCAAGGTGTATATTGGTTTGTATGGCATTTATATCGAACACTCGATAATAAAGTTATTGAAAGTGGTAATAAGATTAACGGCTTGTTCGTTGCGCGTAAATCACGATGCATTACGTCGCCGACGACAGGAGGCTCGTATCGTATTACAGTGGATTAATTGCGGCTAAGCCGGCTGTGGCGACAATTGGGGCGGAGCCTGCGCCTGCGCATTCTATACCTTCTCCTATAACTTTTGGGCCAATTTATTACCGTTAAACATAAAGGTTGGATATTCTTTTTAATTTGGTTAAAACCTGGTGTTGTGATGTTTACGAAGAAACATTGATAAGGTCCTGAATTACAACCGAAGCCTATAAGTAAATGTATATCGCCTTTGAGTAAATGGTATGCGTCATTATCGGGAAGTGTAACAAGCGCGGTCGGATCGCAACAAATCATCGCGCCGAGGCGCTGCGCAGCGGTGCGTCCGCCGCGCCCTGTCGCTCACTGCCAAAATTAATTTCCCGTAAAATCGCATAAGCGATCTATCTTATTCCGAGAAAAATAATATTCGGTGAGGCGCACTCAATAATAATTTCTCTCATAAGTAAGAAACATTTAATCTGCATTGTACGACCCCAACCTGTTTATCGAGATATGAATTGAGTCTGCCTCTCGGTCGTATTGGTAAAGGAAATGGCTGGAGCGCAAACAAATTATTAACCTTCCATATACGGCATGAAGTATGTAGCAAGTAGCTGTCTTCATGCCTTTGATAGACACTAGAGTTTTTATGTTAGACGTCTGCTTCATTAATAACCACCGTTAAGATATCCTCGTCGCTTAAATGGTTTACCTTGTTTTTATTATTGTTTTTATAACGAGACGATTTGACTTACTAGACAAATGTTGTTTTTATATCGGCACTTATATTTATAATTGGAATTAACGGGTTACTACCATTTTGTATCTTGAGTATGAAGAGAACAAACTTATAAAAGAGATGAAACAATTATTCATACCCATATTTGTTGACAACCATTTACGGTTTACCAATTATACCCCTTGTTCTAGTTTCATATATGGTAGCTGGTCAATTTGTAAAAATAATGATTGTTTACTTATAAATTCACCAAAAAAAAGACCCATATATACGGCCAACTTGGAACTATCCCGTGCAAGTGATCTGACCCCCATTTCAAATTCCATTTTTTTACTTCAGCGGCCGCCTGAGCTGTGGCCCGAACCCCATAAGGGTACCCTCAGGTATTAGTCGCTTAAATTTAGCTACTGGTTGAGAGCCTTTTGCACCAGCCAACTGCTCGTTGTTTTCAATTCTTTAATTTTAATAATAGGTCTTTACCTATGAAATTGCCGTTTTGTATGAAAAAATTTAAACGAATTTTTTTCATGAATTTTTTTATTTGTATTAATCGAAGTAATCACCCATGCAATCAATGCATCTTTGCCATCGCAGTGGCAGTTTATTGATGCCCTTCTTAAAGAAATCAGCTGGACGGGAGGCAACAAATTCTTCAAAGGCATTTTGTACTGCCTCTCGGGTATTGAATTTTTTTCCCGCCAAGAAGTTATCCAAATTCTGGAAAAAGTAGTAGTCTGTAGGCGCAAGGTCTGGTGAGTAGGGCGGATGACGGAGAGCTTCCAACCCCAGTTCTTGCAACTTGGAGACCGTCTGCTGTGCAGTATGAGGTCGCGCGTTGTCGTGCAGGAGCAGCGGAGACGAGCGATTGACCAATGCTGGTTGGAGATGCGCCAGCTTCTCCATCATTGTGCTCAGTTCTTCACAGTACACATCTGCAGTAATGCTCACCCCGTTTGGTAAGAAGCTGTGATGAATCACACCGGCGCTAGACCACCAAACAGTGACCATCACTTTTCTAGGGGTAAGTTTTTGTTTAGGGCATTGTTTAGGTGCTGAACCAGGATCCAACCAACTTGCTGAGCGCTTGCGGTTATCAAACAGAATCCATTTTTCATCGCAGGTAACAATGCGGTTCAAAATTCCTTCATTTGTGTGTCTGTTGAGCAGTGCAAGGCACGTCTCGACGCGTACTTCGCGCTGGCGATCATTGAGTTCGTGGGGCACCCATTTGTCAAGCTTTTTTACCTTGCCAATTTGACGCAAATGGACCAATATTGTTTTGACGCTAACGTCGAAAGCTGCTGCTAATTCAGCCGTAGATTGTGTATCATCAGCTTCCACAACCGCCTTTAATTCGTCATTGTCGACCAAAGTCTTCGGACGACCGCGAGGTTCATTTTTCAGGTCGAAATTTCCAGAACGGAAGCGAGCAAACCAATAACAGGTGGTGCGTTGGTTTGTAGTGTTAGCTCCGTAAACGTCGTTGATGTTGCGTGCCGCTTGTGCCGCGTTGCTGCCACGACGGTACTCATATTCCATAATTACTCGAATTTTTAACGTATCCATGATGACGAAAAAGATTGAAATGCGATGAAAATGTAACACTAATCAATAAAGAAATGACTACTTTTGGAAAAAAGAATCCATGTTTTTAAAATAAAATTAATTTGAAATTAGAATTCTTAGCCAATCAAAAATTATTTTGATTTGAAATGGCCAGTACTGCAGAACGGCAATTTCATAGGTAAAGACCTAATATACTATTTGCTAAATGTAACAATAATAGCTTATTAACTTGCTATTTATTATTTATTTAAGGATATAAAACAATATATGTGACGAAACAGACCATACGGACGGACTAATTCAAAATATTTTGTTGCTTTAATTACTGGTATAAACTGTGTTTATGTATTGCATTGTGAGCTTGACAAGTACAATTGTATGCAATACCCAAGTACAGAATAAATTTCATTATATCATTATTATCTTTTAAATCCAGGGATATAATTGTTATCAGCCGCAGATCATAGACCATCGTCCATCAGGCAAAAATAAAAGTCATCATTCATTGTGTAGCCGTTCTAGGCAAATATGGCAAAAATTCCGTCCAAGTTTACAGCGCTGTGTTCTCTGTTACCCACTAACGATAGGAATGAAAGACAAAAAGTATCCGATCGACTATTCTTGGCTCTCCGACACGCTGCCGCTCGATTAATCCCTTAGTTACCACTGAACTACGAAATACAGACTTGACACTTATTAAAAAATAGATGTACCCTACTTGAAAAGAAATAGTATTACTTTTTTATCTTAACATTTTTCCAGTTCCAAATTTAACTCTGATGATAATAAATGTAACAAAATTAATTTTTATTTTGAGTAATTAAATTTAGACTACGGACATCATGTAATGATGATGGTCCCGGGTATGACCTTAAACTGCCTCTATCGGGGGCTCTAGAATCTTAGGATTCATCAGAGGCCTACGATAGCATAGTTACTATCAGTACAGGATAGTAACTTAGAGCGGCGGCGGAAGAGTAGGCATAATTATGCATACCAACGGCGGCGCTCACAGGCCGAGTTAGCTGGCTTACTGTACGCTCACCGAGACGCAGGGGACGAGCACAAGTGAGCTATTTAGTCCGAGGGAGCATACCTGAAACAAAACCCCGATCCAAGGTGTTATCCGACCCGTGCTGAGGGATCCTTGGCCAGAGGGTATTCTGGTCGATAACGGAGGGTGTCTATGTTGGCGGTCATAGGACACAGCATGGATCCGCCTTACCCCCGTATAGGGCTCTGCGAGGGTGGACCGTTTAGTCCCTAATACTCGTGGGAACGCAATGGTTATAATTCATTTTAATCGTTCAAATGGCGGCGACGTGGTCCGCCACCCGTCACGTCTCGTTTCCCGGAGAGGCGAAAAGTGGCCAACGGAGAGCCGTTTTGCTACGTTGAATGTGGGAGGAGGAATAGAAGGTAAGATGGACGAAGTATGTCAGCTGATGAGTGAAAAGCGGATCGATGTGTTGTGTGTGAATGAGACGAAGCGGAAAGGGTGTGATACTACAACACACGGACAATACACGGCATATTGGTCTGGAGTACCGAACACCACCAGAGGTTGCCAAGGTGTGGGTCTCATTCTTTCCACAAGTATGTCTGAGTGTGTGACTGAGTTCGAATGCGTGAATGCAAGAGTAATGTGGTTGAGAATGAAAGTTGGTATGACCCGTATCTTCCTTGTAGGAGTGTACGCTCCTGTAGATATGGGTGCAGTTGTAATACAGCGAGAACAAGAGGAAAGAAAGGCATTCTGGGAGACCCTGAGAGATGTGTTGCGGTTAAGTCAGTATAATGAAAGAGTAATAATGTTAGGTGATTTTAATGGATGGGTTGGGGTAAAACGTGATGGTTTTGAAAGAGTACTAGGTCAATTCGGTGACGAAAGTGAGAATGAGAATGGGTACAGTCTGCTTGAGATATGTTTGGAATGGGGTCTTTGTGTTACAAATACTATGTTTGAACATAAAAGAATCCATACGTTTACACGAGAGAGGAAAAATGTGAGAAAGAGTATGATTGACTTCGTGATTGTAGATGAAAGACTGAGAAAGAATGTTCTAGACACAAGAGTCTATCGTGGGACCGCAATCCATACAGACCACTTTCTGGTAATGAGCCGAATAAGTGGTCTATTCAAAGGATGGCGCCACCGAATCCCTGAGACTAAAAGTGTACTTGAGAGAATAAAAGTAGAGGAACTGCAAGAGGAAGAAGTGGCAGATGAGTACAAAAGTAAGTTGGTTGAGAAGTTTGAGGGATCTGAAGACATAAGAGAAGTAGAAGAGCTATGGAAGGTAGTCAAAGAAGGTGTGGTGAGTGTAGCTGGTGAAGTATGTGGTGTAATAAAGAGACGAAGAGGAAGAAAGATGAAGAATATTTGGTGGGATAAAAGTGTACAAAAAGTTGTATGTGAAAAGAAGAAAGCGTGGTTAGACTGGCTAGCCACCAGAGCAAACGAACGAATGCATAAGGCGACGAATGAGGATATAGAAAGGGCCTGGAATGATTATAGGAAAATGAAAGGAATTGTAAAGGATGTGGTGAATGAAAAGAAAAATGAACAAAAGGATAATTTTGATAGAAGGTTGTCTAAGGATTTTCAGACGAACATTAAGTTTTTCTGGAAATCCGTTAGATCAGTAAGAGGCATAACTCAAACCTCAGAACTGAAATCCATACGAGACCAAGATGGAAATATAGTGAAAGGGGAAGAATGCGTGTTAAAACGTTGGAAGGAGTATTTTGAAAGTTTGTATGAAAGAGGTGTAACAGAGAGTGAACGTAGTTCACTAAGTATAGACAAGAAAAAATGTAAAGATGACATTGGTATGGATGAGATTGTGAAAGCTATTAAGGGTATGAAATCAGGTAAGTCACCAGGGTATGACAGGATAACTTCCGAGATGCTGAAGGCTGGACATGGCGTCATAGCGAGTCAGCTGTGCAGCCTATTCAATTTATGCTATACCACCGGCAAAGTGCCAAGTGATTGGTGCAAGGCTGTCATCGTACCTCTTTACAAAGGGAAAGGCTCACGGCAAGACTGTAAAAACTATAGGGGCATTAGTCTACTCAGCGTCGTTGGTAAGTTGTATGCAAAAGTATTGGTTGAAAGAGTTGTGAAAGAAACCGATGCGAAAATATGGGATGCACAGGCAGGTTTTCGGAAAGGAATGGGATGCACGGATCAGGTCTTTTCTCTGCGAAGCATAGTAGAGAAGTTTTTGGGCAAAAACCAAAAGGTTTACTGTGCCTTCGTAGACTTAGAAAAGGCCTACGATAGAGTGTTGAGGAGTGAACTATGGTCGGTACTGTCCATGTATGGGTTGAACGACAACCTTGTTCAAGCACTAAAATCTCTTTATAGGGATTCCAGAGCTTGCGTGAGGATTAACGGGTCATACACCGAGTGGTTTAGCATCCAAAAGGGTGTTAGACAGGGATGTGTAGCGTCACCGTGGTTGTTTAACCTATTCATGGATAGCTGTTTAAAAGATTTGAAAGAAAGTGAATGCGGTGTAAGGATGAATGAGTTACTCATCAAATGTCTGCTGTACGCTGATGATCAAGTTCTACTTGCATCATCTGCGGACGAGTTGCAGGTGATGGTAACAAATATGCATGAAGCTTTTGAAAGGAAAGGGATGAAAATGAATGTAGGTAAGACGAAAGTAATGGTATTTGAGAGGGATGAATACACGACAACGTGTGATATTGTGATTGGAGGAGAGAAAGTCGAACAGGTGAATGAGTTTGTATATTTGGGAACTTTGTTTACGAGAGATGGGAAATATGAAAAAGATATTGTTAGAAGAGTAAATGCGGGGAATAGAGTGAATGGGGCACTACACGCCTTTATGAGTAGCCGGCAAGTATCAAAGAAGGCTCGACTAGCCGTGCACGATGGAGTGTTAGTGCCAACTTTAATGTATGGAAGTGAAAGTTGGGTATGGCAGAAAAAGAATGAAAGTAAAATAAATGCAGTGGAAATGAGAGCTCTGAGAAGTATGTGTGGTGTGACTTTGAGAGACAGAATTCGAAATACTGATGTAAGAGAGCGTTGTGGTGTGAAAGAGGATGTAGTCACAAAGATTGAAAAAGGCATGCTGAGATGGTTTGGCCATTTAGAAAGGATGAATGAAAGAAGATTGACAAAAGAAGTATACCTGGCCTGTGTGAATGGGACAACCGGAAGGGGAAGACCACGTCGAACATTCTCTGACCAAATTGGAGATGTTCTCAAGAAAGGGCAGGTCAGAAGTACCCTAAACCGGCGAGCATGTATGAAGAATATAATGTCAGTAATCGAGGCAAAAGAAGTATGCAAAGATCGTGACAAATGGAAATCCGTTGTCTCTGCCTACCCCTCTGGGAAACAGGCGTGAGTCTATGTATGTATGTATGTATGTACATCATGTAAACTGGCACTATCTGGGTAAAGCTTCCAATGCTTTGCCAATTAAGCTACGGTGAATCCTTTCCCCAAACAATGTGTTGGCAAGACAAAAATATATTTTATGAAGACCTGAATGTGATGGCCTACCAAATAACCAATACTTTTGTTACAGTTACAATATCTAGATATTTAATAACCAGACATTGTCTATAATATTCGTATACAGAGTTTTGGTTGTTCAGAATCGTTAACAATTCACGATAAATATAAAAAATATGTTCAATTAATATATCAGGTTTTTCGCGTTGGCAAATTAGATCGTCGACATTATGCATAGTTAACTATATGTCTACTAACGTGTTGTCATTACTTAGTAGGGCTGTTTTGAAGTGCACGTGAATAAAAACAGTTTTTAACAACTAGGGCCGACGCGCGACGACTTAAGGCATCATCTTAGCCTTTTACGTTTACGATAATATTTTTTATGTTTACGTACTCTGATTTAACTACGCTATTCAATAATCAATGTAAAGCGTTTAGATGAAATAATTATCAAATTAACTCAATATGAAAATTCAAATGTATTGAGGCAATATCATTGTCAAGGCATCTTGAAAACTCTGTAAAAATTCAAAGAGAACAAACATCCGCAATCATTTTATTTAATAACAAGAAATTTTGCTTTTAATACTTTCACGCCTTATAAATGAGAAATATAATATAACTATTGAATAAAACACGAGGAGAGTTTAAGAAAAACAAAATGTTAAATTTATTTTAATTAAAATATCGCCCGTTGCCGCGTCTATCCAATTTATTGATTCTTTTTATTGACGCTATTCCTCGCGATCCACGTCCAACTCAACGCCAAGTAAGAACCTGAATGCACCAGAGGCCTGTTCATGGTAAAATAATTGCCCGTACTTACCGTTTGGTAAATGTTATTCTCACTAAAACTATTCGAAACGCCTAAAAAAAAGTTCGCATTTAAATAACTCGACTTATAAAGTGCGGTAATGAGCTTTGCGAGTTTAATGGTAATCGACGATAGGTCGTGTGAATGTAGGCAATAGATCTTTAAAGAACGGTAGTTATATATGTACTCGTAAGTAATCAAGAAGTATAAGGCTAAGATGATGCCTTAACTCGTCGCGCGTCATTCTTAGTTTTTACGAGAACCATTGTTAAAAGTCATCAAAAGACAAATCATATAAAAACGGTTTTATTGGCTAAGACTTTAAAACAGCGCTACTAAATAAAGACAGCATGTTAATAAAAATATAGTTTAACTAGCTGTTACCCGCGACTACGTTCGCGACAATCTTTAATGATGACCAATGTAACCTACAACAAAAAGTCGTAACATACGTGAAAGACTCACATTGAGAAACAGTAAAATAAATGTGAATAAATAAAGACCGTTTATTAGAACTCTGTATGCGTTTCCGTCAGAAACGGTTTGAAAAATGATCCAATTAAATTTGATAGTGATAGGTACTTAAGTCTACAGGCTCATAGTGTCCAATTATGTTTTAAGTTCAACACTCAGAAAAAAAGGATAAACGCTACAAAAAACACAGCCTTTTAAATCATATTTTCATAGTACAAGTTTCACACATAACTAAAGGAAAATTTTCCATTGGCCTACAATTTTGAAATTTCGCACCAAGAGATAAAGGGAAAAAAAAGAGAATTATCGATTTTTGATACATGTCATTAACTGTTAACGTAAAATTGAGCCTCTCACTCTGTAAGACCAAAAGTATACACACGCAAGAGAGGTCAATAATAGGCATGTATAGACTGTACCTATCAAGGAGTATAAATAAGCATTATATATATTAATACACTTCTAATCTACCCCACATGATAAGAGCAAGGAAACAATAATTGATTTTACAAAACTTCTTTGTGCAAGGTGTTCCTTACAGTTTTAGTAGGATGTACCAGATCTACCAAACTGTTGGGTGGACTCACACGTGAGCACGCCACGTAAATCTGCCCGTGGCAGAAACAGACTTGCCTCCAGTCAATTCCAGCGAACTTGAGAGTTTGACCTTGCGATTTGTTGATAGTCATGGGGAAACACAATTATACTTATGTACCTACATTTTAACTGTATGTGATGGTGAACCCATAACGTATGTCGTCGTCCACCTAGGTAGCTAGAGAAAGCCGCAGGTTAGCTAGGGTAGGTTCCTCAGCGGGAAGGATCGCTTTGGCCCCTTCACGCGTCGTCGGTGATCCCATGCAACTGATCACACCCTCTCTTAGAATTCTGTCCTTTTGCTTCAGCGGCCCCCTGAGCTGCGGCCCGAACCCCAAAAGGGTGGCCTCAGGTATTAGTCTTTTTCAATTTAAGCTACTTGTTAAGAGCCTTCTGCGCTAGCCAGATGCTCATTGCCTTCAATTCCTTAATTTTAATATCGTACAACTAAATAGATTAGTAATTTGTTATTTATTTTAGGATTTAAGAAATATATCTGAGAAAACGGACCGCACGGACGGACTAATTCATTTTTTTTGTAATTTTTATACTGTATTCGTCGATGTTTATGTACTGCGTTGTGAGCTTGACAAGTACAAGTGTATGTTAATACCCAAGTGCTGAATATATTTCATTTCATTATGTCAGTATTAAGATAAGATGACAACGGACGAAATAGAATCCAGAACAATAATTTACAACGATTAACAAACAAATAAAAAAGTCTACAGGATGCGTAGTTAACGCTGCACAGGCGATAAACCTTTGTATTTTATTCTAGTTAAACCCGATACAACGATAAATCCCGCGTTATATTAGCCTAATTACATCGGTCAACGCTCGATCAGATAATTCAACGCACATTATCAGGTGTACCCGTCTGTAGATATCGACGCGAGCGGTAGACGAGCGTGATTTATGTACAAAGAGGACATTAAATTACATCTAGATCGAACATCGCTATAAATTATCTGTCCGTATTGTAAATCTGCCCAGTACCGATGGTCAAATAGCTGGCCAAAGTGTATCGGCTTGACGAGTTGAGTTGTATTGCTTGTGCTATTATTTAATCAGGTTCTACACAGTATGACTGGAATTTCGATAATTTTAGGGTGACTGGAATTCTGAAAATCAGCTCTGCAGCGCGGTTTATTCGAATCTGCTGCATGTAGGGCCGTCACAAACACCATGAAGAGATGTACAGCATAGCCCTGCTATATAATACTGACTCACAAATTTTTGCTATATGAACGGCTGGACTGGGGAAATAGAATCCATCTTACAGAATATGCTTTAGGAATTATCACAGGAGGGTTGTTGTTCTATATACGTTTGTAAGTGTCTGTAAGTTTGCCAAAAAGGGGAAAATATTGGTAACTTGATAGTGTAAAACTTGGCAAATGTTCAACCCAAAATTAAATAAATTGGTCGTTCAGAAACGAGGAATCATAACATTTCAAAGAAACTTTTAAGCCCCTGAAACTTCAATTGCAATGGACGGTTGATATGGGTTAATTTGTTGCCAATGGTCCTTAGCTTAGTTCAGTTTAGTAGGCAATAGCAAGGAATAGGTCGAAATTTCATTGATCCGTTACGTATAACCGTTCTTGTTTTAAGTAATAAGTTTTTACCATCCTAATAGGTTGTTCTATTGGCCTTGAGAACTCGTACGTATGTGTAAATTTATGGTGAAGGTAGAAAAAGTCCATTGTTTGGTAAACTTCGTAAACTTATATGTATCACTGAATTAATCAACTGGAAACATTTAAAAGTAGGTAATAATATTTTTTTTTAAATTCTTTAAATCTCAACAACATTTAAACGTATTACTTCAACAAACTAAATTAATTCAATTTTACAAAGATAACATTCATTAAAAAAAATCGTTACTAACAGGCTAGGTCTGCCTGATTTTTTATAAGTTAGATGAAAAAGAAATACTGTAGTCCAAAACATAATTTACAAACCATAATCATGTGATAATTAAGCACAACAACCCGTTATGTCTCCGCTTTCCCAATTATACGCCGTAAGCATCTAATTTACACAATTTCTATCATAATTAACACGTAACTGGGCTTTATATGTTACATTCTACCCGTGGGGCCATGAATTCTTGCGTAGTGTATACACTACACTATACGGATACAAATCGGTGACCGTTAAAAATAAATTATAAATAACAAGCGGGCAATAAACGAGCTGTTCGCAGGTCGGAGATGCAGGCAGATAAATCACGGGGGACTGGTCCGAACGGCCTGTGTGTGATAATGTAAGTGTTACGAATGAGAAATGTGATGATGTACCATCTACATATTTAATAGAACTTAAATACGAGCTGATTCTGCTGTTCTTCACTTTTATTCTACGTTTTACTTTGCAGTTAGTCTTGTTAGATTATTAGATTGTCGTCTTGGACCTGTGCGTAGGGTTGCTAATCAGGATTTTCAAAATATATGAATTATTATTTAAATTTAAAATAAATATAAAGAGTAACGTGTGTGCCCATAAGTTGCATGTGCCCTCTAGGTTTCAAATCTACAGCTTGGCCGTGCGTATTAGAACTAGGTTTTTCGGATTCGGCCATACACTCCATTAAAAACTGATACGTAAGACGTAACCGGTGATTAGGAAACCTACGCGAATAATCTTGACGAATAAAAAAGCCGTAACAAAATACAATATCGGTATTCTTCATTTGTGTAATTTTCATATATATGAGACCTTGATCAAAATGAACAATTTTGAATTAAAATTAAACTACAATCGTAAGTGTATTTTCTTCAGATCACACGGCCCCAGTTGGTAAAACAAAACAAATCAACGCGTTAACAGCTTTTGAAAAAATAACTCTTTTAAAACTTTGTATTTTTTTCTTTACCTGCCAGTTTGCATCCTGCGTTAGCTTAGGCACGCATTAAAACTATTTGCAAGATATTCAAACAGCTATTTTAAGTTTCGTTCGAATACGAATTTCCGCCTGCTTCCTTTGTGAATACAAAAAGTGTTACAGTTTCTTTAAAATAAGTTCCTAGTTTATTATGAACTGTTGGAGGGCTAAGAAAACGGTTGTGTTTAAAATAATCTTTAAACCAAGTATCGTAAAGTTTTCTTTTTGTTTTTAAGGCATTTTCATCATCATATCAGCCGAAAGACGTCCACTGCTGGACAAAGGATTTCCGCAATAGCCGGTCCTGCGCTGCCCACATCCAGCGGCTTCCCGCGACCCGCACAAGTTCGTCCGTCCACCGTGTTGGGGGGCTATGTCGCTTACTTTGGTTCGCATGCGGATCACAGCATTTCTGATTCGATCTCGCAGGTAAACTCCAAGCCCTTTCCATTGCTCTTTGGGTGACCTTGAGCCGCCTCAGTGGGCCATAAGGCCAATAGCAGGGCCCCTTCACTCGGCCATACCTACGGTGATAATTACCTACACTTTCGCGCGCCTTTGCAGTGGCGTAGCCCAGAGGGCCGTCGCCGACCGCTCGCGCGCAGCGCTATACGCCACGGATTAAAAAGTACTGGCAGCTCTCTACTTAGTTCTATTAATATTGAACATTAAAAATGTCTCATCATCACAAATCTGGTGCTAGGTATTGTTCATTTGGATGTTTGTCGAAAAAAGAGGACAAAGTTTTATCAGTTTTTACATTACCTACAGTTGCGGAAAGGTTAGTTCAAATTATTATTTTAAATACCATAGTAGGGATTTTGTAGGTGTTCATTATTTATAATTAGATTCCAAATAATGTGTTTTCAGTCGTATGGACTCTAGTTTTAACGCTTAACGGCCAAGATAGTTTTTAAAAGAATTGGTATGAGTTTCAAACATGTAAGATAATTACGAGAGCAACTTGAAAATGTGATTTTTTGTTTGTCGAGATATCTTAACGATTTTGGTGTCAAATGAAAGATCTAGGTCTTAAACTATTTTATTCGTTTGAGTCATGCCAATCGGTCCACACGTTTAGGAGATATTTATGAATTAGTATAGTAAAGTTCGTCGAGCCAGCTTAAATAACCTAACAAAAATATCACATTTGTAAAAATTTACCGTGTAATCATACGGATCAAACATAAAGATAGATTATGTGGTTAATAAGTAGATAGACGATGAATAGGTATCACAGTAACAGCGGCAAGCCGGCAACCCTACGCCAGGACACTCCGTGTCCGACAGCGACAGTGTAATGCGTTAGAAGAGAGCGGCAGCGTTTAGGTGAATATCGCGGTAGGCACTGAGCGCGTATGCAAGCTGAATTGCACTTAGTTGCTTAGTAGCAGGAGTCGCTATTTCTATAAATTGTTCCGCGAAGAGCCGCTTCTGTACGTAAGTACTTTTTATTCTGTGCCAATAGTGAGCGACCACGTCTCTGTTCCGTAAGTCATCACTGGCAACACACACTGGTCGAAGGACATTCGACTTGAGGCATTTTAGAGTAATAAAATCATCACAAAATATTTATATAATATTGATTGTCATTATATTATCAACATATCATAATAATTTCATTCTACTAAATTTGGACCAATAATTGTTGTTTTAATATTAGATAACCAGTGTTTAATCGTTTGTATAAATCAGAAGAAAAAAATAGATTTAAATTGATAAGTACTGTTTTATAAATAAACTAGCTTTGCCCCACGGTTTTACCCCCGTTAAATTTTATAAATTATCTCAGCTCCTCCCCCGTTTAATATGTACCCTATATGTTGACCCGAACTCTTAGTAATATTCATACAAAATTTGAAGTAAATCCATGCAGTACTTTTTGAGTTTAGCCCGGACATACATACAGACAAACAGGCACACAGACAAAATATCTAAAAACTATATTTTTGGCTTCGGTATCGATTGAAGATCACGCCCCAAGTAACCTTTTAAAAAAATATTCAATGTACAGTTTTGACTTTCCTACGATTTTATTATATGTATAGATGTTTGGTGTTGCATTTTTGACTTATTTAAAAAATAAATAAATTGTTAACTTTTGCATAATGGGGTGTTAAAATTATCGCTAATTGTCACCCCTATCGCCTCCTAACAGGAATACGTCGAATTACCAATAACCCTGCATATATTGAACATTTTGTCCGGGTTGTAAGGTTATGGTCATTATTGAGTTTTACGAGCCAATTTAATTTTCCATTCGATGTATGTTATATTAATTACTGATTCGTAGCCCTAATGAGGTCCAGAGTTCAAATCCCGAAAACGTAACTTTGCGATTTTTTGTTGAGAAAAATTCTCTGTATCAGTACCTGATCTCTTTCCGATCGTGTCGGTAGTCCCGTGCAGATGGCTCGTCTCTATTATATCATCATCATCATATCAGCCGGAAGACGTCCACTGCTGGACAAAGGCCTACCCCAAAGATCTCCACAATTGCCGGTCTTGCGCTATCCGCATCCAGCGATTTCCAGCGACCCGCACAAGATCATCAGTCCACCTTGTGGGTGTACTACGCCAAATCGAACGCCAAGTAATCGAATGTCTAAATACTCGAACGTTCATAATATCGAATGGTTAATAAATTAAACATATGTACTCGAATATGTCCTTTGGCGATATCACTGTTTCTCACTATATGGTCGCCGTTCTAACCCAACCTAACCTACTTTTGTAGTAGCCGTATGTTTCGTTTTATTAACCATTCGATATTATGAACGTTCGAGTATTTAGACATTCGATTACTTGGCGTTCGATTTGGCGTAGTACACCCCATCTTGTAGGGGGCCTGCCCACGCTGCGTCTATTATATAACTTTATATATATAAAAAAAATTGTTGTTTCGCTCGAAATGTTTGCTTGCTAATGAGATATCTACATATATCTGGTACACCAGTAGCTTGTTTACAGAACATTAAGGCCCGGCGCCCACTATTGGTGGGCATCGGTGCGGCTCGGTACAGCTCGGGCGCCTTACGGCGGCTTCGGGCGCCTGAGATCTGCGTCGCGTCGGGCGACTTCGGGCTGTCTCGGCTGCCGTAAGCACCCAAAATCTTCTTATTTGCCTTAAGGCTCCACATTTCTCTTCTTCTTCAGCAAGATGAACAATGAGAACTAAGTTCCAATCCGAAACTTGTAAACAAGTGCTAAACAAAATACAACGCACTGCCTGCTTAGCAATGACAGGGGCGTTTAGCACTACACCAACAGCGGCCTTGGAAGTAATTCTAGACCTAGTACCACTACACCTTGAAGTACAAGAAGAGGCAAGGAAAACACTCCTAAGGCTTACTGCCCTGGGGTACATATCTAATGAACGTATGCCCACTAGGCACACGCAGACAGAAAATTGGAAAAACCTTGACAATGTAATAGGGATGGGAAGTGATAAAATGCCACCCACCTACACATTTGACAAACAATATAATTTATACATCCCTATTAGAGAGGAATGGAAACTGGGACTTTGTAAACAAAACGAACAAAGTCAATTTTGGTATACAGACGGATCAAAAATTAAATCCGGTACAGACGCGGGCGTATATAATGAAACCTGCAGTATCAGCGAAAGCATGGGCAATTTCGCGACAGTGTTTCAGGCAGAGACATACGCGATAATTACATGCGCCCAGACGATCATAGATAGGGCGACGGAAGGCCAGATCATCTACATACTCAGTGACAGCCAAGCTACATTAAAAGCCCTGATGTCACATAAAATTGAATCAAAATTAATCCAGAACTGTATCACGACTCTGAGCAAACTTGGTACTAAAAACAAAGTCAAACTCGTATGGGTACCAGGCCATACAGGAATAGATGGCAACGAAAAAGCAGATGCACTGGCTAGGAAGGGATCTGAAAGTCAGTTCTGTGGACCAGAACCGTGCGTAATAGTCCAAATGTAATAGGAGCGATCCTTAAAAATGAATCCACAGCTAAACACAATCAAATGTGGACCGAAATCAAGGAATTAAAACACTCAAAGCAACTCATAAAAGGAGTAGACAAAAGCTGGTCCAAAATACTTTGGAAGTACAGCAGAAACCAGCTACGACTGATAGTAGCAGTATTCACGGGCCACTATGGCACCAACTATCACCTACACGAATTGGGACTGTCGAATAGCCCGAATCTGCAGGACCTGTAGGGAAGAAAATGAAACAATGCTGCATATAATATGCAAATGCGATGCATTGGCAAGACACAGAATGGCCATCCTGGGGCTGGCATATCCAGAACCAGGAGACTACAAGGATCTACCCCTAAGAAGCGTACTGGATTATGTGAAGACTTCATTCAGGGCTCTAGGGATAGAATAAAAACCAGTGGGGGGTAGTACAAAAGATCCTGAAGGGTCGAAGTGCTGTACGCAAGTACACCCCATCAAAGATAAGATAAGTCCCAATCCACCATTATAAACAAACACACGCACAACGTAACGTTACGACTGCTCTGCGATGTTTCTGCCGCCCGAACTATACTGAGGCTACCCAAAATCACCTACGGCGTTCTTAGGTGTGCTTACGATTGCCGAGGCAGCTCTCAGGCGCCCGAAGCCGCCGTAAGGCGCCCGAACTGTGCCGAGCCGCACCGATGCCGACCGATAGTAGGCGCCGGGCCTAAGTGGGTAGATACTTCGTCTAAAAAATGTTATATATTTAGTCTCAGACAAAATTTTAAACAGTTGGGCTATTTTAATTCAACCTCCTCGTGCCACATTCCACTAATGATCGTTTAAACACACAATGACTTAATCCGAAACTATACTACACTACCAGAATTCACGATCACCAACAACCATATACTTGTTTGATCGGCGTCAAAACAAATACCAAAATGTATGAATGTCTTAATTATACGACAAACAAAGCCAAATCCCTAATGGGTTTTCCGTGCACCTGTCTTTAGTAAAATCAACTTAAAATTTGCAGTTCAACAAAACGGCGTTATTGCAAACATACAACGCAAACACGAGCTAAGGTGTTAAATTTAAGGTGTTGAGTGAGTTTTCGACACGTACCAATTAACACCTATCCGATATTCACATAAAACGATACCAAAAAATCAAACAAACGATTACTTCCGACGACTATTCCACGTCGAAGTGCAAAAGAATTAGCATCAGAGCGTTATTATAAGATTTACTAGTATTAATCAACAGAAAATGATTTAAACAGACGTCTTAACACTTAACAGGGCAAGGTTCTCAATTCTACTGTATCTTTTTATATTTTTGAACAGATAATTTCATTTGACGGGCCGATTGGCGTAGTGTGTAAATGCTTGCTTTGCACACCGCCGGTCGTGGGTTCGATTCCCACCCAGGACAGAAATTTGTGTGCATCAACATGTCTGTTTGTCCTGATTCTTGGTGTAACTATCTATATAAGTATGTATTTCAATAGAAAAGTCGCATATATATGTAATATATCAGTTATCTGGTTTCCATAGTAAGTACAAGCTCTGACTAGTTTGGTATCAGATGGCAGTGTGTGAATAATGTCCCAGGATATTATTATTAATATTTTTTTGTATTTCAGGTCTACTCTTTAACGCTAGGTCATTTAGGATTCTAAGGGTTTCGTACCATCATAGAAGAACCAGCAAATAAGGTGGAAATTTCACGCTAATACACGTATAATAAAATTACATTTTTATTATTATTTTTTTCACATAATTACAGGCAATATAAATACACATTACGTCAAATTTTCAAATGACTTCCAACAACCGTTCATTTAGATACAACCCACCGCCAAACAGACGAAAGATCAGCGGAAACTTACTATTGAGGTTCCGTTGGGTCTCTTCTCTGAGTTTCATACAACTCCAAAAAACAGCCTGTATCTACTGGTCTCAATTAAATTAGTACTTAATCAATAGCGCTAATTGCTGTGGATATGTCGATGTCGAAAAGTTGTCGATTCGATACTATTTTTCATAACCATTTTTTAACTTGATTAGCCGTTTCGGAATTGACTAAATTATTCATGGTACGTAGAACATTTTTCATCCAAGAATTTTATGTAATCTTTTTTTGTAACATAATATATCATTTTATCATAATCTTATAGTTTTAAAGACGGTTATGTTTTATTTTTATATAAACGTAGATAATATTATAAAAATAATGTATCTAGCGTAAATGTACTAAGTTAAATTCAAGTGTAAAACCTGACACTATCATATTATCAGATATGAAGTTAAGAAAAAAAAGCACAAATTACTTGAGCGCCGTGCCTCGCCTTTCTGCTAAAATAATATATTCCAATAACAGGTGCCAGGATCACGGAGCATGGGACTATGACACTCTCAATTATCAAATTATCGTCATTGGCAACTTGATACTCGTACAGATGACGTTACGTCAGTGTATACATTTGGTGTACGAAAACTGTCCTTACTGTCTACGAAATAAAGATGCTATCGAGGTCAAGGCGTATTCACCTACGTAGCGTCGATTGCAATGTACTTGCTTTAATAGTAGGTCTCAGGCTATGCGCACGATTTTAAAAATATTCACAGCAAAAGTAGTGTAAATACTAAGTGGCCGAACCGGTACTAAATCATCTAGAGTCTTGTTTAATTTATAAGCGGTCGAGAAAAATATTTAAGTCAGTGCAATTTTTAGGGTTCCGTAGCTTAACAGGTTTAACGGAGTCCTATTGCTGTTTGTCAGTCCGTATATCAGTCTCGTGTTCTATATTAGGTCTCTATCTAAAAATGTGCATATTCCAACTTAGTAGGTCATTAATGATTTAATTAATTCATAAGGCAGTAGGCCTCTGACCTAACTTACCGATTGTTACCTAATGACTACAGCCCAAAACTGACAGCATAACGTGTCTTCTGAAGCACGAAGAATTATCAGAATTCAAATTACTTGTGGGGTCACCTATCTATAGAATGACTACGCACCTAGTACCTTAATCTAAACGATGATTTTCACATTGTTTGGGCAATCAGGCCTCTATTTGAGATACAGGGTTAATTTTACATATTTTATCATGTTTCTATACTCATAACTCTACATTCTACCCGAAGCAATACCACAAAAAGTTAAATAATATTATACAAAAAGGGTTCAATTAGGCCTTATCACAAGAGGTCATCTCTTCTAAAAACCCTGACACTAAGAAGGTTGATTTATATTTCAATTTTTATAATATAAGCATTAAGTCAATCTTTATAGCATAATAGTTTATGAAAATTAAAATGTAATGTACGTAATTCTGTAAAGTAGTTATAAAATACAAGTCTTATATTACTACATAGTTTTAATAGGTTTATGTAAACAAAATCTGTGTTATTTTAATTAACTAATTATTAGCATTTTTACTTTTATCTCCTTAAACAAATTAATAACTTGCCGCTAGCAAAGTAGGCAGCTATTTTTAGTTAGTTCGTTAAAAATTAAACTAAACTAGAAACCCCAATTCCAATCAAAGTTCGAATTAAAGTCACACTGCAAAAATAAACAAACATTACCATGCTACTTATACGGAACTCTTTAGGCCCCACTCGTATTTAGCCGGCGTTTTATCATGTAAATGTAAGACTTATACATTAACATTTTCTTTCAACAATCTGATTCGAAATTTATACA
Organism: Pseudoips prasinana; assembly: GCA_951640165.1. Taxonomy (NCBI): domain Eukaryota; kingdom Metazoa; phylum Arthropoda; class Insecta; order Lepidoptera; family Nolidae; genus Pseudoips; species Pseudoips prasinana. Next base: position 16,447,252 of record OX621244.1, read on the forward strand.
TAATCCTATTATTGATGACACATTCATGATGCTTCTAGATAATTTGTGCATCTTGTAAATGTCAAGAAAGCAATTTCAACCTCATAATACCAACATCGTGTTCGATGAATAGATTATGATATGATACAACATAAACAATGCGAGAGGAGACTTAAGTCCAAGATATATCCAGAATACATAGGGTGACCAACACACAATATGCATATTATTGTAAACAGGGAAAAACAGTGTAAACAAGTTAAACTGGCCGCCTCATTACATATTTTGTAAAGGCCAAGCGGCAGCATATTTTTTTCAATTTGTTAAATATTATTATTATGTTATTTGTATTATTATGGTTCGATTCCCAACCAAAACAGATATTTTTGTGTATGAATATGTCTCTTTGTCCTGAGTCTGGGTGTAATTAATTTATTGCGTTATTACACATTTGTTGTCTAACATATGTGTAATAACGGAATAAACATTTTGCAATTGCAATTTTGGAGCAATTTTACCACAAACTATGGTCAATTGTTTACCGATATCATATTCAATTATTATTTAAAAAAATATAGGAACTTTTTAGTAACCACCGATTTGAATTTATATGGGAACAGTAAGCAAGCGTTCACTATGGAGTAGAAATAAGTGATCCAAATCGGATGTCAAACAAAAAATCATAAAGTAGGACAGATTAACTCCTTCAATTATTAATTGCTTGTATTTTTTAATGTATGGAATTTCATATAAATATTTTTTTTATTTTTCTTTATATTTTTATGTTTAGAAATTGGTTAAAATACATACTATAGTATAGTAATCAAGACCAAACTTAATAATAAAAGTTTCATAATATGGACCTAACATCAGACTTCAATGCGTCGGTAGGTACCAGATTAGAATTTAAGGTGCTAAGTGTATGTTCATCGTTTAATTATACTTATATGTTATTTATGTAGTTCAAAGTTAATCTCGGTTGAAAGGAGCCGCAATTTAATACATATTTCATGTTACAAAGGTCACACCGGCTGCGGACCTCCAACGGCATTTGCAACACTTAAACGTACTAAACGCGTAAAGTGTAACATTAATTACTGTTATCTTAAAGCTCGTTAATTCCACACCGACCCTTACAATTCAAAGCGTTATCAAAACGCTCAAACCTTAACTCATCAAAGATACACCGAGACCGAACAAAATGGCTTCCGAGTTCCGAACGTAAATAATTGGCGCAACAGGTGTGGTATAAATCTTACACAAACGAGGTGGTGATTAAGACGCTCGTATATCAGGTGTTAGCGGGTCACCTCACGCGATGCCACTACCTATTCACAGACAAAACTCTAACTACAACACTATATCGATGTCGCAGCCTAATAGTACAATCAGCCATTCAATTTAAATGGCTATACCAAAATTTTTACGGCAACTAACGATTATTCACCGTCTAGCCAAATAGAATGCAGCATGATTAAAACATTAAATAAATTACATGGATGCTTTTCATTATACGGGATAGATTAAATCCGTGACTGAAATTCCGTAGGAATGCTAGGATTAGATATAATAACATTGCATTAAAATACTAGTAATAAAATACATAATATTTATTAAACAGTGTAAGTATATGGGTCTATAAGCAATTGGACTGCGAAAGTATCCGTACATTACGGAATACGCTGCGAGAATAGCATAGTTGTGTGAATAAGATTATGTTTTTCTGCGCGTTAGTAAGTCATCGGAGATGGGGGAAGTGTGTATACACTAACCATCAGGCGGTCCGTAAGCATGTTGGCCGTCTTAGTTAATAAGATATTTTAGTTAATTGGAATATCAATCAAGAATATTTAAACCGATATATGTATGTATGTTTGATAATGTCATCTGTAGAGCTTGTCATAATTCTTTATAAATTTGTTCTCTGAGAGTGAAACTGATAAAAGCCACCGTCATTTCTAACCTTCAATGTCTCATTTTGTAAAAAAAAGTTACGTAATTTTGTATTGACTGCTTTCCTCTAATAATGTGTCTAATTAAAGTAGAAAATGTACTAATTTTTTTGTATAGAATAACAATAATTATTTTGACATATTTTCTTATCGTAACCTCATTCTTCTTTAAAATTGTTTTTTATGAATCATTATTCCTGAAAACAGGACAATCTCCATTGGTGGCGCCGCCGCCGCCGCAGTGTTCAATTAACTGCCTAGCCATCCGACTGAATGGCCGATTCAACCGTTAGCTGCGACATCGATGTTAAATGATATACCGATGAAGCACCACTAATCCTATTGAAGTTAAAGCTGGCTATAAGTTTTATGAGTCCGACACGTCGTCCGATGATAAAAGTAGTAAACTTGTATACTTCTTAAGTCTAATTTATGTGTGGTGAGTGAAGATGCACGACAACGAGCATATTCTGGATTGGCAGCTAATATACATGATATACACAGTGGTGCTCTCAGGCGTGAGAATGTTTATGTTGCATATTTCCTTTGAATATAAACATGGACTAGTAGCTCTTATGCAGAAACTGATTGATATACATGGGACAAATTTATTGAACACGTTCAGTTGACTTAGAAGGCAACACGAGAACATATTCGATTGATTTCTTTACTGATTAACAATTTTGTTGTACAATATTTGTCCAGCAGTGGACGTCTTTGGGTGATATGGTGACGATGATGATATTTCATACGTAGGTATGGAAATAGTAACCTCAAAGTTGGGATGAGTTTCTATTAAATAGTAATGTAAGTAAATACTATTTCATATTTTTTTGGTTTTTTTTTACTAGAGATCATTTTCTAGTAGTAGAAAGGAGCTAGCTAAAATGATATGGAAAGGACTTCTGTAGGAAACTATTACTGTATTTGTAAAATTTCTTGAAATATATTAAGTTTAAAGAAATTTAATAAGTTAACTAATTGTTTAAATATAGAAGATAAACTACGTAGAAGCACTGTGAAACGGATGTATTTTTATCCAAACCTTCTATTTCCTAAGACTTAGTTATTTAGAAGAAATTATTTAGAATCTTCTATATTTAAAGATTTTTCAGAAATAAAGACTTAAATAATAATAATATTTAATAATTCGATTGTAAGGGGTATATATATCTACTTAGTCAAGTTTTATCTATCAAAACTAATATCATAAATAGAAAAGATTAGATTTTTTGTTTTTGTAATGGATAACACTTCACTTTTCTCTTTCACCCACGAAAGCTACATTATCAGCGTATTTTATTTCCAAAAACAAAACTCCTACGAAAATACAACAATAATATTTTTTCCCAACAAAGTCATTAATCGGCCACTGGCGTAAAGTACTGAAATCTCTTTCTGTGTATGCTGAGACGGGTCACTATTTTAATATAAAAAACCGACTAAGTGCGAGTCGGACTCGCTCACGAAGGGTTCCATTTATCTATAAAAACGTTTCTAAAAAATCGCGTTTGTTGTACTGGGAACCCCTTTAATATTTAATTATTCTTTTTTTTGTTATAGCGGCAACTGAAAATTTCAACTGTCTAACTATCACGGTTTATGAGATACAGCATGATGACAGTCAGACAGCGGAGTCTTAGTATAGAGTCCCCTTTTACCCTTTATGTACGGAACCCTAAAAGCGATATTGTATAATAAATATAATTATTAGGTGGTAATTTTAAGCTCTATTTAGCCCTGAAATTTTATTTCTAACTAGCTGTGCCCCGCGGTTTTACCCGCGTTAACTTTTATAAATTATAAATAATCACAGCTCCTGCCCCGTAGGTGATAGCGATAATATGTAGCCTATATGTTGACCCGACCGCTTAGTAACATTTACGCAAAATTTGAAGTAAATCCATGCAGTACTTTTGAGTTTAGCCCGAACATACATACAGACAAACAGACAAAAATTCTAAAAACGGTTTTTTTGTTTTCTATATCGATGGTCGATAACGCCCCGAGCATCCTTTTGAAAAAATATTCAATGTACAGTTTTGACTATCCTACGATTTTATTATATGTATAGATATATATACTATTTACGAAAGCTTAAGAATAATTATTGGGTCCAAGTAACTGCTTTCATGGGCAAGCTTAAAAGTTTTCGTATTCGATAATATTAGAAGATATTGTGACTCTGCAAAGTCAATTCCAATGTTTACATATCTCACACTCGACGGTTATGGACGAAACAATATGTAAAGCAACGGTACAAAATGATCGACTAGCAGACACGAACCTCGTGGAAGCCTATTTGTTGAGCTCAAAGCGAGCTGTAATATTTTTTTCTTCTAACTTGCAAGTGAACGATTTATCGCTTCCTACTCCATTTTTAAAGCTTAGGTACGATAAATCGTATCCACTGTGTATTTTAGAGTACGGACTTCATTGCCGGTAATTTTGCTTTAGAGGCCTGAACATAGGCCTCTGAAGCAAAAAAATATTCTGAGCATAATAATATAGCCGACTTTAAGAATTTGACAGAAAACAAAAACATTTTTACCCGCGAATGTGGCAATTTGGTATTAATTGGCAGTTTTTATCAGATGCCTTCATTTGAATATGCACTGCCTAGGCTAAAACTTAAATCTCCAACATCCTTCCAATATTATAAATGCGAAAGTTTGTGAGTATAGATCTAGGGATGTTTGTTACGTAACTAATATTTTGATGAAAGCTTAAATATCCACATAACACATAGGCTATATATAATACATTAGGTTGAACGTGAGTAAAACCGCGGGGCAAAGCTACGAACTAGCTAATTCATAAAAATAATAATAAAATATCCTATTAACATATTCTCCAATTGCTCCGTTGACTTTTCTGTCGCCATTTAATAATTTGACAATAAATGATGATTAACTTTCCCAATTTGGACAAAATCGTATGTATATATAAAAGTGTTATGTTTTGGTGTGACTATTTGTCATCAAATATCAATTTATTTCTAAAGATTTGCATTAAACTTTCAACCGCCACAGGCATGCAGATATATGACTGACACTGGCTTACTACTGGGCACATTTTGGGCATCTGGGCAAAGTTGATTACAATACTTTAATTAAGAACTTGCCCTACTTACAAACAAAAGCCATAAACAAAACGAAACGAGACAAAACCTAATATTTAAAAGCACAATAGAGACAAATATATTCGTAGTTTAAATAGTCTATAAACTACAAAGCATACACAATTAATACAATTAATAACTATACTTATATCAAAAATAACATACAAAAAATAATCGCAAAATACCATTAAAATAAAAAATTGAATTGAAATAAAATAAAGATAATATAACATAGAATGAGAAAAAAAAAACTTGTGTGTACTTATGTAACGCGTTAGAAGTTATACTTCTTAATATACAACTTGAACATAGTTATCAATTTTCATACCACCTAGAACTAACGTCATGCTGTTATTTTTACGATGCGCGCGCATCATAAAAATTCACTCTCATACCACCTAGAACTAACTTCATGCTGTTAAATTTTTTGGTGTCGGTGTGCGCGCGCATCGTAAAAATTCACTCTCATCATTTTTCTCCATCGCGCCAAAAGAAGTATAACTTCAAAAATGTCTTATGCAAGGTGGTGTGTCACAATCTTTTTTTTTCCATTGGCTAAAGCAGGGTACGTGAAGATTTAAACCGCCAAAATAATTTGCAGGCCTTCTAAAATATGTTACTATTACATTATTCTGGTGACACTTCAATTAAATACGTTTGGTCACCATTTAAAAATAAATTTATTAGTCGCAGTCGCTTTTATCTTGTATCTGTTGAATTGTTCTTGCCGTAACAATCGCGACTCGTTGTGTTTATACTTGAGTTACTTGACTCACGGGTGAAATATGCGCGAGAAGTTTTGTATGTTCGCATTAAACGTAACAAATATATGACAGTTACTACTATTTGTACTATGGAGGGTGTTAAATATCGGAAGGCAATTAAACATACAATAATTCGCTGGTAAAAGAAGGAAAACTATGGGTTATTTCAATGGGGAAACTGTGAAATGACAATGTCACATTATAAAATTTACAATTGCACAAGAATTTTAAATATAAAGTGTTCCTAAAAATTTTCGATTTGTAACGATTGTTTCTCGGTCATGTACTACATCATTTGAAATGAGGCGGTCATAAAAGAACCGTCTGCGCTAGCAAACTGCTTGTTGTCTTCAATTCTTCAAATATAATACAAATAAGAGTGTGAAACATTTTTTATCATAAAAACTGGTCTGTCAAATTTTATTTGAATACTTACTGTTAAATACGTACTTAATTGACTAAGTATATCCATACTTACACGCATTAGGAAATACTACAAAAAATTTGAAAGCAATAGAGTTATTATGGGTACCATTCTAAGAATGGGTGTGACAAATCTCATGAGTAAATACTTAGCACTGCCCTTGTGGCGCAGCGGTTAAGACAGTCGCCTCGCCACTTCGTCTCCCGGGTTCGATCCCGCACAGTTAGACTATTTGTGTGACCTCCAATTAGTTGTTCTGAGTCTGATTGTACTTAGTGTCCTTCAAAACCACCGTGTAAAGTAGCCCGCGACATTTTTTCCCTAGTATCGACATTGATTTTAAATAAAAAATATAGTGATCTAATATTCCCAGATGGTTAATACATAAGTGTGCAGTGCTTAAAAATTTATGAGTATTCGAGTTGGAAATTGTATTTTCTAAAGAGGATACAATAAATATCCCAAAGGTCGCGTTAACGAGCCATCCTGACGCGAGACGCACGGAACAATAAAGTACGATTTTACAGAAGACTCGTGAATATAAAACACATGAGGATAAACAACATTCAATTTGGCAATGTTGAAGGGTTTTTCGAAGTGATATATTGGGGCGCGACTACATTCTAAGAATTTTATAATAAGACAAGAGAGATTCAATCAAGTTGCTAGGGATTGGATTTCAAAACGGCGCGGCTGTGCGCACGCTGATCCGCTTACAGAGCACGGCATATTTTACTTCATGGATATATCTCGTAGATCTCACAAAAACCCGCCGCGTTGCTCCAACTGCTTGAGCCTGGGTAATGATTGGTCCCGTATCGAAACGAAGAATCCCTTGTAAAATTACCGCCAGCTCATAATAGGTAGGTACGTATTTTCGGCAAGATTTCTGATTCTCTCCTTATCATCTCATTTCAATCTTTCGCTTGTTATGAGTCGCTCACTTCACTTGTGGAGTGATTGAACCGCTTGATGTTTTTACGTTGTCGGAGATTCCATTCTTTTACGTTTTTTATTACATTCTTTAATGAAGATATAACTTGGGTACTGTATCGTGATGTTTTACAAAATTGGTTTTGGAAAGTTTTAAAACTATGTCTTATTGTTTCTAAACTACCTAGGTACTCAACTTATATGTTAAGTGAAGAACTATATATTTACTTCTCCAAAAAGACAAAAATAAAACTGTTTAAACTACGTTTTGAAGACAGTGCAAAAAAGGGTGAATTTATAGACGAATTTACGTAATTATTGGCACATACTTTATTAGGTCGGACATCTTTCTAGAAAACAAAGCCGATGGATAATACCTACATCCTCCGGAAGGGTAATCCTAAATTTTATCTGTCAGTGTATATCATTCGTAGCTTAACTCAGAGAGTTAAGCTACGAATATACACGCCTACCACGAATTGGCAGATGGTGCTGGTTCGAGACCCACCGGACGGTTAAATTAAATATATCCCATTTTTGAGATTAGATTTACGCTTTGCATTGCGAATAATGCTGTAAAACTAAAATTTTATTATTATTGGAACTTAGTTGTTGAAATGATTAATTCTGGAAATGTAATTTATATATTTATTTTTTCATATATGTATTATGTTTATGATGCCATAATGTGTACTCTATTTGTATAAAGCTAAGGTGCATACCTGTGCGCTGACATTTTACAATATCATCCAATATTACTCCCATAAATTCCTTTCCATAACTTCAAATCAAAGTGCTAATAAAACTTTAATTACCACCTATTGGTTAGGTTACAGGAATCTTTGTAGAGTTGAAATTATTACTGTGAAGATTTCCGCTTTCTATCATCATATAATTTGATTGCAATAATAAATTCGAGATTAATATAAGTTTTATAATTCAGTTAATCGACGTTCTATGCCCGCGCCGTCCGTCCGTTGGGCTAAAATCTTAACAACGACTTACTGATACAGTCATAGCAATACTATTCAGCACTTGGGAAGAACCTTCCAACACTAAGAACAATCTCATCCAACTATTTCATAGCCACAGCCTATTTCAAGATTGTTTCGAAATTAAACCGTCTTACATAATAGGAATCTTTTGTTTTTTTTTACCTATTTACGTCTGTGCTTTTTTATGTTTATTATTTAATTATTAAATAACTTTTAAACATTATATATTAATTGTTATATTATTTATATCTTCCTAATTTAATAGCTGTGTACCAATTTTGTGTCTGGTGGACTCGTCTTCTATCAATATTCGTTGATTTGTTCGCAAACTACATACACGAAAAATGATTTACTTTAAAATCAGTTTTCATATATGTACTACTAAAACCGTACAACTGAGCTGAGTTTTTAAAAAAGCAGATTTTGATGATTTTTAAATCTGTACTAGGGGTAATCTAAAAAACAAAGGGATATTCTAATTTTATTTTACACAATACCCCTAATACAGCCCCTATCCCTAAAATACCCTCTAGCATTTAAGCAACCAATTTGTTTTTGTTAATAAAATCTTTTAGGTACCGAATGATTGCCAAGAATTCATGGATATTTTATCTCACAAATACGATTAAATCACATTATTACTATTTAGTAATAATGTGTCCCCCAGACCGAATTTCGGCCACAGCGACCATCCTCAAAGGAGACTAGCCAACTGCGCAGGACACATTATAGTGCACAAGTGAACTTTCTATACCATCACTCTCACAATCCGATGGACGACTAGCGAAGCGACACGACCGGAAAGAGGAGAGTCAAGTATAGGACCGACGGCTTTACGTGCTCTCCGAAGCACAGGGGTATAGTACCGCCAACTCCCAGATGTTGGGCTGATATTGACTAATTTTCTTTATGGAAAAATCCCAAAATATTTTTTGGCCCGACCTGGGATTTTGACCCAAGACCTCACTATGTGCGATTGAACACACTACCGGTAGACCAACGAGGCAGTAAATTCAGTAGTTTAATATTGTTAAGTAACAAGATTGGTAAAAATAGACAGCGGCAATAAGTCCCTATTTTACGGGGGACTTTACAAACACGCAATTTACAGACAAAATACACCCACACTGGAAACAACTCTATGTGTGACATATATAATATGTCGTATAAACAGTCCAGTGCGAGAATAGAACCCGAAATAGGAGGGCGCCAAGTAAGTCGCGAGGCGACGGCCTTAAATACTATGCCACACGTGCAGACAGTTATTATTGTGCTTAAATTTTATTTCATCATGTCAGCCAAAGTACGTCCACCGCTGGACAAAAGCCTCCCCAAAGAATGGGGGATATGCCATAATCGCCACGCTTGGCAAACGGGTCGGCGATCGCAGTTGATGATCATAGTTCACAGAAAAACGCTGCTGCCGTTCTCTGGTAGGTATTGCCTCGGACGATTTCTACGTACCCCACGGGATGAGATGGGGTGATGATATTCTATACCGTCACCACACAGCAATGTGTGTGTAATTTACATAATATGAATCTGCTATACGCGGAATTATCACCTGAAGTGCAACAAATGCAACCTTTACCTTACAATACAACGTTTATTTTGACTGGAGTAAACTTCAGCTCTAACAACGTAACGTAGTGCTGGACATCGCTACGGTGGATACACTTTGACCTAACAACGTCTTTACTGCGTATGCAATAAGGTCGGTATTCGTAGTGCAATTCTGTCCATAGAAGCGGCGTTGCTCATTCGAGCCATTCTACGAACTACTCCCTTTTAATATAACGGTTTTAGCAATCATCGTTGCATATTGAAATGTAATGTTATGTGGAATCCAGCACTTTGACCTACGGCGGTGCTAAACGGTTACCATCCACTCAACCTCACTTAACTGATTATCTATCGCAGCAAATTATGTTTAAGTCCGTGAAGTTGTACCTACATTGAAATAAATAGGTTTAGTTAAATACCTGTTTTCAACAGCACAAAAGGTGTAAAGTGTAGCATACCGAAAGTATCCTGCTGGAATTTCCATATCTTTTTTGTATTTTTTACTGATATATCAGCTAAAAATAGTTACTTATGTTAATTTATAGACTGAGTAACAGTCGAAAGAGAACGAAACGTATGAACAAAATCCGACTCTGGATGGGAACGTAGCCTTGTGATTGGTAAAACGTATCACGCTATCACGGCGATAATTTATCATAGCGACAGCCCTATGATAAATTATTGCCGTATACCGTATACTCGTCGAGAGTTCGAACTCATTGGTACGTTTCATTTTGTGCAAACTCATACTAAATTTGCTCACTTCGTCTGTTATTAGTGTTATTACACGATAATTAGGTCTTAGGCGTTCAATTGGTGAAAAAAAAAACATGTCAACGTGGGAAATACATCCACCTTTTAGAATATAACTATGCAGTTTCAATAACTTAATGTGGTTTTCCAGTATGTAAATAAGATTTCTAAACCTCACCGGGGAGCTCGGATCCTCTCACTTATAAACGCGTGAGTCATGGTCTTACATAATGGTAACATTGAGTGCCTTTTACTAACTTGGTTATTAAACTTATCTTCAACTGGATTTGAAACAAATAGCAAGAAATAAGTATTTATATTACATCTAATTTCAGATATAACTTGACGTCTGATGTTTCTTATTAACTCCGTTGGTAAAGTTCTTCTTTTTAAGCCATTTTTAAGTGTCGATAATATAACTTTGTGATAGATATGTGGAGTTTATTAGCTTCGATAATTACATCTACAATTACCCAGACGATTACTATACCTAACGGACCTATACCTACGAACTGTGGATAATCATAGACTGAACTGATGGTATCAGTTTTTGGCACATTGTCTCTTACATCTTATATGAAATAGAATTATACAAGACCAGAGTGAACAGGCCATTTATGAGCTTGCGCGGTCTTTCTACTGTAGACTAACTTCACTTACAAAGTGAGATTCTGTTCAAAGGCAAACCCATTAAATATAAAAAGAAGGTATATTTACCAACTAAAAGTTCACCATTAAAGAAGTAAATGTTTTGTACAGCCCACTTAATATTAAGACATTATCGTGCCTTGAATCTTGGAAATGTTCTGGCCTTTAATAAGAAACTGCCTTTAAAAACTGTTCTCGGAATATTTTACAACATTAAAACAGTTTATTGCAAGATACGCTTCTTAGTTTAACGGGTTTGATAAAATAAACATCTATTGCCCAATTCTTAATTAAATTTGAAGACCAAGACTTTTGTGGACACCGACAGGGCATCGCAACGCCATTGTGATCAACACAGTTTTTTCGTTGTGTCGGAAACCAAGTATCTTTGTCTTTCTGCGTTCATTCATTAATCGTATGGGCAGTGGTTATACCAGATTCATAGTTGTTAAAACTATCCAGGAGACATTTGATATTGCTTTTCGATTGTCATCGAACGACTATAAATGCGACCGATAGGTTAACGTGCCTTCTGAAGCAACGACACGCTCTGAAATTTAACCTGACATTTGCTAAGGTGCTTAACATCTGTGATCATGGCCCATGAGAGCAACTGGTTATGATACATTAGTAAAAAAAAGAATTATTTTGGTATTTTCCTTAAAGATAAAGGAGAAAAACCGGCCAAGTGCGAGTCGGATTCGCACACGAAGGGTTCCGTACCATCTATACATATAATAAAATCGTAGGAAAGTCAAAACTGTACATTGAATATTTTTTAAAAAGGATACTTGGGGCGTGATCTACAATCGATATCGAAACCAAAAAAATAGAGTTTAGATTTTTTTTCTGTATGTCTGTTTGTCTGTATGTATGTCCGGGCTAAACTCAAAAAGTACTGCATGGATTCACTTCAAATTTTGCATGAATAAGAGGTCGGGTCAACATATAGGGTACATATTATAACGCTATCACCTACGGAGGAGGAGCTGTGATACTTTATAAAGTTTAACGCGGGTAAAGCCGCGGGGCGCAGCTAGTTATCGATAAAAACGAGCAAAAATTCACGTTGGTTTTATGGGAGCCCCCTTAAATATTTATTTTATTTTGTTTTTTAGTATTTGTTGTTATAGCAGCAACATAAATACATCATCTGTGAAAATTTCTACTGTCTAACTATCATGGTTCCATGGACAGATAGACAGACAGCGAAGTCTTAGTAATAGGGTCCCGTTTTACTCTTTGGGTACGGAACCCTAAAAACTAATGTAGCAAAGAATTCAGCTTTAGGAGTTTGATTATACGCAGATTGCGTGTAATCAAACTCATGTGAAGCCAAAATGTTGTATGAGTTGTGTAATTTAGGTACTTAGTTAGTATTATTGTCTCATGCTAAAAGTGTTAATATGTAAGTTGGTTTGTGGTATGATGGAACTGGCGCGACAGTTGTCAAAAGTTCCGAAATAAAATAAAGAATAAAAAAACCAAAAAAAAAAACCAGATAAATAATAAAAATACACCGAGACACCAAACAAAAAAACGTGCTCAACACACAAAGATTTAGATAGGTTAGAAATGTAACCCACGGCCTCTGGCTCAGCAGTCAGGGTCTCTAACTACTAGACCAACAAGCCAGACAAGGCAAACCGAGATATCTCAATGAATTTACCGTTTCATAGGTGACACAGAAGGTCCCAGATCACCCATCATTACACATCAAGCGATGGATATTCATGATTCATATCCTCACATAAACAGCATGAGCTAAACAGTGCACAAGTAAATAACTAAAAACCAATTGTTACAGAACCGAAATACTATTATTTATACACCTAATACATTTATCTCGGACCACATACCTAGCACATATCCTAAACAGCACAATAGTCCAACATCCTTAACAATGATATATTGACATTCAAAGACAATAAGTTGACACAAATAGGGTACATTATAATACACAATACAATACAACGCGTGGGTGACCTGGGGAATGTTCTGCTACCTACCGAGACGGCCGACGACCATACATTTAACTGAGATTGTTACAAACTTAGGAGAGGACAAAGCTTTCTGGAAAATTATATTAAAATAAAGCATTTTGTATTATTTGACTCGGTGGGTCGTTTAATAAATTAGTTCACAATGTCACTAGCACAAGCGGCAGAATCAAGATCGTATTAAAGTATTAATTAAAACTTAATGTAACGTTTTCCACGCGCTATGTTTATATCTAAAATATTGCAAATAAATGGCAAAATAAAAAACGTGTGCGGTTAAGAGACTGCGACATAAACGAAGGTCATGTACAAAAATCTTGCAATATTGCAATAAGAAAATCATATAATTCTCGTATGAGTAAAAACAAAAGCAAATAACAAATCAGTATTAAGATAACTTAGACGCGTTCAGTTCATTGGGTTGAAATTTGAAAAGTTGAAAAAGATTATACCCTTAATGAATACATAAGAGTAGAATTAATTGCAATATCGCGGGTAACATTATAGGAGCAGCTAGTTAAATATAGATATAGATTCTAATAATATAACCAAGATTACCAACAGTGAATACTCATCCTCTAATCATGTCACGTCGACGTCATCGTTATGTCGACGTCCACGGCTGGACAAAGGCTTGCCCGAAAGCTTTCCTTCAATTTGAGGGATATGTCATTATCGCCACGCTTGGCAGACAGGTTGGTGATCGCAGTATGATAGTCATAGTACACAGAGAGACGATGATGGTCGACCATATTACTCGACCCGAGGGAATATATACCAGAGAATAACTAATAATTCTTTACTCTAGTAAAGAAACATACCTAAAGTATTCTTTCTTTCATTTATCTGCACTGGTAAAAAATAACCTACATTTTCCTTCATCTTCCTTAATACCTAATGGTTAGTTAGGATCCCAATCTATTCTTATTTATTAGATAACCTATATAGAAATGGGCACAATTCTGACGTTTACCGAGTTGGGTATTGTATTTATTTATTTATATTTCTTCATAGTTTTTGCCTCGGTAACCTTATCTTGGCGAAAAGCCAAGCCATTAAATCTTCGTCAATTTTCTCGGCCCAGTTGTGTAGGTACCGCATGATTAAATTTATCAGTTAGTGTTAGTCAATAATAAATACCTATAGAGGACTCCTGGGTACCTTACAAGGCCGGAAATACTCCTGCCTCTATATAGCGTTATAGCGTTCTACAAACGAAATCAAAGTAAAACAAGTGTGCTTTCTGTAATTTCATTAGTACATTCGTCACCATGCCTAGCTACGCTATACCTGAGTCGTTATCTACAATCACTCGAAATGCTAATGCATGCCACCCGCAAAAAGTGTCTGCGGGTGGGTATGTCGGACTCGCACCGACTAAACCTAACCTGCCGTGGACTTCTTCTGGCGCCTGATAGGGGGAGCCCCGGGAACGCGGGTATGCTGCTCCGGTGCCCCTCTTTTGCGCCGGGTCCCAGATGGTTGGGACACGCACCCGGGGAGGACTGTGGGTTGCCCTCCCCATTTGCCGACTCCTGCCAGTACGGCACAGCGACTGCGCCACAAACAGTTCGCTGTCTTCCCGGGGCTGCTTGCACGTGGTGGCAGTTGAGGACACTTCTCATACTGCCACCGCAGCCCCGAGGGGAGTTGGGCTAACGGCTGCCGCCGCCGCCCCGACGCCTACGAGCCTACGAGCGGGATCGGCTCGTTCCCGATCCCGTTCGGCGGCCTCCTTCCGCAGCAAAACTGCCTCACAGAAGGAGACCACGGCGTCCCATTTGGACAATCACTCGGCCTATACCCTGCTTAGATGGTTGACATATAAAGTGAGATTGTTAACCGATTCCGAAAAAGAAAATTATGAAACTTTATAATGAGACTAAATATCTTTGGAAAATTAAAAGGACACGATAGCTTAATTTGTCAATCGTTAAATATATATATACAATTATTGTTTTAAGACCATTATTTTATTATTATTGTAACTATTAAATACTTAGAATTTGAAATTCGTGAATGTGATAAAAGCATCATAACTTTTCGTATGTTTGTTGCGGAGCCAAACCGACCCGGACTTGACACGACTTACACGACACGAGTATTTATCGTTCGTAGCTTAACAGCAGAGCACCTACCCCGGATTGATATAGTGCTGGTTCAAATCCCGCTGAACGATAAAAATTATGATTTCCCGTCTTTGAGATTAATTATGTGTTCATTTCGAATCAAATTCTTATACTAAATTATTAGTACTTTGATCAGTACTGTGTAAACAAACAACGGTGAACAAACGGGCGGATGTAACCCCGCAGACTGTTTATCTTTCCATCGCCAAAATCTCTCTAAACGAGTATAATCTCAAATATGGGAAATAGCTACTTCAATTTCTTCAAGTCACCATCATAACAATGTCAGCCGAATGACGTCCACGGCTGGGCAAAGGCCTCTCCAAATATTTCCATCACTTGGAGGGATATATCATAATTGCCATGTTTGGCAGACGGGTTGGCGATCTCAGTACGATGCGCGATGTTCATAGTACACAGAGAGACGCTACTGCCCGTTCTCTGGGAGATATTTCCTCGAGACGACTTTTACACCCCCCACGGGATGAGATGGGGTGGCGATATTCTTTGCCGTCAGCCACAAAGCAGTAGATATTATTAAAATGTTTAGAGCGTTTGCCAAAACTCCACTATCTACCTGCGGGTATACAATTATTAAACATTTTAGGACGGCTATGAAGTGTGTCTAAATCCACAGCTTACGGGATGTTCCAGTATGGATAATCCTATTATCCACTTATTTTCGATATTTTTCTATTGCTAAGTGCTAAACTACCACTCAATGAACATAGATTTCACTTACACGGATATATGTACGTACGTATTGCGGTTTTACTTTAGCATGTTTAGACGCGACTGATGAAGTGCAAACAAATAAACATTTGCATTATGGTGACAATACAATTCTTCTTAAATATAAAAATTCTTAATGTTATAGTGCTTATTTCTTGTTCCTAATATTATAGATTGATCTTAATATTATAGAACATTCAGTGGATACCTGGTTGGGTTATAAGCAAATACATACACATATACCTAATGCAAAAAGAAATTAATTCTAATAATACATACACAAAACGGGCATGCTCTTTCTATTTACTATATATTATGTTTAACTAACTTTTTGACAGTAGATGTGCAATAATAAACTTGCACATCTATTGCCAAAATGTGTGGTGTTCCTAGCGTTAAAATTGATGCAAATTTAATTCAATCTCTGAACCATAAGTTATACATTCTGTACATCTAAAATTCCTTAGATAAATAAGCTATATTAGACAAACTTTCTAAAAGGTACCACTTATTAAATTTGGAATTGCTAACTTTCGTATTAACGAGACAACTACAGCACTTTTCGTCACTACTCATTACAGGTATGTTTTCGATATTGCCAAACTATGTCCTTCGTTTGAATACAAAATTGTGTTAGAAGAACAAAGAAAATATCTATTTCAATATATGACTGTGAATAAAACTTAACATTTAATATAAAAGTCTTGGCCCAATTTCAGTAAATGAGTGAATGAACTAGTTTTTACTAAATTATTTAATTTAAGACACTGTGGTAAAAATTACAAAATTTAAGCAGTCGAAACGTTTTTGTATAACAAATTCCTTAGTACCTCCTAACTACAAGCACAGCGTTCTCTGACATTTAACATTGCTTACGCACTACTTAATTAGACTAAGTATTTCTCAGTAAAAACTATTAAGGTAAAGGTAAAATACAGAGTGTAATACTTTTTAATCTTTCTTAATAATCTACAATGTATTGCCGTTACAGTTAGGTTGACTTTCTTAAGCACCTGTTTAGGTATGTCAACTTAAATGAGTTGCGAGAGCATAACGCGGCTGGATTCTTTCCCTATATGTGCAACTCAACAGGGGAAGTAGCTCCACTAACGGAATACTCCCTGGGTAGTGGTAATGGTCCTGGATGGGAGGAAGCTCGCCAGATTTCAACGGGGTGGGAATGGTAAAAATACCGTTCAGTAAAACTGTATCAATCTGTATCTGTATTGCTTGTATGCCTACTTGGTTGTACAAAGAGTAACTAGGGTCCATCGTCCCAATATCTAAATGATAATCGTTATAAGACCGCAGTATACAAAAAAAAAACGCGTAAAAGGGTCCATCGACACTTTGATAACGGGAATAAACAGGTTTTTTCTGAACATAGTAAACATTTCTTTCATTATTGTGCTCTGATAACGATTCCGAACTACCAACTTGAAACGTGACACTGATAACTTGAAACCCCAATATGTTGATCTTAGTATAAAACCTACGTCTTAATCTTCCAAACCAGTAAGTGAATGACATTTGCGAAATTGTAAAGTTGGATGGCTAGGCAGCTAATTGAATGGCGGCATCCAACAGGATGCATTGCCTTTTAGTTGAATAGATTATCGAGTTTAACGTTAAACTATCTGGCTGACTGAAAGTTTAATGTAATCTTTGAGTTAGGTTAAATCTCGTAATTCTCTTAGAGATATTCAACGATTCTAAACTTAACATATTAAGCTTAAAACACTGCTGCCTAATCAAACCATAGAAGAGGATATTTTAGACATGCAACGACTTTTTGTTTTTCGAGAGATGTAAAGGGCTAATGGAGGAAATTATCCAACGTTTCAAACTGCCATTGAAGTAAAGATTTCGCAATAGATCGCATAGGAAATGTGAGGGTAGAATATAGGTCCGATGAATACATCGATTAACCTTTCACGATCAAATAAATTGTACTCCGTTAGTAGGAACCATAGGACTAGATTGAATCACTAAAACTTATTACATATAAACGCGAAAGATCACAAAGAAAATAGCTATGTGCGTTTTTGCATAAAGTATTTAGCAGGCATAAAATACCTACTAAATATATTATAATAAATAAATTATAAAAAAAATTATTATAATTCATATAAAAAAAATTACGCATTCCTCACTCTGTCAAAGATTTGCTGGAAGAAAACTCTTATTGAGTTAAGCTTGCCTCTGTACAATATTTTTAGTTTATATAATTTATAAATGTGATTTCTTTGTACAATAAAGAATAACTTTACAAACACAAAATTTACGGACTAGAGCACAACAGCCATTTATGGGTCACTCGAAGAAATATCTTGTGCGGGGATCGAACCCCAAAGATGAGAGGGAGCCGAGGTCAACTACCTTACCTACTGCGCCACACATGCATTCACTGATGATACCTCAGAGCATTTAGATATCTGTGGATGATACCTTCTTCTTCTTCTTCTCTTTCGTTACGCTCTTGGCAGAGCGGTCGTGGTCACATCGAGGCATCCACGTTGGTGGTAAGGGTGGGCACAGCTTTCCGCACGATCTCCCGCCATCTCTCTCTGTTGGCGGACTGTCTGGCACAGTCAGATACGCAGCTTCCTACTGCGGATTTTATTTGGTCAGTCCAGCGCATAGGTGCCCTGCCACGTGATCTGGTTCCCTCCACTTTTCCTTGCACAACCAGTCGTTCTATGCAGTCGTTATCCCGTCTAGAGACATGTCCGAAGTACTGCAGTATGCGCGACCGTACTATGGCCGATAGACGCTGCGTGATGCCGAGCTCTTCAAGTATCGATTTGTTAGTGCGGAACTCCGTCCACGATATCCCGAGCATCTTCCTCCAGCACCACATCTCCAGAGCATCTATCTTCCCCTTTTCCAACTCGCGCACTGTCCATGTCTCTGCCGCGTAAAGAAAAATGGGGAACACAAGTGTACGCACGAGTCTGGTTTTGGTGCTTTTAGTAATGTTACGATTACTCCACACTTTTCTTAATTTTTCCATCGCAGTTCTGGTAATGGCCATGCGTCGTTTTACTTCATCTACGCAGCTGCCGTTATTTGAGATTAGAGCCCCAAGGTATACATATGTCTGAACCACGTCGCAATTCGCAATCTGTGTCACTTCGGGCGAGTTGTCGTTGACGCGATCTACAATCATCATCTTGGTCTTAGATCGGTTTATCTTTAAACCGAACGTTAGGCTCACGCGCTCCATTCTGAGAAGTAACTCCTCCATAAGGCCAGCGTTACTTGCAAATAAGGTGGTGTCATCTGCGTATCGTAAGTTCGCAATTTTATATCCACCAACTACAACACCATCGTTCCAGTCTTCGAGAGTGATTCGCATTACAAGTTCGGTATAGATGTTAAACAGTAGAGGTGATATTATGCATCCCTGTCGCACGCCCGCATACGATGATACCTACACTTCTATTAAAAGATTTGTAATATTCGGTGTAATTTGAAAAGAAAATATGTATGAACATGAGAGCATATCTTTTAATAATCTCTTTATATACTTTAATTAAGCATAATGAAACACTGATCTCATTGATAAGTATAAAAAATGTAAGTGGATTAAGTGAGCTTCGGATTGCCAACAAAATGTCGCAGCTAACAGGTTGAATTAAACATCCAACTGGATGGGTTGGCCGCTCATTAGATGGCGGTATCCAATTAGACACCTAGCTCTTTAAACACTACATTATTAAATTAAACTACGAACGATCAGCCTCTTTTAAACCTAACCCAGTCCTGAGGAATATAGTAAAAATTTACCTTTACTGGTGGTGTTGACAGTCCGAAAGTCTCAAAATAGTGTCAACAATGGAACTTTCATTTATCTGTTCCTTTTAATACGAAGGGATATGACGGGTAAATTATTAAAACAAGAAAATGGAGTCAAATAACAGCCAAAAGTAATTCAAACAGATATCTGAAGAAGTGGACTACAAACAATCAATAACCATTTGGTTAGTCGTGAACCCGCTAAATAGTTAAAATGCCGCCAATTAATTTAGTAGTCTAGACAATTACTAGCCACTAAGTTGGTTGGTTGGTGATGCTACAAAAAGAGAGGTAGTACAAAGTACTTTATGTCAGTTTGTAACATAGATGTTATAAATAAATGTATATAACGATCTAATGGTTATGTCGTTTATTTCTTGACAATGTTCAATCAAGTTACCATGTTCTGTAAAATTTATATTATTTATTAAATTGTTAATATTTAACCTGTTGATTACTATGGGAGTATAATTAAGGCTAAATAAGAAGCTAAACTGTGGAAAAATAAATAAGCCCTAAGTTCTCACTGTTCACTTAGTTCGAGTTCGTGAGAACAAGAATGCATGAATAAACTTTTTCCTAACTATTGATGCACGTTTCGGAGATTACGTGTGAGAGAGAGACATTTCGTAATAAATCGAATCGAAATATCTGTACAAGATCTTCTTTAGTTGTCGTTATATAAATACACTTATCTGCGTCAAGTTTTAGTATTTAGATACTAAATAAATGTTTTATTGTAAGAATTGATTAGGTGTAAATGACTGCGTAACGAAAACTGTTACCATAAATTATTCAGTAGGTACATGCTCATGTAGGTAGCTCGCTGTGCTAGTAGTATATTTACTTGACAATATTGGAGGCATTTAGGGAGTAAAAAAACTTAAAAGTTAATCCGCTTCCTTGAAGACATACAGTGTATATAGAAAATGTTAAGATTTCAAAGAAATATTTTTAATTACTTAATTAATTTTGTATTGAATTAAATTAGTTATTAAGTTCTAAGTCAAATTAAAAATCATTTATTCTGTGAAAAGCTAAAAAAAATTGAAGTCGACAGAAACGTCCATAAAACAATACCTACATTTTATTTAACTCATAATTTAATTAGCGAACTTTTAAGCATGTAAGGTTCAATGGTAAATATTCTGCCAGCCAAACTATGTGTCTATCTGTTAGCAATGTACCAATTTCAACACGGTTTTTAATCATAGAAGTTAGTTTTATCTGTTTCATTCGTAGCGTTACATGAAAATGCGTTCAGCGGTTCAAAAGATACAGCTATATGTCAGGGTTTATAGATGGTTATCGTTACCTGTTCTTTACACCCTGGACATAGTACCAATGACAGCTAATAAGTGGTAAACAGTTACTAGTCAAAATAAATCAAAATGATATTACACGTCAGAAAAGTCAACATCAGTGTGTTTGTGACAACGAAACGTGGGAAACATGTATACCTTGTCCGTCTATACGTTGACCCTTTAACGGTACTACCACGCACGCGACTTCTTGATTGCATCATATGAATGAGAAGAAACAACACGTAAAAAAAAATTTTTCTTTTAATTTTTTTATCTACTTAAAAAATATACATAAAAATACAAACAGATAAGAGGTATGAAAATATTAATAACAAAAAGAAGCGCCCAACGTGGGGCTCGAACCCACGACCCTGAGATTAAGAGTCTCATGCTCTACCGACTGAGCTAGCCGGGCTTACACAAACACATGCGAAATAGTCGATCAGTAACCACACCTTGACCCATAGTATAAACATGTGACGTCAGAAGTAACTGTATTTATAAATAGCTTGTTCAATTTATTGATCGCTATACAAATAAAACGAGTTCCGACCAAACAGTTTACTTTAAACCTAATATTACTGAGTCTAACTACAAAAATAGGTAGGTAGTGTGTTTTTCTCAATGCAGAATTTCAAATCGGGGCAGACGGAGCGATGGGCGGTTCGCAAACACTTCCGAGCCATGTAATTTACTCGTTAGTTCGTATCGGAGCGCTATAGATAGAAGATGTTGTATTATGCTAGAACATGGCGACCGCCGCGCCGGCGGCGGCGGCATCACTTCCATGGAAATCACTTGCCTATCACACTAATATTATAAAGTCGAAAGTTTCTGAGTGTGTGAGTATGTATGTTTGTAACTTCTTCACGTCTACGGCTGCGGCGAATTTAATACAATTTTGTATGGAGTTAGCTGACTCCATATACACACATCAACACAATCTAGGGATATTGAACATTTCATTGATTATCTAGAAAACTATAAACATTTTGTTATGACTGTAAATGGAAGAATTAAAGATAATTTCATGGCCGATATTTAAACATTAACAACACGATGCGATTTTGTTTTTCTAATTAATAAAAGTCTTAAATTAATTAAGCCATAGAAAATTACTGAGTGAACAAAAACATTTTATTCTTATAAAATTATTCAATCGAATTAAATGAATAAAAATCTTACCAAATCTGATAATCAGTAATCGGTATTTCCTCCTCTAACATTAATCACACAGCGGCAACGATTTTCCATACTTAAAATTAAGGTGTCAATGTCTTGCTGGGGTATGCAGTCCCAAGTTCTTTTTAAATGTTCGAAAAGTTGTTCTTCTGTTGTCAAGTTGGGCGGAAAATCCCTCAATGCTCTTCGCTGTAACATGTCCCAGGCGTGTTCAATTGGGTTTAAGTCTGGCGACTGTGGAGGCCAATCTAATACCTGAACATCGTGTTCTCGAAGGGCGGCCCTCACCAGCCGCGCTGTATGGGAAGGTGCATTGTCATGCATGAGCTGAAATTCTTGCCCCGTTAGGGCCCTGAGCGGGACAATGACACGTTCTACTACCTCCTCACGGTATCTATGGGCAGTCATGCTGCCCTGAATCCAAATGAGTTGGGTTCGTCCGCCGATTCGTATTCCTGCCCACACCATAATTGTCCCGCCTTGGTAAGAGTGGACCTCCTGTGGATGTCGGAGACGGCTGACCCTGCCTGGAGTTCTCCAAACGCGTGTTCGTCTCGAATCTGGATGAAATCCATAGCGGGACTCATCAGTGAACAGCACCAATGACCATTGTTGATCACTCCATGTCAAATGTTCTTGAGCCCATAAAAGTCGCCTACCGCGATTGCCACGTCGCAGCGCTGGGACTCGTAGCGGTCTGCGAGCATGAAGACCAACTTCATGCAGCCTCCTTCGCACGGTTTGGTCGCTCACCAGCAGCTGCTGACCCTCCTGGAGCCTTTGCACTAGTTGCATCGCTGTGATATTGGGTAGTCTTCTGGCGGTCATTTGGAGAAATCGATCCTGTCTCTGAGTGGTAACACGATATCTACCTGTGTGCCGTTCTGCCACATCTCCAGTAGCGCGATAACGTGACCACAGCCTGGATACCACATTTTGGCTTGTGCCCAGAGACTCAGCAACGACGCGTTGAATAGCACCGTTTTGTAACATGCCAACTGCCCGTAACATTTCATCTCGACTCAAATGATGGCGTGGCATGACGCTAAAAAGCTTACACAACCAATTGAGAAAAGAAAATAAAACAATTTATCAGGTTTTCTTCAATTAACACGCAAAAAAAATTTTAATGCAACTTCTTGAAATTAGATACAACTCAAGATTGCGCTGTGCTTTGCGTGTTTTCATTTGTTACTCATTTTAATTTTTAAATTTTGAATAAAGAATAGACAAGGTTTAAATCTGTAAATAAACTTTTTAAGGAAACTAAATAGGTTTTAAACAATAAAGCCATGTTTGATTTCAAAATAACGTATCCCTAGACTTTGTTGATGTGTGTATATACCAAATGGATTAACACATAGTCTACAATTTATAAAGTTTAACGCGGGTAAAACCGCGGGGCATAGCTAGTAATAGATAATATAATTTTCTCAGTAAATCCACATTGATAACTGATGTACTACAATTGTACAACATCGCACTCTTGAAAAAAAATACTAATATCTAATTTCAGGACTTTGTATGAGGTGGGTGGTAGACAGACATTACACCCATACGCGAAATTAAATTAATAATGTTGTCAGCTCCATTGCTACAATGATGTTTATTTAATTTCGTGTGTTCCATGTCTCATACCAATTCAGGCCTTCTAAGAAATAAATATAAATTGCGAGCCGGATTCGCGAACCGAGGGTTCCGTGCCGTCCTTAGACGTATAATAAGTTATACAGTTGGTCATTTACCGCTAATTTGTATGTTAAAAAAACTTTTTATGATTTAAATGATATTGTTGCCATATAAGTTATACTAGGTATACATTTTCATCAGAATCCGTTCAGTAGTTGTTGCGTATAAGAGTAACAAACATCAATCCATGTATCCTCCTAAACTTTCGCATTTATTATATCCTACTAGGATATAAAATATAATTATATTTCTAAAAGCTGTTGAAATGACACAAACTTTAATAATAATGCTACTTTTTATATTTTTGAATGATAAGCTAAAAAATCATAAACCTGTTCTGGATAGTACAAAAATTAATAATATATTTATACGGTTTAATGCCTATCACATAATAAGTATCCCCACTTCACATGATACCGGTAGGTACTTGAAACGATGACGTTTCTCGTCCTTGATTTTTTTTAGGTGGGCTAAGGTCTATTATTTTCCTTTCAATTACGATACGAATATTAAAACAAGGTGTAATATAAATAGTAGACGAATATTGAGGAACTTAATTTGTCTATGAAGCTGAACGAGATTTATCAAATCAATATGAAAAACTACTAATAAAATTATTAAACTCCCATACAAGTGTTATTCTAGTATGGGAGTTCAATCATTTTATTATCTTAATCTCGTGATACATTTTAAATCGAAAGCCGAAAATGTTGTTTTACTTAATTCACACTTAGGAGCCCAATCTAGCGATTATTACTAGATTGCACTCTACTACTTCTATTATTGTACAGGCCGTGGTGTCAGAGTTGTTCAAGCCGCACATTAGGCCTCTGACATGGCTTAACGACTGTTGCCTAGTGGCTTAAGCTCGCCAATCATTTACGGATCGGTGAGAGCATCTGTTATGAGCGTCTCAATTTCACTCAACTCTGTTTATTCTACACCCAGTATAAGCAATGACTCAAACTAGTCTAGAACTAAAAACCGGTGGCATTTGCCAAACTAACATACATATAGCTGTGGCAGACTGAGTCAAACCATAAGGGTTTCTTCGTCATTTTGTTACGGAATCTTAAATAACGAATGCGCTAGATGAAAGTCAATCTTGCAGATAATATTTGAAATTAAAAAAAACTTGATTATTATCGCAAGTGGGTAGAACCATTTAAGCATCCCACATGGGAATTGCGTTGGAAGTAGGACCATTGAAGTTTCCTACGTGAGAATTGCATTTTATTCCTTCAAAGGATAAAGCTATTAAACAGTGGGGATGGAATCATAAACGGTTAATTTATTTTCATTGACACAATATTAACTTAAATAAGTGGAATAGCAGTGGATTCTTGAAAAATA
The DNA here is from genome assembly GCA_951640165.1 of Pseudoips prasinana. Taxonomy (NCBI): domain Eukaryota; kingdom Metazoa; phylum Arthropoda; class Insecta; order Lepidoptera; family Nolidae; genus Pseudoips; species Pseudoips prasinana. The sequence goes on from OX621244.1 coordinate 16,472,571, forward strand.
AACTCATTATACCTGCCTTTATATAGTCAGGTATAAACTGCGTATGATATTTACTTGGGAAATATAAAGTAAATAAATTGAATGCCATACGTATTACGTGTACTTCGAAACTCAATATTCGTATAGTAAGGTATACTATGTGCACAGACGCCACGACAGTAGTTACCAACTAATAACAACCTTACTACCTAGGTAATAAAGACTATTGATTAAGATTGTTTTTCTCATACGTTTTTACTAACTGCCTAGTTGGTCTAGCGGTAGCGTGTTCAACCGCAGATAACGAGGTTCTGGGTTCAAATCTTTGGTCGGGCTAAAAGTGATCTTGGGAAGAAACAGGGGCACTTTCTATTCCATCACTCTCATGATCCGATGGGAGGACTAGCGACACGACCGGGAAGAGGTCAGGTACAGGACGGGCTTTACGTCCGGCTCTTCGAGGAATGGGGTACAATACCGCCAACTCCCAGACTTCGGACTGATTCTGAGAAATTTTTCTTTTTATAGAAAATTCCCAAGATAACTTTTAGCCCGACCAAAGATTTGAACCCAGAACCTCGTTATGTTAAGTTTAACCTTGTTTGCGCACCCACTTCTGCCCTAAAATATGTCCCTCGCAGATGGCTAGTCTCCATTGAGATTGGCCGCCGTGGCAGAAAAGCGGCTAGGAGGACATTATCATTATTACGTCAGACAAGAGAAGCTAGTGGGAGGTCAATACAGGAACAATATTTGTTTACTATACAAGTATGGAATACTGAACCCAATGTATTATCACCTTGTTTCTAAGGTCTAAGGCAATAGGTCTGGTTCTGAACATTCAATGCAGTTCACAACTAGACCTGATGTTACAGTGTCTGAGTCAAAGGCTAGAAACACCGCTTGACTGTTGGAGTAAATGTAGATTGTATCATGTATGACAGACATAGTCTATTTGCAGGTTTTCCTCTACGCATAGAACGGGAAGGTTGCGGTGTATTTTTTCAAATTTTGATTGGCTTAGGTATCTGTCCGAAAATTGCGCACTCTACGTTGATTCTCTATTGGTTCCATCGGTGTACCATGATTGGCTCTCCTGTTTCCAAGATGCTTTGTTGTTTTCGTCGAGTTGTCAAGTTAAAGTTATTTACTGTCAGTGGCTTCACATAACCTCTACCGGAATAACAGCGTAACAATAAATGCTCAAGTATAAGCATTTTGTTTTTGCCCAATACAGCAATGCGTTTAGTGCAAATAGCTGCATAATGTTTTAATTAATAATTTACTAACATAATATTTATTGTACATTTAATAATGCAGCAAGGTTAATATGTATTAAAAATATAAATGTAATATGTAAGAATAATATAGATTAATTTACTACCTATAGAGTGTATCTAAAAGTGTGGTGTTTACCTATAATTAGATGCACAATTAGAATTAAGTTTCATTATAAGTATACTAAACTTTAAGTAAAATATTATTGCTTCTGTAGGTAAACCTAATAAATAAAATAAAATAAATATATATAAAAACAAAATTAAGATACGGGAATGTCATAATTGATAGCGTCAGTCGAGATAAACAGAATAAATCTGAGGAAACCTTATCATAACAGGTCCTAGTGATAAGTTTATATCACTACGATGTATCATTAAATTGACACAAGTCAAGATGATTAAAACCGTCCATTGAATCTGCTAAACCTTAGTCCGAGATGTTTGTCGGCATCACTACACAGCGTAGACGTCTCATTTGGTGCTGTCTCCTGCCCGATTTATGAGGCTGTAATGCGCGCGCTTATAAGGACCGGCCTCCATAGGACATTGCAATGTTAAATCATAATTGTGAAAGCCACACTAAGAACCGATTGCACCATTTGCATCAATCGGAAAACCAAGATCAATAAAATTAAGTTCTGCTTAATCGAGTTTATTTAACTGATTAGAACATATATATACGCTTTGATCGCGTTTACTTATAAAAAAATACTTCCACGTTTGCCTTAAATCTCGTCATAATCCAGTTAAAAATAAATTAAAAACCTGGTGCGTTTAGCATAGTATTATGTGATAGCATCTTTCTGTGATTTACATAACATAGGATTTCAGTAAATTTAAATAATACGCTTAAAGTAAACTTAGCATATAGTTTTTATAATAAAAAAAATCGATTTTTTTCTCATTATTTTATAGAAACCTAGTAAATTAAGAGACAGAATGCTAAGTTAAGAACTACTAGTAGTAACTCGCGTCATTACTGTGGTTCACCTAGAACCTAGCACCACTGCGCCTATTAGAACATTCTAAATGGTATATTATAGTATTAATATACATTACATATTATGCAAATTCATGCTACATAAAATTAACCAACGTTGGCGAAGTTGGACCTGACAGCTAGTTGTTAATATTTTACAAATAACAATTTGATTTTGTACGTAAAATATTTAAATGGTAAACAGATGCGGAAATCTTAACAAGTCGATATTATACTGTTAATAGCCCCTTATACCGCTAATAAAAATCAACGCCGAGAGACTCAGCTCTTGACCTGGATGCAACATGATCGAAACCTTGGGAAATAAAAAAATAGGCAAGTAACCTTATATACTCTTATTAAATACCACTACTACTATAATACTAACACTAATAAATTCTAGGTATAATAAGGCGCTCATAAGCACATGCTGCACTGCCATTTAATGGCCATTAAAGTAGGAAAGTATTCACTTCTGGGCATTTTCGTCCTATCGAGATGATGATAAGCTATCGGTCCCGGTTGTATTCATTAGACAACAGTTGTTTTACCATGTCAAAGGCCCAATGAGTGGCTTGAACGGCTCTGTCATTAAGGTAGCCGCCACATACGATAATGTAAAAATAATATTTGGTGGAATGATACAGTTACATATTATTATTATCATTAATTATCAGGCAGGTAGTTAAAAATAACTGATAATTGCCTATATCCTGCTAAATAGAGTGAGATCTTTGTCAAGTCTTTTCTTGAACTGATTCATAGTTTGAGCTGTAATAACGCCTTCCGGGAGCTTATTCCATGCACTGATAACTCTGTTGCTTATAAAATGTCTGCGTGGCTTGTTGTAAAATTTAAAAAAAAATCCAAAATTGTATGAGGTGGATGTTTGAAGCTTCAGATGGTGGCTCTACTCTAAGCTGGGTATTTATTTCTAAGAAATATTTCATCAAAGTTTTGAATGTCATAATGCGCACTTAGGATCAAATAGTTGTTAGAGATACACATAAACTATGCATTTATAAGAGTATCTGAGTATAGAACAACGCGATAACTTGCCTAAGGTCGAGATAGTGATACGCTACTGCGATCATTAACCGAGTACCTAGTGGAGGTTCTAACCGGTGTAATCCATTCCGTAAACCATACCCGTCTATTAATCCTTACAACTTTACATAGTACGATAAGACCCTGGTACGTACACATTTATTCCTAGATTAACGCTGATTATACTATCTTAAAACGTTCAGGCACCGGCCCTTTTGAGGGTTTAATATTTTTGATGAAATTATTACAAAGGATTTCGGATCGTTAACCTACCAAACTTAAGGGAACAATTTGTAAACGACAAGTATGTATAAAATTACTGACCATTTACTAACTGAAAATAAAAAGGAAATGTAAATAAGGGCGGTTTACTATTATTTATGAAACGGTAGTGACCCGCCTGGGTTTGGGTGAGCTTATAAGAACTACTTATAGTTTACGTTATTACTACCATGTCTTAAATTCTCGTTCCACGAAAGATATTCAGAATCTTACATAAGAAGGTACAACATAACAACAATTTAAAGAAAAATATTGCCTATATCACTATATTATTAATATGATAATTTACTCTCATGGCAAAAAAGGGTAAAATATTCCAACTAAAGAAGTAAATTACTGCTTTAAGTTCATAGTATACATAGGTTGAATGATATTTACTGAAGTACAAGATACATATATTCACATACAGAGTTATGTCTGGTTTTCCCCTTCACCTTCCTTTTCCTGCTCTCGAAAATTAATTAAATATAATAATCATCTTTTTTTCATATACCTAATTCAGACCTAGTCTTCGAGGAACAATATATAAAAATTTAAAGATAAGAAATCTAATTTAAAAGTTCCTATGGTCTACTTTCTGTTGATAATAAATAAGGAATAAAGATTATGTACATGTAAATTCGCTCTCATTGGAATCTAATAAATTTGTAGCTATCGTGTTCTGAGAATTCATGTTCAATGGACGACGTTCCTTACAGGAGTCCGTTTAAACCGTTCTGGGATGCTTTGTGGACCCTTTCGTTACGGGAAATTATTATAGTGATATCTTATTTGAATATTACAGTCGACGACAGATAAGTGGTCTTATAAGTTTCTATCTTAGAATATCTTATTAGTGTCCAAGATTGTGTACCACTGGTGGTACATGTATACTTGACTTGCAGTCTTGGGTATCATGGTGGGAATAGTAACTGACATCCTTGAACAATTTCAAATTTAGGTATATTCTATGCAGATTGTACTAACTTGAATAAATTAGGCGATGCTTGTGTTTGGTGTTATCCATATTTACCTGTAATAAAAAAATGAAAAATTAAATACGAGCCAATATAAACATATAGTAAGTAGCAAACGAAAAGTGTCCTTGGAAATGGGATATGCCAAAACTTCGTAGAAGTTATGTTGCTAATTAGTCAAATAGGTCAGTGATACAGCTGAACTGGGCAACATAATAGTGTCAAAATACATACACTTCTTACTTTTATTTATTATCGCACAACTACCTATATAATAGCTCTCATGGCATTGTACAAGTTCATATAAATGTTTAGTTTAGTTACATGTACATATAATTTAAATTTAATTGAAGTCTCTAAACTAAATTATTAATTTGAAACAATGCTATGCATACCTGCTATTTGTATGTTGACTAACACATAACACAAGTTAATTATATAATTTATAAGGCTATGTAATTGTACCGCCAATAATCGATGGCCATTGAAGTCGAGACTATAGAGTCGAAATATCTAAATATTTACAGTAAATGACCTCACCAATCCCTTGAAAGGTTAGGCCGAAATAATATTTGCAAAATTTCAAACCTTTCAAGGGTTTTTATCGGAGGACTAGTTTTAGAAGATTACTTTTAACATGCAAAATTTAATTATCTACAATAATAGTGATTATTTAGCAATAATTAAATAATAGGTCTTTACCTATGAAATTGCCGTTTTGTATGAAAAAATTTAAACGAATTTTTTTCATGAATTTTTTTATTTGTATTAATCGAAGTAATCACCCATGCAATCAATGCATCTTTGCCATCGCAGTGGCAGTTTATTGATGCCCTTCTTAAAGAAATCAGCTGGACGGGAGGCAACAAATTCTTCAAAGGCATTTTGTACTGCCTCTCGGGTATTGAATTTTTTTCCCGCCAAGAAGTTATCCAAATTCTGGAAAAAGTAGTAGTCTGTAGACGCAAGGTCTGGTGAGTAGGGCGGATGACGGAGAGCTTCCAACCCCAGTTCTTGCAACTTGGAGACCGTCTGCTGTGCAGTATGAGGTCGCGCGTTGTCGTGCAGGAGCAGCGGAGACGAGCGATTGACCAATGCTGGTTGGAGATGCGCCAGCTTCTCCATCATTGTGCTCAGTTCTTCACAGTACACATCTGCAGTAATGCTCACCCCGTTTGGTAAGAAGCTGTGATGAATCACACCGGCGCTAGACCACCAAACAGTGACCATCACTTTTCTAGGGGTAAGTTTTCGTTTAGGGCATTGTTTAGGTGCTGAACCAGGATCCAACCAACTTGCTGAGCGCTTGCGGTTATCAAACAGAATCCATTTTTCATCGCAGGTAACAATGCGGTTCAAAATTCCTTCATTTGTGTGTCTGTTGAGCAGTGCAAGGCACGTCTCGACGCGTACTTCGCGCTGGCGATCATTGAGTTCGTGGGGCACCCATTTGTCAAGCTTTTTTACCTTGCCAATTTGACGCAAATGGACCAATATTGTTTTGACGCTAACGTCGAAAGCTGCTGCTAATTCAGCCGTAGATTGTGTATCATCAGCTTCCACAACCGCCTTTAATTCGTCATTGTCGACCAAAGTCTTCGGACGACCGCGAGGTTCATTTTTCAGGTCGAAATTTCCAGAACGGAAGCGAGCAAACCAATAACAGGTGGTGCGTTGGTTTGTAGTGTTAGCTCCGTAAACGTCGTTGATGTTGCGTGCCGCTTGTGCCGCGTTGCTGCCACGACGGTACTCATATTCCATAATTACTCGAATTTTTAACGTATCCATGATGACGAAAAAGATTGAAATGCGATGAAAATGTAACACTAATCAATAAAGAAATGACTACTTTTGGAAAAAAGAATCCATGTTTTTAAAATAAAATTAATTTGAAATTAGAATTCTTAGCCAAACAAAAATTATTTTGATTTGAAATGGCCAGTACTGCAGAACGGCAATTTCATAGGTAAAGACCTAATATTTAACATTACATTGCATTAATACATTGCCCTAAAGCCAGTTAAAAGATAAGCTACTGTAGGCAAATACCAATAAACTACATCAGTAATCGCAATGTGATCTAAACATTACAAGCATGTTGATTCAATATCAAAAACAAAACAAGAATATTTCATTATCCGAATCCAATCAAAACGTGATGAAGCCCCACAACCAATAACTAGACATACAACAAAATGATATCAAATAAGATAACCAGTTGTAAATGACATATCTTTTAAGACAGTCCGCAGATAAACACATCCATGGATCTCGAGGCTATTCATCACTTTGTACGTTAAGTTAACAACAGTTAAATGGCTGGCCGATGACGGTGAACAATGGCTATCGGTTGATATGATCGGTGATAGCCCGAGGAGTGAGCACGCGTTTGTGGAAGCTCCCGTGACCGGTCATTCGCAGTGTCATAAGTTACCGAAAGGTGAAAACAATGATTTGAGAAATGAGTTTGCATTTTAAATAAAGAAATAAAGATCGTATCGCGAACGGAGATAAATGAACTTTAAACATATTACATATAAGGTTTCAGGTAAGTAAGGTTCTAAGAAAAATGCAATACTTATAGGACCCTTACAAGAAGAGCTTTATTATATTTTGTGAGTTCAATTCACCATAAAAAAGCACGTAATATCAATATTTTGTACTACCGATGATTTGGATGCTCTAAACTTTTTAAATAGATTGTGTATAGAAGATCTGTCAAAATTCATAATTTTACTCAAATAAGTTATAACCGTGGATGGAGAACTATAAATTACTTTAATCGCGTAATTAAATAAAATAAAGTTATACTCAAGCGACGGTAACAATCGCGGTCAGAAAACTGTTAGACTGTAAGCTAGACTCTGAAGAAGCACTTTATTGACCAAGACATAAAGTAATATTCTTTAAATTTGACTAAAATTTGGTATTTGTCTATAATACGTCAGAATTTAATAACATTCTTACAATTTCTAATAAGATATGAGTCACTAAACATACTTGTTACAACCATGTTATCATTCTAATTGGCATATAAATGAAGATGCTGCCCATTACTGCACCACTGCATGGCAAGGGCCTCCTGTCACAATGCTCTCATTGTGACAGGAGGCCCTTGTCATATGGTATAGACTAATAGTTCACCTGGCCTAGTACGGGTAGGCAAACTTCACATCAAGAACATTTTGGAGAATTTTTTTATTCCTTCTCCGTTTTAAGTAAGAGATAATTAATTTAATATGAATTGGGAAAGTCAGTGAGTTTCAAGTCGAGACCACTGACTCAATATTCCAACGGCCTAAGCACTAGCTAACTATCAAATGAACATTCGTTTGATTTTCTGACATGAAGATTCTTTGAATCAATACAATAATTCTTAAAAATTCCTTCGTAATATTTACTCTAGCCACATAATTTTATCTTTACGAGGCGCCTTAGGTGCAGAGTTACCACATTTGCATTTATAAATTTAGATAGTCGCATTAGCGATCGCAGTAAGTTATATTGTAAAACGTGTGCGTGCATATCTGGCGACAATAAGGCTGTCTCGTAAGTTCTCACGTGGCGTCGGACACTATAAAGTAAGTCTACAATGCCGACATGTAGTATCCAGTGGCCGAGTACACGAAGGGCCGATGATGATATCATTCCCGCTCCTCGTATCGCGCGATTCCATCGTCGATACGTTCCACGGGATGCGGTGGACACAAGATCTTAATACACAATTCATACAAAAATTTATTCGATATGTCACATGTCAATTTTATAGATAAGACGTTGCGATAGTAGATGCATGCTTTTGAATATTCGTATCTGTTTTGTTTTTGTTATACAATTACGTAGTACATCTTAATAATTGTTGTAAGTATTTAAACTCGAGATATTGATTAGCATAGACCTTTTAACCGGTATTTGGATGTTTGAACAATTAATTAATTAATTGTGTGTAGAAGTTTGTTGCAATAATTTGTCTGTGATACACTTTTTGTTCTTGATTTACTCGATTGGTCGAGTTTAATAACAGGGAAACTATCAACAAATTTACAAAGTAACGATAATCAATTAAGTCTCCAAGTTTTCGGAATAGATAATCATAAATGCAATATAATTCCAGCGCCAACTAACCTTCGATCAAGGTGACCCTAGCTTTTAGCCCGATATAGATCTACATATATGTAATGTTTGACAACTGTACATTTGCAGGATATTAATTTTCTCGGAAATTCATATTCAAAGCCGAGATGACGACTATGATGATAATTGTAACTATAATGATGAAGGCAACTATAATGTAATGCACGTTATATTATCCTTATTGAGGTACTTATATCAGAACATTCCCTTTGCACGACACATCTACAGTTTATGGATAAGTTTATCTGATACCAATAAGGATTGTTAATAATAGATCCTTTGCACGAATGTCCTGAGCAAAAAAAATATGTGTATAAAAGGACACGCAAGATGGCGTTGCAATAAGTAATGGGTGGATAGTGGCGCAGTCATCGATTGCGAGCGTTATCTCAATAAAGACTAGCAGAGTGCGTTCATTAGCACTCTGACACGGCGGAATCATAAATTGTGGAGCCCCGTCGCGACCCGCACGTCTACCCGGCCTTGCACCCCTGATACCTGCCCGCATTTCGACTTTTTGCCATTTTCATTGTTTTTAGTGAGCCCGTAGGAGCCCGTAAACCGTAACGGCCTGATCCCTGATAACAGCCGCAGGTGTTACCCTTCACACATCCTAACTTAATTACATACATTTTTAACAATACGTTCCAATTCGCGCGCGCGATAAGCACGCAGCTGCATCAGCCAAACTTTGATAGCATCATTGATTGATTGAAATAATAATATTTGATAATGGGACCACCTGCGTTTCATTTAATTGACATGTCAATTACATTTAACAAGGCTACTGATAAATGATTTTAAACTATCATGATCATTGTCATTTAAATAGGTTATACGTACATTACGATCATGGCACTTACATACACCAGTGTTGAAATATCGGAAAAATACATATGGTAAATTTCCGTCAGTTTTAACTATTTAAACTTAAATCTTACTAACGTATATACTGCTGATATACGTTCGTAAAACTAATCAAAATAAAGACATGCAGTTATTGTTTCCTTATGTGTTACTAAAGAGATTTTTAATTCAATCAACTCTTAAAAATAAACAGATAATAATCGTAACGAGTTTTAATTATTACAAACCCGAAACGTAAGTTAATTGTGGTTTTGCATAGATATTAATACATTATACAATAAATTATAATTTCCAAAACCTTGCTAACAATTGAAGCTCTTTCTAGAGCCAACGTTCTTGCAGCATTTATCATACGTACATTTCTTCAAGGAAAATCAATAAATAATTAAATCATATCCGACTTACGACTCGTCAAGAAACTGCATACAACTAGTGAATTTCCGGAGGGAAAACATACAAGTAGTTAATGTCACCAGCTACAGCCAAATACATAAAATATTAAGCAAAACTCACAAACATGGGAAGTCATTAAAGCAACTGGCTCGGCACTTACAGAACTCCTATAACCGTCTGGCCAAGCATAAAGATCAATATCAAAGTGGCTCGTTGCCAAAATCTTTTTAATATCGTCCCAGAAGTAACTGAAGAGTGGTTACGGCCGATAACAACAAAACTATTACGTGAGCAGTTCACTCGCGAATTGGTCAGCGCGTTATCTATATATTTGGCGTTAGTTTAATCTTATTGTAAGGGACAATGGCGAATAATGGCCCGAACAGACTTCCCTTCGAGCACTTTTGAGTTAGCTGATAAATTCTAGCCCTCGACTTGAGTTTCGAGGATGCTCGCGGTTGCTTATAACTTTAAATGAGTGTAGTTACTTCAGTTACGAAAACTCTGTGTAATAGTTGGTGTAAAATGAGCAAGGGATAATTGATACTTGTTGGCGGGATGATAGCTGGAAACACAACTGATTCCTGATACACCAAACATGAAGTTTCCCCAAACCACGAAATACTTAGTAGTACTACCGCTCAACTATGTTAATAATGTTGCCCATTCCCTAAAGTTGTATAACCTGTACTGTGGTTTCCCAAAACTGCCTGCCAAAAGTTTACCTTACATAAGGTGTTCCTGATTATGAAGGTAATGTAAATAAAAATCCCAAGTAAGTCTTTGTACACATTGCGTGATTAGTCACACAATGTGTACCAAAGGTTCTGATTCTGAGTATAATACTAATATCCATTTAACCTTTTAATTTAATACACCACAACCTACTTTAAAAGTAACATATATGTAATTAGGATGATAGGAGTGAGGACTCTAGAATTTTGAAATATCCTTCGCAACAAATACTTTGGAAAAATACATTTTAAAGTAAACTTGCTCTTTCTTTAGGTACTCTTAAAATTAACGTTTTTTCATAAGGGGATTGTCAAATCCCTAAAACTCGGGATAAGTGACGTATTATTTTGCGGACTGTTAGACAGACGTACATAAAAAATAGGGTTGTTTGAACGACTCGGAACCTTAATGAAGGCAGAAAATCACTTTTCAAGTTCAGTAAACAAATTGAAGGAGTAAGGCGGCTGTAAAAAGCGTAATCCAACTGCGTCTACTAAAAACGACATTGGCTCGCTAAATCAAGTGCCTCTATAACAAAAAGGAACCTGAATGAAGGCGTTAAGTTTCACACCGCATCGCTCCCGCTCTCAGAGCGCGACGAAACGAACACCTATTATCATAAAGCAAACAAAGACGCAGGAAAAAATCAACAAACACAACCTTTAATGATTTGGTAGTTCTCGGGATGAATGCCAACGAAGCGGGAGAGGAAACAGCAATCAAATAAGGTTTTATTGTGGGCTCATTCATCGGTGTAACTAGAAGGACTGTTGATACACTGATGGCATAGTAATTAGTCGCATATTCATTCACAGATTTCACTTTCATTGGGTTATTATAATCATATTGATGCCGGGGGTCCTCAGGAGTTAGTACCTATCTCGTTAGAAAAGGTTATGATTATCGAGTGGTTTGGCTTTATTATGTGCGTCTTAAATTTATTTGGTGTAAGGCCTGTTATACCAGCCCATAAAAGTTGCAAATTGGGTTCCGGCATGAGTTATAAATTTTATATTAAACGCGTGATATTTTAAATTTATTTTTGGGTTAATGGCAGTTTGAGAGTTGGACGGATGGAACGTAACCAATGTCTATTTGCCTATAAAAATCCTGAACGCTATAAAAGTCATAACTTATATTAACTCTTTAAATTGACCTGCTATTACATTCATCGTAAAGAGAATGCAAATAAAGTGAATTATGAAGGTTTTTAGAGTTCCTCTTCTTAAAGGAGAACTCGAAATCTACTTACAATCAGTTTCGTGTACGTCGGTGACAAAGGTGTTAATTTGAAACAAAAAATGCAATGAAGTAATTTGGAACGTTAATTTGGCTTTCAATTTCAAATTTAAAAAAAGATTACTATTTCAAATCCATTAGTCAATCATAAACTTACAACTTACTTATACATCAATTAATTATTAAACTTGTAAATTAACATTTGTCTAACAAATATAGTTTTTCAATTGATGTAAATTAACTTTATGTCGTTGCATAATATTCTTTTTTCAGAGAAACGCAATATGGTTTTTAATTTACACTTATAAAGAAACGGGGTGGGGCTTCTGTATAAAAGGACATTTCTATAGCGGTTCCATAAAAAAAAAACTTTAAGTTTGAAAATTCAAACTTTTATATATTTATTAATGATAAAATCTAGTGAAGATCCAAAAGGAAATATAAAGAAGGTCTCAATGTTAGCAGAATTTCCTCAGATGTTAATCCCATATGACATTATAATGTTGTGAAAGTAACTTAAATAATCGAGCCGTATCCATAAGCGAAGCAAATTTGTTTTCAGAGAAATAGCTTAGGAGCTAGACCCAATAAATGATTGAATCTTTAACACAACTAGTAACCTTAAGTTTTACATATTTGTTGCTTCAATACCTCACGGGCACGGAACACGAGAGCTCGACTCGCACTTGGCTGTTTTATTTTAATTTGTGTATAATCGTAGTACTCATCATATTTTTGTTTTGACAATTAATAGTACTCGTATTGTAATATATTTGTATTGTACAAACAATACAAATATATTAATGTTTTTATACTTTCGCGATTTGTACACATTTTTTATATACTGTGGACCCCGTGTCCACAGTATATAAAAAATGTGTACAAATCGCGATAAAGATATAGGCAAATCATTACCTTGGTTATCCGACGTTTCGGCATGGATTGCACCAGCCGTGGTCACGGGGACTGGTGTGGCTCGGCAGCGTCGCGTCGTCTCCGTGAAGCTCGGGTTTCGGTATCTACCCTCGCATGGTCTTGATATTTTTCTTTTACGAAACTGCCTATATCTTTATCGCTATTGAGACCCGTTTCCACAGTATATAAAAAATGTATACAAATATATTTTTACTTCACTTTATAGTACGGGCAGTAGTTACCCTAGTTTCAGAGATGTTCAAGCCGCCCAGTAGGCCTCTGACGTGGGTTATCGACTATTGTCTAACAACTACGACAGTTCCACATACCCTCCGAAGTACGGTCGAAGTCGCTCAGAAATTTAACCACTTTGGCGATCACCCATCTATAGACTGACCTGTGCGTTGCCTCACCGATCTCTTACTTACCGGTGAAAAAAACTGGCTGTGAGTACCTAACATATTATAATGTCCTCCTAGCCGAATTTCGGCCACGGCAGCCAGTCTCAATGCGCAGGACATATTATAGTGCTCAAGTGTGTGCGCATACACAGGAGCACTTTCTATTCCATCACTCTCATGATCCGATGGGACGCCTAGGCGACACGACCGGAAAGAGGTCAGGTACAGGACCGACGGCTTAACGTGCTTTCCGAGGGTATAATACCGCCTTCTCCCAGACTTCGGGCTGATGCTGAGAAATTTTTCTCATTACAGAAAAGTCCCAAAATCACTTTTTGGCCCGACCCGGGATTTTAACCCAGGACCTCGTTCTCTACGGGTGAAGACGCTACCGAGACCAACGAGGCAGACCTAATATATTACAAAGCTATTTATTGATAAAATAATCACTAACAATAGCATTACAAAAGATAAACAAACTAGTAACAACAGTGTGTTATTTAACACGGGGCAAATATTTGTGTGGTCCAGACCACAACGGTTATTTCCGCTAAAATTGTATGCATTCGTGGAAAAAGCACCACGTGTGCATTTCATTACACGTACCCCAGTATTTATCTTTGTTATAACACATAAAAGGGTTTGCACATTAATTAATGAAACACTCAATAGATATAAATTAGCTCACGCTTGTATTTGATGGTCACCGTAGCCTAGTTGGTAGTGCTCCTGCCTACGAAGCTGGTGGTCCTGGGTTCGAGTCCCGGTAAGTGCAAATATTTGTGTGATGAGCATGAATATTTGTTTCTGAGTCATGGATGTTTTCTATGTATATAAGTATGTATATATCTATATAAGTATGTGTATCGTCATCTGGTACCCATAGTACAAGCTTTGCTTAGATTGGGATGATCTGTGTGACATTGTCCCTATAAATTATTATTATATTATTATTTCAGAGGGTACAGACAACGGATTCACACTACTTGCGATCCTGGCACACCTCTATTGCCTTCGCTACTTTTAAGCTTTCAGCCCTCAAACTTCTGTAAACCCCAAATAAGATGTATATCGAGCAAGTAGTAATCTAAACAGTTTCAGAGTGTATACTCTGAAACTGTTTAGATTACTACTTGCTCGTCTCTATTGTCTGCGAAATCAGTAAAAGCCAAAGATAGAAATATAAATAAAGGGTTTTTTCAAAAATGATCCATTCCGAAAATAGATCCTAATCCAGTCGGAAGAATGTTCGACGATGTCTCACCTTTCCAACTACACCATACACAAGTTCTGTGTATAAATACCACGTCATGCTTTAACTGGCGACCTGCCAATATATGAAAATAACCATTGTATTGATATTGTATGTGTCCACACTCCTTTCATTTGCCGCATATTTGTTCATCCATCCTCCTATCCTGGTTCACCACATGGTAACTACATCTTCTGCCACATTCCACATCAATTTGTAACATCGTTTACACTACCCCACACGTATCACGTATATGGATTAATTTCTCTAATGCTGGCGTTATCTTGTAAAAAAATATCTAATAGATGTACCTATGTATTTAGTTAGAAACACATAAGTATGTTTATTAGTTATCTGGTTGACAGAGTACATACTTTGCCTAGGTTGGGATCAGATAGCACTATGTTAGTTCTTCTAAGATATCTATATATCTATAAGTAGGATTGAATTTGCGAAATACGTATGTACAAAGTATTCCACAAATTGAGCTCTTTAAAGTCATGCGCTATTTTTGTTATACTTCGTATAATTTAAAAGGCTTAGTTAGCTTTAAATTTTACTCGAATAAATACTGTTAAGTTGTTCATTTTACTCAGAATTGTTTTCACTTGCTGTAGCCGTTAATAAAAGAGATAACATTTTGACTACTTAGTAAAATAATTTAATGAAATTATATATTATTAATAGTGGATATTATTTGCCTGTATTTTCTATGATCTTGTTAGCCACTACAGGACAAGAGTCTCCCTTAGTATGACCTTGTTGGTGTAAGGGTTGGCGTAATGAGATGGTCATAGTTCAAAGAGTATAAAACTGCTATGGTTCTGTGGTAATTATTCGGTCGTGATGACTTTTACGCTTTCAACATAATAATATCCTGGGACATTATTCACACACGGCCGTCTGATCCCAAACTAAGCAGAGCTTGTACGATGGAAACCAGATAACTGATATATTACATATACTACTTTTCTTTTGTAAATACATACTTATATAGATAATTACACCCAGACACAGGACAAACAGACATGTTCATGCACACAAATGTTTGTCCCGGGTGGGAATCGAACCCACGACCTCCGGCGTGAAAGGCAGCGTATCTACCAACCACGCCAACAGGCCCGTCTTGGATGGAATTGATGGAAAATATGGACGGAAGAACATGGATGGAAAATATCATCATTTTCCATACAGAGAAAATTTCAACTTTATGAGACCAAAGATGAGATCACGGATGCCATTATTTTACTATTATAGTATGACTTAATTAAGCGCCAAGCAATTTAATAGTAAAAAACAAAACAAACAGACACAAAAGTTCTTAATCTGGAAACTTAATAAAGTATATTGAACGGAAAACCATCAAAATGTTCGATAGAGCCTCTTAAATTGTTTAGGGTGGAATATAAATGAAGTCATCACGTTCACAAAACTGCTACTGTGCGTCAGTCTTGATGATTCAGAAAAAGAGTCACGTATAGCATTACAAAAAGCTTTATTCATTTATTTCTTCAAGGCATTTTAAATGACCAATTTAAATATATAACGACTGCCTTAACATCGCTTTGTAATACGAATCACCAATAAGTTATAGTTGTTACACACAATATTTTATATCCCACAGATCTTTCTAGCTTCCGTAAATATGATGCTAGTTAACTATCGATGTCAAATTACAATAGATAAATCTAATACGTAAAAATATTACGATATCAACCATAAATTCACGACATCTAACAAATTCTACGGTTCTCACGTATTGTGTACCGTTTATAATCTTTATTTATTGCATTTTTTTATTAGAAAAACTATAAAAAAGTTAACTAGGCAAAGACAGGAAGCGTTTCCAAACAAAAAAGCTCCGAGCACATCCGTTTCGAATAGAGACATGACACGACGGAATGTAATGATGAAAAAATGTCTATCGCTTAATTTACGTACAAAGCCGTCGCTGGACAATAGCCACAAATATTTTACCATGGCTTTAGTAGAAGCGCCTAAATGTTATTAAACAAACAATTCGCCCATTCGGCAACATGTCGTCGAACTAGGGGTTTGTATAATTGATTTTTTCCGGAGGCGTGGCGAACGGCCGTTTCTATTGTGAGACCCATACACGGTACTGACAACAAATATTCTTATTCTGCTAGAGAGGTCTCTTTGGGAGATTCCTCCTCATTTCCGCCTCTAAACGAAACTTCACACGCCAACAATGTTCGCGACAACTCTCCAAAGTGAATTGAAATGGGATGTTATGACAATATGTCGGGAACATAATGTGCGACCACGATGACAAATTCGGTGCGAATATATTTTGCCTTCCGGAAAATCAAATTATAATACAATTTTACGAAAAGGACCTTTAACACCTTAGCTAAATTTTAATAATTGGTTACCCAAATCATTTTATTTATGGGAAAATATTGTCTCCCACCGAGAAAATGTCCGCCAAATTTGCATAAAATTTTAGGTGACAGGACCGAACACGCAAAAATTTTAGTTCCAAGAGTGGAATACGTAAAAAAAAGATATTTCAGAACACGAAATTACGCTTATTTAGTATGAAAAACAGTAACTAACCTTATCAGATGTTTACTCGGTCGGTTTGAACAACACAACCAATTTGCTAATGTTAATTGCGATAATAAATTATACACACTTTGAAAATTGTGGGAATGCCAAATACTTTACGTATCAATTGCTAGCTTCGTATTCTGCTAACCTGTTAATAACAGCGAGAAATGACATGTCAGTAACAGGTGAATGACAAAACGCATTACTACAACGCATCCTCCCACATAATACGAAGGCATTTAAAACTGTGTCATTATATCCCCCGGTCGTTGCATGCGGCTTACTCCACAAACATTCACGTAAACGATTCCAGCCCAACTAATTTCCAATTCGTCATTATAAAATATTTAGCGATGTATCTAATTTCGTAAATGATATGGGGTTATTTTATTAGAATAGGCGTAATAACTAAGCACCCGACGCAATACGCCCCCAAGTTTTCCATAATGACCGGGTCTGACGGACCCACGGGAGATTAATACATCCAAGGGATACAATATATGGACAAAAAACTAAAATAACTGATAAACGTTTGGCTCTACCTGGACGCGATTCCAATATCCTATAGAAAGGTCCGATTAACGGAAGAAGCGAACGAGCGATAAAATTCTCTACAAATATAATAAATCTAGACGATAAAATCCTTTGTTTTACTAAGAATTCCGACTTTATTGTTTTTCGTAACCTATTATTACAGCAATCGTGGCCCAGAGGCTACGTACTTAACAAGTAGACCGCTGTGAGAAAAGAATCTATTTTTTTTGCTCCAAAATAGTTTGTCTAAGATGATGAGACCTTTTAGGTAAACACGGCTGACACGACTGTTAATTAAATAACTCTGATAAAAAACAACAAACGCAGTCATTATCTGGCGGTATTTAACAGACAAAGCCACAACCTTTTAACTCAAAATGAAATATACTTTACGAAGGTGCGTTAAATCGTATTAGGTAAACGTTATGCAAACGTGGTTGTCGGCAAGGGTACGCAATAAAGAAACAATAAACGCGAACACCCAAAATGAAAAGGGTTTACGGATGCCGAAAAAATATTTTAAAAGGCAACTAGACAATGGACAACAATGCGCACAATAATAAAGTAAATGGAAAATTCTAAACACCGTCCCAGATTGGTGAGTCGAAACCGCACAAATGAGCTAACGGCACTTTCGCTTTCTTTTTTATTATAAGTTAAAAAAATAACTTAATCTTTCTCATCATCATCATTACAGCTAAATAAGTCCACTGCTGGACAAGCCTCCCTCAAGAATCGTCTTGAGGGGATATGCCATAATCGCTACGCTTGGCAGGCGGGTTGGCGATCGCAGTAAGATAGTCATAGTAATCAGAAGGAAGCTGCTGCCCTTCCTCAGGTAGATATTCCCTCGGGTCGACTTCTACGCCCCCCACGGGATGAGATGGGGTGATGATATTCTGATTCTGATATTTGTCGCCGTCACCACACAGCAGGTATATAAATGTAATAATAATCTTTCTATTGTTAAGTAAAATAGAACCCACACAGAGTAGAAATTATTAAGTAACTAGAAGTAATTTATAAGCACTTAATAAAAAATATTTTTTTATGTAATATTATGCACGAGTTTTAAGATTTACATTAAGCACACATATTACAACTCTATAAACAGATAAAACTTCTGAATAAACATAGTTTAATTTAAATTTTTCACACTTTCATACTATAAGTAAACAAGCAAAAATAATTATAAATGTTTAATTAATCAAATAATCATTTTGTTACCACAAATTGATGTGGTTCTGTGATATTTCTTGTGTCAATGAAATCTAAAATTTGTTTGAATAGTCTAAAATCAAATGGATTTATTGTGACTGTCTGTGTCATTGTTTAGAAAATGACACAGACAGTCACAATAAATCCAGGACCAAAATACTGCAAACAAATTATCATTAGACTAACCAAGAATTAATATTCTCAATTATCTACTAAACAAATATAGATCATGTTTATTTAACCAATACAGTACTAATAATTAAGCAATATTTATATTATTAGCTTGTCGAAAGCAAATTACAATTTGCTTAGTTGTGACTCATGGTGTACGAATGGTATTTACAATACACAAATGACAAAGGCAATCATGCTCCAAATACCGACGTCAACTTTTGAACATATAACAAAAGCAAAATTGCATGAACAGACTACAGTTATCCAAAACAATTCAATAAATTATTAGAAGTTCGTTGTAACAGTTTAAAAAAAAAGGTTTCACGCAAACTGCAAAAATTAAGTCAATATAACATCTTTTTTCTGTCAACAATAAGCTGTTAAACAATTAAGACAGATGACACAGTTTGTCCATTTGGTGGACAAAAAAGGGCCACACGTGACTGGTAGACTATGAGATTAATATCTTCGCTTTGTTTTTAGACGTCTCCGTGACTAAAATGTTATATGTGGCTGAAATTATAATATTTAGCTACAAAAAAGTTTACTAGCTCCAAAGCAGGATTAATTAGGTTTAAAAGTAACTAACTAAATAAATAGCTTGTAAAATTTACGCTAATTTAGACGTAGAAATATGACTGCATGTGTGGCGCAGAGATAAGACACTTGTTGATGTCGGGTTCGATTCGACAGATAAATAGTCTGGATATGTACTTTATGTCTGTCAATTATATGTTTTTAAGTACCCCGTGTCACAGGAATACACTTCCTTCACTTGGGCATTCATTTCATTAAAAAAATAAATATAGGATTACTCTGTTTCAGAAATCTTTAAAATGAATTGTATAAATTTAAGTGCGGGTGGGAATCGAACCCACGACCACGGGGATCCGGCCCATGTGCGTTAACCGCTCCGCCACCGCACCAGGTACTGAACACTTCAAATTTATACAACCCATTCGTTCGATATTTCTTAACGTATTTAAGTCGCTTTATATATTACTCGTCTTTGATAACAGAATATATATTTTTTTAAACATACTTCTGATTGCAATGCTTCTTTTCGTTCAGCCTGTGATCCAGTTGACATAAAATTATTCATATAAGTCCATCTGGAAGTCATTCAAGGAAAAATAAGGTGGAAAATATCAAATTGTTTCCCTAACAACTGAAAAATCGAGTAACATAAACAAAAAGAAAAGGTCTGTCGGAACAATTGTTAATAAAGTTATATAATATAGATATCTAACAAATTTCTAATTAGAGAATAATAATACACAAAGTTTTAAGTAAGTTCAACACAACACTAGTTAACTCAAGTAAGTTTGATTCGGATTCGCGCTCTAGTTGTTCCTAGCAAACTTTATTTAAGAACAAGTAAATAGGCTTTTGCTAAATTATATTTAAGTTCTAGCTTTTACAAGTCTTTAGTAAACAAGTTTCTGAACATAAATACGAATTAGAAGCAAGCGAATTGTAGAATCTCGATCAGTATATACAGACTATATTATTGAAGGATAAGTGTTAGAATATACTTGGATAAATATCTTATTTATTAACCTTATTCAGATTATAGTTAAATAACAACGAAGTTCCATCCGGTTCTTTCGGCAATAGTAGCCAGTCTCCACAGAGACTAGACATAACTGCTGGGCATGTTAGAGTGCAGAAACGCGTCAGCATAGGAACAATGGTAGAAGCTACCTAATCAGGGAGGGGTCAGGTGCAGGACCGGCGGCTTAATGTAATACCCGACACACCGGAGTAAAGCAAATCTCACTTCCCAACTCCAAGATGTTACTCAGATATTTTAATTATTAAACCCAATACACTTATCATCTACCGTTGAACACGCTAATGTTAGACTTGGGCTCAGTTGCATACTTATACTTAATATATTATTCATTATCAATCATCATTATCAATTATTCAGACAGCTGTGTTGTGACGGCGGCAAAATCAGAATTTGGTCACCCACTCTCATCCCGTGGGGGGTAGAACTCGACCGAGGGGAATATCTACAGTTTCCTTCTGAGTACTAGGAACGACACATTGCGATCGCCAACCCGTCTGCCAAGGGTGGCGATTATGGCATATCCCCCCAAGATGATTCTTAGGGAGGTTCTTGTTCAGCACTGGACTTCTCTGAGCTGTTATGATGAATTATCTGGTCCTTAATATGTACATCTTCGTCATTCATCATTTCCACAATTGCTGATCTTTAATGTTTTATAAAATTAAAATTACAATAGTTTACACAGAAGTCATACTGCCAAAAAAAAAGTTGCATCTACCTGCCTAAAACACTCAGGCTGTAAACATTATAATTCTATGAAACTGTTAAGTAATAAAATGATTCACATAAATGGAGCACGGGGCAGAGGGAAAAGATAAAACAAAGCGACAGAAAGTGAAAACAAGGGCATTTGCAAATACAATAGAAAAATGATACTTAAGCAAATTCTCAATGTCGTCTCATCCTAGACAAATAACTGGAGTAATTCAAATGAAAAATGATGTCTTATTGTGATGCCTCACTGGATAGCAGGAAAGTTGGTTAACCTTTCTTTGACTATCTATAATAATTAGTTATAAATGAATAAATGGGACTGTGTGGTGACGGCGGCGAATATCATAATATCTTCACCCCATCACCATCTCATCCCGTGGCGGCCGTAGAAGTCCATCCGAGGAATTATCTACCAGAGGACGGACAGCAGCTTCCTTTTGAGTACTATAACCCTCTTACTGCGATTGCCTACCCGTCAGCCAAGCGTGGCGATTGTGGCATTTTCCCTTCAAGATGATTCTCGGGAAGAGGCTTGTCCAACAGTGTACTTGTTTCAGGTGTAGTAGATGATGAAATAGGACATTCCTTTATTTATGCAATATTTTATAAGTGAGAACTTGCTGTCTTTGTTTATTCCTGTTATTATCCTTGTTGCTCTTAGTTTTCCATGTACACATAATATACATAAATTAATTAAGCAATACATATAAATAATCATACACTATTCCTCAATAAGACAATGAAAGCTAATAGCGCTATTCTTATATAAACCACATGGTTAATTCTACGTACTCTGAATTATTAGTTTCATCAACTTTATTGAAATAGACAAACAAGTAATTGAATAACAGGTTTCGCGTGAAAGGAAATAATATACATATATTTATTAATATTACACCAGTTGAAAGTTAAGCACATAATCTTCATATGTATCAAACATGAGACGAATGTCAGGACCTAAATACCTGGAATATTATTCACCGATTTATAATAAATAACTTGGTTATAACCAAATAAGAATCCCAAAAACCGACTCACCTCATCTTTTAGTCAGCAAAATAATGAAACAATATTTATCAATCTTACGTTCATAGTTGAACGCGCAATCTTATTATCATCGCCCATAAGAAATGTTGGGTCTGGTTGTTAGGTCCTGGATACCAGGAATCTTAGATTAGTCACATTATTTCTAAAAACTCGACTTAGTAATTGAATAAAACGGACATTGAGTGATAGAAAATAATGATAGCCCATTTCTCAATCTCACGTTCAAAGTTGAACGCGCAATCCTATCAACCACAAGATATTTGTTATACGAGACAGTAACAGGCGCCAAAATACTATGACTCGGACTCTCAACCGCAAAACTATTTTAATGGCTCCATTAAAAAGTGATAGTAACAAATTGTTTCGTGGGTCAGTGTTAGTTGGTACTTTTAGTTGAATACATACTAAATGTAGACAGGAAATGTCTTCATACCGCAGCAGCTTATCAAATTCAAAATCGATGCAGTAACTAGCTCACAATTTTATGTCTCTATAAATACGTGATTGTAAAAATAATTTGTGTATTTCTTGTGGTTTTGACAGACCATATACGATGATTACATCATAAATTGAGAGTAATATGTTACACGGAATGGTATTTGAGGTGAAAGTTTGACATCTAATACCCTTCGGTTTCATCAACGAAATAATACTACTTATATGAGTCTAGGTCGTTCTCACTACAGCAAGTCGCTCGGTTAATGACACTACTAATTATATTAAGATATTTTTTCCATCGCAAAAAAGCTAAGTACTTACTTATATAAATTATACTGAGATATCTGGTCTCTTTAATAATAGTGGAGTTAACACTATAGCGTTCATTAAGTTCACAAGATGACTGAAGCACAGTTTATAAACAGAATACGACATATTTATATCTCAAACTTTGTAATTCGTAAGCAAGATAATTACGAGATGTAGACTCGAATTAATAATAGGTAATATGTAAAGGAAATTCTCCATTTCCAAATACAAATATAAAGTGAAGTGTTTCTGTGCGACTAATAACTCGAGATGACGTAATTTAGATGACATTCCAAGTGTGGGGTCCTACTGAGCGATTCATTACAATTTGTTACCAAAACAGTGTGACATGAAACAACCGCTCACGTCAATCCGTCATTAATTACCGCAAAGGGACCACTTCAGTTTGCCTCCCACGTTACGGGAAATAAAAAAGTCGGGCGCCTTCAATAGCAACATTGGGTGGTAGCGCGGGTTTTGCATTGCCCAACGTTCCGTCCTAACAAAACAATGTCAGAATAGCGCCATTGTCGGATGCGACTATTAGAACGAATTGCCGTACGTGCCTGGAGATGGCTCTTTCTAGCTGGCCCCTCTTTATTGCCCTTAGTTTCGCACTACTTTTGTTTGCGTTACACGTCTGTCCGCATCGACTACCGCCGGAATGCGAACCTGCTGTCGTACTGATAAAAACTGTTGATATAATGACATAAATAGCGTAATTAAATAACGGCCAATTATAACTGTACCTATAACTTTTAATAGCATTGCTATAATAAATGCACAATTATGTTATTAAGTATCCTATACGTTCAAGTATTACTTACTGGCATGTTTATTGCGTTGTATTTTACTTGTACCGGTCCTGTTATCGTTTAATTTGTGGCGTTGATAAAAATGTTAACTATGTTCACAATGTTTAGACAATCTCATGAAGTAAATAAGTTATAGCTTTGGCCAACTTTGGTTTAAATCATTTATTCTCCATACACTTAAATAATTTAACAATGTTACACACGTGTGAATATAATATTGGTATATGTTATTTAGATATGAAAATTGCTTTATTAAGTTGTTATATCTGTAATTGAACTTGTGTAAGATATAATGATACCTATTAAATGTATGGTATGTGGTGTGCAGTATTCAAATTAACTATTTAAATAACTGTAGCGTGTTTTAGATTAACAAAAAACACTGAACACAAAAATGCAATCGTTGAAATTGATATGACATTGTTATTTTGGAATTCTGAAAACAAAACCTTTTTAATTTATCTTATGGGAGTACGATCTGTAATGGGTCATGTTTTTGTGATCTTTCTTATCTGTGGGACAAACGCTTCGCTTGAACGGAGTCTCGGCAGATAAAACTAAATGCTATCTACATCTCAACTGAGTCCAATAACGGGTATTGTATGTACAGGATGTTTACTAATGCCCGTATTCTATTTTAAAATCTAAGTCTAGTTAGTTGTTCAAAATTTAACTGTTTCTAACAGTTATTTTAAACAGATTTGTGATATAAAATTGCTTACAGATACGCATCAGGTCAAACTGTATTTCATTCTCATTGCGCTTCGTTCCTTTACGTTCCTTTACTTTGTGCGATATAATTTCATGGATTTTGGTTTGATTAAGAACTGTTAGATATTAATTTGTGCCTATTTAATCTATATAAACAAAAAGACAAGTCCTGACTGACTGACTGACTCATCAACACCCAGCCCAAACCCTTGGACCTAGAAAGCTGAAATTTTGCACAAATGTTTGCATTATAATGTAGACAAGGAATAAGGAAGGATTTTTCGAAATTCAACCCCTAAGGGGGTAAAACAGGGGCGCTAAGTTAGTATGAAACTTTGCCGTTTTTTAAGTTAAGGCATAAAAATTGGTATTTGGCCTTCCAGTTAAAAATAAAAAATCACGTATTTCAGGATTTTTGGAAATTCCACCCCCAAGGGCAAAAAATAGGGGATGTAAGTTTGTATGAAAAATGTGACAATTTTTAAGTTAAACGCATGAAAATTGGTATTAAGCATTTCAGTTAAAAATTAAAAATATATATTTCAGGATTTTTGGGAATTCCACCCCGTAGTGCGTAAAATAGGGCATGTAAATTTGTATGAAAAATGCGACTTTTTTGAAGTTAAACCCATGAAAATTGGTATTTGGCCTTTCAGTTAAAAATAAAAATATGTATTCCAGGATTTTTGAAAACTCCACCCCGAAGGGCATAAAATAGGTGATGTAAGTTTATACTTTAACCTTAAATGCTTGTTCTCTGAGGCCACGAGAGTCACACCCACATCTGCTACTTGCATTGATAACATAATTACCAACTTTGATGTCTCTGAGAAGTGTTTGGTGGCTGGTGTTCGCTCTGACCATAAATGCCAAATAGTAAAGATAAAAAATGAGATAAATATAAATAAACAAAAAATTAGTTTTAGACCTTTAACAAAATTTAATTTGGGAAAGTTCAGTAACAACCTGGAGAATAGTTTGTGCCATCTATTGCCAAACAAAAGTAAGCCTAACGATATGTACACTACATTATTCCACTGTATTTGCAAAGAATTTAATAAAGCTTGTAAAATAAAAAACATAACGGTTGACAGTAATAAGATTAAATTTAGTTCTTGGGCAACTCAAGGCATTAGACTGAGTAGAGATTTTTTATATGAGTTGTATGACAGAAAGTCCTATAACCCTGATGTCAATTTCATTAATTATGTTAGAAATTATTCAAAATTTTTTAAAAAGGTTTGCATTCAAGCTAAATCTTTATATATAAGAGATAAAATTAAAAAATCTGATAATAAAATAAAATCAGCTTGGCAAATAATTAATACTGAAACTGGTAAAAGTAGATCAAGAGATCAAACATTAGTATTGAATATTGGTGATGAACTGGTTTCAGACAAGCTTACCATTGCCAATTTTTTTGCTGCTTTTTTTGCAAATATACCCGTGGATATTACTAAGTGTCTCGCATCATGACCAGATGTGGCTGAACTCTTTTTAAATCAAAGCGTAAAACAAACTGTACCTAACTTTAGTTTTAAATCCGTAACAAGTGATGATATTATAAAAGCTTTTAAGAGTATTAAAAGGAAAGGCACAGAAGATTTGTGGGGACTGTCTGTTAAAGCAATTGAATCAATCATACTAAACATTGCTACAATCCTTGCAGCCATCTTCAATGGCTGTATAAGTGATGGTGTCTTTCCCGATTTAATGAAAATAAGTAAGATAATACCCATTTTCAAGGCAGGTTGTTCAAAAAATGCCACGAATTATAGGCCTATCTCAATACTACCAGCTTTAAGTAAAATATTTGAAAAGCTGATGCTCAGCCAAATGTTGTCGCACTTTAACGTGAATGAGATATTGCATAACAAGCAGTTCGGGTTTACAAGGGGCCGCTCTACTCAGGATGCAGGTTGCACATTAATTAGGTCAATATTGGAGGCTTGGGAGGGATCACAGGATGCGCTGGGAGTTTTCTGTGATCTCTCTAAGGCTTTCGATTGCGTTGATCATCGTACGCTCGTTGTTAAACTGAAGTACTATGGAATATCTGGCACATCTCTTGATCTTGTGATGTCCTATTTATCGGGGCGACAACAGATGGTTTCTCATATTTAAAGTAAATAGAAAGGATAAAGATCTTATTGAGCATAATAAAACACTCAGCTTTATATCAGAATGCTTTTCGGCAAATAATCTCTTGTTAAATGCAGGGAAAACTAAATGCATCAGGTTCTTATTGCCGAATGTGACTCAAATTGTACCAACAGTTACACTTAATGCGAAAATATTAGATCTAGTCCCATCAGTCACCGTATTTTTAGGATTGACACTTGATTCAAAATTGCAATGGGGTCCTCAGATTGAAAAGTTAGCAGGTAAATTAAGTTCGGCTTCCTATGCTGTCTGGAAAATAAGGCAATTGTCAGATGAACAAACTGCTAGATTAGTGTATTTCGCGTACTTTCATAGCATTAT
This sequence comes from Pseudoips prasinana, assembly GCA_951640165.1. Classification (NCBI taxonomy): domain Eukaryota; kingdom Metazoa; phylum Arthropoda; class Insecta; order Lepidoptera; family Nolidae; genus Pseudoips; species Pseudoips prasinana. The sequence goes on from OX621244.1 coordinate 16,499,624, forward strand.
GTCGTATGGCATTCTGCTGTGGGGTTCGGCGGCTGACATAGGTACTATTTTTGTATTGCAGAAAAGAGCAGTCAGAGCCATTTATGGTTTAGGCAGTCGCGATTCTTTGCGAAATTTGTTTAAAGAAATAAATATACTTACTGTGCCATCGGAATATATATATCAGAATATAATGTTTGTTAGAAAAAATATTCATAATTATAAAAAGAAAAGTGAACTGCATAATATAAATACTAGGAATAAAAACAAACTAGCCATGCCAGGCTTTAGAGTAAGCAAAACTAATAAATCATTTTTAGGAAATTGTATTAGGTTTTATAACAAGCTTCCTACTCAAATTACTGATCTGCCTGACACAAGTTTTAAAACACATATTAAACGTATACTTATGGCTAGGGGTTATTACACCACAAAGAGTACATCGATGACAAAGACGTCTGGCTCACACTTCCTACCTGCACATTGCTCGCTGGAGATCTTGTAGCCATATAGACATGACTGATCTGCTGTGTTACGTGAACTATCTGTAAATGATTGCTATCATATACTTAATTTAAAATTATTGACTCTGTCTCAAAATGAATAATGTTATTGTTTCGAAGTTTTTCTTTTGTATACCTAAATATAATCTAAAATAATAAGCATTCAGACAACCGATCGAGCATATATTGTGTTTGCCTACTAAATAATTACTCTAATTGGACCAAATCCCGTGTTCATGCCCGCTTGAGTATGTTTCGCCGGACCGTCTCAACTGGGTCGTGTTGAAACCGGTAGTAGATGAACCCACTGAGTTTGTTTCGCTGGGTCTTCTCAGTTGGGGCGCATTGGATCCGGTGGTAGCATTAAAGCGCGACCGTCGTTATTAACACAAGGTCCGTCATAATAATAATACCTTTAATATAGACAGAACCATTGACAATATGTAGTAAAAATATTAGACTTAAACTAGATAATTAAACATAATCTCTTGACAATAACTTGATACGAGCTAGCTAAATATCATTTCTGTAATAAAATAAATTTTATAAATGTTTTCATACAAGATGTACCTAAATATCTATGTTACTAGAAATAATATCTAATGTATACAACTATATTACTACAAACATGTTCTGACTATTTACAAGCGCTTTTTTAAAGTCTACGTGAATAAAAACCTTTTTTATTTTATTTTATTTTTATTTTATACTGACTGACTGATATATCAACGCACAGCCTAAACGGCTGGAGTTAAAGACTTGAAATTTTGACAGAAGGTACCTTTTATGACGTAGGCATCCACTAAAGAAGGGTTTTTGAAAATTCCACCCCCAAGGGCGTAAAATTGGGGATGTAAGTTTGTATGAAAAATCTGAAAAGTTTTAAGTTAAACGCATGAAAATTGTTATTTGGCATTTCAGTTAAAAATTTAAAATATATATTTCAGAATATTTCAGAATTCCCCCCTAAGGGCGTTAAGTAGGGTACGTGAGTTTCTATGCAAAACTGCGACTATTTGTTAAACGCATGAAAATTGGTATTTGGCCTTTCATTAAAAATAAAAAAATATTTATTTCATTTTTTTTTATATTTATTTCATTTAGAATTCCACCCCTAAGGGTGACAAATAGGGGATGTAATTTTGTATGAAAAATGTGACAATTTTGAGGTAAACGCATGAAAATTGGTATATGGCCTTTCATTTAAGAATTATAAGTATATATTTCAGGATTTTTGGAAATTCCACCCCTAATGACGATTAGAATAGGCGATGTAAGTTTGTATGAAAGTCTGTATTTTTTTAGTTAAACGCATGTAAATTGGTATTTGGTCTTTCAGTTAAAAATAAAGCAATCCAGGGAATAATTTGTTGTTAAAAAAAGGTAATCCAAAACTGATTCAATAGATCGCCACGAACAATTTAAGCAAACTCAAATTTAAAAAAAATAGTTTCTTATGTTAAGTAGCTTAAAATGTCGTGGTCGCTGTCGTCTAAGTAAAGATTTAGCGTTTTATAACATTTGTGACTTCTTTTTTTTGGTAAATTTTATAACAAATTAAAATAACGTCATTTTAATCCAATTGGGATTTAAAAAAACATCATCTTAATTTTACTGATCTACAAGTTCACAATTTTGTAACTAGATGGCGTTAATGTCGTATCAGATAGCGGAACTTAATTGGCATATCGGTTAAAATAAATAAATGCTTGAAATAAAAGGTAGTCCAAAACTGAATCAATAGATGATCGCCTAAATCTCACCCAAAATATATGCACACATCTTAATTTTACCACTTTACAAGTTTATATTTTTGTTAGTAGATGGCGTGGCGTTATCATCGTTTTAGATTGCGCTATGGTTTCGTTCACAAAATGTCGCAACCTAATCTAATGGGAGTTACCTTTGTGATTAATGCATCGTTGATTATTATTTTACTTTGTTTAACTTACTGACTATACTTAAGGACAATTGATATGAATTCTTTGATTTTTGCTTGATGATATCGGGTCCTTTTTGTAAATAACAGTAGCAAAGTAGTCTTTCATTTATTTCTTAGTAAGGTTATTTATAGGTCAGGTTATATTCAATTTATATTGCTTATTTGTTTTAAAAGTTATATTTTTTAGATTAAGCTAGAAGTAAGTAGTTACATTGGTCATCATCATCAAAATTGTCTCGGACAAAGTCGCGGGCACCAGCTAGTAATCAATAAAACGAAATGACAGCTGCCCTTAAGTTAAATGTGACTTCTAGATAAAATTATATTATTTTTGTAACATGACGTTTAAGAGACATTCACTGCTTCACTGGACAAAAGTCCTCGTCCCAGTCTACAAATATTATTAGTGACTAATTATCCCGTGTCAGAGGGCACCCCTTCTGTTGTGGAAATGCATGACATTGTTAGTTTTGAACTATAGTTGTACTATTTTACGTGGCTAAGGAGCAATTCATGTGCAAAAGACTATGTCAATCACACAATATACATCCATTCAGACAGTCAAGCGGCTCTCCTAGCCTTGAACTCTGACATTACGACAGGGCTGGTTATGAACTGCATTGACAGTCTCAACACCCTGTGCCTTAGGAACAAGGTGATACTTCGATGGGTACCGGGTCATGCGGGTATCGAGGGCAACGAAAGTGCCGAACTTGCACGGGCTGGAGCTAAATTGGTCCATGACGGCCCTGAGCCGATATGCGGAATACCAAAAAGCACAGTCCAACTCACCCAAAGGAACTATTGCCAACAGGAAGCTATTAAACGCTGGCACAAACTTCCAGGTTTAACTCACTCCAAAAAAGCTATCAAGGGCTACGACCGCAAAACTGCAAATGAAGCCTTCGTGCTTAATAGGAGGAATTTATGCATCATAACTAAGGTGTTAACGGGACATTGCCGTCTCAGGAACCTGACTACGGTGGGCATCGGAGACTGTAGAGTGTGTAGGTTTTGCAATAACCCGGACGAAACACCTCTACACCTGCTCTGCCACTGTGAACCACTGATGCATAAACGTAACACCGTCCTGGGCCAACACTTCTCGCACCAGGACGATGTTATCGATACTGCTGACAAAAAGATACTGCAATTTATGCATGTTGCAGGGTTAGACAGGGAAGTTTTGTTGGAGCGGCGAGCAGAATAGTTCATCACTGGACGCAGGGTTGCCAGGACCTCCGGGGAGTGGAAATAGCCGCTACCAGAAGAATAAGAATAAGGAGCAATTCTATAAATGTCAGTAATAGATTTACCTATGAAGGTGGCTCAAATATTTCCATAACTAAGGAAACACCCTGTAGTTTGCGGCCTTGTGGCGCCTTGTCTGTCCGCTGTGAACGCTTTGAGATTTGACTAAAAGTTGTTTATTATACAGCTGTATCAGTACAGCTGTATCATAAACAGTTCAGACTTTTAAGTTCTATGTTAAGTTCAATATATTGTAATTATTTAGTGTAACGTTAAACTAAACAAGTACAGAAATTATGAGGCTTAACTCAAAAGTTAAAAAAATTCTTTATTGTATTACCATCACATTAGCTGTTTATTCTTAGTTCTCCAACAAAGAATAAACACAGTTCACTCCATATAAGTAAATCCCCATGGGTAGTGCGCACAGTTTTCCTTCGCTTAGAGGACCACAGCACGCTTAAATTAGCTTATACTTATGTATAGTAAAATATCTTTAAAAAAAAATAATTAAATATGCATAATGTTAAACAATCATTAAATTAACAAGATTAATTAACTTGGAACTACGTAAGTGTATAAAAATTACTTATTAAATATTTCAAAAATAGACTAAAATAATGTATTTATAAGGAAAGATTACAGGTATTCATAAAATTGTTTTTAACGCTTTCCGGAATATTGCCAATTTATTGCGGCTATCAATCGGCTTACAATTGGATAGCATTTTGCAATGCCTATCACCTTCATCTGCAAAATACTAAGTGATATTATCAAGTTTAAACTAATTGCGGGTAGAGGGCCTTTATGTGTTAGCTATATAAAGTTAATGTCAAGTTACTGACAAAATGTGTCCATACATATTCTTCAAAAACAAAATTTAATTAACTATACAATCAGCACATAGGTAGTCACATTCCACAGTTAGTCTAATTAATCCAACATCTGCTAACAATATTAGCAGATAATTTCAACATTTACAACAAAAGCTACACTAAAAACATGAACGCCTAACAGCCGCAACACAAATTAGATTCGCATTAATGAAACGTGGGCGGACGGGGGACTAATCTAACATCCCGGGACAATGGCGCAAAAAGGGCCAAACACTGAAAAATAGTTTTCGAGTTTAACGGCAAATTACACAGAACGGACGATATCATGCCGGGAATAGCATAAAATAAAACCAGTCACGTAGCATTAGGGTCCCGTGAACGTCCACCAAACTTTGGAAACGATGCGATGCACCTGTTATTAACGCATCGTCCCTTTTGTTCTCTCACAATAGACGCCAAATTGCAACTCGAATTTCTCATATCGGAGAATGGGCGGCGTGACCAGGTAACGTTTTTTTAACCCCAATTCAGAGCCCAGATCAATTTTTCCGTGTTACGTTTATGTTAAGGAATCCTTTTAACGCAAATGCGTTGCAGGTTTAGATAATGCCTTTGATTGATTGTGATTATTAGATATTAATAAATGATTAAATACTGGGTAAGATAAAATTAGTAAGTGAAACTCCTTAGAAATAACAGGTAACTAGTATGATTTCTAAGTAGTTTTGCTAATTAAATAGGTTAAGTAAATAAAACCGGCCAAGTGCGAGTCGGACTCATACATGAAGGGTTCCATAGCAGCAAGTATTTCAGTTGATTAAATGAATGCAAATTGCGGTTTATGACGTATTAAAAAAAAACTACTTGCTAGATCTTGTTCAAACCAATTTTCGCTGTTAGTTTACATGGTAATGTACATCATATATTTTTTTAGTTTTATCATTATCTTATTGTAAAAGTTAGAGGGGGGGGGGGGGGGACACCCATTTTACCACTTTGGAAGTGTCTCTTTCGCAAACTATTCAGTTTAGAAAAAAATGATATTAGGAACCTCAATATCATTTTTGAAGACCTATCCATAGATACCCCACATGTATGGGTACGATGAAAAAAAAATGTTAAGTTTCAGTTCTATGTATGGCGACCCCCCAAAATAATTGTTCTTTTTCTATTTTAGTGTAAAAATCTTAATGCGTTTCACAGAATACACCTACATACCTAGTTTCAACAGTACAGCTCTTATAGTTTCGGAAAAAAGTGGCTGTGACATACTGACGGACAGACAGACAGACAGAGAGACATGGCGAATCTATAAGGGTTCCGTTTTTTGCCATTTGGATACGGAACCCTAAAAAGGATGTATTTTTGTACGTATGTCGAATATCGGCTCCAGCCGAAAAATCCTGATGGACTAGCTATCTACACGCAGGACATATTATAGTGTTTGAGGTGAGCACTCTCTTTTTCTCGACGGAATGGCGATCCGTTACGACCGAGGAAGGGTCAGGCACTAGACCGAAGATTTGAAACCAGGTCATCATTATTTGGACACGCTATATAGATACTTTATTTATTAAAACTTTAATAACTAGCATCCTAGAAAAGTTTATTAATTAAACCTGATATAATTGACTTTTACTGCTTAAACAATCCAGTTAAGTTTCTTTACAATTACATCTTCAGCAAATTAAATCAGACTACCGTCTTAATTGGAAACTAAACAAGCTATGTTAATTTTATCCGTTGTAAATCCTGCACTAGGTATATCTAATTTATTAGTGATAAACATTTCAATTTTACTACCTAGTCGAACAACTACCACAATTAATAGACACTGGGTATAAAAATCGTATTAGATCAGTGTGAATAGTAAAAGCCGGTTTATAGTGGTCATAAAATCACAACAAGCCATGTCTCACCGTCACAGGCGAGATAGTCGGCTATTGCTATACTAACAATCAAGATAACCTTTGCGCCTCTTCGGATTTATTTATAACTGGCATTAAAAAATGAATCATACCCTAAAAGGCTTACTCCAAAAAGCACTAAGTCGCAAAATTTTATTACTTGATCCTATTCGGCAAAAGCCTTATTCTGAAAATTCGTATTACAGTCATAAACTAACGCACTAAACGCAATTCAAAAGATCATGACACAAATTAAATACGAGACGGATTTTATTGTCTCATAATTGCATCGCTCCAGAATGTCATAAAAATCTATCATATCGATTTAATTACAATAAAATAACAATTTATTACCTGTCCATCGTTACCATTAGTCATGTTACAAACGACGTTTGAATAGAACAAAAAGCAACTATCGCCCGTTATATTGAATTGGTTTGATTCCATTTTGTAAAAACTAAAGTGTAACACGTTGTTTAACTCAAAGAGAAAAAAGGGAACATGCGTTTCTGGATTACTTATTCTATGTTCTGCTTTCATAAATTATACATTTTATGGGACAACAATCGTCTGATCTGTGATTATAATAAGGCTCACGACTCACGTTCGATGGACAACACAACATATGGGGGTAAGTACGTGAGACATTCGGTTGTACAGTTGATATCAGGTTGGTGGAATGCATTTTAACCTTAAAAGCGTCTTTACTACGTAAGCATAAAGGGCCGTTTTTGTATTGGAAGTGTATCCACTAATGTGGCATCGACTGTAGGTTCTGTTGTATGTAGGCGTGTCAGGGTGTTAGTTCTGAATGCTGCATTGTAACGGTTAGTCCAGTATGATTGCGTCAATACAACATATAGTTTCTCCGTAACAGGTCATTGCCTTATACTCATAAAATCATACCTAATCATAGCACGATTGGCAACTTTTGTAGCGGACTGGTAATTGGTATTTTATAGATACGCCTACAGACTGAAATGACAAATTACTATGCGAGTTAATTTAAGCAAGTTTCGCAAATATTTAACTTAAAGCGTTTAATTTTATTATCTGATTATTTCAAGTAGCCGAATAAATTGCCAGTTATTTTATGCTAATTAAACCCTGTCGTCAAAGTTAATTGACGTTTTATTCATGAGTAACTTTGTAAATAACTGACCATAGTAACAGTTACCTAACTGTTTGCTAACACGACCTAGGCTAACCCGTGGGGCATCGGCATAATGACGCGACGTCTGTGCGCCCGCGCCGGCCACAAAAAGCGTATCGAATCAGCCACAATATGAATCGCGTCATGGCGCCTCCGATGCACATATCGACACACAGTACCTCTAACTTACCGGAATAACCTTTAGCAATAATATTCACACACAAAGTAGATCAAAAGCAGTTTTGGTGCGTGAAATAAGACCCTCATTCGAAACATCATAAAAACACAAAGCAGAATAGAGGCGTAACTTTACATGAGTATCATAATTTTAACGTTGATGTTGAAGTTCGTTTTTGCATTAGAAACAATTTCATGTCCATTTAAATTTAAGTTAATATATCGACTTAACTGTCTGGGGACATAAGTTAAGATTATAAAAATCTCTCGTGACGCTGTACACAATCCGATTTATCATATTACCTGGCTGAGGGCGCTACCCCGATCTTTGCGCAGCCACCATCGCTCTACTCTATGATCCTTAGTTTACATCCATATCGATAATCCTCAAACTCACTCAAGAGCGCCCCGTGTCTTAGGTTATTACTACGTTAATAGACATGGGGCGGTCTTGAGTCACAGATGCAGAAAAAGTTCCTACAATGGACTCTCTCATGCATCTTCATGTTAGCAGCCGCCCTGAGTTGAATGAGGTTCGAACCTTAAAGGGGCCGGCAAGAGTTACTTAGATTGTAGTGTTATTTGCAAGACGGTTTGAGCCCGCGCTATTGACCAGTGAAGCAGTAAAAGCTAAGAATAAGAATAATTTATTTCCCACAAAAAAGTGCATAATTTACACATAAATTACAGCTTTTAAATAGTGACAAAAAATAGAATTGAACTCTGGTACCCATGATAAGATTTAACTTGAGTTATGGGTACCAGAAGCTTTCTAGGTTACCTGAAAAAGTCATGTTAAAAAAATATCATACAAAATAAATTCTATTGTTTTAAATTCTTATAAATATACTACGTAAATAGTCTAGGTAGCAATAATATTGGTTCTTTAAAAAACTAGGTAGCCGAGTTCTTGCAAATTATAGTGAGAGCAATTTGCTTCGTAAATAAATTAAGTATTGTTTGAGTAAGACCATGACTAAAACAGAGCAATTTTAAAATTCGTTAATATCAGCTAATCAAGATAGAACGCAATTTTTACACTGGGTGATTTCATGGTTAATTATGGCTCTAACAAGATTAAACTTCAAAAACAAAATGAAAAAAAATTAAACAAGGTGTACCAGGATAGAACAACTAAGAGGTGAAGTTACATCAATTGCTTTAAGGCTTTTGCTGAAACGTGCGAAAGCCTTAAAGCAATTGATGTAACTTCACCACTCCACCACTAACGGCCAGTAAACATTGTATTTAAATGCATCCAGAACAAAACGCTCTAAGAGTTAACGCGACGTTTGCTTTAGTTTGTAGGTTACCTTCCTTAAGCAGCAGAAACTAATATATTATTCTTCGCTGAAGTCGTGAAAGCCTCCTATTATGTCAGCCGAAAAACAACCACAAAAATCTGCATCATTTAAGCCTTAAATGATCTTAAATTGTAAGGGGTTACGTCAAAATCACCACACTTGGCAGACGAGTGGGCTATCGTAGTATTCAGATAAACGCTGCTGCTTATACCCCCTCAGGCCTATTTCTATGCCCCAGCGTAGAAATAGGCCTAGTAGCAGGGCTGATATTCTTTGCCGTCAGCCACACAGCTAAAGCTTCTGAAGTTAACAGTTCAAAAAAATAGCTTTAGTATGCTTCTAACTTAAAGTCGGCAAGGTAAGTATAAAAGAGAGAGTGATACTTACTAATACGGGACATAAAGATAAGCTAAACTAACATGTTCACATAATGAATACTATAAGCTTTATCGTTATCGTCGCTAATAAACGCTAACACGCCGTCCATAAAAGTCGTCTTAGATGGATGACCCTGCGATGCGGTAGTCTATTAGAAGACAAGATTTCAATGAAAGTTATGTCAGTCAACCATAGCCTATTGTCCACATCAGTTGGTTACTCGTATCACTGAAATACACCTACGATCCTCAATCAGGCGAGCAGTCCGTGTCTTCGGTTGAAGCTGAAAAGTTGAGCGACAGTTCCACCCGCTATTGCATCTCGATCGGGCCGAGTTTCGAACCCCATAGGCATTGTCGCGCGTTAATTAAGAGCATTGGATAGGCTGAGTATGTGCAAACACATTTTTCTACCAAAATCGGTTTTATCTTATTGTTCGGTCAAACAGTAAAAGATCGAAGCAATCAATCTATAGATTAGGCTATCTGCCCAAGTGATTAAGCTTCCTAGCACCACCTCAACCTGTCCCTCTTTGGAGTAATCTCTAAACAGCCATTACGCCATGCCCTTAACCTTTTTTAAACTGCCTCAGATCTGTTTAAGTCGCCTAGTTGACCTCTGATATGGCTCAACAATTTTTGTCTAATGACTACAACTGAGACTGCTGGCTTAACGTGCCCTCCGAAGCACGGAGACACTCAAAAATTAAACCACAAAATATGTATGACTCCGCATATACAGTGAGTTAGATATCTGCACTTACATACATATGCATTATCCAAGCTCCTGTTACAATATAGGTTTTACAGCGTCAAAGAGTATTTAGACTGTAAGTTCAATGACATGTAATTGATTATAAACAAGTATTGACATTATTATTATTAGAATTCTGTTTATATTTTTTGACATTTATTATTGTTCATTTTGTTATTAATGATTATGTAAATTTAATATTAGGTATTTAAGTAAAACATAAATGACTTTGTAATTTTTTTGCATGCCAAACTGGCGAAACATGTATGTACCTACCTTATTTTTCATGACCATCTGTAACCATTTACCATGTTTCATGTGAATAAAGAATTGAATTGATATGAACGGTGAACATTTTTGTCACCTATCACAAACTAATGTTTAACAAATGGTTTACTTCTGTCCAATCCCAAACCCAATATATGTTAATACAGAGTATAACCCATCTCCTTTCAAGTTACATCCAAATCCGTTGATTTAATTACATTATGTAAGTAAAGAAACATACAAATATATAGGTAAATTACGCCATAACACTGCACGTGTGGCACAGTGGCAAAGGTAGCCTTGCTATTACGTCGACTTTCTCGTGTTTCGAGTTCTATACCCGTACAAGCCAACTATTTATTTGGCCCATAAATTACATGTTCATAATATTCCCCGTGCTATCAGGATTTATTTGCCTAGTTCTTATGTAAAAATAGGAAAATAGACTACTGAAATGTCGATCAAGAGGCTATTAACTGGGTTTCCGATGACCTTTTCACATATCATACGAGCCTCATATCTCAATTTTCATACGTTCTAATACTCTAGCACCTGTTAGACATTGATTCATTGTATTTCTAATTCTTAAGGAGTAAACTACGTAATGGCATTGACTACATTAGTTACCCTTCGCTGCTTACTTTTCCTACAAGTTTAGATCAGTGTGTGATAAATTGAATACCTTATTGTGACCACCTCATGAGTCGATGGAGAGACTCGTTCGTGTTCATAATCACAATTTCACGCGTACTTATAGACATTACAGACATGTTAAACTGTCGGTCACGCCGTGTTTTTGTGTACTTACTTAAACATACATACTTACGTATCATTGTCCATACTTTATAGTGAGTATTCATACGTCTTGTGTCTGATTAGTTGTAGCCGTTTGCTGTGCGCGAAAGGTCGTGGGTTCGATTCTCGAACCGAATATAAATCTTTCGTGTTAAAGGAAGATGTTTCAGGATCTGGTTGATCTAGCGACTACTCTTCGGTACTGGGAGCACATGAAACCGTTAACCCAGTTAACATTATAAACATTTAATACAAACTAGTCTAAACATTTTAGATACTGGTAGATGCCCTATGGGATTTAAGGTCATATAGCAGTCGCTGTTTTAAAGTATGTAGGCTTGCAATAGGTAAGACTCGAAATTGAACCCACAATAAATAGAATAGGTGCAAAGTACAACAAAAAGATTTCAATCTTGAAGAAGCCTTTAAGTATTTTTAAAACAGTATTATAAGGATAGGTTATAGGGATAACATTCTAACATTTTTATGTTTAAAATTAGGACGTTTACGGCCAAAGAAAATTGGGTAATACTCGTAAGAATCATCTGGATGATCGTTAACTAAATGGTTTGATTCAATTTTAAGTTATGAAATTATTATGAAATTTTCTCGCGTCATTTTGCTGAAAAATACATTATTTTCAGAACATGCGGTCAAGTTATTTTTAGTGTTTAAGGTTTTTATAAGTATGTAGTACTCAAATGTTCAAATGACACTTTATAAAACTGTCGCGATGTCGGGTGAAGCAGTGAAGGCATGGTAGGTACATAACAAGTTCAAGTACTGCGTGACCCATTACACGTTTCGTCCCAACATGACCCATGAAACGTCTAGTCCCAGCGTGACACTTTACACATTTAATCCCAGTATCACATGTTACGCGTTTAGTCCCAGAGTGACGCGTTACACGATTGGTCCCAGCGTAACACCACACGTTTTATGTCCCAGCCTAACATGTTACGCGAATTGTCTCAGCGTAACACATTACATGTTTTGTGTCCCAGCCAGACATGTTACTCGCTTTGTCCCAGCCTGACACGTTACCCGTTTTGTCCCACCCTGACACGTCCCAACGTAATATATTATAAATTCTCCGAATATCGTCGTCACACATATGATAAGAAGAAAAAAGTGTCGATGATGTCAAATTTTAATATAATCGCACCTCAATTGTTTGAGGCTCTGACAGAACCTATTCTTAAAATTATAGATCCGCGACATGTTGAACTACGTTTCAGATCGTCTTTCTATATACATAATTCTTTCTTAATTGTTCATTCACGATACCAACGGGAGCACGACGCTACACGAAAACCCTGTGTGACCCAACCACGCAACGCTAAATAAACGCCCCGTGAAGTCATAAAACGAACCATGGTAATTCCAAAGGACGACTATAAATTCTTTATTTTATGATCGCGAGCATATATTTAATTCTAAGAGCGTCCCCACTGTTTCCTTTTTTGTCATATAAATAAAGAATTTATAGTGAATTTTATATGTCCTGTAATCAGTGTTTAAACGCCTGAACTGCGGTTGTGTATGGACATTAAAACCATAAAAAGCTATAATAACTTAAACGCCGAATGTTGTTGTAAAATAATGGTCACAATTTAAGTCAACGATTGATTAATAAAATAATTTGTTTTGCTTCTTATGATGGCTTTAAAATGTGTAAGTCTTATTAAATAGTAAGCAGACCGCCTGTTTTCAATGTCTGACAACATCATATTCCGATCAAAAGCTCCCACTTCCTATAGATATTAAACGCATCACAAAAGATGGCCGTCAGCCGACAATACAAAGGCTATTTGTACCAAAAATGCATAGTTGTATTAATTGTAGTACGGTACACGTACCGCTCAACCCAACAGAGGCGTATGTTCAATTGTTAGAGGGAACAAAAAGAACGAATTTCTTACATATTTACCTTTGAACAATGTGCGTAGGATCAACGGATGATTTAAAACTATAGCTAATATTCTTGATACTTTGGAATTTTTTGAACACACATATTATTTGGAAGATATAATCAAAATGTGGAACAGCGTTATATAAAATTATACTATGTTGCGTGCAGTCCTTACCTTTTTTCTAAAAAGCGAGTACAACCAGCTCCAATCCAAAGATTATTAGCAGAATATTTGGTTTGGAGTATAGAGATACTCACTGATATTATGGTTTTAAACAGGTTTCCAAACCATAATTAAAATAACAGGTATATAATTATTATAATCGCTAGAACTGAAAATTATTATTTAATTTACTATTTGATTAGAGCGATAAATATGCTACTTCTAATTATTACTAAATTGTAGTTAAACAGCATATAGCTTTTAATTTGACCGTTGATGGTATTTAAATCTAATCAACATCTTTGGAACAAAATATGAATGTCCGCTAATAATAAAGCGTCAATAAAATGTATCCAAGCATTTATTCTACTAAAACCCAAATAGAACGTATTAATTAAAGATTTTTATAATATTTATAGACGTTTAACAATATTATAACACCATTTTATGGTACTTAATGTTACTTAGTGTGTCGTGAATCGATTATTATACCTATTAAAAATTAAATAAAAAAGTACGTGTCACTAACAAAATATGCCAAATATTCGTATATTTTACATTTAGAGAATATTCATTTGCTGATAAGTATCTATAAAAAAAATTAATGTCCCACATAATCAGTAATTCTTATTTTTATATAAATCTGCTTATTTATACAAATGAAAACATATAAGGCGCGAAATCTAAGTCTGCTTCAAAAGTCACAACATTAAGATAATATATTTGATTAATATCCGCCCAGAGTATGCAAATATAAATACGAATTTATTAATAATGTGTCTGGTTCACATTTTTTTGATTTAATCAAGTATTTATATGTAATCAAGAAACACATTTATATTTATCGATTATGGAATACATTTTTTGTCTATTAATAGCAATCAGAGTTTTATTACTTCGTTCAAAGAATTGTTTTTCTTTAAATAGGAAATAATATAATAGATTGATTAAAGCACACGTTTATAAATACTTTTAAATAATATTTTATTAATTATCCACATGAAAAGTAAAAAAGTATCAAGATTGTTGTAATAAGTAACTCGTAGTATACACACAAAAGACATAGTGGAGGAGGCAAAAGCTCTTGCAGACCGACCGATTTCAGACAATAGACACCGAGCTCTACACGTCACTGACCGTCTTATTGAGCAGAAACACAAACATTTAAAATATCATCAGCCACTATAATGTTCGACAAAAAATATATCTTTAAAAAAACATGTCTGCCTACAATTATCGTCCCGGGAGCACAATAGTAACTTTTACAAAGATAAACAGTGACCGCGTAGAGGATTTTCGAGAATCAGAAGTGATGCGTAATAGAAACACTTTGTTACTACGGTCGAGAATGTTATTCGGACGTGGTAACGTGAGTTATTCTCTTCTAGCGTAAGAGAATAATGAAAAGTTCTGCGTATCGCATACTTTGGCTTAGTGATCGGCGTAATCTTTGAAGTTTCACGAACAGCGGACCACACATACAGATTTGTCAATTGTTTCTACAAATGTAAGTACGAATACAAAATAGACAAATTAAAATATCAATAGTGTCGTAAGAGTAGCTTACCTATATAGATCTGGGGTACGATATAATATATATATATATATATATATATATATATATATATATATACATATGTATAATAATGTCCAGGGTATTATTATATCATACTATCAACAAATATAAACCGCCAACTTTGGCATAATTTTTGACAAGAGCACCTTTAACACATTCCACGCCTTGTTAGTTCAGGTGCCAATGAATTGAAAGCTATCATCTTAAAGTCAATATTTAGAGAAGATACTTCTACGTAATATATCATATTTCTTTGCGAATAATACATTATGCAATCTCGAAGTTTACTTAGGACCATTTGAAAGGCGTTGTGGACGATTTTGGATGTTGTATAATTGATTCCCAACGGAAGATTGTGCAATAGAATAAAATGCCCTGCGTATCAATAAAAATAATACTAAAGACATGAATACGTATGGCACAGTGGCTAAGCTGTGTAGATTTTGAACCTTAAACGTGGCTTGGCATAAATTAATAATAGGAACGTCAAGACGCAAAAGGACCGATTTTAATTTAAATTTCCAAAAATCGATTGCTCTCTGAATAACATGTACACAAATCCTTATGGAGTCATTTGTATATTTGTTGTTCAGATAGCAAAGGAACTCCGAATATTCAAACATAACATAATAATTATATCTAAAAATTAAATAAAAACTAAATGACTTATTACAGTTAAGACGACGCGACGCCTCGCCTCTACGTGTCTCGGGTTTGATTTTCAAACAGTACAATTATTTGTGTGAACCATAAGTAGTTGTTCACAATAGAGGTGCAATTGAATATAATTATTCTATTTTATTATTTAAGCCAGGGTCCAGTTGAAAATCAGTGCCAAGCCCCTGGGTTGGTTAATGCTGAACTGGATAACTAGTTGCTGCGGCTGTCAGACACATGCACCCACTTGAATATCAAGTATTTTTTTTATGTCGACAGACGTATAATATGAAGGTATTTGTGTGTAAATTGTGTCTTTCGATGTTAGCAATAAAAATTATTTTCTTTTATTTGTGTCCGTCAATTACATTTTTGTAATGTAC
The DNA here is from genome assembly GCA_951640165.1 of Pseudoips prasinana. Classification (NCBI taxonomy): domain Eukaryota; kingdom Metazoa; phylum Arthropoda; class Insecta; order Lepidoptera; family Nolidae; genus Pseudoips; species Pseudoips prasinana. Next base: position 16,515,560 of record OX621244.1, read on the forward strand.
CCTGTTGAATCTCTGTGTCGCGACACAGGGATAAATGTCCTTAGTGCGGAGTTTTGGGTTTGTCTTTTTAATAGATAAAATACAAGATAAAGATATTCCATTGCTTGCCGAGTATCTTAAAATGTTAGAGTTCGTTTTCTTATCGGCTACATATAATAAAAATAGTAGTACCCTAAACCAAGAAGCATATACAGGGTGTCCGGTGGCAAATTTCACATTTAAAAAAATCATAAGAAAAGAAATAATAAAGTTTCCTTTAAAATCTTTATTTTTATAACAAGTACATTAATGTGAGTTTTACTTTTTAAAGATAACGTTTTCTAAGTGCCGACCTTCTTGACGCAAACACTCTTCCCATCTTTGACGCATATTTTCAAACACACGTCCGCAGAGATCACTTGAAATTCCCGCCATTTCAGTTCGAATATTCTCTTTCAGTTGCGCAGTGGTGGTAGGTTGGTTTCGATAAACGACGCCCTTTAGGTAGCCCCATAAAAAAAAGTCACATGGACTCAGATCCGGTGATCTTGCTGGCCAGGGTATGTCACCAAACCGAGAGATAATTTTTCCCGGGAATAATTCCCTTACAGCAATCATGGACGCTTGTGCAGTATGCGCAGTAGCACCATCTTGTTGAAACCATGTGTTTCTGTTAGAAAAAGAACTGTTGCAAAGCTTTTCTTTAAAAAAACTATTGATCATCTCACAATATCTGTCAGAATTAACAGTCACTGCCTGACCACGATCATTTTCAAAAAAATACGGGCCTATAATTTCTCTACCCGAAATAGCGCACCAGACAGTCACTTTTTCGCTGTGCAACGGTTGTTCATGCATTTCTCTGGGATTCTCCGGACTCCAGTAACGAAAGTTTTGTTTATTTACGTACCCTCCTAAATTAAAATGTGCTTCATCACTGAAGAAAATGTTTCTTAGTCGCGTCTCCGTAGAAAAAGTCGCTAACATTCTTTCTGCATAAGTTAATCTTGTTTGATAGTCATTTTCGTTCAACTTCTGGATTATTTGGATTTTATAGGGATGGAACTTGAGTTTTTTCCTAATTATTTCGTGCAATGTTGATCTGGCGATTCCTAAACCCGACGAGCGCGCTCTTAGTGACATCCGTGGATTTTGCATAATTGAATCACTAACACGTTGGATATTTTCTTCAGTAGATACAGACGGAACTGGGCCTTGATGACGCGTAGATTCAGCTGAGCCTGAAGTTCTAAATCTTGCTACCCAATATCGAATTAAACTTTTTGACGGCGCATCTCTTATTCGTGGGATATTGAATCGATTACAGAATTTACGCTGCGCCGCAATGAGCGAAAAACTACTCGTTAAGTACGCCTCAATTGCAAAAGCGCGCTGCTCTCCCGACCAACGCCCCATTGCGACTAAAAAACTCACGACACTGGCGCTACGAACGCCCCACCCCGCACCCTTCTAGCTGCCCGCGTTCAAAAGTAATAACTTTTTAAAATGTGAAAATTGCCACCGGACACCTTGTATAAAGATTATAATGACAGTAAACCAGGCAAAAGAGGTGTGCAAATATCGTGAAATCCGTTGTCTCTGCTTACCCCTCTGGGAAACAGGCGTGAGTCTGTGTATGTAGAATAAAAATGTGTCAGTGTTGAAAGTAATTCATAAAATAACAGTTAGGAAATCGGGTAGGTGTAAAAAGAAGAATATACTTCAAAAAAAGACTACACAGTTTTCAAGAATGTATATTGCTGAGAAATTTGTTAACAATAATAAGAGACCATATCAGTTCCTCCCACGATATGTGGACTTGTAGAGGCCGCCCACGCCGCGGTGACGTCGCACTTACCGTACAATGTGGGTAAGTGGAATAGTTATCAATAACTTTGATTTATACCACTTATATTCGTATAAACATACGACAAGAATGTACACAAAGCAAACGGAAAACCAGATGAATTATATTTCCAAAGGCTTATGTTTTACATTATCTTTGTTCATATTCTCTCCTAACTACTTGTAGAACTTGCTCGCGACAGATATGTCGGAGCTAATACGGTTTGGGTTACAGCTCTTTACCGAAGCACAAGCCCAGGTGCAGGCGGGTCAGAATCCCCTCCCCACCATAATGGGAGGGCTAATTCGCCTGGTGACCTCCTATACGACGGGAGCGACGACTCCAAACATCGTGGCCGAAGTATCCCAAGGGAGTCGACCACAGCCGACCTCACACCAGACTCCCCCCTAGATCAGATCACCCCCCTTAAAAAAAGGAGGGTAACATGCCATAGTATCTTCTCCCTTGGGATACGAACACAACGACCGACCCTTTATTTAACGGGACGCGTACTGACACTTCCAGCAGAGGGCGCATAGCCCTGGAACAGAGTCCTCCGCCCTCGTTGAGGGGGGTGCGAGATGGCCTCGAACGACGAGAAAACCCTTCCCCGATTTGCTCCTATGACCTATACTGTAGGGTCACTAGACACCATGTGGTTCGATGGGCCGTAGTCAAGAGACTATGGCCCATCGATATCTTGATACAATACTTAATAGCTATACTAGGGAGACATAATATAGCTATAAGTATTGTATCAAAAATTATCTACCGAATTACCTAACATACGAGTATATAATTGTTTAATACAATGCCCGCACCATTTACATTAATCTCTGAGTCACGGGACACTTTACAAACATATGTTCCGAATAACTACAACTACTTATGGTTCCCACAAATAGTCGTTCTGGGCGGGAATGGAACATGGCAAACGAAGTAGAGAGGCCACAGCCTTACTGCTGCGCCACACGTGCAAATAAACACGTAAATCAACAGATAATTCTTGATACATTAGCTAATAGTATAAAAGTTATTACTGGCGAGTAACTTTCATGATTTTTTTCTCAACAAGAACTTCTACAACACCAGTACGTTAAGTACGAGTTTTTGTATTACTGTACCACCCTTTAGGTTACACAATAATGTTATGTGCCTGTCCCGTTTGTCTACCGGTAGCGTGTTCAAGTGCAGATTATGAGGTCCTAGGTTCTTACCTCGGGTCGGGTCAAAAAGTGATTTTGGTATTTTTCTGTTAAGAGATTTCTTAGTATCAGCCGATGTTGCGGTGTTCACAGCCCCGTGCCTCTGAGAGCAAGTAAAGCCGTGGATCCTGACCTGACCCTCATTCCGGTCGGGTCACTGCTGATCCCAGTAGATCATGAGAGTGATGGAAAAGAAAGTGCCCCTGTATTTGCGCACACACTTGTGCACTTTAATGTGTCCTGCGCAGATAGCTAGTCTTCATTGAAACTGGCCGCCATGGCCGGAATTCGATCAGGGGCTATACCGGCTAAGTCGTCGAACATCGATTTCTTAAATGGCGTTAAATAAATAAAGGTTAAAAATGACTTAATTCATCGTTAAATCGGTTTCAACGTTGACAATCGATTCCGGACCATTTACGACGTCACATGTGCTCATGGAAGCCGATTTATAGAGTGATTTAGTAATTTATAAATTTTTAATCTTTATTTATTTGAACGCCATTTAAGAATTCGATGTACGGCGACTTAGCCGGTAGAGCCCCAGGAGGACATTATAAAAGAATGCAATATTACGCTCACATTGTCTCTTACTAAATGTCCCTAAAAGATATGCGTGAAATTTACTTTTAGCCTAGGAGGCTTTTACTGCTTCACTGGACTATATAGGTGCATCTAGGCATGCTTTAAGTTTATAAATGGGTGATCTGAACGCCAAAGTGGATTTCTTAGTGGCCGCGTGCGTTGGGGGGCATGTAAAGCTGTTGATCTTACTCCAAGACAGTAGTCGTTAAACCATGTCAGAGACCAATGAAATGCTTCAACAACTCTGACCCAAGGTAAACCATTGCCAAACACAAGAAAGCAAAGTAAGTGTGTACATATATCTATGTTAGCTATTGACAGCTGTAGGCTTCATAGTTATAACATGCTTCTTTTTGGGTCGAGCATTATTATAACATCAAGTTAATTAACCGATGAACAGACGCCAGCACATCATGCTACCCCAGTCAGTCAAATTTCCCCAATTGAAAGTGAACCTTATACTTATGTGATAAAGTCGAAAATCTATAAGAGAAATTTGACAGATTGAGGTAGCTGGATGTGCTGGCGTCTGTACATTTTAATACCAATTGAACAAAAAGTATACAACTACAAAAATAACGGATTAAAAAATCAGACCCGAAACTCAACATCGAAATTCACTTTAATATTATGACTACATAAAATTCAACTTGAAGGTAAAGGAAATTTGTTTTCGATTTTATTTTAGTGTCAAATAAAGATCTGAGGATAATACTGATGATATACACACATCAACACAATCTAGGGATATTGAACATTTCATTGATTATCTAGAAAACTATAAACATTTTGTTATGACTGTAAATGGAAGAATTAAAGATAATTTCATGGCCGATATTTAAACATTAACAACACGATGCGATTTTGTTTTTCTAATTAATAAAAGTCTTAAATTAATTAAGCCATAGAAAATTACTGAGTGAACAAAAACATTTTATTCTTATAAAATTATTCAATCGAATTAAATGAATAAAAATCTTACCAAATCTGATAATCAGTAATCGGTATTTCCTCCTCTAACATTAATCACACAGCGGCAACGATTTTCCATACTTAAAATTAAGGTGTCAATGTCTTGCTGGGGTATGCAGTCCCAAGTTCTTTTTAAATGTTCGAAAAGTTGTTCTTCTGTTGTCAAGTTGGGCGGAAAATCCCTCAATGCTCTTCGCTGTAACATGTCCCAGGCGTGTTCAATTGGGTTTAAGTCTGGCGACTGTGGAGGCCAATCTAATACCTGAACATCGTGTTCTCGAAGGGCGGCCCTCACCAGCCGCGCTGTATGGGAAGGTGCATTGTCATGCATGAGCTGAAATTCTTGCCCCGTTAGGGCCCTGAGCGGGACAATGACACGTTCTACTACCTCCTCACGGTATCTATGGGCAGTCATGCTGCCCTGAATCCAAATGAGTTGGGTTCGTCCGCCGATTCGTATTCCTGCCCACACCATAATTGTCCCGCCTTGGTAAGAGTGGACCTCCTGTGGATGTCGGAGACGGCTGACCCTGCCTGGAGTTCTCCAAACGCGTGTTCGTCTCGAATCTGGATGAAATCCATAGCGGGACTCATCAGTGAACAGCACCAATGACCATTGTTGATCACTCCATGTCAAATGTTCTTGAGCCCATAAAAGTCGCCTACCGCGATTGCCACGTCGCAGCGCTGGGACTCGTAGCGGTCTGCGAGCATGAAGACCAACTTCATGCAGCCTCCTTCGCACGGTTTGGTCGCTCACCAGCAGCTGCTGACCCTCCTGGAGCCTTTGCACTAGTTGCATCGCTGTGATATTGGGTAGTCTTCTGGCGGTCATTTGGAGAAATCGATCCTGTCTCTGAGTGGTAACACGATATCTACCTGTGTGCCGTTCTGCCACATCTCCAGTAGCGCGATAACGTGACCACAGCCTGGATACCACATTTTGGCTTGTGCCCAGAGACTCAGCAACGACGCGTTGAATAGCACCGTTTTGTAACATGCCAACTGCCCGTAACATTTCATCTCGACTCAAATGATGGCGTGGCATGACGCTAAAAAGCTTACACAACCAATTGAGAAAAGAAAATAAAACAATTTATCAGGTTTTCTTCAATTAACACGCAAAAAAAATTTTAATGCAACTTCTTGAAATTAGATACAACTCAAGATTGCGCTGTGCTTTGCGTGTTTTCATTTGTTTCTCATTTTAATTTTTAAATTTTGAATAAAGAATAGACAAGGTTTAAATCTGTAAATAAACTTTTTAAGGAAACTAAATAGGTTTTAAACAATAAAGCCATGTTTGATTTCAAAATAACGTATCCCTAGACTTTGTTGATGTGTGTAGATGCAATCGATGGTGGAATAAAAAGTTATATTTTCCATTGTCATTTAGCGTGCCTGCCTATTCCATGTTTCTTTAAGCTCAAAGTAATTCGGTATAAGAGTCCTCAATAGGATATAATGAGGCAAATAATTCGAAGTATCTTTAGAGAAAGGGACGATGGAAACAGCTATTTTCGAGACAGTCGAATAATTATCTAGGGTTGGCATTTGTAAATGTTACTGCCTAGTACATAGGTAAAACAAATACGTGGAATAGGAATGTCTTGAAAAAGTTCGGTGAAGTGATTCTTTAGGATTCACAATAGGGACTTCTTGACAGCAACGGGCCTTTAGTAATTGATCCAGCATTTGGTTAGTCCCGCGGGGTGAGTTGACTAATAATTTATTTTAATATTTTTCTTTAGTCAACTGAACCCGTTAACTACCCCAATTTATATTATGTTTTTCAAATTTGTGTACAGTCGTACGGGAAGCGTTTAAAAAGGACTATAAAAACAAAGTGCATAGTGGCTATATGAAGGTTTCTCGGTCACAAGTGTATAACGAAGATATAGACGGACAAATATAAACCAGCGGAAAAATTTCGTCTTTGCTATCTGTGCTAAAACTAACCTGTTGATTTTATCAACAGGTATAGAAGTTGCTATTAGATGCTATTAAAATATGCTATTAGATGAAATTAAAATGATTGATCCATCCTGATTCCTTCTTGTAATAAAAAAAACTTGTGTGTACTTATGTACACGCGTTAGAAGTTATACTTCTTAATATACAACTTGAACATAGTTATCAATTTTCATACCACCTAGAACTAACGTCATGCTGTTATTTTTACGATGCGCGCTTACGATGCGCGCGCATCGTAAAAATTCACTCTCATACATTTTCATACCACCTAGAACTAACTTCATGCTGTTAAATGTTTTGGTGTCGGTGTGCGCGCGCATCGTAAAAATTCACTCTCATCATTTTTCTCCATCGCGCCAAAAGAAGTATAACTTCAAAAATCATAAAATTATTTCAGTTCACTTAATTATCTACGGAATACATAAAGAAAAAATAAATTCTTCTGAATACTTATTAATATTTTTAGAAGAATGTTCAAAATGCATTAATGGTCAAAAGGAAATCTATTTACTTTTGACCACCCATATACCCCGGGAAGTACTGGCACAAAAGTGAACTGAAATAAGTTTATTCACCCAGTAAACTTTTTTGCAAATGTACCACTTCTACTTCACTTTCATGAAAGAATTACAAAAAGCATTTTTAATACCAAGGGTAATGAACGACTAATGAAACAATAAACTACGTGGGTCGGCGTGGTTGGTAGATACTTGCTTTTCATGCCCCAGGACTTGCCTTCGATTCCCACTATGCATGAACGTGTCTGTTCGTCCTTAGTCTGGGTGTAATTATCTATATGCGATTCCCACTACGCATGAACGTGTCTGTTCGTCCTTAGTCTGGGCGTAACTATCCATATAAGTATGTATTTAAAAAAAATATAGTAGTATATGTAGTATATGAGTTGGTTTCCATAGTAAAAGCTCTTCTTAATATGGGATCAGATTGCCGTTTGTAAATAATAAAATACAACGGGCTTTTTAGTAAATAATCCAGCTTTTAGTCCCGCGGGATGAGTGGACTAATAATTTATTTTAATATTTTTATTTGTGAACTGGGCCAGCTTTTTATCGTACGGAAAGCGTTTAAAAAGGACACTAAAAACAAAGTGCATAGTAGTCATATGAAGCTTTCTCGGTCACAGGTGTATAACAAAGATATAAAACTGTGTCCGACCAATGGGAAAATGTCGTCTTTGCTAAATATCAACACACAATGATAGGTCAGCGGATAGGAATAAAAAAAAATAAACGAAATAACCTAAAAAGCTTACTGAGCTGTTAAATAATAATTGCTATTAGATGATATTAAAACAAGGGATTAAAAAACCCTATAAGATGAAATTAAAATGATTGATCCATCCTTTCCTTCTTTTAATAATATATTCATAGCCTTTCTCTATTTACTTTTGACCACCCCTATGGGAAGTACTGGCACAAAGAGATGTAAAATGGCAATAGGGAATAGGGGGTGAAAGTTTGTATGGAAATATGTAAGGTTTATGTGAATGTTTTATAAGTTAATACAAGAGACAATATATTAGATATATTCTGATGTAACATTTACGGAGTTATTACATAATGTGCGGACGAAGTCGCGGGCACAGTTAGTATTCTATATTTTTGGGTACAAAATACTACCGCGTTCGTTGTTTTAAACATTTCTCTAGTGACTCTGTACATAATCTCTGCCTGGCGCTAAACAGCATGAATTTTTAATAAAGGTTAACATGACTGCAGATTTAAGGACTTGACATAATATGCCTTTTTGCTGTGTATTCTGTAAAGTCCTCCAACTTATATCCCCAGTCGAGGTGTTGAGTGAATGCGTAATTGCGCTTATAATTACGAGTACTTTACTTAGGTACATATTGCTGCCGTTTACACGGTAAAGAAGCGAAAGCGTCCTAGCGCCTCCTTTAAAGGTAATTTTATAGAAAGGTTTTACTTAAAACCTAATTACAATGTAAACATTATTGTCCTGGGTGTCAGTTATTTTGATTGGCCTTGTCGGCGAGGGAATAGTGTCGGAGTCCATGTCTGTTGCAACCACCTTATGTTTCGGTGACCACTTACCATCAGTGGGCCGTATGCTTATATGCAGACCTAGTAGTCATCATCACCATCATCACATCAGCCGAAAATCACCCACCGCTGGACAAAGACTTCCCGCAAAGATCTTTGATTATCGGTCTTGCGCTACCCGCATCCAGCGGCCTGAAACTCCAAGAATGAGAGGGCTATGCTTAGAGTTTCATGCCGCTGCGGTTGCTCTTTGAGTAACATTGACCCGTCTGATAAGGCTCATAACGTCTACGTTCCGTTAGTTATCACTGGCAGCACACACGCAGTGTCTCAAGTCGAAAGTCTTCAGACTTTCGACTTGAGACACTGCGGATTTAGTAGAAGAAAAAGTAAAATAATCTTTCAACCAAAAAATCCGTCATCAATCAATTTAAATTTGAGCGTATCGAGCAGCGATACTGTGACCGGTGAGGCACAGTTGAGCCAAGTGGTTAGAGTTGGGCACGATCGACCGGCGGCAGGTGATTTCTTCGGTCACGTGCGGCCGCGACTTAATGACCTAACATTTTTGGAACAAACCTACCAAACTATTAGAAAATCCAGAATACCAACCTAGTTGCCAATGGAAATTCTCTTAAAGCTACTTACATTATTGATGTTTGCGGAATAATTTAGAGGCCACTACGCCGTTCCGCTTGGCATTTTGACCACCAAATCTAGACTACCAAACTTCTAACCCTGAATTTTTCATTACAAAATGGACGATAATGGAGGATTTTACGATTACCAAATAAAGAACTTTCGTAGGTACTTTAGCAGTAAGCGTTAAGCTCCACAAACGAAATAGAAGTAGAGTCAATACTAGACTCTAATATGACGTTAAAAAAGCGGATTACATCAGAAATAAAAGGTTTGCAATTTTTTGAGGATTATGAGAAAAACGTTTAGCTATTGTAAATGTTTTAAAAAACACCATTTCTAACTTAGTAACGTTAATCCTTTTCTTCATGGATAATGGATTATGCTACCTATATCTTTCTTTGAGAGTATATAATTGTTTTCTTTGTACTTGTGGGTAGATAATGACAAACAAAGGGACTAAAAGCAATCATTGTTTTTGGTGTATTTACGGTGTTTTGGTTAGTTGGAACGCAAAGTTTCTAATTACGGATGTAAACGATAATTTTTAGAGGTAACAAAGACTGTTGCACGCTTTACTGGTTAACAAAAGACAGTAAAATGGACCCTAAAAGATTCGAAGACCCCATAAACAACAAAGATTTTAAAAGTAAGCTTTTGTCTAGAAGCAATTAGTTGTGACTTCCAACTTCACCTGCGGCTTGTCTTCGTGTGTATTAAAGATTTGCAAAATGTCACAAGTTTAAGTTTTTAATACAACTTAACTAGTAAATAAGCATACGGACGACGTAATAATAAGCGACTGCCGTAGCCTCTGGATCCTTGCTAATACGGGGCGCCATGCGTCACTCGCCTTGCTGGAATCCTTATGATTCCTTTTCTGTACTACTCTCACTAAAATACAACATACAAAAACCCTATAACAATCAGAGTAATATTATGAATACAGTTTTAGATATTGGTGGTATGTTTAGTATTTTAGTTAGTTTTGTATTTCTAAATTTAAGTTAGTTAATTTAAGATGACATATTGTACACCGGCTGTATATATTGTTGTTTGGAATTTATGCATACCCAAGTTGGAAGAAGGAAGAAATCGCAGCAGCTATAGGAACGCCGTCATACCTAACATATAAGCACTTTAATCTTTAGCTGGCCATGTAAATGCGTGTTTTAAGGTACTGAGTTTGAGGATTTCACACCAAGGAGTTTCACATAGGTACACAGATGTTTGAAATGAATAAATGAAATGAGTAAACGAATAATTATCAAACTGCCTTTGTCTTGGAGTAGAATTCTATCGGCTGATATGATGATGATATTTCATTTTCATTATTTTAATTTTTATGGCCTTCTGTCAGTAAATCAAAATAAAAAAAGTAATTACACCTGGCTAAAACAATCTACAAAGCCAGAAAGCGCGCATAATTGTCGCCTACTTTACCCACTGGTAAGACAAGACTCCATATTTGTATAATTTCCGTAACACCTATCATAATTATATATTTAAAATATCAAGGAATACTTTTACTACATTATGATTTCACTATATGTAAGTAGGTATGTTAAATCCCGTATTTACAGATAAATTCAGATCGGAACCGTGCTTAAGATGTGGAGTTAACTCAGCAATCAAATATACGAGTCAACTCTTCAAGTGTGAAGTTATACACGGCTACGAATTGAGTTTCATCGGTAAATAAGTCCAAAGGTTGTACAAAGTCCAAAATGATAACAATTTAGAAGTAATCTTTTGTTCTGTAATGACAATCACATTTCATTGCTTTTCGTTTTACTATTAAAGCATTCCATTACTTTAATATGGAAAAAGTTCTTGTATTGGAATGCCCACCATTTGCATCTTTAAGAATTTTATGCCCTGATAGATTTTGAATGGTCTCAATTCCTAAATTCAATAGTCGGGATCTGTGAAACCGATTCACGAATAAGCTTGCCAATAATCCAATCCGAAACAATAAAATTGAACAACGTATCGTAACATTAAATTTATATTACTAAAATCTTGCGTTATTAATCAGTATTCTAGTACAAATAAGACTTAGGATTATATCAAATACACCTTGGAATGTTTACCTTGAGGAAATAGTGTTCATGTTTTGCTGTGTGAGTTGGAACGCGAGTTATACCAATCGGAATTGCCCAATTTTTATATATGAAAAAAATATAAAAGCCTTTGTATAAAACAAATGACAAAAAAAAGATTAATATTAAAGAATCAAGATATTTTATATCGGCAAAATGTACAATCAATGTTACAACAACTGCTCGGCCAGTATCTTAGTCTATAAAATATTTATGTAATGGTTTTATCTGATTCTAGTTTAAACATAACCGTAAAAGTCATATCAAGTTCTCACCCATTCCTCTATGTAATAGGTACGCTATAAAAAGAGTTTTTTCTGAAAAAGTCGTCGATCTAAAAAAAAAATTAAAATATGAACATATTACGCAACACATTATTTACGACTTAAAATACTGATAACAGAAAATATAAATTTTAGAATACCTAAATTGCAACGCAGCTTAAACGCACACTTTATACCCACGCATTTCACACAAATAAGCTTTATATTACTATTGATTAATATTACGTATATTCAAAAGGCTAGTGTTGTATCGTAGTTAGTTAGTTATAGCCGTAGTAATACACAAAATTATCACACAAAGTGTTATGAATCCATTCTTAATCATAAATCCAATTTATTTTCAATAGAAGATATCATCTACTTAAAGAAGCCTCCTTAGATATATAATCTGACATTATTATTCAAATATTAACATATAGCTTGATGTACTACGAGTATAGTCAATCTGTAAGCGAGTATACGTAATCGATATAAATAATAGAGACTTGTGAATTCAGACTTGATAAAATTAAGGCGTGGATTACACTTAGTGGGGCGAAAGAAGCGGCTGTTCACGATCCGGTAGTCGCTTGCAATGGTTATATTAATCATAGAGTTGACGCCTACGGGGCGGGGCTACGGCTTATTAATTCATATGGAGTTATTAAATTGGATGCCGAAGGACATTCGCCGTTCGTTTTCGACGATAGATCTGTTTGTTTCCGCTGACAGTTCGACTTTATACTAGTCATAATAGAGTTACTGGCCGTGTTTCGGCTACGGCGGCTAATCTTAACGGAGACGTGTGTGCAAACAGAGGTGCACTCTCTATTCCGTTACACTCAAAATCCGTTATGACAGCTATCCAACACGACCGAGTGCTTCTAGACTGTTATATGGGCTATTATTTCACATCGTTTTAGCATTTCAAACTACGGAGATATTATTTTTATTTGACATTTTATATCGTAAAGACAACGAAAATAACGATAGTCTGTTTTGGAATAGGCTAATAAAGCCTTTTCTTATAATACCCATATTTTAAACTTTTTGTCACTTCACCTCTTTTCTAAACGATATTAGGTAGTCCTTTTTGAAGGACCCCATGCCGTACTCATTTGCTATAAAGCGGGATAAGCAATATCTAAAACTATTTACATTTCAAATCAAATCACTAGCATTATTAGAAACTGAGATATGCCGTTGTGACAGACGGAGGATGCAGGGATGGACAGGAGACAGACCATATTTTTTAAAATAAAACAAAAAAATATGTTTCATTCTGTATGGTAAACGAAATAATTGAATAATAATAATATCTAGGGACAGTGTCACACAGATCTTCCTAGCCCCAAACTAAGCAAAGCATGTACTATGGGTACCAGGCGACGATATACATACTTATATAGATAGATAAATACTTAAATACATAGAAAATATCCATGACTCAGAAACAAATATTCGTGCTCATCACACAAATATTTGCACTTACCGGGATTCGAACCCAGGACCACCAGCTTCGTAGGCAGGAGCACTACCAACTAGGCTACGGTGACCGTCAAAACGTCAAATGAAACAATTGAATTTTTATGATATAAGTACCTAAGTTAGTTAGTAAGTATTAAATTCACTGTATGTATTTTGTCATGGTACCATGGTAAATTTTAAAAATAGAACTAAATTTGGTTAGGCAGTCGGCTGTAAAACTCTAACATAATTAAGAAAATATGGTGCGGTCAGTGTGAACTAAAACAAAAAAGACCCTCCGGCTTACGAATATTCAATCAGGTCACGTGTCCTGATGAGAGTTTATAATTTTTCACCCATCCAAAAAGTGCACAACGCCATTAAAGAAGTTTTCACTCAGAAGTATACTAATAACACAAATGAAGATATCATGCTCATACTCTTAGTTTAGAAACGGATAACATATCCAATAATTATTCACCATTTTCTATTGAACAAAGTGGCTCTATTTACATTTCTTGTGGCCTTATAAGATCATCGTTTTAATGATTTATCGGGTGTCGAGCGTACTAAATGGCGTACAGTCTGGGCAGAGTAGGTACTTGCTACCGTAACGGACCAAGGGCCAGTTAATTATTATCTAGTCGTAAAGCTGTTTAGCGAGTACACTATTTATTGCTGGCTAACGAAGGTTAATTGTTCGAGCCGAAGCTGTTAAAACGATCAACAATATTTTAAATTGTTATTTTTTAATCACGTCAATGTTTTTGTTGTATTAAATTTTAATAGGTGTATTAATTCTAGCACATATTTTTCACGGGTATATATCTCAATGTAAGAATTTTATCTACTATCATTAAACCATAGTTTAAAATGTCGCCGCTAAAAATGCAGACCTATACACAATTATCAAAATGACAAGATTTATTACACCTATGGTCCGTCTATGGTTACAGAACCGAACCGCTCGAACTAAATTAGTTTGGTAGATTCTCTGGTAAAGCACATTTCTAACCTAACGCACCTAGTGTGACTATCCATTCTGTTCAGAGGTATTCTGGTTTTTAACAGTCTTCAAAAAGAACTATATCAATTCTTTTCGGGGAAAATGACTACAGGAACTGGGTGTTTAATAAAACAAACAACTCTATCAGGCTCAGACTCTATCATTCTTTTATCCATCTTACTAGTTAAATCAAAGATGGTATTTTAGTATACAGTATAGTCATACTTTTTAGGACCATTTCACTACATGAGTTTTTATTATATTTACCACTGTTTATTATATCTACACCGTTCAATATATTTTAGTATGGTATCGCAAAGTTAATAAATTATGAACCGTATTTGATTTAATAATTTTATTAACAAAAATATTTTTAATAGTTACTTGAATATTAATGACTGATAAATAAAAAACATTGCGCCGTTATTCATATTGAACTACGAAATTAAATTTCCAACGATAACCGATGGCAAAAATATTGACGAATCCAATATACTTAATAAATTACACAAAACTGAGTGAAACGAGAGGTCATAACAGTGATCATTCATCATACCAACACTTAAGTAAACCACGGTCGCTTTATCATCTTCATATGTGTATTTTTGGCCGGAGTAGTGTCAGACATTGGTAAAAACTTGCGCTGTCCGAAGAAAGATTCGATCGAATCGATCACAGTCACATGCCTAAAATAATGCTCCATCAAGCGGAGCTTATGCCAGTGCAGGGCTTCTTATGAGAGGACCGCCAACACCCTCGCGCCGCCCGCTGTGACCAACTTGACTGACGATACATAATCAAATATTTAATTCGTTCGCGATTGTAGAATACATTATGTGACGGGTGCATACGAAAAGCAATTTCGTTTAAACGGTTTTTGTCGCACTTGGAATATAATTTGCGAAAAACGTCAGAACTGATATAGTTCATTTTATTTTACGAGTATTTAAAGATAATGTAGTCGAAGATGAAATTGAACAGCCAGTTGCCGAATAAAATTGTTTTAAACCCACGACAGAAAAGGGATTTGAAACCTATATTGACTTTATATATTTATATTGGAATAGTTTTCGTTTTTAGTTATGTTAATATATAGTTAGATGTACCTTCTCTAATCAGCTTGCCAATATGTTGATATACTCTGTAATCTTCATTATGAACAAATTAAAAATAAATTCAATTTTATCTATACTAATACTATAAAGAGGTAACGTTTGTGAGTTTGTGACGTTGTAAGGGGTAATCTCTGGATCTACTGAACCGATGTTCAAAATTATTTCACCTATAGAAAGCTACGTTATTGTGGAGTGTCATAGGCTATGAAAAAAAATATGCCGAACTTTTAACCCGAAGTATTACGCGGGACAAACGGGCAAGGACAAAAATATTTATAACACGGAACGAAGTGCCCGGGGACTGCTAGTCTATATAAATAAAAAGAGAAGTCCTGACTGACTGACTCACTCATCAACGCCCAGCCCAAACCCTTAGCCCTAGAAAGCTGAAATTTTGCATAGATGTTTTCTTTATAATGTAGACAAGGAATAAGGAAGGATTTTTCGAAATTCAACCCCTAAGGGGGTAAAACGGGGGTGCGAAGTTAGTATGAAACTTTGCCGTTTTTGAAGTTACAGGCATGAAAGTTGGTATGTGCCCTTGCAGTTGAAAATAAAAAATACATGTTTCAGGATTTTTGGAAATTTCACCCCCAAGGACAAAAAATAGGGGATGTAAGTTTATATAAATCATGCGATATTTTTGAAGTTAACGCATGAAAATGAGTATTTGGCTTTTCCGTTAAAAATATATAGCATTTACTTCAGGATTTTTGGAAATTACACCCCCAAGGGCGGAAATAGGGGATATAATTTTATACTGCCTGACTTACATATCAACGCACAGTCTAAACGGCCGCAGTTAGGACTTGAATTTTGACAGTAGTTACCTTTTATGACGTAGGCATCCACTGAAGAAGGGTTTTTGAAAATACCACCCCTAAGGGACTAAAATAAGGGATGAAATATTTTATGAAAGTGCTTAATTTTGATGTTAAAGACTTTAGTATATAGACTTGCAGTTAATAATTAAAATATATATTTCAGGATTTTTGAATATTCCACCCCCAAGGTCGTAAAATTGGGGATGTAAGTTTATATGAAAACAGTGCCAACAAGTTTTAAGTTAAACGCATGAAAATTGGTATTTAGCATTACAGTTAAAAATTAAAAGTACGTGTTTCAGGATTTCCGAGAATTCTACCACGTAGGGTGACAAATAGGGGATGTTTGAATGAAAAATGTGTCATTTTTTAAGGTAAACTCATGAAAATTGGTATTTGACCTTTCATTTAAAAATATGTATTTCAGGATTTTTGGGAATTCCAGCCCTTTCAAAGTCAAAGTCAAAGGTACTTTATTCCGTAAAAATTTTACATTTATGTGGAATCGTCATATTTTTTTCCCTACCGTGCAGTGCATGACGTGGCAGCTACTGAGAAACACTGCCAGAAAACTCAGTAGGAATCCTTTTTTAAAATAAAATATACATAAGATTAATGACAATCATGTGTGTTGACTCAGAACAACTCAATCCCAAGCACTTTTATCACTTAAATAATCAGAAATTTTGTAATATGCCCTGCTACACAATTTGGCTTTAATAATTCTTTTAAACTTATTCGTAGACAATTCTCTAATATCATTGGGAAGTTTGTTATAGAATCTTTAGGGTGACAAATAGGGGATGGAAGTTTGTATGAAAAATGTGACATTTTTTAAGGTAAACGCATGAAAATTAGTATTTCGCCTTTCATTTAAACATTATAAATATATCATCAGGACTTTTGGAAATTCCACCCCTAAAGACGAGTAAATAGGGGATGTAAGTTTGTATGAAAAACTTTTTTTTTTTTGGAGTTAAAAGCATGTAAATTGGTATTTCAGTTAAAAATAAAGCAATCAAGGGAATAATTTGTTGTTAAAAAAGGTAATCTATAACTGATTCAATAGGTCAACACCAAAAATGTACGCCAACTTAAATTATAGAGAAATTCGTTTCTTATTGCTTAAAATGTTGTGTTTGTTGTCGTCTAAGTAAAGATTTAACGTTTTATAAGATTTGTAACTTCTTTTTTTTTGGTATTTTTCATAACATATTAAAAAACGTCAATTTAATAAAATTGGGATTTAAAAAGTCATTGACCCAAAATTCGAGTTAGCGTAGTATAAATTGTTCGTGTCGAGATGATCAATTTTGTAACTCGATGGCTTTTATATCGTTTCAGATCGCAGAACTCATTTGACATATCGGTTAAAATAAATAAATGCTTGAAGTAAAAGTTAGTCCAAAACTGAATCAAAAGATGATCGCCTAAATCTCACCCAAGATATATGCCCACATCTTAATTTTACCGCTTTACAAGGTTATATTTTTGTTAGTAGATGGTGTAATCATCGTTTTAGATCGCGCTATGGTTTCGTTCACAAAATGTGATATTAGACCTATCAATGCCGTGGTCGCAACCTAAGCTAATGGGAGTTACCTTGGTGACTAATGCATCGTTGATTATTATATTACTTTATTTGACTTACTGAATTTACTTAAGGACAATTGATATGTATTCTTTGATATTTTTGGGTTTATGATATCGGGTCTTTTTTTTAAATAACAGTAGCAAAGTAGTCTTTAGTTTATTTCTTAATTAGGTTCTTTATAGTTTAGGTTTTCTTAAATTTATATTGCTTATTTCTTTTAAAAGTATTTTTTTTTAGAATAAGCTAGAAGTAAGTAGTTACATTGGTAATCATTCAAAATTGTCGCGAACGAAGTCGCGGGCACCAGCTAGTATAACATAAAGTAGTAATATATAAAGAGCCGGCTAATGCCAAAATGCGATTTCTTGCATACCAACTAGACGTGGACAGTAATTGAAAGAAGCGATTAACGGGTAACAAGAGTTGCAACGAATTAAATATTCAAATACCTACCTATATTTAGTATCTGCGAAATTATAAAACATATTAATGTACATACTCCTTCAGTACTATATTACATAGTACACAATAGTGCTAAGAACTAATAATACAAAATTATATACAATTAAATATAACAGAATAGGGACAGAAGTTATGCCTTTGTTTCGGGTTGAATTCTGGGGTTTTTACGAGGAATAAAAATTACAAGTGTAAAGGATTTTTTTTAAATATTCTAGACAATATAACTGACTCAGCATGTTTCCTCGTCTCCTGTCGTATGTCGGAAGAATTGCCGCCTTCAACGAGACCAGAGATTAGAAAGCCTCAAAGAACTCAGAATGTTAGGTCCCTCGTGTATAAATTATTTATGTAAATTTTTCGACCGTTCGAAATTATATTTCAGCATCGACGTGATTAATGCTGTCGGATTATTTTGGCCTTTTCCTAACGAAATGTTCAAACAAAATACGATGCGGCAACTGGTGGCGTTCAGAGCACTGTCTTCTGGGAATTCATTAGAATCTTCTCAACAATAAAAGCGGATAACTTGATTTGAATGGTACGGAGATATAAAATGTCATCATGACTATATATAAAAAAGGATTTATTCTTTAACGAATAGTATAAAAAGCTCAAATGGAATCTGAGGAAACAATATCAAATCCGTCATAATATTATTCGGTCACGTAATGAGACTTTATGAGACAAAATGAATTGTTATTTTTCTTCGTACGTATTTTAAATTCCAAAGATTTTTATGGGGTTCAGTTAGCACATTTTGATCTTTTAGAAGATCCAATTTTAACATTTTAGTATGTATACTAGGTGTATATAAATAGTGGGTGACATGTATATACGTAATGTAATTTTTTTACAGTCAGAGCACAAGAAGCTCTCGTCCGGAGTTATTAGGTAGGTATACCTTAATTAGGATTTGGACAAAAGCATGCAGTGCACTTGAATGTGAGATTAAAGTTTATAAAGTCAATATTAGTCGCTATTTATTTATGTTAACCACACAAAAACAAAGTAGGGGTGTAGTTTAACTCTTACCTAAGTACCTACGTATATACTAAATTAGTTTATAATTGAATCAATTAGAAATACAATTAGAAATACAAAAATATCATTATTATTTTAGCATGGCCCAGGCATGCTAAAATAATAATGATATTTTTGTAGTAAGGTACATTCTCAGTACCATGCCAGGATAAGGAAATCAACGGTGCTTCACTCCCAACGAAGTGGCCGGTCCTGGGACTGAGCCTCTATCTTGCCCGTTACTTCTTATTGTGAGAGCTCAAACTTTTGTGAACTCTAATATGTCGTGCTTTAGAGAACAATGGCTGAAATAATGCGCCCAAAACATCATATAGAGTAGTCCCACCATCATTCGGGATAGTAAATCTTCAATAAGCCGGATGAAATTGATAAGCATACGGAACTTTTCCTATTACATAATATATTTTTTATATTAACTTTAAAAGATCTGACGAATCTTATTATGAACAATCTGAGACCGTTCGAGACCCACACTCGAGTGATATTTCCGACAAGGGCCGAGGGGCGCATGCATTTAATGAAATCAAAAGGATTAAGAGCATCTGCCTGCTTGTTATTCAAATCGATTGGGAGCTCGTTTATCATATTAAATAAGCTACTGCTTAGATAAACGCGGGGTGTGGTTCATGTATAACAAAAGGAGCGGTCCTCGGTAGCCATTTAATTACCAGTTATTATTGAATTCGAGGATCACAAATATATAAACGGAAATTCTAGTATATTAGAAATTTAATCACGTTTCGTCTATTGTGTATGGAATTACATGAGTATACAGGGTGACCGAGGAGTTGACGTGCAAACGTAAAAAAATTATGAGTCCTTGGCTCAACCCCTAATTTTGAACTTTCGAATAAATTCTAATTCTGCAATGATGATGATGTTAAAAAGTATGGTTTATCTAACCATACTTTTTAGGGTGTTAGGTTAAACGATGCTAATTAGTTATCACAAAAATACTGCACCAGAAATGTTCAACAGAACATGAAAAAAATCGAAAACTGATGTTAGGCGAAATATACGAGAAAAAAATCATTAAAAAATTCTATCTCGAAAACTACGCAAAATCGTAGAACATACATGGGGGTGATTTGTGTATTTGTATTTAGTCTTGGCTGAAGGGCACGTAAAGGCCCGTGCGAGAGAGATTATTGCGTGCTGAAGGATGAACCTTAAGTTTCTTGTCTCAGTTGTGGTCACAAGACAATAGTATTAAATACAAGAGGGACCGGAATCGGGTCAGTTACCATATTTTTCATTTATTTTGGAACTGTTACAAGTTCCGTGGCCACGGAAGAATTGAAGAACTGCAGTTGTATAACTTTGTGTAATGGTGAATGAAAAAAAAGATCAGTGACAATCCGCTTAATATCAGATAGTATACTTTCTATACAGTTATTTTGAATGCAGCGTTAGACTGCATATAAACCCGCGCGCGCTCTGTCTTGTGTCAAAGGGTCGTTCGCGCCATAACAGTTATGAAGGCAAAACTTTTACATTTTATAAAATCATATTAACCGATTAACGAATGTATTTAGCAATGGCAAGTAACTCCGAAAATATGGAGAATTCTCGTTTAGTTGGTTCTATTTTTGATACATATATTTTCTCTGGCGCAAAGATTACCATTACCTACCATTCATCATGTAATATAAATATAAAACTCATAATTATCAGTACGTTTTATAATTGCTGATAAAAATTGATATAAGCAAACCAAGAATGAATGAGTTAATAATGTTCCAGGATATTATATTATTTTTAAAAATAAAAACATAACTTCAAAAGGTCGCCTTAAAAGACACTACCTAACTTTCCGTCGCTACCGGAATCATATAGCAAATAACGCAATTTGCTATTAGAAATCAAACAATAGTGTAATTCAAATAGACGTTTCCTACACAAAGTAAATTTGTCTTACTAAATCGAAACAATTATTTTCGCCCTAATGATACAATTTACGTAACATTAACAAAATAATGCCATCGTTTAAATTCCCTACAGCGTGTTCGAATTACGAGTGATTACAAAGCATTCGAGCAAATGAATATCGAATAGGAACAGCTTCAAGTACAAAGCAACAGCCCTGTAGCCGCGCAATGACGCCTCGAGTTTTCCCAGAGCAAACAATCAAACAGCCAAGAGGATGAAACAAATTACGACAGCATTGTCGAGGTGTTTAGAAAATTGGGGAACAATCGGCTTGCCGAGTTAAATCTTTGATAATGTCTTTGGAGAAGTCGTATGACGGCGAGGGGATGAATAAATCTCTCTTAATTGGAACGCGCCGCGCTGTGCGACAACATAATGTGGACGCTTTGTTGCCGAGCGTGCATTCTTCCTCTGCCGGGATGAATGCACGAATCAACCGAGCTAATGACGATGGGAACTTTTGACAACCGGGCCTGACTAAATCAATGCACGTCGGCTCTACAATATACTAGCACCTACTGAATAGAACGGGATATTGTAAAGGTTACAAGTCACTTCAGTTAAGGTAAGCTGGTCGTTTCTAACGCTGTCTCAGAAAATATTCTTTGTGAGATTTTTCACTCATAAAATAAGAATATCGGGCGTATGCTAACTCGCGCATTCGTTCTGGGTGCACTCACTTGTAAAACTGCTTACTTTATTGCTCCACCGCTCTGGAAATACGAACTTGGGTTTAGTTGGCCGCATAGAGTTGTGTTCGACCCTACTACGATTCCACACGGCTCGTTACATAGAAAATATTCGTTAAACTTGGAACGGTGACGCATATATTAAAGGGTTGAGAAACCGATCGACCGATAAGGTCCCAACGCTGGTGAAATACAAACTAGTTTAATTTCAAACGCCCAACCCAAAAAGAGGACGCCGTTGTAAAACACAGGATGAGGCTATTGTTAAATATTTTATTGTCGGTTGGGAAAGTTAGTATCGTTTGATTAATCTATTCCCCATTTAAATTAGACATGAAATAGGTTAGCGCTATAATTGTTACAAGCTTGTCTTAATGTAAACAGTCGAAACTTGTTACTGATATTATCTGAATTATACACACAACAATATGTATTGAGAATCTCTTTAATTCTTGGTGGTAATTTAAATTTACTTAGAAACAATTGAATCATATTTTAATAGGGCAGATTTTGAAATATAAAGATTGCAATAGTTTCTTTTAGGCGACTTAAATACTAAGTATTTGTGATTATTAAAGATTGTTATCAGTTAATTTGACCCAGGGTTCCTGGTAATTGTTTATACGTCTTGTAGACACCGGGTTCACCAAGTTGTATAATATAAAGTTGCTTTTATTTTATTGTTGATCGCGACGCAAGCTAAGCGTGTGGTCGTTCCATAAAATTTCATAGTGGTTAAATTTAATATCTGTGCTTCAAGGGGCTAATTATAGACATCATATCATGAAAGAAATATTTAATTACATTTGGAGCCCCAGCCTGCATCATATAAGGTGATTTTTTTCAGTATTTATATAAATCCTACAAACGAGCTATGAGTACTGTGTGTATCTGTGTGATATTTCACTCATTGATTTGATTAACCAAATTTATGTTATCATAATAACCTGGGACATTATTCACACACGGACGATACAAATGGAATTAATAAGTGTAGTTGATTTGTTTGAGTAACGTATCGATGAAGTTTGCCCCTGAACCTCAGACGAACAATCGGCCCCCAACTCCTTATGCGTCGTCACCACGTCATAACCGTCGTGAGCCAAAGTCGTAACGTCTAACTTCGGGTTCTAACCCGAAGTTAGACGTTAATTCGCTATTCATGCGTCAATACATAATATAATACATTAATAGTGGAGAAAACTTAGTTTGCAATTTACTCATGAAACTGAAGTACTGAGAGGAGACCTAATTCTTAGCATTCCATTGATTTACCGTGCGGAAACCAGGTTCATCGCGTGGTAAGGAGGGAGTCTCATACCCTGTCGATGTCACTCGACAGATTCTGAGACTTGCTTGCGACTCAGTCGAAGGTTTAAGGGGGCCCCCTGTGATGCATCAATGCTCACCTTCTCTGTCTCTCCTCCGCTCTTCCTAGCGAAATTTGGTATGAAAACCAAAATTGGGAAATACGAATATAATAATAGTTGGATCCCTACACGAAATCTCCGCACGTGTGGCGCAGCGGCTAAGACAGTCGTTTCGCCTCTTCGTGGCGCGGTTTCGAGTCCCGCGCCGGACAACTATTTGTGTGACCCATTAATAGTAGTTCTGAGCCTGGATGTAATTTGTGTCCGTCTATTATATGTTTGTAAAGTATCCCGCGACACAGAGATTAGATACCCTAGTGCGGGCGTTGTCCTTAAAAATAAAATAAAAAAACCGGCCAAGTGCGAGTCGGACTCGCCCATGAAGGGTTCCGTAGTATTTCAGTTGATTAAATGTAAGCAAATTGCGGATTACGATTTATGACGTATTAAAAAAAACTACTTGCTAGATCTCGTTCAAACCAATTTGTGTTGTTAGTTTTCATGGTAATGTAGAGCATATATTTTTTTTGTTTTATCTATCCCTTATTTTAGAAGTTACAAGGGGGGGGGGACACTCATTTTACCACTTTGGAAGTGTCTCTCGCGCAAACTGTTCAGTTTAGAAAAAAATGATATTAGAAACCTCAATATTATTTTTGAAGACCTGTCCATAGACATGTATGGGTGAAAAAAAAAATTGAGTTTTAGTCCTATGTACCCCCCAAAATTATTGTTCTTTTTCTATTTTTGTGTAAAAATCTTAATGCGGTTCATCGGATACATCTACTTACCAAGTTTTAACAGTACAGCTCTTATAGCTCTAGTATTTACGTCAATCATTGCTGCGCCATTTCGCATGGAATGACGCAGCAATTAATGGTAAATTTGTTACATATTTTAAAATACATATTACTAACACTAGTTTATAAGAAAGTTGTTACTTACTTATTGGACACTAGTTTGGTCTGGAAATAAAGTCTTATTATAAGTCTTATTATTATTATAGTTTCGGAAAAAGTGGCTGTGATATACGAACGGACAGACAGACAGACATGACGAATCTATAAGGGTTCCGTTTTTTGCCATTTGGCTACGGAACCCTAAAAATGTGCCAGCTGATCGAAATTTTTGTATAGAGATTTAATTTTTTTTTATATGTCTTTTGCAAGTTGAAGTAACACGTTGTTCGGCTTCATTCGCAATAGAACAACCTGAGTTTTGTTCACCATTTTTATTAGATGTTTTTTATTCATATTATTTAACCAATTTAAATATTAACAATTAGAGGGCACAAAAAATAGTTATTTATCTAATAAAGTGCAAAAAAGGATCGTATCCATAACCGTATTCCACTAGTCTAGTCTAGTTGATAATGCTAGAGCTCCTGTATTTTACATCACTTAACATATTTAATTTACACCTCTCTCTAATGTAGCTCGTTTAAAAAGAACAGGGAATATGTACAGACACCAGCATATCAAGCCACCCCAATCTATCAAATTTCCCCAATTTAAAGTGAACCTTATGCTTAAGTGATAAAGCTGAAAACCTATGAAAGACATTTGACAGACTGGGGTAGCTGGATGTGCTATCGTCTGTACATATAATTGCCAAACTACTAAACCTTCGAGCTTATACGCGCACCGGTCACTTAATTAGTCGACCCGTCGCATAGTTTTACTCAGTATTTCGCGCCAAAACAAAAGTAACACAACTAAAGATGTCTTGTCCTTTTCAACTATGATGAAAAAGAGATAACTATGATGATTGAAAGAAATGTTATGATCTTTACATGCAACCTTGAACATATCAGTCTTGTTTCTCCAAAGCTAAGCCGATCGCGATGGTTAACACCTACATCGTCCGAAAGGATGTTAATCCTAAAATTGGTCTGCCAGTGTATATCGTTCGTTGCATAATGTAGAGCACCCCTGATTGAAAGAGGGTGCTGGTTCGAGACCCGCTGGACGATATAATTTATGAAATTAGACATTTAAGCCTTGCGAACAAAATTAGTAAAATCAAAATTTGTTTAGTTAGTATAACATGCAATTGGCGGCGATAAGCAAAAATAAGAACCAAGAACCTAACCAAATTGAGCATTGTTTATCACTTACAAACACGAGTGTAATAAATAAAGCACCCCGGGCGCAAAAAGGCAAAATCAATACACGAGACGGCTACGTTCATACATCAATTCCTCATGCATACAGCGGGTCTAGATTGGGAACATCCCTCGAACATGCTTGGACGGGCCGTCGGCAGAGAAAAAACGACCGTCCATCGCGATGCCGCCGGCAAATCGCTCGGCAAACATTAGCTAAGCGCGCGTGAAATTGTCTGTGCTGAGCCGGGGAGCGACCATTCTGCATACATTAGTGTACATGCCACCAAGATCCAGCTACTCGTATTATTTAATCGCATAGCTCATAGCTCATTATACGCATCTACGCAACATAAGTACTCGAAATGACGTGTTGTTAAAGTTTGTTTTGATACTCCATAAATATCTTAATTAATATGTGCGCTTTTATTAAAAACCAGATTTGACATTTTTTAAGTACTATAAGCTCAAATTACAATGAAAAAGAGAAGTTCGAACGTTGAGGTCCGAAGTGTTCAAAGTGTTCGAACATCAGTAGGGTGGTTACCGACGTGCAAGTGTATGAGAGGGTAATTGTTAAGAGACTGAGTATAACAGTCACTTTAATACGGCCGCTCGCCTATTTGAGGATCGGAGTGGCAAATTTAACGAATACACACGTTCTATTATATAATCAAAGAAAAAAAACACTAAGTTCTATATTCACATAGACTTTGGCTTTGACCCACATGCTCCTTTGCCCTGCTATCATATAAAAATACTATTAAACAGCTATATTATACAATATGCATATTTTATGTGAAAATATTTATAAACATCATGCCTTATTTGACCGATATTACGAAATGCGAGAAACACTTACATGGTAGGTATGCCTAATATGAGTAAAACACAAGCTATTACAAAACCATTTATTTCAATTCCAGAATTTCTATACCTGCATTTCACGCTTCATAAAAAATCTCATAAGCAGCAAAGTTCAGTAAAACGGTTCGTTTTTACATTGTGTTTTTAATCAATAACCGCACCGTTTAAATGGAAGTTTCGCCTTACATAAGCCTTTGTTATTCACAAATTGAATGAAGATGCATAGAAAGTACAGCCGAAGCCAGTTTTGTGGATACAGTTACACAGCGAAAACCAACCTTATCATATTCCTAATAAAGATGCTGTCTAGATGAAAGTGTATCCACAAATGTGTCTCCGACTGTTCTTACCTCATATCCTCTTTTTTATGTATATGCATTAGGTTACCTTCGAAGCACAGATTGCGTTTAAAATAGACCACGCTGATTCAAATAGGTGGGTGTTATAGGTGAACTTTGCTTTCATAATGCTAAGCTATCTCGGCAACTAGCGTAGTATTCTTTATCTTATCTTTACGATTTTAAAGATAAGTGATGACTTAGAAAAAATGTTGGACTCTGTATTTTTCAAGGTAACTATTTAATTAAATTAAAACAGATTTATGTTGTAGAGCACAATGATTAAAATATTCATACTAAATTTTTCACGCTTAAGCCAGCGTCGACAGAGTAATTGGAACCAGTCATAGCTTTCGCTTTTGCACTAACCAAGTAAGCAGCAAGTTCTGCTATATCTTCCGTTTTTATTATACGTTGTAGTGGTGCAGTTTTTGCATGATTCCAAAATGCTTCACTTTCTTCTTGATTAACACTAGCATTTGCGATGATATTGGTTTTTACTATGCCAGGTGAAATTGCGTTAACACGGATTCCTTTTGGGGCCAGGTCCAAGGCCGCAGAACTGATGAAATGGTTTAGAGCGCCGATAGCCGCTGCGTACGGCACACATTGTGTAGCCCCAATAATAGAAATTACACTTGAAATAATGAGAATACATCCGTTTGTTTCTTCCAAAGCGCCTGATACACAGTTAGTGAGGCAGACGACAGACCTTAGATTAGTTGCCATGATATCATCGTAGACTTCGATGAGGTTAGAGTCAGTTATGTTTACAGGTTTGTAAATGCCCGCACAGTTGATAACAATATCGATCTTTCCATACTCTTTCTTCGTGTTTTCTACAGCTCTCAACACTTGATCATCGTTCCGCAAATCCACAATAGAAGCGAGAACTTTGGCTTTAGTAATTCTGACACATTGGTCGGTGGTCTTTTTTAAGGTTTCTGCATTTATGTCTATCAGTGACAGTCTTGCTGATAATTTAGCAAAATGTATAGCCAGTGCTTCACCGATACCAGAACCAGCCCCAGTTATTAATATCACTTTATTCATAAAACTCATTTTCAAACAATCAATAGGAACAACTGACACACAATAAGGCTAATTGTATAATAGATAGTATAGTAGGTACGTAACACATTTTCATACATTATTATCTTTTAAGTTAAGATAATTCTACGGCAATGCTGATAGTAATATCAAATTAGTGTACTTTAATCAGAATTTCGATATTCGATTTGGATAGATTGGGTAAATCTATCTATGCAATGCAGATAAATTTGAATAACATTTTTATTCGTCATTTAGTAGTATACTAATACAGTTATATGTAAAATGCGGTAAACAGATTACGCAATAGTAGATAGTGATTAAATAAATGTATATTCATCTTTTTTTGCATATTCACAATGAAGCAGTAGAAAGAGCGTAAAACGATATATGTACTAGCGTTGCCATCAGTCTACGGACTTGTTATGGTAACAATAAAAACCGGCCAAGTGCGAGTCGGGCGAGTCGCACATGAAGGGTTCCGTAGCAGCAAGTATTTCGTTCTCGTTCAAACCAATTTTCGTTGTTAGTTTCTATGGTAATATATTATATTAATATATTTTTTATATATTAATATATTTTTTTTAGTTTTATCATTCTCTTATTTTAGAAGTTATAGGGGGGGGGGGGCACTCATTTTACCACTTTGGAAGTGTTTCTCGCGCAAACTATTCAGCTAAGACAAAAATTATATTAGAAACCCCAATATGATTTTTAAAGACCTATCCATAGACACCCCACATGTATGGGTACGATAAAAAAAATGAGTTTCAGTTCTATGCATGGCGACCCCCAAAAATTATTGTTCTTTTACTATTTTTGTGTAAAAATCTTAATGCGGCTCACAGAATACACCTACTTACCAAGTTTCAGCAGTACAGCTCCTATAGTTTCTGAAAAAAGTGGCTGTGACATACGGACGGACAGACAGACATGACGAATCTTTAAGGGTTCCGTTTTTAGCCATTTGGCTACGGAACCCTAAAAATCACACTATGCCCGTTTAAAATTTAACTTTTAAAAACTGTATTTGCGGAGTGCATATACGGACTTAGTTGCAGACATGGTTCGTATAGCAATAATAATAATTATCCTGATAAGTAAATTTAGGACCGCATACTGTAGTAAAATATCTAAGGTGGCCATTGGAGAACCGTAAGACTAGATACCCCTAATTTTATGAACACGTGTATATTTTTTACAAGAGAGAGAGAGAGCTATATATATATTCCAATGCCACGAACGTGGACTGAAAGAGAGCTTTTTATGCAGAACGATTGAAAGAGATAGTGTGGCGCATACCCGCGTTGTACATGTTCGCCACAGACGCTTCATATGAACACATACACTGCGTTATTTTAAGGAGTTGCTACCACAATATGTACGGTGCCGCATCAGCGATTTATTTCTATTATTACTGTTGTAAAGTCAACTGCGAAACTTGTAAAAACCTGACGAGAAGTTTGGGTTTATGAATGATCATGGATACCAGGCGGCAGTATCATTAGCTAAGCTAAGTTTTCCAAAATGCGTGAGTGTTAATCACGCACTTTTGAAAACTTAATCAGTACACTATTTCGACGCAATTTACAATATATAGATAAACTCTTTATTTTAGCTTCTGTACTGTAAGATTTTACTATTGGTGTACACAATAGTAATCTTACAGTACGGGAGCATTTAAATAAAAAGTATGCAAATGGCGGTCTTATCACTCACATGAGATCTCTTTCAGACAACCAATGAATGGACAATAATAGGGATTATTTAAGAGGGCAGTCGTCGGTGTACTTTGTTAACAGTACACATTGGTACTCAGTACAAGAGCCAACTATATACATACAAACATACATACCTATAACAGATAGATACTTACATATTACAATATTACCTACTTGTTCTTTCAATGTATCCTATAGTGATAGGTAGTAATTCTTTGTTACTTTGCTGGAACTTGTGTAAACATTTTGCTTGGCGCACTGTTATTGGCAGTGCATTCCACAAACGAACACTCTGAACAGCGATGGATTTATCAAGGAAAGTTGTGAAATGCGCTGGCATTTTTAACTTAAGATTTTACGATGATCGCAAACTTCTCGAACTCTCGAATAATGTAATAATAAATAAATATCCGATTTTGATTATTTTCTTTTGCCGTTGACTGTACTAACAATAGAGTAGGTCTTTTAATTTTGAAGTCAAACAAATAACATTCCTTAGTTAAATTGGGTGTTCAATGTAATTTTAAGATATTGTTTTCTTTGTAAATCCACTTATTATGTAATCAAAAATAAATTTCATGTTAACCATCAGACGTCACGATAGAAATACAAACATTTAAACGTCATAATTTGGCCGAAGGGTAAACAGCAGGAGGATGATTATAATCATAGAATACCAAACAATTACAGACCCTTATAAATTGGAGAACTTAATGATAGCGATTTTATATAAATTGAATCCTATTACTAGCCATTATTTGGTTATGATGTTCAAACAACTTAAGGTACCTCTGACAGCAAGACACTCGCTCGAACATAAGTTACAAGATTACAGCAGTAATCCATTCAGCCTCGATTTGATAAGAATTAAAGGCCTCGCCAATAGCGTGCTCGGGCACATACTCTTAATTTTCGAGGTTTGCGGGATAATATACTAAAGAAAAGTAACTGAAGTGTAAAATAACTTAAGAAGCTTAATTTGCCTATGAAACTGAACGACATGAACATCATTCAAAATACAAAAAAAGAAATATTTACCTCCAAATGCCTCCATGACAGAAGATTGGCCAAAGAAGT
Organism: Pseudoips prasinana; assembly: GCA_951640165.1. NCBI lineage: Eukaryota > Metazoa > Arthropoda > Insecta > Lepidoptera > Nolidae > Pseudoips > Pseudoips prasinana. Next base: position 16,545,803 of record OX621244.1, read on the forward strand.
ATAGGTACCTGGCCTGTGTGAATGGAACAACCGGAAGGGGAAGAACATTCTCTGACCAAATCGGAGACGTTCTCAAGAAAGGGCAGGTCAGAAGTACCCTAAACCGGCGAGCATGTATGAAGAATATAATGACAGTAATCGAGGCAAAAGACGTGTGCAAAGATCGTTACTAATAGAAATCCGTTGTCTCTGCCTACCCCTCTGGAAAACAGGCGTGAGTCTATATATGTATGTATGTAAATGCCTCCAATACAAGAACGCATTTTGAAGAGCTGGATTAGGAAGAGCTGTTGCATTTTGTAAAAGGAGCCAAAAAGTAATTTTCGGTGTTCACAAACTGGTTTCGTTTAATTTATTCAGTTTCATCGGTAGATAGCGCTCCTTAAATTTCCCCCCCTATTTATATACTATTGAATTGGGGCCACTATACATTCAATATACAAGAGTAAATTGGGTGTGTATATTGAATGTATAGTGAACCCAATTCTAAGCAATACCACTGAACTTATTTTAATATAATCGCATTTATTTGTAACTTAATCCTTACGAAAAAGACAGGACATACTAAAGTTTGTCAATTTAGTTTAATACTAAGCGCACGTTAGAACTGGTTGACCAATTTGGCATTCTTCATCTATACATATAATAAAATCGTAGGAAAGTCAAAACTGTACATTTAATATTTTTTTAAAAGGATACTTGGGGTGTGATTTACATTCGATATCGAAGCCAAAAAAAATATAGTTTTTAGAATTTATGTATATATGTATGTCCGGGCTAAACTCAAAAAGTACTGCATGGATTTACTTCAAATTTTGTATGAATATTGCTAAGAGGTCGGGTCAACATATAGGCTACATATTATCACGCTATCACCTACGGGGAAGGAGCTGTGATAATTTATAAAATTTAACGCGGGTAAAACCGCGCGACACAGCTAGGACATATTAAAAAATCAAACTTAACCTTTTAATGGTTTTTTTTACTTAAAGTGGCCTTGAATCATAAAAGGTACGAAAACTTGACAATATTAAAAAAACCTTTTTATCAACGCATGGGTAAAAAATGCCGACAATTCGTAAAAGGAATTTCTCAGCCAATACTGATCACTTGTACGAAATCGAGGAGCGTTCCTTTCAATCCTTTGTCGCAGCCATTTGATTAAAGTAAAGGGGCCGCAATCACATGCGAAGAGATTTTGCGAGTGAGGAAGTATCGCGTTTACAAACGGAGCACCGACTGCATTGTAACTGGGATACAGCCGCTGAACTGGGAACACTTCTAGTCGAAGGCAATGAAGCCGGATACCGGGGCCACGATGCTCACTTGTTCGCGACACTCGACACCACGTCGTCGCGTCGACGTAAATTGAAAAAGGCGACACCGATACGTTTAAGTGAATAAAGGCGGCAGCGGCAACCACCGCACAACTAGACGACAAGCGTGAAAGGATATACTTTGTATCATAAAGAACATACCCAGTAAGTGTCAGAAGCGAAGGTGCAAAGGTGTGGCGGAACCCGCCCATATGATTAACTACATGGAAGATAGCAAACACCCATCGGCATCTTTGACCCTTGATGATAGAGATACTTATCTTTTAATTAGCTACAAATTTGGCAAAATGAGAAAGGCATAAATTTTATATGGTTAACATTTTTGAGTTTATGTTTAAGGCCGTCGTATCGCAGAAATTATATATACGCACAAAGAGCTACTACCAATGCAAAAAATAAATAAGATGAATCGATATCGTGTCGTATTTTGAATCTATTGCTATTTAAAAGATATATTTATAGTACTTCCTATGTAATTACATTAATGCCTGGAGTCATTGGGAACATATTATTGTCGTTATACATAGATGAATTTTCAATACCCAAACGGCCAATGTAATTCTAAATATCGTGCATTTTATATATTGGGACAATTGCCATCTGATCCCAAACTAGGCAGAACCTGTACCATGGCAACCAGGGAACAGATAAACATACTTATATATTTCTAAATTCATACATTTTATAGATTAATTATACCCAGACACAGAAGAAATAATCGGACTCATCCCACAAATATTTGTTCTGGAAAGGTATCTAAACCACGACCTCTGGCTTAGCAGAAGGTTCACTATGCACCTGACCAACAGGCCAGTCAATTTGACGAATAAACTCTTTTTACTCCAGTTTACTAATTCCGTCTCCTTGTCTCGGTTTAACTCACGCTTTGACACTAAAAAGCGGTAATGAACATAGTTATTATATTTGTATACATATGTTATGTGTTGGTATACATAAAATTGCGATAGAAAACTAACTAATATTTAGTCTTTCAGTGTAGCCCTCTTAATAGCAAAGCTATGATACAATTTTTGTACTCGTCGTTTGAAAAGACTTTACGGTATGAATATAACGAAGTACGAATAAAGGAAAACGAGCACAGAAAAAGACATAAGTAAGACTCATTGAAAAGTATATTGTAAAGGTAATAATAATGATATGTATAATATCATTACCGAGGTTTATATCAAAACCTCATATTAATCTAAAGTTATTAAGGTTTGAAGAAATCGCTTCTAAACCCTAACGTTTTATATGTTGCGCATCAGATAAAATAGCGATATAAAATATAATCTTGCATACTCGTTGAAACATAAATCGTGATGAACTCGAAAAACCACTTAAAGAGTTACAGTCCATTATACGATGCCCACGCTCACTAAAATCGGAAAAAATATTTCGCGCAAAAAGTCAACAAGACTAAGCGGTAATTCATCGCGGAACAACGTTCGGATCATTAACGAAGTGAGGATTTACGATCACGTGTGAGGAGGTGGCGGGCGACGGAGGGAGTGCTATGAGGTCCCATCAGCGATGCAAGTAATTAAATCCTTAAACGAGTGTATAACAAGAATGTGTTTTAAGCGTCGACGCAGCGAGGCAATGCTCGGAGCCAACCGCGACACTTATTTACGATGAGTTTTCGCGGCGGGGGATACCGCGCCTAATTTCTCGGCGCGACGCGGTCTCGCGCGATTTATTTAAAATGAAATTCTTTTGTCGTGCACCCCGCTGTGCGACAATCGATAATGCGCCAACCAGCCTAGATTGGAACAACCGCTGGCCGATTAAGATACAAAAACACCTTGCGATTCAGCTTGTTAAGATAATTGTTATAGTTAATGAGCAGTATACTTGGACGACATTTATCGTAATGAAAAACGTCCTGCCCCGCTTTGATTTATATTCCTAAATAAATATGAAACTTACAGTTTGTTAGTAGCCACGTAAATCTATCTACATCATCAGTAATAATTTACTACTTATGAAATTAAAATTAATTTACCATACTTCCGACATAATGGAACTCTCAGTAGTAAATTTTAAAATAAATGATCCTATCCTTTCGCGGGTCGTTGTTTAGATGAGTTGACATGTATATACACTTAAACCGTGCCGTGTGTGACACCATCGCATTTGGGTTCCATATTAAGGGTTATTTCGTTTTAATTCGATCTCAAATTTCAATTGTCAATATATTTAAATAAATGTTCTTCTTTTTATCACGTTTCAACCTAAGCGGCAAATGCATTAGCTCCATATTTATTAAGATACATATTATATTACGTACGCTGATTGAGATCTTGCGATAACATATTGATATCAAAATTATTCATATTTAAGTGTAGTGATATTATTGATGGATTGAATAAAAATAAAGTATTTCTTATCTTCGTTATTTTTACGGTATTTTTGACTGACAGTTACTGAACTGATGAGGTTACATTCTTTTGGATTTTACATATCACAGGATATTGTCGGAGGGTTTATTATAAAATCCATCAATTATCGAAATCGAAAGCGTCCATACTACGTTGGGAGAGACGACGGTGTTCGCAGACTGGAGTAATTAAAATAACACTAATTCTTCACATGTATGTATCGTGTCAACTTGGACAGTATTCATTAGCGGTACGTCATGTAAAATCGTCTCCATCAACTTAATATCCGCAATGCTGCAGTAATTACCGCTCTGAACCTCACACGCAACAATCAGAGAGTCAACTGTCAAACTTAATCGATTTGCTCGTCAAGCCGTACACGCCGAGGTGTCCGCGTAGGTTTTAGCAAATCCATCACTGCTTGCGACGTGTACTTCCGCATTGTGGAAAATTTTCACCAACACTACAATACTCTTGGAAAGTAGGCGGTGGAAGTATTATTACGTCCAGTGCGTAGGTAGGAACAACAATAGAAGATTCTGAACCTGCGTGGGCAATTTGTATACATTTCTGCAGTAGGTTAAATTAGTGAGAGAATCTTATATGAAATAATAGTTAACGGTAATAAAAAACACATCAAAGTATAGCAATTTGTAATAAAAAAGGGGTTTCTATTAAAAAAAATACAATATTTTGTAGTGCAAGATCCAACGACACATTTTCTAGTTGAGGTACATTATGTCTTAAAAAAACTGAAAACGTTTAAAGCGAAAATTATAAAGCCAAATATTTTACTGCGAATATTTTTTGTTGTCTATTAAGCAAATAATCTGGATTTGATCGCACTATATACACAGAAATAAATGTCTTCTACTGATTTTATCTGAAAAAAAATAACTATACACTTTTTTGTCTGAAAAAAGAAATAACTATAAACTTTTAACGTTCTACATTTTACATAGTGCACAATCCTTATTCTCATCATCCGGCAGGATGGTTGTATGCCACAATCGAGACCGGCGCATGACCGACGCTTTCCCTGCTCTCCGAAGCAAAGAAGTTTACCACCAACTTTCAGGCTACAAATGCTGCTACTGTGAGTTGTATGGTGAGACTGTGTAAACCTGCACAAACTGTGAACGCAATGTAAAAACCGTTTAGCCTGCACTTTGAACCTTTAAACCAAGAACCTCATTTTCTATGTAGACGCTACCAGTAGACTAATAATAATCTATATCTAAGCATATCTGTACGTTGAATCTCATATTATTGTATCGTCTAAAACTATCAAGGAGACTAAAGGAGTTGATTGTGATGTATTGGATTACAATTATCATATCACGTCTTAGATCGGGCCTGTTTTATGGTAGCGATAAAACGGCAGCTGACTGGAAAGTATAAAGACACCTTTTAATGAGAACCCGCTTCAAGAGTGAATCCTTTAGAAGGACGATGTTATCTATCTTTAAATCAATAGTTATTTTTCGTTTTGTTACTTGTGTCTTTTATTTGTTGATAATTTTATTAAATGTTAAACTAGATGACACTTTGCTTTCTACTGATTGGACAGGTGGAAATCTGATTTAAGAGGTTGAAAACCGAATCGATTTCGGAAACACCTGCTCGTATAAGCTGGTGGTTTTCCGTTTATTGAGTGGACGAAAAACAGTCAACGCGTATCCAACAAGGCTTTAAACATAAATTTTAAAGTGAAATCTTAGATATTCAAAGCTTATTTTAATCAATTAAACGATTATTAGAGTGTCAAGATTTTATGACTTCATTTTTTTTATTGAAATGGTTGACATTCAACCATTTGAATAAAAAAAATATGCCTTAAATATACTTAATGCCATAATTTATATTTTTGAACTAATATACTTTTTTAACAGATCCCGTAGATAGTTTTCGAAACGTTAAAGCATGTCAAAAGCTTGGTGATGGAGATTGGCTTTAGATAAAGCCAATCTCCATCACCAAGCTTTTGACATGCTTTAACGGTAGATACCACAAACATTATTTTTTATTAGACCTAATTATGCAGGATATTTTTTTTACTTGAATACCCAGTGTTGACTGATGGCAAGCATCTACATGATCTACACTAAGTCGATACCTACACTTATCGACGAAGATTTCCAATAGCATATCATTTATAAAGGCGTGAAAATAACTGTCATTCAAGCCATGCTTCTATTATTATCAAAGCCCAATGCCAATAGTCAAGTATCTTATGACAAGTTGAACAATGGCATCAAACTTGAGTGCAATCATAGTAAAGCTTGAAGATGGCATTGGACAAATATTAGTGGAACGCGCAAAACTATCGGTATTGACCTCTAAGAGGTGTCAAAAGTTGGGCCAAGCAATTGACACAGCGACAGCCACGCGTGAGAATATTTGAACAAATATCCCCTTAGTTTATTCTAGTACCAGTAATGAATCATTTCGTTAACGGTGAACTTCAACACATAGGAAATCTACAGTCGTTATAGACTACACAACAGGGTATCGACCTTTCTCAAATCGATTTACATGATTACCACCATAACATTTGAAAAATATTATAAATAAATCGATATTAATACGAAATAGAGAGTTTTTTTTGTCTTAAAAAATGTGGCACTATAGCCATATATCTGCTTTCAAACCAGAAAGCCATTGCTTCACGGTTCAAATTATGTTAAACGGAGACTAACATTCCTTATAATTTAAATAGAATAGCTCCCATCCGCTGCTTCGTCCCCGTTTTAATTATCTAACAAAATACAAAAATCTAATGTATACCAAATTACGGATTGTCGATAATATGACAATTAGATCAGCTATGAAGTAAGATCTAAATTAAAATAATAATAATATGAAGTAAAATTCCATAGGTGTTGCCTAACAAGCCACCGGGTTCCGGACACAATCGGCGATGTTCATCAGCAAACTAGTTTGGGCAATCAAGTCATAAAATGTAACCAGTGTTTAAGCCCAATCATAACTATTATGGACAAACACTTTCATTGTATTCCGTACAAAGCTGTTACGGAAGGAATTTGAGACATACGAACAGATAGACATAGAAAAATATGATACGCGGACAGGGATAACCTAAACACTATTGTGATCTTTATTTCAAAATACGGTTTATACAAATAAATATATATGAAATTGTACCTACCCAGGCTTACAGCTCGTGGCGGCCGTTATCCTAAATACGTACAGTATGGCTACGTTTGAACTAACAGAGCCTGTGGTTACCTAAGACCCTGCTGACTACAAACCTAGCCTTCTAACAATCACCTAGTACCCTAGCTTCCCTAACGCCCTAGCCTACCATACAAACCAGACCGAACGTAGGTTACGTCGGTTTTGACGTACGGGATGTCTGTCACAGGAGACCTACGGTAACAGACGGAAGTTGGGTAGGAATAGGGGTTCGTGTACGTCGTGCAATGTACACAGGAAAAGGTTTTCCCACTGCCGATCCCACAGACTCATAGGATCGATGACGGCTAAAGGTGTCTTGGCCACAGTGAGAGGAGTTACAGGAGATGAATCAAAATCGACTCCAGCTTGATGACTAGTTTATTACAATAATTAACTTTATTATATACAAATTTTGTGGTAAATACACATTGATGCCTATTTACATGTGTGTTGTGTGTGGTTGTGGCGCGTGTAACGAATGTATGTCGCTCTGTTGACGCTGTGATTTTTTGCTGGCGCGTGTAGTAGATGTATGTTCAAGGTTGAACATTCTGGCGCCTCTCAGGACCTGGACTCTAGTTGGTATAACTCGATTGTCTCGCTCAGCATAGTTGGTTGTTTGTGGAGGGACCTTGGCTTATTCTTCCTTGGTTGCTGTGCTGCCCGGCGTATTGGTTGACTGTATATAGGGTCCATGGTGACGGTTGTATGTTGCTGTCTTATTGGTTGGTCCGGCTCACGCTGCGTAGACGACTCTGTGGCGACAGGTTGCGTGGACACTTCGGCTGGTTGGTCCGCTGCCTTTCCTCTTGAACACCTGGTATGATGCTGTGTTGTGGCTGCAATCCATCTCACCATCGGTGGTCCGTAAGTAACTATAAGTAATATAGCAAGAAACAAGATTATTGATGATATAAAACTGGTTAAATATGTGTGAGCGCTGATTTGCTTCCAAATAGTGTTGTCTAAGTCTGTTTGTAGCGTATTTTCTTTGTTGATTAGATGCTGAAAAATGTCTGTTGAGCTATCTATTATTTCCTCTTTGGATATTTTCAACATGTTATTAGTAGAAACGTGTGTATTTATAGAAAAATCTGTTTGTTTTGAATACGACGCTACAATCTGTACTGACATTGATCTTTTAGCAGTTAATATATTATTAAATGTTTTAATAATACAGTTATCTGAGATTTGTATCACACCAACATCTCGAAGCTCTACTTCTTCTCTTTGACCGTCACAAATGATTGAAATTGCAATATGATCTCTTACAATGAATAACCATGTGTTCTGCATGTACAGTTGTTTCCATATTATACTATTAGGTATATTAAATGTGTTGGTTAAACATTTCGTACGTGTGTTATTGGTGAAAAGTTGGTTAACAATGCAATTTTCATTTAATTGCATGTTTTTCACCGCCCCAGGGTAGCAAATAAAATGATTACGTCTATGTAAACAACTTTTAAATTCTTCATAATTTAAATCAAAATATAGTTCGTTGTTGTAATCTACACCTATGTAAGCTTTTTGAACTTGTATATTTTGAAATGATTTATCTGAATTTTTCTTTGGGACCGGCGTAACATACACTAAAGTATAATTAGTTATGTCTTGTATAGGAAAATAAGCGTATATTTGTATGTGGGTGTTGTTTTCAGTTATTCTGGTTTCTAGTAATTGTTGTTGAACGATTTTTAAGTTCGATGGTAATATTTTATTTGCTGTTAATATCACATCACTGACGTTCTTTGGTGATAATACGCTGTATACTGTTGCTTTAGCTAAGTAGATTTCCAGTAGTCCAGAATAATAGTCCATAATTTCTCCTATGTAGTTATGCGCTAGTTGATAAGTCTGCATAATGCGTATGTTTACAATATTGTGGTCAATTGTGTTGTACCATCGGTTGCAATTATCCATATACTTTATAACTTTGTTTAGTTTGGTTTGGTACCTCATTAGTTTTTGTCTTATCTTTTCTTCAGTTTTGTTGACTTGTGAAATAGTTGTAATCATGAATTTTGTTTGATGGCTAGCCGCTTCAATTAGTTTTTGTTGGTTCAAATTCAGTGAGTCTATGTCTCGGTATACTTCATCGTTTACACCGAATATAGATGTTAGTAATTGTCCTAGTATGCCCCTCTTTTTCCTGGTTTGATTAATTTCTGTCAAATACTCTTTAGTTCGCTCAAATTTTGATTCCTCTTCTATCAGGTGATGGTATAATTGTTTGCAATGTGTTGGTTCTATTATGGCTTCCGCATTTCTGCATAGTTGACTGAACTGTGCCGTCACTGTTTTCATTTCAGTGTAATCTTGTTGTAGGTGTTCTTTTTCAAAGTTTGTCTCTATTCTGAAAATTCCTCTATCAATGCTTGCTGTACCTATTTGTTCTATATAAAATCCAGGTGGCACCGCTCTTGATGTATATGTCGACATTGTCGTACCCAACATTTGTAGGATGACTAGTAAAACCATGAACCATTTTAATGGTTTGCTACATTTTTTTATGTGGTATGTTTTTTGTTTTCTTGTCTTCGTGGCCGTGTTTGTTTGTATAGTATTCGTCGAAAGTTCGTTATAGCTACCCGTTTCCGTTTGATTTGGTAACGGAATCAGTGTATGAATTGAGCGTTTTTGAGTTGACCCCGACGATTTTTGGAGAGTAACAACTCTAGTTAAGTTGTCGTTACCAGCGTGTATTTCCTTAACTTTCGCAAGCGGCCATTTGCTGGGACTGATCTTTTCATCTTTCATAATTACTAACGTTCCAACTGCCAAGTTTTCCTGTTCATTTTTCCACTTGTACCTCTGTTGTAGTTGGTGTAAATAATCTTTAGTCCAGGTTTTCCAAAAGTCCTTTTTCATTCTTTGAATTTGCTTCCATCTGTTTAAGAGATCCGTATTAGTGTCCGACAGTGGATCCGGTACCCCTACTGCTTCCCGTCCTATCAAAAAGTGACTAGGTGTCAATACGACGTTGTCGTTTATGTCTTCGCTTTGCGCACATAATGGCCTTGAGTTCAAACATGCTTCAGTTTGATGCAGAAACGTATTCAGTTCTTCGTATGTGAGTGTTTGCTCGCCTATCACTCTGCGCAAATGATGTTTCATTGATTTTACTCCTGCTTCCCAGATTCCACCAAAGTGGGGAGATGATGGTGGGATAAAATGCCATTGTGTTCCAATTTTGGTCATAGTGTTTTGAAACCCGTTTGACTGAGTTATTTCCAACATCTCCTTATGAAGGAAATTTGCAGTTCCTACGAAATTTGTCCCGTTGTCACTATACATATGTGATACTGGGCCTCTTCTTGCCATGAACCTTCTTAATGCTGCAACGAATGTTTCTGTAGATAGATCGCCTGCTACCTCCAGATGTATCGCTTTCGTGGCTAAGCAGACAAAGATTGCAATGTAGCCTTTATAGGATTTGTGCCCTCTGCCTTTCATTGCTCTTACTGATATTGGACCTGCGTAATCCACGCCTGTGTGACTGAAGGGAAATGATTCAGTCACTCTTGCTTTTGGTAGAGCACCCATTTGTTGTGTGGCTGTGGACGATTTGTATCGAATGCATTTTACACATTTTCTGATACAACTCTTTACTACTCGTTTCCCACCAAGTATCCAATATTTCTGTCGTATGTATGCTAACGTCAGACTGTTACCTCCATGTAATGTAATTAAATGAGCGTCTTGAACTATAGTTAATGTTACATGGTGGCCGTGTGGTAACAGAATTGGGTGTTTCTGATCGTATGGCAGATTAGAGTTTTGCAGCCTGCCTCCGACTCGCAACAATCCATCAGTATCAATAAATGGGTCTAACGATGACAATTTGTTGCCTTTCTTCAACGACAGTCCGCTTTTAATAGTTTTGTACTCCTCGGGGAATACTGTTTGTTGAACTAGTACGAGAACATTTTTAGTTGTCTCATTAATTTCCGTACAACTCAACGGTTTTTTGTTTCTTTGTTTATTTGTAAATCTGTAGCAATATGACAACACTCGTATCATCCTCTGAAAGCTTGAAAATCTTTCCCATACTTCGTTTTGCGGTTGTACTGTAGTGGTTACGAGACAACAACGCTTGATCTCTTCACATATTTCCGGTATTGTTTTTGTACTGGGGAAATTGTTGTTTTTTAACCAATCAGGGCCATTCCACCACAGAGATAAGTTTTGTAGCTTGTTTGGCGGAACTCCTCTTGTAATTACGTCGGCTGGATTTTGTGTTGTGTTCACGTAATTCCACTTTGCTTGTGGTAGTAGTTTACGTATTTCGCATATCCTGTTAGCAACGAAAGTCTTCCATCGCTCAGCTTCACCTTTGATCCAACCGAGAGTTATCATTGAGTCGGTCCAACAGTAAATATTTGCGATTGGAATTTCCATTGCGGTTATAACTTTTCCCATCAATTGTGTTAGTAACAGTGCTGCGCATAATTCCAGTCTCGGTAACGTGGTTTTGTGCTTTTTCGGCGCCACCTTTGATTTAGCTTGCAACAGAGTTATATTATACGTGCTGCTATCACTCTGTGCCCGACAATATACCACTGCACCGTACGCTTTCTCTGACGCATCACTGAACCCATGCAGCTCAACTTTAGAGTGAGGCAACCAATTACACCATCTTGGGATGGAAATATTCTCAATCGTTTTCAGCTGTTTCTGTAGTTCAGTCCATTTTATTTTAACTCTGTCGTCCACCGGCTGATCCCATTCTGCACTATTTGTCCAAAGCTCCTGGATTAATAGTTTCATATCGATGATAACTGGCGCTAGCCATCCTAGGGGGTCAAATATTTTAGCAACTTCAGATAAGATAAATCGTTTTGTTGGCTTTTCATTGTTGACAGTAATCTGAAAACAAAACCTGTCTTCTAGTGGCGACCATAACACTCCTAGTGACTTTCTTGTCTCATCTAGCGGTATCTTCGTCATTTTGCTATCTTGGTTTTCCTCAGGTATATTTTCTAATAACTCAGCATTATTGGAGGACCATTTTCTGAGATTAAATCCGCCTGCTTGTAGCATGTTTATGAGGTCTTTTTGCAGCTTCCTTGCTGATTCAACGTTGTTATCCCCTGATAATATGTCATCCACATAAAAATCTCTGAGAGTTATTTGGCTGGCCACAGGATAATTCGTTTTTTCATCTATGGCAAGTTGTTGTAATGTTTTGATCGCTAAATATGGCGCAGATGCTGTGCCGTACGTTACAGTAGTTAATTCGTACTCATCGATTGCATGTTTTGCCGATTTCCTCCATAATATTCGTTGGTAACTTAAGTCTTGTTCATTTACTTTTATGAATCGATACATTTTTTCAATATCCGCCATAAATACTATTCTTTTGTCACAGTTTTATAATACTAGAGGTATAACTGCGCTATACGATGCTATAATTATTAATAACTTTGATCAAATATCATCAAATGTTTAAGTCAACGCTTTGTTCTATTTGCTAATAATTTCCTGTAACTCACCCAGACTCGGGACAACCATTATTGTTCACACCAATAGTTTTCCATTGCGGTAATCGAATCCAAAACACGAGAGCACGTCAAAATTTAACGATGTTTCTAATGATTTCTTTGTTTATATCTAACACTAGCTGTGCCCCGCGTTTTTACCCGCGTTAAACTTTATAAATGATCACAGCTCCTCCCCTGTAGGTGATAGCGTGATAATATGTAGCCTATATGTTGACCCGACCTCTTAGTAATGTTCATGCAAAATTTGAAGTAAATCCATGCAGTACTTTTTGAGTTTAGCCCGGACGTACATACAGACAAACAGACACACAGACAAAAAATCTAAAAATTATATTTTTGGCTTCGATGTCGATTGCAGAACACGCCCCAAGTATCCTTTAAAAAAAATATTCAATGTACAGTTTTGACTTTCCTACGATTTTATTATATGTATAGATAACAACCTTCCCGCGTGCGTCCCATGCCTCTTCATCTCTCCAAATCCTCTCAATAAAATATCCTCTACGGTCCCCAATCGCAGGGGAGGCTTACGTTTTCATGTATTAACATACAGTTGACGGGCCTGTAGGCCTAGTGGTTAGTGAGCCTGACTGCTAAGCCAGAGGTCGGGGTTCGATCCCCACGACAAATCTTTGTGTGGTAAGCCCGATTATTTGTTACGTATCGTAATTTATCTATAGTATGTTTATATTTAGAAAAATAAAAGTATGTTTATCAGTTGTCTGGTTGCCACAGTACAGGATGCATAGTTGGGATCATATGGCACTGCATTCGTTTTCCCAAGTTACAATTCATACATAAAATGTCCTTAATAACCGCCATGAGTGAAATTCAAACCACAAAAGGGATACATAGCTCGTAGTTTCACTTTACCCAGAAAGGTTTTCTTAAGTATAAATATTTTAGATTTTTTTGTATTAAAAGACAACGCCCGCACTAGGGAATGTAATCCCTGTGTCGCGGGGTACTTTACAAATATATAATAGACGGACACAAATTACATCTAAACTCATAACAACTATTTATGGGTCACACAGATAGTTGTCCGGCGCGGGACTCGAACCCGCGACACGAAGCGGCGGGGCGACTTTCTTAGCCGGTGCGCCGGACGTGCATAAAAAATCTATAAACGAAAAACAAGCATTACGTTACGTAGACGATTGATATTAAATTAGGTTATAAATGACCCGTATCGGCCCATGTAAACTGAAAGAACCAAATTTCAAACCATACAATTTTATGACTACGTGAATAATGTTATGGTTCCTATCAGGTGTTAATTTAGCGCTATAAACGATACCCTGCCGTATGTCCACAGACATAATGAGTCATAAAAATATACGGCCATACGTTAATCCCCCCATACTACGCCACCCGCCCCGTTGGTCGCGCGGAGACTCGTAAAATCTATTACTACAATGTGAGAATAAAAATATAAATATGGTTACTACACCATAAAACAGTGCTTAAATAAATAATTAAATTTTGTAAATAGGATTAAAAATCTCTACGTAGTATCAAAGTCCGAGGTGATTTGTATTTTGATACTCATTAACAATAGATAGCTCATGTTTGTTAGACCGCTAAAACCCTCTTATTTGCCTCTACACTCCGATGAAGCAGTCTTGGTAACTAATGATAAAAACTGGCCAAGTGCGAGTCGGACTCGCGCACGAAGGGTTCCGTACCATCCTAACTAATCCTAACTAATATTATAAATGCGAAAGTAACTCTGTCTGTCTGTCTGTCTGTTACACTTCCACGCCAAAACCACTGATAGGATTTGAATGAAATTTGGTATACAGATGGTCTAGACCTTGAGAAAGAACATAGGCTAATTTTTATAGTTAGGATAACACATAGGCCATATTTTATAAAGTTTAACGCGGGTAAAAATCTATAAAAACGAGCAAAAAATCACGTTTGTTGTATGGGAGCTCCCTTTAATATTGACTTAATTTTTTTTTATATTTCTTCTCAAAGCAGCAACAGAAATACATCATCTGTGAAATTTTCAACTGTCTAACTATCACGGTTTATTAGATACAGCCTGGTGTCAGACGGACAGACAGACAGCCAAGTCTCAAGTAATAGGGTCCCGTTTTACTCTTTGGGTACGGAACCCTAAAAATGGTGTATTGATACAACACAGGTAAAAGTAATGTAACTGCTGCGAGAATTCTGTATATTCCGGAGGTATTAGTAACACAAAGCCGGTCATTTTAGGTGAATCAGTGAAACTAATTGTTAAATGATTTAAATATCAGTAATATTTATTTTTAAAGTTTGGTAACACTTTCTAATGAATTCTAAAGAGCTGCAGTGGTTAGAAATCTTCCTTTACAAATTATGATTATTTACCATTACCATTTGCGGGATTAGTAAAAATTTTACACAATGCAATACTGGAGACTCAACAGTCAGCTAAGTATCCGATGTTTGTAAAGCAATAAATCTAAATATTATTTTAATATAAGATTGATTTTATTATATTTTTGCTGTGTGGTTACGGGGAAAAATATCATCATCCCGTGTCATTTTTTCACGACATCCACTGCTGGATAAAAGACTCCCCATAGAATAGGTGAGATATACTCGGGACGATTTCTACGGGGCGTAGAAATCGTCCCGAGTTAATACCTACCAGAGAACGGGCAGTTTGTGTGAACTGTGACCATCCAACTGCGATCGCCAACCCGTCTGCCACGCGTGGCGATTATAGCATATCTCACCTATTCTATGGGGAGTCTTTTATCAAGCAGTGGACGTCATTCATGATAATGATGATTTATATAACATTACTTTTATTTATAACGCATTATTATTGAAATTGGATACCGTTTTAAATAAATACAAATATGGATATGCAAGTTTCAACAAGAATAGATCTCATCTAACAAACCCGTTTAAGTTATACATGGTCATTATTCTATAACTGACACATTTATGTCCGCCGCCGTAGTTTAAATATTAAGACTGGCTGCGGTTGTCGACTACCATAAAATAACATAATTATTCATAATTACGAGCGTCTACGACAAACAGTTTCAAATTTATAGCTGCTAATGAACGGTGGGAGCAAGATGTTGTTAGAAGCTTGTGATGTAAACAATTTATGAAAATTTAATAATGTGTCACAATTCAGACATTATAATGCAAAGCTTTTTTGGTGACAAACAAGCGTAAGGCCCACTTGAAGGCAATTGGTTACTTGGATGCTTACATCGAGGGTAGCTTCGCTCACGCGTTGCTGACTCTTCGCCTATCAACTATAAGATTTATGGATCTTATCAAACCCAGTAAGTATTACAATCAAGACCTCTAATATCCTCAGCATTGGGTGAAAGTCTTTTTCCAGGGTTCATTCTATTACAGAACACTCATTTGCACACCTTTATCACTATCACGATACAGCAGTTTAGTCGCGAAAAGGCTATAGTATCAACCACATTTTAAATAAATTAAATACTATTGATTATTTTCTTGATTGACGGGCTTTATAATGGTTATGTAATAGGTCTTTACCTATGAAATTGCCGTTTTGTATGAAAAAATTTAAACGAATTTTTTTCATGAATTTTTTTATTTGTATTAATCGAAGTAATCACCCATGCAATCAATGCATCTTTGCCATCGCAGTGGCAGTTTATTGATGCCCTTCTTAAAGAAATCAGCTGGACGGGAGGCAACAAATTCTTCAAAGGCATTTTGTACTGCCTCTCGGGTATTGAATTTTTTTCCCGCCAAGAAGTTATCCAAATTCTGGAAAAAGTAGTAGTCTGTAGGCGCAAGGTCTGGTGAGTAGGGCGGATGACGGAGAGCTTCCAACCCCAGTTCTTGCAACTTGGAGACCGTCTGCTGTGCAGTATGAGGTCGCGCGTTGTCGTGCAGGAGCAGCGGAGACGAGCGATTGACCAATGCTGGTTGGAGATGCGCCAGCTTCTCCATCATTGTGCTCAGTTCTTCACAGTACACATCTGCAGTAATGCTCACCCCGTTTGGTAAGAAGCTGTGATGAATCACACCGGCGCTAGACCACCAAACAGTGACCATCACTTTTCTAGGGGTAAGTTTTCGTTTAGGGCATTGTTTAGGTGCTGAACCAGGATCCAACCAACTTGCTGAGCGCTTGCGGTTATCAAACAGAATCCATTTTTCATCGCAGGTAACAATGCGGTTCAAAATTCCTTCATTTGTGTGTCTGTTGAGCAGTGCAAGGCACGTCTCGACGCGTACTTCGCGCTGGCGATCATTGAGTTCGTGGGGCACCCATTTGTCAAGCTTTTTTACCTTGCCAATTTGACGCAAATGGACCAATATTGTTTTGACGCTAACGTCGAAAGCTGCTGCTAATTCAGCCGTAGATTGTGTATCATCAGCTTCCACAACCGCCTTTAATTCGTCATTGTCGACCAAAGTCTTCGGACGACCGCGAGGTTCATTTTTCAGGTCGAAATTTCCAGAACGGAAGCGAGCAAACCAATAACAGGTGGTGCGTTGGTTTGTAGTGTTAGCTCCGTAAACGTCGTTGATGTTGCGTGCCGCTTGTGCCGCGTTGCTGCCACGACGGTACTCATATTCCATAATTACTCGAATTTTTAACGTATCCATGATGACGAAAAAGATTGAAATGCGATGAAAATGTAACACTAATCAATAAAGAAATGACTACTTTTGGAAAAAAGAATCCATGTTTTTAAAATAAAATAAATTTGAAATTAGAATTCTTAGCCAAACAAAAATTATTTTGATTTGAAATGGCCAGTACTGCAGAACGGCAATTTCATAGGTAAAGACCTAATATTTTGATGACACTTATAATAGATAAAAGGTAATAACAAAAAAAATAAATAAATAAAAATAGAAAAGGTTTTTATTCACGTAGACTTTAAAAAAGCGCTTGTAAATAGTCAGAACAGTTATTATTTCTAGTTGCATATTACAGATATTTAGGTACACGGAATGTTAAAACATTTATACAATTTATTTTATAATAGTAGTGATAATTAGCTGGCTTGTATTAAGTTATTGTCAAGTGTATTAAGTTATTGTCAAGTTGTAATAATACTAAAGGCAGACATTTATTGTATATCTGACTTTGACAGTATTCTCTAACTAACGGTACCGTACTAATTACTGTTGTGCTCAGTAATTAAAGTCAAAATTTGTTTAATTATAAAAATATTGAGACACTGATAGGCTTGAGAGATTCGATTACAATACTCAGAATTCAAGGCAAGAATGCGACGACATTGAACTTAGGTTTATTTACCACAATATGCAAAAATTGCATATTGTGGGTAAGTTACGCATAAGTTATTAAGTTATATACGAATTAAATTAGAAGCCTGTCTGGAACACTACCTTTGATAAATATTAATAACATATTTTTTTAGTTAAAATGTACTTAATCCCAAGAGTAGGTATGCATAGAAGTAAAACAGCTGCACCATGAGCGTAAATTTATTTAGTAAAGTAAAATTAAACTCAACTATATAATGGCTAAATTGAATAGTTATTTTGATAGCCATAGATGTATATATATGGGATTTTCACGGTTAGTTTCTAAGTCAGTTTTAAAGACCTTCTACTCCAACAAGAAAAAGAGTTAATTGTAGAAGCTTACTGTAAAAAGCCAAGTAAACTCAGAATATTGTTAACTTTTATGTACCTACGAGTAAGTTCTAATGTAAGTGGATAATGTATTATTCTTTTATGAGAAAATAAGGATTCTTTCAACGTAAATAAACACATCTAAGAACCATCCTCAGGTAAGGGTAAGTTGGGAAACTGCCAGGCGAGTCCCCACCAGCTGTGGTGCGTGCGATGATGGCGAGTGAACCCACCACATGGGATGCCGTGGTCTCCTTCTGCGAGGCAGTAATGCTCCAGAAGCAGTAATCCGCCGAGCGGGATTGCAAAAGAGCTATTCCCGCTCGCAGGCGAAGCTGGCACCGAGGCGGCGGCGGCGGCAATAAGAGAATTTTCATCTACTGCCGCAACTTGCAAGCAGCTCCGGGAAGGCAGACTGGCAGGAGTCAGCAATCCGGGAGGACAAACCAAAGCTCTTCCAGGGTACGTGCCCCAATCACCTGGGCTATGGCGCAAATGGTGGGCACCGGAACAGCATACCCACGTTCCCGGGGCACCCCCAACAGGCTTCAAGAGAACTCCACAGCAGAATAGGTTTAATGCGAGTCCGAAATATTTATATTGCTATAAATAACTGCCCGCAGACATTTTTTTAAAGGCAACGCTCTCACTAATTCGATGAATATCTGTAACGGGATACATTACAAACATGTAATTGACGGTTAAAAAGCACACCCAACTACTTATGTATGGTCACAGAAATGGTGGTCCTGGAATTGAACCCGGGCTACGATGTGGCGGAGAGACTGTCTTAACTGCGCCACTCGTGATGATTCGTAGCCTGTATGAGCATCAGCTGTGTATCAGCTTTAAAAACCTAGTAAAAGAAAACTCCTTATGTTTATAATTATTTGTGGGTGTACATATATAATTCAGAAAACAATGTTTCCTTATTATTAACGGTACTTATAATTTTTTAGAAAACTTTAAACGACTTCAAAATAGGCGAAAAGTTTTTCTATCTCTAATACGTTAATTACACAGATCATCACAGTCACGCGAGACTTAATGTTATTTTTCTAATTTTAAACAATCATAGCCGCGGGCAAGATATAGCTGTTCAACTTTGAGAAAATGCAGGTCAACCAATTTTAACTTAAAGTGATAGGTTGACGACCTGCCCATACGCATCTTGTTAGCAGGTCACATAGGTCAGAGGCTCACCCACATAAGTAAGACTTAAATAACATAGTCATCACACTCGACATTCTACTTTCTAACAGTAACAAGTCCATTAGGAAAACGTGATGATAACAATTTTTAGCCAATTAGCCATTTGTTAATTGTAGAATTAGTTATGTCAACAAGCTATATGTTATGTTAGTCGTATGGTTTCCAGCCCAGAAAGAATACAAGCCCATATCATCCCGTGCGTGTCGTAAAAGGCGACTATGCGATACACCATGTAGTCGGGTAGCAGCACCACCTATGTACTAACTACCACTTAACTACGGTCACTAACTCGCATGCCAAGCGCAGTTACTACGTAAAACCACACCAAATGGCAACCTATGCTGCCTTTGGGAGAGGCCTATATCCACCATTTGTTAATTGTAGACTTAGTTATATCAACAAGCTATATGTTATGTTAGCCGTGTGATTTCGAGCCCAGAAAGAATACCGTCGTATACGTGTCGTAAAAGGCGACTATGTGATATACCATGTAGTCGGGTAGCAGCACCACCTGTGTACTAGTTAACTACCACTTAACTACGGTCACTAACTCGCATGCCAAGCTCAGTTACTACGTAAAACCACTCCAAATGGCAACCTATGTTGTCTTTAGGAGAGGCCTATATCCACCATTTGTTAATTCTAGACTTATTTATGTGAACAAGCTATATTGTTAGCATTGTGATTTCCAGCCCAGAAAGAATACAAGCCCAAATCATCCCGTGCGTGTCATAAAAGGCGACTATGCGATACACCATGTAGTCAGGTAGCAGCGCCTCCTGTGTACTAACTACCACTTAACTGCGGTCACTAACTCGCATGCCAAGCTCAGTTACTACGTAAAACCACTCCAAATGGCAACCTATGCTGTCTTTGGGAGAGGCCTATATCCACCATTTGTTAATTGTAGACTTAGTTATATCAACAAGCTATATGTTATGTTAGCCGTGTGATTTCTAGCCCAGAAAGAATACCACCCCATATCATCCCTTGCGCGTAAAAGGCGATACGCCATGTAGTCGGGTAGCAGCGCCTCCTGTGTACTAACTACCACTTAACTGCTGTCAATAAGGGCCCATGCACACCACGTTTTTCGTAAGCGCGCCATTGACGCGCGTTTGTAGCGAAACAGACGCGAGTTAGCATCGCGTTTGTATCCAGTCAAACAAACACCAAACTGCTCTGTAGGATAAAAGCGCGCCGTCGACGCTCGTTTTAGTAACACGCGTTTAAAAAACGTGGTGTGCATAGCAACTCGCATGCCAAGCGCAGTTACTACGGCAAACCACTTCAAATGGCAACCTATGCAGTCTTTGGGGGACGCCTATGTCCATCAGTGAACGATATCAGGCTGATAATGTATGTATGTCAACAAACTACTACCCACAATAATATTAACGACTTATCTTTTAGACAACACACATATAATTATACCCAGACTCAAGACAAACAGACATGTTCGTGCACACAAATATCTATCGTGGGTGGGAATCGAACACACAACCTGTGGCGATTAACTGGCTCACCACAAAAGGGTGTGCATACTCCACTTTACGACACCCTGCAATAAAACATGCTTCATGTGTTTTTCTTAGCTGGTAACAGTGTTTCCCTGGTATTGTTATGGTATACTATCGGTGCCTAGCCTCAATGAGTGTTACAAATGCATGCTATACAATACAAAGACTCTTTATTGTACATCAAGATAAATATGTATGAGTACACAGTAACAGTAATCAAAGTACTCTAGGCGTTATTATCGCATACTGTAATCCTTGCAGCCCACCTTAGGGTCAATACAATCAGCAAGAACAATAAAATAACGAGTGATAGGACTGTAACAAGTTAAGAAAGATATAGTATATAGAAATATACTAGTCTAGTATATTATATTATTTATAAGAGAAAACTTCTTAATATAGTCAAAGTCAAACATTATTTATTCTGTAAAAAATTAACATTTATGTGGAATCGTCATATTTTTTTACCCTACCGTGCAGTGCATGATGTGGCAGCTACCGAGAAATCATGTGTGTTGAGTCAGAACAACTCAATCCCAAGCACGTTTATCACTTAAATAATCAGTAATTTTGTAATATGCCCTGCTACACCATTTGGCTTTAATAATATTTTTAAACTTATTCGTAGACAATTCTCTGATATCATTGGGAAGTTTGGTATATTTTTTATTCCGTTTTACGGCTCTGGCTTCTTTGGCCTTATGAGCCTTCAGTAAATATATTTTTATATCATTTATTTCCGTCATTGTCAAGTGAAGTCCGTCACAGTCAAGTCATACATAGTCCTTGTCCAACCCCAGTAAAGCAGTGGAGAATTTACTAGAGGCTTTTATGGAGTTTTGGTTACAACACGGAAAATCACAATTCACGGCAATATCGCACTTTCCTTCACTTGTGTACGTTGTCGAAGATGTTATGTCTAAAAATCCACCATATTTACACATAAAAACTCGAATTCACACCAGTTTTTGAAAATAAAACATAGTCTCGATGCGTCTTTTTCCGCGTTGGCGCCAAAACTCCCCAAGTTTATTATAGAATCTTATACATTGCCCCATAAAGCTTGCTACGTATGATAAATACGGACTACAATATGAAGATTAAAGTTAAGTTTTATACCAATCAGTTTATGGCTGAACTTTATGGCTAAACTGATTGGTATGGAGTTAAAAACATAAGTGAAAAAATGGATTATTCTCTCCTCCGAAGAACGGATCCGTTTAGAAATGAAATCACATTAGTGGTCACATATCTATTTAGACTAGCCGCGCCTTGATACTCAACATTGTCCACCATTCATTTAGCAGCGATGGCCACCGGCTTTGAGTCTCTAAAATTGTTGTGCCCAACCTCTCTTACTCATAATTATATAAATAAGGCTACTCAACTTGTTGTGTAACATAAAATATATATATCATCTGACACAAACAAATGCAATCCCATTAATTGTCAAAAAGCAAATGTTTAGAAAATCCCGGCAGGAATTCGGATAACCACACGAAACAGTAAAATTTTATGCATATTATGTTTTAGGGTTCTGTAGTAAAAGAATTGCAACTACAACATTGCCTCGTCTTTCCTGCTTTCCTTGTATTTATTTTTAGAGCCGAAAGACATCCACTGCTGGACAAAGGTTTCCCCCAAAGTTCTCCACAATGGCCGGCATCCAGCTGTTTCTAACCAACCGCACAAGTCTCACCTGGGCCTCGCCGCATCTTCCGCTTCTAGAATCTTTTTGGCCCAGTGGCCATTGGTTCTAAGAGCCATGTGCCCTGGTTTCTGCCACTTGAGCTTGGCAATTCCTCGGGATTATTATTTATTGTAATTATTAGATACAGTGTTCACCATATGAATAAAAATACAAACAGTTTGATTAAGTGATCAAAATTATTAATAATCTTTAGAAGCGCTGTTATAAATGAAAGATGTAATTTTCTATGGAAGACTATCTATGAGGTACTTTTTTAACTTAATTTTAAACTTATGTTTATTAGATTATTTTCGGATGTCCTCTGGTATGTTAATGGCGATAGGCGATATATTAAAAGATTAAATATACTCTTTATTTCTCACAAAATATGTATTTTGTGTAGAACAAAATAGTATTTGATGTTATGTATACATATGTTTGTAATTGTATAGATGCGGTGAAAATGTCAAAAAAATTGTACTAAACAACGAACTTTATATAATAAAACACAAGTAGAAGTAACAGTTGCGACGAATATACACATTATTCTAAAACCTTATAGTATACGGATCCTCGAACAGTCGACCTATTCTCGCCATTCTCTTAATAATATATCAACATATTTTTATGCTGCTAAATATTTTCATATATTAGAGTTGATTTGTTACCGCGGCAATTAAGATGTCATCGACGCGTTTAGATTTATAAGTGGCAATTAGATGAGTATAATCTCAGCATGAATATTGATCGGAGTATCGTAGTGACGACATTTATAAACAGCTCACAATTAAACACTAATAGGAACGGTATAAAAGATAAAACATACACGAAGACATGTCAAACGTGTACATTACTTTTCATTAAGGATAGTTATAGTTGGTGAATGTGATTAATATGCAGATGTAAAGTGATTAGGGACGTTTAACATGATTAAGAACTACCGCCGGGAGTTCATAATGTGACAATTAGCGACAAGTGGATTCCGCATATTATGTACAGGAGCAAAACACGCTAATTATACTAATCATTGAATTATTTCAAACTTCTGCCCAAATCCTACTAATAAATGAGAAAGTTGGTGAGTATGGATATACGGATGTTTGTTACTCTTTAAAGCAAAAACTACCTAACGGATTTTGATGACTACTTGTATTATTATAGCTTATTTATCCGAATAAGACATAGGCTATTATTTATAAAGTTTAACTTGGGTAAAACCGCGGGACACATTTAATTTGTAATTGTTAAATATAAAACTTAAAACGTAATTTTAGTATAATTAAATCCTTCGTACTTTTTACTTTTACAGATCGACAAAAAAGTAAAATGAGTAAATACCTCTTAAATATCGGTCAAAAACACTACCTTCATAAAAATGTCATCTTCATAGCTAGCTTAACTAAATAGATAGCTTAGTAGTGTATTCTAGCAGGGTTCTTTCAGCCAATATCATGGACGTCGATCCGAGGTTTAAATTCACAATCTTTCAGCCACCGAGATCGTCAACAGATCAGAAAATATAAAATCTAATAGACTCAATAATTACATCATTGCGGTTTGATAATATTAAGCCAATCAAATGCCGAGATTCCGAAAGTATTATACAATAAAGTTGTCCGAGCGTGTTTCATATTTAAAACTTAGTTGCTTAGCGAACATAAAAAACGACATCCTGCTAAGTGCGTTCTTATGCACTCCTCTCAAATATTTGTACAAAATACGGCCCTCACATCTTTGTTTACCAATAATCAATGGGAACGAGGCTTTTCGAGATGTCGGTGTCGAGTACACCCACAGCTAACGCGACAAAATATTTTATTTTCCAATTCCATTGAGAAAAAGTTTCCGCGGAAACGTAAACTGCAAACATCGTAAACACATGCGCCGTTAGTTACCTATTCAAGAGCACATTTACATTTAACTTAGCAAACACATTTTAACATATTCTTGAAAATGACACGAAATATTTATATGGCATTCCTATATTTAAACATTATGGTGAAGGTATGAAGAAGAAGTAACAAACATATATTTCGACACAAATAAACTCGTAGCAAGTAACTTGAATGATCTCAGTTTACATTTGTAAATCTTCCGGTTTCAATAAACCTCAGATGCTCAATGGGAGCTTTGCTCAAGCCGAGGCGCCGAACGCGCCAATACTCGAGAGAAAACGTACGCAATAACGCTCAATTTTCAACAAAACAACCATAACTTAGAGCTCTGCACTCTGTCGTCTGTGTTCCTTTCTTCCGGGCAATTTCTATTACCATATAGACGCGCTACTTTTCAATTCTTTTCCATTAAACTTGGTGCATCGCCGTGCGTTCCCACTACCCACGTTTCGCTCGCTATTCTCAAAACACATTTATAAAATGCTCTTTACTCGGCCGCGGCGTCGGTCCCCTGCGACTGACATTCTATTGCGAATTTCAAGTATATTTTCAAATAAGGAAAAGCGCCTGAGATCAATGAAACTTTCATAGGTTTACTACACAATAGTGTAAGAAAACTCCATAATGGGGGACATATATTCATACAACATTGTAACACTTCCATACTCATTATAACACTATATAATTTCTATGATCGAGTACAACTAACTATGTATGACCTAAATACACTTTATTTTTCTGACATAACCAACTCGTTGCGTGCTCCAGAACAAAAGTTCCCACGCATTCGGTTCGCCTACTTGTCAAACGTCACCGCTTGGTGTTGCCACATAAAAAATCGATGTTTCTGTTTAGTAGCTTTTATTTAAATCATATTATCCAACATAACAACAGTAATGTTATATACAGAAATTAAAACATGCCTTGACAAATAAAATCTGGTTTTAAATCTATATATCTTGGGACAACTAACAAATTGTCATCTGATCATAAACTAGACACAACCTGTAGCCTATTAATAAATATTCGTATATATTTCTAAATAAATACATATTAAAGATAAATTACACCCAGTCACAGAAAAAATAATCGACACAAAGATTTGTGCTGGGTGTTGATCCAACCCACAACCAACAACTTTGAGTAAAATAAATACGGATATTACTCATAAAAAATTATATACGTATATAGTTTGCATAAATAATTAGTTTAAGAGAGTAGACTAATTTAGTATAGGTACCTATAACATTTTTACGTATATCAAACATAAATACTTCGATTCATATTCCTTTGCTAACACTTTCTGAAATATAAATGATACACCCCTTTGAATATTTTACCCAAATCCATAAATAAACATCAATGTATTTACAAATAAATATAAACAGAGTGATAATACAGTCTCAACACCTGCAACAAATAACTCAGCTCAGCTGCAAATTCATCAAAATAATTCAAAGAAATATGACGTCGAAGATATCTTAAGTCAGCCAGATGCTATACAAACGAAAGGCTTAACTCCAACCTAACAATTTGTCATAATAATAAATTTCATAACCAAAACACAGTACAACAATGAGTGACTGTATACGTGTTTTACAAAACCAAACAAGCGTTCAGCAACAAAGACATCTATATCGGTAGCCATTCTGAATTATCTGTCATGTTTCACAAATAAATAAGAGCTATTTTATACAGCACAATGGAGCAAACCGTCTTCTATTGGGCGCTTGATTCGAAACCATTGAGAAAAAATCTATTTATCAAACAAGAGATGGGCTCGACAAGATAAACCTGGCCGACTCTATTATTACCCCTTTTCAATCTGTTCCGGGATTTCTATGTACAGCTAAATCAAAATCAACCCCGAAGCGATCATATTCTATTACAGCTTCTATAGTAAGTTATCATTTCGATGGAAATTTTCAACTCGCCTGCTTTCTAAGATTCTGTAGGGTGCATTGATGTTTATTTTATTTGCAAGTATTGTATTAACGACTAAAGTTTTGCATACGGGTTTATTTTTATACGTAAACTCTGTATCGTATGATTATGATATGTATGAGATTGATTTAATGTTTTGAAGAGCTTTAGAACGACATGGTCTTAAACAACAAAAAAAATTGCAAGTGATTTTTTCAATTGTTGTCATTGTTCAATTCACACCAACGAAGAAAATTCGTTTCGAACTTATAGTGATCAATTCTCCTATGACTTCATTGGCGTCAATTTCGGATTTTTTATGCAAAGGTTCCGTCCGTATTTTACGCATTAGATATTTTAAAAACGACGCAGCATACACCGTAATTTATATCCTTTACCGTTACTTTGTAAATAAACCGTTGTACAAAAACTTTCATCCCCTATAATTCATTCATTCGTATGGGCAGTGGTTACCCTAATGTCGGCGTCGTACTAGTTGCTCAATATGCCACAGACTTGACTTATCAACTGGTTTCTAATGACTACAGCCTTACAGCTTTGAATGCCCTCCAAAGCATGGATAAACTCAGAAATAAACCACTTTTGCGGTCATATTGCTATTGGATCGGTGAGAAAAACTAGATAGGAACATCTATTTAATGTTATGCTTAGTTTACACCAGAAGTCTTAAATTTACTATTATAACTATCAATCCCTATTTTACCCTCGTAGGTTTCTTTTATTTATAACTAGAAGCCTTATTACTACTTTCATGTTTATACTTTAAAAATTTACAAACACAATAGCCAAAACCGCCTTTTCATACATTTTTTAGCGGAATAGTTAAAAATCCTTCTTTAGTAGAGGATGCGTGTACCTACTAAATTCATAATTACAGTTCTAAAATAAATAGAACCAACTCTAACCTTTCTTAACAACAAGCGATTTGAAAATAATCTCTATGGAATCTTTCTGAATGCATTTCCTTCGAATAAAGAATGATTATCAAAATCAAATCATATATACCTGCTTTACCATCGTCGTATACAAAAGGACCCCAGTCTAAAGGATCTGGAGTCTTTTCCCGATGCCGTAAATAAACTTAAGAGAACCTTTAAAGAGTGCCATGTCCCGCTATGGCTTGAATTGGCCGATTTGATAGATGCAATTACCCGTTCGCCTTCCCATACAGGTTAATTAATTTATCGTTAACCCACACAAGGCGAAGCACACATAGGCACAGCGGCGTCTTCTCATCAAACGAGTAACTTTACTCATGTCCGCGAGTTTCGCGAGTCCACTGCGCACGACCAAGACTCACGATCGAACACCATGATCGAAATACGTGTGCAACCAGCCTGTATTACCATAAACGATTTACAGTATGATGACTCTTTTAGTTCGCGTGGAATATGAATTCGATCGTGTATTACACGAAATCGAATACGTCGACGAAAACAAAAATAACATGTGGTTGAAATAATAAAGATGCATTGTTCTTTAAATGAACATAAAAATGCTGTGGACTACTTCAGTCTTGTTTCATTTGTAAGACAAAAGAAATCACGGTCGGAATATGTATGTCGGCCAAATGCCATAATTACAAAAGGTTGTAGGCACTGCCGTATGAATGCTCACACCTCTTTATAAAGCACTTGCCTATGGCGTGTCTGTCAGTAATACGGCTTGTAATGACTCACGGTGGGCAAATACAGGAGGATTTCACATTTTCTTCTCTGAAACTAACGTGTAGTAATAAATAAATATCATAGCCAGGTGCTCTCACCAGTCCGTAAGTGATTGGCGAGGTTAAGCAACTAGGCTCGCGGTCAGTTCATAGATGGGTGACCACCAAAGTGGTTTGATTTCTGAGCGTCTCGGTGCTCTGGAGGCTAGGTTAAGCTGGTGGTCCCGGTTAGAGACATTAATTATGCGGCAGTCGTTAAGCCATGACAGAGGTCTACTGGGCGGCTTGACCAACTCTAACACTAGGGTAACCACTGCCCATACGATAAGTAAGTAATATCTTGGTAAAACTAATACATTGCCATCTGATCCCAAACTAGACAAAGCCTGAATCGTGGCACCCAGACAACTGATGTACTGAAATTTACATATAAGTATTTCAAAATAAACATGTATCAGTATATTTACATTTATCAGAATGTTTAACAGTTGTCTGAGCACAGAATAAAAAGTTCCAAAAGTTCCAAAAAACAGATGGCTGTGTATTAGTTGTCCCGTACATATTAAAGACTAGCTGTGCCCCGCGGTTTCACCCGCGTTAAACTTTATAAATTATAGCCCATGTGTTAATCCAGGGTGTCAGCTAACTCCATACCAAGTTTTACTAAAATCGCTCCAGCCGTTTAGACTTAAAGAAGTAACAAACATACACACTCACACACTCACAAACTTTCGTCTTTATAATATTAGTGTGATAAATTACAACCAGACACAGCAAATAACTGTGCTTATCACACAAGGATTTGTCCTAGATGGGGATTGAACCCATGACCTCTGGCTAAGCACTCAGGATCAATAACCACTTGACCAACAGGCCAGTCGGTAATTGTAAAATATAATGTATTTATCCTCAGACTTCGGAAAACACATTTTAATAGAGTTCGAGTTCATAAAACGAGGAGGTTATCAGTTCGACTATATCTACATGTTCATTTTGAGATGGACACATATGCGTTCTGTTTAAAACGGATTAAGAACGACTTATAAATAAAATTTAAAGTCAGTTGTTTTCCCTTCAAATAGTAATTATAATTCTTGATAGATTTTAGTAATGGTACGTTTTTATGAAAATATACATATTATCTTATTCTATCTGCTGTATGAATTATATCGTGTCTCTTTATATCGCTGAACCAACTTTGAGATGTTATGTGTTGACGTGAACTTATCTACTCAAGAAAAGATATAATTTTCAAGTATTATTTTTACATAATTCACTTTATTTTGCACTACATAGAGCCGCAACCAAGTCCGAAAATACGGACAGTATGAGCTTCGATTTACCTAATCTGCTGTTCCTTGCGCTAGTCACAGGTGGGTTAAGCTAAGTTTCTAAAGCGAACGACCTGTCCTCAAATATAGCACTCTCTATATAACAGAAGCCAGATATAACAGACAATATGAGCTTTGTTTTAGAATACTAATCATAGTAAGAAGTAGATCAAATGGTGGATTCACATCGTCGTGTAAAGTATCCGGTGATAATCATTTCCTTTTATTTTATACATAAATAATTTCCACTGCAACCTGGGACTACTCTCTTTAAATCCATCCATCCATGATAGCTTCCAATTCTTACTCATCTCACCCAATTCAGAATAAGAATACTGCGTATTTATTATGTTTTACATAAGTGATTGTACCAACCTCTTAATCTAATTAATTATTTAAATTTACACGCATTCATAGACAATACAAAGCAAAAAACATGACTGTGATAGAACATGACAGGAAACTTGACATAATGACCTACAAATGAGTAACCTGATGTATCACTTCGATATAATCGTAGATGCTTTGTTATCATTAGAATTAAACGTGAAGTTAAGCGATCCGTCATTGCGTAGGGGCGCACGATAATCGCGGGCGACATAAGTAGCCTCCGAGCTGGGCATGCATCATTTGCCGGCCGTCGGGTGCGATTAACTTCCGCGCGCTGACACGGGTGTCGGTCAGACCGTATGTAATTACAAATTGGGCTTCTGCGAACATCGCCTTAACGAGACACACTCCTCCATATTTGTATTCCATCCATTAACCCAACATTGAATAGTAAAACGAGATTAATAGCATATTAACTGTTAGTTAATCTAACTTTTCAGGTTAACAGATGTAATTAAGATATCATATTCTTACAATCAAAAAGCGGAGAGACTCTATTGAACTTTATAGACAATAACAAATGACTAACGGTTCGTCGACGGAACGCCCTTTAAAGAGATGTATTAAAACATTCCTCGCAAACGAGCCTCTAATCCTGCATTTCCATAAATAACAAATCAATCCTTTTCAAACTCGACTGGGAAGGCAAAAAAGAAGCATAAACATAAACCAATAAACACTTACTTGCTGTTGTACATAACAAATGTGATGGACTCCCGTGGCGATCGAATAACTTCGAAAGAGGTCGGACATTTAATTTTAGTTTTATAATATAAAGGACATATTGTGTTAGATAAAGGATGGGTTGTAATAGTGTCGCGTCATCCACATTAGTAATGCGCCTCCTGGCGGGGGTCGCGTCACACAACACAATCAAACACACTAGCTGTTTCTCTCGTGTACTTTAAATATAAAAAAAAATACAAAATAAATTAATTTTAAGATTTCTTTCTCCGAGTCGGCCCCACTCGAAAATATTTATTCAAATAAGTTGCCATCAAACCGACCGTAAAATCACGCAGACGGTTGAGGACCTAGACAGTTTTATTAATATTAAACGAACGCTTCAGTTGACACAAATTGGCGATAACCAAAGCGAATATGTCATAAAATATTTGTTTCCCTTTACGTTTATTATTTGTAGCCATCCCTTGAAAGAAAATCGTTATAACCTTCAATGAGACTGGTTTATCTGCTATATAACAGTGAGGTTAAGTAATAAAATGCATATAATTAATATACACAGTAGGTATACAAGTTAACAGCTGCAGTAAAAGTTTCCATAGTACTTATCAGCATATCGATATCTGTGAGCAAATTTTGCGGAGCCACTATTATAGATCATGCTATAAAAATAAGTAAAATAACCCAAGCTAACTAAGCCCCTAGCAAAGAATGCAATTTGTTAACATGTACTCGACAACTTGTACTCGATCTGACCAGAGTAAATAAGCTGACCTGTTCATTTCTATCAAAGAAACTGGAGGACTTTTAATTGCAGTATGGCCGTGAGCCGATAGTAAGTGACGCCATCATAGACCCAACTGAAGCAAACAGCTCGATTGGGGAAATGCCTCCACCTTAAATATTATTTTGTAAGTAACATCATCCGCAGGCAAACCAAAGTAACCGACATAGCCGTAAGAATTGCCAAGCTGAAGTGGCAGTGGGCAGGGCACATAGCTCGTAGAGCCGACGGCCGCTGGGGCAGAAAGGTTCTCGAGTGGCGACCACGAACCGGAAGACGCAGCGTGGGCAGGCCCCCTACAAGATGGACCGATGATCTTGTGCGGGTCGCTGGAAATCGCTGGATGCGGATAGCGCAAGACCGGCAATTGTGGAGATCTTTGGGGGAGGCCTTTGTCCAGCAGTGGACGTCTTTCGGCTGATAAGATGATGTTGAACATCATCATGATGTCGTCCACTGCTGGACAGAGGCCTCCCCCAAAAGGTTTCTATAATGTTGACATTTGGAGGGGTTTCCTCTAGTCACCGCGTTTGGCATGCGAGTTGGTGACAGCATCTAGATAGTAGCTAGTACACAGGTGACGCTGCTGCCCGACTACCTACCTACCTTGGTGTATCCCTTAGTAGCCTTTTACAACAGCCATGGGATGGTATGCGGTGGCCCTGGTATTATTTCTAGGCCGAAAACCTCACGGCTAGTAACATAATTAGATATGTTAATGTTGTGGTCTTGCGGGTGAGTAAGGTCACCAGAGCTCATCGGTCAAGGGGAAAGGTAATGGTCAATGCATAAGTGATGTGACTTGTTAGTATAAAAAGAGATTTGAAATTCCTAATCACAAATAACCACTTTAAGAACATTTGCTGACACTATACACATTAAAAAGTAGATATATGTATATATAGATTAGTGTAGTTGTTGCACATGAAAACAAAATATAAATAAGTAAGAAAATAGAATATGAAATTAACGGCTTTACTACGTTATATGGACCAGAATTTCAAGAAACCAGATAACCGTAGCAGGTGTACAAGTGCAAACAAAAACTAAGCAGTTACCAAATCGGGTGTAAGAGAGAATAGGCAGCAGTCTTTGTACAAATTGAATAAGTACCCGCACTTCCCAATAAATTTATAGTTAACATCTTACTTAATTCTCCAAAACTGCGTTGTTTCTACGAACTCAACAACAAAGCAGTTAATTAACCCGTAATTTATATAAATGGGCCCGGTCGCAATTCGTATAACAATTTATTTGTGATAGTAGATCTTTTATAAGAATACTAATCGTTACAAAAAAGGGCCAAGCAACAGAATAAGGTTGGACATTAATTCAAAGATGTCAGACATTGAATACATTTAGACATTGAATTAGTATAATATCTTTCTTTTCTGGACACAAGTGAATATGCATTTTAGTTTTTTTTTTTAACCAACCGAGTGTAATCATCAAACGGCTAATAGTAAGCGGTTGCCGTGACCTATTTGCGTTATAGGCTACGGCAACCACAATAACAGTTAAGGCTCAGAAATGCGTGGTTGATGTGCCCTATGTTTACTTGGAATCAGTCACGCGTTGCCGACCCTTTGCGCATATTCGATGAGCTCAACAACCAAACCTGTCTAATAACCAACGCCACAACATTAAGATTATAATTATATCACCTGAAATGTATCTTGTAAGGTAGAAGCACTTTTACAGTCAAGCTGCTTTTGGACCGAAGGAGCGCTATCTTACTTAATATTTACCAACTACATTGAGACATTAGCACATTCGGGGTTCGGTCACCAGTACCATTAAAGGTTTTTGATGACTTTTGTGATATTTCGAGATTGTTCTAGTTACTAGAAGATAGCTGATGAAAAGGACTTTAAACAATTCTTAATGCATAACTGACTTTATATTTCCAGAAAGAAGAAAAAGGGTAGCGCTAATAAAAATAAATAAATTCGTGATAGAAAAAACGAGATAGGTGAAGAAAAGGACAGAAAAATTGGAACGCCAGCGAAGCTCCTAGGAATAAAAAATACCATTTCAAAACTTTTCATATAAGCAGTATATCGACCCCATATGTTAATTTAAGTGAAAACAAAGGTGAATCCAGAAGAAGTAAAAATAAAAAACTACATCGGGACACTCGCACAGTACTCTTCGCAGGGACTCTGTAAGTGCGCCACGTGTGAACTCTCACGCAGTGCTTCTTGCCGGGACTCATATTGCGTTTAAGTGTGTTCCGTGATCTTAGTGATGCACCAACTGACATTGTCGTCATAATAAAGGCTCCGTCCACAAACACTTGTTGTCTTTGTTGACTCGCGACCAGAGATTAAATAAAAATAAAAGAAGTTTCATTGTTTGTATTATTATAGTACCCTTAAATTGGTAATTTGTTTTAGTATTTCGTCTGATTAAGTGCCGCGTATTACATTGTCATAGATACCTAAACTTTCTAGTTAGTTTCACTTACTTACTCCATTAGCAAAATACCTATTTGGAAAGAGGCCGTCAAACGATCATTCCTGATGAAATAATCTAGGAGCATTCATATTTCAAGATAACCCATTAAAAGTCTGTCGAAGTCGGTCGCGCGGCTCGCCAGCGAATGGCTAATGTGGGTAATTTGTTCGACAAGTAGGGCAGAGTTACAAACTACCAGCTATGCGATAGGCGATCATTCAAAGTATGGAATGTCAGTGAGAATGGCGACGATTACTCTTCAAAACGAGAAGTTTATAATATAACTATGAGCGTGGCCAATTAAATGAGGCGACGGGACACGAACTCCGTGTCTCCACTTCGCCTATGTTGACATATTTCATGAACGCTATAATTTTCAATTATATTTCAAAATATACTGGCGAGGTTCCGGTATTATCGATTGTAAGCAGTAATGTCATCATCCCACGCCAGTAAATGTCGGGTTTCGACTGGCGTAAATATTTTATTACCTTTTTATAACATTTTTTTTCGTATCTTCCTTGTAAGTATTCTGATTTTATGAACTACATTGTGTGCTATAACAAACATATTAAGAGTTATTAATGTGAACGGGTTTTTTGTATCATACATAACAATACATTAATATATTTTTTTGTGAATATATAAATACATTTAAGTATAAATATTAAAAACATTTATTTTCTAACATAAATTTAGAGATAGTTTGCATTAATTTTATTTGTTTATGAAGCGTATCAGTCTTGGATTGGTCGTTAATTAGTAACCTTACTGAAATGTTTTAATCTACTCAGGTTTATTGCAAAATATTGTACAACTTAAAGAATCTGGGTTAGGCAGGTATTTTTTAAAGTTCCGTAATAAAAGTGCAAAGACCCTTATGGCCCCATATGGGTCTTTGCACTTTTCCGATATCATATAATCTACAACAGCGGTATATTTCAGCAAGTATATTAATTATCTAGACACGCGGTAGCGGGTCAATGATGATTTATTAACAACTAGCTGTGCCCCGCGGTTTCACCCGCGTTAAACTTTATAAATTATAGCCTATGTGTTAATCCAGCCCGGATTAACACATAGGCTCTAATTTATAAAGTTTAACGCGGGTGAAAGCTAACAAAATAACAAAGGGTCAGCTAACTCCCTACCAAAATTTTATTAAAATCGATCCAGTCGTTTAGTCGGGAAGAAGTAACAAACATACACACTCACAAACTTTCGCTTCTATAATATTAATAATTTATATTAATAATTGAAAAAGATATAAAAAATACTACGTAATTGTAATCACATTATCACATAATGTGATTACAATTAAGTAGTATTTTTTTATATCTTTTTTAATTATTTTATACATACATTGTGCACAGTCTACGATGTACGCAGTATTTGGTGTGCGAGTCCGACACGCACTTGGACGGCTTTTTATATAGGTAGTGTAATGATCAAAATATAGTGAGGTTCTTCACCTCAAATTGGCAAATATAAGGTGCGCGGGCGTCGCGATTTCGCGAAGTCCCGCTGTGCAACCCAGCCTCAGGACTCACCAGTTTAATTTATCGTGAACAATCACATTACCATATCACTAATATAATACGGCCGAATCTGCGTATGAACCTTAAACGGTTTCTCGATTCCTTTGTTATCCAAAATTTATGAATTCTGTAGGCGCTTTCGTATCACGCCTGCAGTCGCAGCCCGTGGCCGAGATACTTTATAAGCATTGTTTTACAATCTTCTTACAAGGGATTTACAGGAAACTGACAATATGGTGAGATATCGGCACGCGCCGGGTTTGCACAGATGGTATTATTCCTCGAACGCTTTTAAAATCCATATTCCGAGTAGCTTAGTGGAATAGGAATAAGGTTTTGTAACAGAAAAGAGTGTTATTCCCGTTATTTCAAAAGTAGATTCTGCTTTACATTTAATTTGCGTATTTACTTAATATCTACAATAACATACTCCTTCTATTTCACTCTCTTTTTATAGTTACCTTCCGCCATTGATAGAAAAAGTCAACTGCTATATGACCGTTGCGAGCTTTTTGAACTCATTCATACTTTCTCTTCCTTCTCCTTTTGCTAATAGTAATAATACTCTTGGGACAGCGTACCTACTAGCTAAAGAGTAGCTTATGCTATCCGTTATATCTGGGTTAACAACAATGACAAGTCAGACATGGAATAGCATACTAGATTTATCTATTATTCTGTCCCTAAGTCCCTATTGTCCATTATGCCTAGGTAAAGTAAACAACTGCATTATCACAATTTTGTGATCAAAGTAAGGACCTACTTCATATTCATATATTACTTCATATTCATATATCATTCGATGATAAAATGGTGATAATGGGATCACAAAATGCTGTTAAGTTTTTACATGAATTCGAAAGTCAGATTGTATTCCAATACAAATCAGGATTGTATTTAAATTAAACTGTTTTTGAATAAGTACAAAGAACCCGACAAGATAAACTTACAGAACAATATTAAACCACCAAATAGTTACTAGTAAAATAAAGGAATCCCACAAGATATCTAGATTTTAATCGGGTTTAAAGTGTTTGCAATACGGCGATTTTTGATTCTTACAAACATCATATCTGCGAACTTAATAGTTAATAGATATTTACATGTAACGTTTTAATTCAGACTATACATAATATTTTTTTTTACTTATGCCGAAATGCGGGTTACAAACTATCCACAGCGGCCACCCCACAAACCTCGAAATTTATAATGACATATTAAAATTTTTATGGCAATCTACTATTAGTAAAGCGATCCAAAAATGTGAAACAAAAGCTAACATGCCAAACCCTACGTAGGTTATTATTAACAACAAAAACCCATCATATTAAAGTAATATTCAAATCAAGTGAGTACAAAAGAATCCCATCTCGCAGCTCAAGTTTCAAAGAATGCGTGTTGTATGGGTACGGGGTAGGGTTACACAATACGCACCCATCGCGGTGCTGGGAGCTAGGGAACCTCGGC
The DNA here is from genome assembly GCA_951640165.1 of Pseudoips prasinana. NCBI lineage: Eukaryota > Metazoa > Arthropoda > Insecta > Lepidoptera > Nolidae > Pseudoips > Pseudoips prasinana. Next base: position 16,582,414 of record OX621244.1, read on the forward strand.
ATGTAAATTGGTTAACAATAAGCTTGCTTTTTTGCCTAATTCCCGCTGACATTGCTGGTTCACCCCTCTCCTTACGGACTATAGACTTAGGACGCAATATTGAGATTTTTCAATAAGGAACGGAACTTTCCTTCCAAAAATCGTCAGTTAAGGAAAAAGGGTTATGCACTGCAACGCGATTTATTTTTATCCGACTTCAAAAGGAGGAGGTCCTCAAGTTCACCGGTTTTTTTTATGTATGTACACCGATTACTCGGAGATTTATGATCCGATTTACGTGATTCTTCTTTAGTTTGATGCGGAATAGTAGCCATTTGGTCCCATAAAAAATTGACATAGTTCGGCCCAGTAGTTTTTATTTTATGAACATTTTTCACTTCTCGCCTTTCTATTATATATCAAAGTGTCTGTGGTATATCCCCAGTAATAAACACGTGGAATATCCTAGAAACTTATTTGTTATTTGCTTTTTTTTTTTCATTTCATATAAGATCCATAGCATTATAATTGTCTTACTTCTTCAATTTTACATAAGTTTTGTTTCTGACAAGGCTTTTAAGCATAATCAGAGTTGAGCAACACATAAGTCAAGTAGGTATTGAAACTGCCCAACGCTTAACAAACGCTTAGCGTCGGGCGAGCCGTTAGCTTGTTTTCTGGCTATGTTATAGCAATAGCAAACAATTATGACGGGCCGGTCGTGGGTTCGATTTCCACCCAAGACAGATATCTGTGTACATGAACATGTTTGTTTGTCCTGAGTCTGGGTGTAAATATCAATATAACTATGTATTTACAAAACAAAGTAGTATGTCAGTCATCTGGTATCCATAGCACAAGCTCTGCTTAGTTTGGTATCAGATGGCCGTGGTGTGAATCATGCCCCAGGATATATTATTTGTTTTAAGAAAATATTATGAGTACAGTACAGTTGTCTTAAAAGGTTTCTGTTATTTTCCTTCAAGTTAGAAAACCTAAAAACTACTGAAGTAATTATTTGATTACATTATTTTAGTTTGCTATTGCATGATTCCACATGCCACATTGGCAAAAGAATTACCTGTATAAAACCTCCCTAATATGTCACAGAAGTATTTTAAGTATGTACCGTAATAATTTCGTGGTTGAAACTTAGAAACAATAAATAAAACATTTTAGGCAGAAATTGGGGATATTGATAGTAAGGGACAGTTTGCTCCCAAGATAACGAAAGTTCAAATTGATAAATCGAGTTGGGGTGCATTAAAAGTTCGAATAGTTTTTAAGGATTTTAGACCCCGGACTGGATCTTTGTTCCGTTTCTATTTGACTAATAACTATTACATGTAAAAATACTTAAATAATTAAATTTCATGAAATTATTTCTTTCTTCATCGAAAGTTATGATCAATTTATGATCAGCAAGATAAAAAAGCAGTTTCAGAATTATTATTTTAAGAATTTCAATTGAAAAGCAAACGATTTTAATGTATAAAATGTGCGTACTTAATAAGCATTTATTATTATGTAGGGCTCAAGCACAATATGGATCCCGACTATTGTTAATCACCCAAAGTGGGGAGCAGCGATAGGGCCAATGAATAACATAGCGTTTAAATAGAATAACACGATCCATTGCGGCAAAAGTAAGCCATGATTGACACGTGATCCGAGTACCGCGGTATGAATAGCTCATTCAATTTGGTGATTTATTAGGGTTCAGTAGAAAAGTATAAGCGAACCCTTGAAGCTTACGGTTTTTAACAAAACCAAAATTACTTACATAAATCATGATGATGCTTAAATGTTTAGAATATTTAATCGTCTTGACATAGAATATCTGGTATCTGCAATATTAAAATGTTGTTATACCTTATGGCCGCACCCCTTCTAGATTAAAAAGTACCTATGTACTTACTTATTTAAAAGAAAAACTTTACGCAGCACTGATATCGCCGATAAACAACGTTCGATTCCTACATCTTCACTCAACTTACATTAATGCTCTCTTCTGGTCACGACTAACCTTAACCAGTTAAGGATATTGAACAGGCTAAATTTGTGCAAATCTAATTTTATTTTTGTTCCAAAATCGGCAACATTAAATCGAAATGTAAACAATAGAAAAGTTATGTAACAGATTTGCACGACTAGTTGCAGGCTCAATCTGCGTGAATAGATTATTTTTATCTCGATTTTTATAGTAAACCTTACAGCCAGCTATAGACTATGTCACAAATCCTACATGACCTCCACAGTAAAGATGGAGTGGTTTCTAAAAGGTGCATATGGCTTGCGTGATATGTCCATAAGTTGGAACAACAACCAGAAACAAGTTTTTAATGCTGCATATAATATTAGGAATCTTCCAAATCTAGAGATTAAAACAATCTACTTCAAGATTTTATCATAAAGTCTCTTACAGAGACTTTATGATAAAAATTTGCATTCTCATAAAGGAACCGGTTTATTGAATTATTAGTTTCACATTGTTTTATAAGAGTATCGTTTCTATATTGAGCTACTTATAATATAAACTATTGTTTTATACGTATTGTATTAGAGAAAATTTGTGTTGTCTTACATTTGTTATACCGTTTATATTTTGCAAGCAATAAAAATATTTCACCTTGTTTTTTAACCCTATTTAAATTTAGTGTTTGCGTTATTTTGACCCCTATTTGTTATATAATACGGGCGAGATCGGCGTGAATCTGTAACTTGCTCCTTTTCAGCCTTCGTTCTGTTTGCCGTCCCGTACATGTAATGAGAAGCCTTATATAATCTGACACTTAGTCTATCAAAATAAGTTACTAGTTCCTACAAGTTTTCAAGTCAGACAATATTCACTCGTTTTAGTTCTGGTAGCTGGTATCCAAATACGATTTCAGGAACGAGTTACCATGAACATATATTATAATTTAACAATTGATACTGTTAAATTATAATAAAATATTCAGTCTATAATGTACTCGCGCCAAATGGAACCCTGGTGTCGCCGCAATATTACGCTTGGCCGACTTTTTTATTCAGGTATTTTTATTACCCTATTATGGATAAGGATTAGTCCGCAGCAACGCGGAAAAAATTAATAGAGAGTTAATATCACAATGCTTTTTGGTTTAACGTGCACATTGTATGAACAGTGAGTTAATAAAAACTGATTACGTTATTGTTAGTTTTTTAATAATATTCTGTAAGTTTTTTATGTCTGTAGTGTGCCTAAGTTCTTATTATTTTACTGCCTCGTTGATGTCTGGCTGATAGTAACGCGTAAAAGCTCAGATAAATCAATGCAGCACTAATTAGCCGGATTGATTCTTAAAGCAGTTTGGAATAAGGAAGTGCCTTAAAAGCATGTAAAGGCGTCCTGGTGCTACTAGTCGGCTTGTACAGACGCCAGCACATCAAGCTACTTCAATCTGTCAAATTTTCCCAATTGAATGTGAACCTTATGCTTATGTGATAAAGTTGAAAATCTATAAAGGAAATTTGACATTTCGGGGTAGCTGGATGTGTTGGCGTCTGTACATCTCATCATTCTAATAAAATGTACATCTGGGTAAGGCGTAAGGTACCTACCTATACCCCCTTCAAGTTATATCGTCTTTTAAAGAAATAAAATCATATTTTTATTACAAAGAGTAGTACATTATTGTATTTATTTTCATTAAAGCACTTATTTAGAACGATAAGGATACGTTAAACAGCCGACAACGACTATACATTTTACAGGCGAATGGTTAAAATACGGTAGTCGAGCCAAAAAAATGTAAAGGGACCACCAAGTAAATTATTTCACTGCCTGGCCAACTTGAATTATCGTACTCGAGTCGCAATAAAACTCCGACACCAAGGTATTATCAGGAATGAAGGAACATGTTGCCATATTTCATTAGGGCACGGCAATGGGCCGCTTGTACGGGCGCAAAAATATTATATTAATCTCCCAAGTTACGGCGTTTGCATCATTGTGTCCCTTGTACAGCAGATATTTATTGTGTTTGTGAAAGGAGTAGGCGCGACAGTTCCACCCTGCCGTAGCATTACGAAATTTGTCACCGTTTCTCTTTATATGCCATAAATATCAATATCAAACACCATTCCATCGTTTGCATTAATTTAAATAATAATAACATTTGCGCATTTTTAGAATAAATCGCACATAAAACTGATAAAGAAATGAGTCTTTCACAATGAAATTGTGTTCACTGCTTCTATTTTAATGAATATCGTATAATTTTCTCCTAAATTCTGCTATAAGCATCTAGTTCTTGAAATATTGTTATTTTAATAAGATATTTAAATTCACAGTCGAGATAAAAATAACATTATATATTGTGATAAAAGTAGGCATATCATTTGAGCCATCTGTTTGAGTCCGACAAATAACTGAGGTGCAGAAAGTTGCCGTGTATCGGGCCGAAGAATTTAATCACAACAGTCAACATAGTGGCCGGTATTCCGATCATATCTAGATACGTTCATTGGCGGTATACGCACCAAACAAATTGGAAAGCTCGAGTGCGAACTGAACAAATGTTACAATTGAAATTTCTAAGATGCCTACTAACATTCTTCTTTGTGAGAGCACGTATTGCTCCCCGGGGTTTTCTCACTTAGCTTTTAATACGAATGCGACACAAAAACGATTATCAAACCTTATGCCTAATTGTATCACAAATGGTACGTATAACGATGTACGTGACTCACAATTTTAAATACTTGGGAGCATATTGAATTTGCAAAAGAATTTACCAAAAATGTATCAGAAAGCACAGTTATAGACTGTAAGCCGAAGATAAAAGACTATCATACGTGGGCCAGGCTTTTGTCTAAGCTTTCTGTTAGACAATAGTACATAGAAATTCGTATCTCGTAGCGATAACTATTGAATGTCACTTTATCAATGAATCACTCAATCATTAGTCAGCGTCTACGGCGGCTAACAATGGGAGACAAGGGTAAGTATATTGAAAACTTGTTAGTTATAAATCAAAGGCGTACATATTGCTACGTTGTTTCCGAATACAATGCTCACCATTTACAATACACATAACTAGATTATACATATTTAACGTCTCAGTGGACAAGTTTTTGAAATTCTAATGCTACCGCGTCCGTAGCGTTAAGCACTAACATACTAGACTCCTCGGCAGCGATAAACGGTATCAACATTTTAGTGAGGTAGAACATAGCGTTCTTTCGCCAGGTCGCCTAAGGGATCCTGGGTGTAAGTAAAGCCACCAGAGCTCATCGGGGAGGGGGAAGGGTCGGCACCAGGCGAGTTATTTTATGTGATTTTTAAGCATCATAGGCTACGGTAACTTCCTTCCATCAGGTGGACCGTATGATTCTTATTAAGCAGTTTATTACTGCTAACAATCTAATTTTATATTAGGTCTTTACCTATGAAATTGCCGTTCTGCAGTACTGGCCATTTCAAATCAAAATAATTTTTGTTTGGCTAAGAATTCTAATTTCAAATTAATTTTATTTTAAAAACATGGATTCTTTTTTCCAAAAGTAGTCATTTCTTTATTGATTAGTGTTACATTTTCATCGCATTTCAATCTTTTTCGTCATCATGGATACGTTAAAAATTCGAGTAATTATGGAATATGAGTACCGTCGTGGCAGCAACGCGGCACAAGCGGCACGCAACATCAACGACGTTTACGGAGCTAACACTACAAACCAACGCACCACCTGTTATTGGTTTGCTCGCTTCCGTTCTGGAAATTTCGACCTGAAAAATGAACCTCGCGGTCGTCCGAAGACTTTGGTCGACAATGACGAATTAAAGGCGGTTGTGGAAGCTGATGATACACAATCTACGGCTGAATTAGCAGCAGCTTTCGACGTTAGCGTCAAAACAATATTGGTCCATTTGCGTCAAATTGGCAAGGTAAAAAAGCTTGACAAATGGGTGCCCCACGAACTCAATGATCGCCAGCGCGAAGTACGCGTCGAGACGTGCCTTGCACTGCTCAACAGACACACAAATGAAGGAATTTTGAACCGCATTGTTACCTGCGATGAAAAATGGATTCTGTTTGATAACCGCAAGCGCTCAGCAAGTTGGTTGGATCCTGGTTCAGCACCTAAACAATGCCCTAAACGAAAACTTACCCCTAGAAAAGTGATGGTCACTGTTTGGTGGTCTAGCGCCGGTGTGATTCATCACAGCTTCTTACCAAACGGGGTGAGCATTACTGCAGATGTGTACTGTGAAGAACTGAGCACAATGATGGAGAAGCTGGCGCATCTCCAACCAGCATTGGTCAATCGCTCGTCTCCGCTGCTCCTGCACGACAACGCGCGACCTCATACTGCACAGCAGACGGTCTCCAAGTTGCAAGAACTGGGGTTGGAAGCTCTCCGTCATCCGCCCTACTCACCAGACCTTGCGCCTACAGACTACTACTTTTTCCAGAATTTGGATAACTTCTTGGCGGGAAAAAAATTCAATACCCGAGAGGCAGTACAAAATGCCTTTGAAGAATTTGTTGCCTCCCGTCCAGCTGATTTCTTTAAGAAGGGCATCAATAAACTGCCACTGCGATGGCAAAGATGCATTGATTGCATGGGTGATTACTTCGATTAATACAAATAAAAAAATTCATGAAAAAAATTCGTTTAAATTTTTTCATACAAAACGGCAATTTCATAGGTAAAGACCTATTATATTACGCTGATAAATGTAGAATATAAGATAAGATAAGATAAGATAAGATAACTCTTTATTGTACACCAAAACATTACAGAATACAATAGCATACATTAAAAAAAATGGTACAATTGGCGGCCTTATCACTAAATGTGATCTCTTCCAGGCAACCTAGGCAGGGATTGGAGTATGGAGTAACCGAGATAGGGTAGTTGTCAGTGCACATGAGTATAGAAATGATACGCACTGGTATCATTACAAAAAATGTCAAGAGTCATTTAAGATAAATTACATATATATTATATATTAACCTACATACTATATTATATATATACTTATATTTCATAAATAAATAAATAAATACATTATCATAAACAAAACTAAAGTAGGAACCGTTGCTGAAGTTCATAAACTAGTTGAAAGTAAATTATTTCGTACCTTTCTGCAGGGACAGGTAGTGATCTTTCACTAGACTCTGAAAGTTACGTAAAGATTGAGCTTGGCGTACTGACAATGGCAATTCATTCCACAAGCGAGCTCCTTGCACAGCAAACGATTTGTCTAGAAAGATTGTGGAATGTGCTGGCATTGTCAATTTTAAATTATTCGATGATCTCAGAAGCTTCGAATGTGATTCATAAAGGAATGAAAAGCGTGCTTTGAGGTAAGAGGGCGTTGAAGGAGTAAACAAAACATTGTATAGAAGTGAGAGAATATGGGCATTCCGGCGAAAGCGAATGGGTAGCCACTTGAGCTTGTTACGAAATTCAGTGATATGATCATATTTCCGAAGACCGAATATGAATCTTATGCAGACGTTTTGGAGACGCTCAAGTTTATCAAGTTGGGCTTCTGTAAGATCAAGATAGCTGACATCTGCGTAATCTAGTATTGGGAGAAGAAGGGATTGAGCAAGCGCGATTTTGGTGGTAGTTGGGAGGAAGTTACGAAGTCTTCTCAAGGATCCAATTGATGCAAAAATTTTCCGACTGACGTTTTGTAGTTGAGGGCCCCAGGAAAGGCAGCTGTCAAAGAATATGCCTAGGTTTTTAACTTCACGACTTATTTGTAAAACATTGCCTCCAAAACGAAGTTGTGGTAGTTGTGACAAAGATGCCTTAGCCAACATCCTTGAGCTACCAACAACAATCACTTGAGTCTTCTGTGGGTTAACGTGTAGTCCGTGAGCACGACTCCACTCACTGATGTTATCTAAATCGGTATTCAAATTATTCACAGCTTCAGCCAATTTATTTAACGGAGCCTGATTATAAATCTGAAGATCGTCTGCATAAAGGTGGTAGGAAGAATTAATACGTTTAGAAATAGAATTTATAAAAATTGTGAATAATAGTGGAGACAAAACGCCACCCTGAGGCACGCCTGCAATAGTATTACACCAAGAAGAAAAGGAATTATCAATACGAATACATTGCCTGCGGCCAGACAGGTAACTACGAAACCAGTCAATAACTGTTGGAGATACGTTAAGAGTGCGCAATATCCCCAGCAACACATCAAAATCCACGGAATTGAACGCATTGCTGAAATCTAACAGGGCTAGCACTGTTAGATGTCCACGTTCCAATCCAGCTCTAATGTCATCTGTAATATGGACCAGGGCTGAGGTAGTACTATGGCCAGGACGAAAACCAGACTGGAAGGGATTAAGGAGGTTATTTATTGTGAGAAAAGCACTTAATTGGTTGTGGACAAGGCGTTCAAGTACTTTGGACAGGAACGGAAGGATTGAAATAGGACGGTAGTCGGAAAAGGATGCTGGTTTGGCTTTTTTTGGAAGGGGAATTATTTGGGCATCTTTCCATATCACTGGGAAGATACCCGAACTTATAGAGGAATTTAAGATGTGAGTTATGGCAGGAAGAATTTCGTTGAGGATAGGAAGGACCATATTACGGGTGACATTGTCATTGCCTACTGCGTTAGAAGTGATGGATAAAACACTCTTCCTAACGTCACAATCAGAAACTTGACTAAAAGAAAAGGGAGAATAGCTGGGAGAGGGAACTAATGATAGATCTCTTAAGGTGTTTAATTTTGTTGCCCTGTCAAAAATGAGCGAAGTTGAGAAGTGCAAATTGAGTGAATTAATGTCTAAATTGTTAGGAGTAGTTTCATTTCGAGCTTTCCCAACTCCCAATGAACGCAGAAATTTCCATATTTTAGCTGGATCTCCACTCTCAACCGAGTTGTGGATGTGTTGGCGTTGTGAATACCTACACACCTTATTGCAGCGATTTCGAAGAGAAATATATTTATGACGGTTTACATCGTTAGGCCTACTCGCGAAACGCGACTTAGCTGCTGCTTTCTTAGCTACGAGACTTTTTATTTCAGGCGTTAACCACGGTGCGGGGAGGTGTTTTACCCTAATTTTTCGAAGTGGGGCATGCACATCGTATAAACTGAGAATATTTTTATTGAAAATGTTAATTTTCTCATCAACTGAATCAGCGGCTATAAGAGGAGACCAGTCAATTCTGCTAGCATCTGCTCGAAGAGAATCCAAATTAATACCACCAAAATTACGTTGAACAATGATTTTTGATTTTGCCTTAGGTAGGCGAATTTTATAAGATAGGAAAAGGAGATCGTGATAAGAGAAAGCATCGGCTACGCACTGTCCGTGCTTAGCGATGTGGTCTTTCGAAGAGACAAGAATAAGATCTAGAAGAGAAGGAGTAGAATGAGGAAAATGATGAGTGGCATTAAGAGGAAGTATAGATAGATTACTAGATTCCGCAACAGAAATAAGGGTTGAAGAACGAGAATCATTTTTCAACAAACAGGTGTTGAAGTCACCCATCACAATCGTGTGGCTGTAAGAAGGCAAGAAAGTTTCAAGTAATAGTTCAAAAGAGGAGAAAAAATTTATTCTAAGAGATGGACAGTAATACACACCAAGTAAAACTTTAGTGTGGTGAAGCTCAACTTCGATAAGGAGATGCTCACCAGCACTGGCAGGTGGCGGTTGCGAGGACATGCTGAGAATTGTAAATTTAAAATTATTTCGTAAGTATATAGCAACTCCACCACCTACCGAACTAGTTCGATCATTCCTAATCAGTTGGAATCCAGGAAGTGAGTAAGAGGCTGAAGGGAGACATGGTTTAAGCCATGACTCAGAAATAAGGATAGCGTGGATATTTTTGCACTGAAAATTTGCCAGCATATCGGGGAAATGAGCCGGAATACTTTGGGCGTTTATATGAATCACATTGAAATTCCCGAGAACATCAGAAAAAATACATTCAAGGCTGTCAGCGAGCGATGGTATACTGACAAAACTGTCGTCATCACTACTAATCGAAAAAAAATCAGCATCAGTATCTACATCTTCAGCATTAGACATATAACATATACTTACTTACTATTAAAATAAATATAATAATTCTACTTACAAATAATTCTATTGACTAACTTTTCTAATATTACAGTAATCTACACTCAATACCTGCCAGTGAAGTGCCACATAGGTAACATCGTTTCTAGTAACAATAAACATTTACAGATTCCATTTGAAAAGAATGTGTCTAAAAATGTAAAATGTAACGCTTTTATTTATATATGACACGTACAGAAAAAGAGAAAAATCTTTAATTTAAAGCAATTTATCATCTTACAGCTAGAAAAACATCAAAACATTTAAGCATGGTTTAAAGTAAAGAGATAAACTGAATATTTTAATTATGGACTATTTTAAAACGAGATATTGCTCCTTTTCTTAACAATCCATAGAATCAATATAACAGCTACAGATGTTGCTCCTTCTCTTTATAATTCATACAGTAGGTACAACAATTTGACAGTTGTTGTCAAAAAACAATACGGTAAAAAATCATGTGACAGATAACCTAAACTGACCTAAAGAATTAATTCTTAGTAACAAATAATAAGAAGGTAGCTCATATAATTAATAAAATGTTTTGTCAAATAAAAACTAAAGGCAAGAAGTTATTAGAAAAGTGGGTACCAGACACAGTATCACAAGTGTTTGTGTTCAAAATGGCTTTCACTACAGGCCGGATGATATCTGATGAATGATGGAATTTATTTCTTGGAGACAGCACCTCGTTTAGGCCTGCCTGCTGCTGTAACAGGCTTGCTGGTTGACGTGCTTTCCTGCGTATTGCCCTCCTGCACCGTTACAAACACAATTTTGTTGAGATCGATCATCGTGACCACCTTATGTATTTGGCCCCCTGAGGCTTGAATATATATCACGCCGTGTCGACTCCAGCAACTAGATATTCCCCACCGCTGGCGTGCAGTCATAAAGACTTCATGTCTAGGCTTGGTCAAAAACTCCGAGATTGTGATTGTAGTGCCTTTAAATTTGGTTTTAGCAAACCACACGCTATCATGGGCTTGATAATTAGTGAATTCCACCAGCATGGGCCTGGGTCTATCAGAGGTCGGAGCGCGGCCTAAGCGATGTGAACGCAGTACATCAGATTTGGAAAAATCTGATAGTTTCAAATGCTCTGTGATGGTGTTAACAACAACCTGAGTGGACATTTCTTTCTTCTCTTCTGGTATGCCATGAAACAAGAGCATTCTACGCCTACCTCGCATCTCCATTTGGTCACAACAGAGAACAAGAGCATCTAGTTGCTGTTGGAAGCAGCTGAAGGATTCGTACACAAACTTCTTGAATGCAGCAAATTCCAGTGCTAGTGTGTCTGCAGTGGCAGGTGTTCTGGGTGTCTTCTGGAGCTCTTCAAACTCAGTCATGCGCTTCATAAGGTTCTCCTTCATACTTGTGAAAGCATGCTGCATGGACTCCATTGCAAATAGTGATGATAATTGTTATGTGATGTGATAGAAGAGAGATAACACTAGGCTGGCAGGGTGAGTGTATTAACTTAACTTTAAGCACATAAAATGTTTATAATAATACTGTTAATTAAATTTAATTAAATATAAATTGAGCAGATCAATATAGTTCAACTTCTTTCAACAACTACCCGCGCGCGCTCATATAATCAGCTCATATAATCAGGTAAGTAGGTACAAACATAGTATAGCACAGATTTTGATAATCATAACCCTTATTATAATTAATTAAAAATTGCTAGTTACTTTTAAACGCCGATTTTTGATATCGTTTATCAATACATTCCTACTCGACTTACTATACCTATCTAAATGATAATAAATAAAACAGCTATGGAAACGTATACCTCTTTTGACGACGATCTAATTGAATGGGTCGCAATTAGCAGATGGTCGCCGTACGCCATTAGTCAGTGGTGACACTGTACAGACTATAGTGAGGGGCGCAGATGTCAGAGGCGATTGTTTGCAAATAACAAAGTGAGCTCATGGTGCAGCGACAGTATCTAATTGTGCCACGACAATGCGTAATCTAACCGGTCCCATTGGAAGGCACGTTACTTGCCCCTCAAGTGGAACAGTGACGATGTGGAGAGGAATATGAATCAATAAAAGTTTAGCTTTCATATATCTTAAAAAAAATGTTCCTTCAGAGTATTATTTATTGCTTTTTAATGACTGCAGCCCCTACCGTAGCAGCATACCCGGGTTCTCGGGGCTGCCCCCACCAGGTGTCAAGAGAAGTTCAAGGCAGGTTAGGTTCAGTCGGTGCGAGTCCACCATGCTCACCGGCAGACACTTTTTGCGGGTGTCTGCGTAGGAATCCCTATGCCTCAAATAAAAGGACTTACCCTCGCCTGGTTCACCAGTATTTAGTTAATGAAATGAAACATTTGGACGGGCCTGTTGGTGTGGGTGGCAAATGCTTGCTTTTCACGCCGGAGGTCGTGGGTTCGATTCCCACCCAGCACAGATATTTGTGTGCATGAACATGTCTGTTTGTCCTGAGTCTGGGTGTAATTATCTATATAAGTATGTATTTACAAAAGAAAAGTAGTATATGTATTATATCAGTTATCTGGTTTCCATAGTACAAGCTCTGCTTAGTTTGGGATCAGATGGCCGTGTGTTAATAGTGTCCCCGAATATTATTTTATATTATTACTAGCTGGTGCCCGCGACTTCGTCCGCGACAATTTTGAATGATTACCAATGTAACTACTTACTTCTAGCTTAATCTAAAAAAAAATACTTTTAAAAGAAATAAGCAATATAAATTTAAGAAAACCTAACCTATAAAGAACCTAGTTAAGAAATAAACTAAAGACTACTTTGCTACTGTTATTTAAAAAAAAGACCCGATATCATAAACCCAAAAATATCAAAGAATACATATCAATTGTCCTTAAGTAAAGTCAGTAAGTCAAATAAAGTAATATAATAATCAACGATGCATTAATCACCAAGGTAACTCCCATTAGCTTAGGTTGCGACCACGGCATTGATAGGTCTAATATCATATTTTGTGAACGAAACCATAGCGCGATCTAAAACGATGATTACACCATTTACTAACAAAAATATAACCTTGTAAAGCGGTAAAATTAAGATGTGGGCATATATCTTGGGTGAGATTTAGGCGATCATCTTTTGATTCAGTTTTGGACTACCTTTTACTTCAAGCATTTATTTATTTTAACCGATATGTGAGTTCTGCGATCTGAAACGATATAAAAGCCATCGAGTTACAAAATTGTGAACTTGTAGATCAGTAAAATTAAGATGATATTTTTTGGGTGCGATCATCTCGACACGAACAATTTATACTACGCTAACTCGAATTTTGGGTCAATGACTTTTTTATCCCAATTTTATTAAATTGACGTTTTTTAATATGTTATGAAAAATACCAAAAAAAAGAAGTTACTAATCTTATAAAAGCTAAATCTTTACTTAGACGACAACAAACACAACATTTTAAGCAATAAGAAACGAATTTCTCTACAATTTAAGTTGGCGTACATTTTTGGTGTTGACCTATTGAATCAGTTATGGATTACCTTTTTTAACAACAAATTATTCCCTTGATTGCTTTATTTTTAACTGAAATACCAATTTACATGCTTTTAACTCCAAAAAAAAAACAGTTTTTCATACAAACTTACATCCCCTATTTTAGTCGTCTTTAGGGGTGGAATTTCCAAAAGTCCTGATGATATATTTATAATGTTTAAATGAAAGGCGAAATACTAATTTTCATGCGTTTACCTTAAAAAATGTCACATTTTTCATACAAACTTCCATCCCCTATTTGTCACCCTAAAGGGCTGGAATTCCCAAAAATCCTGAAATACATATTTTTAAATGAAAGGTCAAATACCAATTTTCATGAGTTTACCTCAAAAAAATGCCACATTTTTCATACAAACACCTATTTGTCACCCTACGTGGTAGAATTCTCGGAAATCCTGAAACACATACTTTTAATTTTTAACTGTAATGCTAAATACCAATTTTCATTCGTTTAACTTAAAACTTGTTGGCACTGTTTTCATATAAACTTACATCCCCAATTTTACGACCTTGGGGGTGGAATATTCAAAAATCCTGAAATATATTTTTTAATTTTTAACTGCAAGTCTATATACTAAAGCCTTTAACATCAAAATTAAGCACTTTCATAAAATATTTCATCCCTTATTTTAGTCCCTTAGGGGTGGTATTTTCAAAAACCCTTCTTCAGTGGATGCCTACGTCATAAAAGGTAACTACTGTCAAAATTCAAGTCCTAACTGCAGCCGTTTAGACTGTGCGTTGATATGTAAGTCAGGCAGTATAAAATTATATCCCCTATTTTCCGCCCTTGGGGGTGTAATTTCCAAAAATCCTGAAGTAAATGCTGTATATTTTTAACAGAAAGGCCAAATACTCATTTTCATGCGTTTAACTTTAAAAATATCGCATGTTTCATACAAACTTACATCCCCTATTTTATGATCTTCGGGGTGGAATTTTCAAAAATCCTGAAAAATATATTTTTTATTTTTAACTAAAAAGCTAAATGCTAATTTTCATGCGTTTAACTTAAAAATTGGGACTTTTTTCGTACAAACTTACATCCCCTATTTTTTGCCCTTGGGGGTGAAATTTCCAAAAATCCTGAAACATATATTTTTTATTTTTAACTGCAAGGCCAAATACCAACTTTCATGCCTCTAACTTCAAAAACGGCAAAGTTTCATACTAACTTCGCACCCCCGTTTTACCCCCTTAGAGGTTGAATTTCGAAAAATCCTTCCTTATTCCTTGTCTGCATTATAAAGAAAACATCTGTGCAAAATTTCAGCTTTCTAGGGCCAAGGGTTTGGGCTGGGCGTTGATGAGTCAGTCAGTCAGTCAGGACTTCTCTTTTTATTTATATAGATTTTTTATTATTTACTTTTGGCGGAGCCTAACTTTTTAACTTCATCATCTTTAATATTTTTATTTAGGGTATATGCAATGTCTCGCTTAAAGCAAAACTTATTATTATTTGTTTAATTTTTATCGGCGTACCTACCTAAGCGATAATTACACTTCGAAGTTATCCTTCAAAATTCTAACGCTAGAATCTTATTTATTTGCTGCGCCTATATTAATAGGATATCTAAAAAACTAATAGAGGATTCCCATTGATTAAAGTACCGATTAAATTATTGAGAAATATCTGTTTTCTCTATGGTCAGCAAGCATAATTTAGTTCCCAATTCCTCATGGTACGATGATTACCCCATTGCAGTTTAAAACTTTCGACATGACCGGCCCACTCTGGCTTGATATATACGATACTTTATTACAACTTAATATACCGTCACCTAGACACTATCATCATGTAGGATCCAAACACATAGCATGTAACACAATCAATGTCAACTCCACATACGCCATGTTCTGCACCCTGTAAGCCTAAATCGCCAGGTGGCATAGGGAACAAATAAACCAAGGTTGGGTCTCTCGCGCCAAATTGCCCGTGTCGCGATCTGACGCACTACTAAGGGTTCCGCTCACGTGTAAAATCTCTTCAATTTACACGGTACAATTTAACCCGTCAAGGGTTAACACCCGGTAACATAACACTCCTAATGTTTAATGTGCGCATTACGTTTTATTTTCTACATTATTCGTAAATAGGATTAAGTAAAACCGCGGAACATTGTACAAATCACCTGTTGTTAATTTCTGCGTGGATTACGATCGAAAGTTATTTTGTGAATAACTAAGTTTTTGCATACCTAACGACGCGAATATGGAACTGCTAATGTTGATTACCTGAAACAAAAACAAATGTCATTAATGTTAATAGAAATACAAACTAACCACTCAAAATATATACGAATAAATTATCTTGGAGCGATTATAGCCAGGTGTCCTCACTGGTTGTTTGGCGAAGTTACATGCGTTCGGCGCCACGCCAAGTCGCGTCAGTCGACTCACTTGAACTAAAAAATTGCGTTTAAAGTCTGTGATAAAGATGCTGTCAAATTCAAAGTTTATTCATCGACGTGAACTTGACTTTACCTACATAGGCACGCGGACAGTCTATACATGGGAAATTGGTTAAGTAATTTAATTTCTGATAAACTCATCCGAGAATAAGTATGGAACCGTGTCTTCCTGGGCAGCTAAAACAACTCAAGCACAAGACTAATCACTGCCCTCACGATAAAGAATAAAAAAAAATACGTTCATATATAGTACTTAACACTAATTCCACGTCATTTCCGTTTGCGTGTATTCAGAGACCCCGGCCGTTTGCCAGTCAGGACGTTAATTAGAAAATTATGTGGGAAATATTAATAGGTCTGCCGTGTACCCGATTAGATAACAAACTAGTCCATTAGTCGACAAGGATAAAGCCTCGGTGAAGTTAAAACCATCGGGTTATACAAGCTACGGCCATTGTTTTAAAGTTTAATATTAAAGAGGCTAATTGAAAAAAGTCCTTGTTGCATCGGAGGCGAGATAAGCAGTAGCGAACAATACGGCTGAGTCGGTCTGGGGGCGGCTTTGACGCGTGGTTGAAGAATGATCAACCGCGTGGAAATGACGACTTAATGGATTATATGTGTCCGCCGACACCGAGATAAGTGTCGCCCTGGTATCGGGCCTGTCGCCAGAGATTAGGAACCGAAATTATAAAAATTAATAACATAATGGAAATCGACTACGGAATGATTTTACACGCCGATGAACTTAGCCGATAAAAAGTAATAAAGTCGACCTTGTACAAGTGACGGTGGTTTAGGCCTTATACATATAAAGAAGTTAAATTGTGCGTAAGATTGAGTACGAATTACAAGCGCCCTGTATTTTAAAATATCGAACGTAAGTTACGGTGGGTTTCATATTATAAAATACGGAACAATAACTGTTTTAATATATCGTAGAATGGTTCAATTATTCTTTATGGGACATCATTTATAGAGCAGCATCTCCAACGTATATTCTATCAGATAAAAAAGTATGATCTAAATTACAAACACCATAAAAATATTGTTGATAGCACGAGTGGCGCAGTAGTATAGGCTATGTCGGCGTTCGAATCCCGCAAAGGGCCACAGTTTGTGTGACCCATGTGTGGAAATATTATGTAGGTTTTGTAGCTAAGTGTATGAACTGGTGGAATATTTTATTTGACTGAACTTAATAATACATTTATAACTCTAACCGTTCCTGAAAACGAAAGGCTCTTATGACGCAGACATCAAAATAGTTCACCTTTTTAAAGTACGTACCCTTAAAAGTTTATCGTGACCCGTGTTAAAATATTCAGTCTTACGTACTTGAATATTCCAGGAAAATGACAAAAACTAGAGAGGAACCCACATCAAAAGCTTTACATACCCACGCAAACAATCCAACACACCGGACAATTGCGTATGGTGTGGACACGAAACACGCGGTAAATTGAAAACGAATATTTGTTATAACAGCTGATACCAGCCCCCAGAATAATATTTAATAGTGCCACAATAACCTACAATTTACCGCCAATCTATTCTTTTATAAAAATATAAGAAGAAACGCCTCGCCACTTACGACAAAAGTCGAAGGAGAGATCTCCCGCTGGCCTTTTGTGTTAAATGTCTCAGGGTGCGATCTGGAGAAACGACCCGTGGGACTCGGCGTGAAATATTGTGTCCGAGTCATAGTGAGACGGACGATTCCTATTACAAAGCAATTTACGCTGTTTACATAGAAGAGGTTAGATGCGAATTGTTAAGTCCCGACTGATGCTATTGCAAATTTTCCGCTTCTCGCGTGTCAAAGGAGATAATTTATTGCAATTGAGATATAGCAGGCGCCTCGGGATCGAGGCTACAACACCTCGCATAAATAGTGCTGCGCGACGGACGCGCCACGTCCTCCTATCGTTCCGACACCAAATAAAATTATGATCATGACCATTTATTACACGAGATTAAATAAAATATTTATCTTGAACTAGACTAACAACGTAGGTACTCGTTTTACTATTCGAATAAATCAAGCTTCTTAACTAGCTTTTGCATAGTTTTAGCAAAAAAGCGGTAAACAGCCCTCCTCGTTTAATTAGGTATCGCAGGAGTTGTATATCTATATAAATGAAAATGAATCACCGAAATGTTTGTCCGCACATAACTTCTAAACGACTGCTCCAAATTGGATAAAAATCTTTATTTTATGCGTTCGTTATTAACAGGACGTTTGTATAAAAAAATATAATAATTGAAGCCCTTACATAATACCTATGAAAACAGATGTAAAAGTCTTCTTGGATATAACGTGTAGTGTGTGTGAATATTAATTACCTAAATACCAGTTAATCTTAGGTTTTGACTAATATCAAACAAATATTTTTATTTATATTCATTCAGTTGAATACGGATCTGTAAGTCACATAGCAGGTCCATGATCTTGTGAAGGTCGCTGGAAGCCGCTGGATGTGGTAAGCATAAGACCGGCAGTTGATAGAGATTTTTGGGGGAGGCCTTTGTACAGCATTAGACGTTTTTCGGCTGATATGATAATGAAATCACTCGGGTATAGGGCCATCGGCCATCGTCACTTATATAATAACATTTTTGTCACTCAACACTCTCGAGAAATGTTATTTTTTATAATTTTATTGTATAATAATAGAAAATCTCACAAATTGATCACTGTTTTATAAAAACTACGGAGAACATTTGACAATTTTATTATTTTCTTAATGAAATCTTAAGTCTCAACCATTCGTGATTGCAAACTCTTTTTATTATGGACACAGACAGCTTTCGTTGCATCTGATAAGTACTCGTAAAGACGTGTCTAAGTAACAATTCATGTGCTTTTATTACTTTGAACCGATGGACCTAACGATGCGTCATTGTTAGACGAGTAATTTATTTGCTCAGTGACGGAGAAAATTCTGGGCACGCTCGTATTTTTTTTTGCACAATGGCAGGTGTGAATGATACCAATAATTATGTTTAAAATCGACACAATAGAAACAGATGCCTCGTGTCTCTTGACATGGTTGTTGTATACAATTTTTGAGTGCTATCTTATTTGACGGCACGATAAATTCTTTAAAAATATCATCATAAGATAGAATTTAATTAATGGAAGAAGAAAACGTGGAAGGCCTAAAAGAAAATTTACGGATTAATAAATTTTAAATTGGGGCTGAATAAAACATGGCTTTTATTAAGACAGTTGGAAAATCCTACATCGCCATATTCAATTCAATAGAGATGGATTTTATATTCGTACATGAATTATTTGATATATTTTAATGGCAGCTAGGTATATAACTGTTAAAATAATTATTTTTAATAAAATAGTGTACCAAGAATGCTACAAAGTGTATCGTACGTACCTTAACAGCAGAGCGCCTATCTTGCATTGGTATGGGGTGCAGGCTCGATTCCTGCCCGACGATAAAATCTATGAGTTCCTAGTTTTGAGTTTATATTTACGCTATGCATTGTGGAAAATGGTATAAAACATACATTTTAAGAATGTATTATTCAATATTTTTATTTCTAACTATTCAAAATCTCCTATGACCTATTTTCAATTTGACAACGACGATTTATTACGAATTAATAATATAAATAATAATATAATACAAAAAAAAAAAAAAAAAAAAAAAAAATTGAACATGTTAGTTGCAGGATAATGCTTATTATTTGATAATAAGAGCATAATGATACGTGAAGAATAAAACTCCTAAGATAAGGGTCACGAAAATAATCCCTAATCTAATAGTAGCCCGTTTTGGACCTAATTTGTGAAATCAAACGGTGTCGAGCAAATTGATGCCTACACAGAATGCATAATATGCAGATGTTTCCTTTGATGAGTGGCTTGAAACAGAACAGTGGGAATTATATCAAAATCGTTTAACTGAATAAAGGGTGATTACGGTGAATATACCTGGAAACAACAATTTGGTTAAACGGTTATTAAGAAATAATATGCAAAAGAATTAGAGTCCTTGCGTGCACAACGCAGGAAATATCTTGTAGGGAACTGTATGAGGCATTTCCTACTGTTCAGAAAATTTAAATATATAAGTATACGGGAGCTTTTGCCAGAGGCATTGTTGCTTGAGATTTTATAATAGAAATAAATTATTTCAAATTATGGAATTCAAGCTTGTCTTGAACAAAAATATACTCGACTGGCCTGTTGGTCTAGTGGTTAGTGAGTCTGACTCCTAAGTTAGAGGGCGTGGGTTCGGTCCTCAGCCATGGCAAATCTTTTTGTGATGAGCACAATAATGTTTTCCGTGTCTGCATCTAAATCTATAATTAGCATGTATTACGAAATATATAAGAATGTTTATTATTAGACGTTTGGTTGTCTTAGTATACAGGCTCTGCATGGTTTGGAATCGGATGGAAGTGTGTTAGTTATTTACGGGTACTTATGCAAATTTAGCATCAAACTATTGGTAGCCAAGGCACTTAACAAAAATTTTAGAATAATATACATAGGTTGTCAAAATAAGGTAAATATGATGATTATCTACGCAATATTATGATTATCTACTAGCTGAATTAGTTTGTGAATTAGATTGTGCGAGTTTAAGAATCATATTAACATCAGAAGGTATTTTATCGAGTTAGCATCAGTTATCGACCGGGCATTCAGTATTAGTTTTTAGAGATTAGCCTGAAAAATATATTAATTTTTGGAGGAACGGACAAGCTGTTCTCACTGTGACTCATTCGATCCAAATCGGATGAACGGCCCGCATCTTCGCGCATAAACATAGAGCGACAGTTGCAAGAAATGACCCTAAAAACCGACACTCTGACGCATCTCTACATTTGTAACCGCTCTGAGTCGAGTTTTGAGCCCCGAAGATTAACTAGTTTATAGTCTTATTTGCGATTAGCCCCCACACGGCTCTTACATCCAGTGAATCAGTGAAAATTCCTTGTTGGCTAATTGCAAACAAATAAAAAAACAAATTGCAAACAAACAAATAAAAGAGATATCTACCGACCCTATAATACTTACTTCCGATTTTTTGTTGAGCTGATACCTTTTTAATTGTAAATTTAAATAAGAATCCTCTCGCATGATGACATAACTAAAAGAACAACTCTAAATAAGGATGAACTAATTATAATCTAAATATAGCGCCATTGCATAAACTTGAACACTTTTAGTATAATTTTGAAGAACCAAAATAATTTATTTTAAGACTTTTTGTAATACCTATAATCACATGAATGTTTAAGTTAGACCAAACCTCAATTCAAATATATTAGGCAAACAGTGGACTGATTTAATTTAAAAGAAAATAATTAAATAAAACCTAACCTAACTTGCCTATTATTAAGTTATGTACTTCAGAACTGACAGCAATTAAGTTTACTAGATTTTAAATATAACTTCACACGTACTTATAAAGGGTTGTTCAACAAGAACTTTGTTTTGTAAATTAAAATTTAGATGACAATGATTCAAATTCTTATTGTATTACATAAAGTAAGGTTTGGCAATTATGAATGAAAAATGATGGCTCATAAATGTGACCAACACGACTAAGGCCCAATTCATTAGAAATAAACCGTAGCTTTTACTGATTTTTTTTCTTCCAGATGTATCTCATTTTTATTTTATTTCAGGGTTCCAGTGTGTGACACAGCGGCGGACGGGCGTTTGTAAAGTGTACGAAATCCGAAGGCCCTGTTACTAATCAAGTTTACTCTAGAACACTACTAATCAAGTTTACTCTAGAAGACCCCGCCGACTTTGCTCTGTTTACTCCATACTGTAAAACTCCTGGCGCGATGTGACATACAATAACTTGAAAAGTTAATATTGGATAGATTTTTAACATTTTGAAACCCGCGTACTGCTTATCAACTTATCAAGCTCTTAGTAAAATTTGTATTTTTTTACCAAACTCCGCGCGTAACATTAACCACTGACACTTGCTAAAATAGGATGTGACTGTATCTTATTGTTATCTTATTTATTTACTTACCAAACGATGGCATGGCAGTACTATTCGGACATTTTGTCTATATGTTTAGTTCACCTATGTAAATCACTGGTAACTACTTACCACTATTACCAATACATAAATTTTATATTATGTATACTTTAGCTAGCTACTTAGTAATTGCCGAATAATTCTAAGGTAACGTCGCTGGGTACATAATTAATTAACCTTGACTATAGGGAAGACTTTTATGCATTTTTTTCGAATTATCGTCATTATTTTATAACTATGTGTGGGTCAGACAATAATACATACAATTATAATGTCTGTCATTAATTTCATTAACGATAGTGAGCAAACAAAATGTCAGCAGTCATCAAAATGTCTGCAATACAATTCTATCAACGGGAGTGTTAACAAGCAGCGACTGTGGCAGTGCGCCCGCGCACTACCTGGCCAGCTGCCGCGAGCCCCCACCAAACTATGCGCGCCTTACCCCGCAACCATCCCTCTGTCCCGCTCACACATGCAGTACGAAAGCTTGCCTCATGTCTACAAAAAGCGGTTTCGTTCTATGGTGTTGTATGCCATACGTCTTTGTGTGCGTTCAGTGTATTTTTCTGACAAGCTTCAGACCGAATCCGATACAGCCGAACGCAAAGCGACAGTGAAGGCGCTTACTACGTTATAACTCCAGGCGTGAATTTACCTGTTGGAACGCGTGAACCGGCGCGGCCTTGTGCGCGAGCGCACCGCAGGTTCTACTCTGACTCAGTTCCACCCCAGACCTCAGCGTGGTCGCTCGCGTTACGTGCGCCGTAACTCCGTACCTTTTGGACGTACGATCCCGTCCAATTAGTGTTCTCGCGAGAAACGAGTTAAGTGGCCTGTTCGACTAGTGAAGTACTCGACTTGGAGGCGAAATAAAATAAACTAGTGTGCTTACCATGCATTGTTTATGTGAAAATTTAGTGCGAAACGATGATAAATAAAACTATGTAATAAAAAGTGATAACAGTGACAACTAAACAATGAACCTCACACGGTCTATATGCGCCTTATTGGTGCTAAGCAGCACTTTAACCGTTAGAGGTGCTTCTCTATCCGCCGGGACACGGTACCAAGCTCCTGACGAATGTGGATGGATGACGGATTACGACGGGTCAGGAGTTGCGTTACAGTGTCGACTAAGAACTATAAATAGCGAACTTGAAAATACTAATTTCAGCGCGATTCAGCCACATCCGACGGTCAGGTTACGTCTCGAATGCAGTGATGCCCTATTTTTCCAAAGTTCACTCGCTCCGGGCAGTTTCCGTCAGTTAGTTGAACTACGCGAGCTAACTATTGAGTATTGTAAAATTGGCAATCTCTCTGACAGTGCGTTTACGGGACTTCGAGAATTGAGGAATTTAACAATAAGAACACACAATACTGATTGGTCAACAATGTCGCTCGAGATAACGCCTAGTGCTTTCTCTAGAGACGTGCAAAACTTAGAGCGATTAGATTTAAGTGAGAACAATATGTTAGTATTCCCTGAAGGAGCGTTATGTACGCTGAGGAATTTGGAATATTTGAATATGACTGGCAACAGAATGCGAGATATCAGCCATTTTCAATTTTCAACTGCACACCGACATCCTACAGAGAAATGTGGGGATAATCTATTGGTTTTGGATCTCTCACGAAATGTCATTGACACTTTGCCTCCAAATCTTCTATCTGGATTAAGAAGATTGCAAAAGCTCTATTTTCAAGGAAATGGATTGAACTCTATTGCAGATAGAGCTTTAGAAGGACTATTATCATTAACCACTATAAGATTTTCAGATAATCTACTGACTAGTTTGCCACCAGAACTATTCAGCGACACAAAAGAATTAAAAGAGATTTATTTGAACAATAACACAATAACGGTGTTGGCACCTGGACTGTTTAGCGATCTAACACAACTTTTAGTATTAGACTTATCATTCAACGAGCTAACATCTGATTGGATCAATACATCTACATTTTCTGGGCTAAAACGGCTTGTCTACTTGGATTTTTCTCACAATAGAGTGTCGAAAATGGAAATCGCACTGTTCCGTGATTTACATAACCTGCAAATTTTGAAAATGCAAGATAATTTTATCGAACACATACCAGAAAATGTATTCAGTTCGTTGAGCAATCTGCACACATTAACATTATCGAACAATAGACTAACCAATATAGAAAGCTACGCTTTTATAGGCCTGCAAGTGCTATCCGTTTTGTCTATAGATAGCAACCGTATCTCTAAAATACACCCTCATGCATTACGCAATTGTTCTTCACTGCAAGACTTGCATATCAATGGAAATAGACTTGATGAAGTACCGCTTGCTTTGAAAGAAATACCCCAGTTGAAAACTCTTGATTTGGGGGAAAATTTAATAGTTAGCATAGAAAATGCATCTTTCATGACGATGGAGCAAATGTATGGCCTCAGATTGACTGAAAATAATATTGGAAATATTAGCAAAGGCATATTCGATAAGATGACTGCATTAAAAATATTAAATTTATCAAGAAATAAAATTCACAGAATAGAAGCCGGCGCATTTGATGCGAATGTAAATTTGCAAGCTATAAGACTAGATGGAAATTACTTGACAGATATCAACGGGCTCTTTGCGAAATTGCCTAATTTAGTGTGGTTGAACATTTCTGATAACCGATTGGAGGGGTTCGACTACGCTATGATACCGACTGGATTGCAGTGGCTGGATATTCACGCTAACAGAATCGCCGAACTTGGGAATTACTTTGAAATAGAATCACAACTATCACTCAGTACTTTTGACGCCAGCTCCAACAAGTTGTCTGAAATAACTGGCAGTGCAATACCAAATTCCGTGGAAATGTTATATCTTAATGACAATCTAATTTCGAAAGTGCAGTCCTATACTTTTTTCAAAAAACCAAATTTAACTAGAGTTGACTTGTATGGTAATAAAATAACAAGTTTGGATCCGAATTCTTTGAGAATATCCGCTGTACCGCAGGACAAAACCGTACCAGAGTTTTTCATAGGCGGCAACCCTTTAGAGTGTGATTGTACAATGGATTGGTTGCAAAAAATAAACACAGGAAACAGAGCTAGAACACAGCCAAAATTGATGGATTTGGATAGTATAAACTGCAAACTTCTATACAGCCGTGGAAATGCTCATGTAGCTTTAATTGAAGCTGCCCCACATCAGTTTTTATGTAAATATGAATCACACTGCCATGCCTTATGTCATTGTTGCGATTTCGATGCTTGTGACTGTGAAATGACTTGCCCTAACAACTGTACTTGTTATCACGATCCATCATGGTCCGCCAATGTTGTTGATTGTGCTAATTCTGGATATGTGAATATGTTACCTGAAAAAATTCCCATGGAGGCAACACAGCTTTATCTTGATGGTAATGACATAAAAATGCTTCCAAGCCACGCTTTTATCGGCCGTAAAAAGTTAAAAATTCTTTTTCTGAATTCTTCTAACATCGAGGCAATTCACAATAGAACATTCAATGGATTAAAAGAACTGGAAGTCTTGCACTTGGATTACAACAGTTTGACGACGATTGAAGGACAAGAATTTGATGGATTGGACAACTTGAGAGAATTGTATATCAACAATAACAAGATTAAACAAATAGGAAAAGAATTGTTCAATCATATTGCACGTTTGAAAGTATTACACCTGCAAAATAATCGCCTTATTATGTTATCAGTATGGCAAATCAATCCGGCAATAACTGAAATTACTTTATCTTATAATCCATGGTCATGTGATTGTGAATACACAGAAATGTTCAGAGAATGGACAAAGAGAGTTAATTCAATAACGGATGTGGCGGATATAAAATGCATCTACTCAAAAAGTAATACAACTGAATTAGTGGTTTATAATGAGAGTATATTTACCGACCCAGAAGCTGGATTTCAAATTGTGAGTGAAAATGGAACTCTTTGTACCGGATTACCCAGTATAAACAACAGCGTTAATGGAAACTTAACTGCTACAAGAACAATAATTACGAGCGAGGAAGTTCAGGATTACATACCACTACTTGGAGCCACTCTTGGGTGCATTCTAATCGTGTTGCTGGTGACCTTGGTTATATTCATCTTCAGACAAGAAATGCGAGTTTGGTTTCATTCGAAATTCGGTGTCAGACTGTTTTATAGAGCCAGTGACAGAGAAGACTCAGAAAAAATGTATGACGCATTTTTGTGCTACAGTTCCAAAGACGAAGTATGGGTTACTGAGGAACTAGCAGCCATGTTAGAGCGCGGCGACCCTTCCTACAAGCTTTGTCTACATTACCGCGACTTATCCGCCCACGTGACTGAGAAGATAAGACAAGCTGTTGAATCTTCGCGCCGCACAGTTATGGTTCTCAGTGAAAACTTTTTACGTTGTGAGTGGGTACGATACGAGGTCAAATCTGCCCTACATCAAGTGCTAAGAGACCGACGAAAAAGACTGATTGTAGTGTTGTTAGGTCAAGTGCCTCATAAGGATCTTGATCATGACATAAGACTGTATTTGAAAACGAATAAGTGTCTACGTGCAGATGATCGATTGTTTTGGGAAAAGTTGAAGTTTGCGTTGCCGGACGTGCGCAATAACCAGCGGTGTCGCGGCGTGCCTAGTCCTGTTGCCAGCGGTGGCTTGCCGATGCACAGGCACCACCACGCGCGCAGCCACATGGGCATGCTGCCGCAGCCGCCGGTGCACGGTGCGCATCCGGTGCTCCCACCGCACCCGTCGCACACTTCTCACCAAGTGCCACCACGAGCATCACCACGCACCATGTCCGTCCATGTGTAAAATGTGTAAAGTGCTAATTCAGTGTTTGAACTGACCTCTAGTGAACCAAGTAATTAAAAACGACTAAATAAAGTAAAACAAAGTGTGCGTTACGTTTAATAATTGTGAATTGTGATGGCTAGTCGGTTAGCGTTTATGTACTGTAAATAATTTAAAATACTTACATAGTAATAGTGTTTGTAAATAGGACTAATATTGTATATGTTTAAATAACTCTATTTGTCACAAATGTTTTCTAAATATCTGTTGTAACAGAATTATTGTATAATACATACCGTCTAATCTAAAAATGCATGCGCGAATGTAGTTGTTTTTACAAACAAAACATTTAAGAAATTATCTAAGGTAAGCACTGAAGTGGATGTTTTGATTGTACAGACACAATTAATCCGTTCGGGATCAATGTTTGCATTGGAATTACTTGCTACGAATACAATGTCGAATTTACTATGCAAATAATTAAGAATTAATATTTGAAAATTGATCTAGCGTTCATTTTGAGATTAGACGGAACATAACAGTTGTGATCTGAGTTTAAATGAAAATGTGTAGATATTATGTACGAATTAGGCCTATTTAGGCTGTGTTTGTGAGGCAAAACATGCCGACTACTATTAATTAAAACGGCAGTTCCGCCGCAATCTGTGATAAAATTAGATATAGTTAGCTTTCATTTTATATCACATCAATGTATATTTTGTATCTTAGTCTGAACTAAAAAAATATTTATTGTGGAAAATACCTTATCCAAAATGGCGAATTTGGAAAAAAATTATAAATGAAAAATAAAATGAAAATGAAATATACTATCTCAGTTTCCTTTATATATCCACTAAACTAATACCTACATAAAACACAGATTTGAAGCTAAGTTTACTCAATACAATCATTACTTACACCATGAACATATTGTATGTATTCTCAAAAAGAATTTAATTACAACTAGAAATTTTGTTATTGAGAAAAAAATTCAAATAATTAAACTAATTGCTTACTTATCGTTAATTAGATAAAATGCAATCATATCGTTATAAAATAAATTAAACACCAAAATAAACATAAAATTAAATCAATATTATTATTTGTTACAGATATAAAATTATTAAAACAAGTAAACAAAAAAATATCAAATTAAATGGGTCAATTATATTCATAGTTTATTTGAAATATATGAATAAAGCTCGATTGACGAATGTAAATTTAAAATCAAATAACAAACTTGATTTCTAGAGCTAGCCTCAATTAATTTGACTCTGCGACACTTAAATGAAAATGTGAGATATAAAACGTAAATATTGTTCTTTCACAGTACGACTGCTTAATTTTAACAATAGACGATAAAAAATTAATCATTTTAAATTTAAAATATGTTAAGTCATATATATTAATAAAAAGTAAATTTATTTAAAAGTAACTGTGTAAATTATACATATTAACGCCCAGCCTAGTGGGTAAAATGATTAACTTAGTTTATTCGTACAACAGAAACTAGAACCTCGTCACTTGGAATAGATGAGTACATAAAGAGTGACTACTTTGAAATTTTATGTTTTCTGTCCAGAGTTCTTTTAATTATCAAGGACTAACTATAACATATAGACAAAATTTGTACTCGGTACCTTCAATATATCTTAAATACATGCTTCGTTTGTTTACAACTGTATGATTCGATTAATAAATTTGTTTTACATACGGTTATAGGGTCCTAGTGTCGCTATTGGCTCCTATATACACCGAATAATCGTTAGTAGCTCTCGTTAAAAATTAAAATGAACTGAAAGTTGACAAAAACAAAAAACACGATTGTTGCATGAGCGCGATGCGTTACGAAGAAACGAAATGAAACTCGATTATAATAATATTTAGATTTTTTGTTTATCTCAATCTCCAAAGTATTCTGAATAACACTTGAAATAGACAGATGGAGATTACTGACAAGAAAATATGAATCGCTTATAGTTGTCATCATCGCTCCGAAAAAGATCGATGATCTTATACAACTTGTTGTTAATCATTTTATACAAAGATGTGTGACCGTAAAATTGGTCCAATTTCTGACCGTCACCGTGTTACAGAGGTCACGTTAAGGTATTGGTCCCAGCTGCAGTAATTTGACTTAAGTTAATAAGTTATGGCGAAGGTTTACTATACAGCTAAATTAACTCATGCTATGAGCGTAGTAACCGCTGCTTGTACTAATGACCAAATGAATGAACTAAAACACTGTAGAAATATTATTATAATCTAATGTAATTAAATTATCAAATGGAACATTATCGTAGATTTCTCACATATATTGCGAAACGTTCTAATAGAAGTAGGTACCTACTAAAATTTAACACCATGCGTAATATAGGACAATATTACTGCAACATGCAGCAATTAGTAAGAATGTGCGAACTCGAGAGAAACCTACGCATAAAACTATTTCTATTCACCGAATGAGATATAATACAAACTTAAATATTGTATTAAAATATATACATTTTAACTGCATGACAAACAGAAGGTGACAAACTTGTGACAAAATTATCAATAATACACATCCATAGTTGGGAAACATATTACTCTTTCAAGATATTAAGAACACTACCGCTAGGATAGAACTTGTAACACGAAGCAATACGAACTACTGCGCCACATCTGCAGTTAATGTTGTATATACATTTTTTTTAATACAAAACAAACCGCATGTATGACTTGTATTGTTTTCAATCATATATTCATTTGTACTTTTAACTGAATAGCACGGGTGAAATAATTAAATTTTATAATTACAAAATTAAACTATGTAAAACAAATCACACGCCATATTTTCAACCCCACGAGTATGTTATTTTTATTTATTTATTTATTTAGATAGGAAAACCAACAGCTATTAAACATACAATTAAATATAAACTAAGCAACAGTGAGCCAATAACAGGTTTTCACAAATTGCAACAGACATATCAGTGCCTAGGTGATAATCAATACATAACTAAAGAATTACAACTAACTAAATAAAATATTACAAAATTTAAATATTAAATTACAGAAAAATTATTTAAATTAAAAATATTCCTTGCCGTACTGCTTTTTGTGATGAATGGGTCAAATGATAAATCTTTGCATAGTTTGTTAAGATCCTTGTTATGAAGTACAAAACCAATCAATTAGAAAGGAATCTACTGCCCGATAAAGGAATAGCAGAGATCTCTTGCTTAAGAGAAGCTCCAGGACAAAAATAACATCTTATAAGAATTAACTTAATACATTTTAGGTTTACTAAAATGCATCTCATTTATTTTAATTATAAGCGTGACATTTAATTGTAAGTAAAATGTATAATAAAACTTACTAATTTAAAATGTAGTTAATAGCTAAGCAATTACTTAGTTAAAATTTAAAAAATATAACTAAGAATACAAAAAAATGGTTGGTAATTGTTAAAAAGATAATGTATATAGTAGACTTTTTTGACTTGAAGTAGACTAAATTAGTAGTATAGACGGTGATTATCACATATATTATTATTATTATAGATCTAAAATTGAAATCCCACTCCACTATTAATGCCCCGATATTGTCCAGTGAAGTGGTGAAAAGCGCCTAAACTAACTATAAACGTATAAAAATATACTTCAATAGAACTAAAATTACAATCCAACAATTTAAATTTTAGTTCAAAATCAAATAAACAATAGTTTGTACATCTAATCCTATAGAAAATTATAAAGCAATTAATCGAT
Organism: Pseudoips prasinana; assembly: GCA_951640165.1. NCBI lineage: Eukaryota > Metazoa > Arthropoda > Insecta > Lepidoptera > Nolidae > Pseudoips > Pseudoips prasinana. The sequence goes on from OX621244.1 coordinate 16,612,969, forward strand.
ATAAGATACAATTTTCTATCTACAACAACAAACGAAGACGTGATTACTCTTGGCTATTTGCGAAAATTTACGCGGCAAGTATACTCTTAGTTCGAATACTCAATAACTTCTCACGAAAACATTTCACAATAGCTAACATTCCATGAAATGAGAACAAACCACATAGTTGGTATTTACAGAGGTATATATGGCGTTCTTTGGCGCTGGATCTGTGTGGATCCGGCCGACGACCGCAGCCCTTCAATCTGAGGTAACGAGCAAGAGCAAGACTTACAACTAAGTAGGCGCGATACAACTGGAAGCGCGAACAAAGGGATATAGAGTTTACAGGGAACACTAGGAATCGATATGCAAGCTTTTGAAAAGGCATAGCTTTTTCCTTAGCCAACTAGTGTACATGCAGTATTCTATTCTAGAATATTTATACAAAAAACTTCCTTAAAATCTAAAATTATGGAAATATTATGAAAAATTCAAAAAAAATGTTACACTAAACGTTAGTATAACATTATTGTTGTATTTTACATAAGATTTTAGATGGATTTAAACATTTTAAATTAAGTATTAATATTATATAATACATACATATTTTAGGTGCTCAATTTTTACTTTTCGTAGTTTCTCTGATGATTTAAGTAGGTTATTTTTTTACATAAATACCGTCAATTAAAAGATAAAAAACACTTTAAATTTAATTTTACGATTTGGACAAACCGTAATATGACAAACCAAAACCGTAATATCTAGATTTTAACCCATATTATATTATTAAATCATATTTAAATTTGGCAATAATTTGCCATTGCGGTTATAACATTAAACTAAAAAAAGCAAAGGCATAAATGTAGAATTGAATGGCTATGGCCAATATGTAGAGGTAGTTAAATTTCTACTCGATTAAAATAATTTAAAACGTAGAATCTTCTTTCACAAACATGAAAGTAAGGAATTTTAGCTAAACAGTGCTTTAAATGTCAATGTTAATCCATGTTACCTTTACAAGATGCCACATAAATAGTGGACGAAACCAATTTTTCGAATAAAATGGAACAACACGTAGAAAATCCACTTCCTACACACACAAGAAATTTACTTGTGGACAGATCAACATATTTTTAATTTTAGCATGGTTGCCCGTCTTTATTTGATAAATTCACCTCGATCACAGATATTTCAGATATCTGTGACCTCGATACTATTCTACGATCAAGTGATTCGGGTTCATTCCTCGCACAGTATAACTATTAATGTGACCCATAAGTAGTCTGTAAAAAATAGTACATGGGTTGGTTAAAAAGAAGTACGTATCATTGTGTCTCTTATTTAGCCAAGATTCATAAAAGGGGGCATAATAATTGGTACACACTTTGTAACAATAAAATTATTACTGTAATAGTTATGAATACGAGTACCAGAGTAAGTCTACCAGAGATAAAGCCATACCAACTCACATAAAATTACACTGGACGCAAACGAGTGTGTGCGGCAAGTGCAGAGTCCGTTTCATGTCGGTGAAACCTACGGAGACGGGTATAGTATACATATCAATACGCTATAACTGCGAGGGAACTGCGCGAGTATATTGACAGCTCTCACTCTGTGCGAATATCATTCAAGTATCCAGCGTATTGGAGGAAATTTTCTTTAGCAACTTATTACAAAAATATATCTGAACTGAATATTTTTTGTATGTTTGTTTGTAATAAATAAACTCAAAAAGTACTTGACGTATTTCAGACATTTTTATCCAATACAAAACTAATTTATCAGCTAATAATATAGGCTGTATTTTATTTAAAAAACCTTATGGATTAACCGATATGGATCACTACGCAAATAATTACAATAATCTAACTCAAGGTATCAAACATTTTCCCATTAAAGTCGTTATTTGTTCAAATTAGTTTATCAAAACACAGGTCAAAGCTAAGGTGATGACTTCAGTGTAAGGAATTGTTGTCATGTTCTAATAAGGTACTAATACATATTTCTATCTATGTACCTGAGGGAACCCGGGGCGGGTCGCTAGTAAGTCAAAGAAGGTAACTTACGTAACCAATTTATTTCAACTGCAATTTTACTTGAGGACATGCTACCTGATATATCAGTCTTTTAGTTTCTAAGATCAATTGACAAACATGTATACAAACTTTTCTACAATCGTGCAAGCAGCCAACTAAAAACTTGATGCTCAAGAAATTTATATTTATTTATTTTGTTCAACTTGATGGTAAAACAGACCATTAATAGGACTTATTATAAATGATTCTAATGGGAACATAGTTTTGGTGATTCTATACCAATAAGAAATAATAGTATACTAAATACTTATAAAACCAAATTAGAATTCCAATAAAATGTTAAAATGTACTTGAGAGTAGCAAGGCGACAGAAGTTCACTCTTTCATGTCTAGTTTTAGCTATTTGTGTGATCCATAAATAGTTGTTCTGCCTTTTGATATGCTATGTATGCATGGATTGTTTGTACAGACCCCCGCGATACAACAATTTGTTTTCCTAAGTGCAAGTGTCGTGTTTTTTTCATTATCAATGTACCCACTTTATCAAAGATAAACCCTCACGCATTAAATAGCTATAATATTATTGGTTGTCTGGAAGAAATCGCAGTAGCGATAAGACCGTCCTTTGTACCTAATTTATGTATGCTCATTTTAATTTTAAGTTATGGTGTACAATAAACAGTATATTACTTACTTTACTTTAAAATACTTCCTGAACTAGTAATGCGTTAAAGTACCAACCACGTTTAGGATTTTTTTTATACTGTGACTTGTTGTTTCTCTAAACTTATTCCAAAAATATAATTCGGGAAAAAGGATTAGGAAACAAAATGTTAGAACTTGTATTTTAATCCTCTAATATATTCAGATCTCTAATGTTAGTCAAAGGATTAAAATTGTTTCTCTATTTTTGGAGTCACAGACGAAAACATGTGTTACCCACACACAATCTAAAGATACCGCTGGAATTTAAATAACTAAATCCAAAAATATTGAAGAAAATAAATATATTTACTGACTTACAGATTTTATTTTAATTATAATAATAGTAATATAACAATAATTGTAATTATCAATAGCTACAAGAATACATGTATTAAGGCCTAATTAGTGTTAATGTGTTGTTTGATTTAAATACGTAAATAATTTAATTTTAACAACGATATAATTATATTATCAATACAAGATATTTCATCAGGTAAAAATGTATATAATGTTAGGTATTAAGAAAGGTACAACGACACACGACTATTCTGCTAAATTAAACAAGCGTTGATATCACCGATTTTTAATAATGCTACTATTTACATTAAATAAACATTCTAACACGATTTCCAAATTGAATGGCCGGAAATAAATCAATGTGGAATTCTTGCCAAGGCAGGACACTTTCATATTAGTCGGCGATTTCAGGTGACTATAAAAGCTATTATTTATTTTGGTAGTAGACGTATATTTTACTACTACGAATGTAGATTAGGAACAGGACTAAGGAATCTTGTATCTATGCTGTAGTATTAAAAATAAAATAAGTAAATATGCTACGTTTTCGGCTCTTCTTCTATCTTCTTTTTTTTTAAAGATAACTCCCACACTAGGCAATCTAATTCCTGTCTCGCGGGATACTTACCAAACATATAATAGACGGACACAAATTACATCCAGACTCAGAACAACTGTTTATGGGCCACACATAAATAGCTGTCGAGCGCGTGACTCAAACCCGCGACACGAAGCGGCGAGGCGACTGTCTGAATTTTTCTTTTTTCAATAAGCGGTTGTATAACACTACAGTGGTATAAAAAGGTAAGAATAATGTATTTAGTTGGCTTTGACTTTGTATAAAGATTTTTCTGTTGTTATTATTATTATCAAATGGTGCGGCAGGCTTTTAGGTGTAAAGACATTTATGGCTTTCTCATGTAGAGTTAGATACAATTGAGCAACAGTACAGCTCTCTGCGTTTCAATAGCAAAACAAGAGAAATAGCAGCAGTTTCTGGTGGCTCTCTAAAACTGCGACTGCATGTACCAGACATTATCTTTAGCAGATGTTAGGACTTTTTAGGTGAAAGCGCTGTACGGTCGGTTCAGGTATCATCTAAGGCCTCTTATAAATCGCAAAGGGTGTGTAAATTGGCTCCAACGTTAAGATCACGGGTCCATCTGCGACTAACTGTTATTTTCGGTGGCGTGCACGATGTGATAGAACTGGTAGCCAAAAAAGCTTAGTTAGGCGTATTGTAATGGAGATTATAAAGTGTACTTTTTGTCGTAAGTATTTTTTTATTAATCTGCTCTGCTGCCGATTCTGTTTTCCGGCTACAGATTCACTAGCGATTTAGATTAAAGCCAGTGCAGGTATGAACGGGCTTCTTAAATTACTATTATTATATTTTCAAACTCGATTGGTTAACGCCAAGATGCGCTCTTATTATATTACTTGAACCTACTTTACTCTATATACACACACATTATAATATAATAATAAATATCAACTAATTAGGTAACTATTAATACGTATCATACCCAATTAATTACCATCCGACAGTGCATCTTTCAATCTTTTTTTTTTTACCAAACGAATACCGATTTTAGAGTCTGTCTTATTAGATCTATTTTATTAAATATATTGGGTACCATACATTTATTTTTTCGTTATCCATAATAATTTAGTCACCTAGTTGTGGGTCCGAGAGTATACCATGTAATTCCAAGAATTTTCTGACTTATCCGACTACTACGATTATTTTATCGACAACTTTGTCTATTATAGATAATATTGCAATGGCCTATAGTTAACACATTTTAAATGATTTCTGGATTTATATATTAGTCGTATTTTAGCACTTTTAAACTTTTCAAGATATACCTTTCGTTAAACAGATATTAATAATGTTAGCTAATATAGGTTGATTTGCTTTCGATAGTGTTTGATGTCTTTTACTCGTATTCTATCACCGCCCGGCGAATTACTACTCGTTAAAGTGTTTATAACTTATTAAACAAAAATAGACATACTTTAATAAATCTGCTACTCACATAACATGGACGCACGTATTTCTCCTTATCCAGAAATTTGGTATTACAAAATAACATGTATTACTTTTATAAAAGTTTTTAATTGGTATAAAAACTACTGATGCATTTCATAATAATGCTATATAAACTAATTTTAGGCCGGCCCAACGTCTTGTATATGTTTGCTCAATTTTTTCTATATATATACATTTTATTATGCCAGACTGCCAGTATTTTTTTTTTATTTTACTCATTTATTGATTAATTTTCTTTATTCTTAATTTTTGTGTCCATTAAACACTTATTCATACTGCTTGGTTCGGCTTTCCATATTCTAAATAGATAATTTCTACGTGTTAATATGGAATATCAAGAGTGAACTATCACTATCTTTGTCTTAATAATAATAATAAATATATCCTGGAACACGGTCATCTGATCCCAAACTAAACCGAATGTGTACTATGGAAACCAGCTAACTAATATAATACATAGAAAACTTTTTAAAATTTAAAAAGGCATATTCATGCCCCCAAATATCTGTCTTTCCTGGGTGGGAATCGAGCCCACGACTTGTGGCGTGAAAAGCAAGCATTTGCCAACCATGCCAACATGCGTCTTTTTATTCGTTTCGTCATAGAAATTTTACTCGCCTTATAAAACTCATCAAACAGATGGTCTCAACTAAGCAACTGATAAGATTAACATATGTTTTTAATATTTTAAGCGAAGTTTGCCAGCGGAGTCTGCGGAGAGTTAAGGAGTGGGCTAGAACTCATCCAGTCGAGTACAATTTGGGGTTGGGTTTGGGGATATGTTGTAAGCGACTATAACAGTAAGTAACTTTAATATTAGCGTGGTTAAAACTTTACCAGTCGGGATGTTGTACCCAGGTGGTCGCGGAGTCAATTACCGTGCTGGATGAAATTAAATTTAAGTCTTGGCTTATAACGTAAGTAGATCACAATAGAAATGGATCTATATCAAGAACGATGAAGATGGATTATGTTAGAGTCTTCACTAAATTCAACCAAGTTTAATCTTTACTTAATAGCACAAATCATGGACACAAGAAACTGCACATAAATCTGAACATGATCACAATAAACGTGGACAACACTAGTAAATACAAGTTAAAAGGCGGTGATAAGGTATTGAATTTATAGGACATTAATAGCATGACTAAATAGAATTCTGACTAACAATATCCAGCAGCATAGTAATTTTGTTTCTCGTAATCGATTTGCACATGAAAACAAATGTTTCACATTCTTGGCATTATCGCAAGGCAGCGGAATAATATAAACAAAAGGCACGTCACTTCGTATACGTCAGGGTACTACAGGTGTATAACAAATAATGTATTTTGAATCATAGACATTAAAAGGAAACGAACAAAGCTTAGACTTAGAAATCTAGATATAATAAAAATAAGGTTTCATATGTTTGTGACTGAAATTGAAAGAGCAGAACAGATAATGAAAAAAAAGGTTAGTATTTGCGTGGGTACTCAGCAGGGTTCAAATTCAAAGTTAGAGCCGTTAGTGGACACAACCCTATATTCTAGGTATTTCTTGTGTTTTGGTGGGTACCCCGATAGTTTTGACGCAGTAAATAGCGCTGCGATTGGACTCAAGAATTTTCTCCGACACACTATGGGGCGGGAACGGCCGTCCTTCATACAATAGAAGCGTTTCGTCGCGCAAAGAACTGCCAAATTACCCACCTTTGCCCACCGAGCAGTTACTGTAAGGTTGTGAACCTCGGTTTGTGTGACAAGACGTATCCATAAAAAATAAAACATTTCTCTCTTGATTTTAACTCTACAAAATTAATGACCTTTTTATGGTACCTATTCCCCTAAAAATGTCATGGTAAAATTTAAAAGATCACAAACTTTCAATGCTTGGACTATTTCTAAAAAAACAACGGTATGACCACATAAAATAATTTTTATGAATACGATAAGCTACTTATTACTTATACTTAAAGGTTTAATATGTTTAAAATAATAACGTTAATGGGTATATTTTCACTAATTAAAAATAAACGAATTAGAACCTGCTTAGTATATTTTTGGAAATGAAATAATTAATGCTGTTATGTATATAGTGCTAGATATATGGTTCACATAGAATATACCATTTATGCGATCTTAGGTATTACAATAGTCAAAATTATATCTAAATATTTCATTCCTTACGTTTAAAGTTAAAAGAACACAAATTGTATATTATTACTAAGGTGTGCAAAAGGTTCAAATAATCCATGTGATACAATTTTGCACTTTAATATACTCCTATCATAGCATAAAATTGCCTTACAGAGATTACTTCAACAGTTATAACAAGTCGTGTAATGTACGTAACTCGATGCACAAATCCATCCACGAGGGTAATGCTCGCGGCGTCCGCAAACATGGAGTAAATGTACAGTGCGGTCAACAAGGACCAAGTGCCTTTACACATATAACTACTGTATCCATCTAACATCTCTTTTCGTTATTATGCGGGCAAGTCTTGTAGAAAACTATATTCAGAGACAAACACTTCATAAAAGCAATCATCATCGCAAATCGAGGATATTACAAAGAGGGACTCGTTATTATACTTAAAAGATATTCATTAACAAAGCACGTCGAACACGAGACAGAAAATAATTTACATGTCAGCTATAACAAGATTTCTAATTTGCAATCTCATCTTGATCGCTGTCTAAATATATCAGCATCATCACTTTATTTCATTAAATATTTACATACAAGCAATAAGTTGAGATGATTGACAATAAAATGAATCACATACAATTGAATAATTATTTATTTTATTAAGATGAAATAAAAAATATTTAGTCTTATGTATGGCATTCGTGGCTGAACAAGATAATCCTATCGTAGGTATAAGAATAACGGAATAGGGACAAACAATGAGCGATGCAGCGTCAAACGCTCAGTCGCCAACCACCATAAATTAAAGTAGAGAATAACACTGATAAAATAAAAACGCGACGCCGCACTGTGTAAAACATTAATCAGAGCTCTGAGAAGGCGTAGAGAATTTATTTAACGATTGTTACAGCACCGATGAAACGTTAAAAATGCTGTCGGAGCTATATTGAAACATTCGATGCATTGTTTGAGCCCGATTGAGCCGATAACGCACCGCGGTTCCGACTTATAGCCTCACTATAGCACCTTGTTGATTTACCAACGTAAACTGTCGGATACGACCCGCCTGTAACTAGTTTCTTTTTTATTAGTACTGGTTTAGTGTAGAACGGAACGCGACTCCTCCGTATCGATCGTACGATTAAACTACGAGATATCATAATCACCGGTCTGCGTGTTTATCGAAAGTATAATCGTAGAGCGGCAATAAATTTGTCTCATTTTAATATCCTAGAGCGTCTAATGTTCCGCCATAACCGTTCTCGATGTTTGGACTCAAATCTCATTAAAGGTGCGAGGGGAAAAAAGTGGGCAGTTAGCCCGCCCGCACTCGCCATATAAAAGAGTTCAACGAGATGCCTCGCCCGTATCCATAGTAATTTGTACTTCTTGCACTACAAACCGCTACAAGGAAAATTACTATGTTTGATTATTGCAAAGCTTGTGGTAGCCAGTTTACCGCCAAGATACTATAAACAATAATTCAACAAATATTTTCTGCACACGTATTCGTCAAAGTTATAAATTAAATTTACGGAGCGTCATCTCAAACTTCTACTAAAAAATTCAAATTGTTAACAGATTTTAGAAATTCTTGGAATCAATAAGGAAAATAAATTGATTTATAAAGATTTTAAAACATTGATTTAGAAATTTTAAAGGCTTTTGACAGTGAAAGACATCTTAAAATGTGGTGAAACAGTGCGAAATGGCTAATTTTGTGTGGCACGGTGGTCAAGGTAGCGTCCACGTACCTTGCCGTCCGCATATTTCGGGTTCGAACCCCACACAGGGCATCTATTTGTGTAAACCATGAATACGTGCTTTGTGTTAACAACAAGTTTCAGACATGCTATTTATTTAGTCGTCTTTGAAAAACATTAGAATTTTTGCCTGAAACTATAAATATGAGCGTAAATCTTTCTCGTTAACGTTATGAGACATAACCTGTTATTTTGTACAGCTATTACGAAACCAAACAATATCACGTGCTGGTTTAAATATGTTCAGTGACTCACCGAACTAACGATCTTCATTCAAAGCGAAACAATTTTGACGCAAATTATACGCTGTTATAGCAACAACGTTAATTAACTTGCCTTCATGAGATTAATTTGATTATCAAATTCTTATTTCAATTATGTTCACAGACAGTTATTATTTCAACGAACCTATTTGTTTTAACTACGTTTGAAATTAACGATTATAATCTTGATCGTGAGACGAATGTAGTACATTAACCTCTTTTTAACGTAAAAGCTAATACGATTATGAAAATTACTGCGGACCTATCACGTTTACTGTTGAAAGAAGGCAAGTACTTTACTTGTAATGGTAAAGTAAATATATCTGGCCTCTTCAAGGAATATTGTCCAAAGTATAGTTTTGTATCATCTGCATTAATTATTAAGTCCGCTAATTACAATACCTATATGTAAATATCGAATAAAGCCAGAGATCCAACGACACTATTTCTATGCTCATATTTTAAATTAATTAATATATTTTATTAGATAAATAAAATAATAGAAATATATTAAAGATATCTATACAAATAAATAAAATTGAAGTGTCTGTTTGTAATATTGAAATAACCGATTTGTACTACATGTATATGAATATTTAAACGGTACATACTCCAAAATATATTTTTTTACAATTTTTGTCTGTCTGTCTGTCTGTTTGTTCCGGCTAATCTCTGAAATGTCTGGACCGATTTTAACGGGACTTTTATTGGCAGATAGCTGATGTAATAAGGAGTAACTTAGGCTACTTTTATTTTAGTAAAGTCATTTATTTTTGAAAAAATAAAACAAAATAAACTAATTAAAACGCGGACGAAGTCGCGGGCACAGCTAGTATATAATAAGTCTACGAAATTTGAGAATACGCGCTTATTTATACTTGTCAGATGATTGGTTCATGACCCGAAACAGATAATTTAAGAATTTTGTATATCTCAAAACAGTATTAAAAATCTAGATTTGAATATTGGAGCCAAGAACTTAATATATTCATCTTAAAAGTAATTTTTGCATAATTAATTTTTATTTATAAAAATACAGAAGCGTGGAAATTATGGTGCTCGAATACCGTCTTGTATTGTCAGTCAACGAAATTTCGGTAAGATAAAATAAAAACCATGTAGATTTACAGCAATGTTCTGAAGTCGAAGGCCAGGGTGACGCTGTGGTTAAGGAAGACGCCTCGCTAGCATCTCAGCGCTGTTTCAAGCTCGATCCCCGCGGAGGAAAACTTGTATGTCTCCCGCATATGGTTGACTTGAGGGTGTGCCTTGTGTCCAATAAATGCATTTTTGTAAAGTCCCCGCGAAACTGAGATATAATTAATTAGTGCAGCCGTTGCTCTTTGTTAAAAAAGGGTTAGATGGTCATATTTTTCTTTAACGTATGTCAGGTATCTGGATAGTTTAAAGGTATTTTGGATGTGATCGGCAAAAGAATTTTATAAATCGCATTTTTATTTTTATATTTTATGTAATACTGGTCTGTTGGTCTAATGGTTTGGGACCCTGACCTAAGCCAGAGGTAGAGGTAGTGGGTTCGATCCCCATCCTGGAAAAATATTTGTATGATGAGCACGATTATTTGTTCTATGTCTGGGTGTAATTTATCTATAATACATGCTTATTATAGATAAATTTAGACATATATAAGTACGTTTATCAGTTGTCTGGTTGACATAGCACTAGCATTGCCTAATTTAGGCTCAGATGACAGTGTGTCCCAAAATATTTTTTTTTAATATTTATAAGTGGGTAACAAACTAGCAAGTGGGTCACCTTATGGTAAGTGATCACCGCCGACCATGGACACTCGCAACACCAAGGAGTCGCGGGTGCGTTGCCGGCCTTGAAAAGAGTCCGCAAACAATTGTTTCTGACCCTCCCACCCACACCCTTATGAGCCCTGGCGACCTTCCTTACACTTTATACATTTAACACAACACAACATTAAATTATGAATGTTATTAAGGAATGTCTTCTGTAAGTTGGAAGTACTTTCCCAGTCGGGCTGCTCTTTGAGCGGATCAACGCTCAAAGTAATAAATATTACACTACTTTAGCACTTTATAATATTGGTTTTTAGTATTAGAATTTTACCAGAACATTGAATAAACGAGATTTAAACAGAACAAAAGAGATATAAGTCCATCTAACTAAACTATTACTTTCATAATAATAGCTTTAGAATTAAATAGGCACAATAAAAAACATCTAATAACATATTTATACGTTGGGACGAGATTAAAACTAAAGTGACTCGAGATATAAAAAATAATTAAAAAAAGTTATAATAGTGCGACTAATAACGTGCTGAGACTATTACACGTGTAATAATTGTGCTCCACCAACCGGATGAGAAAAATATCATAGTGACATATAAAAATAATATTCATTTAATGACTTCTCTTATTTTTATACATCAGTTAAATAGTATTAAAATGTTAAGCATCAACTAAATTGTGAAACTGTTTTATTAGTAGTCCGTACCAATACCGTGATAGATAAACTGAACACTAAGATATCATAAATGTGTATGTGTGAAATTACATTCAAAGAATATAGGATCTCTTCCAACCACCCTAAGTAGGCCTATAGACCGTATAATATAAGAGAAAGGAGTAAATTAGTTTCTATGCCTGTGCTCAAAAACTGTAGTCTGGTACTGGTCAGCAACAAGCATCAAGCCCACTTGCTGGTAAGCGGTCACCGCAGCCTATGAACGCTTACAACACCAACATAACGCAACATGCGCGTTGCTGACCATTTAGAAACTTTATCATTTCAAGAAAAGCCCGAATTATTATGACCAAATGATAAAAAAAGTGGAAAATAATCAAAATTATATTGAAATAGCATGGTATTTTTATTTCATTTAAGACAATTTGCGAGACTTTCAATACTATCAAATTACATTGATTACATAATCAAAAGAACATTTTTAAAGAAAACTACATCATATGTAAATTAATTATTAATGTCGCAAATGCTTGATATGTTTAAAGTTTCAAGAAACATTTGGCTATTATGTACACTTACGTACTCTGCTAGATATCTACATATTATTATACTACAGGAAACTGATGGCGTAAATACAAAGTACTTTTTTTGCTGTAAGTAGCCGATCATCATCTGAATACACAAGTGTATTGATTCAATAGAATAAGAAAATTAAAGATAAAGAACATTAAAAAAGAGATTGTATTGTGCGATAGCATCTATTAGTTTTAAATAGATTTTGCCAATATTAAGTACCTATACTACTACTAACAAGGCTATCACACTGTCTTATCTGAGGGAAACTACATAGATCGCGTGAATATAAGTAATCAAAAATAAAAGTATAGTTTTTGTAAATGAATGTTTATATTTGGTAATAAGTACCTTAGTTAAATACAATTGTAACCGCGATGTTTTCCGTTGGCATGTCTCTGTAGTTTTAAGTGTAGTGCACTTCACAGCTACTACTAGCAAGGCTATCACACAGTCATATCTGAGGCAAACTAGATAAATCACATGAAAATATTAATCAAAAATGTAATATTTAGTTTACGTTATTATATTAAGTACTTTAATTAAATACAATTGTAAACGCGATGTGCTCCGGTGGCATATCTCTCTGGTGTTAAGTGTAGTGCACTTCACAGCTACTATTAACAAGGCTATAACACAGTCATAACTGAGGCAACCTAGATAAACCGCATGCAAATAAGTAATAAAAAAATGCAATATTTATTTTACGTAATTAAAACAAGAACCTCAGTTTAATACAATTGTAAACGCGATGTGCTCCATTGGCGTGTCTCTTTGGTGTTAAGCGTAGTGCACTTCAAGAGCACTTATCATAAAGAGGCACATAATAAATAAACTTTCAGCTTACTCTTGAAACTTGTGTTAGAATAGGTTTATTTAGTTTCATTAATTAGATAGTAATGTATGAAATGGTTTCTGAAGAACCGTAGAGATTGACAACAATATAAAAACATTAGGCATCAGCAAAAACTTAAGTACTAAAAAATATTTAATGCTGAAATTGCAAACGATATCTGAAACTGATTTTATAACAAAAAAAATTGAAGTTAAGAGCAAAAATTTCAAGCTACTAAAGTTAGCAAAAACTTGAATCGGTACATCAGAATGTCGTTAGCGAAGTTTATTAGATTTAATAATATCGCTTAAACAGTTTACGTAATACAATTTATCTGGAATAATCTAAAGCTACAGATGTAGAAAATATTATATAGATGCGTTTCTTGGGTCAACAAATACACCGCAATCTGATCCCAACCAGACAACTGATAAGTATAATTATGTAATACATACATATTATAGAAATATTAGATCCAGACACAAAACATATTAATGTTCATTACACAACGATTTGTCCTGCCTGGGGATCGAACCTACGATCTTGCAATCATGCTCACTAAGTACTGGACCACTAGGCCAGTCAAATATACGTATTATATACATAAATGTTTAATTTGTAGATTGAGATTTAATAGCTACAAGAGCAGAAATTAGGCTACTAATATTAGAGAGAAATAATATAATTAAAACAGTCAGAAGCGCTTATTAACAAATAAAGATAGATTGTGTGAATTCATGATCTTTCGAAACTATATTATTAAATAATTAAATATGCATTGGGGACTCCAGCTAGATATACAAGTAAGGTAAGTGTATAGAATTCGATAGCATCGCATTAAAATAATATTCTAAACTTAAATTTACCCCCCTGGTGAGCTTCGAACCCACGATATCACCATCGACCTACGCGGGAGCGCACTAACCAACTGTGCTATCCAATATTATATATTTACGGTATCATTTGAATACATCTTAAGCGTTATTACTTATCAATGTAATGCCCACTTAAATATATAAACATAGACCACCGAATTCATACAAGTGTCTTAAAACAAACTTCCACGAACGATTTAATAATACCAAATTAACAAGACACCATACAAAAACGGTACAAACGTTTTCTCAAGAGGTTAAAGATCTATTTTTACAATAAAACTATTTCGCGAACTCACACTGTGTATAAATCGTTTCAATGTCACGTAAAATAACATTTCTATTTATATAATATATTAATAAAAACTTATACAATTGAAACATGAACGATTTGTTACATGAATTCGTCATGGCTGGTTATAATGGTTTAAAAATCTCCACTAAACAAATGTAATGGAACGAGTGTTAAGAACCAATAGCAAAGCTTTGTGATCCGAGTGGCTTTAATTACTTATTGATCCACTCGAGACCATAAGTGTGGTTAACAGAGGCTATCAACGGAGGTACAAGCACCCACACCTGTTAAAGAATAGCCGTTATTTGTGCAATTAAAATATTTATAGAATAGAAATAGTAATAGTAGGTAGTTAAGTTACCAAATGATTTAATATTCAAATAATTCGTTAAAGATGAATGAGTAATACATTTATCAAAACTTAATTGATAAGCCTAGATGTTAACTTAGCCAATATGATTTTATTCTTCCTTCGTATACACATAGACATTTCGTTCAAGAACAATCGCTAAACGCTTATAACTATAAAATCAAACTTCCCATACACTTCCACACCTTCCAAATCACAGTATCCCGAATGGTAACGAGCATAATTGGTTGCCGCAGGTTTAAACGAGTCGCTCGATATACTATAATGGTTAGAAGTATTTAACGGTGAGATAAAATCTTAACAAAGGCGATTTGGTTAGCCGTCTTGTTTTGGTACTCGCATACCACACATATGCATCTATATACCAATCCAACATATCAACAACCATTTTACGATGAGCTCTAATTCATGAATACATTTCTCCTGGTCGATCTGACGGTGACGTAGTACGCGAGGAGCGAGGTATCTTTATAAGATGGTGAATGTGTAAATGTATTGACCCCGGCTGCGTGCCGCGAGTGTCGGTGCCTCGTCTATGATATGTAAATGATAATTGGTTCCCGAATAGAAAACGTTCTGTTTATGTTGCTACGAACGTTCGGGGAGCAAGTGTCGATAATAATTTTAATACGCCCATACCGTACACTCTAGCTGTAATTATGTGATAAGATTATGTTAATATTTTATGTATTTGTTTATGACACCATTACGTTCACACGTTACACGGATACCAAGGTAGAGTCTAATGAATTACCCTGTTTATACAACCGTGACATACAAATAATAAATTAATATAGTTAAATTTGCATAAAAGACTATTGAAACTTGTTGTAAAAAAAGTATTTCCATATGCTAGGTAGTAAAGGTACACGTGACCCACATCTTAGATCTACGCCTAACAGGTTGGGAGCTTGCCCACGATCTTTACAATATATTAGAGGGTAAACTCATTTCTTACATAATCGAATAATGCAACTGAAATCTACGTCGGCGGCATCTAACCCAGGGGAATGAGCGTCGTCGGCGCGCGGCGGTGGCGACCGAGCCAACCTTTTGTCGTGAATGTCACGCCACTCGAATTATCCGAGACGCTTTTAATCATTAATGGACGGTTTTATTTGCTTTTATTTAATTTAGCATTTATTCAATCTGCCCCCGGCACGATACGTGTTGTGTGCCATATTCTTATTTCGTTTTCACCTTTTGTGACAGGGCTCATTGAGGGCGAGGTGTCGGGATGTGTTCCCGCGGCTCGCGGCTCAGTTTACACGTACAACTCCGGCGCCTTTCATCGCGCACAAAGCGTAATTGAATCCCACAGAATCCTACGCAGGCCGTAAGATTTAATAGGGCATTTAAACACTCGCATTGGCCATTGTGAGACGGTTTTGTATGCGATTATTCATCGCAAAACCACAACGCAGCTAGCTTTCCACGAAAGTGCATTGCATGTCTTAGACTAAGTGCGACGTGAAATGTACCCCCACGTATGGTTTCACATAAAGCTCCGAATACCGGTTCCACCGACTCAACACGACGCCAAAACACACACTGTCCGCGTGGCGAATACGGCTGCACTGGAACATTATTTTCTAAATGTAATTGTTCATAGTTACAGTCGTTTTCTTAAACGAGAGACAGGAATTAATTTTAAGTGTAAATTTGTGTGTAAGTTGTGTCGGCGTAAGAAGAGCCCTCGGGTCTCGAGGCTCGTTCGTAGTCATATAAATTTAACTGAAAGCCAGAGCAGCTTAGTAGTGGTGTAACAACGAATAGAAACTAAGCGTGTGTACGGGACCCCGCCGATGTAACGTGACCTACCGTTGCTGCGAGCCGCAACTTTCTAGCTAGAGTGTTGCACTAAAGGATCAGAGTTCTCGTATAAATGGCCGCGTCACTCAGCTCGTAAAATTCAAATAGGATCCTCGTAAATCGGCGATATTGAGCCGAGTCGCAAATTGCTGCGCGTACGCGGCCGCGCATTCGAGTTCTTGATCAGTCTGTAGTTCACAGTGCTTAGGTACTTGCTTTTCTTAGAAAAGCTCGTAAACTTTAATTCAATGAAACAATAAAATTAATAATAAATTTAAAATATTGCTATTTCTTTTTAAGGGCTTGAACACTATGCAACTAAGAATTTAATGAAACTTGATTACAATGATGAATGTGTAACAAAATTGCGTAATTAAGTCTCTATTTTAAATAATAATGCCGTTGTTATAAAAATATAAATAAATCAAGAAAAGCCTCATAATACTCATGTAACATTATACCCATAGGTGGAAAGAAACAAGAATGTAGGTGGCCAATGTATAAATTAACTTCTCATAAAATGTTTAATGTGCGCTAGCCAGAAACACAGTTTCCGTTGGTCAGTAGCCAGTAAACTGAAAAACTATAAACCGTAGAAGGTTGTCCGTCTATACGTGAAATAAAAACCCAATATCATCCATCGATCAAGTACTACAAGGGCCAACAATGGGCTGGCTATTGTGGACTCCTATCTAATCGTAATGAATATAAATTTTCAGATGACATTTACGATCGGTGCGCGCCGTGATACCGCATCTATATAAACGTGTTAGATAGAGGTTTTTAATACACGCACACATTGGTGTGATCAACAATAAAATACTCGGGTGTACCGACGGTATCAATTTGTAGCATCGGCGGCGTAAAATATCCGACTTATCTTTTCATTTATCAACAAATATTGTTAGGAGTCAGTATTTTGAGCAAGTCAATTGCGATTCTCGACTAGTGTAACACGCTGGGCGAAACTAATACATTATAGGCAAGTTATTAAACAATTAAAAAGATATCGTCTTAACAATATAACTTAACAAGTCAGTATTTTGATCAAGTCAATTGCGATTCTCGACTAGTTTAACACGAGCGAAGCTAATATATTGATAGACAAGATAATGAAAGTACATATAAATAGCCACATAAAAGTTATACCATAACCAAGATCACAACTCTTCTTTTAGTTGTAGGATAATAGAACTGCTCTATACATATAAACTGCGTCAAATAAAGAGAGCTTAAGAGTGTAATATATCGCTATCACTCACAGTGCGCATCTGTCCAGAGTTGAGCATAACTCTTCCTTTGTTTACGTTAACCGTCTGTACGATACCTTATTCAGAACATCCAGTTCTCGCCTACTATTTTATTGATATTATAGAATCATATACACACATCAACACAATCTAGGGATATTGAACATTTCATTGATTATCTAGAAAACTATAAACATTTTGTTATGACTGTAAATGGAAGAATTAAAGATAATTTCATGGCAGATATTTAAACATTAACAACACGATGCGATTTTGTTTTTCTAATTAATAAAAGTCTTAAATTAATTAAGCCATAGAAAATTACTGAGTGAACAAAAACATTTTATTCTTATAAAATTATTCAATCGAATTAAATGAATAAAAATCTTACCAAATCTGATAATCAGTAATCGGTATTTCCTCCTCTAACATTAATCACACAGCGGCAACGATTTTCCATACTTAAAATTAAGGTGTCAATGTCTTGCTGGGGTATGCAGTCCCAAGTTCTTTTTAAATGTTCGAAAAGTTGTTCTTCTGTTGTCAAGTTGGGCGGAAAATCCCTCAATGCTCTTCGCTGTAACATGTCCCAGGCGTGTTCAATTGGGTTTAAGTCTGGCGACTGTGGAGGCCAATCTAATACCTGAACATCGTGTTCTCGAAGGGCGGCCCTCACCAGCCGCGCTGTATGGGAAGGTGCATTGTCATGCATGAGCTGAAATTCTTGCCCCGTTAGGGCCCTGAGCGGGACAATGACACGTTCTACTACCTCCTCACGGTATCTATGGGCAGTCATGCTGCCCTGAATCCAAATGAGTTGGGTTCGTCCGCCGATTCGTATTCCTGCCCACACCATAATTGTCCCGCCTTGGTAAGAGTGGACCTCCTGTGGATGTCGGAGACGGCTGACCCTGCCTGGAGTTCTCCAAACGCGTGTTCGTCTCGAATCTGGATGAAATCCATAGCGGGACTCATCAGTGAACAGCACCAATGACCATTGTTGATCACTCCATGTCAAATGTTCTTGAGCCCATAAAAGTCGCCTACCGCGATTGCCACGTCGCAGCGCTGGGACTCGTAGCGGTCTGCGAGCATGAAGACCAACTTCATGCAGCCTCCTTCGCACGGTTTGGTCGCTCACCAGCAGCTGCTGACCCTCCTGGAGCCTTTGCACTAGTTGCATCGCTGTGATATTGGGTAGTCTTCTGGCGGTCATTTGGAGAAATCGATCCTGTCTCTGAGTGGTAACACGATATCTACCTGTGTGCCGTTCTGCCACATCTCCAGTAGCGCGATAACGTGACCACAGCCTGGATACCACATTTTGGCTTGTGCCCAGAGACTCAGCAACGACGCGTTGAATAGCACCGTTTTGTAACATGCCAACTGCCCGTAACATTTCATCTCGACTCAAATGATGGCGTGGCATGACGCTAAAAAGCTTACACAACCAATTGAGAAAAGAAAATAAAACAATTTATCAGGTTTTCTTCAATTAACACGCAAAAAAAATTTTAATGCAACTTCTTGAAATTAGATACAACTCAAGATTGCGCTGTGCTTTGCGTGTTTTCATTTGTTTCTCATTTTAATTTTTAAATTTTGAATAAAGAATAGACAAGTTTTAAATCTGTAAATAAACTTTTTAAGGAAACTAAATAGGTTTTAAACAATAAAGCCATGTTTGATTTCAAAATAACGTATCCCTAGACTTTGTTGATGTGTGTATATAAAAAGCTATTATATTTTTAAATCTTATTTTCTCTGATTCCACGCTAGATACTAAATAAAAACTTGAAATCTCTTGAAATTAGTAAATTCACTAACAAGAAACAAATAACCTGGTAAAGTTATTGATGAAGATTGAAAATTTTGGTATGGTTTAAAACACAAGCAAATAACGAATAAGTTTTAAAGCAATTTGCATTCAGTAACATCTGCTCGAATCTCGATACTCACATGCCCAAATTCCAGTATATAATAGAAAGATGGCAAACAGAGTGCATAATCCTTTATCTTTAACTGACAATTTCTACCAGACAACAACTACCGTGAGCCGCGTAAAGAAACTTCGTTCCAACACAGATAGAAGTGAACGCCCAGGCCAAGCATTGATGCTCAGGCACGTACCGAGAAAATAATAAAATGTAGTCACCGAAAGATGCGACAGTTACATGTGATTTAAGTACTTGCTTTTACTCTCTTTGGTGTTCGACAAGTTATAGTGCGGTGCTGGTTATTAAAAATGTTCTGTTTGAAAAGAATATATGTAATTTTTGCCAACACATCTAAAATAACTTAGATGTTGCTTCTAACCATTCATTGCTAGTATAATTGCAGAAAGAGACAGTCTCTGTAGCAGAATCAGGAAGAAGGAAGGTTGATGTGTTTCACGTCAGTACCTCACCTTAACGCCCATGCCGCCAATTGCCTGCCTGCCAAGCTTTGGGTGAAGTAAGCGTGTAAACCCTTTTTCGTCCCTTGGTGGTCGAGGCAGTCAAATATACATTACCGTTGTCCCAGGAACGTCTTAGACGATCCTGATGAGGAGATCACTACTTACCTTGAGCAAGTCTATACTATTAGGAACTCTCGTGATACTATACAAAGGAGCTCCGGCCGAGGGTTTGACCGGGAACGCGGCACAATCGTTCTCCTTACCCTTAGTTTGCATTCGTATCAATGAGATACCCTCTCTGATCACCAATCGGAGAAAAGGCCGTATTTTACGCGTATTAAATTTACATAAATAGTCTCAAAAATAATCGACCCGCTCATCCATCTCTACGGAGTAACCGCCCAGAGTCCGGCAGGCACTGGTACTTAGTATGTAATTTTATATTACTAGACGGCTTAAGTTAAGTCCGGTGAAGCAGTGAAAGCCTCCTAGGCAAACTGTAAACGACATGAAAAATGTCTACCTCGGAGAGCACATAAAACCGCTGAACATATTAATGTTTATGATTTCACCACTGTTTCTATTAGAAACAGTGGTGAAATCATCAAATCATGAGAGTAAAGTGAGAAAGAGAACACGCACTCTATGGTCGTAAAGATTATTATTACAATTATTTTTTTAAGCGATATAACCTTTAAAGTTTATCACGCTGGATACTACGTAACCGTAATCGTGATATTCACGATTGTTTTAGCATGTTTAACGATATCTACAGTTCAATGTAATGGCAATTTACATATTAGGTTAAAATATGTACACTTTGCATAATGTCAGCTGTGTTCTACAAGTACGGATTAAATCTGAACAGCTGCAAAATTATAGTCTAACTCCGTGTTTTTTTAAACAATGAAGCTCATAATCTCTCTTTTTAATCCTAGTAGTATATAAATAAATATCTTAATAAGTATTAACATATTTTAACTTGTAGTGTTGTATATGTATAATACTAGAAACACTGCGCTCTGTTATATTCTGAATTCCTCCTCTCGCGGGTCGCTTGGAAAAATATCTATTGAAAGAAGCAACTGATGTACCTTTGTAAGTATATTTTATTTTACTTTTTTTGTAGTTTATTTTGTCACAAATAAATAAATAGTCACCAGGAGAGTCAATATCATCACCCATTTACTTACAGATTAACTTTGAAATCTCCAAAACTACTTGACCTATATGACAATGAAATATGCCATGTAGATGGTAGGTGAGTGTTATCGAATAAGAAAGGAATTTGGAAAAGTGTTGAACTGAGGGGTTCAAAATGAAGTCTTTGCTCACGTGGGACAAAGCCGTAAATATATATTAATTTTAGTTTACAACGGTAGAATAGACTGCTTATATTAAATTCATCAAACAGGAAAGGAACACAGGCGTCTATATATGTATGAGTAGTGTATATTAATGAATAGTGGTTAAGGGCAATGCATAGGCTGAATATATGCAAAACAATTTTTTTATTTTTTTATTAAAAATAATTAAAAATGCACATTATTAATTATTTTTAAACATTATTTATAACTAACAACAAATTTGTCTCATTAAATTTAGAACTAAATCTTCGATGCAGTTCATTGATAGTTTAGCTAAGTGGGGGAGATAAAATTTTTTTGGAAGGTTTTTATCAAATGATTTTTTTTTAAGATAACGCCCACTATTTATTAATATATTCCCTGTACCGCGGGGAACTAATTCACGAGGCGACTATCTCAAACACTGCGCCACGTGTGCATTCATACTGATGTGGCTATTGACCAACACGAAAATATATTAAGTCTTGTTATTCTAACGTTACTTACTCAGTCAACCTGGTCATAGAGCGAAAGAACACTATCCTCTACCTCACTTTAAAAATCTATTAACAATATCTAAATACAAAATTGCCCACACGCAGCATACCTCATAAGCACATCTAGATATCTCACAATGCAAATTAGTGTCCATATCAAAACAGTTGATCGGCTCATTCGGTTTGCATATTGTGTATTGTATGGACTTATCTCGTTACATTAATCACTTAAGTCGCACGTATAAATAGATAGTTGAAAAAATACCCGCAAAAACTTATTATGGATTGTATATGCAGATATTAAATAAATTATAGTGCTTAGTGCTCACTCATCTGCATTACGTTTTGAAAACAAGTTAGCATCCTGGGGCTTCAAAGTTTCGACTTAGGCACGTTAATAACATCAATACAGTTAGGTACACCGACAGCTAGGAATTACAGAATTCTAAGTAATAAAATGTATTACTAAGTATTTAGTAATTTCTTACTTGTAATGATTTTCTGGTAGATCTATACACTTACTAATACTTATAATTTTACGAGTATATCATCTTTATTATATGCAGTAAAATGTGTGCGTTTGTTTGTAACCTCTTTACGCTTTAACTACTGAATGATTTGATTTTTATTACATACGTTTGTTTTTGGGTGGATTGAAAACGAACTTCTGTTATAAAAATTATATCGTAAAGTTGTCGGACTTGTTCAGGTACTATATAATTATAATAATTAATTATGCATAAAAGTGTAACATAACAGTCTTGTTATATGAATTGTATAAGTATAATTCTCTGAAGTATACTGACACATGTCATCCTAGCTAGGTTAAAGCAATAACGTGTGTTAAGGATAGCCAGGCCTTTATTCCCCGAAGACACAATTTTGATTCATAAAAGCACTGAACGGAAAGCTATGGAAGGGAGGCAAACATTACAGGAATACTAGTGAAATGTGGATTTCACATTATTAAGATTCTAGTAATACTTTGAAGCTATCATTATTATACTTGGCGTTGTCCGGTGAAGCAATGAAAGCCTCCTAGAATAGCTGTAAACGTCAAATAAAAAAACAAGTGGAAAGTTTAAATATATGTCCAAGATAAACAAAGCTTAAAATTCTATTCAAGAATGTGACTTCATGATTTTATGATCAGACTCCAATATTGTCATATTGGAGTCTGATCATAAAATCGTCAATTCAAACCAGCCGCATATAAAAGGCGCGGCGGCGCGGGCGCAAACAAGAGTTATGGTATAGCTATAATCGACTCTAGCACGCTATCTCTCATAACGAGGGGATCACGTAACAAACAATATGATACTTAACATTTTTAAAACTTTACCATTCAGTTAAGTACAAAGATAAAATTTAATGACTCAAATATATTAGAATCGATCGAAAATGAGCGGCGCCGGCAATCAGGTATAGATGAAAATGAGTGACACATTTTCGAGTTTCTAGTATTAATTAAATTCGGCTATACTTTATACTAACCATGATGATGTTCTTATTTCCCTCCAAATTATGAGTACAATTCTATTGTGGACATCTTTGGGGAGGCATTTGTCCAGTAGTGGAGGTCATTCGGCTGATATCATAATACTGTATATTAATCATGTTGAGACATTCAGACAGTTCTACAGTGCTTTACGTAATAAAGCTCTAAATTAGGCAAACTTACCGCACAATAATATGATATAATAAATATGTATCTTGGGACAAATAACACATTTCCATCTGATACCTAACTAGAACCTAACGGCAAGCATACAACTGGTAAACACACTTATAAATTTCTAAACATATACATATCTACTATATAAAAATAAGTCGGGTTTTCCTTCCTGACGCTATAACTCCAGGGGGCCTAGACAAAATCCAAGCGTTTTCCGGACGAACGTTTTCCGTTCACGCTAAGGACTTGACGTTAGCGTGCCGAAAATGGTAGACAAGTTACAAATGGAACGCCAAACGCTCATTCCGCAGCGTTACCCGAAACACTCTATAATTAGCCTATGGAATAGTGTATAGTAAATGTCACAGTGACATTATTGCGTTTAAGTGTCGCTGTCAATGTCAAACGCAGCATACGCGCGATAACAAAATTATTCAAAAGTGTTGTGTGTGTTGAACTGTTGGAAGTGACTGAAGAGTGTTTTATTACAAAGAAAGTAAGTAAACAGCTTTAAATAATATTTCAAGTAAAAGTAACAACTATGATCTAGTTAGTATCTTTGATAAAATTGAATATAAAAATTTAATGTTAATAGAAAAAAAGTTTTTTTTGCGATGAGTATTCAGTACATTATTTTTTAAATTTTAGATGGAATCTAGACTTCGTGCGAGTCCCGAGAAATTTAGTTTGCTAATAGAGTTTATGGAAAGGCAGGTTTTTTCCGATATTTTTTCATTTACTCCAAATTTCTATTCCCATTTTAACTAGTATTGGACCTACTTGAGATTATAGAATGCGTAATGTAAACAACTCCACAACGGTGCACTTATATGATTGTGGCTCTTACATTTGTTATTCCAATAAAGATAAACTTCATTCCAAACCTTAATACTTGTTGATTAGAGATGGTATTAGAATGCTAGTAGCAAACTTTATGTTTACTGGCTCTTATTCTCACTGGACCCTAATCTTATGAATTCTATTTTTAGCCATGGTGATCTTTCAAGGCCTCAAACAGGACTTCAAGGTAAGGTACGGAGTGAACGGTTGTGGCAGGAGTTAGCAGAAATTTTAAATGCAGTGGGTGGTGGTGTTAACAAAACAGCTGACAAATGGAAAAGGGTAATAAGCTTTAATCTGTTGAACCCTGCGCGGAACTTTATTTTATTAAATGAATTGCTGTTGTATATGGAGACCATTTATTTCAATGTATTATTTTATATTTTGTGCTACAGGTATGGTCTGACTGGAAAACAAAAACAAAAAAGAAAGCCTCCCCTTATCAATCGGGATATTCATGGCACTGGTGGTGGGCCCGGTAGGGGTAAACCGTTAAGTCGACTTGAGGAAAGGGTGTTACGAGTAATTGGGGTCAGCTCAATTACTGGTAACCAAGTAATACAAGAAGCAGGCTTTCAAGTAAGTGAACCCTTCATATATTGCTTATTTTAATAAATTCTAATTTCATAAAACTACATTCATAGTTTTGATCAATAACAGGTATTTTTTTGTACTTAGGAACAACCTCAAGTAAGACAGGAAGCAGAAACGGTACCATCACCAGTGGATACCATAAACATACGATTAAGTCCAGAGGTTACACCCCCATCAGTGCCCGTGCCAGACTTTACTGCTCCACCTGAACATCCTGTAAGCCCTGTGCCAGGCCCTTCAAGCAGTAGAACTGTACAAAGAGGTAATAATTACAACATTAGTATTTTACTACTAAATGTACTAGGATTCCTAGTAATAAATTATTAAATAATTATAAATACTAATTTAGCAACACAAACTAATAACTTACTTGCAATATCTTTTTTCAACTTCTACCACATTTCAGTATATTAGATTTACTTTTATTCTTTCAATATACTACAAAATACAAAGGAAATAAAAATAGCTTTGTCTGTGTTCACAGAAAGGTCGCCAGTGTCTGCCGGCCCTTCTACTCCGCGCCGACACCGATTCAGACAGCGAAGACTCCGCCAAACTCACGAGTTTGTGGCAATAGAGGAGAGTCGGTTGCGTTTGGAAAGGGAGAGACAGACACAATATTTCGAGATAGAAAGGGAAAGATTGCGCATAGAAGCACACAGGGTTCAGGTGGAAGCAGAGCGTGTCCGGGTGGAAGAAGCCCGCATGCGCACAGAGGCAGAAATACGTGACTCTAACCATAGGCTAAGTTCTCAAATCACATCTCTAATGGCACTGTTGGAGACTCGTGATTTGAGAACAAATTAGTATGTATTTTTTTTAAATTTTTACTTTTTTAAGTTTGTATTACTTATATTTATATTTTTTTTATTTGTTTTCGTTTAGACTTATTTATTACTAGATAGTGTAAGAATAATTTAAAAAATAATAAATATTGTAAAGAAAATAATACACTTTTTAAATTTGATATGTTCCTTCAAAGTCAAAGTCAAATTATTTATTTCTATTAGATCAAAAAGGCAATTTGGAACATCATTTACAAAACAAAAATGAATCTAGTTGCCCATTCCAAAATGTTGTTTCATATGGAGAAAAATGGGCAAGAAACTCCATACTTACTCTTTTAAAATAATAGTGTTACAATAACATTTTTACATGTAGGTAAATTAGAATGAAATATGTTAAAAACCATTTCCATCACAAATTACATGCATATATAAAAAAATAACTACATATTTATACAAATTCGGAAATGGAAACTATATCATGTTCCCAAGCATAGTGTTCACAAGTTTACAATTAATAAACCACTTTCCCCAAACAATGAAAATAATATGTGAGCCAGCAAACTTCTCTTCTTCAATTTGCAAGTTAGGTTTTGTTACATGTATTTAACAAAACCTAACTTGTTTATTTAGGTATTTACAATTGACTATTGAAGTCTGGACAAAAGATTATTTAGTGCTGCCCTGCCTTGGAGTAGCTCACTTTGACTACTAGCAGCACCAACACTATCAGATGCATTATCTTGCTGAACATCATCTTCTACTTCCATAGTAGATGGAGGAGGTAAATTAGCCTCTATAGCCATGTTGTGTAACACACAACGAGCAAGTACCATTTTCCCAGCAACCATAGGATGGTAATGCAAGGTCCTGTGTCTTAGTAAACACCTCCAACGTGACTTCAGCAATCCATAACAGCGCTCTATACAGTTCCTTGCTTGTACATGTCGCTGAGTATATGTATCTTCAACAGAGCCAGGAACTGCATGTAGTATAGGAGTCATCAGCCACGGCCGCTGTGGATATCCAGAATCACCTAAAAAAATACATTAATAAATATTAGCACTATGTACTTAATAATTATTTGCCACACAACAACAAATTATTCTTTTTCATATTTTTTTTGTGAATAAAATGTTTTCATTAACACAAACAAAAATATCTGCCCTATAATTAATAATTTAAAAGTTAATTGACATATATTTGTTTTTAATTAAATTTGTGAAAATTGTAGTCATCAAGACTGTTAGAAGGGTACACAGTTAGAGTACTTAAATATAAATAACAAAGTTATTCTTTAAAAATATACTGTATTATTTATTAACCTACCTAACAACCACACTTGTTCTCCATTTTGGTGCAACTCTCGCATAAATGTTTCCATTCTGCTAGATGCCCATATGAATGAATCATGGGTGGCTCCTCCGAACTTAGAATTTAAGTTTAAAATTTTTAAATTACTGTCGCATACCTGTAAACAAAGGAAAAATATAAAAAACATATAGATATATTTCTGTAAGTACTATTTAAGGCATTAATATTATTACAAGCCACAAACAAATGTAAACTTACCATTTGTACATTCAATGAATGATAACCTTTCCGATTAAAAAATAAGTGTTCATCTTCTGATGGCTTGACAATTGCCACATGGGTACAGTCTATGCATCCAACTATACCCGGGAGTCTAAACCGCCTCTGAAACCTAGTTATGGAAAAAATTATATTATATATTATAGTTAATAAAAGGACAGGTTTTTTACATACAAATTTAGAACCTAATGTGCATACACTCCATGTGGCATTTTCTAATACCTGTTGGCCTTAAAGTAGATATGTTTAGGGTGAAATATCAGCAATATGCTACTAATAAGTGGTAGTTAAGTACATAAATATAGTTTACATATCATAACTTACTCAAGTCTTATTTGGGCTCGTTGTTGTGGCGTCCTCGGAAACACAATCCATTTATTTATAATGGCTGGGTGGCTCAATGCATCAACAACTTGACGTATGCACCTACTAGCCGTTCTTTGCACCATATGCTGCGATAGTCCAACAATGCGTTGATATGAACCCGTAGCTAAAAAGCTAAGAGTACACAAAACCTGAAACATGGTTTCATTGAGATATGACAAAGGCACTTAATGTTATGTAGGTAAGGTTAGAAGTACAAAACATACCTTGAGTTGTAAACTAATTTCCCGAGTGCCTTTTAATGAGGTTAAACGCCGAAGATCATCACAAAGATTCCAAAAACTTTGTTTATCTAATCTAAAGCGATTAACAAATTCCAAATCCGGTATGTCCACAATTTGCTCCAGTTTACGACGATTTATTCTTGTTTGACGTCTTTGCAATGATGCTTCATTATTTGCTTCCCAAAATAATCTCAAAGAATGCATTTTCACTAAAGAATTTAACTAAAACACACTCAAAAAGTTCACTGTTTACTCCTTCTTGTGGTTAGCGTCAGGGTCCGATCTCCCGCTAATTTAGCGTGTCGCGGAAACGTCAAAATATCACTAGCGTCTGTCAAAAGTGCCACTTGTCTACCATTTATATGAACATTTTTAGCGTTTACGTTTCACGCTCACTTCAACTTTCCTTTCCGCATAAGGAATAATGACTTTGTCTACCAATTTAGCGGCAGTCACGTGACGTCTGGTTAGCAAATGTCAATTCCATACAATTTGATTTTTCTGTTGGCGTTAACGCTTACAGAAAAGGGATTTTGTCTAGGCCCCCAGAACGCACGAACCGATTTCCACGGTTTTGCATTCGTTGGAAAGGTCTCGGGCTCCGTGAGGTTTATAGCAAAGAAAATTTATAAAATTTAACGCGGGTAACACCGCGGGGCACAGCTAGTTATAGATAAATTACACCCAGCCAGAACAAAGAATCATCACACGAGCTCATCCAGATTCCTTCTGGATGGGGATGGAACTCACTACTTCTAGCTCAGCAGTCAGGCTCATTAAGCACTAGACAATGTGATTGAAATACATAGTTATAATAATAATAAATCCATGTCTTTTAGGTAACTTACACCCATCACAACACAATAATAATAAATAATAGTAAAATTAAGTTATAATTTGCTTGAAGAATTAAATTTAGGTGTCAAAAACAACATGAACATTCGCATAATATATTGCAGAGATAACGGCAACTTACATGTGTGATCCACAAAAAATTGAAACGATATGGCGAGTCGTGATAAATTGTTGTTAATATAGTGAACTATGACACACGTCAGGGATATACGAGTAGATACATACATGCCAAACCGTAGCCGACTCCGGCACGTCTCACCGACGGAACAAAAAGTGACGTCTCATTGATGTATTGACTAAAAAGAAGGCTTCTAGACCGTTAGCTAGTTAAGAAAATGATACGGCTATTAATCACGGTACGATGGCTATCTTTATCTTAACATTCAAGGGGAAAGTTCCTTCCGATACCGGTCGATATGAAACGTGCTACCGATGTAGACGCAATTTTTTTTATTGAGTTATCAACGTATCTAAATAAAAATAATATAATGCCGGGAGAATGAATCGATGCACTATCTTCATCTTAAAAGCTTAGCTGTTTTTCAATAGCTTGTGATTGCTATTAGATATTCTTAATAAAAAAATATACAAGCAATATTTGTATACAAGATTTTAGGTGAAAAAGGCTCACGTTAAAAATTGGCTGTTTAGAATCGGTGGTAGATCTTGATGAGTACATAAAAACAGAAAACCAGCTAACTACGAGAGCGGAGTCGGGCACCGTAAATAAACCTTTAAAACCAAGAAAATAACATATTAATGCATGGCTGCTTGCGTCACCAAAAGCCCAATGTTGCCATGTGCAATAAAATTGGACCAATGGTTTTCTGTCGGAATAATTAACGACTTATAAATGGGCTAATGAATTTGGCCAATTTTATCAAACTAGAAATGAAGACATAATTCTTAATGTATTAAATCGGGACCTATTCTTTTAACATCTTAAAATAATGAACTTTATAAAATATAAATTATAGTTCCAATTAGAAGAATAACATTGAACTGTTTAGTAGGTTAATTTAGGAATTCATTTATATTACGTATACCCTATACACATACACTCTGCAAAAAGCAAATTTAAAAGACAAAGGAATTTACTTTACTGCGTTACACGCAAGGTCACCCAAATCTGTGTCGGATATCTATTATTAAGCCCGGAATATCCCTGTTGATACAAGTCAATATCTATACTACAAAAATGCTTATCTCTAACCAAAAAATTGTAGTTATTTTTAGCAGAATATTATAGATTGATAGACATGGATCTATATACAAGCAGATCAAATATTTCAAAATCAAACCGTCAAGCCAATTCCGTTATTCAAAGATAATGCCTGGCGTCGATACGGGTTATCATAGTTTTGACCTCGAGACTAAACAATCTAGATTCTATACCGATTTCGTTCTATAATCGGTAAATAAATTTGCATGCAAATGACACCTATAAAACATACTCCTCTTTTATAAAATAGAATTAAATAAAATAGTAAAATATCAATAATTATATACGTTATAAATAATATTTATTGTAATAATATAAAATCAGCAACATCATTATTAATATTTATTTATAATATTGAAACTAAAGAGATGTTTCGATTTTAATGAGAAGTGTATAAGTAAATATTGAAATCATTTAAATTTATAATTCGCAGTTCAGATATACCTACATTTACTGGAAAGGAATAAACTCGGTATAAAATCAATTAAACTTAATAGTATCGATAAAAAAGCAAGTGTCAGATTAATGAGAAGGTTCTCCGGCTTAGAATCCTATTAATATCAGTAATATACTAAGTGTATCTTAGTAACAACTTTGTATAAGGATACAAGATAATATTTTTTCTTACCCTACGTGCTCTCATTTTGTACGTTCGGCATGTATGTATCCAATTCCTAATTCCGTGCGTTCCACCGCTCTGTCCACGTATTAATCTTGTCCAGTTTCTTCGCGTCTTTGATTAAAGCCCGCTGTGATGTATTTCTTGCACGCTAACCTAATAGAAAGGCATACATCAAGTGTCCACCTTATTGGATAGCAGATTGGTTTAATAGTGCCAATGGCTTACAGTAAATTTCGTCACTCTTATATACTGTAGTTATTTATTACATAAATGACGATATACAAAGAGAACTAATAAAAATTTAATCATTTAGCATTATCCTTACCTTAAGTATATCGTAAATTTACAGCTTGGTTTTATCGACCAGTGGGAAATTCGGCACTAGACTTAAGCAGGACATGCAACAGAAACATCAAGGTCCTCACAACCTCATAACTTAGTGTCAGCACGATAAAAAATTGGACCACCAGAACTAAGATTTTCACCCGTTGGTGTCCCATATTGAGTAAAATTCTCCTTTTAAATTTACTTTAAGGAATTTTTTGTAGTAGTTTTGTATAAAGCATGTTCGCGGTTCGCGTATCCATAGGGATAAAGACCCCAATTAAATAAATAAAGATATTAAAAAAATAAGAATTTCACCTTGGATCATCTACATCCAAAAGCGATTATAATATGTTATGTAGTTACAGTACACGACCAACTACATCAAAAACAATCAAGCAAAGATAGTTTGTAATTTTTTTTAACAACTCTCGCATTATATTATTTGTAATTTAATCCCTGTTTCGCGCGGGGTACTTTACAAACATATAATAGACGGTCACAAACTACATCCAGACTCAGAACAACTATTTATGGGTCACACAAATAGTTGTCCGGCGCGGGACTCGAACCCACGACACGAAGCGGCGAGGCGACAGTCTAAGCCGCTGCGTCCGACGTGCAGTAATTGCCACCGACCCAATATTTTTCAACGAGGTCTTGCTCATACATATGTATTGATGTTGAATAAATGATAAAGAAGTAAATCCGAAGAATTAGTAATAATCAGACTACACTGCAATATGGTGCATGTTCCAGTTCAAAAATTATTTTTTTTTTCGAATTGACACATGCAACATGTTAAGGTAACTAGTAAAAATAACGTGTCAACGATCACGTTTTGAAGTGATAAGTGTAAGCTCAATGCACCATGGGCAAATTATCAAACACAATCATCATGTGCAGTGGTACTCTAATGTAAACCAAATATACAAATAACTTATCAGATTTATGGATACTGTGGTCGAAACAACATCAGCAGAGTAAATCGAGTCTAGCAAAAACCTTTTCACAGTCTGTGACCTTCCTCGGCCGGCATGGAAGCTCATGAACTGTCTCCGTACCCATGTAGGCAGGTTTAAGGAGTACTAAAGTAAATTGGGATACTTAGTTGCCGTTATGACGGCACCTTTGCTACCTGCACAGAGACTTTACAGGGCCACCCCAAATGCAGACATTGCGACTGAACTGGTAAAACCAAATTAAAATGTATTTAAACTTGTTACCTATTAAAATGTATTATGTGCCAGCTATAAGACCAACTTGTCTCAATTTTTATCACCAGAAATAAGACCGAGTATATACAGCTTCATGGAAGTGTCTCTAAAACTCGGAACTCATAATTGATTTATCGCGTGGTCGCCGCAGTTTCGCAAAACAGTAGGAATTTTTCTAATAGCAAAGCGGAGAGACCCACAGAAGGGTTAATTAAAATGAATGGACGGACATCCACGGGTACTATGTCGAAGTTTAGCGGATCACCAATTTCAATGCTTTAATATTGTTACAAACTGAGCTCCGCGTTTCTTTAATTAAAATTAACGACGCAAAACTTTGACAGTAAAACGAATTATTAGTACAGAAGCTAACTTTTAATTAGTTCGCCTTCTTCCAGCAATACTTTTGTGCATTTACTTGTCTTAAGTAATTTAAATTAATTTGAATTCTTTCTATAAGTATAAACTTGTAGTCAAATACCTTTATGCCTATTTTATTGACTAAAACTTTGTTTTAGTTCACACGTATTCATTTATAAACTTTCATCTCAACACAAAGAGATATCCAAAAAAATAGAACATGAAAACATATTTCTATAATAACCAATACAGCTTTAATCAAAATGTTATTCACCGTAGGTATAGCAAGAAATAATCTTAAATTATAAATTGCTGTACATTAAAAGACTTGATAAGTTTAGATTATAAATTTCACGCCGGAAACCCCCGTGTACAGATCCATGACAATGTTAGACAGCTACCATTGAGCTTTATCGAATCATGCATGCCTAAATATAAAATTATCGATGAATACAGAAGCTGAAAAAAAATGTAATCATGGAACGTATCTAAGTCGTCATATAATACAAGATACGACGACAGTATGTCTTCGTTCATGAGCTTTTTTCACTAGGTAATTGTCCAACGAATACGGTTATAATAATAATAATAATGGTTTGAGACAAAACATCACTTACATATTTTAGTTATATCCATGGTACACAAAAAAAACACTACAGAACGAAATATAGGCCAGATTTAAAATCATAATATGTAGTTAAGCTCCAGAAATGTGCACTAGCTAGCTGTAGCCCGTGCTTTTCGCTGAACAATTTCTTTTAGTCTAGTTATTCATAGTAGAATAAAGCACTTTAAAAACAATATACATCATTAGTATGTTATTGCATCTCAAATCAAGTACAAAATGTACTGTCAAAGCAAATAATGCTTTAACTAACTGTGCCCCTAAACCTTACAGTATTATTTCTCTGACCTGTCAATTTAGTGAATATAATCAAAATAGAATAAGATTCCAAATTCTTATTTCATTCAACAACGATACAAGCTTTTATGTAGGTATGGGTAGTATGGGACCGTTCAATATTTAGGGCACTCAGAATATTTCTAGAAAAAAAAATGAGTTCTTTTTTTTTTTTGTTTTTATGCTGAATGGGTTTGCGTTTGACCACGATCTCACCTGATGGTAAGTGAAGATGTGGTCGAAGATGGACCGCGCGTACCCATAAGATGCCTGTTCACTCTAGCCTTGAATAAACCCATGTTGTATGAGTCTGGAAACACGTCGTTCGGGAGGGTGTTCCACTGCTTAGCCGTGCGTATGATAAAGGAGGAAGCAAAGCGCTTCGTACGGCAGAATGGGATGTCAACAACTAAGCGGTGAAAACCCTCCCGACACCTAGTAGTCAGATGAAAAAAGGGTGAAGGAGGGATAAGTTCATGGAGGTCTTGAGCGCATTCTCCATGAAATAGCCTATAGAAAACCGAGCTTGTAACCTGACGCCTATGATCCAAGCTTTGCAGCTTTTTATTTATTAGGTCTCTGTCTTCGATTATCCTGTGTTTTCGTGGCGTTGAAATCGACCCTGTTTACGATACCCCAATCAGATATGACCTGGTGGGTCGAGTTCATCCGTCCTACCATACTCTCTGAGAGAATCGGTTGTACATGTCTGATCCACGGGCTAGTAGGAGCCCGTGGATCAGACATGTAACTCTCTGATTCTGTGCTGTCATCTGCGTACGCATAAACACCGGGTAAAAGCAGGTCGTTTATATGCAGCAAAAAGAGTGTAGCAGAGAGAACAGATCCCTGAGGAACACCGGCATTTATGGCCTTGAGATCGGAAGAGCAGCCATTGATGACCACACCAATGCAGAGGCCAGAAAATAGTCCGTATGATGGAAGCTTGCCGACCAGACTATTATGCCAGACCCTATCGAAAGCCTTCGAGATGTCAAGCGAAACCGCTAAGGCTTCACCATACTTCTCAATTGCTTCGCCCCAGAGGTGAGTGGCAAGCACTAGAAGATCCCCTGTAGATCGATATCGACGAAAGCCGAATTGGCGATCACACAGAAGATCATTGTTCTCAAGGTGCTTGAGTATTTGGGTGTTCAATACACGCTCCATAATCTTACAGAGTATGGAGGTGATTGCGATAGGTCTGTAACTGGGTTCTAAAATCCAACAGCGTTCATACAAAATTTCACGTGTCTTAACCAATTCGGAAAGCATTTTTTCCAGTCATCTTCACGTTCTATGTTCAAATTTTTCTTATAAATATTCGTACTTTTATGATATACTTACATAATTATATCTGGCCAGTGTTTGATACAAAAAGGGTGTGTTTCTAGAAACATCCAGGAGTCTGGTATATTGTGGTAAGGGGGCAGAAAGTACTGTAATTCGTACATTTACATTTAAATTATGCTTTGTGTCTGTGCCGCGTAATGACGACCACATATACTATACTATAATTAACCATTAGTACAATCTGCCATATTTTTGCACTCCGAGAACATATATTTATATAAACAAAGGACGCCCGCACTAATAAACTAAATAAGCGTAACGCATGGTCCTTCACAACCTTGTAATTAGCAGACAAAAAGTATGTCCATACTTGGAACAACTACATACGGGTACAGAAACAGTTGACCTGTTCGGATCTGGAACCCAAACATTGGGCGCCGAGGCAAATCAAAGTATCTTAACCACTGTGCCACACGTGCAGTAAATTGTTTTATCTATCTAATTTATATGTGTCTTGTTATAATTATCTAAAAATATATAAATGTAGAATTGTATCGTCAGTTCCCGTACTGGTATGGTGATTTTGTTTTGATTAATATTACACCATAATTTATTTTGCATGATCAATATCTACAAATATATACACAAGTTATTCATGTGTTATGTAACGAGCCACACCAATTACTAAATCATTCGGTTGAAATTGTCACAGTTCGTGAATCGTTACAAGTGCATTGGTCCGCATATTCACACCTCATGAAGCCCCGGGGAGTAAAACCGGCTGGCCGGCTCGCCGGCTCGGCACCGACCGAGGCCAACTCAAGATACCTTTTAATTTGACCACTCTCTACCTCGGCGCCTACGCGTACCGACGACGTAAACAAATCGTGAGACGAGATCAATGAATATTAAGCGACCTCCGAAACAATTTCCAGCACCATCCCGAGATAAAATAAATAATTCTCTCCAAATAAACATGGGAAAAGAAACACTGATTGCTTCATAAATTGTCAAATGTTGCCATGTGCCAATGAGTTTCGCCAATCGTTTTCGGTCGGAATAATGAATAATGCCAGACAAATTTCCAAATAAATAAGCGTAGGTGCTTTTTTTCAGACAATGCGTTTACGAAGCGGATTGAGACGTATATGGTATTTAAAGAAAGCATACAAACAGACCTTTTAATTTGAAGTTTATCTCAGAATTTCAGGAAAGATGACCGTGAATCGAATTCTGGGTCAAATTTTTTATAGCAGCACGGTATCGTTTACTAGGAAGGCATGTAAAGTCAGTATCTATTATATATTAAGTACATATTTAACTGCTAGATACCTATCTTCAAAGGCCATAAAACATCAGGTTTTAATCGAAATCTATATAATATAAGAAAATATTAACACTTGATAATTTTCCTCAGCGGTTTCTTACAAATACTTTTATCTGATAATGTAATGATCGCCGACGGCGATCCCCGTTTCACAGAAACCAATATATTGGATACATTTTATAAAATACCGTTAACAAAACGTACATCGAACTTGACAAATTGCTTACGCTCCTAATATCCAGACACCTCAGCCTCTCAGAAGATAGGGGTCTTTATCAACTCTTACATCTACACTATGTTTAGATTTTGAGATAACTTGATCGAGTTGATGCGAGCGCGCACACCGCTAGTGTTGCCACTATCTACCAATAAAATACATATTATTTTATTCGTAATCCGTTCACACTGAATCACTGTCATTAAACGAATTTCTATATTAATTTTCGAGCGCTATAAACGGGTATATTGCGGGGCACGTTGTTTCACGATCTAATAATTTATAATAAAGTCCAGGAACCAAGTATGTTGCCATATACAGCCTGTTTCTAATGGATACGATGTATCGTAAAGGCGTATTTACGGTGTAGTAACTTATTTTTATGGAACACGTTAAGGTGCAGCACTATTCTGAACAAACTAGTCGAGTGGCGAACGCGCCAGCTCGTAGAGTCGTCTGTCGCACATCAATACAGTGAGCACAATCAATATGTTAATATCTCAGATAAGACAGTCAAATTCCTAAACATAAAACATATAGTCACCGACGTGGAACAAGAGTAACCCACATTCCTGTTTGATACGATCATAAATAAGGCAATCATCTCACCGTTGTAAAAGACAATCTGATGAGTTTTTCTTGTTGTTATCTCAATAATATGTAAATAGGCTCTTTGAAAACTAATAATATATTTAATTGCTTATATAATAAAATATTTCTAATAATAAGCGCTTGTTTTTATTCAGTGCGAAACAAGTTTCTGGTTATGCCCAGTTGAAATTTTTATATAATTACCAATTTTAGATTATGATCTCTGATATCTGATATTGCATCATTGATAAATAGCACCAGTTATGGAATATTAAAAAGTGTTAAGTGTTTTTTTTTATATAAATATATTAAAATTTCAATATGTCAAACTAAGACCAATTCAATCAATTAACTGTATACATTTATACATATCTACGTATTTTAACATATTTTTAATTCACTAACTTATATTTCAAAAGGATAAGATAGCGCAACAATAGACTCAACATAATTTTAGGAGTGCCCGTATCAAGAAATATTTTTTTATAATAATTAAAACTCAAAATATGTGCGCCGTAAAATCGTGATTGGCTCCAAGTGAAAACTCGTTAGGTCGATCGTAAAAGTCGACAATAATTAGGTGGCCACAACCGCGAGAACCGATATGAGCTGATTACGAAAGAAATACAGTCTTACCGCGTTGATTTATTGTACAGTTAGCGTCGCTTTCGCAGTAACAGAGGGGAACCTTAAATCTTCAGTAATAAGGGTCATTTTCCAATATAAATGTTTCTATTGTTATAACGTTGACTGAACACCGAGCTTCGTTTCATCGCCCTGTCTCACAAATAGTGTACAACATGTACTTAATGTAGAGTTAATGAAAAGAAATTTTTAACATTTGTCTTCTTAACTATGCGAGAGTGAAAACACAGTTGAAATATGGTTATTCATAAAAATAACAAGCAAATCCAATGATCGATTTACAAAGTTTATACAGACGCTCGATTCAATAACATTATTGAGTAATTTTATACAATCGACAGTTGATTAATTAATTAATTCGTAATTATGAGAGAATTCTTCCGTTGAACTTTTATTTAGCAATAAAACTTCGTTAGCTTACAAATTTTACTAAGCGAATTCATTGAATTTATTCTTAATGAATTTTGTGAACTTTTTGTTGTGCCTGAGCTAAGCTAGTAGTAGTACCGTATTCACAAGGATATCCTACAAGATCCCAAGTACGTATTAATATTTATATTCCGGGTGTAAAGAACAGCGTAAACATCCCAGTGCTGAAATTCGACGTATTTTTTTCATGGTGTACAGCATTCTTTTAAAGGCTTTATGGGGTCCGTAGCGAATTGGTAAAAAGGAAGTGTGATGGCGCAACGCACGGCATCCATCTGATAAAAGGAAACTTTAAAATTAAGATTAAGTTACAAAAATATAAGTTTTGTTATTTCTTTTTACACCACATTATTAAATCACTAAGCTGTAATGAATGCGACATTTAAATATAATATGTTATTTGGTATTATTAGGTATTTACTCTCAACGATTACCAGAAGCATGTTTCGACCCCTGGTATCAGTTACGTTGTCCATTGCAAAATTCGGTAGATGAAGGGTTGTGCAGGTGTTTTGAGGACAAGAATCAAATAGATCTATTTGCTGCTTGTCCTCAAAACCCCTATAGTGTTAGAAATCTTATTTCATATGTTTCAGCCAGGTACTTTATAATGAATGAATGTAAGAAAATCGAAAAGAACTACCGAACTACCGACTTCATGCTATAATAATAATATCCAGGAACATTATTCACACACCGGTATCTGATCCCAAACTAAGTAGAGCTTGTTCTATGGAAACCAGATAACTGATATAATATTTTTCTTTTGTAAATATATACTTATATAGATAATTTACACCCAGACTCAGGACAAACAGAGATGTTCATGCACACAATTATCTGTCCCGGGTGGGAATCGAACCCAAGACCTGCGGCGTGAAAGGCGGCGTGAAAGGCAGCGTATCTACCAACCACGCCAACAGGCCCGTCAACTATACCGTCGTGTCGTGCTATAGGTACAGGTAGATTACTTAGGAGTAAAATATTTTAGTACCTATCGAAACTTTTACTTACTTTTATACGATATTTAAAAGGGGAAATAACGAAAAAGTTGTTCAAGTCAGCAAACACGACTATATGACACAGTGTGGGTGTCGCCTATACATCCCTTTCTGAACTTTAGAGACTTGCTTACACCCAGAACAAAAATATATTAATAATGCTATTTACTGGAATGTTTAGGTAATTCCTCAGTCGATCAGCTCTTAGAGTGAAAGAAATCCGATCCGCTCTATGAGCTAAAGAAAGTCGATCCACTCTTAGAGGAAAAGAAAATAACTAACAATAGTCAACATTCTGAATAATACCCCAATTCCTGTTTCGGTTTAGAATATAAAATGTCTTCTGAAATAGGCAAGACGTTTTCAACGTTCTATAAAAAGTAAAGTGTAAGTAAAGTGATCATATGATTTGTTTTACTAATAAGGAACACACTATTTCATCATTAGACACACTAAATAGGCATTTGTATGCAAAGATATCTTTTACTGACCAAATCTAAGCCAACACCTGTTACCGGACTTCTTTCTATACCTACGTAATCATTGTTAGGCATGCTTTTGGAAGTAAACATCAAATATAAAATGGTTAAAACAATATTTACTAACATATATATAAAAAATCTGAGTAATTATTTATGTGAACACGTTGAAATTAGAGCTCAATAAACATCGCTTGGAGCCATTTCAATCTTCTAATAATATGATAAACGATTCGTTCGAGGGAGTAATTACTAAAGAAGTAAGGCATTACGCATATGCCGTAAAATTCATAGACCATTAACACTTCACAATTTGCTACAAACACTTATTAGCATGTTTTCAAACCATTGAGGTAAATAAGTTCTTATATTTTTAAATTGCTTATTTGCGGAAACCCGTTTCCGATCAACAAAAACGTATTTATATCACGGAATATAACAGTTGTGATTGCGGTAACTTGTGGTATTTGACGAAACGTTATAGTATGAGATTCAGCGGCACTATTTCTACGCCCATGTCTTTTTTATTCTGGTTAAAATATATATAATTAATTTCCGAGTTCGTGAAATGCAATTTTTAAATTGCTCGCTATACAAGGATTATCGGAAGCGTTGTCTTTTACAATACAAAATATACCTTCTAATTTGGCGAAACGCTAAAATTGTGCAGAGACCAATGACCATTAATTATTGTTAAACGAGATACTTTATTATAATAAGAAGAATTTATGCGGGCAGCGCACTACCGCCCATACGATCTAACACACTGCCATCTGATCCCAAACTAGGCCCAGTCTGTACTATGGCAACTAGATAACTGATAAACACACTTATATACATAAATTACACCCAGACACAACAAATAATCGTACTCCTTACACGAAATTTTTCCTGGGTGAGGATTGAACCCACGACCTGTGGCTTAGCAGTCAGGGTCAGAAACCACTAGATCAACAAACCAATCAAATTTGTAATGTGCAAAGAAATTATATTTTATGAACAGCTTTTATATAAATCTTGTCACTGTTAGAGGATGAGAACCGGACAATTGATCAACTCGATAGTAAAAACTACTTACGGCCATATTCTGATAGATATCCTTGCTTAAATTCGCTCTGCTTTTTATTGCTTTGGAGTTTGGATAATAACTATCTATAAAAAATGATACACACCGAAAAATCAGATGAACGTCAAAGTAGTGTCGTCGTATCTGGTATTATGTGGTTAGGTAGGTGTGTAAAAACCAAATACGTTCCGTTGTGAGTTTGGAGTGTGGTTCAGTAGGCGTATTTCAAAACTGCTCTAGATCGAATTGTCGCCTACATTTGTCAGTCTTAGCTCGAGGCACGCGCTTGATCCCGGGGTCATGCATGCCTGTCTCACTCGTTTCTGCCTCGTTAACACGCTCATTTCAATCCACCTTGTAATTTACAGTAAGATGCCGCATAATGTCGATGGTAATCGCTCGCCTAGTACTAAAATGAGCACTGATACTCATAAAAACAAATAAATATGTATATAGAGGCGAAGCTATGCGTATTTTTATTTGTTTCTTAATACCACGAAGACTTTATTTTATCCGTAAGTATTAAGTACAATTTCATCCACACAGTGAAGGGAGACTAAAATATGCGAGGTATGTATTTTAGGGTACAACTCTGCGTCAAAACATTAGTGCACTCTTTATTTCCTGGATGCTGTGTGGTTGACGGCGACGAATACCTCCACGATACCTCATCCCGAGCGTGGCGTAGAAGTTGTTCCAAGGGAATATCTAACAGAGAACGGGCAGCCACATCTCTCTGTGTACTATGAACATCATACTGCGTTCACCCACCCGTCAGCCAAGCGTGGTGTTTACGGCATATCCCCCAAATAAAGTACACATTTCAATAGTAGAGATTCTTGAGGAGGCCTTTATCAAAACCTGAAAGTCTTTCTGCTGATATGATTATGACTCTATATTTTCTCACATTATAGGGCAGACAAACCTACAGGACAGAATTGAGGCTGGACCGACCGTTTCACGTGTTATTAAAGGGGCAGGGTGAAACACCACTATCTTTAGGCGCGGACATCAGCCAAATTGTTATATTTCCACAAGCCATCTTATTAATATGCCAAATTTTACTCTACTTTGTAAAACATAAATTATCCCAAAACACTACTCATCATCGATCGAAAAAACACACAAATCATCAAACAGAATTTAAATTGTTAAGTTAATATGTAGAGCACTTTATAATTAGGAAAAGCTCTATTGTATTCGATTTATGATATTTTTTTATTATAAATTATTATTTTCCTATATTGCACCCTGCTTTGAAACGTTTCAGACTTTTCTATTCATTCCTTTTACCAAACTAGGGTGAGTCGATAAAATTGGGTGTGAGCATTAGTTTAGACTTCAGACTAATACTATACAACGGTTTATCAGTTATAGAAGAGCAACATTAAGAACATTCCGCCGATATAATATGCAAATTTTGTATTGAAACACAAATACATCAACCACAAAAGACACTAAATCGGTAAACTATAAAATAAAAAATCTTGAAATATTATCGGTGTAAATGTGTCTTTCACATTTAATAGCCTCTATTTCTTTATTCGGCTACTGAAGAAGGTTTGTACTAATTTAAGTGATAGTTAAACGTTGGAAAACGTATATACGATGACTTTTAGGGATTCGTACACAAAGACCAAAACAGAGCGGAAGCGATTTGCGTATTTGTAATTTGGATACTTTACGTTGCTTTTTAATATGGCGTTTACTGTTATCCTAGGAGGTTTTCACTGTTTCATCGGACAATTTTATGTAATTCATTGATACAAAACTGATATATGAAACTATTCTGATCCTTTCAAACTTAAGTACGTCAGTCATTATGTACCTATAAAGACCACCATGAGATGCCTTAATATGGATAAAATGGTTTTATTACTCAAATAACTATATATATATATATATATATATATATATATATATATATATATATATATATATAT
Source organism: Pseudoips prasinana (assembly GCA_951640165.1). Classification (NCBI taxonomy): domain Eukaryota; kingdom Metazoa; phylum Arthropoda; class Insecta; order Lepidoptera; family Nolidae; genus Pseudoips; species Pseudoips prasinana. The sequence continues at coordinate 16,655,498 of OX621244.1, forward strand.
ATATATATATATATATATATATATATATATTTGAATACAGATTTATATATAACTATATATATAAATCTGTATTCAATTTATCTATAAAATAAATGATATTGGAATTAGAACATAATATAGTAAAGTAAGATAACAATTCTATAACATATAATGTAACGTAATAATTAACAAATACTTCCTGTATGTCTGTAAATATATAACTAGAATTATAATTTGTATGATTATTGAAATTTTCACAAATATGGAAATGAGAAGGATTTGCCCAATTTTGCTACGAATCCATCTTCAGACAATTTATTATTTAATATATTATTTTAACATCAAATATACATTATGTCAATTAATAATTTTCATATGTTTAAATGACCGAAACGTAAGAAACATTTTTGAAGTATTATAATAATATCCCGGGACATTATTCACACGCTGTCACCTAATACCAAACTAGACAGAGCTTATACTATGGAAACCAGATAACTAATATAGAACGTATACTAAGTTTCTTTTGCATAAATAAAAAACAATTTTATATAGATAATTACACCCAGACTCAGGACAACAGATATGTTCATGCACATAAATATTTGTCCCGAGTGGGAATCGAACCCACGCCAACCATCCGTCATAATAAGTAATACGTGTTAAGATGGATGCTATATGTGCGGAACCTTGATAGAACGAGGCCCAACTCAAACATACCCAGTTTTTATTAAACATCAGTCAACCCACATGACAAATACTTCGAAGTTATATTAAGTAGTCCCAATCTAGTATTTATAGTTAAAAGAATTATTTGAAAGATGTTATGTGATATTTGATTGCCGCAATATTAAACGACGTTTTTCTTTTTATTACAAGTAAGTCGGTTGGTAATAAAAGCTGTGGCAACTATGTAGCGGTCAGTGCGTGAGCGCGTCGCCGTGTGAAGTCACGCGCGCTTATCTGATGAGCTTCTACTTCAAACGATCAGGCAGCGTCAGCCTTCGTCCGAAAGTACTTTCAACTTATCTCAACGTTGAATTAATGTTAAGAACCAATTATTCACACTTAGCACTCATTAATACTTGTGCTACAATTTTCAATTAAAATATCGATGTGACATTGCATAAAGGCCGTCGGGTATTACACATAATGAACAAGTTTATATAATAAATAATCTAAGTAAACGATCCATAACGAGGCGGTACGGTAAATCGATCGTCAGGTTGTGTACCGCTTTCGTTGCTCTCAATCTAATAGGTAATAACTAATACAACAGTAGATAGCTCCTCGGCGGCTGAACGGCTACGTGAAGATCGGTGTTTAGCTCGCTGGCAGCACCGTGGTTTAATCGAGTCGGCGGTAACTGGATTATGTCATTAAAACTGCATCATACGGTCCCGCTCCACTAACTGGACTTTCAAGACCATGTACGCCTTCAAAATAGGGATTCATCTACCTTGTTCGATGTAAATTGAATTGGGTTTTTACAAAATCGTTTAATCCAGATTAGTATTATGGAAGCTTATTCGAAGACAGCGTGCGACTGCCCCGTGGCATGCCTTCCCATTACGCCGCGTTCCGACCAAACCTCAAAAATTGGAGGGACAAATTTGTGAATTAAAATTCCGTTTGTGGAATTTAACGGCTAGAGGATATTTTGTAAACAACCGAAAAGTATGTTGTAGACCAGATGTTGTTTCGCCATTGCATTTTTAAGAAGTAGACAAGTAGTTATGTAAATTTATTGACAACAAATGTTCAATTTTAGAGAAAGATTCCCTTACCAAGGTTTTATAGAGCATACATTACATATTAGTTTATATTGAAGTACAGCATTTCGAGAATACTTTCATAACAGCGATGCAACAATGTTAAAATTAAAAAAATGTAAGTAATCAAAGATGAAAGCTCGAATTGGATATATTTAAAAGATTTTAGCTGACATAATATAATTTAGTCAATTAGATGTGTGGGTCAAAATAAGGTGAATAGAAAACTATCAAAAACGGGTTGAAACATTGTGAAATTCCACGGAACTATTAATGCAGACGAAATATTAAATTTATGCCAGATCTAAGACGGTACAGATTTTCCATATGAACAAATGTACTACATATCAAACAACAGTTAAAATTGACTAGTTGTTTAAGCGTGACATTAAACAAGAAAAGAAGGTAAAATCGTGTTTTAAAATATATTTTCTTTACATATTAACTAAAATATTGCGGCTTAAAGACAATGTGCGTTTTCAGCCCCTTAACTTAGGTAAGCTCAAAATTTCTCAGTTTTAAATGCGGATCCTTTGATGATCCGCATTTAAAACTGAGAAATTTTGAGCTTACCTTCATATACTTTAACATCTTAATTATTGATCGCGTGAGCAAATTTATTGCTGCTCTGGCCAAGAGATAATTTCACAAAGTAAAATAAATACGACTGAGCGACCAGGCACACCAAGGCCATAATTAAGAATTAAAGCTCTTTCCGAAATTGTCGCGAGCAGCCGGAGGAGTCTCCTGATTTATCGCCGCCGAATAATATTTCCACTTAAATTGAAAATGTAAATAAGAATTCGCAGCAGATTAATCGATAAAATGTGCAAGTGAATTCGCTGTAAATTATGCCCAAGTTCCTTAGTGTTACCCTCTTATCTGTGCAAATTAAAGTTGTAATAAATTATATGCCACCGTAATATTTGATACGGTACGAAGATTCAGAAACGCATACGTAAATTATTCCGATAGAAAAAAGTTGTAGGCAAATAATATCGTATGGTTTGTTGTAATTGATCGCGTGAAACTCTGATTTAACATAGTCTCTGGCTGCATAGTTCTGAGATCAGATAAAGAGGTACCTATTGGCACGAAATAATAGTAATCTTTATCGTAGGAAATATGTAGGAAATATAAATATTGTGCATCTCCGGTAAATCCATCTCACACTAGTTCACCTAGTCTGAACTGTGTTTCAGGGTACAATAAAATAGACTATAGTGCCCAAGCACTCTCTATTCTCTAGCTGTTATATCTGATGACCTCATAGAGTGACTTTACGTGATTTCTGAAAGGGACGAAATCATGGACGTCTAGTGAGACAAGTAACAACAGGGGAGCGTTGAGGAAGAGATACATTAGAGTGCACAAGTATGTGCGCAAGCGCAAACACACATTTACCCCCTATTGCGTTCAGTATCACGAGGAAACATGGGCGGAGATAAGATAGGGACAGCTCACTGAGGCCGGACTTTTACAAAGAAGTTTTTGTGCTATTTAACTGCTATAACACTTTTTAGCCCAACTCGAAAGCGAAAGTTTGTACTCTAAGGCTGAAGACACTTTCACTATACACACATGCCTGCCTCAGTCAACGTCTGATGAAGCAGTCCTGAAATAACATATTTTTTCTACTGCTCGTATAGGGCGATTTACAGTAAAAACAAGACAGCAATTTAAATTTTAGGCTGTTTCTGAATAATACGTGCATATGTATGCAACATGGAGGTCGAGAAAGCCAAAGTGAAGCGCGACAAGTTTCGTTAGCAAAAAGTGCTAGTGTAATGGCGGCAGGCGAAACGCAGCGTAGTTTTTGTGGACGCCGTCAAAGCGCGATGTCGCGCGACGCGTCGGCCACTCAAGAACGGCCCCCTCTAATTGGGAGTCTACCTGTTGCTTCGCCTTACTGTTTTTTTTCTCAGTTCCCGAGCGAATAAACTGAACGATGAGCACTCCACGTGAACAGTTTCGTAATATACCTCTAGTTATTTTTCTTAGTATCTCTTGTTACTTCGAGCGATTACACATGGGTATACGAGTATATGTGTGTATCTGAAATCTGTAGAATGTAATTTACACAATGAACTAACGGGAACAAATTTAGTTTAGCACCACTTCTTCTCTTCCACGTCTTTGAGATCATCTTTAACACCAACGGTTTGTCGGATAAAAAACATACGATACGAAATCATAACAAAATCTTCCGTATTCTAATCAATCAAGTCTTTTAGACAATACACCATAGGTACTTGAAGTCCAGCAGTTTTAAGCCAGCGAGGTCCCTGGTAGTACATTGAAATTTTAATGTCGAAATACATATTATATTGTAAAACATTCTTGATTATATCACGGCCACAGTGGTAGAATTTTCAATTATCCACAGAAAGTTTCAAATATTTCAAGCTTCAACACAATAACTTCACCAGCAGGTTGAAATGACTAAGAAAAAGGATACTAAAATAAATAAAAAACGTAACAAAAAGTCGGTGCAGAGTGTATCAAACAACGGCACCGGCACGTTACAGTACGGTCCCATGATGATCGGTTATTTTAGCTCGTTTTTCAATCACTAAGATCTGGTGAAGCATGTCCACAGCGTGATGACTTCAGGGTTGTCATACAGAAACCCGGAATAAACTGGCTAGTTATGTAATTTAGGTTCACATTTACACAAAAAAATGATAATATATAGTTAAGTATCATATCCACATTTCAGAAAACGTTACAAATTTACCCGCGATTGAAACCCAACAGAGTAATTTGGACTTTGTTCTGATAAGCTTCTGTACCTATGCCATCGCAACCCTCCATGAAAGTAAAAAAATGTTATGGTTTTGAAGGTTACAAATTATATTACATATATAGATTAAATGCACGTGTGGCGTAGTGGTTATGATAATAACTAGTACTTATGGGTAAAACTATTTGTTTAACCCATAAGTAGTTGTTCTATACACAAAAAAAAACATTATGAATTATCGTTTTAAGTATTTGCTGTTTAAATAAATGATATAGACATAAAAAACTTCCCCAATATTACTTTCTGACAAAGATAATATATCCAACAAAATAAGACATTTAAGCTTAGTACAAAAGTAAATATGCCCTTAATGTTGTTGTGGTAATGTTTTATTTACTTAAGAACTTTTCTGTATAGTAACAAATATTTCAAAATCAAATTAATCATTTATACAAATCATTATTTTTGCTCTAATTAATACAACTGCAGCTAACGCAATATAAGTAGATACGCTGATGTACAAATTATCATTTGCTAATAGTAATAATTACAATTAATGACATTTTATTTACTATTACTATGTGGGCGTATTATTATTGTTTAGTGATGAATATGACACAGAATCATGAATAAGGAAAATTTTATAATTATTTTGTAACATGAACTGAGAGACAAACCTCAGAATTCTTCGGTATCACGTATTTTCTACAGCAACACATAACCACGTAAATAAACTTATAGGTATCGTATTTCTGATCTTATTCAACTACAATAATCAATTTAAATCGGACTACTGGTCTTACTAGCTATAGTAAGAGGACTGTATAGAAAATTTAAAAAATAATAACATCAATAATTAATCAATTTAAACAGGACTACCTGTTTAAATTTATTATTGTTGTTATTAATTTTTAAATTTTCTATAAAAATTGATATACATATTATATCTACCTGTCAGCTACGAACGTGTTATGAAGACAACTTTTTTTATTCCTAAGCATTTCATGCTAACAGATTGAACCATTTTTTGCGTCAAAATCTCTAAGTTCAACAGAAAAGTAACGGGTGACTGATTATGAAATTGTTTCAAAGCGATGGCAGATTGCAACTGTGCCAAACTTTAAGTATTATTTATGAACCAATTCCAAGCTGTAGGGTTCCTGGTGGCCCTAAATTGAACAAGAGGTACGGTCCGACGCGTACAGCGATTCTCCACGCGCGCGCCGTCGTGCGACCGGCCGCCGGAAACGCAGTGACAGGTGAACAAAAACTTACTAACATTCATTCATGGTTTTTTCCCATCGCACTCAGAAGAACAGGTTGACGATATCTAGTGCAATCATCATAGGAACTTTTCCTAGTATATAGCTTCACCAGTAGTGACCTACATGCGACTCATGAGTAGCGCTAAACGGGTTGCAACATGCAAGTGAAATAGAGTACGTTCATTCACTCCACGAGCCGCCTGACTGGGGAAGCGTCCTCATCACTGAATACACACCAGTCAATGTTGTGGTTCTGAATATGAAAAATATCACTAAAACACGTCGGGAAGGGAAGAGCGATGTGATGGCATATTATTATGTGCTCTAAGCGTTATTAGCTATGGTAATCGCTTATTGCATGGTGGCCAGTATATTTATTTCTAAACTTGTTAGAATAAAAGGAAATGCCTTAGAAAACGATCCATTTAATATCTAGTCCCTACACAGCTCCCATTTTACGAGTTCATACTGAAGTTATATTCAAGAATATCCAACAGGTCTACTATTTTATAAGCAAGTATGTGTTTCATAATGATGTAGTGATGTTTCTTCCACCATTGGCGAAAGGAAATCTTTCGATCAGTGCTTTGTGCTTAACACAAAGTGGAAAGCAGATTGGTTGCAAGTAATTTGTTCAACAGCGAGTTCGCTTGTTTATTTCGCATTCAAGAAAACGAGGCATGTGAGATGGAATCAAGTTAGCTATTAGTTAAATGATATCCGCCAGTATGTAGGTCCCGGGGTATAAATAGTTGGTTTTGACGATAAGCGGCGGGTGGTTGCACGATCGCCCCCGCAGGTTGGCCGCCATTGTTTTGACGTGCCGGTTGATTTGTGCGCCAGCGCCACGATCGATCGCCAGCACCAATTTATTGCCTTTCCTAGGCTCTCATGCGCCGGACGATATTACCCGCAAATTAGAGAACGGTCGTTCCACTTGTTGCAGCCCCAGTCATACGATCAGTTTGTATGAATGTTGCCACCATTCCTCGTAATTTTGTCGATTTGCGGTAAATTATGCAGGTAGTATAATGTGCGTCATTATCTTCATTTAAAATGAATTCCACATTGAAGAGTTTAATAATGCTCATGAATGATTAAATAGAAACATGTAACTACTTTAAGAAAAGTAAATAGCATAATAAATGACCTCATGAATTTTCGTGACAGCCAAATACACACAAAAATCGGCCAAGTGCGAGTCGGACTCCGGTTCCGCAGCAGCAAGTATTTCAGTTGATTAAATGAAAGGTAAATTGTTGTTTACGATGTATGACGCATTAAAAAAAACTACTTACTAGATCTCGTTCAAACCAATTTTCGTTGTTAGTTTGCATGGTAATGTACATCATATATTTTTTTTAGTTTTATCATTCTCTTATTTTAGAAGTTACAGGGGAGGGGGACACTCATTTTTGCACTTTGGAAGTGTCTCTCGCGCAAAGTATTCAGTTTAGAAAAAATGATATCAGGAACCTCAATATCATTTTTGAAGACCTATCCATAGATACCACACATGTATTGGTGCGATGAAAACATTTTTTTTAGTTTTATTTCTATGTATGGGGAACCCTCATTATTATTATTTTTTGTGTGTAAATCTTAATGCGGTTTACAGAATACATCTATATACCAAGTTTCAACAGTACAGCTCTTATAGTTTCTGCAAAAACTGGCTGTGACATACGGACGGACAGATAGACAGACATGACGAATCTATAAGTGTTCCGTTTTTTGCCATTTGGCTACGGAACCCTAAAAAGTGGTTGTTACAAAAATTCATAATTCTAGAGTCGAGATATCATACACTTCAAATCGCTTTTTCCAACCAAAACATATTTAATACAGGACATAGTAGGCATTTGTTAAGACAGGTAACACAAAATTATATAAAGTAAGGACTTTTGTGACGAAGAGAGACACTGGACTTTATGCTGAAGAAGATTATTTATATAATATGATCATAAAGAGTAACATAAATAGCGTGGGACGTAAACCGATTCACCCACTAAACAGGACAACACGCAAAACATTAGTCTGCAATATACTTGACAGGACCCTTACATATAACGGCGTTCGCATGCGTGAGAAATATCAGCTAGTTATATGTATTAGCCACAAATAAAGGCACTCTCCCATCACATAATTGTGTAAACGACAATCGTAAACCCTCTCTTCATTCGTTCCGTATCGATTAATGTCGATAAGCCGTTATTCCTTTATTACCTTTCTTCAGTTTAGTCCGTTCTTTAATTAAGTCACAGAAACATTGTAGTTTTTATAGTGCGTACTCAGAAAAGGTAATAATTAACTTCGATTGAGTCATCACAAAATAGGAGAGCAAAAGTAATAAGGTTGAACACGTAATCTCACACGAGCCGATAAAGGAGAACCCATAAAAGTGGCACTAAAGCCGTAATTAATGCAACCAACATTCATTATACGCAAAGCTGTTAGTACTCAGCAAGAGAACGAATGTAAACAATCATTCGATTAATTAATCCAGTGGGCACGCATTAAAGTTTTAGTGGTAGAGCCGATAGCAACTAGAGTTTGATTAAATATTTTATAAATTCAAAGCACAATGCTTGGACTAATTAAACGTGAGCGATAAAAACGGCACAGATTAGCACATATGTACATATTATTTTTGTTAAGCTCGAATATCACGTTCAAATAAATGGTATCCCGTTTGACTGCATTTATTTCGTCAGAAGCTCGCGACTCCGTTCTTGCAGTTACGTTCCAACTCTCGACCGCGACGTCAGAATATGTACAGAAGTACGTACCACCCTTTTTGTTTTGATTCCAAGCATTTTACATGATGACTGCATAAAAATACTAAAAAATTTGTAAAAAATATGCGTATAGTAGGTACCTATACTCCGTCCATTCGTTTATTACCTTTTTGACAGCTCACGCCTATAAATTACATTTTTTTTAGAATAATGTACTACAGTAATGTCGTACCTACTTTATTGACGGGTAACACTTACTTACTTTGTCCCAAGTGCCTTGTACATAAAAAGCAATCACAAACTATAAAATAGTCTTGAAATAATATAAATCGATCATATTATTAATTTGATTTTAATTATTATTTCCGTAAATTTAATCCAAAAAAGAAAACAAATGAATGGGCGGAATTAATGTACTCTACGCTTGTTTTGAACTTAAATTCTAAGATTATAACTTATTGTAATGTAAATAATAATGATGACACCATAGATACCTAAAAATAAAACAATAACAATAATTCAATAAAACGCAGAAACTATTAATTCATATTTAAACAAAAAATTGAAAGTTCTTCTTAAATAAAATCGATTATTATTTCAAATTGAATCAGTTACGTGTGAGGGCCTTACTAATTTCGTACGGTCAAAAACAGAATAAACGAATGGGCAGAGTATAATAGTTATCCTATTATTTGACTAGTTATGGATAAGCAAGTACTGCGAAGCGGTGCGGCAGAGGTGCGATAAAAGATTAACACTTAGGGAATAATAAAGCATTTTTGAATGATTACGTATTTATGCGCTCGTGAAACATGGTTTTAATAAAACAATACTGAAATATGACAACGCTTACAATGCTGCGCTAAACAAACATACGGTTGTCGCAACATATGGGATTGAAAATCGTAAATATCGGGTGCAGGGAGCACGTGGCACAATAGTTCGTATATAAACTACGAAGTCGGCATCCAATTTCGGTGAAATTTAATGTAAATGCATGAATTTTCCCCGTACCACTCGTACAATCAGTGTCGAGAGCTGACATTTGCATATGCGTTGCTGAAATTTCAGAATAGCTATTCCGCCAAGCTTAACCGAGTTCAAAACTCGACGATTCAAGGAAATGTTAGTACAATGTGACGGGATGTATCCTCGCGTCTGACGTTACGGGGCAAGCTACTCACCAGAATCTAATATTAAAACGCGCACTAAATTCTTGGGATGGTAACATCTCGGGTGTACGCCACAAAAATGCTCCGTAGAGCGGCACGGTAGCGACGTGAAGCCTCGAGTGTTCCTAAGTGTAATATATCTATGGGCCATATGTTTTAAGATGAAACAGATCATAAGCACTCGCGCCGTGCTAAGTGCGTACTTGCGACAAATTTATAATAAAAAGCAGGCAGGTGTTGCAAACAGTCGGTAGCAAATTGGTTGGAAAATCTTATCGGCAGTAACCACGCGCATCGTAGTCGAGCTCAAGAGACATGCCACATGTCAATACCAGCTGGTGTGTACAGGGCACAAAGCTGTGTTTGCTCTCGGTTTATTACAGTGGCTTCCGTCTATCACGTTAAATTGGCTGTAAAAATAATTGTTATTTATAGAACAGTTCTAAGAATCCAACAAGGAATTCATGTAGCTGTTACGGTTATGGTTGATGACTACACAATCTACCAAATATTTTGAAATTGCCGTCCGTGAGACCCATTTTATATGAAGCGTCATAAATTTACAGTACTTAAATGTATGTGGAGTTCTCGAGCACTCGTTGCTTTTATAAACGAAACTTTTATAATAAGAAACATCAGTAGACATATCACGATATTCAATCTGTCCACAAAATAAAAACTAATCGTCGACACAAGCGCATAAATTAACCAGCATGCATATTCAAGACTAGTTCTGATCAATGGCTAATTAACACAAATGACATCTCAGCCCTTATTATACGGGAGGAAGACGCTCTCACGAATATGAAGTACGATCCAAAAAGCGTACTTTTACATTCAACGACGGAACGGAACGATGCAATGGATATACACGTCAAATTCACTGCTGACAAGACCAATAGGTAAGTACATATGTACAGTTAGCATCATTAATACTTAATTATATTTTTTAGGTTGACTTTATATTTGTCACCAAAATACAGAAAGGCTAAGGTTATTAACAGTGTTGGGCCCGAATAGCACGAATTCGTTCCACTTCTCTAAATGTATACGATACAGAAACTTATTGTTGGGCAGGTATAATAATTACCATCTTCATTCCATTCTTAAATTGTTATGGCATAATATACAATCTTTGACAATAATTGACACTAATATTATAACATTTAATGTAATTGTCGCAGTTATTTATTAAAATCAACTCATAAATCACGATGCTCAGAAAACGGGAAGACAAAGATCATCGTCGCAGGCTGTTGTCGCTGTCGTATCGTCAAACGTGACCCACCTTGCGGATCTAGTTAATTGCCTTCCACTGAGTTCGCCCTTCGAGGCGTTCCAACTGATTGGAAAGCCAGGAAGACAGCGAGTTCGGAGAAAGCAATCACAATATATGGTTTTGATGCAAGGCCGATAGTTTACCACTTTCAAATAGTGTGAAAACTGCAGGTAAATACATAATGATTGGCAGTTAACCAACCGCTAGCTGTTTGGAAATGAATACCTGTGTCTCGAGGTAATTTAGAAGCATATTATAATTAACGGATACAAATTACATTCAGAGTCAGATCAACTATTTTGGACATACCAAAAGTTGCCCTGCGTGGGAAATGAACCCGGGCACAAGTGACCAGGTTGTCTTAGCCGCAGTGCCACACGTATATTCAAATTGGTAACGTAAGTCGGAGAAAGTTAGGTTTCTTACTTTTCCAACCACGAAACCTGAAAATCATTTACCTAAAAGAACATATTGTATTTTTCCACCCACATTTCGGACAAGCTTAATATTATTTATCTCAATTCAATGAACCTTTATTAAATAATCCTGTAAAATTTTACAACACCATTGCTCACATGTCCTAAACATAATAATAAAAGCTTTACCCTTCCCAGCAATTGGATCAAATGAGACACGTCCCTCCAACTCATAAAAACAGTACGCAACGATATGGTTTGCTATTCTGACAATACGCAAAGAGTACGCATTATTTAACAGACGTCCATAAAACCCAGAAACGCACAAGTTGGCGTCGTAAACGCTCCAGCCTATGTCAAGTAAAATTAAGCTCAGAGAAACAAAAGTATCACTAACTAAGCTATATTATTAATAAGGTATTTTACAGTCAAATAAACTCCGCTATTTTGAACACTAACTTTGAGTTAATATTTAAAGTAATAACAGTAAAACTTTATTCCTTGAAGGAACGTATAAAAAAGGAATAACTCAAACAAATATTTATTTAACCAATTAAACGCCCTCAATCGAAGTATACATCGTAAAGACATAACGTCAAAAAATAATTGAAAAATTCACTCCAATACTCGGATTGAAGCCGCTGCCTGTTAAATTTATTATTACACGCTCTCCGTCTGGAGTCGCAAGCCGTTGTAATACTTACATTGTACCAGTTAATGGGTCTATATATTCACTCAACTTAATTACAATTATTAAAACCAACATAGGATTAACGTTTTTTTTTATTTTACTTTAATGACGTAATACTTAATAGTTTTTCCAGAGTTTCAAGCTGTCCCGAGTTCCTGTACTGTAATGTAATTGCTATAAGGCAGAGTTCACAACTATATTACACAAGACAATTACGATAACTAGTTATAAAAATCTGTTATCATAATGCTGACAAAAAACGAGACTGCATAGTAAGACGGGATTAAAATGAAGCCCACGCTTTACAAGTCCAACAGATTACGAGGTTTTTGTGTAAAACCATTCATAATGAGGTTTATTCATATTGCTTAGTGAGACGGAGACACCATACGAAGGCAGTAGAATGACCATTTAAATTGTAAACGCAATCGGCATCAATTCGATCAATATAAATGGAAGAAACTGTAATGGGTGCATTTATACTACTATTACTGGTTATCAAAGAGCAATTAAAGACAACGCGAACCGAGAGCCGCAGCGCCGCGGCCGCTTGCTCGATTTACTTTTGACTCCGATTAATCGTTCTTTTTGTTCGGTTCCAATCTTTTACATTTGCATAAGAATGTTTATGTTGTTGCGTTGATGTGATAGACATACACAACTTTAGCTGTAGTTCGGATATACGCTGATATGCGAATTTATTCAACAAAGCCTATCTCTACACACGAAAAAATAAAATAGGCACTTAATCAATTATCGAGGGTTTTCATCGAGAGGTTCGTAGCGATGTCTCTATGTAAACAAGTTGAAGAATGCAATGTATGTATATATAAACGAGGCATTGACGGGCTGACACTGTTGATGAGTCATGACGCGTGCGTTTGCGTCGGCGTGAAGGAGAACCGGCGCGCGGTTTGCGCAACGCGCTCCGTATCTGTGCGAACTTGAACTTGTACGGTCAAGCGCAATGTTACCATTCATTAGGAGAATCTTTTGATGTTTCATAATAAAAAGATATTAAAATACAATAACAATTATAACAAAACAAATTGCATGGTAATTTGTTTATATTTACGGGCTAAATGACTATTCTGAGAGTTTAATAAAATATTAATCGTATCTAGATCTTAAATTCGTTGCAAATACTTTCCAGTGCATCAAAACAATACATTAATCCAATTTTTTGTAGGAATTTTCATTCATTTTATTTCATTCTTTTCATTTCATTTCATAGAGACAATTTCATTTAAAAAAAGATAGGAATTCCAAGAATAAAGTCAAATAAGCATATAATATTTTCATTCATAAAAGTCACATTCGATACTGCCCCGAAGGCATGCAATCGATTTTGACTTAAGATCCATTAGAAACGGTAACAGTTGAGTGGACCTGTGCATTTCCCATAAAGAATACTGAATGAAAATAAAAACGTGGTCTAAACAAGTGGAGAGCGATTCATTGGTGTAGAAGCAGGAATGTCTGTCGATTGTGCGAGGTGGAAGACAAAAAGTTAATTAAAGCCGTTGACGGTGACAGTGAGGAGCCGCAGGTGCCTATGGGAAGCGCGGCCGTGCGCGTCGGGCTAGCTCCGCGACCAATCGGAGCTAATTGTAACGATGCCAACGAACGACACAGCTTCTATTGACACTACGCTGCGACCGTTGGACACAGTGTAGGCGTAAATTATCAACTACACAATTGCGCCAAATCTCATAACTGATATTACCGTAGCGAATGCTTAAACTTAATAAATAATGCTAATGCTTTTTTAAATGTAGACACGCTAAGAAATTTCACACTTTGAAAGTTCTATCATTTAAAACAAAGTTTGGCAGTGCAGCAGCATCTAGACGACTAAGATAGATAAAATAGAATTTGTATTAAAAGACTAGTTTAAGTTATTCAGCTAGCTGCTATTTTGTCGTATATAGATCAAAAAGTTTAATATTGTTCAAGATACACTTAGAAGTATTCTATGACCTAGCTATCCCGCCAGATTTTGACCTGCTTTGAAAATAAAAAAAGAAGTTTGAATCTGATCATAAGGCCACCTATAGAGTCTAATTGTAAACTCATACTACACAGGAACGTAGCTGTTTAGGCCAAAATTATATCAAAATCGAGTTGAGAGCCCTAGAACCCTATTGTACCACCACCTCCTCGGTTAACCATCGAGCGACACACTTAAAGGCACGCAATAAATTTCATCAAATTCGCTCGGGTTGTTCAGGAGCAGTGCAATGCGGCATATGTATGTATTTGAACGGACAGCAGCGTCTCTCTGTGTACTATGACCATCATACTGCTATCGCCAACCTGTCTGCCAAGCGTGGCGATATTGGCATATTAACACAAATGACGGACATCTAAACTCCATTGTGGAAATCCTTTGGGGAAGCCTGTGTCCAGCAGTGGACGTCATTCGGCTGACATGATGATGATGATAATGATAAATTTAAATACACAAAACTTTCTAAAATAAAAATTGGTCAATTCAACATATTTGGAACAATTTAATAATCTCATAAATTTTATCTTTATAGCATTATTCGCAATGCCAAGCGTAAATCTAATCCAAAAAAATTGGAAATCATAAATTTAATCGTCTGGCTGATCTATATATAACCAGCACCCTCTACGAATCCGGAGTAGGCAGTCTGCGTTAAGCTACAAACGATACACACTGCCAGATCAAATTTAGGATTCCCTTGCAAACACCCTTTTGGAGGATGTAAGTGTTATCTATCGGCTTTCTTTACTAGAAATATGGCCGCCTGATATGTCCACAGTTGCAAACATTCTCATTTTTAGGGTTCCAAAGCCAAATGGCAAAAAACGGAACCCTTATAGATTCGTTATGTCTGCCTGTCTATCCGTCCGTACGTCACAGCCACTAATTTCCGAAACTATAAGAGCTGTACTGTTGAAACTTGGTAAGTAGATGTATTCTGTGAACCACATCAAGATTTTCACACAAAAATAGAAAAAGAACAATAATTTTGGAGGTTCCCCATACATAGAATTGAAACTCAACATATTTTTTTCATCGTACCCATACATGTGTAGTATCTATAGATAGGTCTTTAAAAATTATATTGAGGTTTCTAATATAATTTTTTTCTAAACTGAATAGTTTGCGCAAGAGACACTTCCAAAGTAGTAAAACGATGTCTCCTCCCTGTAACTTCTAAAATAGGAGAATGATTAAACTAAAAAAATATATGATGTACATTACCATGTAAACTTCCACCGAAAATTAGTTTGAACGAGATCTAGTAATTAGTTTTTTTTAATACGACATAAATCGTAAACAGCAATTTACCTTTCATTTAATCAACTGAAATACTTACTGCTACGGAACCTTTCATGGCCGAGACCGACGCGCACTTGGCAGGTTTTTTATTTATTTTCTATTAGTATCGTTCAACCTCTTTATATGTTTAACGTCTCCAATTTGGACTTTAATGGAGTATCACTCTCGTCACAATTCTCACCTGGGTAACAACATATTAGTCAAGTGTGTCGCAGCTTTCGCTCCGTAAGTAGCTCAACTAAGGAAGTACTACCACCTAATAGAATATACTTCAGGTACTAGTAGTATCATGATAATGTTGTTGTCCCGAGTGAGAGTCACTAGAAATCAACGGGGAAGGGGTAAGGTGTGGTGCGTGATCGCAGGCTTCTTACGCTACGATAACCACTTACCGCTTTATCAGGTGGGCTATTCGCTTATTTGCTGCATAGGGGTTTGCAATATGAAAATTAATGAAAAATATTCATTGCTTTCTACGCCATTCGTTTTTCGTTCTGGAAATCATAAACTTTCAACGGTATTTGTTAAAAAAATGTAACCCAAGGCATTTGAAAGAAATAGGTTCTATCAAAAGATATTTCACAGGTTAACATTACATAAATCGACTGTTATTTAACTCCCAAGAAAGGTCGTCGAGCACGCGTTAGGAATGTACAACCAAGCGAGTCGCTACATTCCTTAGTCGCATGTAGTCTATCAAAGCATCAGAATAATAAAAATAAAATGATAGATATCTGGGATAACATACAATACCGGCTCGGTATACAGTAGCAGAGACAGAGGAATTACCATAATAATCATATTTATATAAGAAAATAGGAGAGTAGCCGTTGAATTGCACTAAATGAGAACCAGTTATTAAATAGCAGTAGAAACAGTTCCGTACTATTCTTAATTCGGTTAGTTAATTTTTGGATATTTTAAATACTTATTTTTTGTTACATTTTAATTTTAAGACAGACAATTTAGAGTTAGAAATATATCATATACTAGCTGGTGCCCGCGACTTTGTCCGCGTCAATTTTGAATGATGACCAATGTAACTACTTACTTCTAGCTTAATCTAAAAAATATAATTTTTAAAACAAATAAGCAATATAAATTGAATAAAAACTAACCTATAAATAACCTTACTAAGAAATAAAGACTACTTTGCTACTGTCATTTACAAAAAGAACCCGATATCATCAAGCAAAAATCAAAGAATACATATCAATTGTCTTTAAGTATATTCAGTAAGTCAAATAAAGTAAAATATTAATCAACGATGCATTAATCACAAAGGTAACTCCCATTAGATTAGGTTGCGACATTTTGTGAACGAAACCATAGCGCGATCTAAAACGATGATTACGCCATCTACTAACAAAAATATAAACTTGTAAAGCGGTAAAATTAAGATGTGTGCATATATTTTGGGTGAGATTTAGGCGATCATCTATTGATTCATTTTTGGACGACCTATTTCAAGCATTTATTTATTTTAACCGATATGCCAATTAAGTTCCGCGATCTGTAACGATATTAACGCCATCTAGTTACAAAATTGTGAACTTGTAGATCAAAAAAATTGAGATGATGTTTTTTGGGTGCGATCATCTCGACACCAACAATTTATACTACGATAACTCGAATTTTAGATAAATTCGTTTTTTATCCCAATTTGATTAAAATGTCGTTTTTTTATTTGTTATAAAATTTACAAAAAAAAAAGAAGTTACAAATCTTATAAAACGCTTTACTTAGACGACCTTTTTTAACAACAAATTATTCCCTGGATTGCTTTATTTTTAACTGAAAGACCAAATACCAATTTACATGCGTTTAACTCAAAAAATACAGACTTTCATACAAACTTACATCGCCTATTCTAGTCGTCCTTAGGGGTGGAATTTCCAAAAATCCTGAAATATATATTTATAATTTTTAGATGAAAGGCCATATACCAATTTTCATGCGTTCACCTCAAAAATGTCACATTTTTATACAATCTTACATCCCCTATTTGTCACCCTTAGGGGTGGAATTCTCGGAAATCTTGAAATATATATTTTTAATTTTTAACTGAAATGCTAAGTACCAATTTTCATGCGATTAACTTCAAGTCACAGTTTACATAGAAACTTACGTACCCTACTTTACGCCCTTAGGGGGGAATTCTCAAATATTCTGAATTATATATTTTTAATTTTTTACTGAAATGCCAAATTACAATTTTCATACGTTTAACTTTTCACATGTTTTATACAAACTTTCAAAAACCCTTCTTTAGTGGATGCCTACGTCATAATAGGTACCTTCTGTCAAAATTTCAAGTCTTTAACTCCAGCCGTTTAGGCTGTGCGTTGATATGCCAGTCAGTCAGTATAAACTTACATCACCTATTTATACCCTAAGGGGTGGAATTCTCAAAATTCCTGAAATACATATTTTTTATTTTTAACTAAAAGGCCAATTACAAATTTTCATGCGTTTAACTAAAAAATTTTCACATTTTCCATACAAACTTACATACCCTATTTTTCGCCCTTGGGGGTGGAATTTCTAAAAACCCTGAAATACGTGATTTTTTATTTTTAACTGGAAGGCCAAATACAATTTTTCATGCGTTTAACTTAAAAATTGTCACATTTTCCATACAAACTTACATCCCCTATTTTTCACCCTTGGGGGTGGAATTTCTAAAAACCCTGAAATACGTGATTTTTTATTTTTAACTGGAAGGCCAAATACAAATTTTCATGCGTTTAACTTAAAAATTGTCACATTTTCCATACAAACTTACATCCCCTATTTTTCACCCTTGGGGGTGGAATTTCCAAAAACCCTGAAATACGTAATTTTTTATTTTTAACTGGAAGGCCAAATACCAATTTTGATGCCTTAAACTTCAAAAACGGCAAAGTTTCATACTAACTTAGCGCCCCTGTTTTACCCCCTTAGGGGTTGAATTTCGAAAAATCCTTCCTTATTCCTTGTCTACATTATAAAGCAAACATTTGTGCAAAATTTCAGCTTTCTAGGTCCAAGGGTTTGGGCTGGGCGTTGATGAGTCAGTCAGTCAGTCAGGACTTGTCTTTTTATTTATATAGATTATGTAAATAAAACTGTAAAATCCATACGCCATGTTTCCATACCAATAATTGCGATATTACGGTGGAAATATGCCTTGTTAGTATAGCGGTAGCGAGTTGAATCCCAGATAAAGAAAGGAGTCTGAGAGATTAGGAAGTACTCCAGAAGTAACAAAAATCGCCAATTCCCGAGTCAGGCCACTGGAATTATCTTGGCAAGAACAGTTGTAGGTAGCCCGGTGTCAAAAGTTTGAAAGTTAATGGTGTCCGATAATTGATGGACTAAGAGGTCCGGCTGAATATTCTCCCTCTGGCTCCCTCTGGTTATGATGGATAATCAGAGAATAAGAAAGTTTGAGTATTAGTGTATTATTTATATGTGTATTTCTATGCAGGCAAGCGTGCACCTTAAACTATTTAATCAATAGAAGTTATTTGTTTATGGCATGTGTCAAACAGGTCATAAAGATAACCAAAATTAATCCCACCTCAAAAAAACAATTGAATACTGTATGCATTAACTGCAACATAAACACAAAATAAACCAATACTAACGAATGCAGCCAGTTGTCTTCTGATAAATGTCTTTATAACGGATATATTTGTATATTCACAATGATACGTGTATATGAAATAATTTATGTACGTCACCTATTTACAGTGACTAATTTACTGTGAGTGAGGTGCCGTTTATCTTAACATCGGATTATAAATTTCGACGGGGAAAGATGTTCCCTGTAACCAAGATCCGGAGTCTTCACTTATGATTATGTTTCATAACAACCCGCGGATGGGTCGTATTATTTTACAACTCGGCTTTTAGTTCCGTTACGAGTGATACGACGTTGCGGTTATTTTGAGAGACTTTGTTGCAACAATACTACTTGAACCTTTTGAATGGGAGACGGCGATGTTTTTCTTTTAACACTACTTAGTTTTCGGTGTAGCAAAGAATTGGAGTATATTTATAAAAACTTTGTGTATTTATTTCTATTACAATTATTTATTCGTATTTTTGAGTGCCACGCTCAAACACAAGCTGGGTCTTTATTGCTGTTATTTTAGGGTGAAACAACTCGTCCTAATTTCACTGTTATAGAATGTATAAGTAGTGAACAATGGTTTATTTTAGGATGTAATTTCTTATTTAATCGATCGTTTTCCATCGCACCTCTCGCTAGTGGCAGGTTCAGGTGTTCGTCCTCATACCCTTCAACCTTGAACCTTTACAAACTTTACCTTACTAATGAGATAGATAGATAAATCTTCATTGGATACCAAAACCATGCATACGGTAACGCAAATTGCATAACAGCTACGAGAAATAGTTTAAATGAGGTCCCTGCCAAGGCTTTCCCAAGACCGTATAAGGTTCTTAAAAACACGGTTACGGTGACCGCTACTATCAATGTCGTTGTACAAAAAAAATCTTTGTTAAAATATGGACATTTCGGAGATGGAAATCAGATTTTTCTAGTCTACTAGGTCTTCCTTTTAAAGCTCTTCTATTAGAATACAATAACAAATACACACATCAACAAAATCTAGCGATACCTTAATTCTAAATTATTCTAAAATCTGATGATGTTAAAATCGTTTTAGTTTCCGTAAAAAGTTTATATACAGATCAAAAACTCTTTTATTTTTTTATTATATATAAAAAAGTTTATGCAGAACTAAAAGCTGTCAGAAATTTTCCTAACAATTTGACGACGAAACAACAACTATACGAACACTTGCATAGAATATGGAACCTCATACCGCAGCAAGACATTGACAATTTAATTTTAAGTATGATTAATCGATGCCGACGTGCAATTAATATAAGAGGTGGCAATACTGATTATTAATAATTAGATTTCATAATACTTTTTCATTTTTAGGGTTCCGTAGCCAAATGGCAAAAAACGGAACCCTTATAGATTCGTCATATCTGTCTGTCTGTCCGTGCGTATGTCACAGCCACTTTTTTCCGAAACTATAAGAGCTATACTGTTGAAACTTGGTAATTAGATGTATTCTGTGAACCGCATTAAGATTTTCACACAAAAATAGAAAAGGAATAATAATTTTGGGGGATCCCCATACATAGAACTGAAACTCAAAATTTTTTTTTCATCGTACCCATCCATGGATAGGTCTTCAAAAATGAGTTTGAGGTTCCTAATATCATTGTTTTCTTAACTGAATAGTTTGTGCGAGAGACACTTCCAAAGTGGAAAAATTAGTGTCCCCCTCCTGTCACTTCTAAAATAAGAGAATGATAAAACTAAAAAAAATATATTATGTACATTACTATGTAAACTAACAACGAAAATTGGTTTGAACGAGATCTAGTAAGTAGTTTTTTTTAATTTGCGTCATTAATCGTAAACCGCAATTTACCTTTCATTTAATCAACTGAAATACTTGCTGCTGCGGAACCCTTCATGGGCGAGTCCGACTCGCACTTGGCCCTTTTTTTTTTATTCAAATTAATAGTAATAATGTGTAATATAGTTTTTATTAAATCCTATTATTCTTCCATTTACTATATCAGAAATATCTTCATAGATGTATATTTAAAACATCCCTAGATTGTTCCCTGTTGATGTGTGTGTTTGAATCTTTAGATAAATTTAATTTGAGGTCCGTTGAAGTGTTCCTAGAATTTCAATAGTTCTCCATCATAACAAACTGTTTTAGATGATAAACGCCGCTTCATCAGGTAGTATGTTAGCGATGACCCAAAACAAGTATCATTGGTTTCTACCACGGGTTGTTTTTTTGACATTACAGAATCGCAAGAGCGAAGCTAAATTCGCACTTGACAGGTTCTATTCACACCTCTGTCTCTGAGAATTTTTATAAATGTTTTCCATACTAGCATAGCATAGTAGACATGTACATAGAAAAAGGTTCTAAAGTACATCTCATATTACACATATTTGTGCCTCTAATGTTCTCATCATCGACATCATCACGGTCATTGCATCAAAGACTTCAAATAATGATTACGTTGAGTAATAAAAATCTATAAATATTCGTATTTAAATGTATAATCATGTAAAGCGGAGACCTCCTTTACGTGTCTGGGTGCGCATGCACACGTCTTTCGACGCGGCCATTAACGCGCTTGAGATCAATTGGCTTTTGAGCCGTGGGCGGACCGTTTCATTAACTATTATAATATAAGAGCAGTCCAAGCTGATTAGTTCCTTGAACGTGTAACGCTTTTTAACCCATAATCGATATTTATTCAATCTCAAAACATCATTCAAGGCTGATTATGAAAGATACTTAGCTTAGGACTCATACTTTTTATGCATAGTATTTGATAAAATACTTGTATTTTCGTAGTCTAGCGTCGTCAGTCTAGCGGTAATCCTACAAACCGCAGATAATAATGACTAAAAAACATTATGGATTATTCTGCTAGCAATAACCGACATTTCAGGAGTAGTCCGGAGTTAGTAGCTGTCTCACACTTATGTATTGAACCGAACGCTACGCTGCCGAAAACGCATTATGGTATTTTACGTAACGTAACGTAATTACTAGCAGGAACAAAATGTTCAGCAGCAGTCCGAAATTAGCAACTCTCTGTCAGAACCAAACGGTGGCGTAAAAGCATTATGTGTGGTGGTAGTGTCGTGAAGCCCAGATAAAGACGGAAAATAATTATTTTGATTCTACAAGCATGAACTAAATGGTCAGCAACGGTTCTGAGTTATCCACGGTTTCGGTTGTCTAGCTGCAGTGTGGACCGCATTCGTTGAACCTTAGATAATAATGACCTATGTAGTTATTTTACTAGCAACAGCGAAATTTTCAGACAGCAGGCAGGCCGTGGTTCGATGATAGGGATACTATCCCGACGTATCTCAGAGAGCACGTGAAGTCCTCGGGTATGTCCCTGCTAACTTACCACCAACTATTCAGCGATTCTAAATACACTTCATTTTGTAAAGTATTTGTGTCAGAATGCGAATGACGTATCATATTCCGTAGGTATAGAATAAATGACGGGCCAATTGGAGTGGTTGGTAGATACCTGCCTTTCACGCCGCAGGTCGAGGGTTCGATTCCCCCCAGGACAGAAATTTGTATACATAAATTTGTCTGTTTGTCCTGAGTCTGGGTGTAATTATCTATATAGGTTTATATTTACAAGCGAAAACTAGTGTATGTAGTATACCAGTTATTTCTGGTTTCCATAGTACAAGCTCTGCCTATATAACTCTGATAATAATCTCCCAGGATATTATTATAATTATTAAACGAGAATGAGAAAGAGCACAACTGTGAAAAGAGTTTACGTGGAAACTGTCACCATGGTCAAAATTCAACCCGGAGGACATTGGTATTACTTGATAAAAATAATATAAGGTGCGTATAACAATCTCTTCACAAATAAAGAACACCATCCCACCACGTGTCATAATCGAATAGTTCCAAGTAACATAAAACCGACACGATTTATAACATACAGCCATAAATCTATAAAATGATATTACGCCACGAGGTGAGTAATGCATAGACGATTCACAGAGAGCTGTATAATAGACGGAGACACACGAATTACCCAGTAGCGGTCGCTTATCTGATAATAAATATTATGGTCCATTCTTTTAGGCGAGACGGTCATTAATCGAGTGGTCGATAGCGAGCGTATCGCCTTACGAGCTGCATTGTTGGCCCAACAGTTGTTCCGATTTATCAAGACGCCAGTAATATTGTTGTGGCACACACAAGGAGCTAGTGCGTCCGCTCGCGACACTCCGATACAACACCGACCGCTTTGTTTCAAGACAAGCGACATCGGTAATAGTGAAATATTAATTCTAACTTAAAATAAAAACGTGTAATTACATCTTGATAGTTCTATCCTAGTAAAAAGAGATGCGATTACAACATTTCTATGCTCATAATAAGTTTGTTAGAAGTAACCCACTTTAGTATGATTTTTACTATTTGACGTTAGTCTTAGTCTTTCAATCTAAATTTTGTTGGAAGGCATATTTAAAATACCGACACTTTGGAATTGATTGAATAGTGGAAGGAATTGGAAAAGTACAATCTACTCATGAAACTAAACAATATACAAAAAATTACGGGTATTTTGTGAAAGTTGAAAATATTATTTTCACTCGCCATACAAAATGTATCAGCCAATTGTCATTTTTGCATAGGAAGTAATATTTTTTGTGTATTTTTGTCAAGTTAGTTTTCTATATGATGTTCAGTATAATGAACAAATTGTCTACTATTGATTTAACGCAATGTATGTATACATAGCACGTTTAAAAGTATCTGTCATCTGGTCTGTCCATAAGTCACACATACCCAAGTGCTGAATAAATTTCATTAATTCATTATTTACAATGATCATAAACAAAACACTCGAATATCTGATGTTTGCATAAAACCGCCAGGCTGAAGTGGGACTGGGCTGGACATGCTTCACGTATGCACCCAGACGGATGGGTGCAGATCACAACCAATTGGCTTTCTCAAAATGGCCGACGTCGACGTGGTAGGCCAAATAATACAATTATAATATTTTAATGCTACAAATTAATTAATAATAACATTTCGCCTATAGAATTTATAGGAAGGCGGTGTTAATCTCTTCGAACAATAAAATTAAAAACCTGATGTGCTGTTATAATAAGAAATGATCACGTTCATCATGTTGCTCTAAACACATTAAGGTCTTTTATATTCCTTCTGATAATTAATTCACACCTCTACATGTAATGAGTACCGTTAGAATACAAATCCGGAGGCTTTGTGGCTTTAGACTATGTCAGTCGTATTAAAGTCACGAAATCGTCAAGGTTGAAATGATTTGCATATAAATTACTTTCGTCGATGCGTAAATCCACGTGTTGCTCAGTGAGAATAGAGATTAATATGGTAGGTGTCCGCGCTGGTCGGGTGACAGACAAGTTAAGCTGACATCCGTCAACGGCGCTCGTAGTAATCGCCGGATCGAAGATCGATGTTAAGCTCGGCTTATTGAACTCTTCGGCGGATTCAGATCACCCCGACACGTTCCGAGTTCATCGTTCCGAGGCCCACGCTATCGATTCTATATCTTTCCTAAATCTGACAGGTTTAAGAGCGCTGGACATTCACGTATGCAATGAGTATGGAAATTGTATGTACAGTTAGCCACAGAAATAGTTTCACAGAGACTAAAAATACTCTTTATAATACACATAAAAAGACATTGCATTCGGAAGTTGTACAAAGATATTGCATTCTTATCGCGAAAAGCAATATGGTCCGGAAAACCAAAATTACATATGTTCATTTTAAGAAAGAAATATATTAGAAATCGCAACATACACTTTTCAGTGCCTCCCCAAAAATAACCGCCACATTGAATGTAATTTATTTTATACTTATTTATTTCATTTGTTCATTTGATAATTAAATGCTGTTCGAATCTGCTTGCATGTCAGAGGCATTATCACAGCCAGTAGTAAAATGATGGAATGCAGCATCAAATAAACGATACCCATCACATCTGCAGTTAAAGAGTTTGACATCTTGCACTGAAGTTTTAAGTACAACTATGAGTGCCCGCCTGTAAGAAGCCTTTCGGAGTCTAAGCATTATCGGTCGTGAAATTTTACGATGGCTACTGACCCACGTAACACTTAGCTTTAGAAGCTGTCGCAATTACGGTATAATTGACGCGTATAATCGAGACTTGGACTCCTCTTTATACTGCCGACTATATCAAGACTTTTACGGAGAGTGTTTTACTATCTACTTAGGTACTTATCGTTTAACGAGAAACAACAAAATTGAATGAGCTTCCAGTTTCACTTTTCAAATTGTAGACATTGGTAATTATAAGAAAGAGTCTGTATTACAAAAACTGTGATATGCTTGTGCATAGCGCGGCTCGCATTCAAATGTTTAAATGGAAAAAAATATTTAACACACTTTTCAATAGTATAAATAACTGATTTTCCCTTTTATCGTGACCATCATATAAACTATCAAAATGGAAATTTCTTCTGGATATTTTGCCAAGACGGTCGAAGAAACTTAAACTGCATGTAATAATGTTGATCCTATAAAACTTCTAAATGCACGAGCTAGATAGTAGCAGGCTGAATTGGGCCTTGAGAAACAAAGTCTACGCATTAATAAATTTGTAGAACATCAGTTTTCAAATAGCACAAATAAAAATACAATCTGCATTAACTCTTCGAAATGTATGCTTTGAAAATCTCTTCTTCTTTACCTATTTAACAAATGGTTTGCTCCAAATTGTTCAGTTTCCAAGATGTTACACATACTAGATATAATCATCAAAAACTGAATCAAGCTTTACAACGTCAACGATTTTGAAGTAGCAAATCACTTGGAATGACTGTTGATAATTCATTAATACAGATCATTATCAAAGTAAAAGATTAATGAAGCTGAGAGTCGAAGTGGTACCGGTTTGTGCACGCGATAAAACGTCAAGTGCAAAGTGAAACAGGTAAAGAACCACACATATTTTTATTTGGCACTCTAAAGGTACATATATCACATCAGGTAAATTGGAAGCGGTGCCTGTGCCATCATCATAACAGCTGATAGATATCTACTGCTGGACTTAAGGCTCCATAAGGATCACCACAATGGAATTGTGCCCATCATTTGAATGGTTATGTCAAGTATGGTGGTCACTGTACACAAAGAGACGCCGCTGTCTGTCTTTAGGACGAGTTCTGCGCTCCCTATGGGATGATTTCGGGTGATGATATTCGTCAACGCCGCCGTCACCACACAGAGAAAAGCAGAGCCAATAGTGGCACATAAATAGGGCCAAATTGTGTTTGTTATAAGGGGCGGGATGGTCGGGAGGCTAGCGGAACGAGGAGCCGCTACGTATTTATTCTATTTGCCGAACGTGCCTCTCCGGCGCGGTCGCTGTTTGACGATGCAAATTTATCGCGACGCTTAATAAAACGCGCGCCAACCTTATTGATTCGTAGATGTTGCTCATTAAGAGGCGATACGGCAGCCAGACACGCTTGTCCGCCATAGCGCAATTGCTTTACCTGTTAACACAAGCAAATTTAAGTATGAATTCACCGCGTTCTGTAATAATTTTTAATAGCGTATATTATTTTTTTTACAAGTAACTACTCAATGCTGTTGATATAGCAACGAAAATTCCTATAGTATTTATCTCGTAACCTTTGTAACAAATATAAGGAGAACATTAGAAGAAGCAGATATGCCCTTTGTGGGAGAACATAAACTGTTAGAAACAGTCATTCGATCCGATAATACCCCACATCCGAGTTTAGAGCACCTCGGTGTTTCTCCCGATATCGACATATTCGAGGCCTTCCTCTTTCGCCAAACAATGAGACCCGTTTGAATAGATTACGGCGTTGTGGCGCCGCCGAACACATTTTAACACTCTAAGGAACTTGTTTTTAAAATAGCAATTTTCTTGCCACTACGCCCCCTTATTAGAAACTGACTCGATCGCTTCGCTCGCAAAAACACGAACAAGTTGGAAAACGGATTCGAAGTGTTGCAGTTACCGCCCGCTGTGAGAATCGCACCTGCAATGCTTGCCGCTTTGAAACGAATGCAATAATGCCCGTACTCTAAACAAAAGTATAATGAGCCGTACGGACTGTCGAGAAAATTTCCTACATTTCACGATTACGTGTCATGTGACGTGAGTTTGTTGGACAGTCCAGCATTATTTGCTAACTCATTCATTGGCGTTTATTGTGTGAAATCCATAACTGAACGGTCGTGTTCACTGAATTTTCAATAGTAACAAACTAGTATTGTATTCGGAAATCTTTTTGTTTTCTCCCCGTCCGTTACAAGTTTTCATGTTATGTAGGTGTACTCTGAAGTAGTTATGGGCAAATTAGTATATATTATGACGGCAATTATGATGACTTGACCAGTAATCATACAATTTTGAGTCGGTGACTAGTTTAACTGCACATATGGTAGAGAAAGTATCAGACATAGTTTTATTCGCTGATGATACGTCGCTCATATTTAAAGTAAATAGGAAGGATAAAGATCTTATTGAGCATAATAAAACACTCAGCCTTATATCAGAATGGTTTTCGACAAATAATGTCTTGTTAAATGCAGGGAAAACTTAATGCATCAGGTTCACATTGCCGAATGTGACTCAAATTGTACCAACAGTTGCACTTAATGCGGAAATATTAGATTTAGTCCCATCGACCGTATTTTTAGGATTGACACTTGATTCAAAATTGCAATGGGGTCCTCAGATTGAAAAGTTAGCAGGTAAATTAAGTTCGGCTTCCTATGCTGTCTGGAAAATAAGACAATTGTCAGAAGAACAAACTGCTAGATTAGTGTATTTCGCGTACTTTCATAGCATTATGTCGTATTGCATTCTACTGTGGGGTTCGGCGGCTGACATAGGTACTATTTTTGTATTGCAGAAAAAAGCAGTCAGAGCCATTTATGGTTTAGGCAGTCGCGATTCTTTGCGAAATTTGTTTAAAGAAATAAATATACTTACTGTGCCATTGGAATATATATATATCAGAATATAATGTTTGTTAGAAAAAATATTCATATATATATAAAAAGTGAACTGCATAATATAAATACTAGGAATAAAAACAAACTAGCCATGCCAGGCTTTAGAGTAAGCAAAACTAATAAATCATTTTTAGGAAACTGTATTAGGTTTTATAACAAGCTTCCTACTCAAATTACTGATCTGCCTGACACAAGTTTTAAAACACATATTAAACGTGTACTTATGGCTAGGGGTTATTACACCACTAAAGAGTACATCGATGACAAAGACGTCTGGCTCTCACTGCCTACCTGCACATTGCTCGCTGGAGACCTTGTAGCCTTATAGACATGACTGATCTGCTGAGTTACGTGAACTATCTGTAAATTATTGCTATCATATACTTAATTTAAAATTATTGACTCTGTCTCAAAATGAATAATGTTATTGTTTCGAAGTTTTTCTTTTGTATATCTAAATATAATCTAAAATAATAAGCATTCTGACAACCGATCGAGCATATATTGTGTTTGCCAATTAAATAATTACTTACTCTAATTGGACCAAATCCCGTGTTCATGCCCGCTTGAGTATGTTTCGCCGGACCGTCTCAACTGGGTCGTGTTGAAACCGGTAGTAGATGAACCCACTGAGTTTGTTTCGATGGGTCTTCTCAGTTGGGGCGCATTGGATCCGGTGGTATCATTAAAACGCGACCGTCGTTATTAACACAAGGTCCGTCATAATAATATAGACAGAACCATTGACAATATGTAGTAAAAATATTAGACTTAAACTAGATAATTAAACATAATCTCTTGACAATAACTTGATACGAGCTAGCTAAATATCAATGCTATAATAAAATAAATTTTATAAATGTTTTCATACAATGTGTACCTAAATATCTATGTTACTAGAAATAATAATGTATACAACTATATTACTACAAACATGTTCTGACTATTTACAAGCGCTTTTTTAAAGTCTACGTGAATAAAACCCTATTTTTTATTTTATTCATATGCGGCAGTTGGTAAAGTAGTCAGCTCGCTACTACCGCGGCGCCCTCATATTCCAGGTTTGATCCCCGTACCAGTCAACTTTTATTTGTGTGACCCATTTTTATTTTTCTGAGCTTGGGAGTGCTTGTGCTGAGCGTTCCATGTTTTGAAAGTCCTTCGCAAACGAGTAATTTACGAGTGTTGTCATTTGAAATAAATTAAGTATGTACAAAATCAAACAAATCAAAGCAATTAGTCTTAATAAATAACTGATACAACATATAAATATATTATTCACACGTAAAAGAAAAATAAATGTGGGAATTATCACGATACCTCCTCAGGCTCGGAGGAAAGTTTCAAGCTTTGTATAAAATTTATTTTACTACCTATGTACGGTTTGAGAAAATTATTGATTTGATATAAGTTCGATAGTAGAAGAAAATAAGTTGATCACCAACCCTCTTAATGATGGACGCATTTCCAATGCGGAGATCTTTTGAGAAGGCCTTTGTCCACGTCAAACTGCTGATGTGATTTTTTTTTTATTTCATTAAAATACACAAATATTCTTATATCTATCTTAATATTACAGTGAAAATAACCTTAAAATTAACAATCGGATTCGAAGTAAAATTAAATGAGGAAAAGAGTTTGTACTCTTTTCCTCATTTAATTTTACTCAGTATTCTAAGTTTCTACAAGAAAGTTTCATTATTATTAAATCGAAACTAACAACGCCAATTTTACAGTGATAATTGAGTATCATCATGTTTAAAGTAATCACATTAACAAGTTAGCTCAAGCTAAGTACCTATCTATAGTGAGCGGCAACCTATTTTCATATTGAGCTCAATATGAAAATAGGCAACAAGCGAGTTACGCTAAGCTGCCGTACATATACCCAGCAAGCCGCTATATAGTTAAATTTGCTACGGTTAATACTACTCTGTACAAACATAATAAAGCGAATTTTACCTTGACATGTGCTTTTCTGTAACGGCATTAAGTTATTGGATGGCAGTAAGTGTCTCAGATAATGAGCGATAATCTAGTTTCATATTGAGCTCACTCTACCCTTTGCTGTTGTAAATATCGTTTAGCGAGTGCATTATATAAACACCTTTTTTTGTGACATAAAATTGTCATACTATAATCGCCTCAGAGCATTCGTAACAGGGTTTAAAATGACCTGTAATAGGATGATGCAAATCCGCAAAATTAGCCGTTGACTGATGCAAACTTTCAAGGATTTTTGATGATTCTAATTTGCATCATTAGTCGTCAAAGGATTACCTTAACCAGGATAAGATAGAAATATTGTTTTAAATAGACAGATGTTTATTTTAAAGAAGTCTAGTAACAAGTGGGTTACAAAGAAATAATAAATTTCATTTAAAAAAGAACAATAGTGTGTACTATTGCTGCTCACGCCAAAATTAAGCAAAATGCATTATTTTTACTGACTTCGAGTACCATCCGTACCATCTGTTAAAAAGCTTTGCTTCAAAAACGGGTTTGACACAGTTTAATCTAAGTTTTATTTAAACTTCACGTACTTGTTCTCCGACCTAAACACAAGTTAACAAGGCAAGGTATCCCGCATTCCCAACTACTAAAGTGTGGGGTAGTCTTACAACTAAGTCCTGTTTCACCTCTTAAGCGAGATCGACGCGTTTACCTCAGGCGCGGCTCGGCGCAAATTGATGGTTTCACCTTGTTTCATGCAAAACGATATAGCGTCCCACTCACACGACGCGCCGCAGACAACGCGGTAATCATTGTTTTTGAAACGAGAATAAAACGACTCCCATTTCAAAGCATGCCGGATGTGAAGAACAGCTTCACGAATATTATTTTCTTCTGTTCTCTGAACTTCTGGTATCAGTACCAGAAGTTCAGAGAACAGAAGAAAATTTTAATATTCCTATACCATAAAATATATTTCTTTTCGCTGGATAAGCTTACTTATAATCTTTGAAGAAATATAATAGTCACGTTAACATTTAAGATTAACTTGTTTATAAGTGTACAGGTATAAGATACGAAAAATTTTACAAGTTTATAAAACGAATCTAACGTAATTTAAATGAAGATCACAAGAAAACTGTTAAGTAGTTACATCGGACAAAAACTTATTCAATAACCGGCAATAAAAAGCGAAGTGTCGGATTTCTGTTCTTCTGCGTGTCTATTTGTCTTGGTGTGACTTAGTCGCTCCCCAACGGTAAAAAGATTTTAATGTAGATAGTTCTAAGCTATTTTATCCTTTTGTTTTTACATGGCAATATTTTCTTAGGATTTTGTAACGTTATCAGCGTAAAATATCCAAATACTGCTTTTATAATGATCCATAACCATGTATACTGAACACCTGGCATTCCTTTTCGGTTTGCTTTCCCTAACACGCTGTATAAGGTACGGCAGAGAAAAACGAACATGCTGCGGTATTCTGATAAGTTTAAGATAAATAGCGCGCGCAGTTTTACTTGGCCTTTACAGGTCCTTGCTTTTTTGCGTTCCAATTCTGTGTTCCTATCTAAACGGCAGATCGATTTAAAATCATAATAAGTAACGAGCTCCATTGCAATCGGCATCGGCTAATTTTAATTCGTTAATCTTTTTATACTTGTAAAAATATCGAATATAAGTAAAAAGTACAATTTTTATGTGACATATAAACATTGAATTACACGTAACGGAACACAATATAAAGCAATATTTTTCAAGAGCACGCAATCCATAAATACAAGAATGCTGAACTTTATGATTATATAACTAAACTGGACAACTACTTTACAGGAGATAAACCAACGGAATGAATGAAAAAATTATAGAGGTATGTTTTGTGGCTTTGCAAACATCTAATAAGCAAACTCATACTCAGAAGACAACAGAATAGTAGGTAATAATAGGCTCAAAGCAGGAACGCGCGCAGTGATAGTACTAGCAAATTATATCTAAAATCTAGTATTAAAGCTTAGTCAGCAAAAGAATGACACACTCTTTATTGGTCATTAACTATAGGCCGCAAGGCAAGACATCTGAAAGTCCATATCAGATATGGCAGTCTATATCAGATATATCAATCCTCAACTATGAGAGTCTAAAAAAGGTATGGATCGACCCAACAATGCTGTTTCTCAATCTACCCTTGGAACAGTTGTGGGTATGCACCATCAGTATCACCTATCTTATAAGTAATCATAAGCCGTAGGGTACAGAGACGAGAGAAAGAGAAGACATCAGTCTTGTTAAGGCTTCCATATATTCCCTGTTCCGTTTAGGAATTGGAATATGGAAGTAGGCTTCCATATTCCAATTCCGAAACGGAATAGGGCAAACGTGGCGTCTATCGATATTACAACTCTGTTTTTAATAATGAGTAATACGAACCGGTAGACGCAGCGTGGGCAGGCCCCCTACGAGATGGACCGATGATCTTGTGCGGGTCGCTGGAAATCGCTGGATGCGGATAGCGCAAGATCGGCAATTGTGGAGATCTTTGGGGGGAGGCCTTTGTCCAGCAGTGGACGTCTTTCGGCTGATATGATGATGATTATGATGATGAAAATATTAATATTTGACCCGTACCATAAAGATGCTGTTACTTATAGGATAGATGGAATACAAACAGTAGGCTTCGATACAATAAATGCGGTATCAATATAGGGCACGCAAATACACGTCATTTCAGAAAACACAAAATTAGCTATTCTGCCGTACTATATAAACGCAATTATAAGGCCCAGAGACACTTGGAAGCTCTAATCGGTTTAAAGAAGCTTAAACAAGGGGTCCATCGAAATAACAACTCTTCTCTCTACTATACTAGTTGAGTATGGTATGGGTTAAAAAAAAATCTTTGATATAATCAAAGATTTTTTTTTAACCCATACCATACTCAACTAGTATAGTAGACATACTAGGCTTCAGTATAATAAAAGCAGTGTCAGTAGACATAATACAAAGCACATCTCATATTCGGCAGCAAAGACAAAGTCATAATTACAGTTAACTATTATACCTCTATCAGTGTCGAAGAAAGGTCAATTTTATATAAGGT
Source organism: Pseudoips prasinana (assembly GCA_951640165.1). Lineage (NCBI taxonomy): Eukaryota > Metazoa > Arthropoda > Insecta > Lepidoptera > Nolidae > Pseudoips > Pseudoips prasinana. The sequence goes on from OX621244.1 coordinate 16,688,539, forward strand.
TCATTGAAATAGTACTACTGCATAAACCTATTATTCTATTTATATTACAAATATAACAAATATGTTCCATTAAAAAGTAGTTACTTTAAAATACAAAAAAAAAACGGCGTTAGGTTAAATTTGGCTATAGTAAATGGGTAATACCGAAAGGCTCAGCTAAATAAACAAAAAAATAATTACTTACAAAATAATATACTTATGTTCAGCGGCCGGTATTTAACGTGACTTTTACCCGTATTACCTCTAACGTCATTTATTACTACATTAAGTTATTACTGCAAAATGTAACCCCTTGTTTAATAGTTAATTAATTAAAAATGAATAAGGGAAGCCGAGTAGAACCGTGTTGTACGGACCCTATGCCACTGGTACCTGTTAATATCAGTTTTGTGCGTCACAGGTCGTGGGATGATATGACTGTTGCGCCCATGCAATAAAACAATTACTATTCACGTATACCGCCAATGTTTATAGCGTTTTTAATTAGGGAATACAGTGGAAGTTGTAATTATAATTAAATAATGCCATATAAAACCAAAATATTAATTAGCACGGCATCAGAAGTTTAAAAAACCAGTCAAGAGCGAGTCTTACCACGATTGCTATAGATATAGATAATTTCAGAGCAATCTTTGAATGTTAAAATCTACGTATTGACATGGACGGGTACGATTTTCTGTATAGTTTATTTGCTTTTTCTAGAATTTGTCCTGATGTATTTTAAGGGATGGGATAGAAGGTGGTAGTTGGGACTAGTATTTCGCATATTGTATTTGTCAAAGCTTTGAACATCAAGTTTCATATTAACTCGTTAAAACCTACACAATCGATATGACAATAAAATAAACTTTTATATCTTAATAACTGGTTACTAAAAAACCGCCAAGTTCGAGTCGGACTCGCACATGAAGGGTTCCATAGCAGCAAGTATTTCAGTTGATTAAAAGAATGCAAATTGCGGTTTATGACGTATTTAAAAATAACTACTTGCTAGATCTCGTTCAAACCAATTTTCGTTGTTAGTTTACATGGTAATGTACATCATATATTTTTTTTAGTTTTATCATTCTCTTATTGTAGAAGTTAGAAGGGGGGGGGATACCCATTTTATCACTTTGGAAGTGTCTCTCGCGCAAACTATTCAGTTTAGAAAAAAATTATATTAGGAACCTCAATATCATTTTTGAAGACCTATCCATAGATACCCCACATGTATGGGTACGATGAAAAAAAAATGTTTGAGTTTCTGTTCTATGTATGGCGAACCCCCAAAATAATTGTTCTTTTTATATTTTAGTGTAAAAATCTTAATGCGGTTCACAGAATACATCTACTTACCAAGTCTCAGTATTACAGCTCTTATAGTTTCGTAAAAAAGTGGCTGTGACATACGGACGGACAGACTGGCAGACAGACAGACAGACATGACGAATCTATAAGGGTTTCGTTTTTTGCCATTTGGCTACGGAACCCTAAAAAACCATAGTCTATTGCCATGAGATATAGAAAAATATGTTTTTAGGAACTTCAAGTCCTTCAAGAACCTCAAGTTCAAGTTTAGAGTCTTCAATTTTATAGAATAGAATACTCTTTATTGTACACACTCAAACAAAACAATTATATGGAAGACAAAATAAATAACACAATAATGTACAATGGGCGGTCTTATCGCATTAAGCGATTTCTTCCAGACAACCTTTGGATGGATAGGAGCTCTAAATATTTAAAGTAGTAGGTGTGCAACAAATGAAGTAGAAAAGTATAGAAACATTGTAAGTATATATATAATTATATATAAATATATAATGAGGTTTATAACAATGTAAGGTGGCATACCAAATAGCATGTGTATATAGCAAAATATGTATAAATACAGTATATAATGTATAACATAAATATTATATTAGACAGTAGGTGACTTTACGAAAGTAGGTAGTGTTCTTTAACAGCTTTATTAAACGTGGCAAGAGTTTGTGCACGTCTGATATCAATTGGCAAGGCATTCCATAACAGTACTGCTTGAACAGAAAATGATTTGTTCATAAATGTGGTAGAATGCATAGGAGTATGCAGCTTTAGGTTGTGTGATGATCTTAGGAATCTGGAATGTGTGTCATAGAGAAACTCGAAACGGTTTTTAAGATATGTAGGTGTAGTGGGATTAAAGAGAGTGTTATATAATAAAGAAAGAACATGAGCATTCCGACGAAGGCGGATTGGCAACCACTTGAGCTTTGACCGGAATAATGAAACGTGATCATATTTGCGAAGGCCAAATATGAATCTAATACAAAGGTTTTGAAGACGCTCAAGTTTATCCAGTTGTTCTTCTGTGAGATCTAGATAGCTGACATCGGCATAGTCGAGAATAGGTAGGAGAAGTGATTGTGCAAGAGCAGTTTTAGTGGTAATAGGGAGGAAGTTGCGCAGGCGCCTGAGTGAACCAGATGACGCAAAAAGTTTACAGCTAACAGCTTTCAGCTGAGGACCCCATGATAACGTGCTGTCAAATATAATCCCACAATTTTTTACGTTATTACTAAGAGGGATAACCGTGCCATCAAAGGTGATTTGGGGGAGTTGGGACCAGTCCACTTTAGACGTCATTCGGGAGCTGCCAACTACTATTGCTTGTGTTTTAGAGGGGTTAATTTTGAGACCAAACATCTGGCTCCACACTCTAATCTGAGCTAAATCGTTATTGACTGTCGCGATTGCAGTGGGTAAATTCATAATCAAAGCATGGGAATAAATTTGAAGATCGTCTGCATAAAGATGGTAGGAAGAAGAGATATTATTGGAAATCGTATTAATAAATAAAGCAAAAAGCAACGGAGAAAGAACGCCACCCTGCGGCACGCCAGCAACTGTATTAGACCATGTAGAAAACATGTCATTAATACGAATTCTTTGCCGGCGTCCAAACAGGTAAGATCGAAACCATTCAATCACCGTTGGAGATATGTTAAGTGACGTCAAAATGCCAAGGAGAATGTCAAAATCTACAGTATTGAACGCGTTGCTAAAATCTAACAAAAGGAGAACTGTAAGATTTCCACTCTCCATGGCACCTCTTATGTCTTCCGTAATATGGACCAGGGCTGTGACGGTACTATGACCAGGTCGGAAACCGGATTGCATAGGATTGAGGAGATTGTGCTTACAAACATAGGAATTAAGTTGGGTGTAAATAAGCCGCTCGAGGACTTTGGAAAGGAATGGAAGAATAGATATAGGACGATAGTCGGAGAAGGAGGATGGATTTCTGGTTTTAGGAATGGGAGTGACAAGGGCTTCTTTCCATGTAGAAGGAAAGAATCCACTTGATATGGAACAATTCAGGATGTGACTGATAATGGGTAGGATATCATCAAGGATAGGAATGATCATATTACGGCTGACACTGTCGCTACCGACCGCATTGGAAGATATCGACAGGATGCCTTTCTTAACATCACAATCGGAGAATTGATTGAAAACAAAAGGTGGATAATCAGCAGTTGGAAGAGATGAAAGATAGTTCAAAGATTGAGTTTTAGCTGATGCGTTACTCGACGATGAAGAGGAAAAGTACTGATTAAGCGAATTGATGTCTAATTTATTAGGAAGAGTATCTCGAGATTTTCCAACTCCTAATGATCTAAGAAATTTCCAGATTTTCGCTGGATCTCCGTCTTCAACGGATTTATGGATATTATGGCGTTGAGCACTCCTACACATCTTATTGCAGCGATTTCGGATAGCTAGATATTTGTCCCGAGAGTATTCTGATAATCGACACTTGTATCTAGACTTCGCCGCTGTTTTAAGACTTATGAGTGTCTTGATCTCGTCATTAAGCCACGGTGCTGGTAAGTGTTTTACTCTTACAGCTCGAATAGGCGCGTGTATGTCGTACAAGTCAATCAAGGTGGAAGTAAATATATTGACCTTGTCATCAACTGATGCGGAATTCCTTAACGAGCTCCAGTCAATACCCCTGGCAGCTTCTCGAAGACTCTCAAGGTTCATACCACTAAAATTGCGCTGCAAAAGAATTTTCGACTTAGCCTTTGGTGGACGGATTGCGTAGGAAAGAAAGATCAGATCGTGATAAGAAAACATGTCAGCCGAGCATTGACCATGCTTGGCGACATGATCACGAGAAGAGACGAAGATAAGATCCAAGAGAGATGGAGTTGCATTAGGAAAGCGGTGTGTTGCATTCAATGGAAGACAGGAAAGGTTGGTCGATTCAGAAACCGACAGGAGAGAGGAAGCACGAAAATCATTTTTAAGGAGGCAAGTGTTGAAATCACCCATTAAAATAGTATGACTGTAAGAAGGAGTGAATTTTTCTAGAAGTGTTTCAAAAGAATTGAAGAAATTGATGCGGAGGGATGGACAATAATATACACCCAAAAGAACTTTTGTATGATGCAGTTCGACTTCAATTAGAAGATGTTCACCTGCATTCAGTGGCGGCGGCTGCGGTGACGTATCAATTACGTTAAAGTTAATGTAGTTACGGAGATAAATGGCAACGCCACCACCACTACCTGCCACACGATCATTTCGTATTAAAGTAAAACCTGGAAGGGAGTAAGAGACAGATGGAAGACAAGGTTTTAACCAAGATTCAGATACCAGAACGGCATGGATGTTCTTACAGTCAAAATTTGCCAGCATCTCTGGAAAATGAGCCGGAATGCTTTGGGCATTGATGTGGACTACATTGAAATTCCTAAGAACATCGTTAAAGTGAAGTTTGAGAGTATCACCAAGAGATGGGAAACTTAGGTAGCTCGAATCACTACACGCTGATTGAAAGCTATCGGAATCACTGTCATAGTCAGATAGTGACATAAATAAATATTAGTGTATAATAAATATGTCTATAAATATATAATTAAATATATAATATAAATAATTAATAATGAATAAATATAAAACGCAAATACGCTGTAATCTCAAATAATCAGCTATTCGCTACTTTCCACCCGCCAGTTTCTGTGTAATTAATTACTATAAGCTAAAAATAATAATAAAAAATAAACAAAAATGCTTAAAAAACTAGTCACAAAGCAAAGAATAATTATCGCCGTCGTTTGCATTCGCCCCGCTTACAAACACCATAGACAACATTAAGTGGCCAAAAGACTAATTTTGCAGGGGCGTGTACACGTGACTGACATTGACTATAGAAAGGTTTGACAGACTAAATTTAAAGAAAAACTTAGAATTTAATAAAAACAGTGAAACCAAAATTACCTACAGATATATAAAACGATCAGAAGTACATAAAACTTATAGTTGTAATAATATGAAGGTAGAGGTTAAACAGACAAATGAAAACTCGGCGCCAAGCAAGACGGGAAACGATCAATGAAAAACTAAAGTTTAGCAATACATCGATCACTTTTTTGGTGCCGTATTGCACCGACTTCTTTGGGATGCTGGTTCAGAAATGATTGTTCCCTTAGATCCGCCTGCCACAGGTTTTATCGGCTCAAGCGGGCTTGAACTAGGAGCCACAGTCTCTGTGTTTGAATCATCCGTCTTGATGTTGAGGACGTCCTCTGTAGTTACGACACGATATCTCTTACCTTGGGCACCGATCACAAATACATTCCCCATTATTGTGTAAGCCTGGGTGACGCCAAACCTGGATCTCGCAGCCATAAACGCGGTGTGCCTGGTTTTCGTCAGGAACTCCGAGACAGTTACTCCTGATCCCTTCAGCGCAGTTTTCAAGGACCAAGCCTTGTCCCGGACTGCAACCACATCGAATTTGCACAGAATCGGCCGAGGTCTAGATGAAGCGCCTACGCGTCCCATTCGATGGCACCGTCTGATGTCGCTCGCAGTGAAATCATCCATGCCCAGCTGTGTGCGTAGAACTTTGACGACTGTCTGTGCCACATCCTCCTGCTTGCCCTCAGCGAGACCATGGAACAGCAAGATCTTCCTGCGCCCGCGCATCTCCAGACTATCCACAGTGCGTGCTAGGGTATCCACTTGCTTCTGGAGAAGGTTTAGGGTCTGCACGAAATTAAGTTTGTAGGAGGCAAAGTCAGAAGCCAGTGTAGTGACTGTTGGAAGACTTGTGATTGCAGCTTTATTCAGTTCAGCTTCAACACTGGCACACTTCTTAAAAAACTCATCTCTTAAACTTGATAGTGAATCTTGTATGGTAACTGCCATTGCCACTGAAGCAGATTGTAGTGAATTTTTCTGATGTGATTTTTACACTTATCTGACAGGTGGGTTGGGTTTGTTATATATTATTTAGCATAAATATTGTTAAAAATTTATAGTATACTTATTAATTATTATTTTAAAGTTAATTAAATAGAGGAGCAAAATCAATCTTGTCTACTTGTTACAACTACCCACCTACCTTTTATCAATATTTGTTTCTATTACTTGACCTTTACGTTCAGCCAAGAAGACTTTCACTGCTCCACCGGATAATATAGGTAAGCGGGGGCTCATGCCGTGTAGCAAACGAGACTACAAACTAAGTAAAAAGCAAAAAAAAGTTATAGGCGCCAGACGACATGCTACTTGGGGCCCGAACCTCAACTCACGGTGGTTACTAGGGTTGATTTTTAGGAACGTTCGCTACGCTCTACATAGATACGGGAAGACGCGAGCTGCTCGTCCATTTGAGTACCGGAGGAGGCATTTCGTTGTTATGTCTGTTGTTAGCGATAAGAAAAACTAGATTCATACATTTATAACTGACTCGGAATAGAACCTAATGATTTTTAAAACAACAACATAATTATTTTATTGTGATATTTAACCAGTACATTTTGATAAAAGCAACATAGTAGGTTTTTGTTTATGTTGAAGTGGGTGATGGCGTGGGACATTAAGAACACAGTACGTCACCATCACAACTTTTTATTGGTGCGCAGCAGTAGAATATAATGCAGAGTACTTTATAATATCACGTATATATTCCTAGCCGTTTGTCTCGTGTAGACTTATGGCGCGCTTTTTACTTTAGTGACAGATCCCTGTCACTTGTTGACTTGACAGTCTAGTGACGCAACAATTAAAAATTAAACCATTTTGACATCTTACGAAAAAAGACGCTTTTCCTACATAGCGATGTTTCATTCCGTGCTTTTACAAAGGAATATATGCCATTGGCGGGCCTATTGGTCTAGTGGTTAGTGACCCTGACTGCTAAGCCAGGGGTCGTCGGTTCGATCCCCACCCGGGATAAATCTTTGTGTGATGAGCACAACTATTTGTTATGTATCTGGGTGTAATTTATCTATAACATGAACGTATTAAGTAAGTTTATCAGTTGTCTGGTTGTCATAGTACAAGCTCTACCTAGTTTGGGATCAGATGGCAGTATATCAATTGTCCCATAATATTTATTTATTATCTAGTACCAGTTCAGAGCGAACGCAGATGACAAGTCTTACAATGTTGATTAATTTAGATTCTTGATTACATTGTTTTGTTATACGTAAATGTTGTATCTCATTTCCATAAAGACAGTTCGTAAGTTTGTCCACAGACTATCTGAGTCACTTTAAGATATTATGGTTCTATAAGCGAAAACTTGTAATTAGCCAACTGTTGCTAACTTTGTATAAAGTTGTATGAAGCTGTATGATTTCGATAAATAGGTAAGCGGAACAGACAAAACAAACAAGACATATGTTCGAAATTGCTCTTTTTGAAGTTTTTGTACTGCACTTATACTTGATGTTTCTTATATTTCACATCCACAGCATGTTTCTGATAGGTAGAGTAGCCGCACTTACTTAATGCGGCATATAATTTGAGAGCCGTTAAAGCTTCCTACAACTATCTAGTTACTTGGTACGAGACTAGCTGCCACGATAAACATATAGAACAGCGGCATAATCCATCAACAGAAGTAAAATAATAACTATTTGAATAGATACTTAGGGTATTCTCTTTTCCGTGTTTAGCTTTAAACCTGTGATCTAATAAATATATTGAAATCCTAACTATTATATAAACGAAGGTGATGGTTTGTTTGTTACACTTTCGCGCATTAACTCAATCGGACAACATACAATTTTAAACATATATTTTCAGCGGTCCACTACAGGATGTGATGTGTCCAGTGATGCCGGGAAAGCTAAAACATAACCAAGAAAATAAAAGTTCTTCTGTAACTAGTGATCACCGTACACTGTCCTTGTTCAGGATAGTTATCCCCTTTCCGGAAACTGAAGTATACGTGGTCCTCGTCACGGGGAACACCTAATACATTATAAGAACTCTAAAGAGTTTACGAATCTCAATGAGTTCTACGATAGTCAAGGAACATTCATTTTTCAGTCATTCGACTCTTTACACTTACAGACCAAATAAAAATCTTCATTAAGGATCTAATTAGGGCATTTTTCTTTGAATTGCGTTCTCTGTAACTGATTTGCTTATACACTTATGACTGTTATCTTATTCTAATCTTCGCATTGATAATATTATTTAGGACTTCTGCCTGGTTCAGTAACAGTTATGTTTTCACGTTATAATCACCAGAGTATGACATACTTCTTCTTCTTAGCGAGTCGATGGCAATCTAAATTGTGTCCGCCCAGAACTTGGCCACGAGAATCTAATGAATAATATTAATCACATGAAAAAAAAGAAGTAAGTAAATATCGGACTGAGTTATTACCCCAATAGATAAAGGTTCCACATTAATATTTGGAATAAAACAAACATTATTTCGGCGTTACTATACTGGGTAGTTTTTGACTCATACCATAAAAGTGTTAACGAATTCTACTATAGGGTCGGAGTACAAAAAGTCGCTCTTTTCCCAAGCTTACTACCAAAGTAATAATAATATCCGGGGACATTATTCACACATGGCCATCTGACCTGATAAGCGGAGCTTGTACAATGGTGCCCAGATAACTGATATATTACATATACTACTTTTCTTTTGTAAATACATACTTATATAGATAATTACACCTATACTCAGGTGACACACAGACATGTTAATGCACACAAATATCTGTACTGGGTGGAAATCGAACCCACGACCTGCGGTTTATATGATTAGGCGCAAGCATTTACCAACCACGCCAACGCCTGTCAAAGTACAGAATATTTTCACAAATTTCCACAAAACATTATCATTCGAATGTCTCGACTGCACATATTTCCTACTTATTTTAGTATGCAATAATACAAAAAAAGCAGTCAGTATAAGCATTGTCGTCAATACATTACCATACTACATAGAAACATCTAACTAAACCCAGTCACGAAGACGACGACCTGAACTCGCTGACGATGTACATATAGGGCAAACTATCGCAATTTTGTTTACATCACAACCCTTTCACTACGGCTAGCGGCTTACAGGCAATAAAGACATCGCGTGGTTGACAGTGCGCACTCACCTTTATACCTCACGTTAATCCTGGCTTGGGGAGAGGTTTTAGTACGTACTACACTCAACTACTGGAATTGGTTAACATTTTACACTTGTTTTGTACCAAATAAATGCATTATTGTCTTGTAGAATTTAATTTCCTTTTCGTACAGGTAAGTCAGCAACCAATCAGACGGCTTTAAATTGTATGAGGTCACCGTACCCTTTGGACGCCTGCAATACTATAATATATTTATTATAGTAACTAGTGAACGGTTTCGGACGGGTTTATAGATAGATAAAATTGTACTTTACGTCTTTTGTTGGAAAAGTTTTCATTCCCCGGGTTGCATTACTTTAATTTTAATAAAGTATTTATTTTTAAATAACAAACAGCCTTTGTCTATCCCTGATAGTGTAGCTTTTTAAAGGTGAAAAACGTTTCAAATCAGTTTAGTTTTTGAGTTTATTTGACAAAAACAAACATTCATATAAATGGTCAAATCTTTTCTCATTATAAAATTATTTTCAATTAGTTTTTAGTACGATATTTAATATTTTTACAAACAAACATACAAAAATCGCTTTATATTACATAAGATAACTCAATGGTAGAAATGGGTTATTACCACAGATGTGACAATATATAATAACGACTAATGTCATTGACTGCTTAAGCCAGCTATATCGAGCAACACGACTTCACTAGCCTGATGTTCTTTATCAAGTGTCGAGGATTCCAAGACCTCGCTCTCTCTTAACTCGGGTTTTAAAGGCATCAGGAAGTCACATCTTACTAGGCTGTTGTCCCTTGTAATGTTCTGTAGTAACAAGCGAGAAAACTTAAAGGTCTATGACGAGGTCATATTAACCTCCTACTAGACACAGGCGTTAAGTGACTATTACGAGTAAACCCGCACTACTACTACTTGTACTTACTTCATGCCGCCCAGTAGGTTCCTTACATGGCTTCACTACTGTTTGCTAATGACTACAACCTGGACCGATTGAACCTGGAGTTTAATGTGCCATATAAAGAGACGCTCAAAAATTATAACACTCATTGATATGGTGACCGCGTGCCTAGGTACTATAACTGAGCGACCACTAACGGTACGCTGAGAGCAACAAGCTAAGCGCCTCTACTAGATCACATCCGATGGGTATATACAGAAACGAATCGCTAGCAATGTATAAGTGAAACTTGTAATAAATTTGGATTCCAAATAAGTAACTATAAGTTCGCAACAAAGGGTAGTCCCTGTCAGGACGGTCGCGTGACCACGACCGCGGGATTCCTCCTCATTCATTTACAGGATCGCTTTACCCCGACATTCCTTGGAGTCAGTCGGCGCTTTATTAGACCGTTGACTCAACGTACCTTCGCTTTGTGCTCTAACTCTCACTGTCTTTTCGACTTGTTACATAAAGTTTTATAGTCTTGAGGCCTATAACTTATTTTTTTTAATACAAATAGTGACATATATACCAAGCGCTAACTATAGACTGTACTTGACTTTTTATAGTCTTTGAATGTATTTCTTAATTTAAACCTTACTTCGCAAGCAACTAATAAAACGTTTCCCGTCATAACTTGAGAGTTTAAAAAAGAGGAGAAGAGTTAAGAGAGTTACCATGCAATCCACACATAAGTTATTCTAACTACTTATACAAGCATTATGTTAATAATTATCAGTCATTATACCTAAGCATTGAACACAATTCCAATCTATAATAGATCACAATACAGTATATATGTATATAAGTCCAGTTTATATATACAAAATAAAGATAATATATTTTCTACATTAGTAAAACTTTTGTGACACGATGTCTATGATATCTTTAATAACCTATAGCGTTTTAACTTACAACCAAAGAGCAAAGTTTCTTATGCTTTTTCTACTCGGTACGTAATTCTATATGGACATTTTCATTAGTTATAAGTATTTCTATATTTTATTTCCACCCGATCAGTATTAATATCTAGGGACCATAATAATATTATTATATTAATATTATAATATTAAGGTTATACAACAAACTACACACACACTCGTATAAAATAGAAAAATACAAAGAAAGAGAAAAAGAGAGAGACATGAGGGGTTATAGCACTTTTTCCTTACGTCACGATTTATACCAGGCCAAAACCACGGTATGGAAATTAGTGCCAAAACCACACACAAAGTCCGACTAAATAATACACAGGAGGCAGCATCACATAGTATAACTAGATCCACAGAGTAAAGCACGGTAATAGTCCAGTGAAGTATCTATAAGTTCCTGGCATGCCGCAAATCATCTGTGCCCAATACTAGGTACTGTCACCGGATTGAAAATCTTCTTGGAATTATAAATGACAATCGGTTAGACCGTAATCTTTATTCGCACCTAGTTAGATTCTCGAAGGCCTTGTAAGAAATAGACGGGTGTTTCATAAGCTCTAATATTTATGTCTTACCAATGTGCACATAACGTTCCGTCAGGCGCAACTTTATTACACTCTTGAGATAACCAATTACGTCTACTTCTGTCCAACCTACTTATAATCAAACTTTGAGGCATGGAATTGTTACGTGTTAGCTGCACGTAACAATTCCATCAGTTTACTAAATACTGACTCGTTGGTCAAGCGCTAGTGTATTGCTGTTGGGTATTAACTGTTGGGTATATTGACATACGTAAAACAGCCCGCCCGGAGTCTAAATATTGGCGGTGTTATTCGCTCCTGCTTTGGAGAGCACGTAAACTGAACTGATTGTCGGATCTATAGTTAATTCCTTCCCGGTCTGTCGGATAGCTGGTCCATCGGGTTAAAATAGCCGGGTTATAATAACGTAATAAAGTGAACCGATGTTTAAGAACACACTCATATACTATGTGTCCTTTGCAGTAGGCTAGTCTCCGTTGGAATTGGCCACCGCAGCGGAAATTCGCCCAGGAGCACTTTTACTAAAGTCGTATCTCCTACAATTAAGTCAATATTTGACAAATTTACAAAGCGTATCCAAGTTGAATATAATAACGACGGCAAGATTTGAAACAATTCTTAATTAGTAAATTAATTTATGTCTAATTTATGCAACAGTGTCATTTCATAACACTGTTTCAACGCTGACTAGCAATAAAACTTTGTATAGTAGCCAAGTAATAAAGCGTGCAGGATTAATAAAACCCACTTGCACTTCTAACTATTTAGTGACGCACGCTTTAATTAACGACAGCCTAACAAGCTGCGGACCTTTTTAGTAAATTAGTAATTTTAGTCAGCTAATATCAATGTGACTCCAGCAAGAAAATTTAATTAAACACGCACGAAGTAGCCCCGACGATAATGAAAGCTGAGGCGAGCAAGCAAATTATCATCCGGTTGGCTTCACCGGGTTACGCAAGACAATAAGCAAACAGCTGGGCCGATGTGCAATAGGTAACCCGCCCCACAATTGTGCTCGTTGATCATAATCCAGATAGTGCACCAACTATGGCAAGCATTTGTGTCCGTAGGCCGAGAGGCGCACGACCGCCATCGAAAGTGAATTGTCGTGCAACCAACAAACATGTCACCCAACATTTGCTTGTAGTGCATGCCAGCGTGACTAGACTTTCGCGCAATCGGACATTACGAATACAATCATAAATGACCTTACAGTTTTCGATCGACGACTTCGACATTAAACGCTGCCATTCCGCTCAACTTCCTTTAATGGATATTGTAATAGGTTGATGGTAATGAGACGAGCTTCAATAATAATCAGATGGTATATAGGTACGTAACAAGTCGATGAGGTACGAAACTATTCGCGATTTCACCCATACTATAAACAAGATATCAAATTATGATCACGTAGTAATCATATTCGAGACCGAAATCTGGTTGAGAAGTATGTTCTCGGGCACAGGTTAAGCGCAATATTTACACTATCAATTGTATGTCATCGGCGTCTTCGGAGCGATGTTTTCACTCGCGCGCCCGCCGTGTTACCTTTCGAAAGCGTTGACTCATAAACAAATCGACCTCTGAACTTAATAACAATGTGAGGCGGGCGTGCGAAACGGGAGATGCACCCAGCGACTTGCAATAATTCTTTCGGAACCCATCGAGTCGCTAGCTCCATGACGCGCCATAATTTAGACTTTGTACAAACGGCAAAAACTGCTCGGAGTTTGTGGTGATGGCTCAACAAGATAATACTGTATAGAAACTTTATTGTCATAATTCTGACCCACATCTGATTGTTCAAACGAAAATGGTAAAGAATTATTGTGAGAAAGTACTCAGTTTTATCGTGTTTTGTGAAGTATTTGGACATGGTCAGTGTCCGTATAAATCTAGGAGACAAGTATTGTACTTTTTAAATCACATTAACGAGACAAGGTCAGCAAGAATTTATTGTTAACAGAAAATATCGTTGCAATTATCTGATATGGAGGGATTCGTGACCAACCTAAGGTCAATATAATATAATTCAGCATCTTTGACATATAAAAGACCTTGTTCCACAACAGTCTTAGCATATTGTTTCATTCAAAAAGAAAGACTAAGAAAAAATAAATAATTTCTTTTTGTTAAACTGGCTTCAACTTATCTTTATAAATATGTTGTTAATCCAATTTCGACTAAATTAAAAGAAGAATATATTGAAAGCGTGCCCCGTTTAACTTTATAAATTGTGTAATTGTGTATTATATGGATGTATAAACTAAATTACTACAAAGTTTCATCAAAATTAGAGATTTTCCGTGAGAGAGTAACAAACAAACTTCCATGCACACAAACTTTTGCATTTATAATATGTATTAGTAGGATTAGTAGTAAGTAGGATTGCATCTGCTTAGTTTGAGATCAGATGACCGTGTGTGAATAATGTCCCAGGATATTATTATTCTTATAAAGTCATTTTACAAAATACAACTCAATCATCCTTCGGATGAACAGCTTCGCGTATTTACGTAGAGCGAAGGTTGAACGAAACTTCACTTAAGATCGACCCTCTCATGCATCTAGGGGTGACGTCACATCGGTTTTAGATGGCTTGAGTCCTATCTTGCCGCTATTATCGGTTGAAGTACTAAAAGCCTCATAAGTGAACAGTAAACTTCATGCTAAATAAATGTAATACTTTTGTATGCATGACTTGAGTTAGCAGTAAGTACCTAATTTAACAACATTAACCTCGTAATATGTACCAGGCCATTATAATTTTACTAATTTGGTTGCGTGATCGCAATGATTATCGACTTTCAGAACAAAGTAGATCAAAATCATCAAGTTATGTCAGAAGAGCAAGTTACCGACCCCGATGTCGCGTAACCCGCAAGCTTTGTTACGAAACCGGTATTCGTTCGAAATGCTGAATCGTACGGTCAAAGTCACATCGATGGAAATAAATATTAAAAAAATGGTCTTTATCAATAAAGCTTTAAGGTTCATCTCCATTACTATCTATGCCATGGTGACTGTACACAGTGAGCCAAAAGCACATATAAGTTGGACATCATGCACTGGAACTTGTCTATTTTGCATTGCATAGAAGATCGAGTAGCAATCCAGTTTCCAACGATACATAATTTGGTATGTAACCTGCTATCTGGTGCACTTTGGTCCGGGAATACTTCACGTTGCAAGAATTGACCAATCCTCCTGAAACGGCACGATGCTCCGCAAAGAGAATTTTTAAACCGCACACCAATTTAATTCAGCTTTACGGTACTTTTAACGAAATCAAATGTTGGAAAATAAAGTGCAGGGTACTGGGATTGGCTGGTTCCTAAGTTCTTCATTGTGTATTATAAATAGATCCGTAGTTTTCCAATAGAGATATAAGACTAGTTGTGTAACTACTTACTAAATCCTGTTAATTTCAGTACTAAACTAATATTGTTCGGTGAAACAGTGAACGGCAATTAGAAAAAAGCGGCAATCAAAGTTAGTGCTTGGTTCTAAACTATACATTTTCAAATCTAGTAAGACAGGCAAGAAAATAAAGGCTCAATATTTTTGCATTCTCGTAGTCACGTTTTATATATGATCAAACCAAAATCTTTAGTTTACGCCCACATATTTATGTAATTATATTATATTATTAATTGTATTGTTATGTTGTTTGTATTGTATTAATATTCATCATCATCATATCAGCCGAAAGACGTACACTGCTGGAAAAAGACCTCCCCCAAAGATCTCCATAATTGCCAGTATTGCGCTACTTGCATCCCGCGGTTTCCAGCGCCCCGCACAATATTATCAGTCCATCTTGTAGGTGACCTGCCTGTCTTCCGGTTCGTAATCTTTATTATTTATAAAAAAAAATGTATGGAGCTATTAGCTAACGTAGGTAAGTACCTACTATTATAATACTTTATTTTATGTCAAATTCAGACTTCGGCAACAGAAAAGATAAATGGAATGAAATAAATACAACAATGCAGCTGTAATAAAATTTGGAATAATCCAAATTTATCATTTAGCTAGCTGCAATGAACGCCACGTGAGTAAATACAGTTGTACTACGACAACGGCCCTTATTACCTGTGTAATAAAGATACTTTCAAAGTGTATACACTGCCGCGAGGTTAACTTTGTGTATTAGTAGATTGTGCATATGATAATAGTTCAATTAACTAAAAATAACACCTAACTTTTGTCTTAATCATCTTATTGAATTTCTTGGAAATTAATTTGTAATCAAACCCTTATGATGCACGAACCGATAAACTTTAACGTAATTTGTAAAATTAACACCTCCAGACCTTTAAATTAAATTCGTGACCACAAACAACAGTGCAATGATTGTCCATGTTCCCACACTCTCAAGCAATTGACTAGGTGGTATAAAATGTTACGTTAATAGGAACAAAACATTTCCAAAATTAAATAAACACGCACAGGCACGCTCTAGCGAGTTCAATATAATTCGGTAATTTAGAACGGCGGATTCGGCGCAGACGCCTTTGGCTAGTAAATAAGATTCTCATGAAATTCGGCGGCAGCCGGCGATTGTATCTGAAGCACGCCATCCATCATGCGGCCCTGGTCACGCAACAATCAACCTAGCTAATTATATCAACTGATAAAATACAATATGTCAATTACACTAAAATAATAATCAACGAACTTGATATAGAACGAACGAACCGGGAGTTTTGTGCGTACCAACTAGCCGTTCGATAATTTGTCATAATATTCTAACAGGTGCACAATCTCATTAACGGTTAGCTTGTTATTGAAAGTGACAAGCGGTCACAGCAATATTAACCATGACTGCGCTTGGAATGAATAAAATTAAGATAAAAGCAAAGGGACGATCTACCACTTCAATTACGGCAACCCACACAATGATTAGACGTTTCACTATACACGCTGCGGCTCGATCGTGGACAGACTTGAGTTATTAAGTGCTAGCTTTGTTATAAATACACTGAACATGACATGGATTAATGGAATAAAATGCCCTGGCTTTTTATATTTGATCTGCTTCATTTCTCGTCAACATTCTAACTCCCGGATTAAGTGCAGTCGTTTATCTAAGCATTTACGTCCTACGTAGTTGCTCTTTTATGGGCTATTTTGTGGCGGCGCGTAACGTTTTATTTGAGCTACTCGGGTCAGTTTATACAACGACACAGGAAATGGATTCGTAACACCATAGCGGCTCGGGATGGATGACTCGTCATACTTCATCAAAACGGACGGATTTACGTTTGTTATTTATCTATATTTTGTATCAGTGTCATGAGAAAACAATGGACATTATAAGGACCGAATGTGAAGATCTAAACACAGTTGGCCATATATATTATAAAACTAAAGCCAGACTACTAAAAGCTATATAAATAAATGTTAATATACAACAATGGAAAATTTGTAGTCGAAAACCGTCTTTATGCGGTAGAATGTTTTTGTATTACATATTTCATAATATTTAACTAGATACTAAATGTATAGGAAGCTTAAATGATTTTATATGCCTAAAATGTTTCCCTAAAATGCGCCATGTTTAATTATTTGACGACACTCGCAACATTGTAATAACATAATAATACCTCATTTGTTGCAGTACCATATGTAGTTATAGAGCTAAAAGAAAACATTGGTCTCTTTCGTTACCTATGTATTATTTTCCATCATATTGCTAGGCAAGAGGTATAGGAGTTATAAGTGGAAAGACATTTCTTTTAAAAATAGCAAAAAAATATACGGATTTAATTTATTTAAATTTAATTTATTTTAGTAATTGCATATTATGTACAGCGTGATCGAGGAACTAAAAGAAGAATCACGTGTTTAGTATGTACCTGAAAGAAAAAATAGACGTGTCCAAATCTTTGACTGCAACTGTAGCACAGTGGTTAAGATAGTCGCCTTGCTAATATTCAGCGTTCTCGTGTCTGGCTCGATACACACACAGGAAAATTTTTTGTGGACTCAAAAATTTTGATTGTTCGGAGCTTAGATGTGCTTTATATCCCGCGATACAGGGGTTTATTTAATTGTTATGAGCTTTGTCTTTCTTTTTAAATAAAAGTCGACCATATACAAACAGACTATCAAAATCATAACCATCGCTTTAGCTTTTGGCTGCGGGGTAATAACGAGTAGAGTTGTTATGTATAGAAGGAACTAGTTGCAGCTTATCTCAAACTGAAGGCGACCTTCAACTTGGCTCGACCTGAATACTGAGCAGTGTAATAACAAGAGACACTAAGAGGTAAACGTTGGACGCTTTCGTATGCAAAAAGCGTTAAGTGTTAGCCGACGCGGTTGTACGGGCCGAACATTAAACAAGCGGTTGCGACCTAAAATAGAAATGGGTTGTTTGAGTAGGGTTCTTTTGCGAACGCAATTGTGCTCGAACGTGTCTTGTTAGTGAATGCGTTATGCAAATGCTGTGAACAACTAATATCAACTGTAGTTTGACGAATAATTCAAGTGAAACAACTTAATTCAGACTTTGCTACGTGTTAAGCATTAGAATACAGTACGTAGTTACCTAGGTGCTATTCATATTGATTCTCCGGGTCATTCTCTCAATGCAAATTGAAACAATAAATACGACGGATTAAGATTTTTTTGTGATAGAAACTGGGCCTTAAGATAATTTTATTAAGATATCGTATAACCTGTCGTGCAGAACTATCAGCGCTGACGCATCAATAGATAATAATTTATATAACAATTATTATACTACCGTTTAAGAGCTTTTAATTGCATCAATTGGAGAACGATTAAATACGAGCGGGTATATTGAGTAGGCAATCCGTCAATTCTCGACAACACACTGGTTGTAATACGATAATTGCTTTGAGGACCTCTCACAATCCCACTAATAATAAAGTACATTGATTAAATTTATGGTATTAAATAAAAATAAAATGAGTGTATTGGGATGGAAATTATTAATATTAATTAATGTCAGGTTTTACATTATGTATCGGCAGTGGTTACCATGATGATTAGAAAAGATTATACATATTTTTTGAACTACAAAATCGAGAGAAACTGATTGACTTTGAAATACTTGATTAAGTAGAAAATACGTAGTTTAACGTGTTTCAAGCGAAACTGTGTTATATGTCACAATTTAATAAACAACAAGTGTATCATACAAAAGACACATAAGAAGCTCAATCTATTCATGACACTTTTAGAACATTCATTTGCAAAACAGGTAAAAAATATGTTTGGATCGTTTTACAAATAGAGACTTCAACGTCAACTGAAGGAGATACAGATATAGATGTCTGATGAGTATCAGGTAATAGCCAGTACCTCTTATTGCCCTAAATTTTTATTAGTGGTTTTCAGCACCTAGGCGGCGTCACTTCATAGGCGAGTTTCACCTTTGAGGTTGGATATATAAGCATCGCCATGTTTCGTAGAAGACGTTAAGACAACAACCCATAAGCCATGTCAGGTGCCCGATGAGTGGCTCAAAAACTGTAAAAAATGAGAAGTATAATAGATACAAGTCAAAATCGTGAAGCTACAAAAAAAACTATTTGTAACGCTTAATTAACGTACTAATCAAAATATACCAACAAAATTAACGAAACGTATTTAAAAAGAAAATCTGTTGTTCGTATTTTAAGGAAACAATTTATCAGTATTGGCCAGCCCTAACATTTTATGTATGTGCTTTTTCACCTGAAAACATGGTTAAACAAGTGTTTCACAAACGAACTGAGTCCGAACATTTTACATTGTATGCTAACTGTACTAACAATTTCCGCAGTGTAAAATCATAGCGATAGTGGACATCGACATAGTGAAAGGTCATGTTAGCAACCATGAGTTTACACTAAATTTGTAATTATATCAAAACTATAGACCAAGATTATTTTATAATTTGAATATTTAGAATTTAATGACCTTCTCACAGCAGCTGAACCAAACAGCTAACCAGTTTAAAGCGGAGATTGTCTGATTATGACTATGAGACCTAGTTATGGACGTAGAATATCGCAAAAACAACATTTAGTGGTAAAACGTGGTAATCCCCATCTTTGGAAGATGATACCCATTTCTAGTATTCCAGGGAACACCACAATAGTAAGAAATGGAACAATTGCCAATGTTGAGGAGTTGTGGTCTAGGTTTACGACTGTTTTATTTTTTTTATTAACTCTGATAAAAATTGTTATCTCATCAAGCATAAAGCTTGATGAGTTTGCCCTTGATCACAATCTAACCTGACGATAAGTTCATATGAGATCTAAGGTGGAGCGCCCGTACCCAGAAGATACCTGATCACTCAAGCTTTGAATAATGCTATATATGTTCCTGGAAACATGTCGTTCGGGAGGGTGTTCCACAGCTTAGCCGTGCAGGATGCTAGGATATAAATTAACAAAAAAGTTTGCATAACCTAATTCATTTTACCAAATCAAGGTATTTAATCTCATGGTTATCGTAAGTCTCCAGTACAAACTTGTGCTCATTATGTGACTTTGGTAGCACGACGTATGAATGACCCCTGTGAGTCGGAACCTGGCTGTCGCGAACGTATATGCCCACGTTCGCGATACTGGCACAACTGGTATTCTATAACTTTAATTGATTTCAATATTTTAGGTGTATTATGGATCCTAATCCCTAGAGCGGGCGATGTCTTTAAATAAATACTATTGTCATTGTTAACTATAAATATAATAAATACGTAGGCTTCTTTAGTCGGGAACAAGTTCTTAAAGAAATGTTTAGAACAGCGTTTTTAAGATTACCTACTCTTAATTTACTAGAACATATTATTATGTACAAGTATAACACCCACACGTCCGGAAGGGAATCCTAAATTTGATCTGCTAATGTGTATCGTTCGTAGTTTAACAAGCAGAGTGCCTAAGCCCGAATCAGTAGAGGGTACTTGTCCGAAACCCGCTCGATGATTAAATTTATGATTAAATATACGCTTTGCATGAGTATAAAACGAAAATTTAATATATTTTCCTCTTAATCAATTAACTTAAGTGATAAACGAAATACAGTTTAAGTCTCATTTTGTATTTGTATTGTTGACGAAACGAAACTAAATACAGTTTCAAGGCTCATTTTGTATTTGTGTTCTCATTTTGTATTTTGTAAGTCATGTATCGTTTCTTTTGGTGCAATAAAGTGTACTCTATCTATCTATCTCATGTCATTAAGTTGTACGCTTGAACACCATCAAAAATCGTGTAAAATATTCAATCTTTACGCTATTCACTTTAATATTGGCGTTCAGGTAGGCGCGGCGTCGCGCGCGGGAGTATTTAGTAGCTAGAGCTTAAGTGTAAACTAAAACCAAACTAACTATATTGATAATTATTATCTCTCTAATAGGAGAATGAACTGTGATAATTGAAAGTCTCTTAATAGGACTAATAAGTTAAGATGCAATTCAAAGTAATGACAACCAATAGATAAGCTTTACAATCTATAAATAATAATCAATCTTGCGATTATAATTATATTCTAGACAACTTTAATGGCTACAAAGGACATTGAAATCAGTGCAGTGTCGCTAAACGGGCCTCGTAAATTGTCGATTAAGATGATACACATTTGAACTACAAAGGTGTTCGCGTCACAAACGACCGCCGCAAAGGACGGTGCTATAAATTTCATAATTAATTTTATTATCGAAGCCATTGCTCGCACGTCGACTTAAAGCGAGATTTGCGATCCAAAGCCACCGCCGCCGTCCGCTTTATCATTAAACGTTCACGATACTTCGCCCGCGCTCGGGTTTCATAATGTCCCTTAATGTTCTGTAATTGTTTGTGAATTAAAAGCAGGCCGGGTGTAAGAGTTCGACGCGGTATACGCAGCGACCCTGTCAAAAGCCATCATTGTAACTGACTTTTCCTTCTCGACCGTGGCGCGGTTTTAAAAGTTACCTCCTTTATCAAAGGAAAGTAATGAGAATTTAACTCGGCGTAAAACGTTTGACGAGGCTCGCGTAAGCAGCTACGGGGAAAAATATTTTTTTACTTTCTTCGCAACAGTGAGCCGCAATAGTCCTTACTGAGTATTCACACAAAGAACGGCTGCAGCCTTCCTCTCGCCTTCGGCTCCATTCTATTATAATCCTAGTACGAATCGGAAAGCGTGAATGCATTTTTATACCCCACAGAGCGAATCATAAAGTGTAAAAAGGAATTATACTTTACGTCCCTAATTAACGTAAAATTATGACAATGGCCGCTCATACAACTCCTTATATAAAACTTTTAATAAAACACGTCAAACGTAACGATAATTTAAAAGGGCATCTTATAAGTATCTAGCGTTAACTTCTCCAAATTGCGATGAAATTTTATAGATAGTAAAGCTCTTGTTAATTTAGATATAATAAGCAGTAAATAGGTACATAGAAGGTCGGAACCAAAGAGACCTTTAGCTTCGTTAACGCCATATACGTTGACAGTATTGAAACCGTGAACGGTGTTCAGGAAAAACGTGACTTTCTTTAGTGCAGACTGTTTATTGTCACTAAGACAAATATAGTGGCGACACTGGAAATGTTGTGGGGCTATTCATTTTATGCTACCTAAACGTACAAAGGCACGATGTATTAGGTCAGCCGGAATGGATGGTAGAACAACCTATCGCAAAACGGACGTCAGTGTAGTGCATTTTAAAATGAGAGAAATATGTGCATATATTGAGCTCATCACAAAAAGGCACAATCTCGCTAAGATAGGATAACAAGATAACAAGCGTGGAGCGGCGGACTAAGACGGATAAAAACAAGACGTGGAGCCGCAGACTTGTACCTTGTTTACTTAAACGAGGCCCACATTAAGTGGCTCCGGAGTAGCATCCGAGTATCTCCAGTTTGTTGTGGTAAGATACAATACATTGAATTACATATACATATTTGAGATAAGGATACATTGGTATAACTAAAGATAGCAGCAACTTACTGACTATAGATAATAGAGTACATAGAATGCCTAGCACGTGCTGTCTTTTTATCATATGACTGATTTTGCAATCTTGCTAATATTGTGATGTGAAAATTCGAATTTGTAATACTGATTCTAGCAAAAACGGTTGAATGGATTTGGTTTTCACAAAGTCTGGAAAGATATTGAACCCGAATTTGAAAGTTTAACATAACATGTCTTTAGGTTAGACGCATGAATATTCTCGTAATTCATATCACGTAACAACAAGTCTTCAACGCATATCGATTTGCTTTAAAAATCTATGAATATCTCGGAATGAGTTCACACATAATATTTCCATATTTCAGTCACGTATGAGTATAGCATTATTTGTAATTTACTTCAAAAAATATGAGAATATGGTCTTTGCGAGCTGAATAGCATTTGGAATTCATTACTACTAAATCCTTTTCTTTGCTTCATATTATATATTCAAACATAGAGGATGGAATGGCCTTTATCGTTTTGAAAAAGTCGCTACACTTTATATCAGTTGTAACATTTTATTCAACAGACATATTTAAATTATTACTTAAATGAGCATCTTAGCTAATAATTTTGTAAGGTGCTTTGATTAAGTCGTGACGATTCTGTTGAAAATTACGGCGGATAGATAAATAATTAAATTGACTTTGTCTGCCAGGAAATTTTATTACTAAAACAAGAGGCACTCTCTACCTAATTACTTCTTTATGCTGGACTTCCAGGTAACTAAAATTACACGAATATAAAGCACATACTGTTTTAAGCTTCTGTGTTGTGATTTCAAACACTTTAACATATTTTTATTAAAATGAAAAATAATATCTTAGACAATATATAATATCTTAATGTAGGGATGTATATCCTCGAGCTCAATATGAGAATAAGTAGTCACTAGTTAGCTAGGCTGAGAGTTAAACAGCAGTTGATCCTTGGTTTAAACCAAATTACAACTGCTGTTTAACTTTAGACTTCGTTTTTAAATAAGGGTGTAGATGTTTTACTTAGTGCACTGTGTGCAAGTTCGTGTATTCACACTTAGCCTAGCTAACTACTTGTAGAGAGAGTGACATCCTATTCTCATCATATCACTGCTTGATCCATAGTTCAACTACAGCTTAAGTTTAGACTTCGTTTTTAAATAAAGTAGCTAATGTTTTGTTCAAACATAACTTAAATATATACTAAGTCAGAATTTTTATAAGGGACAGCAGCTAAGGTAGAGTTCATGTCTGTATCTGGGCTAAGAGAATTAATACACGAACTTGTACACAGTGAACTAAGTGAAATAATAATATCTAATGTTTTATTCAAAACATGAGTTAAATGTTTATCTATTGTTATCAGTTCGAGGCGATCGTGTCATTACACGTAGCCTACCCACGCCGTGCGTTAGATGCCAGAGATGCTGTAAGAACTCCAAAGCTCGAACTTTAAGCGATTTTGATTTATTAAAGCACATTTGAATGTGATTAAATAAATTAGTCGTTTCATATCAGTTGTTTGATATCATTCTTCTCCAGAAGAATCGGGTAGTGATTTGATAAGCGACCCACTTATGCATCAGATTACATCGCTAAGTTGAATACGTAATACGCTGATTCGATAGACTGATTGATAATAAGACTCAGATAATAGAACCGCTACGTAGAAAGGAATTCCTTACAACCTCGATCCATAGTTTTACTATAAAATGTGTATCCGGTTCTTTAACATGTATATAGTTTCAATATTCTCCAGGAAAATCAGTAATAAATTTACGCAAATCGCTTGTCGCGTTTTCCTAGTATCTCGTTTCGTGTAATCTTCAATTTTCGGCACATTTTTGTCTACCCACTCGCTTGACAATCTGATACGTGTGTGAGAACTTACGCGCAGTTACAAATATGTGACTCAATATGTTGTGAACTTCCTCGTTTTCAACAAAATGTTATCTTTTATAACACTTCACTCAAAACGTGTCAAGAATACACGTGCTACAGTTACGAAACAAGCATTATACCACTCCGAAACAAGTTACTTAGAAAGCAACTACCTCCATTAAGTGCTCGAATAAAACGGACTTTAACAACCATCCACATAATTATTCATTCCATTTTAACGATATCCTTATACGTCCGTAAAAGCAAACACAAGGTCTCACGAATATTGTTAACAGAAAGAAAGAACCGTGCTATAGCTCGTCAAACATTAACTACTCCTGACATAATAGAAACAGAAGGGTAAAGTAATCAACTCTAATAAGAAGGTGAGAAGGCAAATCGTATTTATTACTTTAATGGAATATCAGCAATTAGGCCTACAGATAGAATCAGAAGCGCTGACAAGGTGCAAACGAGAGTGGTTCGACCGGATACGTAGGGTCAGCACCCGAACTAGAAAAAAAACATTGTATGCGATAATAGACAGTGCACCCATTAGGTAAGGACTAGAGTAGCATGTATAACATTTACAGCTATTTCCAACTTTATTGGTGACTGTAACTAAATAAAACAATGCCGCCGATGAATTACCATAGAGAATGAGCGGAACGGACGGATTAAGTGAAATACAATCAAACAAGGAAGAACGTGTAGAGAATTTAAAATATATAAAGGGAAAATACTGATCATGTTACCAGTGTACAGAAGTTAGTATCCAATTTTATACAGTACCTACTATTTGCAGTAGGATTAATTAATGTTTGGGCTTAGAGTTTTCTTAAATTATATATGAATTGTAGAATGTCATTAACTGTATATATAGTTCTTCTTAAAAAATAAGGTGTTTGAAAATGAGTAACAAATGGCTGAATTGGTTCTCGGTAAACGTAATAAAAGGACCCATCTAAGTAATTTTAACGCCAAATTGTATATCAGGCGTTAAGAATAAGGAATAGTGTGCTACCTGAAGGCGCCAGCGTTCAACTCCGCTGACTCAGCAGAGGCGCACTCCGGAGCACTGGCCGCCATTACCGCGTAGCTTATCATTACGTCGCGCGCGCACTTCGCACTACCAAAAACACCAGTCATCCGACGTCCAATTCAAACCAATTAACCACCCAACTGCAATTTGTGAGGATAAAAACGCCACCGTGACGAGATGTCGATATTACGTGTCCTTGTTAACTACTGTGAGTTTTAATTCTGGAAAATATCTGACCGATCTTTTAAGATTAAGAACCTTTTGACCTTTTCAGATAACTTTAAAAGGTTGATCTTTATTTTAATTGGCAGATTTAAACGCGGAATTGTGAACGAAGGCATATTACATAATAAAATTTCTCTAATGTAATGACAAAAATACTTAAATGCTTTGGATTGAGTCGCTCTAGCTGCCACGGCATGTTTTGCTCGGTTGGGAAAAAACTAGACGATTAAAATGTAATATTGTTTTGAATAATATAAGTAATATTATTATTATTCTCATCACATATCTCAAATGTCATCTGTCCTTTTTCGAAAAGACTTATTTTGTTGTGACTAACTAATTCCTGAAATGAGTCAACAAATGTAATCTTAAGAAGGTAATAAGACAAATTACTGAACGTCGTGGTTGTTGATACTCGAAACCACAGAAAACATTTTGGTACCTAACGTGTTATTAGCCAAATTGGAAACACGATTGACACTGGTTATATGACCGTAAGTATTTGGATAAATTAGCACGGACAGTTTATATGTCTACATAAGATTTGCTGATGGCAAATTTGGGCCAAAGAAGTTCTCCCACTTCCCCGAATGCTTTTGAAGTGAATAAAGTCTATCATTAAACACTTTATTGTACAGACGCCAGCACATCCAGCTACCCCAATCTGTCAAATTTCCCCAATTGAAAGTAAACTTTATGCTTATGTGATAAAGTTGGAAATCTATAAAAGAAATTTGACAGATTGGGGTAGCTTGATGTGCTGGCGTCTGTACACTAAAGAATTAATCAGTACACGAACAACGCCCATTAGAGACAACAGTACAATTGGCGACTCTTATCACTAAAATGTGATAAATACTCTAGTTTTCGACAAGTGTGAATAGTCCCTACTTTTTGACAAGTGTAAACTTTTCGATATAGTTTTTCATCGTTCCTGGAATTTTATAAGAGTTAGATATAAAAGACGTTACATATAACAAAATAAAAGCAGTTTAGATCCTAATCTGATATTGAGTAATTGATTACGCCGATGAATAAACTATTAAATAATTCCAAATTGTTATATTAACTACAATCAATAAAGTGATTTAAGGTAAAAGGAACTTTTTATCTTCAGGAATAACTGTTACAAGGTTAGAGCGTAGACTAAAAGGTTTTCACCGACTTCAAAGAGGAGAAGGTTATCAAATTAGCAACATGATTTTAAATCATGTAGCTAATTTGATAACCAAATGACGAATTTATGGAACAATATATATTTAAATAATGTAGGGTATATATTTTTATAATTAGGTATATAAAAATATATGATTCTAACATTCAAGTGCCCCCATAGTGATGTATTCCATCCCAAAATTAAAATAGCTGTCTACCAAAAAGATAAGGTTATAATAATTTTGTAAGTAGGTAAGTCTATACTTACCTCGTATGTATCGTAAATCTTTTGACAGCACCTTTCATACAGAGAGCGGCCTCCGAAGTCAGTCGACAACCAACCGAATATTCCTCATTGTACTGTCATCATATTAACTGACAGTACACAAAATAATCTGCTATTCATTTAATATTCATACATACAATTACTTGCAAAAGCAACCGCTACGACAATACCATCAACTCTCTCACGTACGACGTTAAGCACAATTAATTTAATTCACACTCGACCGCAACATTTCTATGTTAGATCGATTCATTGTGGTTATTTTCCTTGAATTCAATTTTTTTTTTATTCATGCAAATGACGTCAGATCAAAATATTAAAAGGAATGTTATGAATATTTCATGGTATTTATTTTTTTAAAGTAGAAAAAGTCTGTGAACCGTTTGTCAGCATAATCACAAGATGGTTGAGAAGCGCTAAAGCAAAAGTTTATATGCTCTGTTTAAAGATTATAGCGTTTTGAATACCCGACATAACGGAACTTATCTATGTTTGTAGCCTGTCTGAGACATCTACGATCCTATAAGGATGGACCATACTCTTTTTAAGTTAAGTACTTCCTCCCTTCTTATAAGGAATGTTAAGATTTCTACCGTCTATATATAATTTGGTACTATACAAAATTAAGTGCAAAGCAAGATTATAACAACGATTTTATGAAATAAATGAATAATAAAAAGGTGGAATTTTAATAACATATAATTTTACCATTAATCATGCTAGCCGAATGACGTCCACTACTTACAGTTCACAGTAAATAGAGTTTACAATGTATGTAGGTCTTATTATAGGGTAGTCCTTATAATCTATTTAGCCTGTTCAAGGCATGCGAACGTAGTACATAGCTTATAATAATTAATTGTCATAACACAGTAAATAACATGTCACAGCTTTTAGCATTTAGTAAAATTAAAATAGTAGTATATAAATAGGTATAATATTGAATTTAATTTTTATAATTTTATATATAGCCATTGGTCAACGGAATAAATCATTTTTTCCATAAATATATTCTTTAAAACTCTTTTAAATTTTACTAGCGGTAGTAGTTGGACATCTGATTGAAGTTGGTTGTAGATTTTTATACACATTTACTGGACGAAGACCTCCCCAAAGGTGTCCACAATTGCCCGTCTTGCCCTACCCGCATCCAGCGACTTCCAGCGATTGATAACTAATTTAGTTTCCAATGTGTATGAACATATTGTTTTAAATGTGATACAGAGCCGTTACATCGTAAAAAAGGGTTAATAAAAATAAACTTAAACCATAGAACAACTCCTAAAGGCTTAAAACGTTCTCCAACAACGAATGTCTACAATGGCAGTGGTATTTTACTCAGTGATTATCTATTTAGCACATTTTAGTACTGCTTCATAGGTCTAACGGTGTTTGAACGCACGGACAAATATTATATTGGCATTTTTTTAAGGAAGACATCCAGTAGCAATACCAGGAGTCTGTATATTAGCATTGACGGTGCCTCATGAGCCTGATCTTTTCCTGGTCGTGCCGGATAACCGTCTCATTGCATTTGTGATATGTCTTCCATTGTGAGCTAGTCTCCGTTGAGCTAGGCCGCCGTATAAGCCGTATTCATCATTCAGCCAGGAAAGCTATATATTGGTATAGGAGTTATTTAATTTTATTAAGCAAAGCGAATACTCAATTTGAAGCCAAGTAGAAAGGGGGCGATTCGGACGAAAGAGATGTACGTAACTAGACGCGAGAGCCCAAAGCATACAATTTACTCTAAATCAGCGCAGCGCTAGCAACACGGCCGAACCCCATTTAAAAACCAGTTGGACACGAAGCTGAAGGATATAACCAATACTGAGAATATTGATGCTGATTATATCCTATTTTAAGATAACCGTCCTATTTGAAAATAGTGCGAGTCAAACGAAACTGACCGACTCAAATTGACGGCCTGCTGTGAAATCAACCTTTAATTACTTTATTTGAATTAACATTAAGTTAACTGCCACTAACATTTGGCTAAGATAATAGGATCTGATTAATGACTAATCCAGTATTCATTCAAGAATAAATTATACAAACTAATGAATGCGTAACAAATAGCAATCGATGCAATAACAAAAGCACCAATAACTATTTGTTACGAATTCATTACTTACTAATTAAGACTTGAATCCTATTATTAATATTATAAACGCTAAAGTTTGTAAGTATGGATGGATATTTTGTAAGAATGGATAGTTTGTAAGAATGGATTTTAATGAAACTTTTCAATAATATAGCTTATACATCAGAATAACACATAGGCTATAATTTATAAAACGGGTTAAACCGCGGGGCACAGCTAGTAAATAATATAAAGGCTTTGTAAATAAATATATGCCAGGTGCAAAGAGTACATTCGGGGTATTGGAAAAGAAAATTATCTTATATTTATTTTAAATTGGACATCAATTATTCATGGGCCATCATGAAGTGCTTAGCACATTGCACTTATTTTATACGTAAGAAAGTAGAAGACACACAAGAGAAGAAGAGACAGACTGATGGAACCACAATACTAATTTTCTCAGACAATGTCTAGTAACAAAAGCTTGACAATACAAGATAATAAGCTTCTTGATCAAAATTATCCGGTTGCATTAACACCGCTGAGGTGGTAACTCGAGACAATACACAGAATTGAAGTGTTGAGACAATTTGAAGCACTGCAGCGTCAAACAAATGTTCCTTCAGTTTTAAACAACCAATCTCTGGTTCAATTTGCTCTAACTCAGGACACGTGCGCTTCTGCCGGTATCTTATGCTATTATATTAGTTACCTTCGTTATTTCGAACGCATAATTACAAAAGTTATCAGATGTGTATGCGAATTGCATAGTTTTAAGTATTTATCCTTGGTATGGGGGTTAATGAATACAACAACGTGTTTTGCTTTAAGATTGTATTAGATGATTAGAAACGTATTTGACTTTTGTTTTGTATGTAAAATTCTGAGCATATTTTTAAAGTAACTAAGAAACACGCTTCGGTTTTATATTTTTAGCTTTAATAAGGTTTTCGACAGTTGGTGTTTATATATAGGATCAGCTAGCTAGGGACTTATCAACCGTAAAATTCTCGGACCCAAACCACACCCAGACTAAGAATGACCATTTATGGGTCAAATAAACCGTTACCCGGTGCCACGACTCCCTTAAAACCACACGCGAATTAATTTTACTGATAATTTTATAAAAGTTCCACATTCATGAAAATAAATTAAGATCATTAACTAATGATTTATCCACAACACATGAAATCCTAGTGTGGATACCAGAGATTTATGTTACTTAACTATGTATTTTCTGAACAATAAAGATTATTATTATTTAAATTTTATAAAACTGATAATCATCTTATGGATTACCAATTGCTATTTCATCGCATGATCTCCACGAGACCAACTTGACTTAATGTAGTGTTAGTCATAACTAAGAAAAACAGATTGTAATTTAACTGTTAAATACTACTGTTATATGAATATTGTGAGCAATTTTTGGGATTAAATCTTTATTATTATTATCTGTTTGTAGGATAGACAGATTATTTTTCTACGTTTTACCGGGCTGCCTCATCCTACAGTAAGAGGCAAACTTACAACAAGGATGTTAAAGAGAATTAAATTATACCTAGAGGCCAAAGACCCGACTAGCGAGTTAGTAAACTATATTTTGTCAATTACTTCCGTCATCTTTTTTCCTAAAGCCATTCATCAGAAATCATCAGAAAACGAAGCACGTATCTACAAGCTGCTAGTTTTCATGCTTGATTTGAACGCAAAAGAGAAATTCTAAAGGCGTTTATTAACTCAGCGAGAGGCATAAAATACAAACGGGAAAGCGAAAATGTTCGAATTGTGGACAGCATAATGCTTTCAACAGACAATGAGCCGTAAAACCGTTATGTAAAATAGATAGCAGAAAATCTTAACAAATATAGTCGATTAGCCAAGGAATTAATTCACTACAAAACACTTTTAACGATACCCTAGTCCTTTTTGGATATCTACTTGCGAACAATTCGTTCCATCTTTATCAGTTAACATCTCTACAAGCCCCCAACTGGGATAATCAGCACTAAGATTAAGTATTTAGAAGAAGATACTGTAGGCAAATAGCTACAAAGGAAAGCAATGCTTGTGTTAGCATATATAACTTGATACAGTTTGTTCCCAGTACAATCTTATAGGGATAGCATTTAATATGTACCTACTTTTTTACTGCATTTTATAGGGAAATAAAATAGATATTTCAAATAAAACGCAGTACACTTTGCGGTAAGATCTAATTATTCACGTGGCTAACTAATACTCTCTCATATAACTTAGTTTTAAGTTTTACTTTATTCTCATGTATATTGAGTGTCAATGCCTAAACACGAGGTCTTTTACTCATCTCTTCTATTACTCAGGGTTATTTTATTTAAAGAGCAGCTTCACTTGTGAAGTGTGTCCATCTTACGAATCTATGCATGTATAATATTGTATGCAGGTGTGTGATAAAAACTGTCAAGCTCAAGCAGCAGCAGCGACGCAGGATAGAAGTCCGGGACTTGGTACTAGTCCATAAATAAAAGGAACCGCTTACAATAGGGCGGCAATATTTGTTTTAAAAAAAACAATAATTCCAGTTTCATAACAAAAGAATACTTTAGAATAACTGTTTAAATAAAAGTTTATACACTTGTTACCAAATAACTGTGTTTAACCGGTGCGCTTGATATTCCTAATTATGCACTTTGCATTTCCGAGGGACTAAGTCGTAGACAACAATTGTGGCAAAGAGCATAAAGAAACCCTTAAAGTATATACAATTACAATAAAATTGCTTTAGTTCCTTTTCAAAGATATAAAACACACAGACATAAAATAAAAAAGGTATGCGTAAACAGATGTACGGCGAATCACATTACTTGAGAGGAAGTGGTGGTGGGGTAATATTTAATTATCCCGTGGCGGAAACGCAAGGCGGGGTCGCATTGACCCCACCCGCAAACAAAATGGCCGCCAACATTACAATTACATTCCTTTGTCAACCCGCGGAAGTAACCACTTAAAACTTTACAACTAAGAATATTGTAAGTTGTATTACCTAACAATTTCTTTTGTATTTCTTAATACGCTGAAAAAGGGTGACTTGTACCAGTTATTTGATATAACTATTTAAACCCTTTAGTCCGTCACGGTAACTTCAAAATAATTATTATTTCAATTATATATAATACATACGTATATCCTTGTAGGTATCTACGAGTATAAGCAGTATCCACAGGCCCTCCTTTCCCTGTACCGTAAAAAAGAATCGTCGCTGTCTTTCTCATTTCATCCTATGTATTACAAAACATCCGATAAAAGAGTTTTTGACAAAAAGAATTATTCGAAATATAATTATTACTCGTCTTCCAACTGCATCCTTACATTTCATATTAGACATATACGAGACATGAAGCATTACCAGAGACGTGAGTCATAAAAATGCAAATAAAACAACTGCCACAATAGGATTAATAAGCGTATGATAAATTTAAAGAGTTTAGTCCGGGACGTATGACATGCTCTTATTAAATCTTCAAGATTCCAAACTAGGTTTCATCAGACCGTTTAACATTAAAATAACAACTTTATTTCTATACGTATAAGAACTAAATTTAGAATGCATGCTTGATGGTATCTGTCGGACGGTATTTGATAGTGGTAAAGGCCGATTCATCCTAAGTTGGCGTGAATAATCGCAAACCGCTGCAATGTGCCACTGACGTGCACCGGCAACTTGCGATACAAATGTGTGAACACCGAAAAGTGTGACATAAATGTTGTTGGGTATTTAACAATTACTTTCTGACTATTAATCTGAGCAACCTGTAGAACGTAATATTGCAAAATACGGCGGGAAAATTCTTGCCCATTCATACTTTTTTTATGCATAAGTTAAGATTTTAAAGGAAACTATAGTTATTATTATTACAAAACCACAAATTACCTCCTTTTAAATAAAGCATCGTTATAATAACTTACTTCTCTTACTTTCTACAACAAGGTTCCGAAAGTAGCAATAGCCGTCCAATTGAAAAAGGTTTCCAGTGAATTGGAGTCCAACAATTTCGGTTAACGAACTGAAGTAAACACATCTTTATTAAAAAATAAAATAACTATACGCGAACGTAAACGGCCCGTTGAACTCTTTTGTACACTCGTCAAATTTAATTGTTGAGAACGAATCGCGGCAATATTTTTTCACAAGACAGGTCGTTCACTCTCAGAAAATGGCAATAATTTACGCATGTAAATAAATAAATAACCAAACAGTTAAAGAACGAACATTTCGTATCAATCTTAATTAATTCACGCACCGGACGGTGAGTGAATAAATTGGTGTATTAAAGGGTGCATGAGATATTTAATTATTGTCGATTCCGATCAAGCATTCGCTCGCGTGACATGGACAAAAGGGACAATCTTAAAAGAAGCTGCCTCTTAAATACAGACACGCACAAAAGTATCAATATGGCATCAGTATAAAAACGGTTTACATTTTTAACTACTATATTTCTGATTAGTTTCATTATTACTCTTCTGTGTGTTGGTAGGATTTTATTCACTAAATGTGAAATGCACAAAATATTAACCTTATTCTATAGTTAAATTAAAAACAGTAAATACTAAAGAACTACCTAATCTACTATCTACTACACCGAACAGATCTAGAATGATGTCACAAGATTAATTAATAGATAGTAGAGTAGGTATTTCTCTATATAGTAAAAAACTCTGCTATAATTCTACTAGATAGTTCAATGATTATATTAAATTATTATTGGACACCCAAGTAATGGTAATACAGCGCGTAGTAAATAAATTCATATCCTACGTAAGTTGTAGAGAAAAAGCTTAAAATTGTTAAAATAATACGTTACGCAACACTCATAAGCTTGAAAGCTTTCGGTCAAAGTTTAGCCCGGCTGGAGCTTCCAGCTTGGAAACATGTCTAAATAATTTACGAAAGGAATAAAAATTTATATTTCGCCACATACTCTTATTATGTTGGTCAAAGTTTACCTCAATTTACCATAAATTAAAAACCAGCCACAGTTAAATTCAAAAACCAATTACATACTTTCCTATCTGCGAAATGGTTTTATTGTGTTAACAAATTTTTACAATTTAAACTTTAACGGTGCCTTGGTAGTAATTATTTATATGTTTATTTGTATGGTTGTATAGAAAACAAAAAAATAAGTACATCAGAAATACTTAACTATACTATTTTGAGACCCATTGATAGAAATAATACGTATCAAAATGTGTATGTAATATCAGTAATAATATCTATTATTTTTAAAAACTACGCAATGAAAATTTGTATGCCAAAAGGCTTAGTACGTGGACTACAATAAAACCAATCACCTATGTGTACCTACTATATTTAATACAAATAAATCTTACCTATCTTATTTTTTAGGTAATTTTAACGCATGTATCAGGCCGGATCATTCTGTAGGTCAACAGTAAAATAGTATGTACTATTGATGGTTTTTGTTACTTTGCAAATATTTTTTGGTCCGACCCGGGTATTGAACCCAGGACTTGTACACTCATGTATATATTCGGTTGAACACGCTCACGCTTCAGAAACGAGTCATCCATATGCATATCCTAACAACAAAATAAACAAATACTAATATAATTTGAGTGATCAACAGTACAATGGGTATCAACACTTGCGCCCCCCGCGGTCCGATTAAATGCGCGCGCGCTGTTGTAATGAACCGAGATAAATCAGCAACGACACACGCATCGCTCCCGTGACCTTCTGCGGCTTGTCATTTTATTTGCATTCGTGATGACTGAATAAAGTCATTTAAAGCTCGTGTTGAATAAGAAGCTAAGCATCTTGAAAATATTATCTATGTATGGCTGTGCCCCGCGGCTTTACCCACGTTAAACTTCATAAATAATAGTCTATGTGTTAATCCAGGGTGTCAGCTAATTCCATTTCAGCTGTTTAGACGTGACAAAGTAACAAACATACACACTCACACACTCACAAACTTTCGCCTTTATAATAATAGGTCTTTACCTATGAAATTGCCGTTTTGTATGAAAAAATTTAAACGAATTTTTTTCATGAATTTTTTTATTTGTATTAATCGAAGTAATCACCCATGCAATCAATGCATCTTTGCCATCGCAGTGGCAGTTTATTGATGCCCTTCTTAAAGAAATCAGCTGGACGGGAGGCAACAAATTCTTCAAAGGCATTTTGTACTGCCTCTCGGGTATTGAATTTTTTTCCCGCCAAGAAGTTATCCAAATTCTGGAAAAAGTAGTAGTCTGTAGGCGCAAGGTCTGGTGAGTAGGGCGGATGACGGAGAGCTTCCAACCCCAGTTCTTGCAACTTGGAGACCGTCTGCTGTGCAGTATGAGGTCGCGCGTTGTCGTGCAGGAGCAGCGGAGACGAGCGATTGACCAATGCTGGTTGGAGATGCGCCAGCTTCTCCATCATTGTGCTCAGTTCTTCACAGTACACATCTGCAGTAATGCTCACCCCGTTTGGTAAGAAGCTGTGATGAATCACACCGGCGCTAGACCACCAAACAGTGACCATCACTTTTCTAGGGGTAAGTTTTCGTTTAGGGCATTGTTTAGGTGCTGAACCAGGATCCAACCAACTTGCTGAGCGCTTGCGGTTATCAAACAGAATCCATTTTTCATCGCAGGTAACAATGCGGTTCAAAATTCCTTCATTTGTGTGTCTGTTGAGCAGTGCAAGGCACGTCTCGACGCGTACTTCGCGCTGGCGATCATTGAGTTCGTGGGGCACCCATTTGTCAAGCTTTTTTACCTTGCCAATTTGACGCAAATGGACCAATATTGTTTTGACGCTAACGTCGAAAGCTGCTGCTAATTCAGCCGTAGATTGTGTATCATCAGCTTCCACAACCGCCTTTAATTCGTCATTGTCGACCAAAGTCTTCGGACGACCGCGAGGTTCATTTTTCAGGTCGAAATTTCCAGAACGGAAGCGAGCAAACCAATAACAGGTGGTGCGTTGGTTTGTAGTGTTAGCTCCGTAAACGTCGTTGATGTTGCGTGCCGCTTGTGCCGCGTTGCTGCCACGACGGTACTCATATTCCATAATTACTCGAATTTTTAACGTATCCATGATGACGAAAAAGATTGAAATGCGATGAAAATGTAACACTAATCAATAAAGAAATGACTACTTTTGGAAAAAAGAATCCATGTTTTTAAAATAAAATTAATTTGAAATTAGAATTCTTAGCCAAACAAAAATTATTTTGATTTGAAATGGCCAGTACTGCAGAACGGCAATTTCATAGGTAAAGACCTAATATTACTGTGATAAAATATTCTATATGACATTCGCCCAATCTTTGAAATACATTAATTTATCTTAAACTTTAAACTATTTCGTAAATTACTTCTAACAAAGCTTTAGTTACTAAGTCATACGGACGTCCAATAAAAAAATAAGAATAGTAAATAAGAATTTTGTTTGAAATACTCCCTTTAACGGAGATATACGTATCGCTCGTTTTTTTATACTAAATAAGACCTATGAAACATGTATAGCCAGGTTTAGTTTATTTATGTCATGTATGTAAATTATCGGTAGTAAGTTTGGAGAACATTTAATTGAAATTGGTAAGTCATTCCACGACAATATGATTTTAAATCACTGTACAAAATAATATGTTAACAGCATAAATATTTTTTCGTATTCCAAACCAATAAGTAATGTGGATTATAAAAATCACATTCATCTAAATGTTATTTTAAATTTAAAAACGACTAATTTTAGAATGTAATTTAAGATTAAGTACGCAGCCCTCCAACGTTTTAAGTAGAAACAATAAATTCATCGACACTAATTGGTGGTTTTCTCCCATTTATCAGCTCATTACATCACAGTAGCGCGAATAAAATAAAATATGTGTGCGGTGCGGTCCGTGCGCCGTAGGCAGATCATTCGCATGCGATAAGCGTCGGTCAGGCACATCGTAAATTCAAAGAGCAGGCTCTGCCGAACTACAGACCTGATTGTGGGGCTTAATCTGTTGTATGCCTACTCGCGGCGGCCGACGGCTAATGCACCACTTTTCAGTCTGCGCTCACTAATCATGCTACACACCAAAGGTACATTTTCTATCAATTATCTAGTATCCCATTTGAATAATTAAAAAATCTGGGACATATCACACAGGCATCTAGCACAAACTAAGCGAACTTGGACTATGGATACTAGACCACGGATAGAAATACTTATTTAATTATTTTTTGTAAATTTTTACATATTTACAATAGATAGAAAACACCCCGGCCAAGACTAATAGACATCTTCATGAACATAAATATTTGTCTTGTGCGAGGATCGAACCCGCAACCAGTGGATCAGAAAGCAGGATCACTACTACCTGAGTAACAGCTTTATCTTAAAAACTAACGTGGGAATGTAGATAAGAAAAAGACATCGTTTCGTTGACAGCACGAGTCGCGGGTTCCAGTCCCGCGCCGGACAACTATTTGTGTTACTCTTAAATAGTTGTCATGAGTCTGTATGTAATTTGTGTCCGTCTATTATATGTTTGTAAAGTACCCCCCGACACAGAGCTTAGACACCCTAGAGCGAGCGTTGTCTTTAAAAAAAACTACTCAATCTTCTTATTAGTAACACATAACAAACAATATAAGTGAATAATAGAAAGATCCTTGTGTTAACTAAATGCAAATAAATACTTAATTTTGATAACCATAAATATTCTTCCAACAATACAATGACAATTCAAAAATAAAAATAAATCATTCTATGACATTGTTTCCTCAAATATCATGTATCTAGAACGTACGAATCATAATTTCATTCAATACTTTTCTAAATACGAATGTTTGGAAACGGATCCAAAGCGGGATTACAAATCCGAATTTATTCGAGCGGCTGGGCTTTGAAGACGGCTACTGCGTTGCATGCATGCAGATGAGCGAACAACGTTTAATCGTTTAATGGAGACTGCATTAATGTATCAGATTGAATGTTTATTTTTTTTAAAGAAAATAAAATTACGCTTGCCGAGTCAGAATGCAAGCAATATCGGTACGAAACAACTTCCATTGCGTGTCCACGCATTTTGCTTTAAATTTAAACGGCATCTCGAACCAATACTCGATTATAATTTTATAGGACTTGAGTTTATAGTCCAAACATACACATAAGAGGTGACCAAAGGAAATAAAGCAATTGAAATTGCTAACGTAAGTGATGCAAGATCGTGGCTCGTGACCAGTGCACCAATGAACTTTAGAAAACGAAAACATTGTTTCGAAAATTATTCGTTATTAAACGTATTACAATCGTCCAATGCATTTACAAAGTTATTACGACTACGACGGAAGCCTTGGAAGCAAATATTGCTCCACAATTCCTTTATAACATTCAGAAAAAATATATTCCCAGATCTGCATATTAGGTATTAGGCCTGTTGGCGTGGTGGGCAAATGCTTGCTTTTTACACCGGAGGTCGTGGGTTCGATTCCCACCCAGGACAGATATTTGTGTGCATGAACATGTCTGTTTGTCCTGAGTCTGGGTGTAATTTATCTATATAAGTATGCATTTACAAAAGAAAAGTAGTATATGTAGTTTATCAGTTATTTGGTTTCCATAGTACAAGCTCTGCTTAGTTTGGGATCAGATGGCCGTGTGTAAATAATGTCCCAGGATATTATTATATTATTATTATAGGTATTCGAGATATTCACCAAATTCATGACATCTTTTTTTATCATATAGGTTACACAAGAAGATTGCTATTATCAGTAACGCAAGTTGAGGACGACCGAGGGCAGACGATGTTTAAGTTCAAGCATATAAAATATCATGCAGAACAAAATTCAATTGCATTTTCAAACATTGGTTATGCGCGTGAGTTACAACGGTCGTGCACATGGTCATAAACCGTCACAGTAAAACCTCGCTTTCCAAGAGAAATGGTAGATAATTCAAAAGTTTTACTACATAGACTACGATAATTTAGACCAGAAATAAATTCTTAATAAAACCTATAGGCGACTAGTATTGCAACTTCAATTGAATCTGGAGCAAACGTAATGTAAATGTAAATTTTCCAGTGCTCCAAGGCTTTGATCAAGCATTGACACTGACTATAGATCAAACTTCAAGATAACTTCGAGTATACGCAAGTATATACCAGGTACATAAAAGCTTAAGTCAATGGTTATGTTAGATTTACAAAATGAAACGGATACTGAGAGAATGAGTGGCATGATTAACATGTTCATTTATTTGCACAGATAGGTATTATACTATAACATACTGACATACTATGTACATATTGACGAGCGAAGCTTGGTCACGTCTACAGAATTATTAAGTGGTTTCTACGAGCGACAAAGAAGGCAGTAGACAGGGCATATCCGTTCTTTTTCGCCAGCCGTCTGCTTTACAGCCAAAAGTAGTTCATACATAGATATTATATACAGATAGATATACCTACCTCGGTGGGTATATCTATCATTTGAGCGTCCACCATAATTATTGGCTGACGCGAATGTCAGGAAGAATGTACGCAAAATCGGTAACAAACAAGGAAATCAATACATTAGGTTCCGATAGAATCACAGACGGTGCCTACGTACACCGTGAAGTGGATTGTCAGGGTCAGTTTTAGTGTCACTCCATATTTGCTACCTAGATACCATGCACTGAGGAGGATTAAACTAAAGTATTCTAGAAAAAGGACATAACGGTGATTCATTAGTAAATTAAGTCCACTCATAGGCGGATGTCTGCTATCTTCTAAGTTCACACATGAAATAACCAATTTATAACGCAACTACTAAAAGGGTAGTAGAACGATAAAGTAGACAATGTTATCTTTGTGTCAATCTATCGATCATGCAATTACCTATAGATAGTGTTGCGCAAATGCACGCGATATTTTAGCGGCCATTAACCGGTCCACGTAACACATAACCATGGCAATTAGTACATAGTCCGGTGAGCGACAGCGTGCCTAAACCGATTATATCCAGCTTTATCGAGAGATCGCCGCCGTGCTGCCACAACAATACACGTGAACGGATTCCTACGCTATGACACGCAGAACAAACCAGATCTACAAACAGCACGACTAACTGAGCATTTTCAACCAATTTCAACCGGACAATTGCGAAATATTATACCTACTAGCTTATCGAAACGTGTTCCTGCAACTGGTATTGTACCCTACGATTCTGTAATCATAACTCTTGTAAAACATGACACTCAACACAGTAGTATAAACAGAACGCCAACAAAGATTGATAGCAGTCCAGCCAAACAAATAATATACAAGAAACAGGGTCCCCTCGGAGCCTAGAAACCGGAACGGTTTCTTTATAGCCAATATTTTAACGGCACCCTCGTCCCGCAAGCGAAAATTGCATTAACATTTTTTGACAGTCACTAGTCGTAGTCATGACGAGGACGTTTAGTCTCAGCGCTGACAGTGAAAAATTACGACTCCCAGGTCGGCGTTGGGTGTGCGATCGTTCGATAGTTCCTAATGTATCGCTGTCAATCGCATGTTTTGACGTGCGGAATCAATGGGTACTATCTGAGAGCCAACGCAGCCTCTGGTGGCCCAACATTCGCTTAGTCATCAACAGTAATAGAAGCGTCAACCTGACGTCATATTTGCAAAGTACTTCTTGCACCCTCTGGTATGTATGCAATAAACTTTGAAATAAAATGGAAGCAATTTGTATTTCCTCATCACCAAAAACTTCATTGAAGTACGGACATGCAAATAGTTTCGCTTTGACCTAAATTACCTGCTTGATAGTCGTCGTTTTTCTACGAATTTTGAGTGAGCCAGTAGAACCGAATAATGAGCCAAATTATGGCCATCAGGGACCACCGCCGCAATTATGTTGCAATTGATGCCAAATCTAAATTTTGGGAAAACATCTCTATTATAAATAGATTTAGCGATGACGAGCACGTAGGTATGATATCAACGTAAATGTAGTTTAAATAAAACAGTGGATGTAATTGAGTACACGGAATGGCTTGTAATACCTGTACTACGATATACCAAGTTTCCTTGAAAACTAAGGTATTGTAAGTATATACAGTAAATAGAATTCTTCTAGCGGAGTTGCTGTATAAATGCCGTCTTATTCTAAACTAAATAAAAAAATAAGAATGTGACGTAAAATGATGTAGAAAGGCTAGGGCATATTTAAAGTCAAATTAGTAGTAGTAGTTGTGTTCTAAACTAGTAATACCCAATTGTATGCCGAATCTTTCTGTTTTAGTAGTCTTTAAGCCTAATACATATTCTCAAACACGAAACGTAATTTTCTACATTACGGAGCAACGGAAATAACGGTTTTTTTACTCCCCAAACTAAATAGGTCACTTACACTCTTATTTAAAATAATTCCATGATCCGCCGCTTAACCATGTCTCAGCTAAACCCTGCTCAACCACTTAAACCCCGCTCAACTATTTCTTTATTTAAAAACCCTACTTAAAGGTTTCTCAGCTAAGTAACGTCATTTTATTTTACACTGTCAACATTTCTGAGACTGGTATAGAGCTTGACCAAAATTAATCGACTAAATCGGATTATGTATCAAAACTTTATGATTTTTGCTCTATGGTAGACATGGAATGATAGATTTATGATCGTAACAGTGCATTTTCAAGGACTATTGATTTTCTTCGATGGATTTTGAAGTTTGTGATAAGATTCCCACTGGAATTCAGTATTTATTTAAAAATTAAAACGGTTACAAGTTACTTCAATAAAACTTCCATTCACAAACAAGCGT
This sequence comes from Pseudoips prasinana, assembly GCA_951640165.1. Taxonomy (NCBI): domain Eukaryota; kingdom Metazoa; phylum Arthropoda; class Insecta; order Lepidoptera; family Nolidae; genus Pseudoips; species Pseudoips prasinana. Next base: position 16,730,764 of record OX621244.1, read on the forward strand.
CAAACAAAACGTCAGCTGATGCAAATAAAATCCGCCATATTTGAGCAAGCTTTAAACCAGGGGCCGACGTGGTTTAAATTTTGACATGGCTCAACCGCGGGTCAAAGTTAAATCGTGTTTTTAAATGAAAAATTTGATAAACCATGGTTGAGCGGCCGGCTTAAATTTAAGTAGCGTTTTTAAATAAGACTGTTAATGATCTTACCGACACCAAGCTGTTTATAGTTTAGCAGTTCACACCCTCACTTCCTCTCTGGCATTTCTCACAAAAATAATATTCCTTAATACTTCCAAAACATATTCCAAAAAAAAATCATATAATACACACATCAACAAAGTCTAGGGATACGTTATTTTGAAATCAAACATGGCTTTATTGTTTAAAACCTATTTAGTTTCCTTAAAAAGTTTATTTACAGATTTAAACCTTGTCTATTCTTTATTCAAAATTTAAAAATTAAAATGAGAAACAAATGAAAACACGCAAAGCACAGCGCAATCTTGAGTTGTATCTAATTTCAAGAAGTTGCATTAAAATTTTTTTTGCGTGTTAATTGAAGAAAACCTGATAAATTGTTTTATTTTCTTTTCTCAATTGGTTGTGTAAGCTTTTTAGCGTCATGCCACGCCATCATTTGAGTCGAGATGAAATGTTACGGGCAGTTGGCATGTTACAAAACGGTGCTATTCAACGCGTCGTTGCTGAGTCTCTGGGCACAAGCCAAAATGTGGTATCCAGGCTGTGGTCACGTTATCGCGCTACTGGAGATGTGGCAGAACGGCACACAGGTAGATATCGTGTTACCACTCAGAGACAGGATCGATTTCTCCAAATGACCGCCAGAAGACTACCCAATATCACAGCGATGCAACTAGTGCAAAGGCTCCAGGAGGGTCAGCAGCTGCTGGTGAGCGACCAAACCGTGCGAAGGACGCTACGAGTCCCAGCGCTGCGACGTGGCAATCGCGGTAGGCGACTTTTATGGGCTCAAGAACATTTGACATGGAGTGATCAACAATGGTCATTGGTGCTGTTCACTGATGAGTCCCGCTATGGATTTCATCCAGATTCGAGACGAACACGCGTTTGGAGAACTCCAGGCAGGGTCAGCCGTCTCCGACATCCACAGGAGGTCCACTCTTACCAAGGCGGGACAATTATGGTGTGGGCAGGAATACGAATCGGCGGACGAACCCAACTCATTTGGATTCAGGGCAGCATGACTGCCCATAGATACCGTGAGGAGGTAGTAGAACGTGTCATTGTCCCGCTCAGGGCCCTAACGGGGCAAGAATTTCAGCTCATGCATGACAATGCACCTTCCCATACAGCGCGGCTGGTGAGGGCCGCCCTTCGAGAACACGATGTTCAGGTATTAGATTGGCCTCCACAGTCGCCAGACTTAAACCCAATTGAACACGCCTGGGACATGTTACAGCGAAGAGCATTGAGGGATTTTCCGCCCAACTTGACAACAGAAGAACAACTTTTCGAACATTTAAAAAGAACTTGGGACTGCATACCCCAGCAAGACATTGACACCTTAATTTTAAGTATGGAAAATCGTTGCCGCTGTGTGATTAATGTTAGAGGAGGAAATACCGATTACTGATTATCAGATTTGGTAAGATTTTTATTCATTTAATTCGATTGAATAATTTTATAAGAATAAAATGTTTTTGTTCACTCAGTAATTTTCTATGGCTTAATTAATTTAAGACTTTTATTAATTAGAAAAACAAAATCGCATCGTGTTGTTAATGTTTAAATATCGGCCATGAAATTATCTTTAATTCTTCCATTTACAGTCATAACAAAATGTTTATAGTTTTCTAGATAATCAATGAAATGTTCAATATCCCTAGATTGTGTTGATGTGTGTATATACCTAGCCTACCAACCTAGCCAGCAGGCACTGAGGAAAACAGGGACATTTGGGGTGTACACCTAAGTATGTACTCTGGACCAAAATAGATTTTTAATTAAATTAAAAATGTAAATATCTTAAACAAATTGATAATAAATCCCTCCATCTTATTAGTTGTTTTCATACACGATTCTATCATCATTTGCAATGTATAATGGCTTTAACAGGAATAAGTCATAAGTCATTTATTTCTTAACAACAATTATATATCCCATATTAAATAATTTCTCAATAAAAGCTAATATTCGTAATAAACAGACATTGTCATAATAATTAGTATTAGCACTCAGAGCGATAACCAAAACACTAATCAACGGATTACTAGAATTTAATAACATTTCATAGAATAGGGGTGAAGAAATATAATGTCATAACTTTCAACGCTGGATCGTGAAGTATGTATAAATTAGAACTGTAGAAAGTAGTTTTCAATTCTATCGGCTACTATCCCCAAAGAATGTCCCGCATGTTATTTTTATGTATTCTGCATTCTGATATGCTACATGTTGTTCAGTTTCATACACAAATTAAGCTCCTTAACTTATGTCTTCGATTTATGTTACACGTGGTATAGTCGGTGAAAGCCAAGCAATTAAATTATAATTCACAATGTAATAATCTATTTTTACTTAGAATTAAATACATAATATGTTTAGTTAATTTATGTATGATACTACTACTCACGTTTAGACTATTTACAAACAATTTTTAAAGTCTTTGTGAATAGAAACAGTTTTATACATTTTATTTTATTTTAATCGACATTTACATGTTTACGAATTGGTTTTCAGGAGAGACAACATTCTTTTTTGTCTATTGTATACGTAAATATAATGTACTTATGTTAATAGCCACGTGCGAGTTGGATCACGCACCGAGGGATCCATACCTTCCTTGTACGTACATATAATTAGTTCTTTAGTTTTATTTAAACACGTGAGCGCCGTGTACTAGCGAGGCGACTACCCTAATCACTGCGCCATTTGTGCAGTCAAATTATCATAACACTACAAAACACGGACCGCATAAATGTGGTAAACAAAATATAATGTTTGTTGTATTTCGTTCAGTATATAATGTAACAAGTGCACTTCATTGTTGCGAAACTATTTTGTATGATACTCATATGAGAAAAAATACTAGCAATTCCTACATTAAATAATTCTGGCAACATGTTTAATAAGAAGTATTTCTTGTTTTTGCAGTAGAACTGGTTTTTAATTGTTACGTCCATCATGGTAGCAAAATTCCTTAAAAATGCACAATCGCGTTTTTGATATAAATCACACTAATATTATAAAGGCGAAAGTTTGTGAGTGTGTAAGAGTGTATGTTTGTTACTTCTTCACGTCTAAACGGCGGGAGCGATTTGAATAAAATTTGGTATGGAGTTAGCTAGACACCCTGGAATAACACATAGTCCATAAATTATAAATTTAACGCGGGTAAAACCGCGGGGCACAGTTAGTATACTATATATTTGAGTTAACTCGCATATTTTGTAAGCAGGCACGGAATAAAATTAGGCAACAACCAGTACATTTACCAGTATGTTGAACAAGCCCAGAGGCTGTACGACAACGACCACGACATGATGACGGCGCTCTCACGCAAATGCCAGCATTATGAAACCGCCACGAGGCTGAAGTACTACACCGAAATACCATTAGTCGTAGACCCCTGCTGTTCCACGTAAACTTAACCAAAGACATTCAAGATTCCCCCTATGATAACGCAGTAGTATACATGACTTCTTGACCGTACGTCGGGAAAAAAATAGTATTGTTAATAGCCAAGAAAGTCGCGAACTTTTTGGTGGTCCATCTACAATCCTCCTACCAAACACTATCCTTTGCTACTGCATTGCCCTGGAGTTGAAATCGAGGGGTCACTTGGCAAATGTCTCCAGGGCAAAGGGTTTCACTAAATTTGTTAAGATCATTAATTTAGTAAATTTGGGTCAAGGTTTTATCTTTGTATGTGCTCACAGTCATGTTAATAGGAATATAGCCAAATGCATATTAAAAGAAAATAGATCGTTTTTTCTCTCATCCTAAGTGCGTAGATTTTTATACGAAATAATTAAATTCTTCAGTTTCTAGGTACAGACGCCAGCACCTCTGTCAAATTTCTTTTATAGATTTTCAACTTTATCACAAAAGCATAAGATACACTTTCAATTGTGGAAATTTGACAGATTGGGGTAGCTTCGTGCGTCTGTACATGGTTCAAGTTTATGCTTCAGTAGTTACAAAAGTACCAGATACAAAATACTTAGGAGGGTTCACGTACATATTTAGTATTCATATACGGAGGTAACATATTACGCTGTAAAAATAACTAATAATAAGAAATAACTTAAAGCGTGATGTTTCGCAAATAGATCCCCAAATCGATAAATACCCGCAATATTCTTGAGAGGCATATCTAATTACATGATAGATAAGCAAAGAAAAATAATTTATCCCCGATTTACATGTAATGGAGGTATCAAACTACATAAACCAAACTAGCGAGTGATACTTTGTAGAAAAACTAAGTACCGATAATATATAAATTTTACTCTTCACTTTATTAAAATGTTCTATTATTATTGTGTCCTACTACCAAGACCCAGTATTTCATCTAGTCTAGTTATTTAACCTAGTGTTTTTATGACAATTAGAATATAACTTCTTCACCGGACAATACAGGAACTAATCTTGTAATAAATAACCGTCCAATTCAGAATTTATGTATGCAATCAAACAAACAAACGTACAAAGTAATTCTAAAGAACTAGGTTCGGAAACAACATCCAAATCTAACTAAAAAGAACCGACGGAGGTCTTTTTAAACTGGATAATGTAAGTACCTATTGTTATATTACGAGCATTACGTTCTCCAAGAGCGTTCAATGTGTCACAGCCTGCTCCAGTTCTGCGGACACGCCGCGTCGTAACCGTGGGAAGTGGCTGCGGACAGTAATTGAACTCTATGCCATCAAATATTCGGAATTAAGATATCGCTTCAACAATGCGACAGCTAGGTCTTATTTATTACAGAATGGCTCACATTGAGATTATAATAAAGCTCTTTAACGAACTAGATACGAGAACAATATCTGTGAATTGAGAAATGTTCTCGTATTTTACTTGGTCTCATACTCATGATTTATAATAGAAAATTCCAAATTATATTATAGCTTTACTAGTTCTCTTAAGTACATTGCAAATGTCTGCAAGACACAATTTATCATCATTTGCAGTTGAAGCAATTGGAATAGTTGAAGGAATAAAATAGCTTTTAGTTTCAGTGCGGTCTAGATATTCAATCAGTGTCGGCTTTGTCAACCGATACCTGGGTGCGCGTGCGCAAATCAATTTGCTCGCGATCTCGATAGCGTGAGATAGTCGATCTCTAACGAGCTACCAACTGACTATCTACTCACCACTTACATTTACTTTACCCATTTCAAGGTTCTATTTAGCTCATATATTTTTGGTTAAAATATAAACATTTATTTCGTCTGATGGATGGGTCACGAATGCTGATACTAAGTCGAGTTCAGTACATATTTCTAAACCGACTTAATGCCTTATATTGTTATGATTTTAACTGGTAATGTCTGTCACTAAAATAATATTTATCCACTAAATTTTATAAATATAATTATTACGTATATATCTCGGAGTAAAATAGAATATAATAGAATATCCTTGGACATTACGACCTCGTATATTTCTAAGATAAATTTGCATTGCCATACCATCAGTTTTAGATACTGTCTCTAGACACAGGTGCGTATCTACTCACAAGTCATAAATTAACGCAGAACGATTCCTTTTCCTACCTACTTTAATATCAGAGATAGTTAAAGTCCCTTTTAACAATCCGTGGCTCTACGACATTTCCAATGTAAACTTACTGTATAGCTTAAGGCACCTTGGAAACAGGCATTAAAATATTAACAACCCAATAGATTCCAGATAGAACTATTTGCCTCTAGGCGTTTAGAGAATGACATAATTCCTAAATTCAATTATCTCTAATGTCATGAAACATAAATTTTCTGTAAGGACCAATCTGTGGGATACAGCTGCCAGTCACTTTCATTTCTCGCGTGAATAGAATCAGTTGTGCCGGAATTGGCGCCATAATCGTTATGGCACAATTTGAACCCAGAGGTTTGTTAATATGGAGAGATTTAAATAATATTCTAATGAACATAATTCATAGAACTGACACTGTTTTCAGATAGTATAGGTGATTAAGTCATGTTTGAGCACTAAATAAATCAAAACTAGTAACGTGCAACATTCTAATCTGCCAAGAATATCAATTCATGTATTATTGCGCAGTAGCTGAACATTTAACATGGGTATACATACATAGGTATAGATAATTCCACAGCCACAAATACAGTTTGGTGCTAATTTAGCTCTGCTAAACGCTTGCGACACACATGACACTACACGTACGTTACTCCTCTCGATACGTCCGGTTATCTTTTTCACATTCATGGCAATAACTTTAACATTATTAACAAGTCTATAAGGTGGAGGAACTTATCCAGTCCTATTGCAACAGTAGACCATTGGTTAAATGATAACAGGCTAAAACCTGACGTACTCTTTTAAATAAACCACTAAATGATACGTCTCGAAAGCTCTAAAGCGATATGAGGAGATTACAACTATAGATCTTTTTAAGCTAACTATGAACTTGAGTATGCTTTATTAAGTTAGTGTGTAATGAAAAGAATTAAAACGTACCGCCAAAATATAGTACAAATTATACGGAAACTTCTATGGATGTAATGCTTCTTTTCACACATAATCTGTTTACAGCTGAAATACAAAATTATCTCCCGAACATATGAAGCTTTCCTGCCATCAATCATAACAAGTGAGGAGGCGAAAGCCGCAGACGCGGGCATCGTCTGAAGGCACTCTTATGAAAGCAAAGAATAATACAGCACGAATCAATCATAGATTTTGCGACGATCCATCATAAATTTTCATTGAAAAAATAACGTTTATAATTCAATGCATACGTTTCTAAGGACTCTTGGTGAAGGAAACAAAATTAATAGCATTTCTCCGTAATAATATAATGATTATTATGTACGTGTAATGATAGCAGATCGGCGACGAGGAGTGTAGTATTTATTAACGGAATCCGAAAACACAAAACTCAGACTAGAAGTAGCAAGTCACTTTCGTAAAAAATATTATTTGCTTGTAACAGATAATAATTGTAGTATTGTAGTGTATTAAGATTGAGAATATTTAATATAAGCATATGGATATAGACGATGTGGCATGTTTTACATAAGGGGACAAAAAGAGAAATCAATAATACTTAAATAATAACCTAAGGGTACCCGTTATTGTTTCAGTAATTTCGGTTCCTTCCGTAGAATTAAGTACTTAATGATAATGAATGTAAAATAATTGTGCACAGGTGCACAACGGTGCCAATAAGCGATCTCACATGAGATTGAGCCCTCAACCCGCGTGTCTTTTCGCATCAGCCAATTTGATCTTGCTTCCGCGAAGAGAGGCAGCTATTCCAAACCAGTCAAACGCACGACAAGTGCACAAAGGGCGTTGGGACGTAGCATTGTAAAGTGGCTTTAAGTAGGCACAAGTTCCTCCGCGAACACCGTCGATACGTAGCCACAAATACCACTACGTCGGTGGAAACACTTGAACTTCAAAAACAGTTCTTACTGCATATGTAACAGAGACGTCAATATATATACCAAAGTGGCGTCTACTGTTCGTACGGGACGTACATCGAAGGGGCGCGGAGGTCGGTTCTCACTGAATCTACGATTCACTTATGCAGCCAGGAAACTTGTTGAGGGAAACTGAAACGTTTAACACCGGGTTCTGTTTTAATATTCTCTCAATACTGTTCCTATCGCGCCACTTCATCTAAAGCTTTCATAAAATTAACTCCAGACTATTAAACGGAATGGACGTACCTAAACATTATTTGCATATTTTAATAGATAACCTTAAAGTTCTGTTCAAGGTTTATAAATATGTACAAATATAAATTCAAATGTAAAGTATATACAGGATTAACGCGTCACATACATTTTGGTATTTGTATAATATTATAAACGAGAATGCAGTTATAATTTAAATTCGAAATTATCATTATAGTTGACAACAGCTGCTGCCGGAATTCAGGAAGAGGGCGATGTACTTATAAAACAGTTCAGTTAGTCGTGCCCCAATTATTTTTAATATTAGTCGGCAAGTGATCACCGCCGCCCTTTGACACTCGCAAAATCAGAGGTACCTACACTACCTACCACAAATGCGTTGCCGGCTTTTAAGAAAGGAATAGGCTAGTTTCTTGCGGGTTACCATGTCATACCGGATCAGAAATACCTCCTTAGTTAATTGATTCTAAAGAGCGGTAGTGTGCGGTAAAAAGTTTCGAAAAGGTAGACGATATAGAGTAGATACCATATAGTGATATAGAATAGTGGTAGACTACGGATGGAATTTTCACATCTGGAGAGAGGCTCTGTAGCGCAACGTGGCGGCAGATTAATCTCTTCCCAGCCGTGGTAGTTTGCTATTTCCCATACATTTAACTACACGGGCGGGAATAGAGAGTACACCTATGTATAATCTTTATATAATCAGCGCAGTTTGAAAAAGTATTGGTTAATATATCAAAATGATCGTGATGATGAGGATGATCGTCAAGTTAGCAATTAGTGTCTAAACGAGTTAAAAAGCCGTACGAAATAATTGTTACAAAATATACATTTTATGACAATATAAATTAATTATAAAGCTAGTATGGACTACAGATATCCTTAATAATCAAGAAACCTCTGTGGCCATAACTCTATTCAAAACTCAGAGATATCCTGCAACCATAAGAGGAAGTCATGGGTGTAATCGTCGCCATCTCAGCGGCCGTTGTGGTGCTGGTTGCGAGAACATTTAAATTATCGTAAAGTTAGATCCGCGCGGCCATAATCACACCGTTCATTTGTAAGCCAGCCACCTAACAGTACAGCGGACCAACGAAAGTATCGCCATCAGATACAAAGGGACGTTCAAGTTCAATATTATTCAGAACTGAGAAAAACAATCGTGGCTCGTTAAATTGCGATAGCGAGTGCGCGATTGTCCGCATCGAGTTCCTTACCTTATTCTACTATCTATTGAATTCTGTGCACAGTGAGGTATACAAGACAACCTATTTACAAAGTAGAGTCTAAATACAGCACAAACTCTGTATAGAAAGATCAAAGTACATACAATTGATCAAAGGTAAACAGGTACGTCAAGCGAGCAGTCCTAATTACGATTGAAGTTGGAGCAACTCCTAAGGAGACCTTTACCGTCAATGTATCAATCTGTGGAGGTTTATAGGCCAGAGCGATCAAACCATGCTAATGAGACCGACCTGATAAAAGGGACAATTGCGAGCCACTGTGAAGCTATCTTTTAGATATTTAAAGGTAGTATTTCTTGCGCTCCTACGTAGACGGGAATAAGAATGTTGTTAGACGTTGATTAATAGCTTTCTAACTTCGAACACGGTTAAGAAAGTGTGCTACTGAGTTCTGAATTTAAATTGAAAATGTAAATGTTAGCTAAACATCTAGTCTCTACACAGAACAATCATTACTGTAAAGTGCGGAAAGTACAAATGGATGAGGCTAGGCATTTGAAACTTACGTCACTTACCTACTAATAAAGTTTAAACAAATACAAGAGTCTGTGTCGTGAATGTCTCCAAGTTGCGCTAAGCAATTAGTGCGACATTTTGCGCCGGCTTACCAAGACTAGGATCGGACTAAATGTTATTTTATACGCAAGAATCGACTAGGGAGTTCTACGAAGGCAGGTATTTTGCTTTGTAATATGTATTTTGTATATTAAATGTGTAGACAACACACTGAAATAATATGTACAACATTACTAATATATACAAACTCTACAATAGTATTTATTTAAACAAATATCTAATTTCAAATATCTCCTATTAGTTTTTTTTATTATTTTATTATTATAAGATTTATTTTATATATAGTTTAAAATAAAAAAATACTTGTGTGTACTTATGTACACGCGTTAGAAGTTATACTTCTTAATATACAACTTGAACATAGTTATCAATTTTCATACCACCTAGAACTAACTTCATGCTGTAATTTTTACGATGCGCGCGCATCGTAAAAATTCACTGTCATACCACCTAGAACTAACTTCATGCTGTTAAATTTTTTGGTGTCGGTGTGCGCGCGCATCGTAAAAATTCACTCTCATCATTTTTCTCCATCGCGCCAAAAGAAGTATAACTTTAAAATATTTAAAGGCATTGGACAGGCTGAACGTGATGAACACCTATTTCTTTTTCTCCGAGAATCGTCAACATTAGATAAAAATATAAACAACAGAACTATCGAGAATTTAAGATATTTTTAAACGAATATATTCGGCTACAATTCTTTAACAAGTAGGTTGTTTTATAGCGGATTACAGCTCAATACTTAAGTTTTTTTTATTTAAACTTATGTTAAGTCGCACGAGTGTATCGCTTATATTTTAAATGAACATTTCCTGATTTTGGTACACAAAGAAAAATGTACTTTGCCCAACATTCAACCATTCAACCTATCCAACACCCTTAAGTTGATGATTTCCCATGACTAAATGACAAATTTCCATAGTTTTATCTTAAATTTATTGAGCTTTTAATTAATGTTTTCTTAATCCTGACAATATATAGAGCTTTTGTGCTAAGTTAGTCCTACTTGCCTGTCATTGTTAAAAATGTGATTAAGACGATTGAAATACACAAGGGTCAGTATAGATAGTGGTATCTAGGACCCTAATATTTTAATGTACGTAAGTCGCTCAACGAAAAATTTCAGTAAGGTATTTGTTCGGTACAGTTTTCATTATAAACTAGTTTAATACGTAATTATTAAACTTGTTTATAATGACGTAGGTCTTAAAAGAATCATGGACACAAGTTTATCGGCAGAAAATGAAACACACAACGTAAACCGGTACAATTGAAAGATAATACAGGCTCATCGATTCGATAAATCTATTGCTACCACTATCTAGGCAGAGCATACAAATACGAAATTGATTGCTTCGTGTGGCTAGTGACATTTCAGTATCTGTGAAGAGGCGAGCGGGAGGCGTGCGCGGGGCGGGGGGGCGGTCCTCACACTGACATTTGAATAGGTCTGTCTCGGCATGTACCGGCACCCACCGACGGCCAACGAGAGGCGACAATGTTCACCGAACACAGAACAACATTCCCATTGAAAAGAAAATTTACTTTTATTCAACAGTTGACAATAGAAGCACCTTATTTTATCACATTTCTTACAGCCAGCAAGCCTTTAAACTATTATTTAAAAATACTATTCCTATAAAAAATTATAAAAGTATTTTATAAACAATGTGTAACATAAATAGTGTAGGAAACTTGAATCAGAAAACATTAAATACAACCAGTTTATGCAATAAGCAAAATATATTTTAGGCTCCCCATACAAAATGCGCCAGATGAGCTATATTTTATGGGGAGTTAATTAATATTTTTATTCGTGTAAGGCTACACGATGTGAAGTTTCATAGGCAAATTAAGATCCTTAAGTTATTCATGGTTACACCTTGTATGTGTATAAACTTATTAATGTTTGTAATTATATTTTTTTATAAAACGCATTTTTATGCTTAAATATATCGGAATACCATTAGATTTATTCTGCAATCAATTTTGACGCCAACGCATTTTCGGGGTTTTCAATATACTTTTATTTTTATCAGTAAAGGAATTTAAGGTTTGATAGCCTTCAAACATATTTTTATTTTAATATTATAACGACGGCAAACCATCATAGAGCTCACAGCTATGGTAACCAATTATCCTAATGGTAATTGCTTAACTTAGCCTATGACGCTTAAAACACGCATTACATCACTCACGCGTTGCCAGCCCTTCCCTTTGTTAGGTGCTGCGTGTTCTTTAAGGTCGAATATTAGTCGAAGTCGAAGTGCTCATACAAGAAAAAAAAACTATACTGTCTTTTTCTCTTTTTGTCAGAACATTGAATCTATATTTTAAGATTTAAATTGATTCATTGTTTAGATTTTAAGAGCTTGTATCACTTTAACAGGATAATGTCCTGGGACAGTATTCACACACGGCCATCTGATCCCAAATTAAACCAGATAACTGATATATTATCTACATATACTTCTTTTCTTTTTTAAATACATACTTATATAGATAATTACGCCCAGACTCAGGACAAACAAACATGTTCATTCAGAACCCACGACCTGCGACCTGAAAGGCGAGCATTTACCAACCACGCCAACCAGCCCGTCAAGGATGTATATTATAAGAATCTAAAGTCTTAATATTGATAAAAAGTATTGGTGTCGTCATATTTTTGTAAGAAACCCGAGACAAAATTGTACCTAAACATGTAAAAAAATGCATTTTATCTAATAACACGTGAGCGTAAAATAAGACCGCCGTATCTCTTATTATAAACTATTCCTACCGATTGGCATTTCCACAGTTGAAGTTTTGCTATCCAGCGAAAAGAACTATAAAACTGTCAATATGGTATCTCACCACGTTTTATTAACAAGATACAGGGTACACAAAGATTTCTGCAATGAACCGCCCTATAAATTGGGCCGTACACAGATAAAGTATCTTTTATGTCTGGTATTAATGTCCGATTGCACAATTGTAGCTACACTAAAAACAAATTATATTTTAGCTTGTAATTGTAATGCGTTTTGATTCATTAAGGGTACGTGAGCTAATGTATTACAAACAATAAATGCGTCATAATGCCTCTGCATTAGATTATCTAAACATGATACGTGTTCTGAAATAATGTAATAGCCGTGGCTCTACTACGGGAAATGTCCTCATATATACTTAAATCATGTAAGTAAACATACTTTATCAAATATATATTTTCTTTGTATTCCTATTAGCCTTATCTGACGATTTATTTAGTAATGCTTACATGCGCAGAATGTATGATAATGCACAAGTGTTTCATCACGGTCCTCTGTAGTATCATGTACTACCCACCACAGGTGAAAGATCAGGCGCAGGACCCACTGCCTTGCTTGCTTACAAGACATAAAATTTTCAGATTTTCTTTTTTTTCGACAGAGATATTCCAATTACACTACCCTGGTTATACTGATTTAGAGGAATGCAATTCCAACCAGTGTATCTCGCCTTGCTGTCTAATTACCTACTCGTATGTCCCAAAACAGAATAATGTCTTATCCAGCTAGCATTTACTCCTGGTCGTACATACGAGTATTATAAAGCATATCTCAATCCTTCAATACAGCTACAACTAACTTAAGAGTAGTAATGCTGCAATCTATATACTAAATATACATCTAACTATAATCTCAATATAAGGAAAAGTACGACATTTACAAATATTGCGTGTCAATTCGACAGGTGAAAAACTGATTTAGTGCCATCTCTATATTTTTTTAATACTATGTATTGAATTAAATTCTGTGTGCCCATGATTTATAATGCAATTGTATTGTATGTTTAATAGTACGCTGATATTTACTATCAAATATTGATTATACAGTATGTTTTGCTAGGCTTGGGCATTTGAATTGTCGCAGAAATAAAACTAGGATCATATAATGTGTCGTAGATCACGCAAGCTTAAATAGCATTTCAATTAATTATATGCTTTAGATCTATTCACTAAAGGTGCAGACTTAACGCACACAAGCTTAACTAACACTGGCGAGTAGTCAGTAACTTTTTATTACTTCCATAAGTTATAACTTAAATTCTACTTCAAGTTATTTATAAGTAATCATATTTTACATCAATGATATCTTATAGCAATTTATTAACTATTATCCGTGAACCATTAAGTACTAGGTATTTTAATTTGTATGAACCTGCCGAAAATATGAAATACAATAGCTTAAGAGGTAGTTGTTGCTTATTTATTATAAGTCTTTCTATTTTCAAAAGGTGTAAGTTTCCCTATATTTAAATCTTCATCGTATCGAAATCTTACAAAAGCTCTTTAGTATTTGTACTCACGAGACTTTGCTGTTTTGTTATCATAAGTAAGGTATTAAAATCCCGACGACCTATGTAAATGCAAGTAGCAACTCTGCTCACTCGCAGTTTCAGGAATCCTCGTCGACTATGTGAGAACTTCGCCAAATAAAGTTTCCAGTGAATTGTTCGTATATATTTGTATAAGAAATGAGGAGCAAAACAGGAAATGTTAACTTTTTCTTTTGACGCCAGGTGCGCGTATTTTCTCAACAAAAAAATATCTATGCAGATCTGATGCCGAAAGAAAAGCCTGGAGTTTATAAGATAACTATCTTCGCAAGAAATTTATGAGCTAGCTGAGGCAAGAGTAAATAGCTTTAAGGAAACGTAACTTCTGACTTCTTATCACAAGTAGTTGCTATTGCTTGGATTTTAGTGATAATAGTTATTTTATGCGAAGGAGTTGCAGCTGTTTCTGATACGGCGATATAAAAAGATACGAAACGTAGAGACTTCGATTCCATACTACTCCATACATACCAGTTCATTTTGAAGACTAAGGCTGCGTTCGCTCGGATTTTAAAAACTATTAAACTACACTTGTGAAAAGAAAGTCAAATTTAGTTGCGAGCATAAATGTTAGTTGTATTAATATCAAATACTTATATTATACGAAAAACTTCTTAATTGAGCTCTCCTTAGTAATTACTCAAATACAGTACGATAATTTATAACCAAATATATTTTTGTACTCAATTTTTATTTTTATCGATTTTAGAGACATTCGTTTCGGAAAGGATTTAAAGATTCAAGCGCAGAGTATTAGTTAATTTAACGCAACATAAACAAATTTGACTTTACTTTGATCACACAAGAATTTAAATCGCTCAAGCTGTTTCACGCCGAGCTTTTTTAATATCCGTGCGAACTGACGCTGAATATGAAAAGTACCTGTAAAAGAAAAAAATAAATTGTACATACGAAGGGTTGATAACTAGATTGGTAAAATATGTGCTATACAACAATATATGCTATATTTTATTGCAATATGCTGATTATTTCTGGTACCTCGAATAACATTCTTGATAGAAAACAAAATCCCAAAAATCATTTGCTTCAAACTACAAATCTTACTCAAGAAATGTTGTCCAACTCATAAAAGATGTTGGATTGTGAATGGAGAAATTAAAGATTAATATTAATTATCTAGAGAGTCAGCCCGCTACCGCGACCAATGCAACTTAGTCAAAACATCAGAGAAAATATTTTATAATTATGCGAAGTTTAATATTTAATGCTTGGATGCTAAATAATATTTAATGTTGAAGCTTTCAATCAGGCGCGCGTCTTTTACAGCTGTCAAAGATTATTGACACGCTTATGTCGTCACCGCTCACCACATGTTTACCTCCTCGTGTCATCGCGATTAAAAGAAGCAAAAAATGACTTAAAAACTAACAACGGTATGTGCGCGAACAATATGCTAAGGAAATGATACACGGTAGACACGTGTCGTGTGGGTACGCTTACTCATTGTGCCACGAGCTTTCGACGAAAAACAATGGAATGTGTGTAATACAAGTCGTTTCTTTTCATGCCACTAAATTGTCGAACAAGCATACAGACCACGCGGTACCTGGTAAGCGGTTACTGTAGCCTATAGCGGTTGCAATGCTCATCTTATTACTTACACGTGATTGACTCCTATTCCCAAGGTCTCCAGAACATCTTGGTTCTGGCGACATTACTAACGTGCAGTATTTAATGTTTCTTTTTGAGTTTTTGAGTACACCAATCGTTTTATACGCTATTTCAAAGCCAATTTATTGTGTAAAAAACATATTTGTAGGAATATAAATAAAAAAGCTAAGTCTAACTGCTAACCAATTCGAATATTAGTTGGTAACTTGAACGAAAGAAAATGAAACATTCAGGCTTTGTTTATTTGTTTATCAATTGCTCACTGAATAAATAAATTGATATCGATAAAGTTTTGGAAGTGAGGCCTACCATCGATGAATTTCAATCGAAGTGATTAGAGTGATAAAACAACGAAGAACGAGAAAATTATTACTAACCTGCTAATAAAATCTCAAGTATGAATATATTTTTTTTTTCGAAGATATATAACAAACGCCATATTATTATGGTAAATATTTTATGATGGACTACACAAATATTAACTCACACCTATTTCTGTATAAGTACCTATTTCGAATAAAAATGTTGAATAATCGAACATGACAATGACAATGACGCTGCTACTTTGCAACGTTGATGTTCGCGGACAGTTCTGCAGCTACAGAATTAGGAGGGTAGTGAATTTCAATAATATCCTTTATAACATTTACCAGCAATAGTGACGGGCCTGTTGGCGTAGTTGGTAGATACGCTGCCTTTCACGCCGCAGGTCGTGGGTTCGATTCCCACCCGGGACAAATATTTGTGTGCATGAACATGTCTGTTTGTCCTGAGTCTGGGTTTAAATTATCTATATAAGTATGTATTTACAAAAAGAAAAATACTATATGTAATATATCAGTTATCTGGTTTCCACAGTACAAGCTCTGCTTAGTTTGGGATCAGATGGCCGTGTGTGAAAAATGTCCAGGATATTATTATTATGAAAAACAATTGTGAGTAGTAGCAAAACGCGATAGTTAAGAATCTGTCCGTATCGTAATCCGTCGTGTAATATCTTTAGGTATGTTTCTCACTGAGATACATAATGAAACTTTCGTTAGAAGGTTCACTTTAAAACTTATTCCGTGATATCTTAAATTTAACAAAAATATCAATACGTTTTTTTAATCACACTGGACAATCACATGGACTTTACAAACATGCAATTCACGGACACAAAGCACATTCAGACCTAGAACAAACATTTATAGGTCACGCAAATAGTTGTGCTATGCGGGACTTGAAGCCGAAACACGAGAGCGTGGAAATAGTAGTGCAAAGTGCGTATCAAACTCACTATCACTACTGGCAACGTGTAAGCGATTAATTCGTCCTAGTTACGGGAGCGTATTGACTGTAGTCATGGAAATTGAGATAACCCGCGATATTCAGAGATACACGGGTCCGTCCCGTCCCGTGAGGCCGCAGGCTGAGCCGAGGCCAGGGGGTCGCATTCACCACCTGCACCGCTAATTGCCGCGCCTCCTAGCTGTAAACAGTTACACCCTGTTTACAATGACCGTGTACATTCTACACCGATGTATTACTACTTCACACGCAATAAAATTGCTTGTAATGTTGTATAATCTTTTTGGTGACTATATTTGCTCAGACAGCGAGAAATTACATAAAAGCAGTTTTATTATAATGCATATTATAGGGGAATATTTTCCTTCATCAAGTCGTTTCCAATGGGAACTCTAAAAAAACAGTGTCCATTGAATATTTCCTTGATATCTTAAGCTGCATTGACTGCAAAAAAGTAAAAAAAAACTAAGTCCGTTCCGACCTCAGTATTATTTATTGAATCTGAAGAATGTCGAACTTGTTATATTTTTATGCACCTGTAAATGCAGTCGTACAAATTTTTAAACACTAAATTCTCACCATCTTAAACTTTAGTAATTCAAACTCGTATTAAGATTTGTAGTATCATACGGCGCGGCGCCTGATTAAGTAAAATTTTGACGTCCTTTAAATCTATCTTCATTCTGGGCTTCATCTTTATCCTTTTCTTTGCTGGCTTCAGAATCATCGGTTGTTTCAGAAAGTTTGAGAAATGGGTTTGATCTAGGTTTTAACTGTAATGGCCGTAAAATAGAACCAAATGGATTAGTCCCTTTATTAGAACTTGATGCAAAACTGGATGTACCAAAGCCACCAAGCCTTGGTTTAGCCAGAACCACTCTTGACTGTAGTGATACATTATAGAAATCTTCAACTGGTGATTTACCTTGCTTTGCGTCTGCCATTGTCGAGTTTGTAAGGTTTTTTCTTAAACCTAGCCCTAAGTAACGATTCGAAAGTAGTCCACGAAGGGCACCCATCTGAATGGCACCTGCGCGAATGGCACCTAGCCTAGTCCACGAAAGGCACCTATCAATATTTTTGGCAGGTGCTCTTCATGGATTCAATTTATTTATTGCATTCTTGTCCACGAAAGGCACCTACGTTAACCGTTACAGTAACATGGGTTATTAAATGAAAAATATCGATAATAATCACTAGAACATTTATTAACATGAAATGAAATGAAATATTTTATTCAGCACTTGGGTATTAACATACACTTGTACTTGTCAAGGTCACAATGCAGTACATAAACATAGTGGATAGTAAAAAGTTACAAAAAAAAATTAATTTGTCAGTCCGTGCGGTTTGTTATATCGCATATATTTTCTGAAATCCTTAAATAAATAACAATTTACTAATCTATTATTTTGAAATTTAGTTCTACTATATTAAAATTAAAGAATTGAAGACTAAAGCAAAAGACGAAATTCTAAGTGAGGGTGTGACCACATGCACGCGTTAATGGGCCAAAGCGATCCTCGCCGCTGAGGAACCTACCCTAGCTAGCCTGCGGCTTTCTCTAGCTGCCTAGGTGGACGACCCGGAGAAGAAAGCCACAAAGAAACTCCGGGCTTGCTTTTTTCGTCTTCTTTTGCTTTCAGTTTACGATTTTTTTTAAATGTCATGTATTTTACTTAGATTGTGATTGGTTGTTATGTAGGCTAATGCACGCACAGAACCGTTGTCATTCAGTGAATCATAATAAAATAAATAAGCAATAGCATTCAATTTCACTCAAGCACTTAGAATATCCTCTTGCTAGACGAAAAAACGGTGGGTGCATCCGCGTACATTTACAAAATTAACAAGTCAAACGAAGTCTGCCAGAGGCGAAAAAAAAAATATGAGTACCTCAACAGCAGTTCGACCAGTTACCGCAAGCAGCACCCGTTCACGAGTATGACGTGTGGGCCAGCCATCGCCTCCCTCGCCATATTAGAGGGAAGGAAACGACCCGACCCACAACGCCACCGCAAGCATTAACAGACAATGGGAGCATGACGAGCTTACAAAGGGGAGTTCATATTGAAGTCGTTAACAGCCTTCGGCCGAACAGCGTTTGACATGTTCAAGATAATACACATTTGTTTTAATAATAGGTCTAAAAATCTATAAAGTTAAATTATTACAGCATTATTTCTATAGTCGATTGAGAAACATATAAATGTATATCCTTAACATAACACTAAGATGTTGCTCTTGTTTAACCAAGCGACCAAGCGTTTTTGTCGCTTAAATAATCATTTAGAGTGTAATAGGCCTTTTTCATTAAAATATTCTTTATCTCTGATTTAAATTTAGCATAGGACAGTTCCTAAAGATTTGTGGGTATTTTGTTATAAATTCGGATACTCAGTCCGACAAAAGAACAATGAACCTTTTGTAAACGATGGGATTCTGCACACAATTTGTGTTTATTTCTAGTGTTTATCGTGTGTGTGTCACTTCTCTTTTGAAACAAATTCAAATTTTGCCGCACATAAATTATATTAGCATAAATATATTGCGAAGATACCGTTAATATATTTATCTCCTTGAAAAACTCTTTTAAGGAGAATCTCGCACCTAGCTGATAAATAGCTCGTACTGCACGTTTTTGTAGAATAAAGATACTGTGGATGTCAGCCGCCTTACCCCACAGTAGTATACCGTAAGACATAATACTGTGGAAGTAGCTAAAATAAACCAGGCGCGCAGTATCTATGTTAGTAAGTTGTCTAACTTTTCTAACAGCATAAGCAGCAGAGCTTAATTTTCCAGCCAAGCCGGATATGTGAGTACCCCATTGAAGTTTTTATTACATTTATTACAGTTTTTATTACATTACTAATATTACGCACGTTAAGACGTTAGTATTTATTTATGTTGAAGCGGATATTAACGGATAGATAGTAGTTTAACTTCAATGTGTAACATTCGCTCAAACATAAGAAAATACTACTCTTAAAGTGCGTAATTAGTAGTGTTAATAAACGTTCTAGTGATTTCTATCGATATCTTTCATTTAATATCCTAGGTTACTGTAACGGTTAACGTAGGTGCCTTTCGTGGACAAGAATGAAAAAAATAAATTGAATCCACGAAGAGCACCTGCCAAAAGTATTGATAGGTGCCTTTCGTGGACAAGGCTAGGTGCCATTCGCGCAGGTGCCATTCAGATGGGTGCCCTTCGTGGACTACCTCACGATTTGATTTACAGAACAGTTCCTCAATGTTGAACTTAAATAGCTCCAATCAAAGTTTCTCCTCCAAAAGCACGCCTTTCTCAGTCGTATCGTGTGGGCAGTAGTTACCATTTGTCACAGTCCTGCAGGAGGCCTTTGACTTACTATGACCGCTTAAAGTTTCCTCCGAAGCCCCAAGTTAGGAATTAAATCTTTTAAATAATGGGTAAAAAGCCCTATCCGTATTTATACAGGGTTTACTTACATGAAAAAATACCAACAACCTCGCAGGACAGAATCACAGCTAACACCATAAGCAACTACTTTTCTTCTACACCTTTTGATAATTTGTTAGATTTTATTTTGAAACAAAAATAAGTATCAATTTAATTTCCCGCTCGAATGTTGATTACTCTACGCGCATCACAAAGATTACGTAAATATACCCTTGCGAGGGCGCGGGGAAGGGCTGCAGTGCTAGCGGCTTTGAACTTGACTCCATTTCTCTAGTCACCAGTCGTCCGTGCATTTTTTTCTTTCGAGGAGCCCTGTAAGTACACACTGTCGGTCATAGCAATAACAATAATACGTATATAATATATTATTTGGTGATCAAACTAAATAATCATCATCATCATTATATCAGCCGATAGCCGTACACTGCTGGACAAAAGCCTCCCCCCAAAGATCAAGATTGTGGAGAACTAAATAATAGCAGTATACATATTGTCAAATCGTTTCATACGTTTGTGGGTAACATTTTTTTATTTAAGTAAGTATTCATTAACATAGATAGTTGCGAAAGTAGAGGTACACTAACGCTAGTGTCTTCATTACGGCATTAAGTAATCAAGCACCGAGTGACTTTTATACCTACATTCGAGTTCAAGAAAACACCACGGCCGCGGCGCGGTGGCGGATTTATTATCGCAGTCGAGGCTAGAATTTCCGTGGTTTATAAGATCAATCTACCCGCACTCATTTTAAAACAGAACTCATTATTATTAAAGTTAAATAAATATAGCTCCAATGTCTATATATTTATTTATTATTAAACTGGGCTATGATATCTAATTAAGTATAGTAATCAATATTTTATCAATACTTACTTCGTTTTAAAAACTTTACGTACCTACTTCTCAAACGAATATTTACTGTCCACACGCTCAACCTCAGTAGTTTTTTACCGGGAAAATACTGTATCTATTACAATTTATATATCAAGACAGAAGAACAGTTAATCGAAACCAAATAAAACTCACTCAACATGAATGCAGTTATAACAATTATAATCTCCGACAAACGCTTTTATACAATATCAAATAGATAATACATCCTCACATACTGCAAAGATTCAATGGGTACTGTGGGCAGGCGTGACCTAACGCCGAAAGGCAAATTACTATTGTTTATAAACAAGTTGCGAACACATTGCATTAACAATACACTAGGAAGTAAGTGCAGGTTTGAATAAGCACGTAAAAGGATAAATCAGCATGTGTTTCTTACTCCCAATCACACGGAAACTGAAACAGTATTGTGTTCTACATACACTTTTAACGCAAAGCGACTACCTTTTATTTTTTATAGGGCAGGGACCATGCCTACGTATGCCAGCCGCAAAAAGTGTCTGCGGGTGGGTATGCCGGACTCGCACCGACTAAGCCTAACGCGCCGTGGACTTCTCTTGGCGCCTGATGGGTGGAGCCCCGGGAACGCGATGATGGTCCCCTATAGCAGACTCCTGCCAGTCCGGCATAGCGACTGCGCCACAACAGATTGCTGTCTTCCCGGAGCTGCTTGCACGTGGCGGCAGTAGAGGACACTGCTCATGCTGCCACCGCAGCCTCGAGGGGATTCGGGGTATCGGCTACCGCCGCTGCCCCAACGATATCTCCGTCTACGAGCAGAATCGGCTCGTTGGCCAATCCCGCTCAGTGGCCTCCATCTGGAGCATGACTGCCACATAGAAGGAGACCACGGCGTCCCATGTGGTGGAGTCATCGTGCCTACGATTGCTGGTGGCGACAGATGCCCTCCGATCTCTACAACCAGAACTCGCCTTCTAGACTGGTCACTCGGCGAGTATGTGCTGGGCAGAGTCCAGGTCGTTCCCGAAATGGTGATAGTGTGTCGTCACTTTTTGGTCTATGCGGCACAGATACTCACCGAAACGCCCATGTCCGCTGAGTATCTGAGTCAGTCTGTATGTGACGTAACCGCCCTTCCTTCCCACTTAGTCTTGGGAATATACTTACGTACATACATATGTAGGTAATTATATTCCTCTGTTACGTCATATCGATTAAACTGCTTATCATACTGAGGCACATGCCAGCATCTGATTCAAAATGGCCATAATGCAACCATGATTGAACATCGGTATTTGTTTTTATTGAAAATACAGATATTGATAAATTTCGGTACGAAAAAGTCACCGGTATAGATTAAATAAAACTAAGTTATACATTTAAATCCAAACCACTGAGAGAAATATACTAAAAATATATATAAGACCACTGTAGTCAAATGCCGCAATAGCGACGAATATAACTAAGTAATTAAATATGAAAAGCTACGCAGACATAGCAACGCCGACTTTGAAATGTTAATATCTGCGTCTGGACTATTTTAGAAATAAATTTAAACGTAAAACTATTAGTCGCAATACTAATGATATAACCAAGAAAATTTATTACTGTTTCAAAAACATACAAAATTTCTTTATATTTTTTTTTGTAATCCTTTAAAATAAATATGGCAGACTGTTTAAAAGCTTTCAATGTCGTATGAAAAAAAAGGATGAATTTGTTCACAAACAACGGGGAAATTATGGAACATAATATGTACATATAAAAACACAGACAGTCGAACTAATAAACACCTACATTTGGAAATAAACGATTCCGACTGAATTACTCAAATAGAAAGACGCCGTTACTTAAATATGCTAGTTAACACTTAGGGTACTTTAAGGTAGCATCACGATCCACGACAGATCATTACCCCTGAATTTCAATAGGGTTTACGCTATAATGCAGACAATAACGAACATGAAAAACTAATTGTGGATGTGTCAATGGGTACTACTTCCGTCAAGGGATCGAAAACGATCCTTCGTGCGTGCCGGTCACGGAGTGTTTGTAGTGGCTTGTATTAAAACCGTTCATAGTGTCATACCACATAAAAAACTCCTTTGTGATACAAAATAAAACAATAAAATTAGGTAGGGCGAGATTATACAACGAGAATAGTAAATAAGTAAGCGTTAAGACACAAAATACTATCAAAAGACTTGTTCTCAATATTTCTCTGCACTCCGTTTCACCAATGAAATCACGATGTTAAGCTTTAATTTGTCAATTGCGGTAGAGAGCAGAGTTTTAAAGAAAATCCAGTATAACTCGTTAATGGAATATACGGGATCTCTTCTTAGCAGTAAAACAAGCCATTCTATATACTAAACTAGTAAACAAAACAACATGTATAGGATATTCGCATTTAAGAAATAAGTAGAAAACAATCCCACACATTTATACCCGGCAAGAAATTTGGTAATCAGAAAATGTTTTAATTATTAAATTAACCCTACGCTGGCCTGCCTACTTTATATTTGTAGTGGGCTACACAGTTTAAGGATTTTAATCGACTAAGGAAATATCCTAAGTTAATGGATATAATGGTTCGATAAGCGAATAAATCTAGACATAGGCTGACACATTTCAACGGTATTTAAAGTAAGTGTACCATAAATAAGAAGATATGAGAATTACGGCGAAAGAGGGCAAGACCAAAGAAGTCCTGAATCAGATATTCGATGAAAATTAATTCAATTTGAATAACACTAATTGGATTTGTTCCATTCACTCTATTTCCATTTACAAAACGGATTATATTATCTAAACAGTTCTATAAATTAGCTCGAAATTATATTACATTATTCTGATCTAAATTTTGTATCACAAACGTAAGAAAATAGAATTACTCTACCTCTCAGTCTTGAGAGGAGACCACGACAAAAGGCATAAATATCGATTAGGGAAAAGAAGTTAAAAAGCTTACTTACAAAATAGTAAAGGATACACAGATAGAAAACTATGGACATAGTAGCTACACAAGTAAACCTATAATAAGTATTATAAAAATTTCATACGTTTCCAACGTCTAAACTACTAGAACTACTATGACTACAGAAGTATCTATCTACATCAACCTGCTATGTCTGCGTAGCTTTTCATATTTAATTACTTAGTTATATTCGTCGCTATTGCCGCATTCGACTACAGAAGTATCTATCTACATCAACCCCTAGGATAGTGTGTCCTATGTCCTATATACATCAAGTAACAAATATATGGTCCTTTTAATTGTTAGCAGTTACCTACGGATTCTGTGCCTATGAGTCTTGTAACACCCGGGGCATCAGTCACTCGTTACGGAGGTAAAACTGCGTCCTCGAGCTTAAGCAACCTTAATCATGTAAAATAAAACAATATTAAGTTATTTGGCTAAGATATTGTATAACAAGGAGTTACTTACTACTCCTGTCGGGATACATTGTATATAAATAAAAATACTGGCCACAATTTTAAGATTAAAGAAATCTACTACCGATTCTTGTCTATTTCCTTATTTGTTTAAATGTATTTCATATTTGAGCTTAAAGGTCGTAAAAACTTATACCAAAAGATTTCATTCTAAGTATGCTAGTGGATTTAAAAAAGAACTGCTTTATAAAAATCCCACAAATTAGTCCGGTTTTAAATCCACTCGTATAAATAATGTTCATCGCGGTGAGATAACTCAAACCTTTATCATGGAATACTTCAAGTTCGATTGGAACATAATGTAGTAGCGGTAGTAGTGAGTTGTAACGACATTTATAGCTTAGTTATAAAACGTATGTTGTTTTATAGTACCGACTTTAGTTACTAAAATTCTTTAAGTAACTTACAATTTAAGGAGCATAATATTTTATTATTCAGCTCCTTTAATTTAATGACTAGATACTTAAACAAAATTATGCCATAAACTGGACTCTGGCAAATGTAAGATAGTAAAAATGAAACTTTACTACCATGTCCATAGATCACAGTACCGGCCTGCCGGTAAATATTAGAATGGAACTCAATCTAGAGAACCGTCATCGTAAAGTTCGAGCATACATATGTTATTATATTGAAACACGTCGATTAGAAAGACTGGCCAATTACCATCCATAAGGTATTGTGGAGAGTTTAGCACAGCGCTGCAACCAACAATTTCTATGTCGACGGTATTGAGTTACGATGCAGCGAGTTGATGCTTTATTATCCGGTCCATCTCTTCCGCCCTTGTTGGTCTGCGATCACTCGTGTCGCCGGCATAACGGTCCCGCACGATACGTCCGCATTATTAATCTTACCATTGTATTAGCCAACAACATCTCACAACATGTGCGCATTGATAACTCTAATGGGAATCCCAGTTGTTTAACGCAATCAATAACTTATATTACCGTTACATTGCACCTAGCAACTGACTTACAGACAACCTACCAGTAGCCTATATTTAATCTGACCCAGTTCAAATATATAAAGAGGTGTGGGAGCAAGTGTACAGTTAGAAATTTTAGTCGCGTGCCCGCCCACCGCCATCATCCAGGCGGCGCGCACTGTTCACCTACCCTCTCTCCAATTATGATAACCATCATTCAAGGCGAGCGGAACGAAAGGGGGCAGGCACCGGTTAAAACGTAAAATTACACTTCAATTTTTACTCGGCGGCGGGCATACAACAAAAAACAAATATTCTCATGGCGAGTATCGACGAAACGTGACCGGCCTTCGTCAAAATAGTCGGCCGTTGTCTTATTGGGCGGCGCTGTACATCAGCTCAAGTGCTAAAGTGTAAAACGCTGCAGTGAAATTTATAAGCTTCACGTCACGAATATTGAATAATGACTTAACAAATTATCAGCGTCAACACGTATTAAATTATTCATCATCGTACAACACGTATTTTGAAATTATTATGTTCACTTTTATTTCTTACGTAACTAAGAAATTCATGACGTTAGAGTTGAAATAATACGGAGTAAAGCACTTTCCGGCTACATGACGCGTGATCAATAATCATTTTCGCTTAATATATTCAATGGTTCGAACACTAACTAGTATACGTGTGTCAGAATTATAAAATATTAGCCTCTCTTTATTTATATGGTGGCTCGTTAACTTAGATCGCCGAGGGGAGTGTCAATTTATATCTCGTTGTCGAACCATGTGTTTTTACATGGGCAGCGAGTGTTACAACAAATGCAACAAACGACCGGCCGTCATCTATCAAAAACGCTAACGAGCTCAGATGCCGCGGCTATTTACAATCGCTGGGCAGCCCAACTCCAATAATATGGGATGATGCTGACGAAATAACTAAACCAGCCTCTAATTTACGTGTTAAAACAAAGTCAAAACAGAATTTATTTGTGCAGATTACCATTTAATAGTATACATCCTTACTTACAAACTTTTCTAATTATCTGTTAACGAAATATGTAACTAAACATAACTTAAACTACTTTGAATACTGATGAACTCGATACATTTGTCTTTGCTGGGTGAATGAGACCAAACATATCTAAAAGTGATGAGTCTACAATTAAATTCTTTTTTAAAACTCAACATAAACAACCCTGTGTCTGCGACTCTATGTCTGTGTTTGTCGCACATGACAAACAGATAACCTGTTTTCATTGCGGTTTTTTTTTATCTGTGAGAGACATTAATTGGAACTCTTATTAGATACTTATATGTTTCTTGATACATCGTTGTTCCGTTTATAAGTTACAGCCCTTTTACTGAGTCCCTATAGAAGGGGATTAGATTTAGTAATAAATAAGGAGATCAGGTTTTAATTGTATCCGTGTTGTACAACAACCAAAACTCCTATGTGATTATTTTACTTTTTAATTTTACGTAGAATATAGAATAGAATACTCTTTATAGTACACACTCAAAGATAAATTGATAGAACACAATCATGTACAAATGTAAGAAGGTATTTAATTTTATAAACGTATAGAAGGACTCAGAAACATTTATTTAATAGAAACGCGCAGTGAAGTGGATTTGGAATGCAAAATATTGCAGTAAAACTGAGGGTTAAAAGTAATTAAAATTATACCCGTTATTATTTGCATTTACCTTTATAAACGAAATTATAAAACCGAACATAATAGTTACTGATGCCGGCCTGTCACTGCCTTCGAACAACTCAAATTTAGACAGTCAATTTTGAAATTATACACATGACATGCATGTGTATTCAATTCCTCGATGAAAATAATTATCGACCCGCAGCGCAGTTCCATTGAAAACACCATATGCCTTCATCATTTTTCGTTGTGAATGGGACTTGGGTTTTGTAAAGGAAATTAAATTAATTTGGTGTCTATAAATGACCCTCAACTTTATATCGATTATGCCTTTTTTAAACAAGTTCACCCTCTTGAAAGATTTTTTGTGAGAATTAAGTTTTTTAACGGTGTTAAATAACCCTAACAGGTTGTATTGCTAAGGGGATTAAAAAATAACAATTATAGTCAACTGTCTGGTTTTAATATAAACCGTTATTCACATATAAAAACACCAATCAAGTGTGTGAGTGGATTGAGTTCTTTACGTTGTTTCCAGGATAAATTAATACTCGTTTTGAATAGTTCTTTATTTGTATATATTTTTATTTAATATGGCATGCCTGCGGGGTGGTTATATATACATTTTGTTCAAATCAGTATTTGCTTAGAAAAGTTTGAAGTCGGCTTTATGTTGTACCATTAATGTGCCGCTATGTACTATTAATAATCCCACATCACTTATATTTTTAGAACATTAGTTATGTTAGTTATAACGACACTTTTTTATTCATGATGCGATACGATAGGCGGAGAATATATAAAATTAATTGTTTTTATTTAAATGTAGAAGAAGTCTATAAACGCAATACACAGTGATTCACATAACTATATGATATGCACTCAACTATCTGTGCCCGTGTGAAGGATTTTTCGAAATTCAATCCCTAAGGGAGTAAAACAGGGGTGCTGAGTTAGTATGAAACTTTGCCGTTTTTGAAGTTTAAGGTATAAAAATTGGTATTTGGCCTTCCAGTTAAAAATAAAAAATCACGTATTTCAGGGTTTTTGGAAATTCCACCCTCAAGGGCGAAAAATAGAGGATGTAAGTTTGTATGGAAAATGTGACAATTTTTAAGTTAAACGCATGAAAATTTGTATTTGGCCTTCCAGTTGAAAATAAAAAATCACGTATTTCAGGGTTTTTAGAAATTTCACCCCTAAGGGCGAAAAATAGGGGATGTAAGTTTGTATGGAAAATGTGACAATTTTTAAGTTAAACGCATGAAAATTTGTATTTGGCCTTTTAGTTAAAAATAAAAATATGTATTTCAGCATTTTTGGAAATATCAGCCGCAAGAGCGTAAAATAGGGGGTGTAAGTTTGTATGAAAAATGTGACAACTTTTAAGTTAAACGCATGAAATTAGGCATTTCAGTTAAAAATTAAAAATATATATGTCAGGAATTTTGGGAATTCCACCCCTTAGGGTGTAAAATAGGTGATGTAAGTTTATACTGACTGACTGACATATCAACGCACAGCCTAAACGGCTGGAGTTAAAGACTTGAAATTTTAACAGAAGGTACCTTTTATGACGTAGGCATCCACTAAAGAAGGGTTTTTGAAAGTTTGTATAAAACATGTGAAAAGTTAAACGCATGAAAATTGTTATTTGGCATTTCAGTAAAAAATTAAAAATATATATTTCAGAATATTTGTGAATTCCCCCCTATGGCGTAAAGTAGGGTACGTAAGTTTCTATGTAAACTGTGACTTGAAATTAATCGCATGAAAATAGGTACTTAGCATTTCAGTTAAAAATTAAAAATATATATTTCAAGATTTTTGGGAATTCCACCCCTTAGGACTTAAAATAGGGGATGTAAGTTTGTATGAAAAATGCGACATTTTTGAAGTTAAACCCATGAAAATTGGTATTGGCCTTTCAGTTAAAAATAAAAATATATAGATCAGGATTTTTTAAATTCCATCCCGAAGGGCATACAATAGGGGATGCAAGTTAAAAATTAAAAATATTTATTTCAGGATTTCCGAGAATTCTACCCCTAGGGTGACAAATAGGGGATGTAAGATTGTATAAAAATGTGACATTTTTGAGGTAAACGCATGAAATATGGTCTTTCATCTAAAAATTATAAATATATATTTCAGGATTTTTGGAAATTCCACCCCTAAGGACAACTAGAATAGGCGATGTAAGTTTGTATGAAAGTCTGTATTTTTTGAGTTAAACGCATGTAAATTGGTATTTGGTCTTTCAGTTAAAAATAAAGCAATCCAGGGAATAATTTGTTGTTAAAAAAGGTCGTCTAAGTAAAGCGTTTTATAAGATTTGTAACAACTTTTTTTTTGTAAAATTTATAACAAATAAAAAAACGACATTTTAATCAAATTGGGATAAAAAACGAATTTATCTAAAATTCGAGTTATCGTAGTATAAATTGTTGGTGTCGAAATGATCGCACCCAAAAAACATCGTCTCAATTTTATTGATCTACAAGTTCACAATTTTGTAACTAGATGGCGTTAATATCGTTTCAGATCGCGGAACTTAATTGGCATATCGGTTAAAATAAATAAATGCTTGAAATAGTTTGTCCAAAAATGAATCAATAGATGATCGCCTAAATCTCACCCAAAATATATGCACACATCTTAATTTTACCGCTTTACAAGTTTATATTTTTGTTAGTAGATGGCGTAATCATCGTTTTAGATCGCGCTATGGTTTCGTTCACAAAATGTCGCAACCTAATCTAATGGGAGTTACATTTGTGATTAATGCATCGTTGATTATTATTTTACTTTATTTGACTTACTGAATATACTTAAGGACAATTGATATGTATTCTTTGATTTTTGCTTGATGATATCGGGTCCTTTTTGTAAATGACAGTAGCAAAGTAGTCTTTCATTTATTTCTTGGTAAGGTTATTTATAGGTTAGGTTTTATTCAATTTATATTGCTTATTTGTTTTAAAAATTATATTTTTTAGATAAAGCTAGAAAAGTAAGTAGTTACATTGGTCATCATTCGAAATTGTCGCGGACAAAGTCGCGGGCACCAGCTAGTATAGTCAATATGGACAGAAATACTCTGATACCTAGATGGTTCTGTTTTTCATCGTAGATCATTGAGTTCTCATTTTCAAGTTTCGTGTGATAAAATAGTAAGTACATATTTCTCAAAATAACATTTAGTTCTACTAAATCAATAGCCTTTTATGACTACACACTTCTCCAAAACATTAAGCAAAAGGTATTAGCAAATCCTTAATTTGATCTGCCAGAGTGTCATTTGTAGTTTAACGCAAAGCGCCTACCCCGGATTGGTAGTGTCTACCGGTATGAGAGCCACCGGACGATTAAATTTATGGTTTCCCATTTTTGATACGCTTTGCATTGCAAATAATGCTATAAAACTATAATTTATGCATAATGTTGTGTATGGTTGTTCTCAATTAACATGACTTCCGTTAAACCTATATATCGGTCCAGTCTAATGCTATAAATAATCCAGTAGAATTTAAGCTATAGACACGACAGATTTTACTTGACAAGTTACAAACGTGGACAAATGTAGGTACATGCATGTATAAAACATTAGTCCTACCACAAATCAACTAGACAAAATGCAAACACTAACAAGTATAATAAATAAGTTAATCCAATACTTCCAGTAGGTATAATGTAAACTCAAGTACTGAAGTCTATTTAGATAGCAACACTATCCGAGGTATCTAGTTAGTTAAGGGCCCAACCTACGCCTATAACCTCGAACAGGCACAGCTCCCCGTTTTATTTATATATCACAAATGTAATTAGCGCTTAATAAATTACAACCGTTTTCAACTTTGCTTATAACAAACGATTTGAACAAAATTTCTATGAGACAATCTCAAAAGCATTATCGAATAAAATAACAAAGTATCAAAATCTGATGACTTACCACGAATTAATTACCTAATGAGGAAAAGAAATCACAAAATAATAATAATTAATATCCGGAACATATCATACAGCGCCGTCAAGCCCAAACTAAACAAAATTTGTACAGACGCCAGCACATCAAGCTACCCCAATCTGTCAAATTTCCCCAATTGAAAGTTAACCTTATACTAATATGATAAAGTTGAAAATTTATAAACGAAAGAAATTTGACAGATTGGGGTAGCTGGATGTGCTGGCGTATGTTCTATGGATACTGGACAACGGATGGAAATACTTATTTACTTTTATGTTTTGTACTCACCCGCGTTAAAGGAGTATAGGCGTAAACGAGTAACAAACATACATTCATACATATATAGTCACAAACTTTTGCATTTATAATATTAGTCAGATATGTATCTCCAGCGGTTTTGGCAGTGCACGCCGGAATAACTCGCAGATGATAGATTTTTCCTACTTACTTACATAAGTTTTAAATTAATAAATATGTTTGGTAAGTAATTGTTCCTAGTTGTAATTTTCCCATATAAATGTATTCCTCAATTACGTCACTGGACTTTAAGTCTAAACCAACATTTCTTTATTCTATATTCTTTATTATATATAGATCAGTTACGGCTACTACGAGTATACTCTATCGTTTCGATTATAGGAATACACCAATTTTTAAGCCATTAAAAATCATTTAAAAAAGCATTCAACGATCAATCATATTCTATTATCTTGTCGACTGATGTATGAAAAAAAAATATAGTATTCGATAGTTGCAGTTTTAATTTTCAGCGGTGGAAATCTATATAAATAAAAAGACAAGTCCTGACTGACTGACTGACTCATCAACGCCCAGCCCAAACCCTTGGACCTAGAAAGCTGAAATTTTGCACAAATGTTTGCTTTATAATGTAGACAAGGAATAAGGAAGGATTTTTCGAAATTCAATCCCTAAGGGGGTAAAACAGGGGTGCTGAGTTAGTATGAAACTTTGCCGTTTTTGAAGTTTAAGGTATAAAAATTGGTATTTGGCCTTCCAGTTAAAAATAAAAAATCACGTATTTCAGGGTTTTTGGAAATTCCACCCTCAAGGGCGAAAAATAGAGGATGTAAGTTTGTATGGAAAATGTGACAATTTTTAAGTTAAACGCATGAAAATTGGTATTTGGCCTTTTAGTTAAAAATAAAAAATATATATTTCAGCATTTTTGGAAATTCCAGCCCCAAGAGCGTAAAATAGGGGATGTAAGTTTATATGAAAAATGCGACATTTTTGAAGTTAAACTAATGAAAATTGGTATTTGGCCTTTCGATTAAAAATAAAAAAAAATATTTCAGGATTTCCGAGAATTCCACCCCTAAGGGTGACAAATAGGGGATGTAAGTTTGTATGAAAAATGTGACAATTTTGAGGTAAACGCATGAAAATTGGTAAATGGCCTTTCATTTAAAAATTATAAATATATATTTCAGGATTTTTGGAAATTCCACCCCTAAGGACGACTAGAATAGGCGATGTAAGTTTGTATGAAAGTCTGTATTTTTTTAGTTAAACGCATGTAAATTGGTATTTGGTCTTTCAGTTAAAAATAAAGCAATCCAGGGAATAATTTGTTGTTAAAAAAAGGTAACCTAAACTGATTCAATAGATCGCCACCAACAATTTAAGCAATTTCAAATTTAAAAAAAATTGTTTCTTATGCCAAGTAGCTTAAAATGACGTGGTCGTTGTCGTCTAAGTAAAGATTTAGCGTTTTATAATATTTGTAAATTCTTTTTTTTGGTAAATTTTATAACAAATTAAAAAAACTACATTTTAATCAACTTGGGTTAAAAAACGAATTTATCTAAAATTCGAGTTAGCGTAGTATAAATTGTTGGTGTCGGGATGATCGCACCCAAAAAACATCATTTTTATTTTTTATTTATTTATTTAATCATTCTTGTACACACAAAACATACAATAAATAGACAAAAATACGAAGAGATGAACAGTACAAAGGTGCTGCTTATTTCGCAAGAAATTTCTTCCAGCAGACCCGCGACAGGAAAAATTTTAAAGAGCTATAATAATGTGTGTAGGTCTATAATACACTTACATACTAATAATTGCATATATACTTAAATACATATCAATATTATATCCAATTTAGACTTAGCAATAAACTAAATACTAATAATACATTCTATGAGGATGAAATTGAAAGATAGTGATTTTTCACTAGTCTTTTGAAAGTGTGAATAGTTTTACAGTTTTACAGTATATTTATCGGAAGAGAGTTCCACAGTCTGACTGCATAAACAGTAAAGGAATAGGAATAAAAATCTGTTTTATGGATTGGAAGTTAGTTGGAGGTTAGGATGGATTTCAGATGAGATCTACACAGAGCATCATTTGGATATTTAAAAGAAAACCGCTCTCGCAGATAGGACGGGGACAGAGGATTATGCAGGATATTGAAAAGGAGGCACAATACGCGAGTGTTCCTACGAAATCGAATAGGAAGCCACTTGAGGTCTTTACGGAACTTGGATACATGGTCGAACTTTTTCAGTCCATATACAAACCGAATGCATAGATTTTGTAGACGCTCAAGTTTATTTAGAAGCTCTTCAGTAGCGTCTGGGTAGCAGCTGTCAGCGTAGTCTATGATGGGCTGAATCAGGGTTTGGGCAAGTGAGATTTTCGTTTTCAAAGGTAAAAAGTTTTGGAGGCATTTCAGCGAATGGAATGTATAGTGAACCTTTTTGCTGACATCAGCAACATGAGCTTTCCAAGAAAGGTCACAAGCCATCGTCAGTCCAAGATTTTTTAATGTATCAGAATAATTTATAGTAAAACCATCAAGGCTGACTGTTGGAAAAGACGAAAGATTAATTCTACTGCGCATATGCCTACTGCCTATGATCATCTTAATTTTACTGATCTACAAGTTCACAATTTTGTAACTAGATGGCGTTAATGTCGTTTCAGATCGCGGAACTTAATTGGCATATCGGTTAAAATAAATAAATGCTTGAAATAAAAGGTAGTCCAAAACTGAATCAATAGATGATCGCCTAAATCTCACCCAAAATATATGCACACATCTTAATTTTACCGCTTTACAAGTTTATATTATTATTAGTAGATGGCGTAATCATAGTTTTAGATCGCGCTATGGTTTCATTCACAAAATGTCGCAACCTAATCTAATGGGAGTTACCTTTGTGATTAATGCATCGTTGATTATTATTATTTTACTTTATTTAACTTACTGACTATAATTAAGGACAATTGATATGTATTCTTTGATTAATGCTTGATGATATCGGGTCCTTTTTGTTAATAACAGTAGCAAAGTAGTCTTTCATTTATTTCTTAGTAAGTTTATTTATAGGTTAGGTTTTATTCAATTTATATTGCTTATTTGTTTTAAAAGTTATATTTTTTAGATTAAGCTAGAAGTAAGTAGTTACATTGGTCATCATTTAAAAATTGTCGCGGACAAAGTCGCGGGCACCAGCTAGTAAGGTAATATGATGCCACGATTTTGTAGACTGTTTCTTATTTCAAACTTATTAGTCGAGAACAAGAAGTCACGGTAGCAGGGATTGCTCTTAATAACGTCTGGACTGGCAAATATAGGACATTCTTTCTCATTAGGTACGTTGTATGTAGCGTCGATAGTTCAGAGCTCTCATTAAGTGAGTATATGTCAATGCGACGTTGCAACGGTGGCCGGTCGTTTGTCCTGTCGGGCGTGCGCCGAGCATTTTTCATTGGCATAATAAATACGCGTCAACGCACCTGCTTTTGCGCGCCCAGTGACAAATAGTTAGTGTCATTCAACTGTGATTGCCATTTTTTGTTTAATTGAACAGTAGCACAATATAGCAACGAGTATACTTTTATCAATTATCGACAGCCTAGTTGGTACCTATAGAGATTTAGTTTTCAACTGCAGATAATTAAGTCCAACCGTCCGGATAGGTATCCAGTCGTTTTATAAGTCGTTTTATAGAGAGTGCATCAGTATTTACGTAGTGTGTGCAGTTTAATATACGTGATCAAAGTGCCAGCCAAAGTACGTCCACTGCTGGACAAAAGGCTCCCCAAAGAATCGGGGGATATACCTTAATCGCCACGCTTGGCAGACAGGTTGATGGTCATAGTTCACAGAAAAACGCTGCAGCCCGTTCTCTGGTAGGTATTCCCTCGGACGATTTCTACGCCCCCACGGGATGAGATGGGGTTATAAAAAATAAGTAAAACACACCATCCACATTCTGCCCTACACGAACTAATATCATTACATTTGTTTTTAATAAAGCCATTATGAAAGGAAGGAATTTTTAGTACCGTCCTTTTATACAACATTTTATTGAGAACTGAATCGCATACTGAGGGAAATCTTAATAAGCGTCAGTTTAAAACCTGTTTAGTAAACATACGCTTTTGACGCCAAATTTAATTAGTTAGGGAGTTTAGAAATGGCCACTTCTTTGCTTTCTTTGTAATCATACCCAAAGACAGAATTGCTACCATTCAATTTCTCCCGACTAAAATTCAAATGACATATGAATACAAAGGTACTACTTTTCACGATGGATAGAAACCTATGAATCTCCGAATAAAATCAACAGGTAGAATTATAAAAAATAAACTATGACTGAGTACTTCTCCACCGATCCCGCACTTCGTGCGACTTGGCAGTTCCATTATTTCAAGTATCCATTGGAATTAATAGCTACCAGAAATTGTTATTGGCAGCTGTATTTTCTGAAACTTTAAAGCCATACAAATAACAGAAACTATAGAGGAGGAGTGCTGGTTGATATTTATAGCTCATGGACTTAATTTTTGTTTGAAATTTTACAAATTTTTACAAATTAGAGACTTGGGTTCATTTAAATTGAAAATGTTAAGAAAGGGTTTTACTTATTTTTGTAATCATCCACGCACAATCTATAGGTTCCATTACTTACAGATTATATTCTAGGACCTCTGCCACTAATGTCAGGGTCAAATTAGAGGACGTCATACACTTGCATGAAAATATATATATAGCCTAGTTTAAACTTAGGTACGCGTAGTAGTTAAATTTGTTTTGATCGAAAGCTCGTACTTTTACTCTTGAGAAACTTCTATTGACTAACTAACTAACTAAGACGTATAAGAGTCTAGGGAAGACTTATACTGAATAAATGCATACTTTACGACTACGATTGTTTAATATTTAGATCATTAATCTTTTTAACGCCGATTAAAAACCTACAATGAAGCATTTGTGTATCTATCTTACTATAAATATACCTACGTCTGGCGAGCACTGTACATAGTTAGAATTGTCAAAATCATAAATCAAGCAGATTTATGATTTTGACAATACTCCATAGTGCATAATATATATGATAAGTCAACTGCTTATTATTAACTGCTAAATTTCGTTCAGTATTACGCGTCTGAATTAAATTATTAACAATAAAAATCCCCTACAAATAACTAGGTTCAATAAAATTATTTAAAAATTAGTTTAGTATTTTGTCGGATTAAAAATGTATTTTTTTAATCGGACAATTTATGAGATATCTTTATGATAACATAAAGTAAAAATATACAAATGTAGGTACTGATATGGATTGAATTTTAATTTATTATTATGATATTTTTTTTTTATTATAATTTTGTTAAAATGGATATCGGTGCTCTAAAAATAAGAGTTAATTATTATTATGTAGTCGAGATAGCATATTGGTTAGACTAATGTCTGTGGAGTCAGTGTTCTCGAGTTTAACCAAACGCACCACAGACTTTTCGAATTAATGTACGTTTTAGAAATTAATTATCTCATACTTAAAACGATGAAGGAAAACATCGTGATATAACCTACATACCGGAAAGTTCTTCAATAATGTTCTTGATGGCATGTGAAGTCTGCCAACCCGCACTCGGACAGTGTGGACTAAGAAATCAAGAGGAGTGAATACCCCCTCATTGTGAGAGGAGACCTTTGCTCTGCAGTAGAACTGGTAGGGTGCAGCATCATTACGCATTTAATTAAGTGTTACTTATTATATGTATATTGTTATGCATCAAAATATTAACTCTCTCCTATCCATAGTCTCTTAAGTGGTAACACACTCAAACTCAAAAAGCGTTTCAAATTTCAATTTGCATAATAACGTAAAAGCTCATACGCCGATACAAGCCGGAGCACGCCCTACATTAACAAGATTAAGTAAACATACGAGTACGTGACATATCTGCAGTTCTCTGTTTACACCACTTTATAACGTGAAACTTTACCGTTGTATTGGATATGCATCGCTCTTCTATATAATGTCTTGTCGGCTCAGTTCCTGTCGGCGAACTAGATGATAACACCCTATCACGTAATTTGAGGCTTTACGGTTGGTATTTAGCTCGCTGTGGTCGC
This sequence comes from Pseudoips prasinana, assembly GCA_951640165.1. Taxonomy (NCBI): domain Eukaryota; kingdom Metazoa; phylum Arthropoda; class Insecta; order Lepidoptera; family Nolidae; genus Pseudoips; species Pseudoips prasinana. The sequence goes on from OX621244.1 coordinate 16,768,454, forward strand.
ATTTCTAACAGGGATTTGCAACAGCCGGGATGGATGAATGAAAAAGCAGACTGAGTCATTCTATAGGAGTTTCTACAGACATTAAAAAAATGTTTATATGGTAAAAAGCATCAAAATTTTTATTTAAGTAAAAGAAAATTATAAAGGTTTTTATTCACCTTAACTTTCAAAAAGCGCTTGTAAATATTCAGAATGTTCTGACTATTTACAAGCGCTTTTTTAAGCGCATTTGTAGTAATATAGTTTAGTATATATAATTATTTCTAGTTACATATATATATTTAGGTAAGTTAACGGATTATTAAAACATTTATAAAATTTATTTTATAATAGTAATGATATTCAACTAGCTTGTATTAAGTTGTTGTCAAAGAGACTATGTTTAGGTTTAATTATCGAAATTTATAGTTTAAGCTATATTTTACTACATATTGTCTATATTAAAGTACGTATTCAATATTATTATTATGGCGGACCTTGTGTTTCCAACGACGGTTGGAAAATTTTAATGCTACCACTGGATCCAAGACGCGCCAACTGAGATTATAATATTTAAACCAAAAAAGATAAAATTACAGTGCATTATTTGTTAAGAGAACGTTGTCTTTTGTTTCTTCAGGTTCCCAATCACATTATAGTTATGTCGAACCGGTACATCTTGGAATGGAATTGTTGAACCGATATAATTAAATTTATTCAGCCTGTAAACATAAAGAATGTCACGCGCTTGACGTTTATATGCGAATATGATGAACAGAAATCCAGTAACAATTAGCAAATTTAATCTTACAAATTACAGTGAAAGAAACAAGGGGCTTTGTAAATATAAATTTCGTTAATATGAATCAAGTACAAAGAAGTTTCCAATTGTGTTTTTAAGGGGCAAAACCACAGGTTGGCAGCGGTGTCCACGCTTAAAAGTCAAAACAGACGCGGGTGGTCCCAGCGGGTGTCTACTGTTGTGTACAAAGCCCATAACTCAGTGATTCGCGCAAATACTAACTAGTGGACTAACGGTTTTATCCGAGACGACCTCCAATATCGTCAAACAGGAAGCACTAAAACATATAATCGTTAATTGTTGCTAAATATTTTTCATTTCTGATGTAGCAGGATATATAAAGTTTTATCAGATTTAATTTTAATTGCTACTAGTTATCGGCACTTGCATGCGCATGGGTACCTGTTTTCTCAAAATCTAGCTTACTGTCGATCGGCAAGTGGCTATTTCTGTAGATCCATTATTACTATAGCACCACTGAAATGGGTTAATCGCTAACGTCAGGAGTCATTGGAGGTACGTGTAAGTAAGTAACTAACGCTTTGTCTCGAATGAGCGTAACTTTAAAACAAATATAATAATATGTAGAAGCCAAGCCCGTCCACTATTATCTGCCTGTAGTCTATTCTAAGTCCCCAAAATGTTGGTGGGTAGACAAGAGTCTGAATAAATACCCTTATATTTCTAACTGTAAAGAAAACCTAGAAAAAATAATAAAAGGCATATTACTGTATCATACTAAGATGGCACTCTCTAAATCAATCTATGTATAGCGGGCACTTTACAAGCATGCAATTCATTGACACAATGCAAAGCCAGACTCGGAACAACTACATATCGACCACACATCGTCCTGTGCGGGAACCGAACCCGAAACAAGAATAAACGCTCCAAATCACTATCCAAATATACTTATCTATTCCAAAAAACACATATTGGTTTTCATTAAAATTAGTTATATTTAAAAGCCCCGACAGAAAGAAGGAGGGAGCCATTAAAATAAACGTTTTATAAAAATGAATTAAGTTAAAAAGTTCGCGTGATGAAGAATTAAATGAGTTGCGGTTACTTTCAATTTGCGACCACATCGCTTGTTAGGAAGCTGCCATAAACTCGTTTATGGCGGACCGCTTGTTAAATGACATAAAAACATATTATAATACTAACGAACACGTTTAATTGAATTGGCAAAATTCGAGAGTTAATAAAATCATTAATGGGTTTTAATTATCTCGAGTTGATAAAGATTTTTATTGGAAATATGAATGTTTATAGGGTTTATGATTTGCAAATAAGCATGAATCATTTTTAATGTAAAAGTCGTTGAGACAGTAACGAGCTAAGACCTCTAACAGTTATTACAGCAACATGGATGGGTCCCTTTTCTCCTGGTGCACATCCGGTTGAATTTCAATTAAATTTCAAAAATTATCTTCTGCCACTAAGCGACAGTACTAAAATTTAAGGCTATAGCTGACGTAAATGACGAAATTTCTAATGAATGGCAATGTATTAAATCTTTCTGGACGCTCGCGTATGGTTAAATAAAACTTAGCTAATCACAGATAATTGTCACTGTTTATTTTGGCTTACAGGTGCAACTCCTGTAAGCCAAAATAAACAGTGACACGCAATGAAATGACACTGAGCGGTGAGGCACAGGCGCACAATTATCTGTGATTAGCTTAGTTTTATTTAACCATACGCGAGCGTCCAGAAAGATTTGATACATTGCCATTCATTAGAAATTTCGTCATTTACGTCAGCTATAGCCTTAAATTTTAGTACTGTCGCTTAGTGGCAGAAGATAATTTTTGAAATTTAATTGAAATTCAACCGGATGTGCACCAGGAGAAAAGGGACCCATCCATGTTGCTGTAATAACTGTTAGAGGTTCGTTACTGTCTCAACGACTTTTACATTAAAAATGATTCATGCTGTTTTTAGTTACTAATTCAAACAATATTTCCTTCCATATGTGACTTATAAGTATAAATACATCTGGAGGGATATCTATATGGCTAAAACATTTTGCATGTAGTTGTTAGGCCAAATAACGTTAACGTAGTACGGCTTAGTTATATAAATTTCTGAAAACTATCCACAAATATCCCACGTCGCGACGATTTCGAGAATATACCATACTACACGCCTGCCAATTCCAGTGTATGATATAGAGTTATGCACATGAATAACTCATTAAACACACCGAACCAACAGTAACTATAGAGAAACACAATGATACCTATAATAGTTTCATATGTTTCTGCGGAAGCGGATAAACTTGTTGGTAATATTTTTATTATTCCCATAATAATATGCTGCATTATAAAGAATTTCGTAAGATGTTAACTACCATATACATGGCATTAACATAAACTATATTTTTGGGTCTTCCAATATAAAAAGTACTAAGAAATTTTTATCGCATTAGCAAAATATTAAAGATAATTTACAATTAAATGATTTCTATTTTGTTTTTGATTATCGTGGGTTACGATAAACCAAGTAATACGGTGAACACTAATCACCTAAAACACACAAAAACTTATAAATTCGAATATTTTGAACAGCGGATTTCACTAAACACAGCTGTTTCATGGTTGTTGGTATATGAAATCAGTTTTAAGTGATTTTAAGACATAAAAACTGCATTACGAGTGTTTTTCCTCAAGGATCTATAAAACCACATAAAAGCAAACAGTCTGGTTTCAAACTTAAAACGGCATCCCGTTAAAACCGTTTTATAGGTAATGCCTTATTGGTCAAGCAGTAGCGGCATGTTCAACAGCAGATAACGAGGTCCTGGGTTCAAATCTCGGGTCAAGCCAAAACTGAAGAAATATTTCTCAGAATCAGCCTTTAGTTCGTGTGTTGGCGGTAATACACCCCCTTGCCTTGGTAAGCTCGTAAAGCCATCGGTGCCGTACTTTGCCTATTTCAGGTCGTATCGATAGTCGTTCCCGCGCAGATAGCTAGTCTCTATTGAGACTGGTCACTGTGGCCGAAATTCAACCAGAATATTATAAGTTATTAAACGAACGCAGATCTAACAATCGATTTAGCCAAGGCCATATCATAGAAGTCAAACTAAGTTTTAAGGAAACTATCAGAGAGGAATCTACGTTAGTGCAAGCACATAGCCTACTCGCTAAGTAGTTCGGTTCATTCCAATGTGTAGCTTACGGCAGATAATACACTTAGTACTTCGTTTAGTTTAAGGCAAATGCAGTTGTTACGGCTTTTAGTGCCGCTGCCTGCAACTATAACGTAGGATTAAGAGGTTTATAAACTTAGATCGCGTAATGTGCAGGAGAAACTGCGAGCAATAAGAAAGTCAATTTCGTTCGTTAACGAGATTGGATGAAAGGCGGGATGTTGATTAAGCTCTATTAGGAGTCGAGTTTGCGTTGCGATGACATTCCGCTAAGCAACCGCATGAAGACCGCAACATCACGCGGCTTCGTCGTATACAAGATGTTATAAGCAAAACAAAGAACAACTTAAGGTGCTAAGTAATGTTATAGGTACTATATCATACATCAACGTATTACGTATATCATAGTATTAATACGTGAAGCAAAAACTTCGTACCAATTTTTACGAAAATTGCGTGAACGGAGGTGTATGAAACTTGGAAGAGTTAAAAGTTCATATGGAGAAGAAATGCAGAAAGATAATATTTTTTAATAATAGGCATTAGAAGTATTTTTTTAATAAAAGAAACATTACACACACTACAGACTGAGAAGAGATGACAGAGTGTCAAAACTGAGAACAGATTTACATTATTTGTGTTTAATGTCTGTCTTGTCTTTGACAATAGAAACCTAATGGTCGAATTTCGAACAAGTGCGATCTCTAGTAGTAGTAAGCCCGCTAAGATATATATATATATACTTGAATCGTAAATATTTGATTCATTATCATAAAATTTAACTCAACAATTAGAATACTTAGACATATTCTAGAAAGAATTTATACGGATATATAAAAGAGAAAATTATTATTTAACTTTTTATTTACTTATCCTATTTTAGCACTTGTTTCATAAATTTTATTATATTTACTATTTCGATTCGTATGGACGAGAATAGCGAATATGATAAAAATTTGCCGCGGTAGTCCGTTGACTGGCATTGAGGGCACTGGATATATTGTAAAATCGGAAACATTCATGAGCAATGCAAACAATAGAAAATATGCACGTCTCTTGATAATTTTACATTTTAGTTTAAACTAAAACATTAAGCTACAATTTGTGAACAAGTAGGTTGTTTTTTAGCAAATTGGGCCTGTTGGCAAATGCTTGCTTTTGCCAACCACGCCGGAGGTCGTGGGTTCGATTCCTATTCGATATGTGTGTGCATGAACATGTCTGTTTGTCCTGAGTCTGGGTGTAATTATCTATATGAGCATTTATTTACAAAAGAAAAGAAGTATAATATTTAGTATAACAGTTATCTGGTTTCCATAGTACAAGCTCTGCTTAGTTGGGGGTCAGATGGCCATGTGTAAATAATAACCCAGGATATTATTATTATTAAATTGTAACCCAATTATTTGGTATTTTCAAAAAAAGAAACCTATCAAGAGTCGAGCAAATCTATTGCACAACTTCTGATTAGGTACATTTTTTATTAGTTTAAAATTTTGTTATAAAAATAAAATACAAACACGTTGAATCTATCCAATGCGCTTAATATTAAATTTAATTGAAGAAACAACTACTGCTTTACATTTTTGAATCTGTAACGGTCCTATGCGAAATTGTACGATTTCGTTAAAATAAATACGGAACCCTAAAAAGGTTTTTATTCACGTAGACTTTAAAAAAGCGCTTGTAAAAAGTCAGAACATGTTTGTAGGAATATAGTTGTATACATTATTTGTTGTTACGATAATACGTTACACATGAGAATAAAAAAATCTAGTAGTTCAGTGAATTTGTGCAAGGTGGTGTCGATATTCTTTTATGATCGTTTTCAATTACCCACATTACTGTTTTAATGGGTTGTCCTACTATCTTAACACTAGATATTGCTGTATTATGGGTAGTAATTTTAGTCACGTGACGGGATAGCAGATGTGTCAGCCAGTGTATGTGATCGAGTAGAAGTCAGGAATACGTATATAATTGTTAAATTTGCATTCATAATGGTGGCTAACAAGCGCAGATTGCGATCTGCTAGTTCCCGCCACAACGACAAGTTGATACTAATAGTACTACCCTCCATTTTTAGTGATGTTAGCACCTATCGATATAAAGTAGTTAATTTAACATTCTAATACTATTATAACTCTTCGATTCCGTAATTCGAATATCCTATTGCGGACTTAGACTACTGGGATTGAATTTGATCCAATATAACTCCTATATAACTTTTTTCTTTGTAGGTCATATGTATCAGAATACAGATCAGACCATCTATCTCCAAGTTTTAACTTTGGATCCTTGGTGTCGATATCTTAGATGTGCAGTGCCGTTGTCATTTTGAAAATAATACCTAACCAGCAGTTAAGAAAGGTTTGTGTACTATATAACTCATAAACCTCGATATTTACGACTTCTAAATAGCGAATTTCTGGTTGGGCATTAAACGTCTGAAATATAGACGCCGATGAGCCATAGAGTTAAGTGAAATCCATATAGTTCTATTTAATTTGACTGCCTTTGCTAGCTTTTTTTTATTGATATACTTAATACTAAACTGTCGAAAATTTAAGAGTTTATTTATGTAAAGTACTTTTATATTGTATTTTATGCATTTGACAATTTTAGAGAATAAAATTTGTTTACACAATCGCTATCACATAAAAATATTACTTGATAGTATTTTTAATTATTCACCAAACCGAAATACCTGGACGACTCTTATTAAAAGCAATTCGAATCAAAGTTGTATTTTTAATTATTCAAAAATTATACATCGTACATTGTAAAGAACCATCTCGATAAACTAGCTTTCAAATAAAAAATACAACGAATACAATTTCATCTGTTTCGGAAATACGATGTGCCACAGATACATAAGGCATAGTCACGCAGACATAGTCTTCAAACTTAAAACACCCCTCATTTCTCAACACTTACTTTTAGGGGCTTAAAATTAAATTAAAATGCCTTAGAACATGAGATATATCGATGAATGTCATTCATATTAAATCTAGAATCGATATCGATATTTATCACACATGCTACGTGTCTATTGCAACGACAAACGAGATGGGTTGTAGTTAATTACAGTTATTAGAGAAGTTGCAAGACCCGCGGGACCATGGTCACCGATCCGCAGACCACCGAGTACAAAACTCATTCCGCTATTACTCATACCGTCTACATTATTAACTGTACACATATAAAGGAAAAATAAATAACGCGAATAAGACGTATCAGAGTAAGTGAGAATTGTGAGAACTAAATAGCCATAAAAATTTGTGAAAACATTGTTTTTTCTACTGAATACTGTAGTTTATACGTCACACAAATCGTAGACGTGTTGGACCAGCAATACGGGAGGCAGAGCCGTAGTAGCGAGGCGAACACTTTAACCCCGGCGCCGCACATGAAGTCAAACTATGGAGTGCGAAAGCAGGTATAAGATATGTGCAGGCATAAATAATTACATAAAATTGTCATTGCTATTTAGTGTAGCGGCGCCGCCACCACGGCTCGCGCGAGATCCGCATAGGTCAATTAATGACCTTATCTTTACACAAACTGATAATTATTATAATATTAACGCGTCATGACTTCAGTTTGCTATTAAGCGGTTTTCTAGCTAGCTATTTATCTAACTCCAAAATTGTCTCAAATCCATACAACCAGACTTGTTGGTCCGACCCGGAAATCTAACCCAGACCCCATTATCTGTGGCTAAAAACGTTCCATCTATATGTATATCTACGAGGCAGTAAAAAATGAATTGTAGCCAATAAGAAATGTTTTCAACTATATCCTAAACGTGGGCGCCATCTATGTTACGTTCGTTTAAACCCTATTTCTTTCTCCTATTTTCTCCTTTGTTATCATTTCAAATTTGTTGTACAACTTGATATTTTCCGCTTTAAGATTTATTATTAATATAGTTAAGTTACCAATTAATTTTATTGGTAACTTAACTGTCCAAACAAGGAGTTAATATCTGCTCCAAGTAGAGAAAGGACCCTAGAGTCAATGAAAATATTGAACTCCGCAGCAATGTAGCACGCCACATCCAATAACAACAAGTCGTTGAAAATTGTTGAAGACTGTAATAAAACGAATCGTAATTGTAGCGTAGCCGAACGCGAGAATAAAAATGAAGCTAATCTTATTATATTCAAACGGCTGTTCCTATACCAGAAGTCGAAGCGAATTGTTCCAAAACAATTCACAAAAGAAGCGGAATATGTATAATAGCGTCTACATCGTCAAGCAGAAAGCAAAAGAGCTCGTATTCAAAGCGCTCTTCCCTTTACAATCCGATCTCCTTGTTCGTATTAAAAGTTGAACGCGTCAATCCAAACGAGTGTTTCGAAGAGTATATGTATGTACAGTCACCTGTACGAATATGTATACATTTATCGCCTTATATAAAATCGCCGTCTTAAAATAATCGATTTTAAAAGAAGAACATACCATGCGCTTCTGTACCGTACACGTTATAAAAGTTTAACTTAAATTTAGTAACACAATATATGCGTGGTACCTCAGCTTAGCATTTAGTTAGAATTTAGTAGCGTGTCATAAGATATGATGGTTATATTATATGATGGTTTTCAAGTAGGAATCTTCAGGAACTTCATGTTAACCCAGTTTCAAAAGGAAGAGGTTCTCAAAATGGCTGCGTGTTTTTGGCTTTATCCGTTGTTTATCAACCGATTTAGATATTTGTTTTATCAATAAAGAAATATAATAAAGAAAAGTTGAAATCGTTTTTATGTTTATTAAATAGTACCCAACATTGAAAAAATCAGATAACTAAATTTAATAGTTGCTGCGATATTACGCCGTGACAGACGGGCGGGTCATCCGAATCGCATAAATAGGATTTTGTTTGCACTTATGTAGAATAAACAAAAATATGATTTTTATTACTATATTCTTTTACTTTTTCTACAGTATTTTCAGGTATAAATGGGAACTATACTAGTTCTCTCGAAATACCTGTAGAATACGCGTGGATATCGACAGAACTAGTGTTTTTTGTTGTTTGTTTTCAACCGAATAGAAATACCGTCCAAAATATAAATTCTCCAAGGTACAGTGATCAAGGTATTATACGTGTAGGTGCCTACTTCTAATATGTAATCGTTATTACTCACAATTTATTTTCAGGAAGGACGAAGTTTGTGATTGACTCATTAAAAAACAAACGAATATTTTTAATGGATCAATTCGATCTATGTTGTTCATGTTCACCGTAATCTAAGAACGATTCTAAGCAACCAGTTTGAAGGAAGTGCACTAAAATATCGACGTCCACTGCTAGACAAAGGCCTCGCCAAAAAAATCCACAATGGAGTCCATCATTTGGAGTGTTGTGTGTGGCATCATCGCAGTATAATGGTAATAGTGCACAGAAACGCTGCTACCCGTTCTCTGGGTTATATTCCCTCGAATCTATTTCTAGACCCCCAGGAGACGAGAAGGGGTGGTTATATTCTTGGCCCACATTCTTGGCACAGGAAACCTCTATATTAGAAATCTTTACTTGTACCAAGAATACAAAAGGATTTCTGTTATTATGTAAATTTGATAGGTGTCAACTCGTGGTAGAATAATTAAAGGATCATGAAAAACCTCTCATAACCTGTTGCTAATCGGTTTGTAAAAGTTAAATACCAAGCAGTTAAGCCATGTCAGATGTCCATGGAGCAGCTTAAACAAATCTAACATCAAGGTAACATATACAGAAAGGGTGTGCTGTTAAGAGTCAACAAATTAAAAAGGAAAAATATAAATAAAAATCTTTTTAGAAGTTGTCCACGTTCGAACCTGAAGTTACGAATATGTATTTGTCAAAGAGTTCATTCAGAAACTTAGATAAGGAGAACCTTGATCAATAGAGCAACACAAAGAAAATACGATATACCTATACTCGGAATAAAAAGTACTAAACACCAAACAACAAGTTCAGATAACTTCCCACGGGAAATAGTAATTATTGGTATTGGCACGTAATAGTACTAGCCTGACTCACGCTTGGTCAGTTTTCACTACAGGCATTAAACGAGTCATTTACAATAACTTATATAGGTACTTAATTAATCCAATTCAGAAACAATACTTAAACCCACACATAGCAATAAAAAGTACGCAATAAGTAATTTACATAATCGACACATGTTGCAACAAACACGATTACATTAAAACAAACTACGTACAGAACAAAGTAAAACGTCCCATAAGTATCACAAAAATCCCTCTGAAATATTTAACTGAAAATATGAAAACGCTGGCAGAGACAATTGCACGTGTAGCAGATGTGTTTAATTACTGACCCGACAAAATCTCGGAAAGAGTTCAGCTTCATTACAAACACAATGACCTGCCTCAGCCGACGATAAAGTTAATAAAATATCAACACGCTGCTAACACCCGCACATAAAATGATGGGACACACGTTAATACTTGCTTTAATAAAGTTCAGACATTTTGTAAAAAATTATGAGCCCAGCGTACGAATTAACTGCTGGCTTAGGCCTTTTACAGCGGCCACCAGCGCTGTCCCTCCATAATAAGTTAAACGAAATAAGGGTTATTATAATTATAAAGATAAAAAGACTAGTACGTGGAGAGTTTAATTTTATAATTTTAAACACAGATTCCTTGATCAGAGTGACATAAATAATGAACAAACAAGATGTTGAGAGCTCTTAGTGCTCTCATCTATATAGCGTAAAATTAAAGCTCGAATTTACAGCCGAGTATGGTACACATGAAACACGAATTCTCGAAACTTAATACGGACGTGTTTAAAAAGATAAGATGCTGTAAGGCAAGGATTACATGAGAGGTGGCGAGTGAAAATTTTGAGAAACGTGTGCGCCCTCCGAGCGTCCCACGCATCGCATACGTGGGCGAGTACGAATATTGATGCGCCATTTCGTTGCCGCGCTATAACGTTACATTTAATTTTCATTTAAATACCAACGAAATCTTACTAGAATAGATAAAAAACAAAGCGACGAGCAACGATGAGAATTTTTTTTATAATTTAGTAGAGAAAGTGTCGTGTTACATATCAACGTCACACCGGGACATTTCTACTACTGTTGGCACAGAGTAACCAACAAACTATAACTAATTGCCAAGAAATATAAGTAACTATACTGTTAAGTCAGTTGCTTAAATTAAATTGCAGCTAATGATGCCGCCTCTTTTTTAAACTATTATAATAACTGCCGGTGTTAAGTTGAAATTTCTGTAGTACAATGAAGAGTTTGTATATGTACAATACAAACTTTTCACTACACGAAAAATTTCAACGTAGGATTTTGATAATTTATTAATAATTAAAATAATAATATATCTGGGGACAATGGCGAAAATGATAATCTTTTCAGAGAAAAATAATTAAAATGGGATCACAAACCCTAATGAGATCAAAGTAGATACATAATACATAACATCTATAGTTGGCAGTATATTGTTCAGAATAATGTCATTTAAATAAAATCGAATCATTCGCCGTATAGAAGCCGCACGCACGTAGCCAGTGACATCAGCAAAAGGACGCATGTTGCGCTGTACTTCTGAAATCGGTCGTCGCTGGTACTTACGAGATTTACAATGCGCGCGCGCAACGAACACGCATTGCGAGAGACTTGCATGCATGTCGCGTTATCGCGTCCCCACCACCAAAATTAGCTCGCCTTATGAACCAAAATCCCATGTTCAACAATTCTACAGTATGCACTTTCTTAGTATATTATGTACGAACACTTAAATTTGATCCCATCAAAAACATAAATGTGAAAGGAGAGCCAAGTTCAATATTACGATTACGAAATATACCTCGGTTGTTGACATCAACGACAAAAAAAGTGAGTTCCAAATGGGTGCCAAGTTCAATGGTCATACCTGAAATTTATTTGTAACTACATACAATATTTTATAACAATTTAAAATATCTATTCTTCTGATAATTTAAGACCTAGAAACCTAGAATCTATGAATTTCAAAGCATTAATCGCAACCTTATAGGTCAGGGAGACAACCGGACAAAAAGCCAGCGCTCGCGCTTACTCTGCTCCACCGCCGCTATACCGTGCTCCGAGGTCCTGAATATCCATAGGATTATTATGAATAGGTCTAATAATCCTATACTATTGATGTGCGGTAAAGAATTTAACAATAATTAATACTAAATCCCAATTAATAACGTACAAATACGAGAGTCGATTAAACTGTTAGATATCCTACTAATATTATAAACGCGATAGTTTGTAAGTATGGATGGATGGATGTTTGTTACTCTTTCACGTAAAAACTACTGAATGGATTCTAATGAAACTTTACAATAAATTAGCTCATACATCAGAATAACACATAGGTTACAATTTATAAAGATATTGTTGAATTGTCCAAAATATGACAGTAAGTGTCAAGTAAGTTGGAAAATTTACCATCTGCGAGCTATTCCGGCGTGCACTGCCAAAACCGCTAGACATCCTACTAAATGCGAAAGTTTGTGAGTGTATGTTAGTTACTCTTTTACGCCAAAACTACTTTAACACGGGTGAAACCGTGGAGCACAGCTAGTAAATAATAAAACTGATATGTTTGTATTAAAAACAATGGTGTTATTCCACTCGTTCTATATTTACGTGAAGAAAATCTAGATATAGACCGGTTGTCATCAATTTATGATTGCTGATTCTTACGTTACAGGCACTATAAATTTACTAGTTTCTGATTTATTTTGTATTCACCCAACTACCTATCTGGATGTCAAATTTTAACTTTCTAGGGCATCTGGAACTGAGTTAGAGTTTTGATCTATACTTCATTCAGTGATAAAAATGTCAGTTTTTGAACGCTAATATATATGTATATAACCATGTGAGGTAGGTTTATCAATTTTACCATACGTATGTGTATCTCGCGAGTCTCAATATATGAGCTAAATTTGACGTTTATGTGGAATTGTTTTTGAGTAATAAGTCTCCAAATTTTCGTCGAATCTAAAATTTCGTGTAATATTACACACGGCACTGCTCGCCGGATCTGTTAGCTTAAACTTGGCTGGACACGCCTCCGCGTGTCTAGTTTACAACAGCCGTTAAATAAGATGTGATGGGTAAAAACGATAGTAATATCACAAGACATTCGTTATCCCTATTACCAAATTTTCTTTGCTTTCCTTTGCAGAGTTATCGTGGTTCGAGGGATATGATCCATTTCAACGCACAATGAATACGAAATAAGAAATCAACGCAACCGCACATTTCTAAAGCAATTTTCTTTCACAGCCAATATTTTAGCGGCTTCGAAAAGAGGCACTCTCTCTAAAATATGTAGAGGCACGTTGTTGAATTTTTGTTTAATATGCAATTTTCAAGCCGAGCAGATGTATATCACGTTTTTCGCAACCAAAATGGTGTAATAAATCTGAAAGTCCATTTTCATATAAAAGAAAACCGATTAAGGAGCTTTTCCGATACCGATCGTTTGAATGAAGCTATATATTTTCATGATCGAGCGAATCCAAGATCGTGGACGTCTGACGGCCGGTGCGTAAGAAAATTGAAAAGGAAACATTTCTTTTAATGTTATTGTCGTTGAACGAAGAAACATTAATTTGCATTTTCTAACCATCGCTTTTCCCTAACATTGGCAATTTACTTGTATTTCGAATTCAGCTTTAGCAGAAAAATAACGTTTCTCAACCGTAGAAAGAAAACGCAACTTACATATTCTTAACGTCTTCCAAAATAAACCTACCAAGTCACCTATTTACCCATACTCCATATTACCAGTCTCTATAGAGATCAGCAATATACGCGAGCAATCCCACAGTATAGGCATGCCCAGGCGACAAACTCATACGTTATAACACTTTTGTTTTGTTGGTTTATGTAATTAAGTAGAACATATTTTTGTGGTACTTAATTTAACTATTTTACAATCGAAAATACATCAATTTCTGGCATTTAGTTCTTTACATGATCTAATTTAAATGTCTTTAAACGGAGCTCATATAAAATGAAAAGGACATACTGAGAACTGTCAAGCAATAAAACTGCTTCTCCAGAGCGGATAATTAGTCTACAGATTCTAACATGGCGCTTATTAACAAATTTAAAGAGGGAAAGTCATTAATTCGACTGTACATACAGTCGAATTAATGACTTTCCCTCTTTAAATTTGATTTATTTTGTTATTTCTTATTTGAACCAATTTAGATTTTCGTATTAGATGCAAAATGCTTTTAGTAAGGTTCAAATCGAATCATAAGTCTAACAAAATTTGTGTGTATGTTTTTAAAACAGGATAATATTTTTCTTCAGAATTACTCGACATAATTAAATTAACAGAACTAAATATGTATGTGCCGTCTTTTTCATAAGAACTACGTTGGAAAAGGATGCAAAGATATTGAAATTACTCCATGTTTTATTTGTTAAAGCGTTGGCTTGTAATTGTATTCCATATACGATTATGATAGGCTTTCACTCGAAGTATTATCCACTCTAATACACATTACATCTTTAGTGATTATACTACAGAGCTTGCTTTCAACGCCTAACTCGACTTTCAATTTAGCGAAAACAAATTTAATCTGCCACGTAATAATAATCTGCATTACATATTATTTTCTGTAATAGGCTCTAAAGCAGTTCATATTAACCGTTATACTAAACACTTGCTCCAAAGGCATTAATTTAGAGCTCGAATTTCAATTATAGATTTCTCGACAGCTTCCGCAATTTCTAGATTAATTCAGTAATTCAGTTTAAACAGGGATGTATAATATGTACATTTTATATTGAGGCGGGACGCTAACTAGAATTCAGTAACCAGTTAAGTTTGTAGAATTGCTTGTTAAGTAAACTGACGCGGTGTAGAGCTTGCCGAGTCGTTGACTTTACAAATCACTGAAGACGGAACTTCAATCGAGCATCACCTAGTTAGGCACCGCCCGCGGCGTTCTATAATGAACGATTAAATTATATCTAACACCTTTATTGTGCTATGTTCAATATTATTATTTGAGCTTTTTTACAAATGAGACGTAAGAATCTAATTCATCTGATAACTCAAAATAGGTATTCGTACACTGATCAATTACCGAAAAAAACAGTCATGTCGTATTTTGGAACGTCACAAGATATTTTAATTATTAAGTAGTGTGGGGCATGCCCCAAGTTGTTTATGAATTTGTCATATGTATATATTAATATATGTTCTCTCTGATTAAATGGGCCATTTTATCTAGTACATATAGCAGGTACGAAGCATCTGTCATAATCTAGAGTCAGAATCCATTTCAGAAAGGATAATAATAGGTCCAATATTAAAAAAATTATTAACAAAGTACAATGATACCTAATTTTATTCATTGCTCTTTATTTCTATGAGTCACAGGGATTTGTTAGTAAAATAAATTAGTGAACGGAAACAAGCCTACACTAAATCAGGGCACAACTGATACCGTCATGAGCGTTTAGGAGGAGTTTTTCAATTGTTTCATATAATTTTGTTACGGAATGTAATATACATCCGCGGAATTGTCTATACATTATGAAGAAATCGCCTATTACAAGCAAAACAATGGACGAAGACGCGCCTACATATTAGTCCGGACTATTTTTGCATCCAATTTGTATGAAAATTTATTATTTCACCTTCGATCTTTTTAGGGTTCCGTACCCAAAGGGTAAAACGGAACCCTATTACTAAGACTTCGCTGTCTGTCTGTCTGTCCGTCTGTCACCAGACTGTATCTCATGAACCGTGATAGTTAGACAATTTTCACATATGATGTATTTCTGTTGCCGCTATAACAACAAATACTAAAAAATTAAATGGATATTTAAGGGGGCTCTCATACAACAAACGTAAATTTTTTGCTCGTTTTAATAGATAATGGTACGGAGTCCTTCGTGCGCGAGTCCGACTCGCACTTGGCCGGTTTCTTTATAACACTACGTTAACGCTTTTTATACAGACAGTATCAAAAAATATCAGGATTTTATAACACAATAAAGTGTTGTTACTTGCTACATTAAATTCAGCTACATTCGTCACTAACCACACGAATCCTCTTCAATATTGAGTTGTAACCGAGCACTGTTTCTGAAATTACAATAATAGTAGTTGTTAACGTCCAGACAATGCCCGCAGCAATCGTTTGACTAACGCACAATTTGTTTGTCACTCATTCTTGATGACTAGAACTTTGTGTTCAACGACCGTACCATTTTTATTCAACTCCATATCATCTTTTACGTTGACAGTCATTTTAAAAATGTCATGATTCTTAGTACGAAGATTCTTATTATAATAATATCCTGGGATATTATTTACACGGCCATCTGATCCCAAACTAAGCAGATACATACTTATATAGATAATTACACCCAGACTCAAGACAAACAGACATGTTCATGCACACAAATGTCTGTCCTGGGTGGTAATCGAACCCACGACCTCCAGCGTGAAAAACAAGCATTTGCCAACCACGCCAATAGGCCCGTCAAAAAATTCTATTTATTTTCAACGTTTGAAGAATTCGGAAAATAAATTCTGCTATCGCGGGTCACTTTGCAAACATGCAATTCCCGGACACATCTACACTGAGAACTAGTATACAGGGTGGAAACTTTCAGCGGGGCAGTAAGGGGAAGTACCTTATCCGTTGCAATCCGGATCTAAATTCCATAAAAATTATGGATAGTCTCCTAAGACCATTTTTGTGTAGCTGCAACGGATAAGGTACTTCCCCTTACTGCCCCGCTCGAAGTTTCCACCCTGTATATGGGCCACACAAATGATTGTCCTGTGCTCTAGGCGACTACATTAACCACAGCCCACACGTGCCGTCAAAATCGTATTAAATATACTTGTATTTGTTTTAGACAGGTTAGTATTGAGAATGTGGTTTTAAGGTTAAAGTATTGCAATTATTAAGAATGATAAGTAAAAGATCGAGCGATATTTATCAGAAGTGTTTTATGGTACAACCGGATAGGAAATACTTTGTAGAACATTCTCTGACCAAATCGGAACTGTTTTAAATAAAGGCCAAGTCAGAAGTACCCTAAACCGGCGACCATGTATTAAGAATATAAAAGTAAACGAGGCAAAAGAGGTGGGCAAAGATCGTGACAAATGGAAATCTTGTGTCTCTGCCTACCCCTCTGGGAAACAGGCGAGAGTCTATATATGTATGTAGTTTTTTCAAAGGTTTGTACGTAATAACAAAGAATTAAGGAAAAAATACTATGATATACAATCATTTTAAGATTACGGACCCAAAGGCTAAAAATCAGAAGCTCTTAGTAGGTATTCGGTACATAATAAATAGTTTTTAGCGTGTTGTTCGTCTACCTGTATCAAAAGTATCGGATTCGTAAAGGGGCCAAATACGAGTACGTTATGTCCAAAGTAGATTATTTAATAACACTGTTTTATAGGTTTCAGTAAATAGAATGCACTTTCAATAAATTTTGTTTTAGCGTCGTTATTTATATTAAAAATGAAATGTTTAAACATTTCATGAATTAAAATTAACCAACTTTTGTCTTTTAACAAACAACCGGAAATAAATAGTAATGGAATGTTGGTATGGTTGACCTGAACACAGTCGTTGTTTATTGAACTAGTTCGCGAGTTAAAGTAACATATGTTACTTTAACTCGAGTAATACAAAACTTATAGAAAAAAGAACCTACAAATAACCCAACCATTAGAAAACCGCCGACTTCAATTGTAACTTAAGAGAGGTAGAGCACAGCGTTCATTCGCTCAAAGAGCAGCTCGACTGGGGAAGTACCTCCACCTTGCAGAAGACATTCCTTAATAATAACTTTAATAATTGAGTGAGTAAGGCGCCAGAGCTCATCGGGGTGAGGGGAAGGGTCAGCAACACTTGTTTGCCGACTCTTAAAGTCCGTAACATACAACGCATCCGCGAATCCTCTGGTATTGCGAGTGTACATGGGCGGCGGCGATCACTTACAAACAATATATACACATATAGTAACATCATTTGGAAAGAGAGCTGATACTCTTACACTTAAAGACCACCAACATAGCTAAGAACAACCGGAAGGAAACGGACTTTCAAATAAAACAAACCGCATTGAAATCAGTCCATCCGCTTGAGAGCTACGATGCCACAGACATATACATATACATATAGACAGACATACATCGACGTCATACATATAACTACCCTCTTTTTACGTCATGGATTAAAAAGTAACTTACAAGGCCACACCTAACTGCCGCCAGTAACGTAGCGCTCCATTTCAATTACACACTCCAAATTAACAAGCGCCAAAATTGACAAGCGATAGAACAGAAGCCAATAAAGGAAATTCCCTAAATGCTTGACTTCCATAAATACTCAATAAGGCACCTTTTCCCACGCTCGTTACGCAGTTCTCTTCGGGACCGTCTCGCTCGGGTGTTGCGCCACATTAAATTCTTCGCGTTTAATCAATTTCGGAGACCAGAAGTAAAAAATTCGAAATAAAGTATTTCCTTCCGCATCGGAAGTGCCAGAAAGCGTGGTCCTTAAAATAGGTAAATAAAGTCCTCAATAAATCGTTGAAGCAGTTTCAAAGACCAACTAAATCTTAGGGATTGTCTTGATTGAGGGTTCGAAGCAAAAACCCTAATGTATGGTGCGACGCAGTCCGTCCGTCCGTCCGTCACAGTGGTCAGTATATATCAGCTTTTACTATTGCTACCGATGATAATATTAAAAAGAATTAGATGTTATAGCCAACTTTTAAATAAATGGAAAATTAATAGTTATAATTTCTTTCGTATAATGTAAATTCCTAAACTGATTTTAATTATATATTACGCCGAATTATTCGAAATGCATAAACAAAACCATTTCATTTTAATCTCCAACGTTTATAAGGCTAATTAACGGTAATAATTAGAATACTAGGAATAAAAACAAACTAGCCATGCCAGGCTTTAGAGTAAGCAAAACTAATAAATCATTTTTAGGAAATTGTATTAGGTTTTATAACAAGCTTCCTACTCAAATTACTGATCTGCCTGACACAAGTTTTAAAACACATATTAAACGTATACTTATGGCTAGGGGTTATTACACCACTAAAGAGTACATCGATGACAAAGACGTCTGGCTCTCACTTCCTACCTGCACATTGCTCGCTGGAGATCTTGTAGCCATATAGACATGACTGATCTGCTGTGTTACGTGAACTATCTGTAAATGATTGCTATCATATACTTAATTTAAAATTATTGACTCTCTCAAAATGAATAATGTTATTGTTTCGAAGTTTTTCTTTTGTATACCTAAATATAATCTAAAATAATAAGCATTCAGACAACCGATCGAGCATATATTGTGTTTGCCTACTAAATAATTACTCTAATTGGACCAAATCCCGTGTTCATGCCCGCTTGAGTATGTTTCGCCGGACCGTCTCAACTGGGTCGTGTTGAAACCGGTAGTAGATGAACCCACTGAGTTTGTTTCGCTGGGTCTTCTCAGTTGGGGCGCATTGGATCCGGTGGTAGCATTAAACCGCGACCGTCGTTATTAACACAAGGTCCGTCATAATAATAATACCTTTAATATAGACAGAACCATTGACAATATGTAGTAAAAATATTACACTTAAACTAGATAATTAAACATAATCTCTTGACAATAACTTGATACGAGCTAGCTAAATATCATTTCTGTAATAAAATAAATTTTATAAATGTTTTCATACAAGATGTACTTACCTAAATATCTATGTTACTAGAAATAATATCTAATGTATACAACTATATTACTACAAACATGTTCTGACTATTTACAAGCGCTTTTTTAAAGTCTACGTGAATAAAAACCTTTTTTATTTTATTTTATTTTATTTTAATGCACAATTCCTATTATGTTTCTATCTAGCATAGTTTCTATAGATTCTTTGAAATACTTAAAAATCAAAATTAACTACATAAAACCTATTTGACTGTCGACAACTTTTAATAGCATTTTGCAACCTTTATTGTAATTTGTCCATCAATTTTAAACTGTCCAGGTTATAGGCTAAAGAAAGTAGGAAATACGGTATAAAATAATAATAAGGTCGAGGAAATTAGTGATGCGAACAGCCATGCAGAATTAAAAAGGTACTCGTGGCTTTGGATGACTTCACTGACCTACTTCCGACCATCATTACGATAAAAGCTCTCTTGATAAATTAATGTACACCTAAGCTATGCTGCCTCCCTCGCTTGTACTGTGACAAGACTTGCAGAATACCGCAGTCATTTGTTTTTATCAGGGACCGTCCGGATACTCGTTGAACGGGTTTTTGAACGGGTATTTTTAAGCGCTTAAAAAATAAACCCTATGATACGAGTTACACCTTCGAACGGGTGTAATGAACCACTTCCGAAAGGGTTACCCTTTCATACCCTGTAACACTGTAACAGGGTAAGCCATTCCAGCCAAGACATTGCAATATGCACTCTTTCGCATCGAAATTGGTTTGATAATTGCATAAACACCACCGCACGTGACATCTAGTCATAATAATTTGGAATTTATTATTTTAAAGTTCAATTTTGCTTGTCGCAAAACTCTGTAATATAATTTTTTCGTGTCTGTTCTTGTTTATTGTCATAATTTCTTTTAATTTGGAACTCGGTAGGTACTACAGAATTAAGTAAAAGCAATTGAGCAGTTCTTTTTTTAAAGAATGTGTTACGCTTCGTTGGTCTAGTGGTAGCGTCTTCATAGGTAGATAACGAGGTCCTTGGTTCAAATCCCGGGTTGGGCCAAAAGTGTCTATGGGATTTTTGCGTAAAAAGAAAAATTTCTTAGTGTCAGCCCGAAGTCTGGGAGTTGGCGGTATTATAGCCTCATGCCTCGGAGAGCACGTAAAGCCGTCATTCCTGTACCTGACCTTCCGGTCGTTCCGCTAGTCGTCCCATCGGATAATGAGAGTGATGGAATAGATAGTGCCCCTGTGTTTGCACACACACTTGTGGTATGTCCCGCTCACATGGCCAGTCTCCATTGAGACTGGCCGCTGGGGCCGAAATTCGGCTAGGAGGACATAATTATATTATAACAAAGAATTTGATTTTCATTCTGTTAAAGTTAAACCGCGGAGGCGTGGTGGCGTACACCGTTATTGAATAGATGCATCATCATCATAACCATCACCATTATCATCATATCAGCCGAAGGTACTGCTGGGCAAAGTCCATTGCTTCCCAAAGATACTCCACAACTGCAGATCCTGCCTTGCCCGCATCCAGCGGCTGTCATCGACCCTCGCAAGATCATCGGTCCATCTTGTTGGGGGCCCCACGCTGCGTTTTCCGGTTCATGGTCGTCACTTGAGAAACTTTCTGCCCCAGCGGCCGTAGATTCTGCAAGCTATGTACCCTGCCCACCGCCACTTTTGCTTGGCAATTATTCAAGCTATGTCGGTTTTTTTTATTTGCCTCTCTTGGTTGGATCTTGAGATTTGTGATTTGATCTCGGAGGGAAACTCCGAACATGGCGTACTCCATTGCTCTTTGGGTGACCATGACTCGTTTTATTAGCCCCGTAGTGAGCGGCTACGTCTTGGTTCCCTAATTAATCGGAGGCAACACATACTAATCGAAGACTTTTGATTGGTATTTGGGACCAGAAGCTTAGCTTTCCGAACGCTGCCCAGGCAAGTTAGATTCTAGAATTCATCTCCTACTCGAAGTGGACCTCTTACCTTTTTTTTTGATAAGGCAGGTCGAATGCCTACTTATGCCACCCGCAAAAATGTTTACGGATGGATGCGTCAGACTCGCACCGACTAAACCTACCTGCCGTGGGCTTCTCTTGGCGCCTGATGGGGGAGCCCCGGGAACGCGGGTATGTTGCTCCGGTGCACCCCTTATGCGAAAAGTTCCATATGGTATGATGGTCCCACACGCACCGTGAGAGGGCTCTGGATTGTCCTCGCTATTTGCCGACTTCTGCCAGTCCGGCACAGCGACCGCGCCATAAACAGATCGCTGTCTTCTTTTAGCTGGTAACATTGACTTCTCTTACTGCCGCCGCGGTTCCGAGGGGGAGTTGGGCTACTGGTTGCAGCCGCCACCCCGACGCCTCCTCCATCTGCGATCTCTCCCGTTCGCGCTCGGCGGCCTCCTTTTGGAACATGACTCATAAAAGGAGACCACGGCGTACCATTTAGAAGAGTCAGCCACCAGCATTGCCCCTACGATTGCCGGCAGGGACAGATCCCGTCCGATTGAGATCTTGAGTCGCCTTTTGGCCACCCGGGCCGGGCACTCAGCGAAAGTGTGTTGGGCAGACTCCTTTCCACCCAGGCCTTGAGGTGAGGTAGGATGGCACCGACGGCACGCTGGCGCGCGTTTAGGCGTAACTCTAGCCGTGCGTGCCAGTGCACTAATACGTGCCGGTAGTCATCCCGTCGGTACTCAGTGAACGTTTCTTCTGGCGCCCTCCCGTTCTCTGGCGCACGCAGATTTCGGTGAAAACCACCGCGTTGGACCGCCTCCCTAGTGGGGTGGTCTGTCCTAGTTATAGATATAGCTCTCCACAACCTCGAGTGCAGAGTCCCTTACCTTAACTGGAATGGGTGCAACCTGAATGTTCAACATGATATTCGTCTTATCCATGTTCATTTTGAGACACACTAGTAGAGAGACCCTGCTGAAGTCTTCGAGCATTGTACCGAGATATTTCAATGTTTCAGCCATGATTACGATGGTGAGGGATGTATTCGCCAATGAGATTGATGCCAAAGCCTTTCAGTCCCGGAGCTTAAAGACATCTTCCAATGCAGCGATGAATAGTTCTGGAGATAGAGATGTTATATCCCCCAGTCTCACGCCTTGCTGCAATCGTATAGGTTGCGAGTTCTCATACAAACACTTTAACACCTCGGCATACCGGTAGTTAATTTGGAATTTTGGAAAGATCACAGTACATCCAGGTTTCGATTCAATCAAGCGCTAAGCATAATGGCTGGATATATCCTCGGTCTTCTGAATAACTTGCTGCTGCGTATGTATGTGGTATATGGTACTAAAGCATTTTCGGCGACCGGCTTGTTCAGGAGGATGGTTGACGTCAAACCTGTGCGTGAGACGATTCGTAATGACTCTCGAAAACAACTTGTAAACATGGCTCAGTAACGTGATGGGTCTGTTATTTTTTCAAAGGGTTTTTATCGCCCTTATTGAAGAAAGCACTACCACACCAATATGTGCCAGCCTTGTGACGTTTGACCTTTTAGTATGGCGAAGTTAAATAGCTTTTGAAAAGCTCGTAGGATTGGTATACCATCCGCATTAAAAAGCTCTATTGTAACTCTGTTATCACCAGGAGCCTTATTGTTCTTAAAATGTTTAAGAACCATGCTAATCTAATCTTAAAAGGTCTTTAGGCATTAAGTTACAATATTTCAGACAAGGCCAAGTTAGTCAGTTAGAAATTTACCTGTTTGGAAAATTTTAAAACAACAAACAGGCGTTTTCCTAAAAGATTAAGTTTGAGAGGTGTTGAATTATTTTTCAGTCACTAGTGACAGTGCCAGTTATTATAAAAAAATGACAAGATTGTTGGCAGCTCATTGCTCTAGAATAATAGAAGATACTGATTGAATTGGTATGATCGACGACTAAAATGTTGGTGACTCAGAGATATGTAAATACTATAACTATTAATACAAACGTCCATATCTTTATTAATGTAATCAGAAATGAACACGCTGTTAAAGCTAATAGCTTGCAATTTACTTGCAAGAGCGGCGGTAACCTTCTTTTTTTCGAAAATCGTTATAACACATCAATATTTAAAAAAACAGGCCAAGTGCGAGTCGGACTCGCCCATGAAGGGTTCCATAGCATCAAGTATTTCAGTTGATTAAATGAAAGGTAAATTGCGGTTTACGATTTATGACGTATTAAAAAATCTACTTACTAGATTTCGATCAAACCAATTATCAGTGGTAGTTTGCATGGTAATCTACATCATATATTTTTTTCAGTTTTATCATTCTCCTATTTTAGAAGTTATAAGGGGGGGGGGGGCACACATTTTACTGCTTTGGAAGTGTCTCTTGCTCAAACTATTCAGTTAAGAAAAATATGATATTAGAAACCTCAATATCATTTTTGAAGACCTATCCATAGATCCCCCACATGTACGGGTACGATGAAAAAAAAATTAGCATCAGTTCTATGTATGGGGAACCCCCAAAATTATTGTTCTTTTTCTATTTTTGTGAGAAAATCTTAATGCGGTTCACAGAATACATCTACCAAGTTTCAACAGTACAGCTCTTATAGTTTTGGAAAAAAGTGGCTGTGACATACGGACGGACAGACAGACAGACATGACGAATCTATAAGGGTTCCGTTTTTTGCCATTTGGCTACAGAAGCCGTATAATTGATTGTCCTACTAGATTGTCATCCATTTGTCAAATTCTAAGGCCATTGGTTTCTGTAAAAGATATATGGGATAGCCAGTTTGTCATTTTTTCAGACGACATCATGGCACAAAAAAACAGGCAGTTGCCTTAAGCCAATTAATGAGGCCACAAAAGCCGTATTTTTATTTCAACTATATTTGCAAATAAATAAGTAACTAATATGAAATTACGGTAAAGATCTTTATTGAATACAGAATTAGTCTTGGAAAACTTGTACCTAGGTGGTTGCCTAAATGTATTTTTATCAGACCAAGGTTGCTGTCTATATATGAAATATATAGACAATTACATAACCTAAGATTGCTTGACTCTGAAAATTCTTAAAGTGATAATATTCTTATGATAATGAACATTTAAGTCACGTCAATGATGTTTTAGAATACCCATAATATATCAGTTAATTTTATACAATAATTTAAATAATAATAATATCCAGGGACATTATTTACACACGGCCATCTGATCCCAAACTAAGTAGAGCTTGTACTATGGAAACCAGATAACTGATATATTACATATACTACTTTTCTTTTGTGAATACATACTAATATAGATAATTACACCCAGACTCAGGACAAACAGACATGTTCATGCACACCAATATCTGTCTTCTGAATGGAATCGAACCCACGAGCTCCGGCGTGAAAAGCAAGCATTTACCAACAATGCCAACACGCCCGTCAATTATTTCATCGTCCTCATGTCAGCCAAAGTACGTCCACAGCTGGACAAAAGCCTCCCCAAAGAATGGGAGCTTGGCAGACCCCCAGAGCCCCATAGCTTGGCAGACGGGTTGGCGAAAGAAAGTTTGATGGTCATAGTTCATAGATAAACGCTGCTGCCGGTTCTCTGGTAGGAATGCCCTCGGTCGATTTCTGCGCCCCCTACGTGATAAAATGGGGTGATGATATCCTATGCCATCACCACACAGCAAAATATTATAATAATTATTTAACAAAATATAATCACATCATACAGATTGTCACAATATTAAGATTAAAGTAATTCAGTTCTTTAAATAACACGTTAATTATTAGCTTGACTATTTTGCGTCACTAAACTTTCAAATTTAAAATATAAAAAGTCGTTCGTTCGTCAAATTTGTTGTACCTACCTAAAAGTAGTTAGGCAATGAGGCACCGCACGGGTGCGAGTATACCTACTCCCATCTACACGCTGCTAAGTTGATTGGGTAATTCAAGTTAACTCGAATAAAACCTTTTCAAGAGGGTAAGCTATTCAAGGGCTTAAGTCATTGAAGGGGTTAACCCCTTCCCGTGGTTACCATAAAAAACGTGTTAACCCTTTCACTGGGTTTCGAGGCTGTAAGTCAATCAAAGGGTAACACTGCGATACGAGTTACCCAATGAACGGGTTACCCTATCAAACGGCTTAACTCAGAAGCGGGGTTGTCCGGTCCCTGGTTTTTATTTATCTGCGACGCGTGTGAATTATCATGTAAGCCGTATGCTTGTCTACTGTCTTAGTAGTATAAAAATATAACTGCGACCATAACCTAGCGGTAGCATGTTCATCTGCTGAAAATATTATACTAGGTTCAATAGTATGTAAGTTTATTCGCCAATAAAGCTTCGTTTAAAAGACGTTAAGTTCCACAGATATTATCTTCGAATTTTTATACCCTCATCGAATCAGAGCGTGCAATTATGGGAACGCAAACACTTGCTAAACAATTTATTTATTTAAAACTTATTGCACAAAACTTTACAAATGCGGATTTAATTCCAGAGGCATTCTTTACCAGTTACCCTTGGGTGATGCAGAGATAATATGGTATAAATTGAAATAGTCAAAATTACTAAAATATAGAATACAATCGTAACTGTACCATTACTGGTCTCGGACAGGTGGCAGTCTCCGTTGAGACTAGTATAATTCAACCAAGACATTATTATTATTATTATTATAAAAAAAACTTCAAAATTCAACTCAATTGCAGCGCAAATATATTTATCATGGGGTTAAAGTTGCGAGTCACGATGTTGAGCTAAGCTGTCTAAAGTACCTGTACTGCGTTCGTTACACTATTTTATGTACATAGAGCGGTTGCAGCTATCGCCTCTAAACAATACACCGGGGAGATCATAAATACACAACAATTAGACGATAAATTCCCACTTGAATTAGTATTTTTATTCGCGCGTCACGTGCGCTCGGCGCTCTTTCCAGCAATTTATGTACCAAGGCGTCAAATTTAACAACTCAAAGAAACTGATGGCCCTTTCCTAGGCTTTTGTGCACACACTTTGCATTCATCATGCCATATCCTTGTTTAACAGTTTATTTCTTATAGAAAAATACAACGAAACTAATAATTGTAAAAAAAAATCGCATAAGTATATTATATCCCCCGTTCTATGTTGCAGTAACAATTTTATTAAACACGGTATAAGTACACTAAGTTCACAAATACCATGGTCTCTTTTGCCTTATAACTAACTTGACTGATACTGGTACACACTTGACTAATATATTTAAAAGAAATTGTGGTTAAAAATTATAAATTCAATATGTTTTTATTGTTATATGATATGTGAGGATATTTTTGAATGTTCAAATATTGATCGCATTGTATATAGACGCTTCATTTGTCAAGCAATAAAAGATTATGTTAAGGTATCTTACCTTAACATAATCTCTCATGTCTTGTGGCTAATTCTAGGTGCAGAATAATTTTCGTTAAATTATTTTATTCAACATGCAAAACGTTACGTATCTAATTTTGTAACTATTTATATGACTAAATTCTTTAAGTGCACACACATTACAGCCGAGTCTACATTAACTGCATTCTCTGAAGCTGTCTTAAAATGTCTCTTCTCCTTAATTTGAATACTTTATTATGTTAGTACTATATTAAAGATTTAATACTTATTTAACTTAACAAATATGTATAATGAAGGAAAATACCTCAACTTGAATGTCAATTATAACTTGAATTTCATCAACATTAGACAGAGGTATTGATCTGATTTGTGAACACGGCCAGCCACTCGAAATGATCAGCGGCCTGATTAAGTAAAACGAATAAGAGCGAAAGCGTGACACAAAAGCAATGCGATAACAGAGGAAAAACGAGCAGAGAATCGCCTCTGAGCAGACGGTATCTCCGGCCGCCCGGGAGTTATTAAATATTAAAATAAACTCGCATTCCGACACGAGTCCTACGCTATACGCAAGATTATGGCCAACACAATGAGAGCACAGGCTCCGATCGCTCCCTCGCCTTATCATATCAAAGCACGAGCTTACATAATTCAACTAGAGAGGATATTCTCTCCAGTGATCCCCTGTTGCTGATGAAATTTTAGCGCCTGCAAAAACACACGATTTCGGAAATATTCGCCGAAGTAAACGACCTATAAAAAAGTAATTTCATTGATACATATTTTAATAACCTTTTATAGCGGTGGAAATTGGGGCGTCTTAAAGAGCGAATGTTCGCATTCCCACGTTACTACGCTGACATGGTATTGCCTCATGATGTCTCAGAAGTGTATCAGTCGTCTCATCGGCCAGTTACCCAAGCTCTCCGCCCACTTACCTGAAACAATACATCATTACAATATGACTAACTGAGAGGTAACGCATACGTTTAATGGTTAAACACCTACTAAAGGTCTTCTGTGTACTACTTATTGGGTGCAATGAACATCTGACTTATTTTTCACTCTTTCTTCTACTGTATTAATTACAGAAAAATGTTGGCCTCGTCGGTCAGTAGCGTGTCCTAACATTGATGATGAAGTCTTGGAGCTAAAATGTGTTATATATAGAATCTCCATAGAATACGGTAACCAGTAACAATCACGCAAGGTTTGTGTTTTGCTGACGCAGTAGTAGAAAACATTTCGGATAATAATAATATACATACACAGAATGAAGACCGACAGCAAAATTTAATGATTAATTTAGTTGTCCAGTCTATTTCTTTGCTATACTTTATCACGGTGATCCTACCATTATTATGTTTGCATCACCCAAAGGTTGACTGGAAGAGGACGCCTTTGGTATTAACTTCGCCAATGTACGTCCAGTTATGTGGAAATACTTTCTAAAGATAGCAATAAAATTCCGCGGCTGCAATGAGACAGTATATATGTATAGCGCATAATTATTAATTATTCAATAGTTGATAAAATCCAAATTTAAAAGCGCCACAGATCCACTAATACTTATATTCAGATAGAACTTTGTGAAATCCCTTTATTTTTGCAGTTGCAATTCCGTTTGTTTTAGGTCCGAGCCTTATTATATCCGCCAGATCACCGAGGTAGACGATACTGCGCACGCTACTCCGATAAAATTTTATTTAGAAAACATTAGCATTCGCGTCGGCTTATCGTATCCTCGAAGGTAGCGTATGCGCAACTTGTGATATTTCTCCCTGTCCTTAGATAAGTATGTAGTCTGGTATACTGGTATTATATTATGCAATTATGCATTGTATTTACTATGTGTCTTTCAGTTATCAGTTTATACTTGTATAAACTAGATAATATACAATACTCAATTTCTACTCTACGTGCAACGAGTATCATCAACCTGAATTGCATAGAATACTTTTCCCATAGCTTAGTTTTGATAGGGTGGTAGTCAATTTTAATCTGGATCTCATCATAGCCAAAAGCCAGTCCTTAGCGAGATATAGATAGTCCTAGACAATATATCCTAATCCCAATAATAATAAACTTTCATCCATATCACCTGGATGAATGAACGTCTACCGTTCGTTTCTCAAGAACCTTATTACCACGCATTACCACTCTGTCGAATCAATTAACTATTTCCGATCCGATATGAAATGGCAACCTTTAAGAAGCGAGCCTATTACTTTCTTAAAGGCCAGCAAAGCACTTTTGACCGCTCTGGTGTTGCGAGTGTCCATAGGCACCGGGGATCACTTAACATCAGAATACAAAATAAAAGAACTCAACCCATATCAGACCGACTAACTTTCAACATAATTCAATAATAACCCAACATAAGTATAAAAACAAATATTATTAAAATGTTTTAAATCCAAATAAAAAAATTGGATGGCTTGATATGTTATTAGTTCAAATAAGATTAGTTCCATCTGGTATTTGGGCCTTGACGGTCAATATTGTTGAAGACTAGCAATCTGGGCGGGATATATCATAGTGCATAAACAGAGTTGCACTCACTATACCTCACAGTTTTTCGTGCTACTTGAGTGTGACACCACTATCTTCAAGACACCAAACTGCTACTGTGAGTTTTTATTTCAAAATAAAAATTGACTTGGTATTTGACCCCAGGAGCTCATTGTCGTCGGTTGCACACGCTACAGTTAGACCAATGATGCATTGAGAATGATGCAGTATATTTGTCAATATAGAATATTAGGCTTAGCAATAAGCTCCTTAATTTCAGGCATAGACTAACAAATAGCATATAAGACGACCTATAACAATTCAGAATAACTTTTACTTCGCAGGCTTGCAATCGGTTTTCGCATCTCCGTCGTGTGGAGGCGACTATGTTCAAGCTAATGTCGTTTAATTAACTCGTATTCATTATCTCTGAGAACACGGCGCTAGGCGCGTGCGCCGCTGTTGGTGACGCCGGGCGGAAACGACCGGCCAACACACCACGACGTGCTTCCAACTAACTCACTTTCAGCTTTTACAGATCGGTAAGAAGTAAAAATACTGCTGGTTTCGAAATAACAACAACCAGAAATGGTTGTCTGCACGTATGGGGCACTGGTGAAGGTACATAATTTCCTCGCTACTCTCTTAGCATCCTGGTGTTTAGGGTTCCTTCAGAGTAGGGTTCCTTAAATCCTTCACTGGGCAACTCTGTGTGACCCATGAACGGTTGTTCTGAGAGGGTGTGCTTTATGTCCTTGAATTACATGTTTGTAAAGTCCCTCACTATAAAGGGATTTATTTTTGTACAAGGTTTATAAAGGACGAGGAAGATATAATCAAAAATACATACTATCTGTAGGTACATTAGTCATTCATTTTCCATATTTACTCTTATACCTTATTTATTAAACATTTCACTTTATACCTTAAATTTTAAAACTATTGCACCAGTTCATTACCCGTTTTTCATTTCCATACATTCTTCACCATCTCAAAGTTGTCAGTCAATGTATCGTGCGATGGGACTGCCCTTTGTTCATAATTATATGTATACAGATTGTATTTATTAAAAACACATACTAGGGAATTGTACCCTTCTATCACGGGTAACTTCGCAAATATGAAATTCACAGACCCAAAGCATACCAAGACTCAGAGCAACAGATATGAGTCACACAAATAGTGGCCCTGTGTCGAAACAGACAGAAGCAAGGATTACCTTAACCACTGCGACACTCATGCAATTATAATTAGAATATCTATCTTATGGTCACTGGCCTAAGAAACGCACTAAATCAGTTTTTCTTAGACTGGTCTAAGAAACTGGTATGGTATGGTCACACTTCTAGCAAATTAAACTGCCAATTAGACTTGTAACATAAATGACGACTGTTGTCCAACAACTACAACCCAAACAGACGGCTATACAGTCCGTAACGTAACGCTTAGAGATGAAACCACTATTAAGTTATCAAACTTATCACTTATCATTCCATGGGTCGAACGCACGCCAACTTTGTTAATACTCGTCGAGAGAGCTTGACTAGAGATGAAAACTGGATATGAGCGTCACTGGGTCAGTGTTAAAACAGTTATCATAACATACATAAGTCATGCAGATATCCCAAAATGTCGATCACCTAGTTATTTACAAACGTATTTCAATATTGAGTTAGATTTTCTAAGTGCCGGTTCATATTTATCGCTGTAATTTGAGTTCTATATGCTTGATATAAAGTTCAAGACCAATCAATTAGAAACACTCCTTATAACTTAGAAACAATCCTTGTAAAGGGTTAAGGCTCTGTGTTCGACGGTAAATTTCTCATTAAAAGAAGTTGCATAATAAGGTAACTTATATGACAAAGTTAATTAAATTTGCGGGATTCTTATTCATTGGGAGATATATATCAACCAAGTGAATTCTTAATTTTATATTCAATATATTCTTTGTTCATTTGACAACATGGTTGACAACATATAATCATAAATAATAATGCTAACTACATGACCTACGTTAAATGAAGTAAACCTTCATTTACATATATATATAAATAACCAAAAAAATCTTCTTTTTCTAATGCTCGTATAGTCGTATACGGCGCCTTAGAAGGCGATGATACCTTTGGCGGCAGCCTGTACTTAGATATCTTTAATTAACATTCCGCGTAACATAACCCACAGCTTAATCATTAATTATCTAGCAATTTGTTGCTCACTGAGTCGTCACAAGCTATGGAATAGTGTATTTAGCCGCGAATGTTTGCACTCTTTAAAAAGACCTACTGTGCGACGACGTTACCATAGTGATATTGAACATGTTTTTTTTATAGTGGTTTTAATAGTGCAAATGAGTGTTTTCGGTATTATGATTAAAACCCTTGTGTGTCACATAAATATTATTAGTTAGTATTCACTACTTCATTTGACGGGCCTGTTGGCGTGGTTGGCTTGCTTTTCACGACGGAGGTCCAACCCAGGACAGATATTTGTGTGCATGAACATGTCTGTTAGTCCCGAGTCTGGGAGTAATTATCTATTTAAGTATGTATTTACAAAAGATAAGTAGTATATGTAGTTATATCAGTTATCTGGTTTCCATAATACAAGCTCTGCTAGTTTGGGATCAGATGGAGGTGTATAAATAATGTCCCAGGATATTATTATTGGTATTGAAAATGCTAATGAAACATTAGTAGTTTTAGTAAATCGACTCTGCGATAGGCGTTTTTTATGATAGGGACAGTCTTAGGGTTTCGGACCGAAACGGCGAAACGGAGCTCTATTAACAACTTCGTATTACTTATCGCTGATAGGTTATATGCATTTGCAAGATACGTTATAACGGCGAAATTTACTCGAAAGCGGAGCAAATTAAGTGCTTAAAGACGCATAACAGCCTATAACTTATCTAAAATATAGAATCATCATTATCTATGCCCTCAATCTATTAACTGGTTTAGTACTTTCCTTAAACCCTCCATTTTGGTGGAAACCGTACTTAAAACCTAAGTTATGGCAAAGACCATTCATTAGATACGTTAAATGTCTTCTTTGAATAACAAAATTCGGTTTTCTATTGGCTAGATCTAGCTAAAATATATACAACATTATAACAGCACATATTAGAAAAACCCAACCAGAGTTGCAGGGTCCTATGTATCAAAGATATAAAAAAACCAGAGTACGATCTGAGCTGAATGCCATTATTGGGACATATTAAAAAAAAATCTGTTGAGAGGTACCTAAACAGAATAAATCTTCTATTATGTGAACTTGCCCCAATAATTCCTATCTGTTATTTTGTTGTTATATTGACATAATTATTATATCGGTTTCCTATCCGTTACCTTTTTTTTTTAATATGACCCAATTACTATATGAGCTCTGTTATTAGATGGCCATTTTCATTTATAAAATATAAACTACGTTAAGACTTAAAATAAATATTTCGGTAAAATTATCTACTAATTTAAAATACATGAAACATAACTATTAATTAATTCTACAAATAGAAAAGGAAAGAATTAGCGCCTACTTTACAATTGTATTTTCGTTTTTGGCGATAATAGAACACATAGTGAAGATACCTACACTCACAAATCAAGTTCATAATATATAAACTAATTATGGTGAATTGTAAACCCTCAAAATGTTCGATGTATCCCCTTAAAAGACTACAGTTTCACCGTAAGTGTCTGTCTACGTAATTATATATGCTGGAGGTCCGTATTCATGGAGTTATTAATCCAGCCGTCATACAAAGATTCGTGTCTTCGGCCCATGCAGTCAGAGAAATATTGCTGTTATTAATAATTCGGCAGTTGCTAGCGATACAAGTAAGATAATAGATTACTATGTAAGATGACTATATTAAGTATTTATGCTCAACTAAACCTCTATGAAATACTACTGTAGAGGTGTTATAGCTTTACAATTAAATTCTTTGACTAGGCAAGGCTAATTTCACCGCTGTTAAATAATTGCCGCTGTTATAAATTTGTGACTCTTAACAAATAAAATTTTGCCACAAATCATTATTCTTAACGACCACGCAATTTAAGAAACAGAAACCTACAAGCCGGTTTATATTTAATATTATTCTATTCTGAACCTAACGCTACGCGGAATTTAAATATAAAATATAATTCCTTGGGAGAATCAATAAAGTTATAGATTTCACGATTGCACATTTATGAAGTACTAAAGTGAAATGATGATGATGCCATATCAATTTAAATAATAATAATTGTATATATACAAATATACCGTAATACATATTACAAATTCTTAGAATAGGTATGCAAATTTCTTTATTAATAATGCTTATATTTTCTATGTGTATTTTAATACTGCTTCTTTCTTTGTGTTTACAGTTAGCGGAGGCTTTCAATCCTTCACCACGACAATGGTGACCAGCGGAAGCCCAAGCCGTTTAATAAATAAGATTACAAACAAGGCAACCAGCGCCATGGGGCAAGTTTCGACTCCTAAAGGTATTCAAACCTCACCTCAGGGCAATTATTGACGTGGAGGAGTCGATTTTAGGGAGCTTTTGTGCAATTGTAGCCTACGCTAACATGCGAAGCCGCGAGCTGCTCGGTTTTAAGGACCGGAGGGGGTATTTCATTGAAACGAACGTAAACTAAGGGTCATGGAAGGCTATGATAGTCGTGGCACCTCACAGCCAGCGAGTACAATATATCGGATTGTGTACAAGTGTCCCAAGAGTTTCCTAATAACCTTAATCTTTAAACTTTTTCTAGTTAAGTCATGATCTCGTTTGGATCGTCTAAGGCGTTCCTGCAACAACAGTGCTTACGGAAGAGTTTAAATACTTTTACATATAATTATTCTGTTGGGAATGTTATGCCGCGCGCTAATAGGGGCTCTACCGGCTAAGTGATTAAGTAAATTTTAACTTTTATTTATTTGAACGCCATTTATGAAATCGATATTCGGCGCCTTAGCCGGTTGAGCCCCAGGGTTTCATGTCGAAACGAATTCTAATGCAATGTATTAAAATTAAAATAAGTGAGATCAACTGACGTAACAGGTTCCGTTAATAATAAAAAGATATTTACTTAGTAAGTAAATTACTTCTTATTACTGTTATTGCTGTACACACAGAAAGTGATAACGAAAGAAAATTGCACAATTGGCGGCACTTAGGCTATTAAAACAATTAAAATTATCTCCTATCTGTTGTTCTTTTTTTACATACATAGAAAGTTGTACGGAATTAAGTTAAAAGGAAAACCAAATTCTTGAACTCACAATATTTTCACGCGTACATAATAATATTTAGTTTCAACATAAAAGGTGTACGATATTATTAACCCAAGGCTGTTAATCCAAGAAGACTGGAAGCAACTCACGATTGAACCACCACAGCAGTCGATACGCCCGCGGCAAACTCTCTACAAAACAAGCATGCGTGTTCACTGTCATTATGCAAAACACACACCGGATACCCAAGGAACTTATTAAGTACATAATAAGTCTCATCTCGTTACATATCTCCCTCCACGAGTTCCACTCAAAGTAATTGTGCTTACTGCCATTACAGGGTGTACCTCATCAGGTCTTGTGCAAATACTTTACAATTACATTTCTCCAACAAGGACACGACAGGCCGAATAAGCACTAGTATCGAGTTCTCAACCGCAGCTTACTTTATGAAAATGGAGAACAAATAAATTCTCGTTATGTCGTAATGGGAATAGAATTTCGCAATGTGGTAATGAGATTACGTTTACTGTTACTGCGGCTATTAGGCAGCCTGTGGGTGTTTGCCACAAATAGTAATATAATTGAAAATTTGTTTGTTAACATGAAAACCGTTTTATACGGGAATATGATTACATTACTTTAATGTAAACCTGAATTTACCCCCCGATGGGATTCGAATCCGTAAAGCGCACATTCCTACTTTGTCATCAGAAGTGTCGAACCTCAGACCAGCAGCCTAACTAACATCCCTATCGGAATACGCTTACACCGACGCACTAGAGAATCAATATAATAAATAAATGCATATCATGGATAATCACACCATCGCCAGATCAAAATAAGTAAAGCTTGTACTATCGATACTAGACAACGGATAGAAATACTTAGTTACATTTTTTTTATAATATATATCTATACATATAATAAAATCGTAGGAAAGTCAAAACTGTACATTGAATATTTTTTAAATACGGATACGTGATCTACAATACATGTCGAAGCCAAAAATATAGCTTTTAGAATTTTTGTCTGTGTGTCTGTTTGTCTGTATGTATGTCCGGGCTCAACTCAAAAAGTACTGCATGGATTTACTTCAAATTTTGCATGAATATTACTAAGAGGTCGAGTCAACATATAGGCTACATATTATCAAGCTATCACCTACGGGGGAGGAGCTGTGGTAATTTTAAATTTAAAGCGGGTAAAACCGCGGGGTACAGCTAGTAAACAATAAATAGAAAACACCACCCAGACCAAGGATAATAGACAATTTCGAGTAGTGGCTGTGTGAGGTTCAAACCTGCAAACTTTGGATCAGAAAGCACGTTCATTACCAACAGAGCCACGGCGGTCGTGAATATATATATATTATACATAGGTACTAGAAAAAACCTAATAGACTTGTATTCAAACTGGACGCGTTTTATTTATCAGTAGGAGTTTTATTAAAGTCTTAAAATAAAACCGGATCATTACCAGAATTATATTTGGCATTCGAATTTGTCATATCAAGAGATATTAATCTAACAATCTACTTCTACGATCTTGTTAAGTGTCATGTTATTGTGGCGAACGCGAAAACTCGATTAACATTCAATTGATTAAATAAGGTGATCTAATCGAATGGACTAGCCTTATTATTATACAAACGGCTATTTTAGATCAGACCCAAACGGCAAATTGGTGGTAATAAAATTGAGTATGGTGACAATATCGGCTGACACCACTTCACGCCGGGCTTATCGCTCGTATTCACACAGATAAAGATCTCTCACATGTAGTTTTAAAAGGAAATTTATATGTTGGACGCTAATAATCATATACATGTCCATCCGGGCAACGACAACGCGGTCGGACGACGCTTATGACCCTACTATAGGCTCGATTTATGATCGTCCCCTTTAATACAAGGGCACCACAATTTACAACTTAATTTAGACTTGGTTGTGTGTTGTTATTCCTTTTATTCTTTGTACCATAAAATGACCGCTCATCACAGAGTCTACGATGTCAATGACGCTTTGTATAAGTATAGATCAACAAGACTGGTCACATGAACATATTCAATTAGCATCTAAATGTTATTTACATAAATACAAGTTATCGTGATCGATACTCATAATTTATCATTATAATTTTAATACTTGTGACGTCCAATTGTAACAAATTAATGAAATTGATTTGGTTTGCCACGGTCGGATAAAATGGACACTTTAATTTATGTGAAAATTGTGTCTTAACGACGAGACTAAATAATAAATTATTCCACCTTATTATAGCAATATACATATTTCATTATTGAGAATTCATCTAAAATGATAATGAGTAAATGAATGAAAGAAGAAATTCTAGTTTTTTTATACGAGTTGCTGGCTTTAATGACAGTAGTAAATTGCTATAATATAATTCTATAATTAGTTAAAATGAAGAACTTTTGCAAGTTCTGAAATAATACTACTGCTTTTAGGCTATTTTTTAAACATGGCGACCAATCTTAATAGATACAACTACCAACTAGTGCAGTCTCTATTTCTGTAATGTCATAACCCGTTGGGGTGTCAATAGGACACAACCTGACAAAGATCAAGCGCAACCGATGAGATCAAAAGCTGTGAGTTTTGCATCATCACCGCTTACTTCCATCTGTGGGCTGGTACTGAATAATTTTCTTCACATAGTTATCTGTAACCGGGCCTAGGCTATTAGAGTCCAGGACCAGAAACCGGAACGCTACCGTAGACTAAAGAAGCTGTCCTAAGCAAGCAATTTCTAAATGAATGAATGTGACACAACGTGAGACGGGCATCATCGTGACGTCTCAATCTCGCGATCTTCTAATGCGGAAAAGCTCCATTGAATCGGTCGATAGGGCAACATTGCGCGAGCGCAACGTGTCAATCAACGCTTGCATAACCGTGAAAGCTGCGCGTGCACTCTAAATGTCACGTCTCTAGTGCCTATGTGACAATACCTATATTTATCGCTGTAATCAGCCGCTTAGAGTTATATAACAATGACTTCGACTTGATTGGGATGCAACGAAACCACGAGACAAATCACGACAACATGACGTTAGATGACTCTTCTTATTTTGTATGTAACATATTTGTAACATAGACTCGTCTCTTTAGACATTTATTTGAACTATACTTAAGATCTGACACTATGCAATTTATTGTAATTTATCTTTATGAAACCCAGATTAAAAATAAGTTTCAATCGTGTCTGTAAGTCCATTTTTGGCATCCAAATGGATAACATTTTCTTTCAGGAGGACCGTTTGATGAGGATTATTTCGATTTTAGACTATCTCTTATTAAAATTTCTTATTTAGCAGTTATGCTTTTCGATTTCGTGATTTATATCCACTATAATGGGTACTTATGCTCAATAGATTACAGTCTAGATAATATGATTCTATTGGCTTTACATGTGTCTTAGAATGTGTACTCGCATCCGCGGCACTCGTTTAATGGAACATAAAAAAATGCAGACTGCCATTTGGAAGGGAAGCCGTTTTACTGGCGCAAACTTTAGATTTGATATAACTTCACATGTAAATGTCAGTATGGGTTTGAAGGCCAATTTATGTCACCTCTCGTAGAAATCAATTTCAAATTGATCAATGACGTATTTAGTGGATGTACTCGTATATGACGTTACACCGTCCTGTTGGAACCATGTTCTTCGGTTATAGCCAGGGAAGGTTAGCAATGCAGACACCAAGAAATCGCGTAATATCTTAACATAATTATTTGCAACACCCTGGCAGGGTTCATGTTTGTTACTTACTTGTATATATAAACAGCTTTTGTACAATTGAAAGCAATAAAGAACTTGAACATAATGCTCTGGATTTACTGTAACTGCACGTCCCCTCTTATCTTCCAAAAGAAAGGGCCAATAGTTCCTAGCAGCGCCAACTTCGCAGCCCATATGGTTATTTTAAGAGAATGAGGGGTTTCTAATGTTGGTTTTCGGATACGTTGCACTCCATACAGACTCTTACCAATAAATAAATACCTCACTACCCTCAGATTCTTTGCGTTCCTCCAGTAAGGAAACAAATATAAAATTTATTTTGTGACATCCTTAGAGAGTGGTAAAATCGAAATTGAACTATCAACCCATCTATCTTTTCTATATCTATGCTGCATAATGCTATATTAATTGGCTTGGCTTACAAAATATATCATCCTCCACTACTGACTACATCAAATTATTTCTTACAGTATTATTATGGCTTTTCTGCATCTGAATTGTTTCAATTGCATTAAAATTAACAGACTTTGTCACTGGAATTTCAACCGTGTTCCAACTGTCTCCTACATCCTAATGTTATGTCTTGAAGGTGTAAGTTACGTAAAGAATTACTACAGATTCCTATAAAATCGATGACACGTAGATGAGAAGTGTCGGAAGGCAATAGGCATCGTATTAACTCACGTAGTTAATATTCATTGGCTGAGGGGTACTTCGCCTTGCGTAGGCAGCTCAGCGTCGTTCGCATTAGAGACAATGACATTTGCATACCTGGGCGTTCCTAGCTGTCAACCAGAACATTCACATTAAGTATTAACTAATCCGAAGAAAGATAATGAATGCGAAATAGTTCTATTATACGCCCTTCGTGCATTCAATTAATTCGTTGAACAAATTTAATGACGCTGAAGGTATAAGCGTATGCTTGGTGTAACGGAACAACTTTCGTCACTGCAAAGTATCCGCCTGATCGTCCGCAAATCTGTTACTAAGAATATATTTAAAAGTTTCTTTGGGAATTATGACTTCAATGAAAAATCGAGAAAATTGCACTTCAAACATCCTAATAATATCTATTACTAGCTGGTGCCCGCGACTTCGTCCGCGACAATTTTGAATGATGACCAATGTAACTACTTCATCATTACAGCTAAATAAGTCCAATGCTGGACAAGCCTCCCTCAAGAATCGTCTTGGGGGGATATGCCATAATCGCCACGCTTGGCAGGCGGGTTGGCGATCGCAGTAAGATGGTCATAGTACTCAGAAGGAAGCTGCTGCCCATCCTCTGGTAGATATTCCCAGAAATAACCAATATAAATTTAAGAAAACCTAAACTATAAATAACCTAGCTAAGAAATAAACTAAAGACTACTTTGCTACTGTTATTTAAAAAAAAAGGACCCGATATCATCAACCAAAAAGTCAAAGAAAACATATCAATTGTCCTTAAATAAAGTCAGTAAGTCAAATAAAGTAAATTAATAATAATCAACGATGCATTAATCACAAAGGTAACTCCCATTAGATTAGGTAGCGACCACGGCATTGATAGGTGTAATATCACATTTTGTGAACTAAATTGTAGCGCGATCTAAAAGGATGATTACGCCATCTACTAACAAAAATATAAACTTGTAAAGCGGTAAAATTAAGATGTTTGCATATTTTTTGGGTGAGATATAGGCGATCATCTATTGATTAAGTTTTGGACTACCTTTTATTTCAAGCATTTATTTATTTTAACCGATATGCCAAATATACGTATCTGAAACGATATAAACGCCATATAGTTACAAAATTGTGAACTTGTAGATCAGTAAAATTAAGATGATATTTTTTGGGTGCGATCATCTCAACACTAACATTTTATACTACGCTAACTCGAATTTTAGGTAAATTCTTTTACTATCCCAATTTGAATAAAATGTCGGTTATTTAATTTATTATAAAAATTACCAAAAAAAAAGAAGTTACA
This sequence comes from Pseudoips prasinana, assembly GCA_951640165.1. NCBI lineage: Eukaryota > Metazoa > Arthropoda > Insecta > Lepidoptera > Nolidae > Pseudoips > Pseudoips prasinana. The sequence continues at coordinate 16,808,996 of OX621244.1, forward strand.
AATCTTATAAAACACTAAATCTTTACTTAGACGACAACGACCACGACATTTTAAGCAACTTGGCATCACAAACGAATTTCTCTAAAATTTGAGTTGGCGTACATTTTTGGTGTCGATCTATTGAATCAGTTTTGGATTACCTTTTTTTAACAACAAATTTTTCCCTGGATTGCTTTGTTTTTAACTGCAATAACATTTTACTACAAAAAAAAACAGAATTTCATACAAACTTACATCCCCTATTTTAGTCTTCCTTAAGGGTGGAATTTCCAAAAATCCTGAAATATATATTTATAATTTTTAAATGAAATGCCAAATACAAATATTCATGCGTTTCGCTTAAAAATTGTTACATTTTCATACACACTTACACCCCCTATGTTACGTTCTTGGGGCTGGAATTTCCAAAAATCCTGAAATACATATTATTTATTTTTAACTAAATGGCCAAATACTAATTTTCATGCGTTTAACTTAAAAAAAATCCCATTTTCATACAAACTTACATCCCCTATTTTTCGCCCTTGAGGGTAGAATTTCCAAAAATCCTGAAACACGTATATTTTTATTTTTAACTGGAAAGCTAAATACCAATTTTCATGCCTTTAACTTCAAAAACGACAAAGTTTCATACTAACTTTGCACCCCCGTTTTACCCCTTTAGGGGTTGAATTTCGAAAAATCCTTCCTTATTCCTTGTCTACAGTAGAAAGAAAACATTTCTGCTAAATTTCAGCTTTCTAGGTCCAAGGGTTTGGGCTGGGCGTTGATGAGTCAGTCAGTCAGTCAGTCAGGACTTCTTTTTTTATTTATCTATTATAAACGCGAAAGTTTGTAAGTATGGATGGATGGATGTTTGTTACTCTTTCACGTAAAAACTACTGAATGGATTTTAATTAAACTTTACAATAATAAAGCTTGTACATCGGAATAACACATAGGCTACAATTTATAAAGATATTGTGTGAATTGTCCAAAATATGACGATATGTGGCAAGTAAGTAGCAAAAAATCTACCATCTGCGAGCTTTTCCGGCGTGCACTGCCAAAACCGTTAGAGGTACACATCATCATCATATCAGCCGAAAGACGTCTACTGCTGGACAAAGGCCTCCCCCAAAGATCTCCACAATTGCCGGTCTTGCGCTATCCGCACCCAGCGATTTCCAGCGACCCGCACAAGATTATCATCGGTCTATCTTGTAGGGGGCCTGCCCACGCTGCGTCTTCCGGTTCGTGGTCGCCACTAGAGGTACACATCCCACTAATATTATAAATGCGAAAGTTTGTGAGTATAGATATATGGATGTATGTTTGCTACTCTTTTACGCCAAAACTACTTTAACGCGAGTGAAACCGCGGGGCATAGCTAGTATAATATAATACAAGGCGTATCATTTGCTCTTAAGACGTCGGTGACAGCTCACGTTTTCAATAATCACAGACTAGCTCTCACCTTCCTGTAAGTGATTGGGGAGGTTAAGCACATAGGCACGCGGTCAGACTATAGACAGGTGACCGCCAAAGTGGTTTAATTACTGTGCGTCTCCGTGCTTCGGAGGGCACGTTAAGCTATCGGTCCTGGTTGCAGTCAATAGACAACAGTCGATAAGACACGTCAGTGGCCTACTGGGCGGCTTGAACAACCCTGACACTAGGGTAACCACTGCCCATACGATAAAGAAAGAAGAATAAGAATTACTTTTATTATAACGCATTTTAAATTCAACGCATTTTGTACGAAACGCCACTATGTCAGTGCGACTCCAGGACCAGAACTCGAAACCTATCCACTTGCAGCGAGGTGTGAGACAGGGAGATGTTATATCTCCGAAACTGTTCACCGCTGCATTGGAAGATGTCTTCAAGCTTCTGGACTGGAAAGGCTTTGGCATCAATGTCAATGGCGAGTACATCACCCACCTTCGATTTGCCGACGATATAATTGTCATGGCTGAGACCATCGAAGACCTCAGTACAATGCTCGATGGCCTCAGCAGAGTCTCTCAACAAGTGGGTCTGAAAATGAACATGGATAAGACGAAAATCATGTCGAACATCCATGTTGCACCCACTCTTGTTAAGGTTGGAGACTCTGCGCTCGAAGTTGTAGAGAACTATATTTACGTAGGACAGACCATCCAACTAGGTAGGTCCAACTTCGAGAAGGAGGTCAATCGTAGAATCCAACTCGGCTGGGTAGCGTTCGGGAAGCTACGTAATATCTTCTCGTCCCAAATACCGCAGTGTCTCAAGTCGAAAGTCTTCGACCAGTGTGTGTTGCCAGTGATGACTTACGGAACGGAGACGTGGTCGCTCACTATGGGCCTTATCAGGCGGTCAAGGTCACCCAAAGAGCAATGGAAAGGGCTATGCTTGGAGTTTCCCTGCGAGATCGAATCAGAAATGTTGAGATCCGCAGGCGAACCAAAGTAACCGACATAGCCGTAAGAATTGCCTAACTGAAGTGGCAGTGGGCAGGGCACATAGCTCGTAGAGCCGACGGCCGCTGGGGCAGAAAGGTTCTCGAGTGGCGACCACGAACCGGAAGACGCAGCGTGGGCAGGCCCCCTACAAGATGGACCGATGATTTTGTGCGGGTCGCTGGAAACTGCTGGATGCGAATAGCGCAAGACCGGCAATTGTGGAGATCTTTGGGGGAGGCCTTTGTCCAGCTGTGGACGTCTTTCGGCTGATATGATGATGATGATTTTAAACCCATAATTATTATTCGGGGTATGACAGGATTGGCATGGTTGATAACGACTTTCACGCCGCAGATCGTGGGTTCGATAGTTTCCATAGTACTTAGTTTGGAATCAGATGGCCGTGTGTGAATAATGTACAACGATATTATTGCTTGCCGTCGTCCTAAAAATTACCATCTGTCCAAATTTGGTATTCTCAAATAAGTATAGTTCAAAAATTTTATTATAAAAAATATATTTTTATTAGACTGACTGGTTGACTTAGTTTTATTAACATAACGTTTACGTTAGCCTAAAATGTATACCCTATTATTTAACTGTCTGGTAAGCAGTGAAAGCACGCTGCTATACCAGACAGTTAACAATAGGTTTACTAGGCTGGGACCTGTTAGTTAGTCCGTCAGAATTTATCTCTATATTATTGCGACTGGAATGAGTACCACACATTGTGGCACTCATTCCAGACAAATGAGTGAAAGATGGTAAAATTTTATCAATAGGCACTTCGACAGAAAATTAAAATTATTATTAAATTAAGTTATTTTGAAATTAAATGGGCCTGATAATCGGCGAAAACACATTCCTCAAAATTATAGCTAACGTCGGGTAAATAAAGATTCCGTCAAACCTATCCCTGGCTTACGGTCTTCTATGGTAATTCCACTTCAGGCAACGTGTAGCTTCACCCGAACAAGGCTAAAAAGCGATGTTTATTTTGACTACCAAAGCACTTATTCTGTGAATACGTCCACCCGGGAGCTTAGGGCGCATTGTACATTCGAGAGGCGTCGCTTCTCACCCGCTACCCGCCACCACCGCCCAACGCGCTTTGCAATAATGCGCTTATGGCGCTCTATGCTTAGATACCCTCATAATGCTATTCTTTGTGTACCGCGACTTGTATCCTAAGTCGAAACTCGTGTTGCCCTCAACAAACTTATTATGTAGATACAATAGGTAACGAACAGTGCTTTCTTACCCGTGATAGAGTTATGAAGGTAAGAAATCGTTAAAGTCAAAGGAAAAATATTCTTTATATAAAGATTTACTTTGCGGCAAAATATTTGAAATCTTGTTCTAAAAATGTGCACTGAATTCTTCAACGATGAAATATACCAAATAGAACGATAAAATTTTCATGGGTTTTTTTTTTCAATTATAACCTATATAACACGGAACGAGGATACATTTTTTTAAGCTACGTTTTTAAACTTTATTTCTATATAGTTTTTCAGCCAGGTATCTCGTTTTTTAATTTATTAAATAACTCATGACCAAGGTATTTAACTAGTCATGTGAGTGCTTTAAAAAATATGAATGTTAACAATGCATAGAATGTTTCGTATTTGCTTTGTAATTTGTCGACCTTAATGTGTATCATCCAGCACGCAACGTATAAGAATAATAAAAATAACTGCAAAATTGATTATGGCAGTTCTAAATAGTGTACGTAACTTAAGGAGCTTAATTTGTCTAATACACTGAACAACGTAACACACATAGCACGTAAACATGCAACTCCCCATTCAAGAATAATGATATCTGATGCATTTTGTATCTAGAGCCTACAAAATTATTATCAGATTTTACCAACTGATTTACTAAAATTTGTTTCATTTCATGGGTAGGTAGCACTTCTTAAGTTATACTATTTATGTTACACCTTGTATATTTTAAGCTCTTAAGGAACTTACGAAGCACCTTGTAAAGTCAATACATTAAATACCCATCATCCAACAAACAATCGGCAATCGAAAAAATAAGAATCGTTAAAATCTTAATTTTAATTTTTTCTGAGAACTAATTATCGCATAATTTAGACTGATTTACAACTTAGTGTTTTCTTAGTCATATGTAATTGTCTTATAAGATTAAAGAACGACTAAATTTATTTACTGAAACTGCAAATGATTTATGCATGTGTAGCAGCCCTATATTCCTTTAGCCACTTCAGTTGTAAAGATATTCAAAGTTCAGATAGGGGAATGTTTGTGTTAGGGTGTACAATAACATCGGTAAATCAGTTCCTGGCACGGATAGTTTAGCAATTAAAGGAGGAATCGGACCGGTCCGCTATCTTTTCTCCGAACTAATGAGTTGGGACGGCTAGCGGTCGCCGCACTCACAGACACTTATCTCCTTGATAAACAAGTACAAATGGGCTACACGCTGCTTCCAACCCCTACGTCGCTATTTCTCCTTTAACGTCTTGAGTAAGACGACAAAACTTTTATCAGCCAGACAAAGGTTCGCTCCAAAGTCATTAACTAAATGTGTTACCAATACCCCTATTTTATAGATTAAGTTAATCAAGAGAGAACGCGCCCGGGAATCTAAGTGGGATTAGTACACGGACTTTTGTATTTGATAAAACCAAATAATGGCCGTAAATAGCAATAAATCGTTCAAGTATTAAGAAGACAATTGTGGGTTTCCACATACCAGGGCCGTTGAATGGAACGTGACAAAGCGACCGCAACACGTGAATATTGAACAATAAATGGATTCTAACACCTGACACAATTCCATTGGATACATAGACCTTTATATATGCCACGAAAAGTTAATTCATTCTTATTTTTCTTTTTCTTTTACCTACTCAAGAATGAATAAGAGATGCCTCGTTGGTCCAGGCGGTATGTTCACCTGCAGATAATCACTAGCGCCGGGGAGCACGCCCTTTGCAGTTCAAGCCTCGGCTCTGGACGGTTACTGACGTGAAGATGCATGAAAAGTTCGCTTGTCTTGAGTGACGTTTCGTGCAACTGTCGCTCTACGTTAATAAGCCAAGACCCGGGCCTCTAAATCGATCGCCATCAATATGAAGGGAAATTAAGGCTCATGGAGGAAACCAGTAGTCACGAAGCGTGTCGTTTGAAATTGACTAAACGTATACTCAAAGTATCTGTTTTAATCCGTACGCCTGATCATAATTTTGACTTTAGGCAGCTACTGACCGCCACTGCGTTTCAAAAACCCACAGTTGCGACCTACACAAAATTTAATTACTAGTTGATATTATAAATATTTTAATTAGGTACAGAAAGCAATGGTCTATTCAAAATGTATCTTCTCTTTATGCTCTTCAAGCGTACCATTTATTATGGTAACAATAGAATTCGTAAACTTAAGTTTCTAGTACATATTTAGGTTGCATTTCGCATCCAGTACGTGCCTCAAGACCTCATTATCCGAGGTGTTAAAATGCAAAAACGGCAGAGCCCTGAGGGTGGTACAGCGACGACCACGGAAGTTGGCCGCAGAACAATTCAATAGCGCCGGAAAACCGCACCGAGTGATGGTGCAGAATGAAAAAGTCTCTTAATGAGTGCTCTCATTAGATTCATCATTTTATTTACCGTTCATATGGTGAATGGTGAGGAAATAAAAGGATATTCTTTTAGACCATTTAATGCATTATCAAACAGTCTAATAATTTTGTCAGAATTTTTGAAACGTACAGGTATTTGTCATTTTGTATGTTTTTTGTATAGTGTAATTATATGACGTCTTTATTTTCTTTTTTTTTTAAATAAAAGTAAAATTTAATTATTATGAAATTTAATTTTACTTTTATTTGTATTTTTTAATTAATGTAATTTAATACGCGCTACTTATATTTCGCATGTGGTGTTAACCTGTAACTGGTTGCTACACAAGAAAATGTATTTCGTAAGTTAAGATATACCAAACTCAAATTTAATGTGTAAGTAATTGTTAGTTGACCTAATAAACAAAATTAAAAATAATTGTTATTTAATAAATAACAATTATTTTCCTGAAGCAGGCTATATTTCCTTAGATACTTCGGCATAAATATCTTCGCAGGTGCTAATCGGACATCACACCGACTTTTCAGTAGGCACGCTTTATGGACTCAGAAAAAGTAATCATTTATCTATGACCAATAACCGTACAACTTAGTTTACTATAAAATCAAATCTGTACAAGTTTAGTAACATATTAGTAGTAGCCATGGAACTTTTCATCATAAGTCCAACACCAAGCGGTATAAACAACAAACATGAAAATTGTAAATAAAGTCCTTGGATACTTAAAATGTGGTCTTACTTTGAAATGGGACAAATAAATTCTACCTTATTTGGTTACGAAATAAAAATGTTGTTGAACTTTCCATAAGATGTGTGAAATAATACTTAAGAATATTCTAAATTGCGGGTCGATAAAATTTGTAGTAGCTGTAATATGCAGTCACTTGGATGAATGATTTCCTACCATAAACAGTTACTTAAAGACTTGACATAATTCCCAAAACATGCTGAAAACAAAATAAAGACGTTGATAATAAGGTTTTTAAAAGGTCGCTTAAACTTTGTACTTGAAAAAGTTTTTCTCAAGAAAACAAGGCCCAGACATAATCGTGTGGCCAAGTCGCTCTAGTGTATAGATATTTTAAAGGATATGAAATAAATGATGGCATTTTGCAAAAAGTTGGTCTTTTATTGAGGATAAATTCCAAAAAAGTCAAGACTCGTCTACGTCTTTTTTAATGTTTGTACAGTCCAAAATAAATAAGAAAATTTTTGTTTCCTCATTCCAATAATATGAGAAGTGTTCTGGATTTTTGTAATATTAATCTCACAAGAGAACAGAAGTATGTTTCTGAAAATCCATACAATAATTAAAATCATATCCTTTAAAATATCCAAATACCAGAGCGAGATAATTTTACACTGACGTTTGGACCTCAATGGTACCCAATAAAATTGGTATTTTGTAGTGGATCACCAGTATAATTATCAGTACTATACCTGTAATTATTAGCTCATACGAACCTTACAGTCTCAACGTCTCCAACTACTAAAATTTTAAAGTTTATCGTTCCAACAATCGAGGCTTAAACTCGAAAAACAGGTTAATAAGAGGTCTTCAATGAGATGTGAAAATAATGTGTGATATTATCTGGTGGCACAGGTAATGCGACGTATAATATTCTAAGTCGCACGCGTTTCATTAACGGCCGATGCGGTTAATGAACGTCGAACTTTTTCGCTTAAATGAACATTAAGAAGAGAATGGACGATGTGGCCGACGAACCTTTTACCGGAATTACGCCGCGGCTAAGTGCTCGCTTTAAGTACTCCACGAATAAAGTTGCATACACTGAAATGCTGTGATGGTATGGATAATGTGGTATCGAATCCCATAAACAAAAAGTTCGGGAGCATATCCTTCGGAAATTCTTAGTAGAAACCGATTAGTCCGAATCGATTATAAATGTATAATAACATGATCGGATTGAATAGTATAGTATTATATAGAATAGTATTGTCTCATATAGTATTTTACAATATTGTAAACTCCAGTGTTATTTATTATCTGTGCACCTACCATGCAACACCCTAAGGTTGACTGACAGAAAATGCCTAGGGCATTAAGTCCACCTTTTTCAATTTTATGTGCATATAGTATTATATAAAATAATTAAAAACTTATATATAGCAATATTGTGGTGACAAGGCAATAGTAAAGCCTACCATTTTTCTAAAGACGAAATATAAATCCTTCGTGTTTCCTTTTCTGTGATACTAGAACATGTAATTAGAGTAAAAATAAATATACTCACAAATCACGTCTCTATTCTGTAAACTTAAGTAAATATATCCATAAAATTTTCAATGTAAATCTTAATTGACTAGAATATAAACAAATAGCATTGAAGGTAGAACAAAATCTAAATAAAACACAGAAAGTATAGCCACAACCCGGCGACGAGATTAAAACTTTGCCACTTGAAAGTGCAGTGGTCGCACAGTTGAAGAGAAATTTACTCGAAGTAAAAGTTAATATAAGCGAAATTTGTCCTGTGGTGAGCGTTTTGCAGAGCGCGCCCTACAAGTTAGATCTTCAGTGCCACCTAACTCGTGGATTCAAGCTGACACCTCACTTTGTTTTTTCCACCTGGCTGATAAATTATGTTCCTAATACGTACAGCGACGCTGTAAAACGAATATAGCTTTATTGAAATAACTTACTTTACGTTATTATTAAGCTTACGGAATCTTTGTATCGCGTGATATTAAAACAATTTTTTCTTCAATTTTAATGGCTAAGCGCAGTAGAAAGGCAATCGGCACAGATTTTGTTAATTAGGAAGCTTACGATGTTCCTGATAGGCTCTTATGCTACGACGCTTGCAACACAAATGGCATCAATCATTAGTTGCCTCTCTCTGCTGAATGAGCAATTTAGGATTAACAAAACAATATAATTACCTACAGCGTATTATGTTATGTCAAGCTAAAAAACGCTTTTCCTTTAAATGTAAAGTATGAAGCCGCGGACACTGCCCAAAGGCCGCTGCAATTTGCCTTTCAGTGGTAAGCTACTGCATCTATAGCCTTTAACTCTAGTATCCCTACCCACCCTACCGTTTAGCGCTCATAGCTACGAGTAGATGCCCTCCGTCCGTAAGTGATCGGCGAGGTTAAGTAACTAGGCTCGCGCGCGGACAGTCCGTACATGGGTGATCGCCTAAATGGTATAATTTCTGAGCGTCTCCATGCTTCGGAGTGCACGATAAGCCAGTGTCAGTCCCGGTTGTAGTCATTAGAAAACTGTCCTGGAGCCATGTCAGAGACCTACTGGTCGGCTGGAAGAACTCTGACACAAGGGTAACCACGTCCCATACGATAAGTAAGCGCCACTCAGGTGTCTGCCCCATGGTGTGTCTGTCTGTCCAAGTGTCAACATGGTTCTAAGTTAGATAGAGCATAGTGCTCTTTCGTTCAATTAACTGTTTGTCTGCAAATGAACGCTATTGAACGCTATTACTGAGGGTGTATTAATATAAGGTGGAGGCTTATACTATTATAGTAATACACCCTCAGTAATAGCGTTTTAATGTTAATGTCGTGGTTTTTGGTGTCAATAACGTTGCCTGAGATTGAAAGGAAGGTTAAGAATGCGTGAGGGACCACATTTGTGTCACAGGCGTTAAAGGCTGTTTATCGTCTTCGTGGTATGAGAAAGAAGAAGTTAAAGGTGTGTGATACTTAATAAGACTTCATAGCTACAAAGACCAAAATCTGTATTAATTTAAAGTAACATTACAAGGTATTTAGCTGTCTTATCAGATGCGCGCTGAGACAAACATCGGATGTAATTGCGTCAGGCAGAGCTTTAAAAAGTGCCGCCGGGCTTGTAACTCTGACAACTACAACTAATGAGAATAAATTAAATTCCACAAACGGCCTTTTTTCACGCGCATGCTTAAAAATAAACTGTGAAATTTCCACAAAATCTGAATCAGAATAATTTCGACCACTAACACCTTAGGCATGCCAAAAGAGCCAGATTACCGAAATCTGTTCCATGAATAAGGTTGGAAGGATATTTATTAGTTTTAAACATATTGCCATATTTTTAAGAGAGGTAGAATATGGCATTCATTTGTTCACTGAGCACCTCATCTTAGAGCATTATTAGGTTAAATGTGTTTTCTTGGGTACGAGTAAGGTCGCAAGAGCTCGTCGGGGAGGTGAGGAGGCGCGGCAACGCTTGTAAATGATATCATGGCATATGGTAGAGTATGGCACGTCATGTCAAAAAATTGTGTTAATTTTTAGACATTTCACAGTTTTTCTCTATTGTTCTATCTTAATATATTTTAATTAACCTAAAATTAAACACTTGAAACTTCCTTAAAAAAAATACGATTTATTCGACAACCCATGTTTATTTTCTTTCGTAGTAATAGTTTAATATTCTTCATCAGTTCTAACTTTTGGCTCTCATATAAAGCAGATGTCAATTGTATGTAACGGACAAATCGCTAAGATCAGTAAAAAAGTCCATATTCGAACAGAACATAGAAGGCATAAGGCATAATCATAATAATTCAGTCACACAAATGTTGGTGTGGCTGTAATAGCCGTTACTCTTTCCTTTGTTGCACTATCAAAAAATCAACTCTCCACGTGGTTTCTTCTATACTTTTAATACCACATAAACTTTTAACATATAATTTCTACACTTTTAACACCGGGTGCCTCAAACGAGGCGTTGATTAGTATATAAATTATAATATAAATGGTAGATCTGAATAATTGGTGAGTACATTTGTAAAAATTCGGTCAAGTGTAAGCCGAACTCATGCACCGTGGGTTCCGTATAAACTCGTAGGTTCGTCAATCGCGGTATATTTCTTCTTTACAACATTACTAAAATTTAAGGATTTCAGATTGTTTTCTTTTTCTTGTGCTATAAGAAATAGCTTAATTATAGGACTAACTACAGGAAAAATCTTACAAAGTTTTGATTCTCTAGCGAGTGTCAAACTATGCGGCATTAACGGTTGTACATTTTGGATGCGGACAATTCTAAAGAATGCTGGCCCAAGTTTGTGATATTAATTTCAACTTCACTCCTCAGCGTTCTAAGAAAAAGGGACTTGGGAGACGGACAAGCATTCCTATACTGGGGTTTTCTTCCTTATGAAGTACGGAACCCCGTAAAAGGACCGTATTAAAATGCGGAGAATAGCTTAGCCTGTCAGTAATCCGTGTAAACAGCAACAAAATGGTTGCAAATGAGTTCGAGATAGCTACGAGCTCGCAAGTTAGTAAGCATAAATTAAAACAAGCGTTTTCATAAAAAGTTGATAAATGGCTTTCCACACAGGCGGTACGACAAAAAGGGAACTGGCGTCAGCGGAAGCGCTAACGTGTTTCATTTTGCACTTTCAGTCGACAACCGGGATAGTTTGAGGAGCACTCAGCACATGAAGTTATATAATTTTATCATATTGAATATCAAGATTTGATTACATTTTCGATTAATCATTGGATCTGTTAACTACTAATACTTTAGACGAAAAATAATATGTATTATTAATGCATTCGTAATGTTCTATTTAAGCGAATAAGAAAAAAAAATCTTTTTGAAGCCTATCCTTGATTATATTAAACCGAGCAAGTGCCATGAATATTGTAAAAATCGTAGATAACCGCTACAGATACGCATGTAAGAGATAATAATTTTCATCAGGTAAAGATTTTTTGGTTATTCTAATACATATTATAAGATGGTCATTACCTCTAGAGCCTTAAGCTTCTAACTCTGTTATGAGGCGCTCATAGCTATTTCCGGTCCAGATAAGTCTTACGTACCATATATATTCGGTACGTAAGACTAGAGAAATGAATTCATGTTACGATAAAAATGTACACACGTATAGTAGAATAGGGGCAGGTATTATTATTATGTTATAACAAAGTTCAGCTAATAAGAATCAAACGGACTAGCACCTCTTCCGTTTGACAACTAAGTTCTCATTTTCTCTAAAATTGGTTTAAAGAATGAAAGAGCAAAAAGTCACTTTCACACCATGTTAAAAATATAAATATTATAACAATTAATAAGTTGTTCATACGTATATACTGAGCCCATTTAATGCATTCATATTCATCATATCAGCCGAACCCATTCCCGTTCTTGGGGCAGGCTCTTGTGAAGCAGTGGATTGACTTCGACTGCTGCCTCTTGGCAGACTATCGCCTGACCCAAGAATCCCATTCATATGTCACAATCGCCACGCTTGATCGCGATCGCAGTATGATCGCCATAGTTCACTGAAAGACGCTCCTGCGAGTTCTTTGATAGGTGTTATGCATGGGGTCGTGATATCGGCCATTTAAGTTCAATTAATTATGATAATCAGAGTTACTTGCGTGCTTTAGAGACCACGAGATAGGTATATATCATTAGTAACCCTGCCCTTCTAGCAGCGCTGGAGTAAAGGCTTAAATATTTTCAAAAATACTATCGAACAATATTTTTAAATTGGTCTGTGAATTTTGGAAAGATTTAACCGGATTAGAGTTAAATTAAACTATCTGTTTTTATTGAGGCCAGCCAGTAGTGGCGGTAGTGAGACTGGAACGGGCGTCCACAATTCACGCTGCACTGACCACAGACCACTCGACCGCACGGAGTGACACAACCCCACACTACGCTTCTATTAACACATATGTATACGTACAGACAAGAACGTCCGTACGTATGTTGTACAAACACTGCATTTATATTTTAAAAACGACGTCAGACTGAAATAATGTCTTTGGAGGCAATATTTAACAAAATGGAAATAGATTAGACGCATAGGAGTGATAATCAAAATGTCGACTGCATTATGAAGGCGCATATTTTTTGTTACGAAACAAAATTATGAAATTTATGGTTTTTGAATTGACTGATTAAAATCTTAAATCAATTTGGATATCAGCTCGTCATCTTTGCGGCTACGTACCCGTTGGACCTACAAGTTTAGACCCTCTATCGCAAAAGTACCCGTTCGACCTCATTTTAAGTCCCTTTGGACCTTCTTTAAAATATAATAATCAATGTGCCCATTGGACCTCTTTTTAAGTACCCTTTGGACCTTCAAGATTAAAACTACTAAAGATGAACCTGTTGGACCTCTATTCTAGTACCTTTTGGACCTTAATAAAATATGTTTTTATTTAGTATTCGCCCGGCGTTATTTTAGTAAAAAAAGGTACAGTTGTGATGAAAATGTTTAACCAGAATTCTAATAATTAGGCGAAATAGCATAAGCGAATACAGGCACAGTGTAGGTCATTGCTTAGAAAAGTTACTTACATATGTGTTTTAGATTTTTTATTTGACATAACTTAATGTTTTTACACTAATTTATTTAAAGAATTTGACTAAACTTGTCTAAACTTGACCTGATATTTGTGATCTATTATGTATTAGATAGGGTTCAGTTTTCTTAGGTTAAAGTAACAATTATTTTTAGGAAAATTGTAGGATAATACTGTGATTATAATGATTGATCTGTGATTTATAGCTAATAACATAATTGTTTTTGTTTTTGAAAAGCTTATCTTAATGTTAGGCAATACGGTACTTTATTATAATTATCTGCGAGATTTATGATAGAAAACTATGTATGTATTATGATATTTTTATTAAGTGTACTTAATTTACATAGGTAAAAATAAGACTGATTTTCACATTTGATCTGTGATTTATATACTTTATTTTACTTATATACATTATTTTAAATTTACAACAAATCTACGAGAATAAGACTGATTACTTGAAAAGTTATTTACAAATATGTAAAATACAAAGATATCTTATATTTACAAATTTAATTAAGTTGCTGCCTGTAAAACCAATCGTCACAAATTCAGTTGCTACGGCATACAATTTAGATTTAGATTTACTTACATTATTATATCAGTGTTTCTTTCTTTTAAAATGTGATATAAACATTGAAAATTAATAATAGGTCTTTACCTATGAAATTGCCGTTTTGTATGAAAAAATTTAAACGAATTTTTTTCATGAATTTTTTTATTTGTATTAATCGAAGTAATCACCCATGCAATCAATGCATCTTTGCCATCGCAGTGGCAGTTTATTGATGCCCTTCTTAAAGAAATCAGCTGGACGGGAGGCAACAAATTCTTCAAAGGCATTTTGTACTGCCTCTCGGGTATTGAATTTTTTTCCCGCCAAGAAGTTATCCAAATTCTGGAAAAAGTAGTAGTCTGTAGGCGCAAGGTCTGGTGAGTAGGGCGGATGACGGAGAGCTTCCAACCCCAGTTCTTGCAACTTGGAGACCGTCTGCTGTGCAGTATGAGGTCGCGCGTTGTCGTGCAGGAGCAGCGGAGACGAGCGATTGACCAATGCTGGTTGGAGATGCGCCAGCTTCTCCATCATTGTGCTCAGTTCTTCACAGTACACATCTGCAGTAATGCTCACCCCGTTTGGTAAGAAGCTGTGATGAATCACACCGGCGCTAGACCACCAAACAGTGACCATCACTTTTCTAGGGGTAAGTTTTCGTTTAGGGCATTGTTTAGGTGCTGAACCAGGATCCAACCAACTTGCTGAGCGCTTGCGGTTATCAAACAGAATCCATTTTTCATCGCAGGTAACAATGCGGTTCAAAATTCCTTCATTTGTGTGTCTGTTGAGCAGTGCAAGGCACGTCTCGACGCGTACTTCGCGCTGGCGATCATTGAGTTCGTGGGGCACCCATTTGTCAAGCTTTTTTACCTTGCCAATTTGACGCAAATGGACCAATATTGTTTTGACGCTAACGTCGCAAGCTGCTGCTAATTCAGCCGTAGATTGTGTATCATCAGCTTCCACAACCGCCTTTAATTCGTCATTGTCGACCAAAGTCTTCGGACGACCGCGAGGTTCATTTTTCAGGTCGAAATTTCCAGAACGGAAGCGAGCAAACCAATAACAGGTGGTGCGTTGGTTTGTAGTGTTAGCTCCGTAAACGTCGTTGATGTTGCGTGCCGCTTGTGCCGCGTTGCTGCCACGACGGTACTCATATTCCATAATTACTCGAATTTTTAACGTATCCATGATGACGAAAAAGATTGAAATGCGATGAAAATGTAACACTAATCAATAAAGAAATGACTACTTTTGGAAAAAAGAATCCATGTTTTTAAAATAAAATTAATTTGAAATTAGAATTCTTAGCCAAACAAAAATTATTTTGATTTGAAATGGCCAGTACTGCAGAACGGCAATTTCATAGGTAAAGACCTAATATATAGTATGCATTTTTATGTATACCTACGGTCTTGAAGATTTGTCAAATTAGAAAAATGTAACTGGAATATGTGTTTCTATTTGTTACATAACGTTGTGATCTTTTATATTTTTGATTAATAACATTGATTTATATTGTAGTGTTTTATTTTTATTAAGGTGTGTCACTTTTGTGCACGAGTGTATTTTAACTTTTTACACGAAGACATGTGAATGAGGTCCAACAGAACTCGTTACTTAATAGAGGGTCTAACGGGTAATCAAGTATAGGCAACATCCAAGTTTGAAGGTCCAAACGGTACAAAGGGGTCCAAAGGGTCATCTTTTTAGACGAGGTCCAAACACTAGGAGGTCCTACGGGTACGTAGCCGTTTCATTTCAAGCACGGATCAGATCTGAATTGATCTGAAATGAATAACGTCTCTGAAATTAGGATATTAAGAGCATTTGATTGTTTTACGCCAACGCCTAATGATAGGCACAAGATAAATAATATCCAAGGGGCAGGGACCTTATTGATATACTACATAATTTACATTTCTTTTGTAAATACATACTTATATAGACAATTACACCCAGACACAAACAGACATGTTCATGCACACAAATGTCTGTCCTGGGTGGGAATGGAACCCACGACCTGCGGTGTGAAAGGCAAGCATTTCCAATCACGCAACAGGCCTATCAGTTCTAATATATATGAAGATACAATACTGTGAAGTGTAATCGAGTTCACGAAACCAATGTGGTAGCTTTCATTACCTTCGTTAAAGTGAGAATAAAGTTATTTTTAATATATTGTGGCGATCGCAGTACTGTTGGAGGTTTGCAGTCCACCAGCATTATGAGAGTGAAGTTATACAAAGTTTTCCTGTATTAGTTCATACTTGTGCATTATAATACAAGAATATTATGCGAAATTATATTACAACTTACTTATCATATGTGCAGTGGTTACCCTAGTGTCAGAGTATCCTTTGACACTGCTTAACGAGTATTGTCTAACGGCTGCAATCGCGACTGACAGTTAAACTTGCCTTATGAAGAACGGAGACGCTAAGAAATTGAAACACTTTGGCGGATCCCAACGGATGACCGCGTTCCTAGATGCTTAACCTCGCCGATCACTAACAGACCGGTGAGACCAACTGGCTGGGAGCGTACCTCTTTAATCAAGCTGCTATAACCGACTAAGAGCACTGCTATTGAGTTGCCCTGCAAGTCCTTATGCCGAATGATAATGGCGTACAATAAAATATTACATCATCATCATCATTATTTCAGCCAAAGTACTGCTGGACAAAAGCCTCCCCAAAGAATGGGAGGATATGCCATAATCGCCACACTTGGCAGTCGGGTTGGCGACCGCAGTTTGATGGTCATATTTCACAGAAAAACGCTGCTGCCCGTTCTCTGGTAGGTATTCCCTTGGACGATTTCTACACCCCCACGGGATGAGATGGGGTGATGATATTCAATGCCGTCACCACACTAATATATCTAGTAAGCTTTTAATATATTTTATTAAGAAATAAAATAACATTCCGCATCAACTCCCTTTCCATCCCAATAGTAGATCGTATGTTGACTTTTTCGAGGTATGATAGGAAAAACTATATACAATGTTGTCTCCTTAATTTAGTGCTAACGGCGAGCCTGACCATGCTACAAATGCTAAAGATTATTAGTACAATGGAAGCTAGCCTGGAATGTAATACAAAAAGCAACAACGTTAATATAACCGCACTGTCCCAGCATTAGAGGCGACCGAGTCCACGAGCAGAATGTTAAGCTTTCCGAAAGCGTAATAGGAATAAAGCGACACATGCTCACATTCTTACATTTAATATACAGTTGACCCTAGATAAAATGAATATTCTTTCTTTTCGATGTAGAACGTCTTAATAAACACTAGAAAATAGTAATAAATACTAGTAAGTATATTTAAGATCATTCATTCATTCATGATTGGCCTGTTGACTAAGCCAGAGGTCGAAGGTTTGATCTCCACCCAGGGGCTCTACCGGCTAAATCGCCGAACATCGTTTTCGTGAATGGCGTTCAACACATACATACGCGACATAGCCGGTAGAGCCCCTGGACATTTTTTGTGCGATGAGCACGATTATTTGATGTCTCTGGCTGTATTTTATCTATAAGATGTATTTAGAATATAGTAGTATATTTATCAGTTATTTGGTTATCATAGTTTAGGCTCTACCTAGCTTGGAATCAGATGTCTGTGTTTTAGTTGTCCATTTTAATCCAACGACATTTTAATCATAAATTGCAAGCCAAAGGCATAATAATATACGCAATAATAAATATCTTGAGATATTATTCATTCACGATCATCTGATCCCAAACTAAGCAGAGCTTGTACTATGGAAACCAGATAACTGATATACTATGTACATATACTACTCTCTCTTTTGTGAATTCATACTTATATAGATAATTACACTCAGATTCAGGACAAACAGACATGTTGATGCACACAAATATCTGTCCTGGGTGGGAATCGAACACACATCCTCCGGCGTGCAAAGCAGGCATTTGCCAACCACGCCACAGGCCCGGTATTTAGTATGAAACTATACATAAAGTTCAATGGGTCAGTAATCTTAAAATATGGATAGGTTATTAGTTTATGTTAGAGTGATAGTAATGTATCACAAAGAAAAAGTGATTTATATTATAAGTGATTTTAATATTTGTAAGTTAGAGCTAAACTTGTTCTAAAGCATTTTATTATTATCCATATCACGTGAAGCTAAGGCTAAAATGTTGTATGTGTTGTGTAATTTAGGCAATGCTAATGTTCTTATTGAAGTTAATTGAAATATGTTAGTTTTAATTTTGTCCATGTTATTACGGTAATGCTTTTTTTGTGCTTGCTAAGTCACGCGACATAGCAAGCACAAAAATAGCTGGCCAAGTGCGAGTCGGACTCGCCCATGTAGGGTTCCGTAGCAGCAAGTATTTCAGTTGATTGAATGAAAGGTAAATTGCGGTTTACGATTTATGACGTATTAAAAAAACTACTAACTAGATCTCGTTCAAACCAATTTTCGTTGTTAGTTTGCATGGTAATGTACATCATATATTTTTTTAGTTTTATCATTCTCTTATTTTAGAAGTTACAGGGGGGGGGGGACACTCATTTTACCACTTTGGAAGTGCCTCTCGCGCAAACTATTCAGTTTAGAAAAAAATGATATAACAAACCTCAATATCATTTTTGAAGACCTATCCATAGATACCCCACATGTATGGGTACGATAAAAAAATGAGTTTCAATATAGAATTGAAACTCATTTTTTTATCCGTATGGGGAACCCTCAAAATTTATTGTTTTATTTCTATTTTTGTGTGAAAATCTTAATGCGGTTCACAGAATACATCTACTTACCACGTTTCAATAGTACAGCTCTTATAGTTTCGTAAAAAAAAGTGACTGTGACATACATACTAACGGACAGACAGACAGACAGACATGACGAATCTATAAGGGTTCCGTTTTTTGCCATTTGGCTACGGAACCCTAAAAATTGTATTATGCTGTTATTTTCATAATAGCAAGGTGTAGTAATTTTGGAGTAAATTTAAGGATAGCAATCCGCCCATGAAAAACCACTTAGTGAAATAATAATTTAGCTGCCCATCAAAAATGACGATCAGGTGTCGAAAAAGAAAATAAAACAATAATAACAACGAAACAAAATGTAAAAGCTACAATAGTAAAATAATAATAAAATATAATAACTAAACAATAAAGACGTGTGCAAAGATCGTGACAAATGGAAATCCGTTGTCTCTGCCTACCCCTCTGGGAAACAGGCGTGAGTCTATGTATGTATGTATGTATGTAAACCATAAACCGTTAAAAGTGCGTAATCATAGGTGCGTAAAAATTTAGTTTTTGAAGATGTGTTCCAATAATGCAAATAAAGCCAATTTTTAAGATTTTTTTGTTGTTGTTACACCTTATACTGGTAGTTAATCACTTGTTACCAGTTGTTATAAAATCAGTCATTTGGGCAGGCAATTTACATAAAGGTCTAGGTAAACGTTAGTTTCATCCATGCAGAACCCACAAACTATTCGTATACCTACTGAAAGTTGAGTAATCCACAAACGTACCCTTTAATTGGTTTACCACAGACCTCTATTAACGAAATAAGATGGGAAATCAGAGTATTAGCATAACAGTGAATTCAATTAGGGTCCACAAAGAGGATTACAACTTTTACATTGAAAGGAAAGTTAAGGCGGAGTCCAGATTTTAAACTAACGTGGTATAATCAAAATTTGAATGAGTACGTAGTCAGTTAAAGTTAATTTGAATCTCTGTGTCCCTCTAATTAATAATATAGTCTTAATTCTGTATAGAGTTATTTGATAATGGAAACTATAATAGGACTTCGTCGCAGGGCCAATTATGAACGGCAATGTTTTATTCATCATCATCATAACAGCTGTAAAATGTCCACTGCTGGACAAAAGCCTCCCCCAAGAATCATCATGGGGGTTGGGAATCCTAGTATGATGGTAATAGTACTCAGAGATACGCTGCTGCCAGTCCTCTGGCAGACACTCCCTCGGGTCGGCTTCTACGCCCCCCACGCGATGAGATGGGGTGATGATATTCTGTCTGATATTCGCCTGCCGTCACCACACAGCAGTTGTTTTATTAAGCAAATTTTAATGGTAGATTCACAAACCCGGTTGAATGTCTGTTTTGTCACAGACATACAGCAATACTAAACCAGTTAGAGTGACACTCCGAGGAACAATATATTAAACAATATGACGGCTGGCGTGCAAATGCGCACAGATAATGGTCAATTGTTGGCAATAAAACCACTACCGTACACGATGCAAATTATATTACTGGCCAAAGTCGCCCAGAGCGTCCTGCTACACGGCATTCAGCCAGATTAGCACAATTATCAAAAACAAGTTATCTCTCAGTACACTTACGACGCTTCTGCGTTCTATTTATATCTAACACAAATTCTTGTGTTTGTCGCCCATAACATCTATACAGTTGAAAGTGAAATTATTTACTGTTTGACAGCATTAAAATTTGTATCCGTTCACTAATTGAAACAGATACGATAGTTTAAATGCTCGATAAAAATGTCAGATAAAGGGATATAATATAGGCGAAGATGAGCAGCTTCAAGCGGGTGGTTGAGTGGGCGCAATCAAGTGCAGTGCTCGTTAGACAGGTGTAACGCGCTCACTTCCGGACACTTGTCAATTAAACGCACAAAGTGCCGCCCCGCACTGACGTCCCAACACATAAATCCATAAAGCTAACGCTCACAACAGAAAATCTATGTCAAGCACTACTATCTCGATGGTCTATCTATTTACTTTAACGATTTTCCAGCGCCAGTAATGGAATTTATCGCACTCAGTGGAAATGCTTCATGAATGATACTATCGAATAATGAAGAATTGTTCATATTTTTCTGCGAGTAGCATTCGCAGCATTGTCTTCGCGATTGCAGCTCACCGCCGTATTCGGTGCATTCCTTGCTGTATAAGGCTCGATAAATGGAAATTGCACTACATCTAACACGGCAAGCATTTAGGTCGCCAGCTTTGTGACGTCACCTCATAGTGAAAGCTTCGAACGAACAATACGTGTCGCTTGCGCAACTCGAGCGATCGCAAGGCAACAATGGCGAACTAATAGAGCCATTCGTCGGTTCATTGCTTATTCATCCACGCCCCTGACGCCTCCGCAGGCAACGCCACTGAGCGATTGATATCCTCGTGAGTCAAAAGATAATCATGTCTTTTGAACACATGCATATAAAGCAATACATAAAACTGCAAGTGCCAATTTGTCGCCTGGCCACCCTGTTCAATTTTTCACTGCTGCACCTACGTTCATATCTTAAATGCATTCATTTGTAATTCCACCCTATTCTTAAGTCTTTTATATCATTAGAGATACATTTCAGATCTGTTACAGATTTTAGATAAGAATATGAGAGCTTAAAGCAGCCCTTGTGCTCCATATTAATTACCACCAGGTTTAATCGAAGACTCTCTGAAATTTGAATACCCAAATTTGGCTGTTTTGCGCACTATTTAGTAATAGAAAAAACATTTAAAAAATATATTTGTATTAGTGAGCAAACCTAGGTTTAAGGACATACTTATAAATAATAATTAATAATTTATCTAGTTTAAGCTGACTTAACATTTTTTTAATAATTAATATGATAATAGGTCTTTGTTTGCGTTTTAAAGACCTAACAATTACAATGTTTATTACAAAAATATAACAGAACAAGATAGAGACAATAATGATGTTGTACGGGCTCCGTACTTTCCATTCTAAGGATCTCTAAAAAGATACCTAGTTACAGAGCGGACAGAATCATACAAAAGTTATTATAAGACCACTATATTTGCAAACCCCAACTATATAAATATAACTTTAGTGACGCATTGGCGATATGAGAAAATAGAACACTGACTCAGAGATCGGAACAAAATACTCCCAAGTGGCAACTTTGCACCAAACAAAGCGACGTAACAAGACCGGACGGTGTGAATTTCTCTTGAGATCCAGCACTATTAGGTACTATTCTGCAGATTGTGATCGCTGGCCGGCTGTGAGCCGTAAGCGTCCCGGCACGACCAGCCGCTATCCGAAAGGCAACGTCGAGATATTTTATTCATAGAGCCGCTGATAAATGAGGAAGGCCGCGCTTGTATCACATTCATTACTGGTTACATCTCGCGCACTCTTATCAAAACTTGTTGCCGCCACGCCGACCCTATAGTCCGATCATTTGGCCACCTCAGGGACTCGTTTCAAATGCCATTTGTTATTAATAAACAACAAAACTGCGTATATCTCATCCTGACTGTCACTTTATTACTTTTATTTATGATTTGTAAATATCCTGTGTCCGTGTTGTACGCAGTTGGTAAGTTATAACTGCGCGTAATTATCATTGGAATGTAAAATTTATTGTATTTGCAATAGTATTTATACCCTTATTTCATAAATACACATGTCATAGTGCTGAAAATCAGACACCTATAATTTAAGGAATGATTTCTTTGAGAACAACCATTTTAATGCTAATAGACAGTTCTCATTTTACGAAAATATTATTACTATGGACTTCTTTAATGGATACTGTTCGTTAAGATAAATGCGCCTTTTTTCGCATGAAAATTGGAAAAGCTAGCCTGAGTGTCTTATTAGCCCTATATTAATTCATCGTATAGTGGTACTTTATCGAAGTTACCCTTGGTTCAGAGTTGTACAAGTCATCCAAGGCTTAAAGACTATAATATTATGACTACAGCCGGGACTGACAACTTATGGTGCGCTCCGAAGCACCGAGATGCTCAGAAATGGAACAACTATGACGGTGAGACCGTTGTAGGTAACTAAATATATATAACACCCAGTCTTATAGAAGGTGATCTAATTTCAGAACTGTACTTATACTGGTGCAACAGTAGTTGTTCATACGTAGATTTGGATAAACAACGCAAAGATCTAACGCAAACACTGCTTGGCATATGAATTATCAAAACGCTGCATCTCTCGTAGTCTTCTAACCAAGAAGCTCTTACCATACAGCACTAAATTATGTAAACAACTTTTAAGGCAATAACGAACTAGCGCTGAAATCCGATAACATACAAGATCATGATACTCCATCAATATAAATCAGCTTTTATGCGTTAGAAATATGATATGTATTTCTACAATTACTTCGTAGATATCGCATTAAGCTTCGTATTCTTACAAAATACGTTATCGCTGTAAATACAATAATTCCGTGACAAGTCACGATAACAGTTTCCATGGAACGGTTAACAATCGTTCAATTTGTAGAGCCCGCGGCTGAGAAGGCAGTGTTCGACAATGGCGGTGCACGCGACGATTCCGGCCCGACATTCTCATGAGTAGAATAACGCACAACAATCAAGATGTCATTTTTCAACTACCCACGCCGCGAACAGAGCAAGCGAACAGCGAGAAATATGGCCGACAACACACGCACACCCGACGTACAAAAGAGGCGTCTGGGGATGTCGCGATGCATATCTTTTGACTCAACAACGGACGCAACAATTTCAATTCTCCATTTTTATACTTTACGCGTAATCGACGACCATAAATGAAAACTAAATAAATGCACTTATATTCATAAACAGACAGTTATATCTCGACGCTGCTGCCCGAATGAATAAGTAAACACACGAGTAATGTACGAGGTATGATTGATTTTATGCTTAGGTACTTTACGACCGCTATTAAATTGAAACAAGCTAAACAAGTACGGCTTACTGGCTTATTATTTAAATGTACACGTGTGCAAAGTAGCTAAAAGCAAGGCGTGCATTTACTGCAACGGTGATTATGACAATTCACAGAAGTCGGTACTCATTTATCGGCTGCACAAGATGGAAACTTGTGGTAAGAAATAATAGTAATTATTGACACGAACTGATGCTCGGGGCAAAAATTCGCCATTCGCAGCTAAAGATCACAACCGGGCACTAACTCGAAAATTCCACATTCATAACGGAAAAAGCCCTTGGGCACGAACAGAGGTAGCGAGCGGACTCCACTTGCCAACAACAATCGACTTCATCACGAAATCTTTGCACAAATATCTACAAGCAAGTTTAATGTCAGCCGCTGTTAATAATTGTTAAAAACAGCTTTGTGCAGTTTATGTAAACATATATGTATATATATATATATATATATAAATTAATCAATTACCTTATACTAAGCAGGGATGGAAATGGAAGCTAATGTGTACAAAGTTACAGGCACAAGCCATATAAGCTGGTCACCGTTATTCAGTAGGACTAAGTGGAAACAAATAACACACCGAGGTAAAACCACCCTTATAGGGACAGCTATTGCTATTCGGTAGCATCTTTTGTGTGTGATACAATGGCGCATCGATCGTGCTGGATTGCACGGAAACGTTCAGGGAAACGCTAACGAGTGCCGCGGCTTCGGCTAATTGAAGTTATTGCTCGTAGGCCGACGCCCGAATGCCACGTGATTAGCGACGGAAACTGAACTAATGGAGTGTTTCGCTCACCGTTTGCCACATCGTCGTTCTCAAGCGGCGCTGGTTACAAACATTGGTAATTTATTAGTTTAATTGGTGCTGAGTCGTGGAAAATGCAATTCATTCAAGCGCAACCTCACGGCACTCAACGCTCTCCTGTGTGCCAATCCTGACCGTGATTTGTTTGCGGATGGTTAGTCGGATATATTGTCAGAATGTTTGCGCTTCTGTGAGAATGATGTATGATTGTGTTTTAAAATCAATATTTATATTTGTTCATTAATATTTTAAATACTTTAAATTATTATTGTAATAATTATCTTTAATTACTATAATTGGTGTCCTACCATTTTAATTAAAGTAAAATAAATAAATAAATCATGAAATTGTGATAGCAATAATCAAATTGTGTAAGGTTTCTATAATTTCTAATTAAAATTCATATAACAATTTATATTGTGAGCGAAGTAAGTGGTGAGAATATGCACTTCACCCTGATTTTTGAGTAAGTATTTGATTTATTAATTATTTATTTTTGTTAAATATACTTTTTCAATACCTACAGCAATATTCAAAAAGTTGATAATTTGTTTTACGATTTAGTGTCGCAGAATCTTATTACAAAATAATATAATATTATAAAATAACTAGCTGTGCCCCGCGAAAATATTAAATATGAGTAGTTAATTCATATTTTGTAGTTTAAAAAAAAATTAAGACCTCGCCCGCACTAGGGAATCTAATCCCTGTGTAGCGGGTTACTTTACAAACATATAACTTTACACAAATTACATCCAGACTCAGAACAACTATTTATGGGTCACACAAATAGTTGTCCGGCGTGGTACTCGAACCCACGACACGAAACGGCGAGGCGACTGTCTTAGCCGCTGCGCCACACGTGCAGTCGATATTTATAAGTACTATTTTGGAATAATGTTAACTATATGCGAACACAATGAATTGCACATTAGGTATCATCTGGAAATGTAAGTAAGCATGCCTATCGCAGAGACAGACAGAGACTAATTATTGCTTAACCAACTACACGACGATACAAAAATATGGTTTCTACAAAATCCTTGCAATAATCTCGACTAGGTGCAAGTAGAGAACCGCTACCGCTACCTCTTACGATTGCAACGCTTCGACAAACTTTAAATTATACATGACATACACACGACCAGTTTTCTTAAAATTGTGACACATCATTTAAAATTACACAGTGTGTTATGTTAGGACTTATTCACGAAAAGCTGAATAAAGTACACGCAACATGCAAGTGCATTTTTTTAACAGTAACCAATTTGCATTCCTTTACCCTAAAAAAATATTAAATTTTATACATTTATACGAACTGCGGGTTGGAGGCTTCTTTTATTTTTAGCAATTTCTCAAACTAGGAAAATTCCAGGTCAGCTCGTAATTGCGATCTCCTATCTCCTATATTGAGTCAGTCACTATTAAAACCCTTTTTTATAAAACTATATTCCGCAGTTTATAAAAAGAAGGAAAAAAAATCTTTTTAAATATAAAAGAAGGTTTATATACAACATATAACATAATTAACGCACACCCTCAAACACCCCAACTAGAATATTATGTTGTTATCATAATACATACACTGAATTTTTGAAAAACTGGATTAACCGACAAATTGAAGTTCATAGATAGTGCTCAGGTTCCGGAGAAAAAAATCTAATTTAACCTGACCATAGCCAAGTCGGTATGCTTTGCAAATTTTTAGAGGATAATAATATATAATTTTTTTTAATATGAAATCTTGGCACTTGTCGGTGAAGCTTGTTCCTTTGTTCCCTATTTTCGGTAAGCGCTTATACTTCTTGATACAATCCTACTTCATTTTCTCCTGGATTTGATCGATTTAAGTTATCCATTAGCCAATATTGAGAAATTTGACATATTATATATATTTATTATTATATATATGTATATTTTTAAATTAGCTTTTAAAATAAACTTATCTGATCTTAAAACACATCTAAAAACCTTTTCTTCACAAAAATCACTTAGTCCCCTTAAATCATTTACACTAAAGGATTTCAAATTAATAATAAAAAAAATTAATAGTTCACGTCAATTAATTTTAAATCATAAGTATATAAACACAATTTTTGTATTGGGGTTGGTTTAAACATAGGTAATATAAAATTTAAACAGTAATACAAATAGATGAAATGGACCCTATGTAGCAATGTAGCTAAGAAGCTGGTAAACTTAGTATCAGGCGGAGAATGAATTTTTAATAATAAATAATTCAATTGGTGGTCAAGGTGCAGTTTATCATCCAAAATATCACAAGGTCAAGGTGCGTACAGTGCAAGCTTTCTTGTTGTTACCGAGATGGAATTATAACTATATTAGGGGTGACACTGAACAGGTGATATGGCCACTTCAGAGCCACTCTCCACACTCGTACCGCAGAAAGTCTCCTAAGCTGTGTAACTGTAAAAACCCTTCATGGCCGAGTCTGCGAGTCAGACTCGGCCATGAAGGGTTCCGTAGCAGCAAGTATTTGAGTTGATTGAATGAAAGGTAAATTACGGTTTACGATTTATAACGTATTAAAAAAAACTACTTACTAGATCTCGTTTAGTTATAAACATTTACTTAATTTATAAGTTACAGCGGGGGGCAACATTTTACCACTTTGGAAGTGTCTCTCGGGCAAACTATCATTATTGAAAGCCTATCCTTAGATATCATCATGGCTTTGATGAAAAAAAATATTTTGACTTTCAGTGTTAAGTATGGGGAACCCCCAAATGTATTCTTTTTTTTTGTGAAAATCTTAACGCAGTTCACAGAATACATCTACTTAGCAAGTTTCAACAGTATAATTCCTGTAATTTCGAAAAAAAGTGGCTGTGAAATACATACAGACAGACATGACGAATCCATAATGAACAAGGAACCCTACTAAAAAGCACTCTAATGGATATTTGAATTAATTTCTTCATAATTCGCTCTACCCCTAGCGTTCATCCCATTATTTCAGGTCTCTATACTACTCTAAAATGCTAGTAAAAATAAGTAAACTATCCTAGGCGTACAGATATATAAAAATAAATTATATGAA
Organism: Pseudoips prasinana; assembly: GCA_951640165.1. NCBI lineage: Eukaryota > Metazoa > Arthropoda > Insecta > Lepidoptera > Nolidae > Pseudoips > Pseudoips prasinana. The sequence goes on from OX621244.1 coordinate 16,836,451, forward strand.
TAAAAACTACCCTACATGACTAGTAAAATAACACATAACAGAACATTGCTAGCTTAGATAGATAGATAGATAGATAAACTCTTTATTGTACACCAAAGAAATCACAAAATATAAAACAATTAAAACCTTAAAAGTATACAATGGGCGGTCTTATCACAAAATGTGTACTCTTCCAGACAACCAAAGTAAAATTGGAGAATGGAGTTATTGAGAGGGGCAGTTGTCGGTGTACAGGTACATTACAAATAGTAGGTACTATTTGTATTGTATGGGTACAATTAATAAAGAAATAAATAAAAAGAAAATATAAACATTTTACAAATAATAAATACATATAATATATTATGTTCCTAATTGTGTTATGAGTCTTGTAGTGACAGATAGTGATTCTTGACAAGTTTTTGGAATTCTTGCAAACTTTGTGCACGTCTGACTACTAAAGGCAGTGCATTCCACAATTGAACACTTTGTATGGAAAAAGATTTGTCAAGAAAATTAGTAGAATGCGCTGGCATTTTTAACTTGAGATTTTCTGACGATCTTAGTAATCTTGAATGTGACTCATGTAGGAATGAAAAGCGATTTTTGAGATAAGAGGGAGCGGTTGGACTAAAAATAATGTTGTAGAGTAGTGTAAGAGTATGAGCATTCCGGCGAAGGCGTATAGGGAGCCACTTGAGCTGAGTACGAAATTCAGAAACATGATCATATTTACGGAGCCCAAATATGAATCTTATACAGACGTTCTGGAGACGCTCAAGTTTATCAAGCTGGGCCTCAGTGAGATCAAGATAGCTGACATCTGCATAATCTAGTATTGGAAGAAGAAGCGATTGTGCGAGGGCAGTTTTGGTGGTAATAGGTAAAAAATTTATTAATCTACGTAGAGATCCAAAGGAAGCGTACAATCTACGACTAACGTTCTTCATTTGGATATCCCAGGATAGGCAGCGGTCGAAAAAAAATACCAAGATTCTTGACGTTATCAGTTAAGGGAATTATATTGCCATCGAAATTAAGCTGTGGTAGTTGTGACCACGAAACCCTAGATATCATCCTAGAACTACCAACTACCATGACCTGTGTCTTGAGTGGGTTGACATGTAGTCCGTGTGCACGGCTCCAGTTGCTTATTTTAGCCAGATCTGCATTTATTACGTCTACTGCTTCTGATAATTTATCGTTGGAAGCTTGGCAATAAATTTGAAGGTCATCCGCATAAAGGTAGTAGGAGGAATGAAGTTGATTGGAGATTGAATTTATGAAAATTGCGAAAAGTAGAGGAGATAAAACGCCGCCCTGAGGCACACCTGCTGTAGTATTGCACCAAGAAGAACGAGTGTCATCAATACAAATATACTGCCGGCGGCCAGACAGGTAACTGTGAAACCACTCAATTACTGTTGGAGATACGTTAAGAGAGCGTAAGATTCCAAGCAATACGTCAAAATCCACGGCATTAAATGCGTTACTGAAATCCAGTAGTGCTAGCACTGTAAGATCTCCACGTTCCATGCCAGATTTAATGTCCTCCGTAATATGGACCAGGGCGGTGGTTGTACTATGCCCAGGACGAAAACCAGATTAGAAAGGATTGAGGAGATCGTTTTTGGTAAGGAAAGTACTGATCTGGTTATGAACAAGGCGTTCAAGCACTTTGGAGAGGAAAGGCAAAATTGAAATTGGGCGATAATCACCAAAGGAAGCGGGATTGGACTTCTTGGGGAGAGGAATAATTTTGGCATCTTTCCAAACAGATGGAAAAGTACCGCGTGTTATGGAGGAATTGAGGATGTGACATATGGCAGGTAGGATTTCATCAAGGATAGGCAGGACCATATTACGGGTGATGCCGTCATCTCCAAATATAATACTCTTTTTCACGTCACAATCAGTAAATTGACAAAAAGTAAAAGGAGAATAGTTGGGAGGTGGAATAGATGAAAGATAATTTAAAGTACTAGCTTTAGTTGCCCTATCGAAATTGGGCGAGGATGAGAAATGTTTATTTAAAGAGTCAGTATCTAGTTTATTCAGAGTAGCGTCATTTCGAGCTTTTCCAACTCCCAACGATCTTAGAAATTTCCAAACTTTGCTAGGATCTCCATTTTCGACGGAGTTGTGAATATGTCGGCGTTGTGCACTCCTACACACCTTATTGGAATGATTTCTTAAAGCAATATATTTCTCGCGATTGTATTCACTAGGTCGGCTTGTGAATCGAGATTTAGCTAAAGCTTTTTTAATGAGAAGGTTCTTTAGCTCGCTGTTAAGCCACGGCGCGGGTAAATGTTTAAGTTTAATTGCACGAACAGGAGCGTGTACATCATATAGATCTATTATTTTTGAATTGAAAATGCTAACCTGTTCATCAATGGACTCCGTTGCGAATAGGGGAGACCAATCTATTTGAACTGCATCGGCTCGAAGACGATCCAAGTCCATGCCACCAAAACTGCGTTGTAAAATAATCTTAGGTTTTAGTTTAGGAGAGCGAATTTTGTATGAAAGGAAGAGAAGATCGTGGTAAGAAAAGGCATTAGCAGAACACTGACCATGCTTGGAGACATGGTCTTTCGAAGAGACAAGGATAACATCAAGAAGGGAAGGAACAGAGTTAGGAAAATGATGAGTGGAGTTTAGAGGAAGAATAAAAAGGTTACTAGATTCTGCAGCGGAAACAAATGATGAGGCACGAGAGTCCTTTTTTAACAAAGATGTGTTAAAATCTCCCATAATAATCGTATGACTATAAGATGGAGAAAAAGTGTCGAGTAAAAGTTCAAAGGAGGAAAAGAAATTAAAACGAAGAGAGGGACAGTAGTACACGCCAAGTAATAGTTTAGTATGATGCAGTTCAACTTCTATTAATATATGCTCACCAGCATTCTGTGGCGGCGGCTGTGAAGACAAGTTGATTATAGAGAAGTTAAAATGACTCCGAAGATAAATGGCAACCCCCCCACCCCCCGCCCCAACACGATCATTTCTGATGAGCTGGAAGCCAGGAAGTGAGTAAGAGGCAGAAGGGAGACAAGGCTTAAGCCATGACTCTGATACAAGGATTGCATGAATATTTTTACATTCAAAGCATGCCAGCATATCGGGGAAATGAGCCGGAATGCTTTGGGCGTTTATATGAATCACATTAAAATTACGTGAGACATCAGAGAACTGGGATTCGAGAGAGTCAGCAAGTGAAGGAATAATGATGGAGCTGTCTCCATCACTACATGCTGAGTAGTAAGTATCTGAATGACTATGCTCATTTTCAGTATCGCACATAAGATGCAAATACTATTAATAAAATACTAAAATAAATAAATATGTATTTAACCCTAATCTAATATTTACTAATATATTATTATTTACAAGCAAAAATTACTTCATGCCTACCAGTACAGTGTTCTAATTAAAAATAATATTAACGTTTTGTTTTTAATCATCCCATTAGGAAAGGCAAAAAGACTAAAACTTTGAGGAATAAAAAAAAAAGAAAGTATGCTACTAATGTGGTAAAGATACGATATGGAACGCGGTTTGTTGTAAGTGTCAAGTGTGTCGTATGAAAAAGATCACATTCTCACATTATTCGAAGACAATTTGTAAACAAACATTAAACATAGAACAAGTAAAGTAAAGAATACAAATTTATAATTACAAAAATAGTGTAAATTGGGTCAGTGGGTATCCTTAGAAATTGTATGGTACCGTATCTTATACAGTAAAAAACTAAAATGGAACGGCGATAAAAAGACTACACAGTGGTACAAGACTTAGAACACTTGCTGATATAAACACCATCACGACACTTACTTTTTGACCCTTCGGCTCTTACCAGTGGTTATAGACGGCTGGGTCGACGTCGAGTTCTTAGCGATAGCCTCCTGCACATCTTCCGCTGTTGCAACTTTGTTGAGGTCCTCGATCGTGACAGCTCTGTACCGAACGCCTCCAGATAGAACATAAATAACACCATTGAACGTCCAGGAGTTGGAAACACCATGCCGCTGACGTGCTGCCATGAAGGTCTCGTGACGGGGCCGAGACAAGAACTCTGATATAGTGATGCCCGAGCCTTTAAACTTGGTTTTGGAAAACCAGATATTATTACGCACTCGATAGCTATCAAATTCTACCAGTATCGGCCTGGGCTTATTAGTGGATGGGGCCCGGCCCAATCGTTGACACCGGTCAATGACTGCTTCAGAGACATCAGTCACCTTTAAGTGCTTGATGACAGCGACAACAATGACCATTTCAGACTTTTCCTTTTTCTGCTCCGGCACTCCATGAAACAGCAGCATTTTTCTTCGTCCATGCATTTCGGTCTGGTCAACACAACAAGCTAAGGCATCCAGCTGTTGCTGGAAACAGTTCAGAGAGTTGAGCACAAACTTCTTAAAAATGTTGAAGTCTTCTACCATTGTTGCTGGAGTTATGGGTGTGCTGGTTGACTTCTGGAGCTCCTCAAAGTCAGTCATGCGCTTCAGAAGGTGTTCCTTCAGGCTGGACAGTGTCTGTTGCATGGATTCCATTGTCTTTTCTTCAAGTTAGTGTTGTGACAAAAACAAGTTGTGAATAGTGAAATAATAACACTGGGCTAGTAGGCAATGTACTTTATCACAGAGGGAAGCACATTGAATGTTAAAAACAAGTATGTATCTTATTTTAAAATTAAATTAATTGAGCAGCAAAAAACAGTTATACTTTCTTCCACAACTACCCACACCAAAAAAAAGACGATTGCTTAACACATGGTATTATGGTAAACAGGTGTGAATCTATCTATGCATTATATGTTTGTAAAGTACCCCGCGACACAGGGATTATACTCTCTAGTGCGGGAGTAGTATAAAAAAACTGTTTAATTTCAACTTCAGTATACTCGAAGTATGGGAAAGTTACGTTCATTCATAGTATGTAACGAACGTAAATTAGTGCCAATACTTAATCTTATAAAATATACAGAGCCGTAATTTACAATACAATATATTTTTACCGACATGTTGTCTAAATAGTGGGTTCGCTCGAGATTGGCGAAGGAGTCAAATATATTAATATATGTCACGTTCTTACAGATATAACTAATACGTAGATAACCTATGTAACATAAATAATAGTTTCCCAGTGTACCTGAAATCTTTGTATTTCTCTCCATATGTCTGCGACAGGTAGCCCGGTGATGTTGCATCATAAACTCCAAAGTAGCGAAATGCTAGTCCTGGGCCATTTAAGAATTCGATGTTCGGCGTCTTAGCCGGTAGAGCCTCAGGACTCGTGATCGTGCTCGGCATCCAAATTGATGAAGGTTAAAAATGATGACATCGTTCGTTCAATAGGCTTCCATGAGCACATGTGACGTCATGTTTATGACATCACCTCACATTTGGCCCGGGATCGATTTTCAGTGAAGCCGATTAATATGATTGATTTGAATGATTTAGTCATTTTTAACCTTCATATATTTGATAACGATCACTATCCCGATGTTCGGCTACTTAGCCGGTAGCCCCTCACGGCTACCACCTAATTCGCCGGTCATCGTAATCGTGCTCGGCGTTCAAATAGATGAAGATTAAAAATGACTACTTCGTTCGTTCAATCGGCTTCCATGAGCACATGTGACGCCATAAATGGCCCGGGATCGATATTCAACGTTGAAGCTGATTGATAGAACGATTTTTAAACTTCATCTATTTGAACGCCGATCGCGATGACGGGCGAAATATTCGGTAATTACCAGTATCTGACAATCACGGACTGACAAATATACTGAAATATAATATAAGTATACACATACCTGTTAAATGGTTCCCGGTAAACTCGAAGTCATCGTCTTGGTCCCAATGTTTCAGCGACAGGTTTCCCAGCGGCGTAGCGTTCGCGAACTCCAAGTTAGCGAAGTGCCAGTCCAGTATCTGTCTGTCACGCACTGACAGATATACTGTGCTACAAATTAATTATAATAAATTCACACATTGCTGGAACAGCTAAACTAGTTAAGCTAAGTTAACAGTTTAAGTCCATTTTCTATTGGGATAAATTTTCTTAGAAACGAAAACCTAAGAATAGATACACTGGGCCGTAACAATTATTAACGATTCCACATAAATAATAATAAAAATATCCTGTGACATTATTCACACACGGTCATCTGATCTCAAACTAAACAGAGCTTGTACTATGGAAACCAGATAACTGATAATTCACAGTTCTGCAATGGTTTTCCCCTTTCAGTTTTGATGAGCGATTTGGATAGATTTTGGGGCGCTGATTACGGGAAAAATATTAAAAAAATTCCATCACGTCAGGATTTTTAGTTATAGATCATCCTTTTTTTTGCCTAAATTACTTAAGCCTTCCTAGTAATTTATTAATTATTTTATTTTAATCGTATCTTATTGAACAAAAAACACACTAAATTGTTGAAGTAGACATTAATGAATGAGTTCTCATAAATGTAGTTAAACATAACTTTTAATTAAGTATGTGATATACCCTTATTATCAAAAAAACTAGTGGATTTTTAGGTCATTTGCTAAAGACCTCATTTCTTGTAGGCTAAATGCTTTTTTTATATAAATTAAATTAAATCGTTAGAAGACAGTTAATGAGGGTAGATTAATATTATTTTGTATAAATAGCACCATCACTATTTTTAAAAAGTCAGTACTTCTGTGCAATTCGTAACGCTTACTTGAAAAATGTCATCGCGAAAGTGTTTAAACTCTCCGGACAATTTTTGCTACATTGTGGGCAATTTATGCTGAGAAAACAGCAGCATAACATAATCGAATTTATAAGGAACGTTTATAATATGTATTTTGGCCTATCAATCGCCAATCAAGATAAACAGTGGGTCCCACATAAAGTTTGTACCACCTGCGTGCGTGAACTTCGAAAGTGGTCAAAAGGAAAGAACAATACGTTTGATCTCCTATCGCCTGTTTTATGGAGAGAACCTCAGAATCACACTGAAGACTGTTATTTTTGCTGCTGCAAGACTACAGGCTACAATTCAAAAACAAAAAAGGACTTGATATATCCAATATTGCAGTCAGTAACACTCGGCTGTGGATCGCGACCAGAACATTGCACCGCCATCACCGCCATACTTGGAATCATTACAAGCTGAAGACAGTGACAGTGATGTTGAAGAGGTATCTCAACCTGACGCTGAATTTGAGCCAAGTACAAGTGGAACACAATTATTTTCACAATCAGAACTGAACGACTTAACGAGAGATCTAAACCTTCCAAAAGACGCAGCTGAGCTCCTCGGATCAAGACTATCGGAAAAGAATATGCTTGCTCCTGGCACTTCATTTTCTTGGTATCGCAACAGAGAAAAAGACTTTGTACCATATTTTGCTGAAGATCGTGATCTAGTGTATTGCGAAGACATTCCGGGCTTAGTGAAAATGTTTAACATCGAATATGACGCGAACGAATGGAGATTGTTCATAGACTCATCAAAACGAAGTTTAAAAGCAGTCCTTTTGCATAATGGCAATAAATACGCTTCACTACCAGTTGCCCATTCTGTACATTTGAAGGAGTACTACGACAATTTGAAAAATGTTTTGGATAAAATAAAGTACGTAGAACACGGTTGGATGGTCTGTGGAGATCTTAAAGTTTTAGGCATGCTGCTCGGTCAACAAGGTGGCTATACGAAGTACCCTTGCTTTCTCTGCGAGTGGGATAGTCGAAACAGAGGACAACATTGGACAAAGAAAGAGTGGACACCGAGGACTGAACTAGTCCCTGGAACCAAAAATGTTGTGAGAGACAATCTAGTGCCCCGAGAAAAAGTTTTGCTACCCCCTTTACACATAAAACTGGGGATGATGAAACAATTTGTGAAGGCGCTGAATAAAGAAGGAGAAGGTTTTAAATATCTACACCAGATTTCTCCATGTATATCTGAAGCTAAACTGAAAGAAGGTATTTTCGTTGGCCCGGACATAAGAAAATTGATGAAAGATATAGATTTCGATGAAAAATTGAGTGAAATTGAATTAGAAGCCCGGAAATCTTTTAAGGAAGTAGTGAGGCATTTTCTAGGAAACCATAAAAGTCCAAATTATGAGGAAATTGTAAAGAAAATGATTGAAAATTTCGGCAAAATGGGATGTTCGATGAGCATTAAACTTCACTTCCTTAATTCGCATTTGGACTACTTTCCTGATAACTTGGGAGCTGTAAGTGAAGACCAAGGCGAAAGATTTCACCAGGACTTGAAGGAGATGGAACGTCGCTATCAGGGAAAGTGGAATAAAGTAATGATGGCAGACTACTGTTGGCTATTAAAGCGTGATGATCCAAGTCGGAATTTCAAGCGAAAATCTCACAATCGGAGCTTCGGTGAAAAAAAAGCAAGATACCATAAAAGTATTTAATATTTTTAATTTATTTATTACTGTCCCTTCAATGTATTTTTAATGTTTTAAGTTTAGTAATATAATTGTTACTTCATTGTAATAAAAAAAAACTTTGTAAAGTTGGCCTTTTTTTCCGATTTCACATAAAAGGATTTTTCAAAAAAACTGAGGGTGATAGGACAAATCCAAGTACATATTCGTAATCAGCGCACCAAAATACCTCAAGATCAGCAATCAAATCCAAAAGGGGAAAATAAGAGTTCAAATTTGCAGACCTGTGATTGCTTGAAACGGAATACTACTTTTCTTTTGTAAATACATACTTATATAGATAATTACACCCAGACTCAGGACAAACAGACATGTGCACACAAATATTTGACCCGGGTGGGAATCGAACCCACGACCTGTGACGTGGAAAACAAGCATTTAGTAACCACGTCAACGGGCGTCGTCGATAAAAAGTAACATTTTATCGGCTCAAAAAAAAAAGAATAATATTCTTATGTCGAATGATAATATTATATAATAATATTCTTATGTCGAATTATAATTATAATATACATATTATGTCGGAGACAGTCAATAGTTTGAACGCCAAACGAAGCGGTTCACGAGGTCCGAGAGATGGCAGCACAATCGCGATGACGTCTATAGTCGGCTAACTTCGTGTTACAACAGAGCCTAGACCGGCTACAAATAGCCGTCGCGTCGTAGAGATTGGTGCCTCCATACTATTTAATTATTATTCGTTTCGTTTGTTCAAAGTGTAGTTATAAGTGCACGAATTTAATATCTACATTCACTAAACCTGATTATTGTGTATTCTGCAGTTTCTGACTGAGACTGTGTACAAACAGACATGTCTGCACAGAAATATCCGTCCTAGGTGGGAATCGAACCCACGACCTTTATTATTTACCATCCACGCCAACCGGCCCGTTAACAATGTCTTGCTGATAAACTTTATGTCATAGTACTGGAGTCCATAGCATACAATGCAAATGGACAGTGCAAAGTTTTAATGTAATTTTTTATTAATACGTCATCATCATGTCAGTCAAATTACGTCCACTACTGGACAAAGGCCTCCCCAAAAAAATTAGGGGGATATGCCATAATCGCCACGCTTGGAGACGGGTTGGCGATCGCAGTTTGATGGTCAAAGTTCACAGAAAAACACTGCTGCCCGTTCTCTGGTAGGTATTCCCTCGGGTCGATTTCTATGCAACAGGATGAAATGGGGTGATGATATTCTTTGTCACCACACAGCAATATATATCAATACGTACCTCGGCGGATTTGTCTCCAACTGAGTCAACTTATCCTCAATGGTGGCATTTTGAGCGACCAAAGCCTCGTATTCGTTGCATAACAAATTCATCTCTCTGTTCAGACGACGCAAATTGAACTCTTGCAAAATGCTTGCATCTCCCGTCACACCTTTATCTCTCTCTACTAGCAAAGCATCCTTTTCAAATTTCATAGACATTAAAATCTCCCTTTTGTCGGACATTCTGAAAATAAGAATTTAATTAGCATTCTGCTTAACACATAAATATACAAGGTTACTTTTAAATATAATATAATATCCTGGGACGTTATTTTACACACGGCCATCTGATCCCAAACTAAGCAGAGCTTGTACTATGGAAACCAGTTAACTGATATATTACATAGACTACTTTTCTTTAGTAAATACATGCTTATATAGATAATTACACTCAGACTCAGGAAAAATTTCATGTTCGTGCACACAAATATCTGTCCTGGGTGGGAATCGAACCCACGACCTCCAGCATTAAAAGGAAGCATTTACCAACCACGACAACAGGCAGGATCATTAACACTATAAGCAACAACTTTTGTTCTACAACTTTTGATAATTTGTTAGATTTTATTGTTTTTGTCCATTAAACTGAACCACGTGTAATACATCAATAAGGAAAATACACAATTTCAATTTTACTTGCCAAGAAAATTCGATCAGCTGATGAATTTTAAATGGGAAACCAAAGAATATATTTTTCCTAGGTCATTAACTGGCTTTCTTTTTTTTTGGTTTAATTTCATGGGTTGATGGCGACATATTAGATTTTATTTTCATACAAAAACAAATATTAATATATATTAATTCAATTTCCCGCTTGAATGTTTATAAATCTATGCGCATCGCAAAGACGCGCAAGCACGGGCGAGCTTAGCGTCGTTGGTGCGTCCTTTCTTTAATGAATGAAACATAGACCTACAAATCTCACGACAGTGCAACAGAAACCAAAATGTTTAAATCATTTTTTATCATATATTGAGTCCGAACTCGTAGAACAAAAGTTAATGCTTATGATGTTAACAATCTAGTCTTTCCAGGTTGTTGGTGTTTTACAAATAACCCTGTGTTTAGTTAGTTAGTTACACAAGTTAGTTACACGCTAAACAAACACCTCTTCAAGATTGGCGTCACGGACAGCCCCCTGTGCAGAGGGTGCATTGAAAATGAAGAAAGACCAGCACACGTACTGCTACACTGCAAGAGTGTTGCTTACCAACGGGCAAAGTTCCTGAATGATCCGAAGACACTGCAGGAGGCCCTCAAGCCAGGCTTTCGTGGTCTCCTGGACTTCTGGATGGAACTAAAATGGTTTGAGTAGCCAAACAATTATCACGCACAATGGCCCAATTGGGAGGCTACCTAAGTGCGGAAACCTATCGCCCAACTAACTAACCCTGTGTTTACTTTATAAGAGTAAATTTGTTTCGGAGCCAACATACTTCGACAAAAGCGTTATCGTTTTTATCCTAGCGAAGCGTTGACCAGATATTAAGGGGGACCGGCGCTGGGAGCTAATCCCATCGCACGAGAGTATGCGGCGCCCGGCTAGCTTCTCCCCGGCTGGGCACCACCCCTGGGATCGCTTATAATAATAATAATAATAACATCCTGGCACATTATGCAGATCCGGTCATCTGATCCCAAACTAAGCAGAGCTAGACTCGGGACAAACAGACATTTTCATACAAGACAAGCACACAAATATTTGTCCTGGGTGGGAATCGAACCCACAACCTGCGGCGTGAAAGGCAAGCATCTACCAACCACTTCAACCAGCTCTTCAAGGTATAAAAAACGTTGATAGTATAAAAATACTTACTTGTTTATATTAGCTTTGAGTCGCTCTTGTAGAGTTATGAGCGCCTTTAGATGTTGGATCTATAATAAAAAACATATCTATTTAGTTTATCGACGATTTCATTATTATAAGCTTAGCTCTATCTTATTTACTACGGGTTCTATCGGGTTGTATAAAGTAATTTCACAACGAAATGGACCCATCGTAATAGGTTTACGATCGCATTACACCGAACAGTGGCAAAGTGTTTATACAAAACAATGGAGTCTGAAACTGCCGCAGTATTTCGCTACGCGGCGCTACATGTAGCCGATAATGTCAATACCAATGACAGATGTAAAATTGGTACCGAAAACTATGTTATTTTGTCTCGTTGGTCTAGCGGTAGCGTGGTCAACCGCAGATAATGAGGAGTCGCTAGTCGTCGTAATATTGACGTAACCCGAAATAGGCCTAAAAGCGGTATACTGTGGTGGTTTTCATTCTTGACATGATTATTTATCATGACGGAATTTAATACGCTTTTATAACACAACGTCACAATATCGCGACATATCGCTCGGACACACCGACCGCGACATGTCAATCAAGCAGTTTGTCTCTTTCTCACCTTAATAAATAATTAAGTTAAATTAATAATTAATGTTATGTCCTCCTAGCCGAATTTCGGCCACGGCGGCCAGTCTCAACAGAGATTAGCCATCTGCACACAGGAGCACTTTCTATTCCATCATTCTCATGATCCGATGGGACGCCTAGGCGACACGACCGGAAAGAGGTCAGGTACAGGACCGACGGCTTTACGTGCTCTCCGAGGCACGGGGGTATAATACCGCCAACTCCTAGACTTCGGGCTGATGCTGAGAAATTTATCTTTTTACAGAAAAGTCCCAAAATCACTTTTTGGCCCGACCCGGGATTTGAACCCAGGACCTCGTTCTCTGCGGGTGAACACGCTACCGCTAGACCAACGAGGCAATCAACCCGTTAAATTACATCACACTCGATTAGTTAAGTATTAAAAATATAGTAATGGAATGTTATTATAATAAGGTAGGGGTGGGAATCGGGCGACATTAGTCTGCAAGGCACACTATCATAGAGCCTCCATTACATTCCACACTATTATTATTATACGTTGTAAACAAGGTGTATCATAAATAGTGGAAGAAACTGAAGGATTTTAATTTGTCCATGAAACTGAACTACGAGAAAAATATAAATTTTAGTATTATGCTTATATCTATTGCTATAATCAATAAGCAAAATATAAAATTTCTATTTAAAGTGCCAAGCAAATTTGGTCAGCTGATGATATAATGGGAAATATTTGTCCTAGTTGTCGAACGGGCTTTCTTTTATTAATTTCATGGGTTAATGGCATTGCTTAAGTTACCTTCCCAATATATGTTAGAACTTTTAAACGTGTTAACAGATTTTATGTACTGAATCGTTTCTGTACCTGCTTTTGTTTGACGTTCTTCTGTTGCAGCTTGATAACCCATTCCAACGCTTGGCCGAGAGAGACGGGTGTGTCGTTGTAATAGTTGAAGTCTACCTGGTGCGACAGATAAGACGTAGCATCGAGCAATCGGTTGAATTCGCGCTCCACCTGATTGAAAATTAAAATATATACTACCGGAAGCCTGATTGTTTCAGTTCATGTTGCTTACCTTTACGGTCACCGTAGCCTAGTTGGTAGTGATCCTGCCTACGAAGCTGGTGGTCCTGGGTTCGAATCCCGGTAAGTGCAAATATTTGTGTGATGAGCATGAATATTTGTTTCTAAGTCATGGATGTTTTCTATGTATATAAGTATTTACCTATCTATATAAGTATGTATATCGTCGCCTGGTACCCATAGTACAACTTTGCTTACTTTCGGGTTAGGATGATCTGTGTGACATTGTCCCCAGATATTATTATTATTACCTTGAGAAGGTCACTGTCTTGGGGCAAAACCAAAGTAGTATTAGGCCTCCTACGCACATGCGGTTAGTCAGAAATCAACATTGCTGACCGGCTGCCACATCAAAGTGCAAATAAAAACTCTTAACAATATCTACTTGTACTTTCTCGTAACAATATCTGAGTACGGTCAGCCGCAGGGGTGGCCGTATAGTGCGTAGGAGGCCTTAGGATTTTTCTGCTAAGAAAAATTCTCTGTATCCACCTGGACTCTGGAAGTTCGAGGTGTTAAGCCCCCATACCTCTTAGAGCACAAAAGCCGTGGGTCTTGAACCTGAACTCTTTCCGATGGTTTAATTCCCGTTATAACAAATTGTATTTGATACGCTTCAATAAGGGATACGTATTCATCAAATTCCTAATTTAATTTTTAAACAAGTAAGATTTTCTTATTATTTTTTACATTTATCATGATATGATTTATGATGATCACCACCTTATTTGTTTATTTGTGTAAGAAAAGAAAATAGAACATTTATAGTGTACTCAATAAGTCCAAAAAAATTGATATCCATATGCAAAAAGAAGAAACCAAAGATTCTTTATTCCAATTAAAAATAATTTAATTGAGTATATATTTATGTATTTGGTACACACATATGCATACATCAGATCTGTCACTTACAGTTTTTTATTTAAATGTAATTATTCATATCTTCTATTACAATTACTCTTTATAGAGGCCTAATTGATCTCAATTTGTTTACAAATTAGAGACCCCGTAAGATTCTGAACGTACAGCTCTGCTTTCCAAAATGGATATGGGATTCTACAAAAATGCTGTTCTTCTATCCCTTCATTCTTTAACTGTATATTTTGTAAATTTGTTTTAATTCATGAATGGATTCCTAAACTACATATTCATGTTACACATTGCTTAACTGACCATTTCATCTTTATGCTTGGGCACTTGGTTGCCAGTTGCTTCATACAGTGGACACTTCTGCTTGATCTTATGGAGTTCCATATTCATTTGCACCGAGAGAGTCGTCACTGGGTTACCACCGAGACCTGTTACTACCATGGCCCCTGTAAAAAAAAGAAGGTATATATATTAGGAAATGTTATTATTACAATAAAAGTTACATTAAGTTCGCGCTCTAAGTATATAAACACATATCGGAAATAACATTCCATGTTGTCGAGTCATTACTTTTATCATCATGAAAGTCGAAGAAAACCCAAGCAATATCTGTTCCTCATCATATATATACATTCAGTCGAAAAAGTATCGGGAATGGATGATTTGTTTATGGTTCCAAATTCAATTTTTTTTTTTTTTTGTTGTTTTTAGATTGGGACAACTGTTTTCCATTTTGGCGCGGAGTTTGAGTTGCATCTGTTATTTATATTAAATACAGTGCTGGTTTTAGTAATATCATATATAGTGTGTATTGCGAATTTCATAATGGACAAAAATATCGAACAAAGAGTTTGTCTTAAATTTTGCATCGCTAATGAAATTTCGTGTTCGGAGTCACTGAAAATGTTACAGAAGGCTTACGGTGAATCGACTTTATCATAAACTCGTGCTTATGAGTAGTTCAAAGCGTTCAAAAGCGGTCGAGATGTGATGAAAGATTTGCCTCGCTCTGGCAGGCCATCAACGTCTAAACGTCAAGTTAACATCGCAAAAGTGAAGGAAATAGTGTCGAAAATCCTCATTCAACTCTGAGAGAGATAGCCGCCGAACTTTCTGTACTACACGAGTCGATTCGTACCATTTTAACTAATCATTTGGGTATGAAACATGTTGCCGCTCGGCTAGTCCCAAAAGATCTGAATTATCTCCAAAAACTCAATCGCATGAAAGTCGCTGAGGACATGGTAGAACGAGTCAATTCCGACCCAACATTCATGAAACGCATTGTTACTGGTGACGAGACGTGGGTTTACGAGTTTGACATGCTAACTACAACAAGCTTCGGAGTGGCGCCTTCCAACTGAACAGAAACCGAAAAAACCACGCCAAAGTCGATCAAAAGTCAAAGTCATGTTGACTGATTTCTTTGACTATCGCGGTGTTGTGCACTCTGAATTCTTACCGGAACGTCGAACGGTAAATAAAGAATATTATTTGAGCGTTATGCGGCGTTTAAGAGAGCAAATTGGACGAAAAAGGCCAGATTTGTGGAAAGAAAATTCTCGGATTTTGCAACACGATAATGCGCCTTCGCACAAGGCCATAATTGGTGAACGAATTTTTTACCAAACACTCAACAAATACCATCCAGCAACCACTATATTCACCAGATATGGCTCCAGCTGACTTCTTTCTTTTTCTTAAACTCAAATTACCACTTCGTGGTACCCGTTTTCAATCGGTAGAAGACATAAAGGAGAATTCGCGGCTAGAACTGAACTCAGTTCCGAAAGCAGCGTTTAAAAAATGTTTTGATGAATGGATTATTCGTTGGCGTAAGTGTATCGTTTCTGAAGGAGCATACTTTGAAGGTGATAAATTAAATTGGATGAATAACAAACATTTTGTATATTATTGATCTTTTCCCGGTACTTTCTTGACAGAGTAGTACATCTACATCTTTCCAGAACAGTGGAATCAGGCCACCGTGATTGGTATCCCGAAACAAAGCTATCGACAAGGTCTGGCACAACGGCTTATTATCGTACACCACCTACGAGACTTCCTTTCGGATCGAACCTTTCGATATCGCATCGAAGGAGTTTATTCCACTCGAGGATACCGCTCTGAACTACTCCAATAAGAGTCCAACCATTATCCACCAACAACTTCAGTTTTCCGCCACCACCCAAGGCGAACGGTTCAAGAGCTCAGCCATGCTTTGCGCGAGGCTGAACCCCAGACATAGTATAGAACCCAAAAGTTGCGCGAACCCATCCCTTGGGAAAGGAAAACCAAATATTTGGCGGTAATCCTTGACCAGAAGTCATTTAGAGCGGACATCTGCGTTGCGTGCGAATTCGGGTCGTATTTGTTCTTAGTCGATTACACTGCCTCCTGATTACTAAAACGTCCCTTGCAGACAAGCATAAGAATTAAATCTTAATTTTATATAAAAGTGACAGCGGCGTCATAGTGACTACTACAACCTTATACCGTGCATGGGAAAAAAAAGAACTTACCTAAATCTGCAACATAGGGCCCTTTTCTGTAAGTCACAATTCTGCCACCAACTCTGTCTCGCCCTTCCAATATCACTACTTCACAACCAAATGACTGGAGCTGTCGAGCTGCTGCCAGGCCAGAGACTCCTGGAATACCAATACTTGACTTTAATTCACAACTTTACTATAGGTGATTAATGTCTAATTCCCACTCAGCAGATTATGGTAAAGTGAACGAGGTATGTGCGTGAACGCTGCCACAATCTCTATACCCTTATAACACAGTCCAATGGGACCAGTAACTAACAAAATTTAAGCAAGGTCAGCCACTGTAACAGTGGCTTAAACATGGTCTCTGAGCTGGTATAAACCCCTAAGTGGCAAACTCTATTTATAAATAAATATCTTGTGACAACTAACGCACTGCTATATGATCCCAAACTAGGCAGGGCCTGTATTATGGCCACCAGACAACTGATAAACAATAAACATACTTATATATTTCTAAATACATATAGATTACAGATAAATTACACCCAGACCCCACAAATAATCATACTCATCACACAAACATTTGTCCTGGGTGGGGATCAAACCCACAACCTCTGGCTTAGCGGTCAGAGTCCCTATCCAACAGGCCAGTAGATTCATTTTCACTTACTGTTTTGTCTGTGGATTGTTTATACATTGGCCCAACTTTTCTCACCAGTATCACTGATATTCTTAGAAAGACAAAATAATCCAAATTAATAATTTTCTTTTGTTTTATTTAGGGTTAAGAATAATATATTAATGTATGTATTTAAAATGAGAGTGTCTTATTATGTCAGTTAAAACTGTTACCTGCTCCAATAATAATGACTTTAGGTCTCTGCTTCCCTCTTGGTGGGTTAGGTATGGGTGTGATGCGTTCATAAATGCCATAGTTTATGAAACCATGTCTATCTAAAAATGCATGGGTTCTCATAACCAGTGCTGGATCTCCATTGTAGGGGGGCTAGAATGATAAAAACACAACTTACTTATACTATGACTTATATCCTCCTGCCTCAATCTCAATGGCATGTAATATTGCATGAGTGTTTGTGTAAACACAAGCAACCAGCTGAATAATCATCATTTTTGCCACTAATATGCTAGTGGGTACGGTTTCCACACTTAGTCCCGATGTGGACTATTGTATGTGACCGCCAGCTGCATTAATAAGTATATTGTTTTTAAGATACTTGCTACCCAGCACTTTAAGGCCAAATCAAGACTAAGTTAATAAAATCAAACAATTGAAACTAGCCAACTATACAGAACATATTATAGTGCAAAAATATATTCACAAACACAACTGCACTCTGTAATCCTCATTCATATTAAGCAGTGGGTTTAGCAAGATTAATAAGTTGGGGAATAGAACAGGAGCAGGATCAACCACATCCCGACGCATGAGGGTAGCACAAACACCACATTTCATATCAATTCAATAAGTGTCTGCATACCATGAAGTATGTATGTCTATACAAGGAAAATACACAACTAACATGAATCAGTTAAAGAAATTGAAAACCTACCTCCTTTTTACAAATAGAATTAGAAATAGTAAGAAATCATCTTAATCTCATGCCTTTTAAAGCAACAGCTTTGTGTAAAAACTGACTCATCTATGGTCCTATAGAAAATCCTTGTTTTTATAATATCCTTGGGCATTATATGTGTGATACGGTCATCTGATCTAAACTAAGCTGAGCTTGTACTATGGAAATCAAATAACTGATATACCTACTACTTTTCTTTGGCAAATACATACTTATATAGATGATTACACCCAGACTCAGGACAAACAAACATGATGATGCATACAAATATCTGAGACTGCTCCTGAGTGGGAATTGAACCCACAACCTGTGGTGTGAAAGACAATCATCTACCAAATTCGCCAACTAGCCCATCAATATTAAAATTAAGAAGCTCTAATATCTTGAATCTAAATTTGGTAAACATAGGTTGCTCACAATAATATACTTACTTCCATTTTCTGGACTGCATATTCTTGAGTCAGTTGTTTCTTAGGATCTTCAAACCAGAGTTTCAAAATACGGTTTCTAATTTGGATAAATGCATGGCTTGAAGGGCCCTGCAGATCAGAGAAACACTCCGCTTCCAAGGATGAAACCTTATCAAATGGCAGCCGTGATTGAAATGCAGCTCCTTCCAAACTAAAAATTACATGAATAGAAAATATGAAGGTTATTCATACTTAGTCTATAGTGAATAAATGTGTTATATATGATTACAATTAATTGAACTTGATAGATCAGTGGTAACAATTGGTGTATTTATAGTGTAGATAGTTAATTTCAAAATAGGACTGCCTCAAGCATTTTAATGATTAATGTATGTGGGCAATATGTACCGCACAATATTATTTAGTAAGTTAATCGATAGCAAACATAGACATAATTATAGTAAGACACAGAACCAGACTATGAGTCCCTTGTCTGAATATGAATTAGACTATGAGTTAGTGCACAAGGGTGCACTAACTCATAGCTTCGTTAGCCTCTTTTTATTCTTGTTATTAGGACATAAAACATCAATGCAATAGGCATATAAAAAAGAGAGCATTACTAAAAATCGCATAGTAAGATTTATCTAAATAGAAGTTCATAAGTCTTCACCACTGAATTGATTAAGTAGAACAGCACTAGAAAACAGTGCAATTACTGTGTTTAGTGCCAAAGACATACTTTTGTTGTTTTCATACAATTGGAAAACACTAGTGTTAAAATTTAATTCTACAATTTGCTAAAGTTCTACTATTGTGCTTGAAAAAGTGCTGCTTGACATATATCAGTAGATAAAATAACCATAAACAACTATATAAATTCCGATATTGTTTTAGAAACAGTTTATCTGTATATTTTCATTATTATTATTATCTGCATATTACGAAACTTGGGACTGCCTAGTTTTGCATTTACACTCTGACTGGAATGGACTGTACTGTTAAATTATAACTTCGATAAATGTACCTGTTGAGCATTTCTTTGTAGTTGATTTCCTCGATATCATCACTTTTTATCTCTTCAACCTTTTCTTCCTTTTTATTAGGATCTTTAACGTCGGCATTACGACTTGAAGAGGATTCTCTGCGACCTCCAAGGGACGTAGGGCTGGAGGATGTAATTTTACTCTTTTCCGACTGATCCGATTCAGAATCATCTTGTTTCAATTTCTCGTCTAGTTCCCGGGTTTCTGCAACCTGCAATCGATAAACATAACCTATGCATCAAAACAAAGAAAACTCGCAATGTAAGACTTATATATTATTGATCAGTAAATACCAACCCTTGCACGCTTTCTACGGCTCATGTTTTGAAGGAATAGAACTCCAATTTGATAAAATAACGAAGAAAATTCAATAGCCGAATAGACAGAGGAAGCCAGAGAACTGAAAACAAAACGAAGTGTCAGCTGTCAAGGTGCTGTCAATGAACTATAGAGTGTAAGGGTGGGAAAACATCGATTCTTATATTAATATCTACGTACTTTTATATAAATATCGTATTTATTAATTAATTTATTAAGTATAAAACCACGCCATCTAATACTTTACACTATGTTTATACACTCGTTCTGAGGTAGTGAAGAAGCTAGGGCTACAAGTTCCATCATTATTTTGAGAAATTCTTAACTTATTTAAAAACATGCAGATTACTACTTTTTCGATACAACTAATCTTAAAGCATATCATCAGCTGTCCTATCTGGGATGGCCCACAATTTTACAGTTAAGAAAGTATCACTTTCAAAAAACTTTAAAAGTCTGAGCAGGAATAAATAGTAATATTGCATTCATAAAGTCCCAAATTCATGCAAAAATTGCAAATAGAAGTTGACCTTTGTTTAATTCCTATTAAATTCGGTACACAATTTACAACTCACTAGTAATACTTTATTTAGACCACATTATTTTAGTCTGTGGCTCAGTCACCAAAGCATTACAAGTACATTGCAGAAAGCACAAAATAAAATAATCAAGGTTCTATTTAACTATCACTATTTAAATCCTACCAAAATAATTTAAAATGACACAAAATTACTTAACAATACATAAATCAACAAGTATAGTGTAGCAGTTTGAATACGTACAATTTTAAATAGAGATATTCACACATTATTAGATACTAGATTAGACGTATTTCAATTTTAATTTTATGCATTACCTGCGAAATATATGATTATTTGATTGAAGGATTGATTGAATTGAGATACTTTTTTATTCATACGTTCGTTTCTTTTATAGACCACATCGCAAGAAATAATACATCGCCGCCATTTACGGCACATAAGATGCTGACCCAAAGTTCAGGTTGAACGTTGTTGATGGCTTTTTGTCATACAAGAGGCTATATCTGATCGCGATATTCATACAGACAACATAATGGATTCATCGTTAGTAATATCCGCCACAGATACAGGTAGTGAATTTAGTGACAATTCAGATGTTCCTGACTCTGGTATGAGTTTAGACGAATAAATTATATGTTTTTGGAACAACCTTTTAAGAAATCTTA
Source organism: Pseudoips prasinana (assembly GCA_951640165.1). NCBI lineage: Eukaryota > Metazoa > Arthropoda > Insecta > Lepidoptera > Nolidae > Pseudoips > Pseudoips prasinana. Next base: position 16,857,588 of record OX621244.1, read on the forward strand.
TCCTTTACATGTTCTGTTGTTTCATTAATATATACATTTAAAAAATAATAATTGAACTACGTACAATATACATATTTTGATCTCACTATAATGTATTAACTATTGAACTGTATTTAATTATTTTCTTTCTTTATGATTCTTGTTCATGTAAACCTTTATTATAATAAGTGCAACCCATGTGACCGTTACCCAAGATACAGACACAATGCTTGGTTTGGTACCAATGTTATTTTTACTACTTTGTAAAACTTTATTGAAATAAAAATATTCTTATTCTATTATAAAAAATCATCGACTATCCATCGTGGCAGTACATCTCGTCACCAAAGACGTCTATGGCGTTACGTTATACGCATAACACTTTGCTTAATTTATTTCCATTAGATATTTTTGTGGACTAGTACACTGGGTTTCATTTAATTTACTACAGTTATAAATGTGATTATTTGTAATATTATTACTTACATTAAAAATATTAAACATATACTTATGCATTAAGCGTTAATAGTTATAACTATCTTTTCTTTCACAAACCATTACCATATTTTAACAGACTGAAATAAACTAGAGAAGTGGTGAAGATCGATAAATAAATACATAGATTAAGAGGTAGGTTTACATATGATAAGCCCGTTTTAAATAGAAAATTCATGAGCGTTTTAGGTTTAATATAAAAATTAATCAACTTATCAAATACCTATATATCATCATCATCATCATTACAGCTAAATAAGTCCACAACTGGACAAGCCTCCCTCAAGAATCGTCTTGGGGGGATATGCCATAATCGCCACGCTTGGCAGGCGGGTTGGCGATCGCAGTAAGATGGTAATAGTACTCCGAAGGAAGCTGCTGCCCGTCCTCTGGTAGATATTCCCTCGGGTCGACTTCTACGCCCCCCACGGGATGAGTTGGGGTGATGATATTCTGATTCTCATATTTGTCGCCGTCACCACACAGCAGATATATATATATATATATATATATATATATATATATATATAGGTACCTAAACACTCTTCAAAGGATGACCTCCGTTCCGTCAGAGGCAATTTTCTCTTTAAATTGTCTTTTTTTTTGTCACAATTTGGCTACAGAACATGTTAAAATTGCCCCCTAGTCGTAGTAATCAAACAATATACAAAATAGGTTTCCAAAACCAGCCAAGTGCGAGTCTAATTCGCACACCGTCGGTTCCGTACACCGTACGTGGACATAGAAGTTTGATTCTGTTACAGACCTGAGTATTTCATATGGATTCAATTTTATACCTCTACACGTTCATGAGGAAAGGGTTCAGCGTTGCCAGACGTCCCGATTTTGGCAGGTCGTCCCGATATTTAAATATTTTTTTAAATTAGTCTCGCTTTTCTTGAATAACTCGAAAGTGCGTGAAGCGTGCTGAGGATGCGTGGGCAGATGGTAAAGAAATACTGTGGACAGGTCGCCCGCAGGCCGATAGGGCAAATATGATTTAAAACATAAATGTTATCTGAACTCATTAAGATATAAACATTTAAAACGTATATACGCTTTTTTACCTTGTCCCGATTTCGACGCAAGCATCCCGCTTTTTTCACTTCCGAAATCCCGCCATAGCAAAAAAAATCTGGCAACGCTGAAAGGTGTAGCACGTTTAAAATTAATAGACGTTTGTTATAATATGATGTAACTGAAAATTAACGATTTTCGCAATTTTTCCTCTATCCGTGCAATAAGACATAGCTTCTTATCAAATTTCAAGATTCAGAGTTCACGGGAAGTACACTGTAGGTTTCTATTCCCTAACGAGTGTCGAACCGACGGCCGTTGGGCCAGAAAGGTTCCCGAGTGGCGACCACGAACCGGAAGACGCAGCGTAGGCAGACCCGTACAAAATGAACCGTTGATCTTGTGCGTGTGGCTGGATACTGCTGGATGTGAATAGCCCAAGACCGGCAATTATGGAGATCTTTGGGGGAAGCCTTTGTCCAGCAGTGGATGTCTTTCGGCTGATATGATGATGATGATTATGAGTGTCGAAAATTTGCGTTGTTGGCTTAGAAGTTTGATTTCACTCCAAGTGACAGTAGACTGGAGTACCTAATTGATGTAACTTCCAGCTTGATACCTCCACGCGTTCTGAGAAAGGATCTTGACAAACAGACTGATGGATGGTCGGACGGACAACAAGGTTATCCTACAAGGGTTCCATATTGTCCTTCCGATGAACGGAACCCAAAAAAAGATTGTAGTAAAAAAGGAGGACTTTGTATAAACTTCATTAGGCATATTATTATTTGGATCATCATGAGTATGAGAAGTGAAGTAAATTTTTTAAAATTGTTAAGTAAAGTGTATGTCGTTAAAAATAATGGAGCTGTGAAGCAGAGACCTTAACAGTGGCAGTAAGCGCAGTGTCTGCTATTGCTGCAATGTGCAAGCAACTCCGGGTAAACAGCTATCTGTTGGTGGCACAGACGCTAGTCGCTGTGCCTGACTGGCAGGAGACGGCAATCCTTCTAAAAATCAAAAGTTTAAGGGAACGTGTATAAACCACCTATGGCACAGCGCAAAAGGGGTACATCCGCAGAAACTTCTTGCGTGTGTCATGCGTATTGCGTAGGCATTCCACTTAACAATACACTAGCTTGGTGCATAGTGTGTGAGGTACTTAGCCAGACACATGATTCTTATGTTATCTACCAGGAGAATAATGAGAATGGTTTCCAAGTTTAGAGAGATCATTATTTATGCGGTAGGTAGCAAGCCAGGCGGATAACTACTGTGTTAGTTAGCAAGTGGAATCATGGTTTAAGTTATTATTAGCCAGAAAAGTAATTAGTATTTAAGAGAGGTAGGGCAAGGCGTTGATTCGCTCAAAGAGCGGCCCGACTGGGGAAGTACCTTCACCTTACAGAAGACATTTCTTAATAATAACATTAATAACTTAATGTTGTTTTTCTTCGTGTGAGTAAGGTCGCCAGAGCTCTTCAGGGTGGGATCAAGGGTCAGGAACACTGTTTGCTGACTCTTATAAAGGCCGGCAACGCACAAGCGACTCTGGTGTTGCGGGTGTAGGTACATGTGCGGCTTGGATGACTTACCATCAAGGGACCCACCATCTCATATAAAAAAGAAATAAAAAATGGTAGCGAGCCCAATAGATTAGTTACTAAGTTAAGCGAATTATAAGTGTCAATCATGTGATAAATAGCTAAGCTAGGAAAGCTCAATTGGCCCAGCCAAGTAACTATCTCACCAATTTATTACCTATCTGCGGTAGTCACCCAAAAATATTTATGTATTTATGATAATTAAAAAAAATAAAAATTTATGATAATGTTGAACGTAGTACATTATATCTCAATGGTTTTAAGTAGTAAACAAAGCGCATGATTAATTAGCACACTAATCAAAACAAGTAAAGCTGTGCACACATTTGTTTCCTTGCTTTCCAAACTGGTAGACCATTATTTATTTTTATTCCAGGTAGGTTTATAGTATACCTACTTAATGCCATCTTATATTTGTTTTGGTAAATTTATTATAAAATTAGATATATAATGTAGGTACATTATTTTCACCATATTTTGATGGTCCTTTTATTACACGAGCCTAATGCGGGATTAGTTTACAAGATATATCAATTAAGCTTCCGACAACCCGCTGATACCTACTTTTCCCCATCCCATAGCCAAGGAGTATAAAAGGAGGAACAAGGAAAGCGAACCTTATTATTTCGTTTCCTCAGCAGTCTCTAACAGTAAAAATAATCAAATATAATGATTCGTAACTCTTTAACTTTATTTTCAATTTTTTCATTACAACTATTGTCAGTTATTTTGAAATGTGCTGCCGAGGAAAATTGTGAGACACTGCCAACGGAAATACATATAACGAAAGGTATTGAATTCCGCAAGATAAATCGATATGCTACCCTGTTTGTCTAGTGGTTAGAATTCTTGACTATACCAAACTAGGCAAGTTTGGGATCCAAGATACTTATTTATTTAACATCACGTTTTCAGTTAGCCTAGAAGGCTAACTGAAAACGCTTCATCGTATCACCTTAACGAACGGCAATATTTAAAAAAAATACTATTAATACTAATAACTAACTAATATTCTAAACATTATCATGGAAATCTATTGAACCGTTTAAAAGTTATAGCTCTTTTTATAGTAGAGTCAGGGTTTTTACGCTTACGACAATTAATGGGTAATGCGTGATTGAAGCCCTGTCGGAATAACAGAGTGACATTAATATTTGGAGATGGGGGAGTGAGTTTTATGCAGTCTACTTAATCATTAAATGTTGTACGTTACAGAGGAATACGATGATATGGGAAGGTTGTTGCGGTCTTGTAGCGGTGAAGTCAGCGTTAACAAGTGCGAAGGAATGTGCAACAGCCAAGTGCGACCTTCAATATCTGCTCCCACCGGCTCACAGTGGAACGAATGTATGGGAGCGGTTGGACGTAGACATGTCCGAAAAATAAGAGTAAAATTATGACAAACTAATGATGCCATCTTATTCGATTACTTAATGCCTTCATAAATTGTGGTGATGAATTTCTTCATAACTCCCATATTTCGGGAGTAATTTGAGAAAATGTGAAATTTTACTATGAAAATGAGTGTATCGAGCTCTCTCCCTCCTGATTCCGGGCTTGTTTCAAGTAGCGGTCTCTAATATCGTAATGCTATTACTAAGAGCTATATTTAATACTAAGACACATAGTGCGCCAAATGTGCACTTTCTGGGATAAAAGGAAATGAAAATAAAAAAAAAAAAACGTTTTTTCCCCATTTGTATTTACTTTAAACCGCAGACAGACTTATTAAGAGGTCTATAAATATATTATATATATACAGAAATATATATTAACAAAAATATTCACAAGAACTGATGAGAGTATGACTTTTAAGTAAGTTGAAGATTTACGAGGACTAGGATGTGTACAAGTTGAAGCATCAGATTTAGCAGGAGAAATTATGGGCTCGATGACGTCACTTATATTTTCTGTAGAAGGTTCCATATTTTCATTCTGTAATTCCGGCCATTGAATTGCAGCCTGTAGCCAAATCTCATGTTTCTTCCGAAACTTATCTGTGCTTCTTCCAGACTTTGTCCATTTTGCATAAATGCGGTAGCAAAATCGACGACACCAGTCTTTTAAACTTGTTTCAGCACTTTCACATAACTGAACACAACTGTTATCTTTTAAAACACTGAACAAATAGTTAAAGTCGCGTAAATCTTTATGTGCGCGTGCGCATAAAGCAACGTGAATATCAAGATTTGTATTAAAATTTGGAAAATACATTGCGAGATTAGCTTGGATACAACGAGGTGTAAATCAACACTGATTTTAAAGTTACTAATAGTGACCTATTTATATAAAATCCAGGTATCCCAGGTATCCTTTGTTAAATATTGCAAGGTAATTAGTTATTGTGATAATTAGTAAATGATGCATGCTAAATTAGTGTATTAAGAGCCATTTAGTAATTAAATAATAGCAATGTTCTTATCAGTAATCATTAGTGCATCAGTTTTATATGTAAACCTTAAGTCCCTAATTATATATCCTAATTAGCTTATATCTTCTCTAATTGGCTGCTCAGAAATGTTATTGTAATAAGGTAAACCTTTAGAAAAACGGTTTTAATCAACAAAATAAACAAAAAATAAAAAAATTGTGTTATAAAATAAACATCACTCTTTATCCCAGAAAGTGCACATTTGGCGCACTATGTGTCTTAGTATTAAATATAGCTCTTAGTATTAGCATTATGATATTAGAGACCGCTACTTGAAACAAGCCCGGAATCAGGAGGGAGAGAGCTCGATACACTCATTTTCATAGTAAAATTTCACATTTTCTCAAATTACTCCCGAAATATGGGAGTTATGAAGAAATTCATCACCACAAGTTATGAAGGCATTAAGTAATCGAATAAGATGGCATCATTAGTTTGGCATAATTTTACTCTTTTTTTTTCGGACATGTCTACGTCCAACCGCTCCCATACATTCGTTCCACTGTGCGGCTTTGCAAAGGTTACTAACGTATATAACTGAACGTTGTTTTATTTTTTTATTTATTGAAATATGAAATTCACGATATGGGCATTAATCGGCCTGACTTATAGCAATGTTTTACCGAATAAAACTTTATTCATTAAATAGCAGTACAAAATTGTAAACTCAAAACTATGTCATTCGGTAGGCACACCTACCTCGATGATATCTTGATTAGGATTAGGTAGACGGTTTTAGAAATGTAAGTATATATGTCGAAAAACACATTTGCAAGTTATCATTTTCAGTTATGCTTTTTTATTGCGCGAAGTCACGGGAAGAAGTGTAGGTACCTGAATATTATTTGCATTGTTAACACCCGCTATACGAAGAATAAAAGTTGAAGTTTGAAAATTGTTTGTAAACCAATATTTAAAACTACTTTGAATTTCAAATTGATAGAATCAGCACCTACTTGTTGTTATATACCTATACCGCTGCATGTGTATGAACAGGCGGATGGATAAAGTCACAACATGTAGATAGTGAAATGTTTGCCCAGGAATACGAGTAGTTTGTAACAGGTGTAATCGCATGACTGTTACTGTTCCTCGCTGTTTCACATAAATAACAATTCCTAAAAATCTGTAATAAAACAACAGAACATCCACAAAAACAACACAGTACATACAAGTATTTATCTTATTCTAACGAATGTAACTGTCATATGCTAGAATACGGAATAGCTTGTGACTTTGGTATGTAGTGTTTAAGTAACCTGTTCATTGAGTTTGTTTGGAACAGTTTCGGACTGTTATCGTGACATATATCTGTTTTATTTAACTATTTCGATAACTACGCCTCTCTCCTACCCAGACTTCTATTATATCCTATGCCTTTGAATAGTTTAAAATAAATACGTTTGATTTACAGGAGTGCTTTTGCTGCAGAGAAAACTTCCTACGAGAGCGATTAGTTACATTGACTCATTGTTATGATCCTGATGGCGTTAGACTTGAAGATGAGGACAACGCTATAATGGAAGTCCGCCTCCGTGAACCGGATGATTGCAAGTGCTACAAATGTGGTGACTTCAGCCGTTGAAAGGAAATTTCCGACCCCAAGCGATATAATTTAAAATGATGGCGGAAGAAAATGGATAAGTTGAGAGATAATTTTAATGATTTTGTACCTTGAAGAACGGTCAAAGGTTTTGAAATTCTAAATTCGTTATGTTTCAAACTATATTAGTGTTATATTAATCTAAATGTTATTTAAAATAAATATTTTATATATAATTTTGTGTCTAGTTATATTTTATATATCCATTTTTAACTAAATTATTATTGATATAATATCAATAATAATATTCAAGTAAATTTTAATTTTATAGCATTAGGTATTTGCAATGCAAACCGTTAATTTAATCTCAAAAATGGGAAATCATAAGTTCTACGGGTCTCTAACCTGTAATGATATGATTTTTCACATGCAAATGGTAACCTATCAGTCGTCATGGTTCTAAAATACAAAGCCTGTTTCTAAAAATACCTATATCATCGAGAGGGATGTCAGCAACGGAATCCTAAAGGAGAAACCCAAACTCCATAGAAACTTGGGCCTGGGGTTAGAGAGCTGGAATTTGGACATATATTAGAACATCTAGGAAAGCTTTTAGCTTTAGCTCAATTTTAACGTCTCCCAGCAATGGCCAAATTGCTAAAAGCAGACGATTACAGTTAATTTTTAGGTTATAATTATAAGTATTTAACTAAGGTTGCCATCCGTCCGGGTTTCCCCGGATTTGTCCTAGTTTGGTCGCCGCGCTGCTGAACGACTCGACGAAGGCAGCGCGGCGTGAAAAACCGACGAATATTACTGGCACTGGCAGTCGCAAGTCGGTTATGACTGGTCGGTCTATTACTACTAGTAGACTAGACTAGTCGGAGATGTCTCGGTTCTGGGCTCTAAAATCCGGGGTTTTCACGCGTGTTGTCCTAGTTGCTAAGTTTAAGATATGGCAACCCTACCCCGTGTTGAAAGATACGCACTGCCATCCAATCTATTAAATGCTGTTTCGGAAAAGAATGTTTCAAGGTAAAAGTCTCTTTATTACATTTGTACAGAGTAGAATTAACCGTGGCAATATTCACTAGATTACGGCTTACTTCTCTTCTTCGTTCCAAATGAGCGTTAAGCTCCAATAAAAAAATTGGCAAAATATCGGGTAATAGAATTTTAAATCGGAAACGACAGTAAGACATTAATATTTTTATGAGTAATATTGAAATCGCTACGAAATATTATCAAAATTACATTCAAGAAGTCTTATGATTTTCTAAAATAATTAAAATATTTTGACGCGTCTCCGGCAGAAAGAAATGCGTTTTATCACTTTGTACGAACTAGACGTGTGCGCCGATCGGTGCACGCCGACGGTTTATTTAGCCACGTCGACGCCGCTGATTTTTTCATCGGCGTCAAAATTTAAATAACTAATATTCTAGATTTATCTTGAATATATGAAGCATTTAATTTTAATAAATAATTTTTTAATTTTAATAATATGTGTTTTTTGACTATTCGGTAAAATGGAAAACATATCGGCGAAATTTAAAAAATAAATAAATTGATTTTCACGGCGACGATTCTTCCCGATTGCTCTTTCAAAGAATGTCAGTAATTAAAAACCACCAAACCACAGTATTAAAAACCTAGAGGAAATAGGGGAAACAAGTTTCTTTTATTTTGGCATTTGTGAAAGAACACGACATGGAGTCTGATGTTTTGCAATAAACACTGATGTTGACACAGCTAGAATGGTTTATTTCAGTTATTTTCATAGTGTAATGTCCAATGGAATTCTCGGGGTAGCTCTGCTGACATTAACACCATATTTATATAGCAAAAAAGAGCTGTAAGAGCTATCTATATTCTTGGCCCGAGAGTGTCTCTAATAGAAAAGTTCCAAGAGGTTAACATTTTAACTGTACCATCTCGGTATATATATGAAAACTTACAATATGTGCATAGAAATATCGATTCCTTCTGTAAAAGGAGCGATACACATAATGTAAATACTAGATATAAAAATAATCTCATATTGCATACTACCCGTCTCCACAAAATAAGTAGGTAACTCTTTTATGGGGCAATGTATAAGATTCTATAATAAACTTCCCAATGATATTAGAGAATTTTCTACGAATAAGTTTAAAAGAATTAATTAATTAAAGCCAAATTGTGTAGCAGGGCATATTAAAAAAAATCTGATTATTTAAGTGATAAAAGTGCTTGGGATTGAGTTGTTCTGAGTCAACACACATGATTGTAATTAATCTTAAGTAGGTATATTTTATTTTAAAAAAGGATTCTAAAGGCTTTGATCACTCAACCATCCACATCACCATCACCAAGCCTTCTTTTAGCTTTTTCAGAGAAGTCCACAACTCCTGGACGATTAGAGCACTTGCAAGTAGTGAAAGCCTTTTTTATAAGGCCGGGAGAACCGACGGGCCCGCTCGCTGGTGCTGGCGACGTGGTTTCAGGAGTGAAACCTGCTAGGCTAAATGTAAAGTTAAAAAAAATAAACAACTCCTGGTACTAATGTGGCTGGTAGGATTATTTCGTAGTGGCCGAACGCTGGAAATACTTAAGAGGATTGGATGTTGGATGTTATATTTTACCTATTTTCACCATCCACGCCGATTACGCCGATGACGCCACCGTCGACATATTAGATGCTCTGGTCTGGACTCCGCCGCTGATCATTCAAGCATTGGCGCACATGTCTAGTACGAACCCCCTTAACCCTCCCTTATTCACACCTAACTCGATATGAGCCCGGGGTCTGCGTTGGCGTCGTCGTAGGCGGCGGTGGAGCGTCGCTGACCCCGACGCCAACGCCTACCGTAGCGTTGCGACGCTGAACCCGACGCCTACAGCGGCGTCGTCGTGAAGTTGACCCCAATGCCGACGAATGCCATGACACCGACGCTGAAGCCGACGACGAGACCGACGTTTACGCTGATTCAGGCGCTGTCGTTAACCCTGACGCCGACTCTGACGCTGACGCTGATGCCGGCGCTGACGCTAACGCTGACGGTGACGCTGGACGATATTGGGATGATAATAATTATGAAATAATCGTAAGACGTAATTTATGCCAATTGGAACATCGTTTAACAAAGTTTGACGTGTACATAAGTAACGTGATTTGTTTGACCTGCACTGAGGTTATATTTATATTAACTTCGGGTAATTTTAAGGTCTTTAGGATAATTGGGTTGTTTATACCAGAATCTCTCATCTTGTAATAAAAATGATGATCCTTTCCACCATAGCGAACAAACTTTTAAATAACCGGAACTTGCGCTACGTGAGCCCTATGTCATGGGTTCCAAAATCTGGGTACATAACGCCACGCAGTGGGTGCTGAAATGTCAATAATTTCCTTGACCCTATTATAAACATAAGGCTTCTTCTAATAAGTGTTGTTTGGTTGATTTTATCCGTAACGATCTTACCGATTTTTTATTGCTTTTAATGATGCTTAAGTAGGAACATTAAAATTATGATTTGACATGTATTTGGTTTCACATTAATTATACCTAATTCCTGAAAAAACAATTAAACTAAAACAATGAAGTATTATTTAACTGTATGTAAAAATTCTTAAATGCTCGAAGGTAAAAATGTGTTCCATTAAATCGATCATATTTTATGGTGCGCTCTATTGATGGAATAGCGTTTGTGATGTTAGTGACGTATAATAAAATAAGTGTTGTAGCGGTTTACAAGGGTAGTTTAAAACAACAAAAAAATAAATTACTTTCCTTACTTCCTTGCCCGGAATCGGGTATCTCCTTGATCTACCAGTGTCTATCGTTCGAAGCATAACGCAGAGCGCCTAACCCAGATTGCTGCATGGTGCAGCTGGTTCGAGACCCACTGGACGATTAAATTTATGATCATTTTTGTGATTATCTTCAATTAAGACGCAACCACTGATTGTACCTATATATGTACCTACATATACCTAATATTATTATTTAACTACGCAATAGACCATAGAAGAATCATTTCAAAGAATACGTTGCTTACCTATTAATAATACATATAAAACCTTAACACTTACAGGTAAATAAAAAAATCGACTAAGGCAACAAAATGTGCTGAATATAAGTATGAAAAAAATATATAACTCGCAAACGGCAGCATTTCTGTCGATAATACTGTTTAATTATCACTTACTTATAATCTTGTTACATTTAACGCTTACGCAGTCACTAGGTACTCACTACAAGTAACTTAATTATTGATATTTCATATTAAATATGTATTATAATAACACATATTTTACAGATTCCATGATTCCACTTTGAAAAAATTACACGAGTAAATAAACATTATTGGTCAAATTATTATTACGCTGTCATCGTCCACAGCGCTCCATTTCTCTTTCAGTCATAGTCATCCCTACACATTTACCTACAATAACTTCATTATTTTACATTTAACTTCCGAAATATTTACTACTTAGAAGTTAGAAATGATTTATAAAGCAATACAACGTTTGTCGGGGCTAGTATTAATCTAAGAGTAACTGCATACTTCAAAAGTATCAAGAAGATATTCAATAAATATTTACCAAATCTAATATTCTAGACTGGCTTCTTACTTAAATCCCTTTAACTCCACAATTTATCCAAATATTAAACAAACAAAGGATTTTTATTATTTATTTTCTGGTAAAGATAACACAAATAATAATCTGTCAAATAATCTGCCATTGAAATGAATCACACAATTTTGCATGCTTAAAATCAGCTTATCAAAATCACCTTGGGAAATGGCTGTCCAAGTTTTTCCTAACATGTTATCGCGGGGTAGGTATGCATGGCCTCCATAGTTGGCAGAGCTCTTTTTGAAGCATATCCCATGGGTACCTACTCAATCCGTATCCAAGGAGGATGTCAAGAAATCAATCCTGTTTCCTCTGCCACTGTAGGAAATGATGAACTTTGTTTCAAAATGATTAAATTCCTATTCTTTCCACCAATATTTTTTTTATTTTAACTCGTACCTATTTAATTTTCTTTTCTTATTCTCCTCCTGTTTTCCTCAGGCTTAGCAACAAGCCTATATTATTCCTCTGCCCCATAATACCAATCTCACTTTACCATTTTACTTTCGGCCTATCTTTATTCTTCGATTTCTCTCAAAATCTCTCGAGCATAATTGTACATAGACAGTTGTCTTCCTTTCTTTCTCACAACCATCTTTTTAGCCCTATCAATCGGGATTCCATACTGGACACGGTACTTTACGGTACTCCTCAAAGTGACCCAAGACATCCGACTGGTTATGGAGAACCAATCCTTAATTATACTTTTCCTCCTTGACTTTAGAAGCGCCTTTAACTCTGTTGTATTTGAGATCTTACTCGGGATCGTTAAATCTCTTAACTTCTCTTGTAAAGTTGTATCTTTAATTTTATGTTGTAAGTAGGTTTAATTCTTAACTTCGGGGGCGCTCACTTATAGCAAGATGAGTGTAGACTCAACGCGGGAGTACCTCAAGGCCCTTTCCCCTTAATTATTACTGTGTCACTGGTGTAATTACATCTAACTTCCATCTTTGTGCAAATGATTTGCAGCTTTACCTCCATTTTACTAGCGAGAATACCTTTGAGGCAATCTCCGCCATTAACCGGGATTTTAACTTAATTAATCTACGGACTAGGTCTTATGGCTTGCATATTAACCCTACGTAATCACAGGTTATCAGAATTGGCGACCGTTAAATATGTAGCACGTAGCACCCAGGTTTTGACTTCTTTTCCTATGATATACCCTCGGTAATACACAAACACCGTCCGCAATCTTGGTATAATTTTAGATAGCAACTTTATTTAGAAAACTCAAGTGGGTAGTGTTAGTCAGAAGACACATTTCTCCTTCCATACGCTGAATGTCTCCAGTACCTACTACTTCCTGCCACTGTACCTCAACCTCTTATTCATTCCCATTCGGGACTACGCTGATGCCTGCTATTGGACGCTAATGAGAAGCTCTTACACAAACTGAGAATTTGTGCATTAGTTTTATATTTGCGTTAAAAAAAATATGACCACGTTTCTCAATATCGCAAAGAGCTGTGGCTCCAATAGGCTCCCAATCCGCCTTCGCAAGAATACTCGGATATGTGTCTCCTGTTTAATATCCTGCATAATCCTGTATTCCCGTCCTACCTGTATGGGCGTTTCACCTATAGATAAAATATTTATCTTTTTTTTTAATTCATTGTACTTTATTCTGAAAAACGTTGATAAATTTGCTTTGAGAAAGAGTGAGAAAGAGCGCAACTCTCATGTTACCAATTATATTAACATGAGAGTTGCACTGAGAAATTAAAAATCACTGCAACAATCCGTGCAAAAACAATAAAACGGCCCGAATTGTGTCGGGAATGAGAGAAGAGAAAGAGGCTTCGTTCTCACCTGTACACTTTGCTGGGTGAGACGTAACACCGGTGTACGCATGGCGGGGATATCTAGCAGATCGAATGATAATTGATCAGGTATCGACCACTGAGAGTTGAAGATTATTAAAGTACGAATATTGGTGGTAGAAGGGTAAAAATTAAGGCTCATATGCATTTTTTTTATTATTTACGTCCTATTCTCAAACTTACTAAATATACACAAAAAATGACATAAAAATAGGTTCACCCGTTACAGAGGAGTTTGGTTGCACACGAAAATTTTATATACTATGTATGTAGAATGACGACAAAATTAACAAACACGTTCAATTTTACTATCACATTAATAACTTTAATTATTATATTATAATTCACATACTCAACAAGTGTAAATTATACACATGCTCGTTTTGCCCTGCTCGGTTTTCGGGACCATTTTACCTACATTATTTCAAAAACTAAGTTCTATATGACAATGGAACTAACAAAACAATTAATACAAGTACAGCGAAATTATAACGGACTTCAAATAATTGTTTATATTTAATCTAAGTAGAGACAAATAATATAGGTACACACGGCTACACATCAAGCTACACATTTCCAATATAAGCTGACCTGTCATTGTATGGAAATCCTATATAATGCGAGATCAACTTGTACTGGAAATGTATGGCTTGATATGTAGCCGTGTATACATCGTATTTTTTACAAAACTATAATTTCCACCGTCACAGACTATGATATTATGATATCATAGAGAATAACGGGGTCTAAGCAAGCGATTGGTGTATGCGATACGCACACTTTTCATTAAAACTACATATTGACTGAGAGGCCCCCTTTTGACTCTCTTACCCTAATCGGCTTTGAAAAGTCATTGGTCACTTAAGTGTTAAAGATACATTAACAAAATCTTTTCCTGAATTCTTCTCTAAAGCCTTTATCATTTAATTAGATTTGTCTATCCGATATACCTACCTAGGTACCTACCTATTTTCTTCAAATTAATACGGGATGTTTCGAGCGGCAAAAGGTTTCCAAAAAACTTTGTATACCTTTCTTCTGTCTAAAAATCAATGACATAGTTTCTAAATACAAAATTCCCTATCTATAATAGTTTTAAGGCTAAGTACACCGAAATGGAATATATCGTTTGTCCATTAAAGAATCGATTAAATCATGTCGACGCAGTAGGGTTGCGTTGTACTAGAAGTTGTTTTCACTAAAATGACTTTCATGTTGGCGCAAAGACAAAGTGATTTTCTTTGACAAGAAGACCTTTATAAGCCACAGCATTTTCAATTTTCTTCACAACAGCTTTAGCCGTCAAATAGTAAAGACTAACTTACTTAGTTCCTTAATAAAATGTCTTGTATTGAGATATTAGCCCTTACAATGTTATTTGTATCTGCCGACCGACTACAACAAATATCAGTCGGAGCACAATCTGTAGAAATACCATTACCACCAGGTAAGTTAGCAGATATTCTAATTTACGCATTTACATATCGTCTTTCGGGATAATTTTAGAGAAATAATAATAATAATGTCCTCCTAGCCGAATTTCGGCCACGGTGGCCAGTCTCAATAGAGATTAGCCATCTGCGCGGGACATATTACATTGCTCAAGTGTGTGCGCAAACACAGGAGCACTTTCTATTCCATCACTCTCATGATCCGATGGGATGCCTAGCGACACGACCGGAAAGAGTTCAGGTATAGGATCGACGGCTATACGTGCTCTCCGAGGCACGGAGGTATGATACCGCCAACACCCAGATTTCGGGCTGATGCTGAGATTTTTTTCTTTATACAGAAGACTCCCAAAATCACTTATGGCCCGATCCGGGATTTGAACCCAGGGCCTCCTTCTCAGCGGGTGAACACGCTACCGCTAGACCAACGAGGCAGGCAGTTTAGGGAAATACAAAATGTAGTACAGCAAAGCGAGCAGATCACATGCAAATCTAAGTCAACGTACTTTCCAAAATCCAGCCCTCTTATGGTATGCGGTTACTACACTGGACATTATTAGGTATATATCAGAGGTTATAAATGTAGGTAGTCTATAAAACATCATCATGTCAGCCGAATGACGTCCACTGCTGGACAAAAGCCTCTCCAAAAGATTTACACGATGGAGTTGTGTTCATCATCTGAAGGGATATGCCATAATCGCCACGCTTGGCAGATGGTTTGGCGATCACAGTATTATGGTCATAGTACACAGAGAGACGCTGCTGCCCGTTCTTGGCATTTCCTTGGGATGACTTCTACGCTCCCCACGGGATAGGATGAGGTGGCGATATTCTGTGCTGTTAGCCACACAACATAAGCATATAAAAACATACTCATTTCTAACTTAACATATCCCGATTTAATTTATTGGATGATAGAAGCATAGCAGGCTTGGGTTTATTGGTTCAATGTAACATTATAACTTTATTTTCAGGTCAAGAATGTCAGATGACACCAGTAATCCATGTGTTAAAACACCCAGGGTGTATACCAAAAGCAATCCCTTCATTTGCGTGTATTGGTAAATGCTCGAGTTATGTTCAGGTACGTACCTAATATTTTTTGTGACGGTCACCGTAGCCCAGTTGGTAGTGCTCCTGCCTACGAAGCTGGTGGTCCTGGGTCCGAATCCCGGTAAGTGTAAATATTTGTGTGATGAGCACGAATATTTGTTTCTGAGTCATGGATGTTTTTTTTGTATTTAAGTATTTATCTATCTATATAAGTATGTATATATATCGTCGCCTGGTACCCATAGTAAAAGCTTTGCTTAGTTTGGGGCTAGGATGATCTGTGTGAGATTGTCCCTAGATAGTATTATTATTTTAACACTGATAAATTTTTATCTGATTTCATAATAACAGTAATTGATTTCGCAATCTTCTTATCTAAAGGTATCTGGTAGCAAGATTTGGCAAATGGAACGAACCTGCAACTGTTGTCAAGAGTCTGGTGAACGTGAAGCTACTGTTGTTCTACTTTGTCCTAAGGCGAAGACTGAAGACAAGAAGTTAAGAAAGGTATAGTTAGTTTTAGAAGCTCTAGTTAAAACATTGACAACAGGTAAATTGCTTTTTCCTAAAGTTAGCCAATAGGTATATCATATTATTTGTTTTGTATATTATGCTAAACAAAATACGTTTTTTAAGGAAGTTAATTTACCATTGACATTAAATTGATATTTTGCCCGCAAATAATAACCGTGTTTGTTTATAATTTACGGACGGGATCGCCGTGCACAGTAAAATTAGTGGCAGTCGGCTTCTTAACAGAGATATAGAGTGTAACTTGGTAAGCTTACAAATTCCTTTCATAAAGGCCGGCAACGCACTTGCCGCCTCTCTGGTGTTGCGAGTGTCCACTCACCATCAGATGAACCACTTGCTGATTTCCTTTGCTAATGGAAGTAAACAAGAAGTATTTAATTTTCGTATTTCACAAACTACTTTTGTTTAATTTGATTTTTTACGGACATAATATTATAGTTAGCTCTTCTTAAGGTCACTACACAATTATGTTACACCTTTTATAATAACCTCTGAAAGTAGGTAATTATAAAAGGTGTAACTTGCACTTTTTCCCAGGCTGATCTATAGATTCTCCCTCGAATTTGTTCCAACTCACCACCATGCCCTTTTCAAGACTTAGATCTTACGTGGGCTTTCAGTTTGCAGGTGTTACTCTTTTGTTTTAATTGTTACAGATATCGACCAAAGCTCCCTTAGAATGCATGTGCCGTCCATGCGGCAGCATTGAAGAAAGCGCTATAATTCCTCAAGAAGTAGCTGGATACGCTGACGAAGGACCCCTGTATAATCATTTTAGAAAATCACTGTAATTTGTTATCATGGAATATATGCTTATTGAGCCGAGTGTAAAAGAAGCTCTTTCTTAGGCGATTCAAGTAGATCATTATAACTCCCATTAAAATCAAGAGAAAAGTAAAGACATTTGCTTAAATACACTCAGCTCAATATTCGCAAGCAGCAGAATGCCTTTTAGACCTAGTTATTGTGCCATAGTTTGTTAATAAATTGTATAATTATATAAATAAAAGCCTTTGACCGACAAGCGCCTACGATTTCTTGAAGATCCCATTGGTCAAACGTCCTTTTATTACCAGAACTTAAATTAATTTTACTTGTTATCAGGAGCATTACGAATTAAAGTAAAGCAGTGGTTGCTCGTAACAATTTTGTCACTAAATCTTTAGTCATTTAAACTTTCTCTTACGTATTTAGTTAAGGAGATTCAGGCCGACGCTCTGATATCAGGACGTTCGGCCATACATAAATGCATCTATCGGTTGAAATGAACCGTCACAAATTATTTAGCTAGTATTTTTATACGTCACAATGCCGTCACAATGCCTTAGTAGCAACGAGCTTCCAATGTGAATTGGTCGAACGTTCTGATAAATGTTATTTGTAGAAACGTCTGAACAGGACGATACTACTTCAAGCAACATGACCCTAGAAGACACCATAGACATCTCCCAAATATTTCCCCTGACACAAATTCAAGGGCTTGCAAATGATATGACTAAAATTCAACTAAACTGGCAGCAGCTTTGAATTAAATAAATAATCTATCATTAGACAATACTAAACTAAAATAGTCAGTAGAAGGACCATATAATAAATGATCCAAATAAGAAAATAACTCAGTTATCCCTATTAGGTACTAAGTACGCAGACTACTGCAAAAACAATGAAGTAAAAGCATGTACTCGAAACCCGATTAAAACTATTTAAAACGCAAAGTATAGGTAACTACTCAACAAGCAACCAAGATTGTGCACCCACATCACAGATGGCGCACAGGTGGCGCTACCTAGGTATTGAAAAAAGTGAAATCTGCATTCTAAGCACAAATAATCGCCATAATAATATATTGTCGTTATTAAAAAATCATTTCATAGAAAACTATGACATAGGTATTATTATGCCGATTCTATCCAAATGTTGGAGTAAGACAATTATTAATGGATGTTTCAGCAAAACCGGACAATTTCTCATCAATCGATTTCAGCATTATTATGATTGGTGAAGAAGATTTTAGGGTTAGGGGTAGGTGTAGTTCATGGCACGGTTGTTTATTACACCAATCCTTTAAATATACCATCAGGCAGTGAACGCGTTCACTGCCATCAGGTTTAAATTGCTATCCAATGTATATGCATATTCATATTTCATGTTCATGCTGTCATACTTCGAGAATTTAGATGTTAATAGAGACGTTAAGGCAAGGATAACCCCTCTGCCGGCCACTCGTACCCCTCGGCCATTCACGTTATATAAAACTGTCTCACTCGGAACACGGCCCAGTCTCGTTTGGACAGCCGACGCGCACGGACACGTTCGTGCGCTCCTGCCTTACCCGACTATTTCCGACTATACGTGCTCGTGTACGTTCGTCAGTTGAGATAAATCGATCGTCAGATTGGTTGAATCTCGGCAAACCTTCACACTATTAATTGGTGTAGTGGCGTCTTTTTCAAGACAGCGCTACCCCAATATAGTGTGTGTTTCTTTGTACTTTCGTGCCCCTTCAGGGAAAATCCACTTTTCTAGTGGTACTTGGTGGAAACGTAACCGTGCCAACTAAGCCAAGTTAGTGTAGCCCCAAGCACTAGGCCTTGCTCCTTCAGAGCAACGCCAGTTAATTGGAAGCGGTTTGGAATCATTGGCCTTGGGGGCTACCCTAGTCAACTCCAAATCGGAATCCCACCTCCTTACCCTACCTTCCCATTCTCTCTTGTTGTTTGGGTGCTGACGGCTTCGGCCCATATCGCCCTCTGCATTAGAGCTGCTAGGAACCCTTTCGCACAATAAGACTGGCGAGAGGGATACAAGCTTAGGGCTCACCATAGGTACACATACCTCCTCGTCTAACCCGGCGAGGAGGGTGATACACACACCAACACACCCTCGGGCCCGTCCAACCCGAGGTGATAGTTGTTAGGGACATTCTATTGTTAGAGCGACCGCCGAGAAGTTTCTTGTTGGTTCTTCTTCTCGGAACGCTCCGGGAGCGAACCAACGTAAATTCCGGTAATTGTTAGGCTCTTAATACCATCACAAGATGGCCGCCCCCGTACCCGCCTCCATGGTAGACATTACCAAGGATCCACGCTTCATTGAGGCTGTCTTCAAGGTCCTCAAGTCTGACCCAGTTGTCTGGACAAACTTGATGGAGTCCGTGAAGACTATACTCATGCTAGACAACCCCCCTTGCTCCGGCGCAACAGCGCAGGAGAAACTCAGTCTCTCCGTCCCCTCCTCTTCTGCCCCGTTCACCCAGACGGACAGGCAGTCGCCACTCCCCCGTAACCGTACCCCCTCTCCATCTCAGCCTCTAGCCACAGAGGAAGAGATGGACGTCACTCACATTGACAGCGATGACGATGCCCACAACGAGTGGACAACTGTCAGGCGCGGGAAAGCTGATAAGCGGACCCGCGGCGACAAGACGTCATCGTCCTCGTCTGGCAGCTCTTCGGGCTCCGATTCTGAGTGTTCAACTCAGGAGAAGAGCAAAAAGAGCGCCAAGACGAAGAAGTTGCGCACGGAGAGACCCTCCGTCACCAACTCTGTCGCCTCTTCCCCCACTACAAGCGCCTCCGCCTCCCAGGCAAAGGCCAAACCCTCTGGCCTCACGGCCAAGATCACCAAGCCCCCTCCTATCATGCTACTCAGCATCGATAAGTGGGAAGAATTGTCCACCACGTTAAAGTCCAAAGGTGTAGTCGCACTTAGCACTACATACATCCTCAAGGAGCAGATGTATAAAATACAGCTGCAGACCCCCACTGAGTACAGGACTACGACGGCCCTCTTTGATGCTCGTAAGGTAGACTACTACACTTACGGCACCGCTGAGGACAAAACACTCCGCGTGGTTATCCGCCGAGTGTGCCGTTACCTTCCCATCGACTCCATCAAGGAGGACCTAACCACCCAGGGGTACCCCGTGAGAGAGGTGCATCGGATGCGCCGATCAAACGGTGGCGAGCCCTTCGATATGGTGCTGGTCCACCTTGACGACTCGAAGGAAGGTCAGAAAATCCTGACCATCCTAAAAACAGTTTGCGGCGTCGGCGGCATCGTCGTCGAGCCGCCGCGGCGAGGGACCGTACAGGGGCAGTGCCACAACTGCCAACTGTACGGGCACTCGTCTAAGAACTGCCACGTCGCCCCGAGGTGTGTCAAATGCCTGACCCCAGGCCACCACACCTCCGAATGCCCCAGACCGAAAGACCGTAGCGAATGCTCCGAGCCACCTGGTTGTGTTAAGTTAGTTAAGTGCAGTAAGCGCAACGCTCGAAAGCCTCAGGCGCAGACTAGCTCCGCCAAGCCCCAAGCAAGCCCTCCCCCGCTTATGTCCTTGGATGTCCGACAGACATCCCTGCGACCAGCAAGACCACACTGGCCTCTGCCAGATTACGTCCCCTCGACCGCACCCAAGGCTGCGGGTGAGGTGGTCGCCCCTAAGGCTGTGCCAGTCCCAGCTAAAGCGGTGTCCCCCAAACCCCCAACCAGCGCGTCCCCTCCCGCCCCAGTCCAATCGGGCTGGGCTTACAACCCGCTGACTAAGAAGTCACAGGTTCCAAAGGCCCCGGCCAAAGGAGCCCAGACTTCAAAGCCATCGGCCTCAGCGCCCAAAACCCGGGCGCCCCAAGCGAACAGCAAAGGGCGCGCCTCAGGTTTTGCCGAGCGCATTAAGACTCAAGGTTGGGAATTGCTCGACCAGTTTGAGGACCTCTCCCAGAGGGCCGAAGCTGATCCGACCAATATCCAACTGGCCATCGACGCGGCTCACGTCTACCGCCGCTTTATCAAATCCCTGCAACCGTAATGGCTGTACACCCGCTAATGACTACCCAAACCACTTGCAGGCTAAAACCCAGATCTCTAAAGATCGGGTTTTACAATGCAGACGGATTAGCGAGACAACGCGATGAAGTCGCAGAATTCCTCCGCGATCATCAACTTGATCTCTTCCTCGTCCAAGAGACATTCCTCAAACCGAGTAAACGGAGGAGTCCTACAGTTGCCAACTATCGTATAGTTCGCAACGATAGGACCCACTCCGCCAAAGGGGGCACGCTGATTTACTTTAAGAAATCACTGCATTGCGTACCTTTGGACCCTCCCGTGCTAAAGAACATTGAGGTCTCTGTCTGTCGAATAGGCATGACAGGCCATCAGCCAATCACGATAGTCTCGGCCTACCTCCCCCCAGACAAGGAGATGCTACTTAGCGACCTCCAAGTACTGTATGACTTAGATGGCTCTGTCATAGTGGCAGGCGATCTAAACTCCAAGCATGAGCAATGGAGCTGCCGTACGAGCAACTCGAACGGCCGCGCACTTGCTAATCACTTGGCAATCATACCGTTCGACCCTATAGTCCCTCTCGAACCGACCCACTTCTCTAGAATTTACGGTCACCGACCCGACATACTCGACATAGCGCTCCTTAAGAATACAAACCTACGTTTGGCTTCTGTAGAGGTGCTACACGAGTTAGACTCTGACCATAGACCGGTCATCCTTAGTCTAGCCTCCCGCACAAGCCACTCTGGCGCGGATAGCAACCTCCCACCCAGATATGTTACCGACTGGAAGAAACTTGAGGGTAAACTCAAGTCAGCCACGTCGGAGCACTTAGATTCGATTCCGTCCCTCATAGAGACCCCCGAGCAAACGCTCGCAGCTATCGGCTCTTTCACGACTCACGTACAAATCCAAGTGAACGAATGTTCCCGGGAGGTCCCAGCGGCTGACGCGTTCAGTCGGTGGAAGCTCCCGGAGGATTTGCGCGAGTTAGTGACTGAGAAGAACGCGGCCATCAGAGCCTTCGACTCCTATAACACCTTGGAAAACCGCACTCGAATGCGTGAACTACAGCGTACTGTACGTGAACGCATGACCGAGAGGCGGGAATCCGGGTGGGATAGGACGTTAGCCGAGATTCAACCCTCGCGGAAGGCCTTTTGGAATCTCTGCAAGCGACTCAAGACAGACACCGACTGGACCATCCCCCCGCTGACGCGTCCGAATCAACGCCCCGCGTTCGATGACGACGAAAAAGCCGAATGCATGGCCGACAATCTAGAGACCCAATGTTCTCCCAGCAACCTACCAGTAGACCCGGAGCACCTCAATGAGGTTGACTCCGAGGTAGAACGTAGGCTCGCCATCCCTCTCCCTCCGACCCCAACTGCCCCCTCCCGGGAGGATGCAGACGTCGACGACGACGACGATCCCCTGAGGCCAGTGACCATCGAAGAGGTTAAAACTCTGATCATGAAACTCCATCCTCGTAAAGCCCCCGGTTATGACGGACTCACCAATCGCGTTTTCAAGCAACTCCCATTGCTTTTACTTAGCCTGATGGTCGCGATTTTCAACGCGGCCTTTTCCAACAACATCTTTCCACACCAGTGGAAACAGGCGAACGTGATTGGTATCCCGAAGCCGTTTAAATCCAAATCCGACCCGGCGAATTACCGCCCCATTAGCCTTCTCTGCGCCATGGGGAAACTCTATGAGCGTATCATCCACGCCCGTTTGTCGTCTTACATCCACGCAAACGATATCCTCCCTGACGAGCAGTTTGGCTTTCGAGCCAGACACTCCAGCGTTCACCAGGTGCATCGCATTGTCGAACACATCCTCGTGAAAGCTGCCCGTCAAAGAGCCCACACAGGAGCAATCTTCTTCGACGTGGCCAAAGCGTTTGACAAGGTCTGGCACAACGGCTTATTATATAAGCTGATTAAACTCAAAGTGCCTGACCGTCTCGTGCACATCCTACGAGACTTCCTTACGGACCGAACGTTTCGCTACCGCGTCGAGGGAAATTACTCCTCCCTCAGACCGATACGCGCAGGAGTTCCCCAAGGCTCAGTCCTTGCCCCGCTCCTGTTCTCGCTGTACACCAGCGACATCCCCAGACCCAAGAAGGCTCATCTAGCCCTCTTCGCTGACGACACGGCTCTCTACTACTCCAGTAGGGACCCGTCAGCCATTCACCGAGAACTCCAATCCTCAGCCGATGCCCTCGGCAAATGGTTCAGGAAATGGAGGATCGAAGTAAACCCGACCAAGAGCGCAGCCGTGCTCTTCTCTAGGGTACACCCCAAGCCCACCACAGATCCCGTCCGAATGTTTGGTAAACCGATCCCCTGGGAGAGGAAAACCAAATACTTGGGAGTGATCCTCGATCAGAAGTTAAACTTCAAGGACCATCTGAGATACGCTCGCAACCGTGCCTCATTTGCCCTTTATCGATTACACAGCCTCCTGAATGCACGCAGTAAAATGTCCCTTGTAAACAAGGTGAGAATTTACAAGACGTGCATTCGACCCATGATGGCCTATGCGAGCCCGGTCTTCGCGCACGCTAAGGAACATCTCATCCACCTCCTACAGGTAGTCCAGAACAAATTTATGCGACGAGCCGTGGGCGCACCATGGTTCGTCCGCAACAAAAGCCTCCATGCCGATCTCCAATTGCCTACCATCAGGCAATGGATGAAGCAAACGTCCAAAAGGTATTTTGACTCTGCCACTCACCATCCAAGTAAATTGGTGGTACAGGCGGTCAATTACACTCCCCTCCGACTCACAATTAAGCACCGTCGTCCGAAGCACGTCCTAGACGAACCGGACGACGAGACCACCGTTTACCTTGAGCACATCAAATCGATTAGAGACTCTCGCAACACTGCACAACCGATATTTCGTACTCGCCGGATGCGAGTACGACCGCGAACGCGTCGCGACCACCAGCGTCCTCCATGACCCTTAGTTTGCATATCGTACCGATAAAAAGCCCCCCTCAACGCGGACGGGGGGCCGCGTCATGTCATTAACGTAGAGCGAAAGTTGCACTAAACTCCCTAAAAACCATGATCTCTCGCCCTCTCCCCGTCAGTATCCGCCCAGAGCCGAGGTTCGAGCTCCACAGGGGGCGCCCTCCGGCGCGGGTACTTAGTTTGTAGTTTATTTTTGCTAGGCCGGTTAGAGCCCACGCTCACCCCTACTGTCCGGTGAAGCAGTAAAAGCCGAGAGGCTAACTGCACGCGTCACGTTAAAAAAAAAAAAAAAAAAAAAAAAAAAAAGGAACACGGCCATTTGGTGTCGTTTCGTGTCGTAAAGAAGTGCTCCGTAAAATGGTGAACTGTGCAGTATTTTCATGTAAAAGGCGATCAGCGATGTTAAACTTACGGGAACACGGTATTTCCTATCACCAGTAAGTATCATTTTTTCAATTATGTTTGTAATGTTTCATAATTTTAATTAAAAAATGAATTACCAGTGACACTACAGCGACAGATAAGTGACAATTTTACGACGACATTGTCTTGGTAGAAGGCGTAGTGCGGCGACAAAGTGCATGAAATTTTTGATTGAATAAATGATGGAATGAACGTAATATTGTTTAAAATGCTGTGTGCGTAGTTAGTACATTTTGGATGCTTATTTTATAGCGAATTAGAAGTTGTTTTAGAAATTTTGTTCATACATTTTCAGATATTATTTCTTCCTAAATTTATCTTATTTTTGAAATGATTCATGGACACACATTATTAACATTATGGACAAAATTTTGTGGTAAAAATCCAAACTAGAATGCAGCTAGAACCAGTGTGATTTGCTCAGAACATTTTACGTCGGAAGGTATACAAACTCTTTCGAACAACAGAAGAAAATTGGTTGTTAGTGCAATACCTACATTGAAATCCCGTAAGTGCAAGGTAATTTGTTTTTTTGTTATTTTATGTTTTTCAATAAAAAGGTGTATATTCTGTACTATTCGGTTGCACTCTTCGGTACAACTTTTCAGTAGAAAAGATTTTGAACTGACAGAATGATACGTTCGAAAAAAAGAACGTCACTTCAGAATAAAACTCAATTAAATTAATAACTGTTATGTGTGATCATAAAAGGATTAGGTGTTAATAAAATTGTAAACTGTGAACACATTAGTGTCGTTATCATTTTCTTTGATGTGAAACATCTATAGCCGCACGTAAAACAGATTTCTGGCGTGGCGACGCATGCCGTGGATTTTTTTTTTTTAGTTCCTATCACAATATGTTCTTTTCGACTTCGACTTCTACTTGGACTTCGACTTGACTTCGACTTTGACTTCGACTGCGACTTATACTTCGACTTCGACTGCGACTTATACTTCGACTTCGACTGCGACTTATACTTCGACTTCGTCTTCGACTTCGACATGACTTTGACTTCGACTGCTACTTATACTTTGACTTTGACATCGACATCGACTTCGACTTCGACTTATACTTCGACTTCAACTTCGACTGCGACTTATACTTCGACTTCGACTTCTGCATATTATTTTTACAAAATAATGCCGATGTTTCACATCTGCCAGGCGTCCCGTGACGGCTCACATTTTTTATGTAATGTTTTTCTTTTTCTTTTTTCTGAGTTACTTAATTTCTGCTACGTTTTACTTTAGGTTTACGGTAATCAGTTGTTAATTGCATAGATATTTTGAATAAATTAATATTTGTTATTATATATCATATTAAATTTATTTTTCGATAGTTTAAATTACGTTAAGGTAAATTTATTTTAACTCCTTCACTACATAGTTTATTTGTAGATTCTTGAATGATATTCCGCAGCAGCGATGAGACCGCCCATTGTACTTTAATAACTATGTTAAATTATTATGTTAGGTATTGGTGTACAATAAAGAGAATTTTACTTTACGTTATAAGTAGGTACAGCCTTGATTTCATTCTATATTCAGTTCTTTTATTTTTCGCTGTCCATTACAAAAGATATATTTTCAATTTAGATAAATTAGGTATGAAAATAATATTACTATTTAATTCAGTGTTTTACAATAGGGCAAACCCTCTCGTGAAATCTAAGGTGATACTCATTCATCTATCGTTCAATCGTTCAGGTTGACCGGTTCTTAGCCAATGCCCATCACTAGAGATTATCTTAGTGTGATTCTAAACAATGCGTTCTACGCTCTATTTTATACATGTGTGCATATTTTAAGTGGGTGTGCGAGATTGTTATAGTTTGCGTTTACATGCATAAGATTTTGTTTTGCGCGTGTGCCATGCGTGTTTACCTCGTCCCCCATATAAATCGGCAGAAAATACTGTTTGCAAATTTAAAACGATAACGTCTCCATGACAGCTAAATGCTCGAAGAATAATATTAATTTACAAAAATGAACAAAATGAACCGATCGAGCAAATATTGTGTTTGCCTGCTAAAAAATGTCAGTAAGTGGACGAAATCACGTGTATACTCCGAAACATACTCAATGGGATGCCCCATTGAGTATGTTTCGCCGGAGCGTCTCAACTGGGCCGTGTTGAAACCGGTACCTATGCGGTAGTAGGTACAGACACCCGCTGAGTTTGTTTAGCTGGGTCTTCTCAGTTGGGTGGGGCGCATTAGATCTAGTGGTAGCCTTAAAGCACGACCGTCGTAATAAAACATCAACAAATTAATTATATATTACTACAAACGTGTTCTCACTATTTACAAGAGCTTTTTTAAAGTTACGTGAATAAAAACCTTTTTGTTTATTTTATTTATTTTAATGCTCAAAGCGTTAATTTTGTTACTTTTGTCATTATTTTATTGTTTACTGTTTTATTCAATTAACTGTTATTTTAATGCAATGTAATGTGTGGTTATAATATATCTACTGATTCTTAAATAGGTACTAATTATTTTCTACTTGGATACTATTTAAGGTGATGTAAAAAATACTGTTCGCATGCCTTATTTTAAGGTAGAGTATAGAGCACAATACCAACACTATAACAACTATTGTATGTTTAACCTGTATTCTGTGATTTCTGTGAATAAAGATTATGATTATGAAAATGCGTAAAACAACAGAATCAGAAAATTATAACACATTTTTATTTAGTGCATGTAATGGTTAGGAAAAGCTTTATTATTTAAGATTTGTACAAAATGTCATTTTTGAATATATATTGTTTTCACTCGTTTTTGACCCATAGCTCATACGACATTAAAGTAACGGGCGGTACTCTTAATTTTCCTTTACTTATTAATAGTTGCTATTGACCCCACAGTCTTTTACTATATTGTCAGTTGGCAACACAGTTACAAAATTATAATGTCAAAGCAATGACAAAAATTGACAAATTATAGCGGCACATACATCTGTCAATTTGTGTCTGGTCGAGTTGGTTACAGTGAAGATTTTCCTTTAATTACCCGAGTTAAACTGCAAACAATCATGAAATTTGATGAAGATATTATAATTTATTTGATATTACTATTTTCTTGGGTAGAATATCTTTGGGAGCTTTATCTCTCTTTACGCCAGGTAATGTAAACCAAGATTGTTATCTTACTTGCTTACAAATCGTACAATACTACGGATTTTCAATTAACAGTTTAATTGGGTTTATACGTCGTACCTTATAGAGGTTTAGGCACAGCATTAAACATAATTGGATACAAATGACCCGGTATTATTAAATATTTTTTGAAAGATTTGTCGTGTCGTTGAAGGAAAACATAGGGAATAGCACACTCGACGGAAAATATTTAAATGACGTGTCTGATCGTGGATACATGAAATATGCTAGGGTTCAATATTTTAAGTATAAAATTAAATTAAATGTTCCCATGAGTAGTCATTCCGAAGTTGGTCACTACCGGAAATTGTTCATAGTTTAGTTAGATTGCCATAAAACACCTAGGGGGCAACCTCTCTTCCTCCTTCTGCACCACCTTGTAATTTTATTCTAAATATATATTTTCTCATATAAATACTCGGACTGATCTTGAGAAATTATTTATCTGTTTAGTTCATATACAAGGTATAACACACATAGTTGGTATAACATAAGAAGCTTAATTTTCATATGAAACTAAACACCATGATTCACACAACATATTAACTCTATATAACAATAAGGTTTGAACAACAATCAACTGATACATATTGTATGAGAAGTTAAAAAACATTTAATTTTAATCACTGTTTTTTTTTTTAATTTTTCTGGTCATGACATGCTTGTGCACCTTAAATTTCTTGACTGTAATACTGTATTTCGAAGTTCAAAATAGCGATGAACTGTAGCCCTAAAGTACTGAAACGCGACTCACATTAGTGCGAAAGTGCGCCACATCGATTCACACATTGTCGAATGTATTCCAGCGCGATGCACGTTTTGCCATTATGGAGATATCCATGGTTAATGTTTTTCTAGCGCTCGGCGGCCGCTGCCGCGGCACGCTCGCTACGCTCGCTCGCCTTCGCGCGCCAAATGGTCACCGTTCTAACCTAACCCAAACGATTTCCCACTAATGTGCATCGCGGTGGAAAACATTCGAAATTATGTGTATCGATGTGGCGCACTTTCACACTATTGTGAGTCGCGTTTCAGTACTTTAGGGCTACAGTTCATCGCTATTTTGAACTTCGAAATACAGTATTACAGTGAAATTTCTTCTCCTATTTCACAAAATTCTGAAACATCTATAGCTAATTGATGTCTTAATATGTTTATTATTTGCAAATAATAAAGATATGAAGATATCATCATTACTACCTATTTAACTGTGCCATAGAGTATGTGTTGTATTACGAAAGCCTATGTACAATAAATCTGATTACATACTATACTATTTTGAACAATTAGGATATCATTTATATAAATTTTATTACTTTATACTATAGTAAATATTTATGTAAATACAGAATCCAGAATATCAAACCTAACTTAACATTGTCAACAACAGGCAGGAATTACATATTTCACCATTAAATAAATTACATTTAGAACAAAATACCTAATAGATGGGCATTGGGTATTTTGTTCTTAATCAGACTGTTTACATTAGCACCTTTGCAGCCAACAACTAATGCCAACATGTCTTCAAGCCACTAGTTGGGTGCTGGGTACCAAAACTTTTAAGTGCTATGTACATGTGATGAATTTTGACTGCTTTGTTAGACAAAACACCTGTTCCAC
The DNA here is from genome assembly GCA_951640165.1 of Pseudoips prasinana. Taxonomy (NCBI): domain Eukaryota; kingdom Metazoa; phylum Arthropoda; class Insecta; order Lepidoptera; family Nolidae; genus Pseudoips; species Pseudoips prasinana. Next base: position 16,887,134 of record OX621244.1, read on the forward strand.
ACCATTCTAACCAAAATAGCATGGATAGTCTAATGTTTTATATTTAAAAGGGTTGCTACTGAAGTCATCATTCTCCTACAGTCTTGAAATAATGTGTAATTTTAGTTTTTGTAATGTAATTATCTTTCTTATTTTTCAGTTGAAGATATACCAAACCAATAATACTATACCAAATGATTTGAAAGAAATGTTAAATGAAGAATCTTTTAGAAAGGCCCGTTTGTATGGAATTGACAAATCAAGATATAAAATAGTTAAGGAATTTTACAGCATAACACTGACTTCTATAATTTTATATAATCGATGGATATATGTGGCATGGCACAAATCTGAGAATTTGGCTGCCATCTTCAACATCACTCCAGACAGAGAGATACTAGTTAGCTGTACTTTCATGATGTTTGTAACACTGTTCAATTTTGTGGCCAACATGCCATTCTCAATTTATGGAACATTTGTCCTGGAAGAAAAACATGGATTCAACAAACAAACTTCTGGATTCTTCATTAAAGACCAACTGAAATCATTAGCTCTCAGCTTTGTTATCACACTACCTATTATATCAGTGGCCATTTACATTATAATGCTTGGAGGCAATATGTTTGTGGTTTGGCTCTGGTTATTTACAACAGTAGCTACACTAATATTGTTAACAATCTATCCATCAGTCATTGCACCACTGTTTGACAAGTTTGTACCTCTGCCTGAAGGCTCTCTACGAAAAGGAATTGAAAATTTGGCATCAAGACTTAACTTTTCTCTATCACAAATATACATAGTTGAAGGATCAAAAAGATCAGCACATAGTAATGCTTACTTCAGTGGCCTGTTTGGAGCCAAGAGGATTGTGTTATTTGATACATTATTGGAGAAATATGATGAAGAGAAAAAGGTAACAACTGGATGTACTGAAACTGAAATATTGGGGGTTTTAGCTCATGAGCTAGGCCACTGGAAGTGCAGTCACATCTATAAATCAATTGCCTTAACAGAAGTCAACTTGCTCCTGTTATTCTCTGCTTTTGGATGGTTGTTCAAATATTCTATGTTGTATACATCACTCGGCTTCCCTGCAGGTCATGAGCCAATAATCATAGGATTAATAGTAGTGCTACAGATGATCCTAGCACCGTATAATTCAATTTTGTCATTCTTTGCTACCGCTCTGTCTAGGAAATTTGAGTTTGAAGCTGATAATTTTGCTGTATCTTTATCATATCCAAATGAATTAAGGTCAGCTCTAATAAAATTAGGTAAAGATAATTTAGATTATCCAATCTATGACAAATTATATTCAGCTTGGTATCACTCTCATCCAACTCTGTTGCATCGTATTGAAAACATCAGGAACCAAGTAGGAAATGAAAAAACTGAATAACTTTAAGTTTTATGAGAATGTGCAATCATTATTGTCATGCATTTTTACAGTACAAGTTGTAAGGTATTCTAGTCCAGTCTTTTTTCATATGACTGTATGCATAATATAACAATAAGGCTGGATTACAATTGTACATTGTACAAACTTATTTGGTGTAGATAAGATGAGTAAAATAACAATCTTAGACATAATTTTGTATTTTACATAACTAATATACAATCATTATATTGCCAATAATTAATAATCACATGAAAGGGTCAAAGCAATTACTGCTTATCTTTACTTTTTACTAATGTGTCACCATCAGTAGCATTTCAGCATATCAAGTTGCACAACTATATTTTAATAAAACAATTTGGGTGGAATACTTACTCACCGGACCATAAGAGATTGGCAAGGTTAAGCAACTAGGCTCGCGGTCAGTTCATAGATGGGTGACCGCCAAAGTGGTTTAATTTCTGAGCATCTCTGTGCTTCAAAGGGCACTGACATTAGCATAGGTAACCACTGCCCATATAATATGTAAATGGGTGGAATAAATCGACTTAACATATGTATCTGAGTGTCTGAATGAGAAGAGATACTACTCACCTGTTAAATTGTTACATTATTATTACTGATTTAAAAAGCATTATCTTAATTCATCATACATATCCAATTGTCAAAAAAAATAAATATTTACATTCTTGATTCAAACATAAAAAAATCCACCAGGGCTATATGTTATACCAGCAAACTCGATAATTTAATAATAGGGCTGAAAGTGTAGAAAAGAGTTTCTTTCAGCCAAATACTCCATTGAATCCTAGAATATTTATCCTTAAGTAGACAAGATGTTATATTGAAACTAAAATCATGCATCTTTGGAATAATTGTGATCTAACAACTTTGTTCAGTATCATGCAACTAAATTGAAAGTTAGGATGAAATGTGATGATATTAGATTAAGTTTGTGTAAGGCAGAATTGTGGACATTTATGTCGTAAAATATTTTTTAAATGTACTTAGACAATTTCAGTTGTTTTAATATTGGCTTGAATACCATAATTATAATACAGTTGGTTTTAAATAATGACACTTATTGCTTGGGTTTTAATACCTTTATCAATACAAATATATACGGTCACGCTTGGCAAAATACATGTATTTTTATGTATTTTTTTGCCTGGCTATATTCAAATAATGAATTTTTATTACATTTCTTTCAAAAGTGTGTTGAGAAATATCTATAAGTACCTGAATATAGGTATTGTGGGTTTATTCTGAACTGTCAATTGTGCAATTCAATAACCTAACCATTAGAACTATATTTACATCATTTTTGAAAAGAACTAATACTCTTACACTGCTGGACCGATATCAACCAAACATAGCTAAGAACCGCCGCAAAGAAACTGGCTTTGAAATGAAACAATCCGCATCGAAAACGGTGCATCCGTTTCGAGAGCTACGATGCCACAGACAGACAAATACACACACACACACAGACATCGACGTCAAACTTATAACACCCCTCTTTTTGCGTCGGGGCTTCAAAATGGTTCAGTTTAAAGTACGTATTGGAATACATAAGACATGTATAAAATTTGAATTTAATACAAAAACCATACATAGTTACTTTGTGAAAAATTTATAGTACAGACGCCAGCACATCCAATCTGTCAAATTTCTTTTATAGATTTTCAACTTTATCACAAAAGCATAAGGTTCACTTTCAATTGGCGAAAATTGACAGATTGGGGTAGCTTGATGTCTGTACTTTGAGAAAAATTAAAAAATGTTTGTTTAATACCAAGTTTAAAAAGGCGATGATATGGTGTAGCATTACATTACTCACAGTAGGTACCTACTATAAGACTGTAAACTTATATGTAAACTATAATCGAAAGCATTTAGTGAAAATAACTTGTGTGTTTTATAATTCACATGGCATTTATTATAATATAATTGATATATATTATAATTGATGTTAGAGGTATTCTCAACCTAAGTGGTGATTTTGAATAAACTATGTTTTTCACTATGGAATGTTTTTATATTTTAAATACCAATTACATTTACTTTGTCACCCACATTCGAATATAATAATGCTTTTAATTTTTACTTTTATAATCTTTCAGTCTGTTGCCTTCGACTTAGTTTCGCATTAATGAGAGGCCCTCTCCGATATTCAATCGGAAGAGCGGCCCTGTCCTTAATCCTTAGTCTGACAATGATATAATCGTTACACTTAATTTAAAACTGTATTGTTTTGTAATAAAAGCTAAAACGAATAAATTATGAACATACGCTATGACCAATAACGGGTTAACTTAGAGCATGGGTTCTCTGTTAGTCTCACATCAAGGACACCGGTCACTTCAGCCCGATTTGTATTTCTTTAGCAGGGTAAAAGAGACAACGCTATTTCAGTTGTCACTGCCAATGAAACTTGTGCCTTACGACCAGTTATGACTGATGCTGAATGTTTCCATACTTGTCAAATGTCATGTATTCAAGATTATTTTATACATAAAAAAGAATTTGTTAAGGTGTGCTTTTGCATGCCACCCACAAAAAGTGTGTATGTTGGACTAGCACCGACTTAACCCTAAATTACACACAATTCAATGAAAAATGGTTTATGAGCTTCCAGTATACTATATTTCATCATACTTACATGATATTAATAAAATAACAAATGCCTTAAAGTTAAATATTCTCGGCCTCCTCTAAAGTGTTCGGTAGTGGAACACCTTTTGTTTCGGGAAGAGGTGTGACTAAAAATATTTGTAAGAAGGATATGACCGCTAATATCATCAAAGGAAGGTCATTTAGTAGGCCGTTCAGCATAACCACGGCTGGAGCCACCATAGAAGCGATACGGGCGAATGTGGTCACTCCGCTTACACAAACGTTACGTCCCAAAGTGGGAAATAGTTCCCCACTAAATAAATACAATGCTGGTATTGTACCCTGAAACAGTGAAAAATATTACAAACAAGATCAAAGCTGGAATTATTTGTATATTATATCCATAGAAGACTAAACTACCAATGTTAGTCTTCTACTAAAAAGGAGCTGCACCAATCCACTTTATTTTTTTGTATATCGACTAATTTGATAATTTAACTATCTATTCAGAAATATTTTTAGTACGCACATCTCTGTGTCAGAACACGATTCAAAATTCGAACTTAACTATGGCTAACTTCGAACTTAACTACTTAATTCGAGTTTATTGCCAACACAGATGGTAGGTGACGGGGTTGATTGCGCAGTTTTCATACAAATATGCTCGTATTTACGGAGTTATAAAAATATTTGATTTCTTAACTCGCATAGGTCAGTATACAATATGAAGCTATTAATGTTTTACACATGGAATGGATTAAAAAAAACTCCTACAAGTGGGTTAATCACAAAAATGGAAAAACATCAATGGTCCAGCGGGTTTGAACTAGCACCCTCTACCAATCCGGGGTACACTGCCGTTGCGCTAAGTTTATCATTTACCCTTTTCGAGATTAAATTAACGGTTTTCATTACAAATAATGTTATGCGGCTAATATTTAACAGTGTTATTGAACAATACTTCGATAGATACTTATTTATTAGTATTTCCATAAAAAATATGAAAACACGAAGCTATACACAGACTAAATTCGATTTACCACTTCAATGACTTACCGCCATTCCTGCGAAACCAATTCCAGCAAACAAAAGCCTGGGCCAGTCATTCGCAAACCAATTTCTAGGTATTATCAATATAAAAATAAAACATAGGCAAGTTATCACTTGGTAGATATACACTGTAGTCTTTCTGCCATATATGTTCACGATGAAAATGCATGTTAAGCCACCCGTTAAAGAAATTATACCCGTTACGGCTACCGCCGTGAAAATGTCGCCCCCAATCGTGCCCAAGCATTGTGAAAAAGTGTAAAATGATAGTCCAGTACAAAACCTGCAACATAATGAACATATTAAATACATAACTTAAGGCCCAGACTTCGGCACGCTGCCATCTCGCTCTCACATTTAGCTGTTTAAAATGATATAAAACAATTTAAAATGAGATTCAACATATCAGATGAAAGACGTCCAGTGTTGGATGGCCTGATGGCCTCCCCCAGGGATTTCCATATGGCCGATCTTGCGCTACCCGCATCCAGCGGCTTCCTGCGACTCTTGCAAGATCGTCGGGCTACCGTCTAACTTGAGGTGGGTCTGCCCACGTTGCGTTTCCAGTTTGTGGTGGAGAACTCTTGAACCTTTCTGCCCCAGCATTCGTCGGTTCTACGATTTATGTACCCCGAAACGTGTGTGCTGCCAGTGATGAATTACGGAACAGAGCATGGTCGTTCACTATGGGCCTTATAAAACGTCCAAAGTCACCCAAAAAGCAGATATGTTGAAATCCACAGGCGAGGCAAAACAACCAACATCGCCCGAAGAATTGCCAAGTTGAAGTGGCAGTGGGCAGGGCACATAGGCGTGACGCAGACGCGACGGACGGTGAGGCAAAAAAGTTCTCGAGTGGCGAACACAAACCGGACGCAGCGTGGGTAGGTCCCCTGCAAGACGGATCTTGTGATGATCGCTGGAAGCCTCTGAATGTGGGTAGCGCAAGACCGATAACTGTGAACATCTTAGAGGGAGCAGTCTTTGTATTTCGGCTGGTATTATAATGATAATAAACTGAATATTTGAAATCTAACAGAATGTTTAATAATGTCCTCTTGGTCCAATGTCAGCCAAGACAGCTAGCCATTTGTGCTCTTCATATTTTAGTGCACAAGCGTGTACACATACACAGGTGCACTTTATATTCCCTCCCTCTCATGATTGGATGGGACAGCTAACTGACACGACCGGAAAAGTTTAGATACAGGACCGACGGATTTACGTGATTTCAGAGGCACGGAGGCATAACAAAGGCAAATTCTAGATTTCGGGCTGATGACGAAAATTTTTATTAGCAGAAAAATCTCAATATATTATTTATGGCCTGACTCGGGATTTGAACCTAGGGCCTCAGTATCTGCGGTCACAAACAACTGTTTAACTGGCCTGTTGATCTAGTAGTTAGTGACCCTGACCGCTAAGCTAAAAGTCGTGGGTTCGATTCTCACTCAGGACAAATCTTTGGGATGAGCACCATTATGTATGTCCTATGTCTGGGTGAAATTTATCTATAATATGTATGTATTTAGAAGTATATAAGTATGCTTATCAGTTGTCTGGTTGCCATAGTACAGGCTCTGCCTAGTTTGAGATCAGATGGCAGAGTATTAGTTGTCCCAAGATATTTATTTTAATTTTTAAACACACTTCCACTAGGTCAATGCTGTAACATAATTATATACCCTTGCTACTAAAGATCAAAGAAAAAGTAAATACCGTGTAACTACTTTTAAAAAGTCTTTAAGTATTTTTAAAAGAGCGTCCATTAATTACATGATGTAAAATTGGCCCTTTATCACGTGAGATTTTAATTATTTTTGATTAAAAAACTGTACCTAAATACGTTAAGTAGTTTGCGATTAATTGCGTTGGATTTATCATAAAAAATATTTATATTATTTCACTAACATATTTTAATACATACATACCTACTACTTATATCACGGTGAGAAAATCGTACAATATACCTACTTCAGTAAAAATATATATAGGGGACCTAATGCAAACAAAAAATCATTAAATAATTCGTTCTAACACGAGGACTTGTGTTAACATATTAGGTATATGTCAAGAGTGACTAAGAACTGGAACTAACATGTCCATGTGATTTTAACCAATTTAATTAATGGACGCCTCTTAAGTAGATACAATCCCAATAACTAATAGTTATATCAAACCACAAAATTTAAGGTGATAATATACCAACCAATTTAAAGAAAGTAAAATTGTTTTAAGTCTCATATTTTTGGACCTCACGAAAGCCAAAAACCCAGGTACATCTTCTTCTTTCCGTTTAGGTGGATTCAGTAACTGTTGAATATATTTAGGATCAACTTCTCTGTTATTTTCTTTAGCTGCAGCCAACAGTATTTCTATAAAAAGACAAATTAATTTGACATGGGTATTTAAGACTGAGCTTACATACACTTGATACTGTTCATCATGGAGAAGTAAGTTATGGGTGCGCTGCAGTTAAATGCATCATACGATATTTTTGGCTCGTGGAGAAAGGTCAGCAGAGAAGGAAAGAGGTACGCCAGTAAATACCTAAGAGACACGATCTCTGTCTAAGCGGTCTTTTGCGGCCCGTAGGCCAATCTTTCTCCAAAAATTCGTTTCTGGGTCCCATTAGTTTGGGGACTATCCTCCGTACCGCCATCTGTCCGTGTGTCATGAGAACATTAACAATAGTTACAGGTAGGTACCTAGTCAGAAGTCTAATAGGATAGGTCGAGCCTTAGTTTCTGGTTCTCCATGGGTTTTGTGGGCAAATGACATCGCTCAAATACTAGCTACTAACGCATCAAGTTGCTCCGAGTACCGTTTTTAGAAAAAAGAAGCACAGCCTATACCTAAGTTACACAATGTTCCTACCCAGGAAAACTTGTAAACATCAGTTACATATAAAATGGGTAGGTACTGAATAGCTTTCAATGACCCTGCCCTTTCGTTCTACTCACAGCGGACGAACGCAACGACCAACCACTTGACTACAGATGACCTTTATTATAGAAATTAAATAATGTCAACATGTTTTTACTCAAAGCTTCTTCGTGTTTTCCTTTCGCTATTAACCATCGCGGTGATTCAGGTATCCAAAAATAATACAATATATAAACTGAAGATAGCGCTGCTAAGCCAAATTCAATCTTTCTCCAATCTCTGAGCCAGTAAGCAAGTCCTGCCATTGCTGCGGTGCCAAGCCCAAATGGAAGCTGGTAAATAACTGGAATTATTGTACGCCACTTGCCGCTCACCACCTGTGAATCAGGCGGAAATATTGATTAGGTTACTTATTCATTTAAGCATTTGGAATATGCCGAATGCTTGTGATTCATAAATAATGATCCCAACAAACAACAGAAAAATTATAATAATGTTCATAGTGAAGACACTATGAACGCGAAGTATGAACGTTCTTTCTTTTGTTTAATTCAACAGAAAAGTTAAAAATTGACAGACTTAATAGCCCAAAATAAGCCAAACCACAAAGGAAATTACACTACTGACTACGACTATTGACCTACTTTACATTACATTGAGCTTCTTGATCCTATAGACAGCGGTTACCCTACTGTCAGAGTGATGCAAGGCACCCATAAGTCCTCTGACTTGGCTTATTGACGGACGGACATATCTAAAGACTGCAAATGGGAACGAGTGCTTAACGGTCCCCTAGAAATGCTCAGAAATTAAAGCACTTTTGGCAGTCACCTATCCATACACTGGCCGCGCGTTTAAGTGCATAACCTCTCCAATCACTTACGGAACGATGAGAACAACTGCCTTTGAGTGTGTAGATATTTGCACTTTAGCTTATTTTTACTACGTATATAATATTTGTCACGTCAATATCGTTAGAAGTCGCTTCATCATCACTCTCCTTTCTTATTTACATGTTTCCTGACCCTGAAAGCTCCCATTATCTACCTACGGCTAAAAGCTGGCATTATCAATCTATATAAATAATACACGACTGATGGAACTGGTATACCTTTCTTCGACAGTGCCAGAACACATGACTTTCGGTTACATAATTTGATTGCTTTGCAGTGTGGGAATTGAACGCGTGACATGTTGTAATTAGTATGGCCGGGTATTAAAAAAAAACATTGCTTAAACCAAATTTATTTAAATTATTTTGTTTACCTCCACACACATCACAAATGATATAATAGCAACACCACCAGAGGCTAGTGCTAAAATAAACCAATTCAATAGAAACAACCAGTAGACGGGTGACATGCTGGCTAAAAAGCTGGCCCCACTCTGGACAGCTATGGATACTATTAAAGGGACTCTTCGGCCATATTTATCTGCCCATATTCCAAAAAAAATACCTCCTATTAAAATTCCAAACATCATGACGCACTGGCAAAACTGAAATAAAAAATATAAAAAGAAATTAATCGCTTTTATCGATCGAACATTTTGATATAAATCGAATTCGAAAATACTGTAGCTACTAGCATAACCTACCTACAACACATATACAGTTGGTGTATATAGTTAAATTAAGCTATGCTAACTACTTAATATAATGAGATCCACCCACATGAATAAGCCAGTGTCTGGAGCACACTAAATTCCAGTCAGATTGCATTGTGCGAGTAAATGTTGAGTTATCGTACACAAAACGTTTACAAGGCACTAAAGGTATCAATGTTTTATCCAAATTTCGAGAAACCGACAGTAAATCTGGATCAAATATTAAACACTGCTCCTCTTCGACATGCTGAAACATCGGATTTTGTATTATAATATCTTATAGTATTGTATGGTATATATATTATATAATCCAGTTCTTACTATTATTAGAAGTCTCATAGCCCCTACATTCTTACTTTTTGATCCGTGCATCTATCTACCATGCTATCTCTGCACCACCCTAAGGCCTCATTTACGGAGACGCGGGGCGTCTTGCGTCGCGTGTGGCGTGGCGTCTCGCGGCGCGTCGGACGTTTTTTCTGTTTACGGTGGGGCGGCGCGTGAAGCGGCACGCATCATCGCATGCGTAAACACAAACTTATAGCAATATACGACCATGTTCATAGAGAAGCGAGACGGGAAGCGTGGCGGTGCCCGCCGCGGGGACGAATCCTCTAGCGTGTAGCGAAGCACGCGGCGGACATAGCTTCATCGAGAATTGCCGCTGCGTGCGCCGCCGCGATAAACGCCGCGTGGGACGCGTCGGTGCCATCCGCGGGCTCGGCCGCACAAAACGCCCTAATTCAAACAAACGCGTCTAAAATCGCTTCTCCATAAACGCACTCATACAACGCCATATATTTGAATTCAGTGCGGGCCGCGCCGCTCAACGCAACGCGCGACGCCCCGCGTCTCCGTAAATGAGGCCTTAGGGCGTTTTTTGCGGCCGAGCCCGCGGATGGCGCCGACGCGTCCCACGCGGCGGCGCACGCAGCGGCAATTCCCGATGAAGCTATGTCCGAGGCGGAATCTTCTGTCAGTCTTATTTCTGTCAGTCGCTCCTGTATTGCAGAAATAACTAGTTCCAATTTTTCGTCATTCATGCTGCAAGTTGCGGCACGTGCGCTCCCATCTCTCGCCAACATAAAACTAGTCGATTTGATCGAGGCAAGCGTGCGCCGCCGCGATGCTCGCCGCGTGCTTCGCTACACGCAAGAGGATTCGCCGCGGGCCGGGCGGGCGCCGCGGCGGGCACCACCACGCTTCCCGTCTCGCTTCTCTATGAACATGGTCGTATATTGCTATAAGTTTGTGTTTACGCGTGCGATGATGCGTGCCGCTTCACGCGCCGCCCCACCGTAAACAGAAAAAACGTCCGACGCGCCGCCAGACGCCACGCCACGCCAGATAGCATAATACAGTTTTTTTACATCTTGATGCGGATTGTGGATAAAAGTTGAGAACAACGTTAATTTTATTAAATCACAGTGAAAGAATCGGCCAATTATTTGTACAGATTTTGCAGGGTAACAGATCCTAGGTACTTATGTTATATTTTAAGATTGATTCATAACCTTGTCATTGTATTATAAGAAAAGGAAAGAACTAGGAAAAGTGGATATGAGTACCTACAAATATGTAGAGACAAAAGAAGATAAAATAATAGAATGGTTCTTTATAGTATGGGTATATGTCTTATTGTTAGACTTACGGGAGCACAAATCCTTCTCCAATCTTGGTCAGAAAGTCTCCTAAAAGAAGGCGGTTTTGCGCACCAGAATTGTTGAGGTGGAGCCATAAATATTATATTCAACTGATACCAAGCAATAGGAAGCTTCGTCAAAGCCATCAATATGCTTATTTGTATTTGCCATTTTCCAATATCACCGATAATCTTTGCGGGTAAATCGTCAGAATCCGGCTTCGGTTTATTTGGGCGTTCTATTTTTGTTATACGTTCCAGTTTTTTTAATCCTTCCATGGGTTCTAAATGTTCTAAAAACAAGCATCACAAAAGAAGATTACTTACACACATAAATATGAATTAAGCGACGGGAATCGTTAGTGTCAAATACGTACCTAATATAAAATAAAAATTTTATAACAAACTCCAACAGACTAGAAAAGTGAAGTCGAGCTAACGCACTTTCTTGTATTTCAAGTATCTATATATCAAGGCAATTCATGCAAACATAGGATCCATATCTATTTCATACGACCGGAGAGACATACAGTACCAACGGCTTAACATACTCGCCAAAGTACAACTGCCTGCTCAGGCCTAACATACGGTCTGCCTTATTGTAACCACTCAACAACTATTATACGGCTCTAAGAGCACAATGATATCACTCTTCTATCTATATCAACAGCTTGATAAGCGCAGTAAACATAATAGGCCGCGGAGGTACTACACCTAAGTAAGGTCACCGAAGCTTATCAGAGAAGGTAGAAGGGTCGGCAACGTGTGAGTGATAGCATCGGGGGCAGTATAACCACCTGACATAATACGCCGCGGAGGTACTGCACCTGAGTAAGGTGACTGAAGCTCATCAAAGAAGGGAGAAGGGTCGGCAACGTGCGAGTGATACCATTGCGCTATAAAAGCCGAATAATAGGAGATAGATTTAGGTATTTTCCCCACGTAAGTACATTCCTTTTACAAAATGGTAGAACCGTTAATGAAAGGTTTTTGCGATGAGTGGGTACAGGCGCAGTGTCTCAAAATAGAAACGGAAAACGAGGATATAGATTTATTGCATTTATTATAAAAGAGGATCTCGCTTTCTATTCAGTTTAATACCCGAGTAACACTGAATATCGCAATTGATCGTGACAAGATAAATAGTGTAAAGCCTGAGGTTCTGATAGGTACTATCCTCACGAACTTAGGAGTAACAAGGATAACATCTTGTCTACTACGTCTGCGGCAGAAGATGTCAGGACCCTCGTCCAAGCGCCCCGTACGCTTAGATCGACTCACGCCATACCTAGTAATCAACATAAAATACCTATAAAAGGTTCATATGTGCCATATTTTATTTTTTTCTTCTTCGTTTCCTCTCCGTCGTCATAACAGCAATCCTCGTAGCAAACATCACTATATCGAAGACAATTTTCAGACATCTTACTACTATATATTCAATTATTGGATCAAAAATATTTCTTGAAGCAACGGGAATGACGTTGAAATTAGAATACAATTTGGAAATGACAACCAAAGAGAAGAAGAAAGGAAAAAAGGAGGAACGAAAGCTCTTTCACTCTCAGCATATCATAAAGGATTTATGCTTAAAACATTGTTAAACTTGATGTAGTGCATAATCTAAGGTTTAGTACATTGATGATTGATACAATACTTAGAAGCTGTGAAAGTCATTATTTTATCTGTGAATGAATTGGTGGATGACCTAGAGGTACCTACGCTATGCGTCTTCGAGCTTATCCTCGAAGCTATGTGTGGCTGTATTGATATCTATTATATACTTTGCGGTTGGCATTAGGTTGTAGGACCCGTTAATTATGGAAAGAATGATTTATAAACAGTTGTGCAGCGATTTTCCGTACTAAGCCTCTTTGGGGGGTCATTGTGCGCGCTCTTATTCGGCTACTGAAACAATCTGAATTCCATTGACCCAATACTTACTTGTATTTCTGTTGACAATGTAGTAACACATGTGATGAAGTTTCATTAGTTCAATGCAATCATTGCGCAGGGGTGGTCCGTGTCACCGACCTTGAAAGTGTTTGTTTAGTATTCAGTATCCAGTGACTGTGCCTATCATTCTGAGAAGATCCTTTACTTCAAGTGGACTTGTCGAAAGGTTACTTACATTATTCGAGACCCGTCCACTTTTTTCCATGATGCTACATGATTTTTACGTACCTACCTATGTATGTATCAATGTGTTCAGTAGGTGTCAACTAAAAGAACACAGCTGTTAGCTGTGTATAGGTATAATTCATGTAACCATTATTATATTTCCATACGTTTTGTGCCAACCAGTTTGCAGTGTTATGCCCTAAAATAAACTCCGGCTACAAATCCACAGGATTGTGAACTTGTAGTTAAATGAGATTTTTCGAGAGGAGTGAATAGAGAGAGTAATGTAAATGGAGTAAGACAGGCCCAGGTGTATTAATAGTTTCTTTCTAGCAAAAGTATCGTTTCTTTAGCTTCCTTAGCCATAAAAACGTTCATACAACGTTGTAAATGTATGTTACATTTGAATCCAATACTAGATTTCAGTGCACTCTGCATTGCATTTGTCGTTATGCGTATGATTTTTTTTTTTTAATATGACGCGTGCAGTTAGCCTTTCGGCTTTTACTGCTTCACCGGACAGTAGGGGTGAGCGTGGGCTTTAACCGCCTAGCAAAAATTCAACTACAAACTAAGTACCCGCGCCGGAGGGCGCCCTCTGTGGGGCTCAAACCTCGGCTCTAGGCGGATACTGACGTGGAGAGGGCAAGATATCGCGGTTTTAGGGGATTTTGTGCAACTGTCGCTCTACGTTAATGCGCGACGCGGGCCTCGCTACCGGTTTAGGTCCGGAGCGGGCATTCATCGGATCGAATGCAAACTAAGGGTCATGGAGGGCGCTGGTGGTCGCGACGCGTTCGCGGTCGTACGTCCGGCGAGTACGAAATATCGGTTGTGATGCGTATGAGCTAAACGCACGTCTCATATAGGTAAGTCGTAAAGTTGAGCATATTATACACATAAGATCCCAAATTTAAATAATTTTAATGATGGGTATAGCTAAAATATTTCTAATAAAACAAAAATACAGTGTATTTTTCCTTTGATAATGCTGTTTCGGTAATTATACTTAGAAAAATCCAAATAATGCGGTAATCTAAACGCAGAATTTCAATGACGTGTATGAAGCACGTACCTACAACAAATGATTGCATGGTTAGTTTTGATTGGATAGCTTCCTTCTGTAATTTTTTATGATAACAATGAGCCGTCAGACCAATTATAAATGAAAGTCAGTAAACTAACTACGACTTGAAAGCTGTAGTGCAGCTGACGGCTTTATGTGACTATACGACAGTTATTGATTTACGTTGAATAGTAAAGCATTGAAAGCATACTAGACAGACTAAGGAAAAAGTTATGATAAATACATTTTCTAAATTTTTCTTTAACGGCAAAGACATCTTTAATAATTAACTTACATAACACTACACTTCTTTTTAATTATTGATTTTATATGTTATTACTTACTTTTTATATATAATTATTTTCGTCCCCTTTATATCACCCTTGTCGCCAACTTAGTAATAAAATTATATTTTTACAAATAATAATAGATGACAAAATAAATATTCTTCAATTAATTGCAGTGTTTTCGGTAAATATAATAGGCAATGATAGGACAGTGCATCTTCAGCAATGGTGAAAATTGCAATAAATACGAATATACATTTCATTAAAAACAATTTTATTTATATAAAACGCCAATTTTATATGTAACTTAGATGTATGTAAAGACTACTAGCGTGTAATGATGTAAAGACTACTAGCGCCGTTTTTGTCAATGAGTATGAATCCTGGTTTATTCAGAGTATCTACTTCACGAATTTGACAGTTCTTTTATCATGTAGGTCTGTCTGTTTCTGTCAATGATTGTAATCATTTTATTTGTGCTAAATGAATTTGGAATAAAATAGTGTGTGCTTTAGTTTTAACTGGTTTTTTAGATAACGTAACATATTTTACAGTGAATGTTCGAGTTAATAAGTTTTGAAACATGCCTCTGGCTAACACATCAGACCCTTGGCGTATGCAGAATGTTGGAGATAACACGGTACAAATAACTACGATTATTTACATTTTCTTTGCGTAAATAATTATACATTATTGACTAATATATGTTTTACGTTACTTGTCATAGTTTTTAAACGAGACAAAATGTAACTTGTGTTAAAACACTTAAAATCTATACTTACAAGGTCTCGAGAAAATTAGATAAATCAACGCCCATAAACCATTATTAAAATTGTCCTGCTTTGAATAATTAACTTTTGTTCGAGCCTTGTTATGATACTGACGAGATCCAGATAAGTTTGGATGTTTTGGAGATGACTTTGGAGTTTATGGCATATAAACTTCTAATATGTTTAAAAGTACAGGAAAAGCGTAAAACACGATTAAACAATAATCTCATGATAAGAATTATATTGCAAGGTTGTAATTTTATTATTTATATAATATGGAATTATTATGGTTATTGCAATATAAAGTAAAATCTCTTAAAGCAGGCAATAACCAATGCAATTACTTTAATCCTTTATCTGGCAGTATATAGGTTTCTAATTAACTGGTTTTGAACTTTAACTTAACACTTGAGTTCTAAATATAGAGAGAGAGAGACCAATATGTCAACAGAGCAAGGGTTAAGTCAATACATGTCATGTAATTAAATAATATAATTCTTATCTGTTATTGGACTACATAATATTGTTTTTAATAGATTAATAAACAGTGCAATCATTTGCATTCTACTCACAAGTAAATCCATGGTATCAGTCCTATATTGGCAGTTTTAATACCAATGGCCACAGTATGAATAGAAACAGTGAGGATATTGAATTAAAAACACAAGGCCACCAAGTTTGTAGTGATGCAACTATCCTAAACACAGTGCCACAGTCAAACTAATATTTAATTTGAAAAATCTTGGTTATGCTAAATTACAAAGGTGTTTTTGACTGTTATACATTATGTATCTATCACTTATTTGGCTGAAACAATTTAAACAGCCTTGTGTTATGGTTCTATATGTGAATAATGCCATGCTGGGCTTTTGCAATAGAATTAAAAAAAGAATTCCAGGAAAATCTAGTCATGAAGTTTACTGCCACTAATAAGGAAAAAC
Source organism: Pseudoips prasinana (assembly GCA_951640165.1). Taxonomy (NCBI): domain Eukaryota; kingdom Metazoa; phylum Arthropoda; class Insecta; order Lepidoptera; family Nolidae; genus Pseudoips; species Pseudoips prasinana. The sequence goes on from OX621244.1 coordinate 16,903,493, forward strand.
AGCATGATAGTAATGGGGACAGTGTAGTATTCAGTGTGATTATTCATACAGTATTATTATATGTGAGCTTAGTTATGGTGTGTTTGTTTTTAAAATGTGATGATATTTTTTTTAATAAATGGTAAAATTTTATAATTCCTAATTATGCTTGTTTTAAAAGAAATTCATTTTACATTTGTTGTAGTGTATAATTCTAATAATATACGGTTACTAAATTAAAATTTGTTAATATAACTAAATATAAATTATTAGCAAGAAGATTAGATTTAATAAAGTGTTGTGACATTAGAATAATGTCTTTGAAATGTTTTCAAGTTGTAACAGTGAGCTTTCTAATTTTTGAAATTATAATATAATTGTAGTGATACAACAAAACTATTATTGATACTACCGTTACTATTATACAGATGATACACAATTTTAATCAGAGGGGCAAAAGCAATGTGTTTTTGGTTTCTTATTTTATATACATGAAATTCTTGACTGGATTTTGGATTTTAATTATACAAATTTGCTTTATCTGAAGTGTTCTTTTTGTAGGGTACTTCTGCACAGCCAGCAAATAGTCTTCCAATAGTGGTTGAGAATTCTGCAGAGTCCCGGCAGGCATCTACCACAGAAAGCCTTGATGCAGCCAGTGATATCAGTGAGGAGAGAGAAGTGGAACTCCAAGATGTTGTTAAAGAGGGTCACGAGAAAGCAGATCCATCCCAGTTTGAATTGCTCAAAGTACTTGGTGAAGGTTCCTTTGGAAAAGTTTTTTTAGTACGAAAAGTTACTGGTGCTGATGCCGGTACTCTTTATGCCATGAAGGTATGTGTGGTTTATGACTTATTGGAAGAACATTTATTAACAATCAAAAAAATGTTTTTTAATGTTTATTACTCTAATATAATTATCTAAATGCCTGAACAGATTTGCATGAGACTTGGCAATCAGATAGTTCATACTGGGCGTAAAACACAGGGCCTTAGTTATCCCAAATAAATTGATGTGAATAAAGTCCTGAATTTTAGCTAATTTAAAATAAATATGGATTACAATGTCTGAGAGCTTTTTAACTTCAAGTTTAGCTCTTTGTATTCATATGATTCTATGATTTTATATTATCTATTCATTAATTTATAAGCTGAATTTACATTAGTATGATATCACCCAGGCTGCATATCACATAGTGATTTTCAGGACACTAAAACCACGCTGTCTAAATGCTTTTTATATCTGTAATCAATTCCTCTATCAATATCTCTACTAAGTATTTAGTATTCTAATTTTTATTTCTAGGTACTTAAAAAAGCCACTTTAAAAGTAAGAGATAGAGAACGTACAAAAATGGAGAGAAATATTCTAGTTGAAATGGGCCATCCATTTATTGTTAAATTACATTATGCATTTCAAACTGCTGGTAAATTATACTTAATACTCGATTTTCTACGTGGTGGTGATCTGTTCTCACGACTTAGTAAAGAGGTAAGGTTTTTTATGTAATTTTTTCTTTTCTAGCAATTATTTTATTTAATACATTTAATGGAATGTAAAAAGGCAATATGGGATATTTATGAATTCTAATTCATTTATTGAAAATACTAATATTCTGCAAGTGTTTGTCACCTTATATAAAGTGCGTCAATGGGTCAGTGTCGCATATTTTTAGAGGTAGATATTTAGTTGAAATTAAGTTTATTCAACGAACGTAACCTAAAACTCGCAATTGTGGAGATGTTTCGGGGAGTCCTTTCTCCAGCAGGGGACAGTTTTTGGCTGATATGATGATGATGATGAAGCTTATTTATACTCATTTTGTAAAGGGTTTTCATGGGTAGAATATGTCTCAAGCTATATCATAAAATAGCAAATAAAAAATATAGTACTTATGTAGAGTATTTATATAAAAAAAATAGAATTGACAAACTTTAAAATAAATATTACTACTGCCAAAGTGCCATCTTGGTAGATGTAACTGTGTTGAATCTCCCTATTTAACAACCAATTTGACTTATATTGTCGAAAGATTTACCATTAAATAAAAAACGAAAAAACCATACTTAACTAAAAATAGCTATAACTTACAGAAGGTATCATTTGTGTAATTTATAACATGTTTTTAGGTAATGTTTACCGAAGAAGATGTAAAGTTTTATCTGGCTGAATTAGCATTAGCTTTGGAACATGTGCACAAGTTGGGCATCATATACAGGGATCTCAAACCAGAGAACATTTTATTAGATGCTGATGGCCACATAGCTTTAACAGATTTTGGTCTATCCAAGTTACCACCAAGTAGTGATAAAGCATATAGTTTTTGTGGTACTGTTGAATATATGGCTCCAGAAGTAGTAAATAGAAGAGGGCATACATTTGCAGCTGACTGGTGGTCTTTTGGTGTACTTATGGTAACTATCTATCTGTTATATGTTGAACATTTAAATCTTTAGTAACATGCTATGCTTCATGACATTGCAAACATTATATTATAGCCCCTTTTTTTACACTATCGTTTATTTATTATAATTTAAGAAGGTGTTATGTTCTGACATTTACTAAAAAAAATATTGAATAAGCCATGTTTTGCAGAGCTTTTAATCACAAGTAATGTTATAAAAAAAACAATTTTTTGTTTAACCATTGACGCTTCAGGTAAAAATGCCTAATTAACGTGTAATTTTCTGTGAAATTAAGTAACAAATTTAGCCTAAATATTAAAGTTCTCTGGCGCTCAAAAGGGTCTGTCATTATTTATATTATTATAAAATTTATTTTACGGGGTAGAAAAGGGCGGGTTTTTATTTAAACCCTTGTTGTCGCGGAAATGAAACAGTTATGACATTTTCTACAAACTGGAAAATGTGACATGCAAAATATCTTATTAAAATTATTTCTTAAAAATCCGTTTATGCCTTACTTAATGAAGACTGCTTATAATAGCTGTATTCCATTTCCTATTGAAGTCTTTATAAATAAAATTATTATGCCCTTAGACAAAGAAAGAACTCCTTTGAAGTCGTGTAGACTTCAAAGGAGTTCTTTTTTTGTCTATGTTACTTGATTGCTTCATTGTTTGTGATTCGATTTTGTTATATATTTTTTATTCAAAAGGTTAATGCTTTCAGTTGGATATATATTTTCACTTTTTTAATTGGTAGGTAACCATAGAAGAAGTTGAAGTTGATTGTTGAATATTTTTTAACAGTATTTATTCCTTTCAGTTTGAAATGTTAACAGGAAATCTACCTTTCCATGGCTCCACAAGGCATGAAACTATGACACAAATATTAAAAGCTAAACTAGGAATGCCGTCTAATCTTAGTGAAGAGGCACAGTCTTTACTTAGGGCATTATTCAAGAGAAATCCACAAAACAGGTTAGTATATACGCGCCACACATTCCAAACACAATTAATAATCCTGGGACACCAGTTACGGCGGCGATCTGATCCCAAGCAGAACAGAGCTTGTACTAACGAAACCAGATGATAACTTATATACTATGTTCCTTTTGTAAATAAATACTTGTATAGATAATTACACCCAGACTCAGGACAACCAGACATGTTCATGTACACAAATATTTGTCCTGGGGCGCTACCGGCTAAGTCGCCGTCGTTAAATCGGCTTCCATGACCACATGTGATGTCATAAATGGTCCGGAATCAATTGTCAACGTTGAAGCCGATTTACCCATTGCTTAATCAATGGTTAAATCGGCTTCGACTAACATTTTTAACCTTTATTTATTTGAACGCCATTCACGAAAGCGATGTTCGGCGACTAAGCCGGTAGAGTCCCTGGGTGGGAATCGAACCCACGACCAGCAAGCATTTGCCAACCACACTAACAGGCCCGTCGTTGTAAAATATGTTCTAAATGCCGTATATTACCTGCTATTTAAAAAATGTAGACCTTATCTTCCCATATATTTGGGTCTTCATATAAAGTACATCAACTAATAGGCATTTATATAATATGAATTTTCTTCTTGCGTGCATGTGTCATATACATACTCTAGTTCTACAAATCACCTCATGGAAATATTAAAATCTTTATTGACACGCTTCTTAAAAACACGTTACATAACTGATATTATATTAAATAATTCCAAGAAGATAAGTCCTATAAGGAAAATAGTTATTAATAAATGCTGCCAATTATATATTTTTTCTAGGTTGGGTGCCGGAACCAATGGCATAGAGGACATAAAGAGTCACGAATTCTTTACGAGCATAGACTGGGATGGGCTTTACAAAAAAGAGGTGTGTATAAAAAACCGTTTAATATATACTTACGTGCAATCGAGTTCTCATTTACCTATACGGGGCGAATATCAACAATAACTTTTAGATATAATCCAACTTCATGAAATTGAATACTTGATATTTATTGTTATTTTAAGTTAAAACATAATCAATTCTGTTAGAAGCTAAAATATTGAGATATTAGATTTAGTTAATTCTTAGCTAAGCTGCAAAGATTTAGTTAGTTTGTAAGTTTTATGATATAATTTTACAAATCGTGTGTGTATTTGTACCTGTTTATTTGTGTTTGTACTGCTAAAATTAAAATTGACAAACTAAAATTGACGAATGATGATGATACGAATGTATTTGAATTTATGTGCAGTCGACGCGACGTCGCCGCGTCTGTGAATATACTTTGACTTTGACATCGTCTTTATTATGTAGGCAGTAAGGGTGGGTATCATAGTGCAAGTGTATTCACTAATGTGTCATTGACTTCTATACCCATACCACCCATAAGTTTTATTTTATACCTTGTAATAATAATTAAAAACTGCGAACAAACGATGCTTAATATAATATTGTATCGTAGTGTGCCATTTATTTATTAGCTGCAAATGTATTTTTAAAACGAGTTATGCTCGAAACGTTTGCTTAAATTCCATTGCGCAATCAAACACAATATTTCGTGTATCATTCACATTTCACTGGCTATGATCTGAAAGTCAATCCAATCTGATACAGCTATATTAATTGGTAATAAAATTGGCTCACTCAAGAGCAGAATTTCAAGAGTTCGTAAGTTTAGTGTAGATACTTTATACTGGCACCTTTTACGACTAATGTTACGGTGTTCATGAGGCGGACCGGAGCCGAGCCGCCAGTGTCGAATAAAATTGACCCTATCTCATTAAAATAACTCTAGTAACTGTGACAAAAGCCTAACCTGCGAACCGACCCTGAAAATAAATTGGTAAAAGCAAGGAAGTTGTTAGAAATTAATTGGACCCATGTCTTCGGCCTCACCGATATATACGCCTGTGCAACGCGAACCAAAATTGCTGTTTAAATCTATCGATAGCATTTCTAGCTACAAAGAAGAAGTATATTTCGGCGAGGCGGAAAACAAGTGTCCAATTACTATAAAATTTCTATCAACTTCCACGATTTTACCAATTTGTTTTGTGGTCCGTTCGCAAGCCAAATTTTTGTCACTGTTACCATAGTTACTTTAATGACTGCACTGATAGCTGCACATCAAAACTAATAGCGAACCATCGTTAAGCCAGTATGCATAGTTGATTTAACTATCTGGTTAAACTAGTTCCCCGAAACTTTTTTATTTCATTCAGTATTTCATAATTGCCGCCTAAATTGGCAAGTGTATTTCTGGATTGCGGGGAACTTTATAAGCATGCAATTCAGAACAGGGACTAGTCCTTCCCTGTTACCCACCACTGCAACTCCTGTAAGCCAGGATCAACAGTGGCACGCAATGAATGACACTGAGCGGTGAAGCTCAGGCATGTCCCGGGGAATCGCTTTAACTGTCTTGGATCCCGCAACGAGTTAAATCAGAAAGAGAAAAAGGAGGAGTTAGATTCAATTCAGAACAACTATATACCTATGGTTCACACAAATAGTTGTCTTGTGCGGGTATCGAAACCGATACACGAGGCGGGCGAAGTAGTAGCAAGGCGCCTACCTTGACCACTGCACCGTATGTGTAGTTAATTTTTTCTTAATACTAACATGTTAATATAATAGGTAGTGCCTCCGTTCCGGCCGGCTGTGTCTCGTGCAGACGACGCGTTTTACTTCGACTCGGAATTTACGTGTCGCACGCCTCGAGACTCACCCGGGGTACCCGCTTCGGCGAACGCACATGAACTATTTCGGTAATTACTGCAATAAAAATTAATTGGTATTAAGTTTTGTTTTTAACCGTCGACGCAAACAGAGGTGTTTCATAAATTTGACGATTTATCTGTGGCTTCGTATCTCTCAAGCGGATGGACCGATTTCAATGCGGGTTTTTTTGTCATTAGAAAGCCAGTTTCCTAGCGGTGGTTCTTAGCTATGTTTGGTTAATATCGGTCCAGCGGTGTAAGAGTATTACCTCTTTACCAAAATTATGTAATTAGATGGAGTTGGGGATTTTCTAACGGTTAGGTTATGTGTAAATGTAGTTAATCATTACCTGTCAATTCACCCGCTTTTTATAACAACAGTTATTAATTTTTTTAACAACAAGCCACCGAGTCTACTCTACACCAACTCTGTTTTTGGTATTGTGAAAACTTACAGCTAATACAGTTACATAAGTAAATATGGTAGTATTGGAATAAACCCTATACGAATTTTACCCCAGATCTTTATGGCCTCTCTGGTCTTGCGAGTGTCCATGGGCGGCGGTCAAATATGACTTACCATTCTATAAAATAGAAAGTAAATGTACCTACAGTAATAAATATTTAAGTATTATTGCATTATGGACATTATTTTGTAGCATTGCGTAGTAGACATATTATCATAGAAATATTTGTTCTTTCAAAAGGGTTGGGGAGAATAAATAGATTTGCAATTCTTGATACAGACCACATCTTTCTATGAAAATATGTAACTCTAAAGGCATTTATTAATGTAACTTGTTTCGTTTAGATTATTTTACGTAATCTCTCACATTTCATGTAAGACATGTTACAGTTACAGATAACAATGTGATAAGATAATCAAATCACTGTCGTAGACCTTCAACAATAAACAAATACTGTTGACTAATGTTTATTTTGTTTACAGCGGATTCAGTTTTGTTGCGCCTTGTTTGCTGGACGAAGAGAGCGACAAAACTGTTACTAACGACAACCAAAATCATGTGCCGCCACAGAACAATAAGACGTCTACTGAAGACTTTTGGGCCGGTTTCGTTAATAGGAACAATTTCTTTGATGAATTCAGGTAAAACGAATCAAGTTATATAAAGATTAAGTAATGGTCATGATCTATTTACAGTAAGGCGATATGACACTACAAAAAGGGAGTCTCACTACAGAATATTAGTGAATGAGTGAAAGAAAAAGAAAAATCATTTATTCCCAACATGCACAGATAATCCTGAACTTACTTTGTTTATACCAAAGACAATGTCACTAATTACGTTTAGTTTACATAGGAGATCATTTATAAGCATGCAACATTATCAATACAAGTTAGGAAAGGCGACTTCAGCAAATGTTACAGTAAATAATAGTGCAATATTAATGTTTGTATTGAAATAATGTAAACAAGAATAAAATATATACCGCACTATGGTTTATTATACCTTTGTACTTGTCAAGTTCACAATAATTCGTAAATTCTAATTCAATATTCACATTACCATATAAGAAACTAGATTTTAGTGGATTGCCGAGTCTGTCACTGCAGTAAGTCTTCTTTTATTTATTAATTTATAAACGATACACCATCGACATTTTACAATGCAACTTTAAACACAAGTTCTGTGTGATTTGCCTTTACAGGTGCATACAACACTTACAATATTCTTACAAATCAAAAACTTACTAACACTATATTACCTAAAATTTTACACTTAAAAATCACAAAATCTTATCTTCAAAGTCTGATCACAAAAAATATTTCTATCTCACTCATTTCCTAAATCATAAATATCATCATATCATCCAGAGTTCTGGTACGAGACCCCTCGTCTCGTACCAGAACTCTACCAATATGGAGTAGACGCTCTGAAATACCTACGAGCTATACTCACTGGCAATCAAATTTAGGATTCCATGTCTAATACTCTTTCGGGGGATGTAGGTGTTATCCATTGTGATCGGGAATATCGAAATTGCCCCTGAGGTTGCGCACACACTTGTGTACTATATTATGCCCCTCACAGATGGCTAGTGTCCATTGAGAATACCGCCGTGGTCGTAATTGGACCAGGAGGACTTAATTGTTTTATTATTCACAACTGTATTGGGGTCTAACTGTCTCGGTCATTGGTCCGCCGCACCAAGTTTGAGCCGACTCCAATAAAAACAAGAAAGAGACTGGTGAAGATTGTGTAGTTGTATCTCAAGCAACTGTTTTGTGATAAAAACATTATAGGTTAAAAATCTAAAAAACTAGCTTTTACATAACACCCAACTATAAAAATGTATATCTACTATATAAAAATAAGTCGGGATTTCCTTCCTGACGCTATAACTCCAGAACGCACGAACCGATTTCCACGGTTTTGCATTCGTTAGAAAAGTCTCGGGCTCCGTGAGGTTTATAGCAAAGAAAATGTATAAAATTTAACGCGGGTAACACCGCGGGGCACAGCTAGTTATTGTAATAACAACGTGGTATGCGTAGGTAGTGTTATAAATAATATTGTATTGATAGATATGCGGAGAAGGATTTAATTTGAAAATTAAGGATTATAATTATTATTAACAATATGATTTACCATATTTTTTGTTTTGTATTTAAAACGTAATTTTTTAGTTTATTTTGTAAATTAAATTATTATTAGAATAAGAATAAAATGTTTTTATTGAACACATACACATTATTACATTATCATATAAAATGTACTTAGTGGAAAAATATTTTGAATTCAGGCTGATGGGAGAGCTAGGCACCGGATCGTTCTCAGTCGTTCGCCTCTGTGAACACAAAACCTCTAGAGTGCAGTATGCCGTCAAGATCATGGACAAACTGCAGTATGACCCTCGCGAAGAAGTCGAGATATTATTGAGGTACGTTTTTAATAAATAATTATACCCCTTTTTATAACATACCACTCCTCTCCATCCTTATGTTGCCTGTTAGTAGTCTCCGAGAACATTTGGAGTTTGTACATCAATTATTCATTATTATTTATACCCAAGTGGGCCGGCCCCTTACAAGATGGACCGATGATCTTGTGAGGGTCGCTGGAAATCGCTAGATGCGGATAGCCCAAAACCGGTTTGTGGAGATCTTTGGGGGAAGCCTTTGGCCAGCAGTAGGCGTCTGACGACTGATATGATGATGCTAAACTATATTTAATTTACAGACATCTTTAAAATGAATTGTATAAATTTAAGTGCCGGTGGGAATCATACCCACCACCACGGGGTATCAGGCCCCATATGCGTTAAGAGTCATTATACGTTAAACTATTCATATTATTATTGTGTAATGATTAATCTATAGATTTATCTAATCTTATCTGATCGTATAACCCTTAACAAGGCCTTGCTATACGTTTTTTTAATTGTATTGTATTCAAAGGATAAGCCAGGGTCTAGTATTGGAACCTCCTGCCTTAGTTATTCAATTTGTAAAATGAATTCCTTGATTTGAATGAAAGAAGATTGAGAAAATAAGTATTTGGCCTGTATGAATGGTACAACCGGAAGGGGAAGACCTTATAGAACATTCTCTGACCAAATTGGAGATGTTCTCAAAAAAGGCCATGTTAGAAGGATCGGAAACCGGCGATATGTATGTATGAAGCATATAAGGAGAGTAGACGTTGAAAAGAGGTGTGAAATTTTCCCTATGGGAAACAGGCGTGAGTCTGTGTATGTATTCTTTGAAACAAATTTTGTTGATAAAATGATCCTAAATTGTATTGTTTTGTAGATACGGAATTAAGCGATATGGTTTGTTTAAAACAAGCTGTATGTATTACAATGTGTTATTGCCTTTAAATTTATTGATTGCAAACATAAATAGTTATTGTGTTGCATTACTAATGTGGAAAGTTTTACTCTAAATGCGCATATGTAAGGGAAAGAGGAAAAGTAAATTACATAACTTTCAAACATTGACCTATATGTATATAAGTCAATGCTTTCTAATTATATAATAATTTTAACGTATTATTTGTAGTATGTTATTTAAATGAATCTTTTGATTTGTTATACGTTGTTTAAAAATCTATCAATTGAGTTTACTGGCTTGTTGCTGGGGCTTAATTAGTGGATATGTTATGTGGTCTAATTCTACTTTATTGAATGGCAATAAAGTAGAATAGCAATGTAGTGATAAAATATTCTATACGGTATTTGGGATAATAAATATAGATAAAGTGTACGTCGATCACGGCGTAGGTAAATATGACACAATAGAATAGCGTAATTAGGTTACATGTTATAATATAATGTATCTACTAGAATTAGTAATAGTACAAATTAGAAATCATCGAAAAAACCCAATCCATATGTTTCCAATACTACCGTTGGTAAAAAAATGGTTTTCGTTATAAGTCAGGTAGTAGATTCAGCATTATATTTTTTTAACGTGAACATTTAGCTAGGTCGCTATTATTGCCTCACATTTTTTGTAACATTACGCTTACAGTTAGCCTAGGAGGTTTTCACTCCTTTACCGGACAGTTATTGTGTGTGTTGACGGTGGCGAATATCAGAATTTCGTCACTCCATCACATCCCTGACCAGAGCACGGGCAGCAGCTTCTTTCTGGAGTACTATGACCATCATACTGCTATCACCAACCCGTCTGCCAGCGTGGCGATTTTGGCATATCCCTCAAGATCAATCTTGGGGGAGGCTTTTGACCAACTTTGGACTACAGCTGTTATGATGGCAGCGGGACGCAAGACCAGCCGTTTAGCTAATAGAACTACAAACCAAGGAACACCCGCCGGAGGCGTTGAGCAAACGTTCGAACGCCACAGGGCCGTTATGAATTAAATCATGACATGATAAATGTTGCTCAATGTAACCGTCCTAAAGTTCGAATTACCTAAATGACTACTGTTACTTACTGGTGCATTGATTGCACGGCAGATTTGGCGTTCTAACATTTTCACAGGGTGGTTACTGACGTGGAGAAGCATGGAAAGGGCCGTCGGCAATATTGTAATGTTGTCAGAAATATATTTGTAGTTGTAGTAGTTGATTACCGGAGCAGCATACCCGCGTTCCCGGGGCTCCTCCCATCAGGCGCTAAGAGAAGTCCACGCAGATTAGGTTTAGTCGATGCGAGTCCGACATACCCACCCGTAGACACTTTGCGGGTGGCATGCGTAAACAGTAACTAAATAAAATATTATGAAATAAAAATGCCATCAGGTTGTTCGTGTTAACATTATTGTACTATTTATAGGTACAGCCAACACCCGCACATAATCACGTTGCGAGGTGTTTACGAGGAGGGTGGCCGTATCCTCGCTGTGACAGAGCTATGTCGCGGCGGAGAACTTTTGGAGCACATCACCCAACGCCGCTACCTCCCTGAGCACGAGGCTGCACCCATATTGAAGAATGTCCTGCACGCCGTACATTACTTGCACAGACACACAGTTGTGCATAGGTAAGAGTTCCAAACCAGCAATTTATAACGTCCCATTGAAAATAATTGCGTTGAATATTGAGACATACACGTATGCTGTTATAATGTACCTGCTTTCCGCCCGTGGGTTTATTCGAGTTATAAGCTCGGTAAAACACTAATACCCTTTTCTTTTCGCCTGGAAACGTGTGTGCAGAATTTCATAATAATCGCTTGAGTTAATAAGGCATGAAAGAGTAAAAAACGAACAAACTCACATTCGCATTAATAATATTATTTGGGTGATAGTGGCCGCCCATAGACACTGATTTTACCGATATGTAAATGATAGGCACACCTTTGCGCTATCTATAGATGGATGGTCGCAAAGGTAGTTCCATTACCTAGAAGTCGCAGTGCTATAGAGGACACGTAAAGCTGCTGGTCTCGGCCATAGTCATTAGTCAGCCGTTAATAGTAATATCCTGGGACATTATTCACACATGGCCACCTGATACCTAACTAAGCAGAGCTTATACTATGAAAATCTACTACATAATTATACTACTTTCCTTTTGTAAATACAAACTTATATAGATAATTACCTACAACGAGACTCAGGTCAAACAGACATCTGTCCTGGGAAGGAATCGCACCCACGGCCTGCGGCGTGAAATGCCAGTATGTAACAACCACGCCAACCTTATATTCTTAAAGGCCCTTTTTAAAGACCGGCAACGCACTTGCGGCTCGTCTGGTGTTGCGATTGTACATGGGCGGCGGTGATGACTTACCATCGATCACATGATGGTAAGTCATCACCGCCGCCCATGTACAATCGCAACACCAGACGCCCACTTGCTCGTTTGCCATACTATAAACAACCGGCCCGTCCTAATAATGAACTCTGACACTAGGATAACCATTTCCACTATGAATGAATGTGATACAATATAAAAAGTATGGTGTTGTGCAAAACCTTAATAACATTTATTATGTAAACATTTCGTGGTAATGTGTTAATTCGATATGACTCATATATTAGAAGTGAAATAACAGCGTTGGATGTTATATTTATTTAAATTGTTTTGATATTTCAATTTCAATTTATTTATTGCAAATCATGTGTATACAATGTTGTTACAATGGTATTACTTATGTTTCAACATGATACCCTGTAAGGGCACAGCAACATTAGGTACATATTACAATAATACTTAATATTTATCATTTTAATTTTACACAATACAATCAATAGAATAAATATAAAATTACAGTATTACATAGTCAAATAATTAAATAATAAGAGAAAAAAAATATATAAAAAAGTTTCATGCATGTCAATGATAATTAATTTTACATTCACAATTTCAATATATTAAATGTCATCTGGTACATCAAATAGTCAGCGAATACAAACAGAATGTCATATTATTTGGTTCCAGGTTTTACCTTCTAGCATTAATTTTATATTACTATTTATTTATTTAGGCTGGCTGTCATTGTAGAATTCTTGTAGCGTATAGAAACTTTTCTGGATTAAATAGCCTTTGAGTTGTCTAATGAAAGAATCACATAATTGTTCGTCTCGTATAACTTTTGGTAGTTTATTATATATATTAATGGCACTAGCGTATGGCCCCGATTTGTAAAGGCTTAGTTTCGTCTGGGGAACGGCCAGTCTGTTTTGGTGTCTTAAATTTAGAGGTCGTGAGTAGTTATCTTTCACTTGTTTAAATAGATGGTAGTTTTTCTTCACAAATTTGCAGATTTCCAGGATATATAACGATGTGACCCTCAATATATTTAAATCTATAAAATGTGGTTTACAGCTATCCCTTGCATCAATATGAGCAATTATTCTTATGCATATGCATATCCTGTGATTCAATATCCTATAATAGTTTATAATAATGGTGTGTTCTGTAGGTTGAGATATTTACATATGAATTTCGTGTATTATTTTGTTTTACAGGGTTACTTGTAAAACACCAACAACCTCGCAGGACTAGATACCTAACACCATAACCAGCAACTTTTGTTCTACAACTTTTTATATTTTTTAGAATTTATTTTCATACAAAATTAAGTATTAATTTAATTTCCCGCTTGAATAATTATAAATCTCGCACAGATTACTTCCAATATGCAAACAGATTTGCCTACACCAAGCCGTGAAATTAACTAGGTCAATATCTGGCGAAGAAAGTGTTATTATTCATATAATATTTCGTTACATGACAACCAGGCATCATACCATCTATTAATTATGCGTTTTCCAGAGACATAAAACCCTCAAACATTTTGTTTGCGACGGCAGAGAAGAGGCCTGAGGACATTCGTCTGGTCGACTTTGGTTTGGCGAAACAGTTGCGCGCTGAGAACGGCTTACTGATGACGCCGTGTTATACAGCCAACTTCGTCGCGCCCGAGGTGCTTAAGCGTGCGGGATACGACGCTGCCTGTGATATTTGGAGCTTAGGTATGATACATAAGGAAACAACTAACTAACTAACACCACTTCGTTGATCATATTTTTAGGATAATTTAAAGGATTTTAACATAAAAATGAGGTTAATTAACAAAATTCAAAATTTATTATTCCGTAAGAAGTCATTTTTTTACCCTACCGTGCAGTGCATACGTTATGCACTGCACGGTAGGGTAGTAGGGCAGCTACTGAGAAACACTGCCAGAAAACTCAGTAGGAATCCTTTTTTAAAATAAAATTTACTTAAGATTAATTACAATTAATATGTGTTGACTCAGGACAACTCAATCCCAAGCACTTTTGTCACTTAAATATACAGAAATTTTGTAATGTGCTTCACAATTTCGCTTTAATAATTCTTTTAAACTTATTTCGTAGGCAATTCTCTAATATAATTGGATCCGGAATAGGCGCTATGCATAAAGCTACGAACGATACACACTAGCAGATCAATCTTAGGATTCCCTTGCAACACTCTTTCGGAGGATATAGGTTTTATCTATCGGCTTTGTTTTCTAGAAACATGGCCGACTGATATGTTGACAGTTGCATGTGAAAGATCATATAATATTGAAGACACCTTCCAAACCATAAAATTTTATAGAATTATTCGCATTGCAAAGCGTTTTATTGAGATGTAACTTTTTTTCGTGCATGTTTCGCCATTTTTGTACACATTGTTTGTAAACAGATTTAGATATTAGCCCTCGGTTCCGGTGGGACTCTTCTCTAAATCCGGTACACCTTTCTGGATAATGCCGTCCCATACTGTGCATCGCCCCTCAACACGCCTATAGCTCACTCAACGGAAGATTAGTGAATAGAATGAATGACATATTATGTTAATAAATAAGAATAACTGTTAAAAAATATGCAGCCGATTTAAATTTTCTTTTATCACTCTCAGGTTTGTGATCAAATTCGAACTAAAATATTTATTAAAAGCACTTCACAAACAACAGAGAATTCGGATAACACACATACCGCATAAAACGCAGTCGAATATAGATTTTTATTATTTTTTAAATATGTTTAAAATATACCTAGTTTTAATATAGAATTTCTGCAAGTCGCTGGATGCGGATAACACAGGACCGGCGATTGTGGAGATCTGTGGGGAGGCCTTTGTCCAGCAGCTTCCTGCTGATATAATGATGATGATAGAATTTATATTGTATTGTGTGACATATATTGTAATATAGTTTCACGATTTGTAAATTGAATTATGATGAATAAAGGAATGTAATTAAAATATTGCGCGTTTGTTACAGGTGTGTTAGCGTATATTATGCTCTCCGGTAGAACACCATTCGCATCGACCGGGGATGACACTCCCGAAGCGATCTTAGCGAGGATCGAATCAGGAAAGGTTAGTGACAAGTTCTTATATGAGTTCTTCAGTATATTTTGTAGTATAGTCCATTTATTTGACACAATTTCTTATCATTGATATCATAACTAAGAGGTATATGAGGATAGATACAACTTAAAGCGCTTGTTACTAGATCCCTGTCATATTACATGGAGTAAAGTTAATGTAAGCGAGCCTATTCCGTTCTTTAAGGCCGGTGACGCACTTTTTTGCACACTCGTTTGCCTTGCTATTATAAAAACAATAAATTATAATAAAAACCTATAATCAGATTGTTGCTCATAAATACACTTAATTAGTTATTTATAAAAATCAGCACATTGACTAGACTAATATCGGCCTTGCCTATAAATCGGGATTTATATATAACTAATAAATTATGTAAAATCGTAATTATATTGGCATGAGTTAACACATGGATTACTAATTTATAAGTTAATACTTGGTTAAATAGCGGATAATACCACAGAGTGTAGTTGGTTGTTCATAAGAGGCGCTCTTAGCCAGATGCTAACACCGGTCCTTTAGTAATTTGCGACGTTAAGCAACTAGGCTCGCGATCATTTTATAGAGTGGTGTCCTCCATAGTGGTCTCCGTGCTTCGGAGGCCACGTTAAGCTGTCGGTCCCGATTGTAGCCATTAGGTAACAGTCGTAAGTCATGTCGAGGAGCCTACTGGGCGGCTTGAACAACTCTGACACTAAGGTAACTCCTGCCCATACGATAAGTAAGTCGTCCATAAGAAGAATTCCAGGTTAGGCATCAAACAGATGAGCAGCACTATAGACAGAGCCAACTTCAGCTATCGAACGACATCGCTCGGTCTATTTGAAGACGACTGACACGGCAGCCCGGTGCGCTGCGCTAATACTAAGCTGACGCCTTTCGTCGGGGTTTGCTGTCTACGTGTTGACGTAAGCGCCGACCAATACCGGCAGCTGCTGTTGCCTCTTTCGACAGCATAGTGCTCCTCGTCTGTACTTGGCCATATTTGTATGTGTAGGTGGAGTTGTCGAGCGGGGTGTGGCGCGGCGTGTCGGCCGCGGCGCGCGGCTGCATCCGGCGCATGCTGCAGCTGGAGCCGGCGCAGCGGCCGCGCGCCGACTCGCTGGCGCGCGAGGCGTGGCTGACCGCGCCGCCGCCGCCGCCCGCCGCGCCCGCGCCCCCGCACGACACGCCGCCCGCCGCCGACCTGCGACGCGCCGTGGACCTCACCTTCCAGGTACCTTTTTATTGATAAGATAGGAAGACAGGTAATTTGAGAAAAAAATATTACCTTCAAATTAAGTTGTATATCTTGCTCAAACAAATTCATTAATTACTGGACGTTATTATAAAGGTTACCAAAAAAATATTAATTTAAAATAAAGTTGATGTGAAAATCTTGAAATGAGAAGTGAAACAAAAGCATAATAAAAACCTTTGGTCTTCTCACAACCATCTACTTCATTATCCTCTTCATCGTACTGACTGTATCCATTCTTCCTACACGTCTTGTTTATTAGTATAGGATTTTTCACCTTCACACAACAATGTTTGTATAGTGCACCTACCAAGTTTTTCTTCTGCTCTGGTTGACTGGTAGAGAATGCTCTTGGCATTAAGTCCGCCTTGTACATCATTGTGCATAAGTTTTAAATAAACAATTAAGCTATAGGCATGTAACTTATTTGTCTTTATGACAAAGGTTCATCCAGTTCCTTATGTATACGTTGTGGAGACTCATAATGTCCGTTTGACAGGCGCTGACGTCATCCCCGCTCACCCCGCAAGTATTAGGCCCCGTGTCGCAGTCGACGCTCGCGAAACGTCGCAGTAAACCCCAACGACGTTTCCCACCGACGCAACTCTAATCCACGTTATATGGATTATGAACATTCATGAAGATTAACATTTGACTATGCTGTGAGTCTAAATAATGTTAATTTTTTCTAAAATTGTAGATGAACAAGACAAAATGCTTGCATTCGTAGATAATTTACTGAAAACTGTCATCGGAACAAAATAATTGTTGATTTTTGTTTAAAGTAAGTTACACTGCCTTTAAATATTAATTTTATTAAAATCTGTTAAGCATTTTGTTTTTCTGCATTTATATCGTCACGGAAGCTTTTTAGTACTGTATTTTATAAGCCAGTTCTTCATATTTATTATTAGAAAAATGTACTAATTAGTAGATGACGACGGGATTTTCTACGTTACATTCGCTATTTCGGTGATATTAAAAACACTAAGACGAGATGAGACGATACTATTTTATCCTTCATGTGTTTCTATAAAATTATTTTTACATGAAACATTATTATTATAAGAGTAACTAGATTCGCAACACACTAATGATCAAATCGAGTTCAATGCTTTTACAGGTCCATATTTTATATACCTTAAACGATATTTGATATTCAAACACAGCCCTAATAAAATATACATGTGGCCAATTTTTACTGGCTGGAACCAACATAGACGTTTAGGAACCAAATTATCGAAAAATATTCATGAGCGTAGAAATAGTGTCGTGGTCTCTCGTACTACAAGCATTTGTGATGATACTGTTTATTATTATATCTATTAGGGTCTCGAAAATAAAATATTATATTATTGTAGCTAAAGAAATTCGTCTTCCTACAGAATATTTACAGATTTTAGCATAATACAAAATACGGCATAATATGAAAATATTTTTTACCCACCTATCCCTAATCTTACCTTTATGTCTGTGCCATTTAATGATTTTCATCGGCTTCTAATGGCATGAAAATTCGCCAAGTTATACTCATAACTCTAGATGACGCTGTTGGTTTGATTTTTTTTCTAATCATTACCCTTGTTATAAACATAGTTGTATGAGTAATGTCACAGAAAACAAATTATTATAGCTCCGAAATCTTTCGAATTCGCCATGGGATTATTGTGAACAAAATACACGATGGACAATTTCTCAATTGCCCATCAACGAGTAGTTATTTAAAAGGAATAATTGTAGTACCAAATTAACATAGGGCGATATTTGGGTCTCTGTGAGACCAACTGTATAAATATATACTTTATTTTATTGTATGTTTTGTATATATTCACATAGCATAATAATCATCAAATGGCTGGTGCCAGGAGCACAATGTCAAACATAATAATAGTGTACTCTTAACAGATTCGCCTCATAAATACGATTAAGTATCTGTCTGCAGCGTCATCTAGTGTCATAACTTGCCTAAATGTCACGCCATTGTGCAATAATATTTAAGGTAGTTTTACTTCTAAAAATTATTTATTTGACACAGTATTGTCTTTTTGTAATTATTTTCTTATGATAATGATTATCTTTAAATGTACTCTTTACTCGTCTCAAATTTTCTTTGATGTTGTTCTTGTGATGAATTGTTGTTTATATTTTTGTATGACAGTATCATTAGGATTAAGTATATAAAATAATAAAAAAATAAGTATATTTGACTTCTAGAAAAATAAAAGACGGATTATATCAAAAAATATTATGTTTAAGATGGAGAAGATGGGCAGAAAAGTACTAATCCTGGTCTAACCCTTAATAGCAATGCGTTGTGTATATTTGAACTAGAAATTGGGTTATTATAGTACTTATCCATACATTACAGTAGTGAGAGAGAAAATGTTATATTATAGCCTATGTTTCTTCATCGAAGAAACTTTCCTTTGCATGTAGTTTGTTCATAATAATGTGATCACACAGCTCCCCTAAGGTCGTCTGGCATTCATCACTTTCTTTTCTTGTCTGGCGAAGCAGTGATAAATATCTGGATTAAGTTTTACACTATTATGTTAAAAAGACTTTATCTTCAATAATTTATTCTCAACAAATACCTTAAAATTATTATTGACAACTCCGATAACTTTAGAGACTTGTACCTCGGAATAAAATCGCCATAGTAAGTTTGCAGACATATGCCCTACTCATCGCTATCGAGGAGTTGGACCAGAATGCCCATCATCAGTTCCAACTTCTTACTATTTTTACATTTATATTTCTACTGGTCTTTTACTCTGTATATTTTCTGTCTTTAAGTTATCTTACATTGACCGATTAACATTTATAATTTTATTATGAGTCGTGTGTAGCTAGCTAGCATGGCCTACAAGTCTACAAGTATCGAGGAGTCTGTATGGAGATATATGTATATACATAAGTCTTCATTACCATGCCAGCTACGCCTTAAACACCTTTATGGAAGTTATTGACTTTACATTTTTTTTTAATATAATGTATTATCGTTTCATCGAGAACAAACTCAGTATGTACCTCTAGGTCATCACTAAGGGTGATGGAGTAATCGTAATCATGTTCATATCATATGTGTAAGGCCTAATTCGCTCACGAAAGCATAATTCATCATCAATTAATGTCATCTAGTATTATTATCTTAAACATATTACGTAAAATTGATTATATTTTTGTTATTTACACTAGACAAATGTAGATTTAGGTATGTTACTAAATTGTTTAGATGCGAATACCATTATTGTGTTAGTCTCGCTGGAACATAACTGTGCCATTCCTCGTGCTTTACTTTTTTTTTTAAATTATATTACGTATATTAGTTTTCAATCCCAGTAGGAAAGAAGGCCGCAATGTGTTTTGCGGGGATTTTATTTCTGCGTCGGTGCTATTAAAATCTTTTAAAATTAACCATCTTTGGCTAAAGAGTAAAGACAACTTTTCGGAAGGTCGGCGTGTCAACTGAACGTCTGAAATACATTTAGATCGTTACAAGGTTTCGTGACTGCACAAAATTACAACTTATCATTCTTATAAGATCAGTCACATCAGTAATTCGCTGAAACGCTATGCTCCATCGAAGCAATAGCTAAACGCTAGATTTAAATATCGTAACTAAACGCTGAAGGGTTTTCAAACACGATACTGCATAGAAACAATAGTTAAATGGTGCGATTTAGATATACCAAACGAATACAGTAAAGTCGAAACGCGAAGCCGTCTTAATGGAGAAACATGTTTTAAAACAACGCCCGCACTAGGGAAATTAATCCCTCCGTCTTGGGATACTTTACTAACATTGATGGACACAAACTACATCCAAACTCAGAACAACTATTTATGGGTCACACAAATATTTGTCTTCCACGGGAATCGAACCGTTGCACCACGCGTGCAAGCAAATTCGACCATTGTGTTGATATTATATAAAGAATCGTGGGTGATATGGCCCTCAGTGGTGTATCTTAAGACCTGTAGACGTACAATCCATAAAAGATTTTCGCAAGTTGATTTAGCATGCTTGCGCGAGCTCACTTGGTGCTGTAGCGAATATATAAAGCTTTTGCGGCCTTCTCTCATGTGCGGGTAATATTAATACTGTAAAAAAAACATCTTATTGTATACGATCATCATTTTAATACAATTTATTTATGAGGGAGCTAATAAGGCAAAATATGTGTGCTTTAATCTCCCATACCACCTACAAATGACTTGTTATTTTATTAGATTTAGTTTACACTATTTATATTCTGCTATTTATTTATAGATGTTAGTTTAGACATTATCCATACATCATTGCTTTAGTAGCCTTTATTGATTTAAATTTTAAACTTTAAATAATAATACAGATTGATATATATTTGCTCTTAATTAAACCTAGTAAACTCAACTAGGCCTAAATTAATCGTCCAAAAAACTCAAATTAAACATAAGATAGATAAATAAATTGGTCCATTAAAACATATTTTAACGCTTTTTGTAATTCAATCGAGCGATGTATGGGATATGTTCAAACTATCATCAAACCAATTAATTCAGTATTACTTATATACATTGAATAATACATAAGTTATCTACGTCATGCCAAACTAATTCTTACCTACTAACCTAGAAGATAAAACTACTTGCATATATTATCTACTTAAGAAAAGTCATATGTGTTGTCTATTCTCATTCTATAGTGACAGTCGTTCTATATCAATATATTTTTATACAATTGTATTTCATTTTAACTACTCTAAATAAACTGTAGGTAATAACGGAATGGTGATTTCTACCAAAGACTAGGTCATTTTATTGGTAACAGCGGATTTTGATGTTATATCTTTTTAAATTTTACAATTGGTTCTTGAGTCTGAACTCCATTTATTTATTGATGGTGCTCGCGTGTGTGTTAAGGCGGTGTAGAGTTGTAGAGCAAAATGGCAGACTGTCTGCCTGTACTCACACCGCCCACTACCAAGCGTGTGAGCCTAAACACAAAGGCATTATTTAAATTATACCATAAAATCGGTATGTTAAGTAAATTAATGTATAAGGTGCATTTCTACGGAAGTCGCTCGTCACAAACGTTAGTTAAATGTAAGAATATTCATGGAAATATGACACGTTCTAATGTATTTTTTATGAACGTGCACTGCACGAGAATTAATGACAGTTAATATTTAAAAAATGTACCACGTGACCTAAGACATGTCCATATGAATGCACGAATAACTTTTCAAATACGTAGTTTTGGTAGTATTTATGTTTATAAAACTGAGGTGCGTTTAACATTGTTAATAATTGACCTTCGTATGTATCCAAGCATTGAAAGTTTGACAGATGGTTGGGCTATGTCACTCACGAGTCATGTTAATACTCATTCCAGAGACAATAGAAAAACATTGCCGCTATTTCAAAGGTTAAATTCAGACGAATAAAGAAACGTATTATTTATCTGGCTATTAAGTGTCACAATATTTTTATACGTAAGAAGGTTAAAATTCGAATAAATAATTGTCAAATCGTTCACGCTTGTAGGGAATTTGTCTATTACTAATTTTGTGATAACGGATAGCTTAATATAATGTTAAAAACGAAATTATATGTCTGTATGTACCTCAATCTTTATTTGAATAAAATTATTAAGATACCTTTCAATTACCGTTTTATCAGCTGAAGGAATTGATATTAAAACTAAATAGATATACAATTACTATATTAACTAAATGTAAGATATTAAGGATTTTTAAAAATTCTGACAAATTAGCATCAAACATATCTGGACAAGTCAAAACGTTTAAATTATTCTGTTGGGTACAATGTTATACAATTTATTCTATTAGGTAGGAAAGTTGATAAGTCCGATCTACTTCCTAATGATGGTGCATCTTTTATATTTCATGGTTTTATTTGCAGAATTAAGTTTAATAATAACAATGTATACATAATAGTTTGTTATTGTATAATCGTTGTTAGACCATAATCTGCTATGTGCACTTTTATAAATTTCAACGTTTTGACTATTCCGTCTAGTCTTCTAACCAAATTTTCGTATAGACTAACTGTAATGTGCTTATATGTCCTCCGCGACGCACCATGACCAATTTATCATATATGTATCTTCGTATAGTTGGTGTCTAAATCATATTTTTGCACATAGTAGATATTGGTTATTTTGCCAGATTTAGGTGCATAATTATAGATATATAAATATGAAACACTCAGTGCAAACTATTAACATTATACTATATAACATTATCTCTGTTGTAAATGATATGTATACAACTATTTAAAAGTAAATGTCTCGCAATTTTTATAAAGTTTAATTCAGCATGTATATTTGCTACTCATTTCATTTTAAGACGTGCCCTACCCATGACGAATTTCTGCGTGTTTTGCAATGTCCATGCCCATAAGGTGTTTGCGCGTTTTCATATATTATTCATATACCGACCTTCAGTGTCCGACGACGCGTCTGAGTCTTAATATATTTTTTAATATGGTATGGTGAACGCACAGGTGAGTAGACGGGCACACGGATCAAGTACTTGGGACGCGTTATTGGGTTATATGCACACCGTATCGTAAAAAAACCGACTCTTATGCACGTTTGGGGCATATAGATATTGTTGCGTTTATGCTCTCAGGTAAGAAGAAGAAGCAGTACACTTTATTGCAAAAATAAGTAATACAAAATAAAAACAAGAAAATTAGCTTATTTTAATGCATCTAAGCCATGTATGCAGCGTTTGTTAATTGTTATTATTTTATTTTTCAACATTTTATATGTCGGGATGTCATAAAGTAAGGTAGATAGATCGATTACAATATAATACACCCCCTGTATATATCGCGATTACTGAAAGTGCGGGCCAATTAAACAATGTCTAACATTCCAGAAATTTAGTTTTGCTTAGTTCTCACCGGGCAAAACCACTAATAGTAATCTGAGATTGAGCCGATCTTTTTTAATGGCTTAAACATTATTATTCCCTATGGGCGCACCTTAATAAGAATGTTCAATAGAAAATTTATAAACAGAAAAGTACAAACAATCAAAAGGATCCTATAAAAATACTATTTTACTCAATATTACATCATTACTATAACGTGTAAAAATTAAGCCTACTTATGCTAATGCTGTATTAAATTTTACATTGCGAAATAAAGTTATGGGAATTTATTTATACTTATTTTAAATAAAAACAGTAAACCACTTGTTTTTCTGTATAAGTGCATCTGTGTATAGACATATGTTTTCTACATGTTAGGGAATTTAGTTTATTCACCGTCCAAATATGTTGTTATGAACCGTTATTGGGCCATACATAATACACATAAACAATAATATATTTTTATATTTTGTGTGTCTGTTCGTAAAATCATCGCATCGTTGCTAATGCGAATAAAAATATTTAGACCATATAGTTATTTTACTTGTTTATTATGATCTAAAAACGATTTTAAGCCACCAATTTGGACGGAGTACACTATATTGATTTATTTATATAGTAGTTCTGTAGAAGTATCGGCGGGTGACAATTTTAATGGAACCTCTTCATTTGTTGGAGGACATTTGATATGCAGAAACCGTATAACGAACTACGGGTAAGGTTTTCTGGGTATCGAAGCTATAATAAAACAATATAAATGAACCTTATTTTTAAAATACATAAAGTTCTAAAACTTTCTTGGTATGGTCTCGCAGGCGAAATTTGGAATATCTTTCTTTTTTTGCAAGAGACACACAGTTTGTACTTTCCAGAACTGTTAATGCATAGAGTAACACTGGTATTCAAACCAATTGAAATATTATAATTAGTATGTACTTAATATGTATGTAGACGTAGATATAACACATTATGTATAATTATATGATTAGGTATGTACCAGATATATTTAAAACGTAATGTTCATTCACCTCAAACCGAGCTTGCCTGCACATTTGTTAATTAATTATAAAGAAATATTTTCCTAATGGGTCATGGTATGTTGATGTTGAGGTAGGTAGTTTTTCAATGACACCCTTAATTGTAGTGACCAGATATAAAAGTTACACATGTTAAATTTAAAAATAATTGACACCGATTATATAAAATAATCAAGACCACAAATTAAGGTATGAGAGAATTATATAATATTCTATTTGCCCCATTAGTATAGATCTGTACAAGTTGAATGTTTGTGGTCTTGATATCAATGTCACATCTATTTTTCTATCTGAATTGGAAATTAAATTTCTACATTAATAAATAATGACAGTAAATTGTTGTATAGAATTCACATATTAGAAATGTAATATAAATATTGTTGATATTGCTTATAATGTAGTTTCATTTCTACTTGATTAAAATACCCTACAAGATCAATGACAATAAAATTAACACGTTGTAAATGATAATGCCTGGAAAAGTTAACTCACGTAAGGAATAAATTTTTGGGACTGCCCAATAGTTGTCATTTTATCTCACACACTATTTCTAAAAGCCTTTTTGCCTTTAAGTTCTTGGTAGTAGCGCCGGATAAAGACTCCCTAGTCGTCTCCCGTAAGCGCCGTCGTCTCGGAAACGACTCAGGCGATCCGGACGATGATATCACGGCTTACCGAGAACAAATCAAGGTTATTAAAAACTCGTGACACTACACAATCCACTATAGCGTACTCGCCGGCTAATAGGACGACCGTCAAGGCGCCGGGTCCATTATGACCCTTAGTTGCCTTCATGACCCTTAGTTTGCCTTCATGACCCTTAGTTTGCATTCGTGTGAAATGCCACGAGTTGCGAGTTATATAGTTTGTAGTCTTATTTGTTAGACAGGTTGAGTCCTCGCGAAAAAATAACATGGTACGTATAAATTTTTATAAAATTGTATACTGTTACAGGTCGCGTTTGTAAAAAGAACGCTGGCTTTTAAGCTGCGCACTAGGCGATTATAGGTCTGTTTGGTGGTACGAGGTGCAGTGCGATGCGGGCAGGTCACGCGCCGCATCATTGCCGCTACATGATTGGTTCGTCAGTCGACCGTTGTTTCCCGTACTGTGACCACGCACCGTTCGTCTTAAAGTACCCGCGCGCCAAGTGTTTTAATTGTTAAAATGGTATTTCATCGAAACGTGAGGAAAATTAGTTATGATGTATATTTTTTTATGAAAAGCAAGGCCGATAATGATAATTTAAAACGATGTATGAAACGGACCGACGAGGCAACAAAATACTATCTGACCTCCGGAATCCAGTGAGACACTGATATCCCAAGGTTAGACTGTGTCAGGGTTAGGTTACTGATTCTGTCTCCCAATAACGTTAGATCTTCGTGTCAGCAGGGAATCACGGCTTAAAATGTCTTACTAAAAATTTTAGGTCACTGATTCTGTCTCCCAATAACGATAGATCTTCGTGACAGCAGGCACTCACGCCTTAAATGTCTTTCTAAAAAATTTAGGTTACTAATTCTGTCTCCCAATAACGATAGATCTTCGTGACAGCAGGGACTCACGGCTTAAGACGTCTTTCTAAAAAATCCAAAACGATAATTAACAATTTTATATAATTCATTAAAATATATTGTTTTACTAAACATGATTTAAATATATCGTAAGACATAATAAAAAATTTGATTAATGATATTTTATCTGATATATATTACAATGAATCTTGCACAACAATAAAAGTAGCCGTGGAGGTAAGCTAATTAAAAAAAAACCCGGCCAAGTGCGAGTCGGACTCGCCAATGAAGGGTTCCGCAGCAGCAAGTATTTCAGTTCATTAAATGAAAGGTAAATTGCGGTTTACGATTTATGACGCATTAAAAAAAAACTACTTACTAGATCTCGTTCAAACCAATTTTCGTTGTTAGTTTACATGGTAATGTACATCATATATATTTTTTTTGTTTTATATTTCTCTTATTTTAAAAGTTATAGGGGGGACACTCATTTTTCCACTTTGGAAGTGTCTCTCGCGCAAACTATTCATTTTAGAAAAAAATGATATTAGGAACCTCAATATCATTTTTGAAGACCTATCCATAGACCCTATCCATACCCCACATGTATGGTAACGATGAAAACATTTTTTTAAGTTTCAGTTCTATGTATGGGGAACCCCAAAAACTATTATTCTTTTTCTATTTTTGTGTGAAAATCTTAATGCGGTTCACAGAATATATCTACTTACCAAGTTTCAACAGTACAGCTCTTATAGTTTCGGAAAAAAGTGGCTGTGACAGACGGACGGACAGACAGACAGACATGACGAATCTATAAGGGTTCCGTTTTTTGCCATTTGGCTACGGAACCCTAATAAAATAATAGGCAGTATAGAACTTACGTGCGCGAGTGTATCCATGCGCAAACACACCCCCTCCACTATCTTCTAGCGATCTTTTTACATGACGCGACCTGTATATACTTACCTATTCGTTAAGCCACCACCGTTCATTGGGATGTTCTGTATTGATGGATTTAAAAATAAAAAATGGTCTTTAAAAATATTCATTTTTATTTCCATTGCAGTAAATATTATTTATAACATTTCAGGAAATAAATAAAAATTGTAAAAATTTCACACTACACTGCTAAAAATAATAGCAGCTATATATTTATTTTACATTAACACCTTTAAGTGATGGTGCTAGAACTGGTCCTTTGCCAGGGATTACTAAAGGGTTTCCTTTATAGCAAGCAACTCTATCATTGTTAGTCATAAGGTCAGGAGCACAGGTTTCAAATATTTTTTTCTTGGGATTAAGTACTGCTTCTGGCTCACGAGGATAGCCTTCACACTCAACCAAGTCACCAGGAACTGCTCCAGCAGGTGGAACTAAAACTTCTACTTTCTCAGGTGATGAAGCACACATAACCATTGCTTCAGATGTTACTCCTCTCATCTGAAAAGTCGTAAGTCATTTAATTTTAATAAGTAATGTCTAATATATATTTTTTGATAACCTTATTGGTCTAGCTAGACTGGAATCAGAACAGACAATGTTTTTAAGATATTCTTATAAAGTGGTTTAAGTGCGGTCGCGGAACAGGTAATAATTCGTACATCGAACTGTTATTACTTGTCTCTGCCACATCTGCTTAAATATCCGGTTCGGGGTTCACACCCAGTAAGGGTTTTTGGTGGCTTTTGTAATACATATTTCGAGAAAGTTCTAGTTAATACTAGAACTAAAGAAAAAGAATAGCTAATGAAATGCAAAATTAATATATAAGATGTTTCTATATTGAAAAGAAAGAGATTGTGCGAATTTCCTGAGAGAAAAGATAGGTGAAGGACATTCATTCAAATGAAATTGAAGGCGAATTAAGACAAAGAAGTAAAGGTGGAAAGTGAGAAACCGCAAGTGATCCATGAAAGTAAACAGCGCCAAGTGTACCATGTAAATTGGGACTCTCGCACATTACAGACTCTGTAAGGGCGCCACGTTTGAACCCTCACACAGTGCTTATCGCCGGGACTCTGCGCGTGTGGGTCCCGCGATCTTAGTGTTGCACCAACTGCCACAGTCGATGCTAATAAAGGCTCCGTTGCAAACACTAGTTTTCTTTTAGGATTCTAATTAGTGTCAGAAGTGGGATTGGGAAGAGTTTAAGTGAAGATGCTGCTGGAGCTAAGGAACTGCAACAATCCAGACCGGTGCCAAAAAGAAGTGACAACCAGTAAGTTTCGAACGGGATCTGTCCGCACCAGCGATCGTAGGCGCGATGCTGGCGGGTGACTCCACTAAATGGGACGCCGTGGTCTCCTTCTGTGAGGCAATCTTTGTCCAGAGGGAGGCCGCCAACCGGACGGTAACGAGCCGATCCCGCTCGTAGACGGAGGAGGCGGCGGCCGGTAGACTATCGCTTTTCGGGGCTGCGGTGGCAGTGTGAGAAGTGTTTTCTACTGCCGCCACGTGCAAGCAGCTCCGGGGAGACAGTTATCTGTCAGTGTCATAGTTGCTGTGCCGGACTGGCAGGAGTCAGCAATAGGATAGGGCAATCCAGAGCCCTCAGAGGGTACATGGCGCAAGGGGGCAGCATGCCCGCGTCCCCGGGGATCCTAGAGAAGTCCACGGCAGGTTAGGTTTAGTCAGTGCGAATCAGACACACCCACCTGCAGACGCTT
Organism: Pseudoips prasinana; assembly: GCA_951640165.1. Lineage (NCBI taxonomy): Eukaryota > Metazoa > Arthropoda > Insecta > Lepidoptera > Nolidae > Pseudoips > Pseudoips prasinana. The sequence goes on from OX621244.1 coordinate 16,932,218, forward strand.
TTTTGTGGGTGGCACACGTAAGCATTCCCCATGAATTATAAAAAAAAACTATAAGGAATAGAAAACATTGTTTCTACATAAACTTGTTCACTATAAAATGCCATATGTTGTTAGTATCTGTTAAGGCTGGATGTTATGGTCTTAATTCAGTCACCTCAGAAGAACATTGTCTTTACTTACATGGAACCGATAATTTAAAGAATTTAGTGCAAAGTTAAGAAAACAATTTTTACCTTCACTGGTTTTAAGTTGCATAGTACCATGACAATTCTTTCACGCATTTCATCAATTGGTACATGGTTTACCAGACCAGAGACAACAGTTCTAGGGTTATCTTCACCACAGTCAATTTTTTCTACATACAAGGAGTCTGCATCAGGGTGTTTATTGATATCAATGATCTTTCCTATTCTAAGATCCAATTTCCTAATATCCACAATAGAATCATTAGCTGGTTTGGTTGGTTCAGATTTTTCTTTAGGTTTCTTTGAAGCCTCCTTGGTGTTTTTTGTAGGATTTTTCTCAGTTGTTACGGCCTCAACAGCACATGGGGTGACACCTGCAGCCAGAGTTCTTTCAGGGATTTGATATTGCTTCTTACCATTTTGAGTCTCCAATCTTATTAAATTTGTTTTAGTAATCTCAATTTTATCTGATAGAGCTTTGTTCTCTATGATAAGCTCTTTCACTTTAGCTTCAACTTTAACCTTCTTCACCTCTTCTAACTAGAAAAACACAAAACATACAAACTTAGCTACAGATTAACTAAAAAACATTAAAGTCTGAATCGGACCTGCCTATGGTACTTATAAGTAGATACCCGATACCTTTCGATATATTAATGTTTTGCTGATTGAAGTAATATTGTGATATTCAGAAAACTCACTCGAATTTTCCTGGAATATTCAAAGAGACATCTATCAACTATAATTATTTCAGATTTATGGCAACCTCTGAAGATGACAAAAATATCTTAGTTACTATTGGAATTCCACTTTATTTACTATCCACTTACTTTCTTCATATTTAGATATAGGTAAGGAGATTTAGGTTGGTTGAACACTCTGATATTAGGACATTTGGCCATACAAAGATGACTGTATGTTTTGAACTGCTCTGTCACAAATTACTTGGCTGGTATTTTTACATGTCACAATTTCGCCACAAGCCTTCCTATCTCGATTGGCCAAACATTCTGATGTGCACAATATAGATAATATACAGTGACATGTAAATAATGCACATTTTACAAGTAAATGAGAAAGAGAAATCCATTTAGAATCATTACTTGAAAACACGCATTTAAATGTATTAATGAATAGGCAAATGAATCCCTTTTATATGATACCTCACTTAACTTGTAAATTTTAAAATCACCCATAACTTAACTATTTATTTTTTATTTTCAAGAAAATAAGATTAAGAAGGTACAATACAATATCTAAAAATCGAAACTTAGAATACTAAGTTTTGAGTCGGTAGCAAAACTACCAGCTGACCGTGACAGATGTATGTATGGATGAACTAAGTTTCACCTTTTTAACTATTTTAGTGGGAAATCTTAAAATGTATATATAGGTATCAACTTACAGTTTGATAAATCTCATATTACTTACAAGACTATGTATAAATATTCTAAGGGTACATACATTTTATAGATTTGCTATTAATTGCCGATTAAGAGACTTTCTAATAATACTTACTAACCTTGCCCCTAAGTTCCTGAAGTCTTTTCTCAGCAGTTTCAGCATTGTTTATAATTTTCTTAACTGTACTTTGAGACATTCTTCTAATTAAAAGAGTTAGCATTTAATGAAAATGCAATGCTTTTGTGGTTATTTCCAAAGATAATATACCTACGTTTAGTTTTTTTCTAACCTAAAAATAACCTATAGTATTAACTGTCAAATTCTCAGCATAGAGCACAGTAGAGAGTAAAAAGTGTATAGGTAAGTTAATATACTCTTTGGTGTAGAGATAGCAATTCTGATTACTGACGGCATGTATACATTGCAACCGTGAGTGAACCGTGCTTTCTTATACCCTAAAATAACATATGGAATCACATTGCACACGTAGCAAATATAAAAAAATGCAAATGCTTTGAGTGTACAGGAGAATCTCGTTTGTAAATTATGTCTTCTATGTCTATCAAGATAATCCTACAGAAGATTTGTAGCTTTTTCTAGAACAAGAGAAGCCAAATTGCAGGACAAATATAACTTCAAATTGAAATATGATATCGATAAATTATTATAGCTGCTCTCGCTGTTGCCATCGAGACAGTTTGTGTTGGATTTTTTGAACCAATGGAATTATAAAATTAAAACGTCTCACTTAGAAGACTGGAAGACAGAATGAATGGCAACCTTCGAGCATTATGCTCGAAGGCGGCAACGCATATTTTTTGCGTATAGTTAGCAGCTTCATATTTGAATTTGGTTTTTTGAGTATACCTATCAATAATAATATCCTGGGACATTATTCACACACGGCTATCTGATCCCAAACTAAGCAGAGCTTGTACTATGGAAACAGCGTTTCCAGCAGGTGATATTACGATTAGGGCTATAGTTATATAGCTACGATATGGTTCAGCTGTGTCGACCGGGGGATTACCCTGCCTGGGTCGAAGTATTGGCTTTTAGGAATAAATCCGAACGCATATTCCTCTTCACTTGAAACAAATGGTAATTTTACCGAAAAAAAATATGGTGATTTCACCGAAAATATTGAATAAGTAAACCATTTTGGTTAGTGGGCGCAGGTAGCGCTGGCAAAGAGAATATAACAATTTACGACGGCGCTGCACACAAAACAAATGGCATAATATCCGTTGTTTGTAGTATTGTTCAGAAAAATAGAATAGCATTTGTCAGACGCCTTACCAAATTATCAAAGATGATATATTAGAAACTAATTATAACTCATGGAGTGATTTTACTTGCGACATACCGCCCAATCAAAACGAACTTCTACTTTTACACGTAAACATACGATCCATGATAAAGAATCATGCCGAACTCGAACTAATAGTGTCTTCAAGCCCTACAATTATACATATTATTGTCATTACCGAAGCAAACTTATCCGACAACACGAGTAGTTTATTTAATCTCGACGGCTATGCTATGTACACGGAGCTACGCAGCGATCGGAGAGGAGGCGGCATTATCATCTACGCTCACAAAACGGTGTCGTTCATAAGCAATCCTATTAAAACAATGACTTGTGAGTGTTTGTGCGGAATAGTGAAATGTGCGTCGGGTTATATAATTAATCTGTGTGCGGTATATCGACCCCCAGATTTAAATAAACATAACTTTATAAGTGAAATAGTGTGCGTTCTTTCAAAATTTCCTTCTAATAGTAACTGTATACTCGTAGGTGATATGAACATAGACCTCTTAACCTCAAAATCATACGACAAAAAAATTGTTAATAATTATTTAAACTCACTAAGTAACTTGGGCTTAGAAAACTGCATATCACAGTATACTAGAATTGAGACAACTGTTATAGGCACATCCAAATCCTGTGTCGATCACTTATTCATCCGTGATGTTTATTTAAGTGACAGCTGTAATAACCACTCAGTTCGCTCGGCTATCGTGTGCAGAAAACTAGCCGATCATTATATCATCGGGCTAGCATTAGTAACTAGTGAGACACTCAAAATAATCAAAACCGTAACTAGACTTGATAACGCCAGAGTTAAGGAAGAATTGTGTAAAATCGACTGGGGTTCTGCACTCAGTACCGACGACCCAAATATTATAACTGAGATTATTACTGACAACTTCCAATCTGTATACAAAAATTGTACTATTACGCAAAAAATTAATACAAATAAGAGACAACAGTGCAAGTGGATCAGCAAAAGATTAATGGAAATGTGTAACAGAAAAAAGGAATTGTTAGATATTTATCTTAAAGATACTAATAACGCCAAAAATGAACTTATTTACAAAAAGTATAGAAATAGGACTAATAGATTAATAAATAAAGCTAGAAATAATAATATAAAAAAAGAGATATGTGATGTTTTTAAAAATAAGAAAATAATGTGGGGCATAATTAATAGATTGACGGGTAGATTGGTAAAGGCTATAGACGAAATTCTTTTGAATACTTTCAAAATGAAAGCTGACAGATTATCTCAAAAGTTTGCTAATGATTTCGATTCTAATGTGAAAAACATATTATGTACATGTAACGTACCGTTGCTGGATGAAAAATCATATATAAACACCCCAGAAAGTACACTTAAAATAAATAAAATAAACAATCAAACAGTTTTTAATATCTTAAGACATATCGATGAAAAAAAAAGCCCGGGATGTGATAACATTCGAGCCAAAGATATTAAACATATTGCTAATGACATTACACCAGTTTTAACTCATCTCATTAACGCTTGCATCACCACATCAACCTACCCGGATGCACTAAAAGTCGGTTTAGTAAGGCCAATTCATAAAAAGGGTAGTTATTTAGATACTGATATGAAACTCATTACCTAAATATTTAGATAATCCTCCTTTTATAGTCTTCTCTATGATGATGTTTGATAGATAAATATTCATGTCACAGTTGTCAACAATTTTAGTCAATTAAATTGAAATAAAACTATGAATTGCCTGAAAACATTATTATAGGCTTCCTTTTCGACGGCGGAATGATTTTGTTCGCTTTTACTTAGCGTTCTAGAATAAAATGCTACTGGCCTGGAATCCTGTGAGAGTGATGCAGCAATTGTATGTTCCGAAGCGTCAGTTTCTACTGTGAATGGCATTTTATCGTCGATTGCGTGTATAGAAGATTTTGCGATCATCGATTTCAAGTCTTCAAAAGATTTCATGGCTTCAATGCCCAATGGAAACGAAACCGTATGTGCAATGGAGTGTATTCTTTTGGAAAAGTTTGGCACCCACTTAGAATAATGTGCAAACATGCCTAGTACTCTTCTTAGCGCGGGCATATCTTCTGGAGGAGGTAGTTTAAGTAATGGCTGTAGACGATCGCTATCAGGTTTGACAATGTGATTTTCAATCGAGTACCCTAATATTTTGAGTGATTTCTGATTAAATTTGCTTTTCTCTTTATTTAACGTCAACCCGTACTTGTCGGCTGCCAACAGAAAACGGCTTAGATTCTGATCATGCTCATCTTGAGTATTTCCGCATATAGTTATGTCGTCTAGATACGCGAAGGTCCCAATTAAGCCTTCCTTTCTGATGATCCAGTCGATAGTTCTCTGGAAACTAGACACACCATTTGTCACTCCAAAAGGAATCCGACAAAATTGATACAGGTTACCAGCCGCTTCAAAAGCCGTATATATACGTTCATGAGTGACAATTGGAATCTGATGATACGCACTCTGTAAGTCAATGGCACTGAAGATACTATATTTAGAAACTCTCGTGACTATTTCTTCAATATTTGGTAAAGGATAGGCATCCAAGAGCGTATACTTGTTGATTGTCAATGAATAATCTATAACCATTCGCTTTTTATGACTGGCAGTCTTGGTTATCAGCACTTGTGCTCGCCAAGGTGATTTACTCTCCTCTATTATGTGCTGTTCCAGCAATTTCTTGATTTCACCTCTAATAAACTCCTGGTCTTCACAACTGTACTTCCGGGATCGTATGGCAATCGGTTTGCAATCAGAAGTAACGTTGTTGAACAGCGATACGGCAGGAACTGATGCCTCGGCGACAGAACAAACCTTCAGAGTGTCCTTCGGTCCACCAAATTCAAGCTCCAATGAAGAATGTAGGCTGAGAAGATCGTGACCTATAATGACATCAGCGCACAAATCTTTTACTATAAGTAATTGAACATTGTCATATGTGTTTTCTCCTAATTTGATATTTTGGACCGTAGCTCCGGTGACTTGCGACGTTAGAGTAAGGGAGGCCATGGAGATCATCTGACGACAGGGAGTTTTCTTCAAATGTGCTAGGTTAGCAAAATTTTCATTAATGAAACTAATACTACTGCCTGTGTCTATTAGCGCCTCCGCTCTGATACCTTTAATGAAGGCAGGGATCATAGCTTTTCTTAGAGATGCTGGCGCTGCGGCCACGATACTTGCGGCGCAGTGTGCGCAGTTCTCCGGAGAACTACTGGACACATTGTGTGGTTTGCTACGGCAGACAGACGCGTAATGACCTTTCTTGCTACAGATTTGACAGGTGACACCTGAGGCAGGGCAGTTTTTACGCCTGTGTAAGCGGTCTCCTCCACAAAAGAAACATTTCCAATGGGATTTATGGGATTTTATGTTGCCCTTCGTCTCAGTAATAGCAGCCACTTGAGATGATTCATCTGTCTCAGCAGACTGCTCATTGTTGACTTGAACGATGCTCCTTCCTTCAGATATTGCATTGACGGCCGGTAGGTTAAAATTTTGCGAGTTGTTCTCCGCCATTTCCATCGATATTGCCTTACTATAGGCGTCATCCAGAGTAAGTGTAAGGTTTTCAAGAAGACGTTCTCGTATTTTAGGTGATGTTAGACCAGCGATGAAAGCACCTCTAATATTCTCGCTTTTGTTTGTTTCGGCGTCCACTGCGGCAAAAGCGCATTCTCTTGCTAACAGTTTGAGGGCTTGTAGATACAAAGCAATAGATTCACCGGGATGTTGGCGCCTAGTAGCGAGAAGATGCCGAGCAGTAATAATGTTTTTGGGCTTGATGAATAAAGCATCTAGTGTAGCCAATGCCACGTTGTATGTGGTACAGTCACTGATTGTTTGGTATACGCGGGGCGATACATAGTTTATCAGCAACTGGAGTTTTAGGTCGTCTGAGAGCGCCGAAGTAACGGCAGCGGCACCAGCTCCATGAGGCGCAGATGCGGCTTGTGCCGTCAGGAAATTGTTGAAGGTGCGTTTCCAGTGTTCCCATTCGGGGCCCGTGGAACTTAATGAGTAATCACCATCAAAGCGATCCGGTCTCAGAAACTTTTCCATTTTAGTCAAAAATCATTCCGCCGTCGAAAAGGAAGCCTATAATAATGTTTTCAGGCAATTCATAGTTTTATTTCAGATACCAACAACTACCGGCCTATCACAATACTATCTTGCTTAGATAAAATTGTAGAAAAATACTATGGACGGACTATATGTGATTTTTTAGTTAGTAACAGCGTCATACATAAAAAACTGTTTGGTTTTCAAAGAGAAAAAAGTACTTCGCAATTATTGTCACAATTTACTGATGAGATAAATGATTACTTAAATAACAAAAACAATGTAATAGTAGTAATGATAGACTTCAGCAAAGCATTTGACACCTTAAATTACGAAACCTTGTTTAACAAGCTCCAGCAGAATGGCATTCAGGGTCCGGTGCTGGAATGGTTTAAAAACTACCATACTAACAGATACAATATGGTTAGCATAAATAATGAGCAAAGTCACCCAATACCAACCCTATACGGTACGGCACAAGGCTCAATTTTGGGTCCAACTGAATACTTATTATATGTGAATGATATGTGCAATATATTCCAGCACTGCTCCGTCTACCAGTTTGCGGACGACACGTGTCTTATCGCTGCTAATAAAGATGTAGGAATTGCACAAAATATGTTACAAACAGACTTTAACCAGTTATGCAAATGGGCACATGATGTTGGGTTATCTATAAACTACCAAAAAACAAAAGTAATGCATATACACTCGCCATATTTAAAGTATAATAGTCAACCACCAAAAGTCATTGCCCATGAACATAACTGTATGCACTTACCAAATAACGTAACATGTGCTTGTGAACCACTAGAAAATGCACATTGTCACACGTACTTAGGCTTAAAAATAGATAATAAATTTAACTGGGCTAATCATATAGATTATATTTGTAGTAAGCTCAGAGCAATACTAGCTAAACTAACAATTTTAAAACACAAATTACCATATAATACACTAAGACTTCTATATCTCGCCCTGGCAGATTCGATAATCAATTATGGAATATCCAGTTATGGTAGAACTTATAAAACCTACCTAGATAACATATATAGGTTACAGTTAAGACTATTAAAAACTATAATTCCTTTAAAAATCAAATATAACTTTAAAAACAACTATGACAACCTTTTTAAATATTGTAAAGTTTTATCAATTTACGACAAAGTAAAGGTGGCAATTGTATCTGAATACAAAGAAAAAATGGAATTGTTACTTAAATATAATAGACCTAGTAACCTACGTCAGCTGCCTAATTTACCTACATATAAAATTCCTAAGTATAACAATGTATACGGAAAGAGACACTGGAGGTGTATCCTTCCCTCTATTATAAACAACTTACCAAAATACATAATAGATAAAATTATAAAATGCAAAAACGTGAAGAAAACGCATTTATTAGTAAAATATTATTACTTTCCTTTTTATTATAATAAAAATTTTGTATAATTTAATTTAAAATAAACAGTTCCAAATTTAAATTTAATTAAATTATTTTATTTATACTAAACAAACCTAATTTTATTTAAAATAATTAAAGCTAACTTAAAATCTAAACTCTAAAAGTATCAAAATCGAAACTCGTGCCAGTGGGTAACGTTCCTAGAATGCTGGCAGCATTGCCACGTTGTATAGCAATGCTCAGTTGTTGAGCGAAATATAGGCCAGCATGTAGGTTAAATACTCTTTGGGCCAGCATTCCGGGAACGTGTCGTTTCTCCCAGTCAAGCTGCCGTTTCTCTATAGATTTCTTTAGCCCCCGGTCCCCACGGCCCCAAAGTTTCAACCCCAAAAGGCGTAAATATATAACCGCTACCAAGCGTGCTATATTTGCGCCTCTTAAGGCTCTCAGCTGATTCAGCCGCCGCACCGGCCCTTGTTTGAGTCCCGGCAAGATGAGATGGCGCTAGGGTGTCCACGCAGGTAGCGTCCCACACCAAAGGCCGGCCCATCTTCCATGGGATGAGAGTCATACCATCGGGTCTTTTCCCATCGTCGCGCAATAAACCTGACGGCTCTAAAATAGCGGCGTAGTTTGCGGTAGTAAAAGCCCGGCGGATGATGTCATTTAGACTGGCGTGGCGGGGAATCCGCCCAGCACTTTTGCTGCATGATAACCCGTGGTGACCGAGCTGGCCGACGGCAACTCCACACTGGCAACGATGCGGTGCACAGCACGATGCGCCCAGACGTAGGGAAACTGCAATTCGGAAAGAGGTGCCGTCCATTAAAGTGCCTGTGTTAGGCGATGGAAGGGCATGAAGCCACAAACCCGACTCCCATTCTGCAACGGCTAAAAGAGGGGCACGATCTGCGGGGCTAGAATGCGTTTGTATGAGTTGCTTCCGTACTAGCTCGCAGAGCGGCCCGTCCCATTGTCGCTGGGATGAAGTGTTGGTTGGGAAATCAGTGTTGGGGCAAGCTAAACACCATGCACTCCTGGCTTCCGCCATGTTACTTACGTTTAAATTATTAAAAGACGTCCCAATAATTTTTTGGGTTAAAATTTGTGTTCCATGAACGGAGGAGAGGAATGCAGGAAGAGCGACATCGGAAATAGCCCTGACGCCAAGACCCCCCATTCGCACTGGGAGTGAAGCCTGCAACCATGCTCGCTCTTCAAAATTTATGTTCAAAACGGTTGCCAAAGTCTTTTTCACGATGTTGTCTAAGTTTTGTAGTAAGTTTTTGTGCTTCCAAAGTTGACAACATCGCAAAATATATGTAAAATTAGGCACGAAAAGACAGAATTTTAAAATAGTAAAAGCCATGTGCATATTTATTTTTGATAATCGGTCCGAGCACTCTACAAAATTTTGAATTTTAGTATCGATAAAAGAAGGAATGAATTCGTCAAAGATAGGAGAGCCCAAAAGACACAACGAAAATTTGTCAACAATTTTTATATTCGGAGCCAAAATGTTAAATTTATTGATTACCAAATCTTTGGAAGGGCAGTCGTCTGAAACAAAAAGCTCACATTTGGAAAAATTTAGTTCTAGACCTATGTGGCGAAACTCTTCTATTAGAAAACATAGGTCATTATAAACCGTCTCAACTTCACCGGAAATCGTCCCATCATCCAAATACCAAACATTAAGCTTGGATTGAAGACGTTGAATGATGGGATGAATGGCAAGGCTAAATATTGCTGGACCAAGAGGATCGCCTTGCTGGCATCCAACAGCGGAAGAAATTTCGTTGCCGAGATACGTCAATTTTGAAGGTGAACTGTAACATTGCCAGATAAAATTATATAAATTTGGGATTTTGTCCTTTACTTGTGTCAGTAGAGCTCCCCTATCCACCGAGTTGAAGGCATTCTTCACATCCACCTTAAGCAGCACCTCTCCCCGGTTTTGTTCTAGAAACGTCCGCACGGAATGAACAGCGGCTTCACAACCACCTCGCGAACCAAAACCAAGCTGCACGGGCTGAAATAGATCCGATAAATGAGAACTTGTTTTTTTGCAGCAAATTTTGGCTGCGAGGCGTCGATAAGTCATTCCGACGGCGATAGGTCGTATTCCACCGTCTTTCTTTTTAAGGGCACAAAGATTGGCACCATAAAGTACTTCGGTGACATCTGTATTGACCCGACCCGACAACATGAGGGTGACCAGAGCCGTCAAATCCTTCAAAAGCGTATCTCCAGTATCACCACTCACTCCGCTCAGTAAATCTTTTAGATGTTGTGGTCTGAGGCCATCTAAACCACCTGCGGAGGCGCTCTGGAAGGACTCAACGGCAGCAGCCACTTCCTGGGTGGTCACTTCGACGTCCCCAAAGTCTTCCGGTACCTCGGGAAGTTGGTGACCAGCAAAGAAAGGCGGATGTTTTCCCTTTAACATTAAAAAAGTTTCTTCGTTAGAGGGCGCCATTGTATCGCTGGAGAACAAAATTCGTGCAGCACCTTTTATATCTCCATCACCAACTCTGCTCTCTACAGCTCTATAGGTAGCAGAGTCGGTAACAGGCCTTGAAGTAAACTTTAAATTTTTATTGGGGTGCAAACTTACAGCCGAACGTAAATTTTGTTCATCCCTTATGCCATACCTCACGCAGTTTTCTTTTACTCTCGTAGTCAACGATTTTTTATTATTTATTTCACGCTTGACGTGAAGTACGGCATATGGGAAAAATATCAAATGTTCCCAGGCGCGCTCTGTGTTTGTATCAATCACAGCCTTAATGGACTTTGATAAAGCAGCGGCGACAGAGAGGCGAGCACCGCGAGGTATTCGTTTTAAAATAGGTTTCGTAATTTTACATTGTGAAAGAGTTTTCCAAAAGAATTGATCGGGTGTAGACGTATTATTTTGGGTGTCGTAATAATTTGGAGCCGAAAGGGGTAGGTTAATATTTTTGTGACTTCTTCCCTGGTGTATTTTTAAGCCTCTCTGCCCCTTGAAAAGACGTACCTGGGAACATTCAGGACACTGCACTAAGTTCTCCAGTGAAACAATATTTTGCACATTGCTGGTCTGAACGCACCGTGGCATGTCCGGGGTATCAATAATATTTAATATAAGATTAACAACTCCAAAAATAATAAAATTATAACTCCTGAAATAAAAACTATAAACATAAATAATTAAAAATGACACAATTACACCACACAAATGTCTTTTTGATGTCCTCTATTGCGCAGACTCCGAGACAGACAGCGTCTTTATATAACTGTTTGATTGGACGGCTGCCTTTGCTGGCTGCATCCTGGCCAATCACTAAACTGGGAATTGCCATGGCAACCAAATGCCGTTTGGTGAGCGGTGTCAAAACCACCTGTTATTATAATTAGTAATAAATATTTTATAAAACGCAAACGCAGCGACGCCCGTATTCTCCACTGCCTACCGGAACTTAAAATTGTTCAGAGGAATAACGCATCGCATCAAAAGGCACTACTTTCTAGGCCTAAAATTATTTATTTTGATGGACGACAGTTCGCATCGGTCGTGTCAATTTTTTATTTTTTTTTTGTTTTTCAATTTAATTTATTTATTTATGTAATAAAAGTAATTTCTTGGAATCTGTGAACCCTATCGTTTTGACGATTAAACTATTTTCATATCTCAAATTCGTAATAGGAATTTGCTTTCTTGTTTTTCGCATACGGTACGATCGGATTTCTTCAAATTCTCTTGATGAATTTAATTTAATTCTGCTGATGATCTATTTTCTGGAGATCGTCTAGAGTTTGATTTTTTCGTTGTTTAAAATAGTATAATTGTTCGAGTCAATGCGACCGAACACTGAAGTGCTAATCCAGCACATTAAGCAATAACTTAGGTCGCGCATCGTACCGCGACTTCAGTGCATTGTCGGACAGCAAACCGCGAGCATTCATTCATAATCATTCCATTATTTAGACTAAATCTATTATAGCAATAAAACAACAGTTCTCCAAATTCCAGTCTTTTCAATCATCTCCATCAGCCGTACCCGTAGGTCACGTCCCCTACATATTGATTCGGCTCAAGGACCAATATGTAGGGGACGTGACCTACGGGTACGGCTGATGGAGATGATTGAAAAGGCTGGAATTTGGAGAACTGTTGTTTTATTGCTATAATAGATTTAGTCTAAATAATGGAATGATTAGCACTTCGGTGTTCGGTCGTATTGACTCGAACAATAATACAACATAAGTCAAAGTGAAGATAATGTTATATCGTCACTGTGACATAAGTAAGCAGTTAATGTTGAAATCGTAATGTATGAGGAATATGAAAAACAATCATTTATACATAATTTTAATAAAATAAAATCATAATTTCTATCGAGATCGTCGGTATTTGAAATAACAACGATTATGATTACGATTTTGGTGAGTTTTCAACATATAAGATGGAGAAACGTATGAATTGTGTCAGTTACCGTTCAGAATCCGGCATTCTTTTGTTAAACTGAACCATGCACCCTGTAATCATAGTTATTATTTGAGGCGTATGCACCGCTATCTAGTTAATACAATGAACGATATTTTAGTCTTCCTCGTATGAGTAAGATGGTGTTGGTATGATGAAGTTTGTGTGTGCGATTCTTTCCTCTGGTGTGGAGCACGCTTTACTGAATTGTTTTGGCATTCCTTGCCAGAGTAAATATAAAAAAAAGAACAAATATGGCCGTTGGAAGCGCGTCATAAAAATACGTACTGACGTTGTTTATATTTGCGCAAAATTAATAATTACTGAACCGTACTACGATTGTCTAACAGTGAAGAATATAATGTAAGTGGGTAATTCCAGGTAGTGCAGTTGGGATTGTGATAATGAATTAATATTTTCAATGAAAAATGTCAAACAACACTGTCGGCTCATCGGGACCTGCTCCCGGCAAAATACGTGGCCCTGGAAGACCACCAAAGCGCACATGCACTTGGTGCGCTGAAAGTAAGACACCGCTAAAGTATGTACTGCCTACAGAGAATGGGAAAAAAGAGTTTTGTTCGGAAACGTGTCTTTCGGAATTCAGACAGGCTTATAGTAAAGGTGCCTGTATCCACTGTGACAATGTTATTCGAGGAAATGCACCATCAAACAGTAAGAACTTCTGTTCTACGTATTGCCTGAACAAATATCAAAAGAAAAATCAGAAGCGGACCACATCTCCTCAATCTGGTAATGGAGCAAATGGATCAGACACCCACTCTAATAATAATTCAACTGGATCCTTTTACGAAATATCTTATAATGCATTCGATTGGAGCGAATATATGAAAGATACAAGTAGTTCAGCAGCACCACAGGATTGTTTTAAACAGGCCCCTGTGCCTCCAGTGAATGATTACAAAGTGGGTATGAAACTAGAGGCTCTTGACCCTCGAAATTTAACATCCACTTGTATAGCTACAGTAGTTGGTGTCCTGGGCCCACGATTAAGATTGAGACTCGATGGAAGTGATAACAAAAATGATTTCTGGAGGCTAGTTGATGCTGGAGATATTCATCCTATCGGACATTGTGAAAAGAATGATGGAATGTTACAACCACCACTGGGCTTTCGTATGAATGCAAGTAGCTGGCCTATGTTTTTACTTAAAACTTTAAATGGTGCAGAGATGGCACCAGCTAAAGTTTTCCAGCCAGAGCCTCCAACTCCCAAGTCAAACTTATTTGTTGTTGGTCAAAAGTTAGAGGCAGTGGACAAGAAAAATCCTCAGCTCATATGTTGTGCGACTGTGGGTGCAGTGAAGAATGATCAGATACATGTAACATTTGATGGGTGGAGAGGAGCTTTTGATTATTGGTGTAGATATGACTCTAGAGACATATTTCCTGTGGGATGGTGTGCTCGAGCTGGACACCCACTACAACCTCCTGGTCAGAAGAGTGCTACTGTACCATCAAGGTAAATTCAATAGTCTTTAATCCATTTATACTTTCAAAAATTGTTCACAATTGTAGGAGTAAAGCACAGGGTTATGTGCATATGGGCTCTATGGGCTCAGATATATTATTATCAGGTATACACAGTTATTAGATTACTAACTCTTTCGCTGTAACCAGTAAATGTGTTGTAGGTTAAAACTTATCTAGTTATTTAATAAACTTGATATTGGGACTGCTGGTGGAAACTATTAGCAAATTGTGAAGCACTACAATGAAGGGCAGTCTGATTATTAATTTTCAATGTTATACTATTTATGTAAACATATGCTATCTTTATTGTATTTTATTTCCTTGCCTGTTCCCACCAATATCTTGAAATAGTTATTATTGAGTTTTGACACTTATTTAAGCACCACCAGCTCCTTTTTTAAGCACCAGCCGCACTAATTATAGTACATACCATACCATATAATGTATAAATAAATAAATAAAATTTATGTAAACATAAAACTATCTCTGTTGTATTTTATTGAGGAGGTTTGAGCCTTATTTATGTGAACATAAAACTATCTTTGTTGTATTTTGTTGCATTGACAGTTCTAAACAATTTCTTGAAATAGTTATTGAGGAGTTTTGAGCCTTTTTATGTAAACATAAAACTATCTTTGTTGTATAGTGTTGCATTGACAGTTCTAAACAATTTCTTGACATAGTTATTGAGGAGTTATTGGTCAGGATTCTACTCATTGGATAGACAGCAATGTTGCAAAAGGATTGTTTTACAAGAAACAGTTTGGCAGGTGCATTTTTTTCACATATAGTTTGTTAAGAAATATTGTGGCAAGTTAGATTTTTCAATGTTTTGGATGTTACATAATACAAATATTTATTCTTTACTTTATTTATTTATGCTTAACTTTATTGGGGAAGTTGACAGATTGGGGTAGCTTGATGTGCTGGCATATGTACATGCCCATTTAGTATGTTTTGCTGGACCATTTTAAATGGGCCGTGTTAAAACCGGTAGTAGATTTACCTGCTGACTTTGTTTTGCTGGGTCTTCTCAGTTGGAGCATATTAAGTCTTGTGGCAATGTTAAAGCATGACCTTTGATAATAGTAATAATATTTAATTCTTACCTCTATACATACAGAACCATGCTGACAAGATGTAGTAAAATATACCTAATACTATAAATTTCAATGATTAAACCTATAAACAAAGTCTTTGAAAATAACTTAAATAAGCTAGCAACAAAATTCAATGATTACTATCATAAATTTAATATTATTTTAAAATTTTATCTAACTATCTACAGGGTGGCGCAATAGAACGTGCATATTGCATCATTTTTTTTTGCGGGGTAGAAGGGGCGTGGGCGAGGGGAGACCGATATCGTTGGGTAGCGCGGTTCATGAAGTTTTAGTCACTATGAGTCACTTCGACGGGAAGCGTCGCGCATTTTGCGTGCGCGCATTTTACGAAAACTCTCGTTCGTACGTAGTTGTCAGGCGACTATTTTGTTCTGAGTATGGTGTACGGCAAATTAGGGAGGCTCCGAGTGCTAATTTAATTAAAATCTGGATAAAGCGGTTTGAAGAGACTGGATCGACGTTTAAACCACACGCAAAAGGTCGTCCACGCACATCTAGGACCGAAGACAATATTGAGAGTGTTAAGCAGTCGGTACGAGAAGATCCACAAATGTCTACTCGCAAGAGATCGTCTGTCCTAAACATATCGCGACGAAGTTTGCAACGAATTTTAAACTTGGATCTTAAATTGCATCCATACAAGCTGCAATTAACTCAAGAATTGAAAGACTCTGACTTCATAGCACGGCTCACATTTGCTAATGAAATGCTCAATCGGTTTTCAAATTTTGAAAACATCCTTTTCTCTGATGAGGCACATTTTCATATGAATGGGTTCGTAAACCGCCAAAATTGTCGTTATTGGAATAGTGAGAATCCCAGACTCAAACATCAAAAACCGTTACATAGCCCTAAAGTGACAGTTTGGGCCGCAATCTCTGCCAAAGGAATAATTGGTCCTTATTTTTTTGAAAACGCACGGGGGCAAAACATCACTGTTAATACCGAACGCTATGTTGCGATGTTGGAAGGTTTTTTGGCCCCAGAACTTGAAAATTCAAGAATAAAGAACTCTAGGACTTGGTTCCAACAAGACGGAGCTACCAGTCACACATCAAATGACTCCATGGCGGTTGTGAAGCAGATGTTCCCTGGCAAACTGATTTCGAAAAGAGGTGATATCCCATGGCCTCCGCGCAGTCCAGACTTGACGCCTCCTGACTTTTTTTTGTGGGGATACCTCAAACACAAAGTCTACACCAATAATCCGAGAAACATCAGTCAGCTCAAGGAGAATATTCGTGGTGAAATGGCAGCAATCACACCAGCACTACTTAAGAAAGTTTTCGGTAATTTCCGTTTGCGGTTAGAGGAGTGCCAACGTAGAGAGGGTCATCATTTAGATGATGTTATTTTTAAAAAATAAACTTCAGTTATCACTTAATAATTGCTTAGTTTTATTTTAACTATACCTTTTGTATTTATTTTTTAATAATTATTTTAAAAATGCACGTTCTATTGCGCCACCCTGTATATGTACCTAGAAATAATTATATTGAAATAATTATACTTATCTGACTATTTACAAACACTTTTTTAAATTTGACTTATGTACTGTTTAAAAAAAATTAAGATTAAAATACCATTTAAATCAATTTTTCAGATTCAAGTTACGACATAGTTCTGGCATACCAAATCCTGCTTTGCCAGAAGGTGGATCAACTGGGGCAGGAAATTCTAATATCCCAGTGACATCAACACCAGTAGCCATAGTCAGTCTGCGTATTCGCAGCAGTTGTGTTGGAGGCAGCAGTACCTTGCCCATTGTGGTGTCAGGTACAGGCCCTTCAGGAGCTGCAGAAGCGCTTGTCAAGGAGTTGCTAAGTGTTCATCCTGACCCACAACGACTGACACGAGCAATACTTACGGCATCTAGTAGCTATTCAAATATCACTAATGTACAGGTAAATATTAATCTTTTTATAACATTTTGGTCTTTCCAAGAAGTAAATTGCTTCAGATGATTTCTAAACACATAAAACTTAGTCCAAAAAGATATAAAAGATGATGCAGCCAAACAGTAAAGAAAACATGTTTCTTAAATAGCTATGTTTGATAACATTTGATGAAAGCCCAAACCAATTTAACATTGGGGTTTAAAAAACAAGCTATAAAAATAGGGTTGATACTTACTCTGATATTGATTTATAGTTAAATCATTTTATAGTGCTTAAGAAAATAGTCTGTCTTGAGACTGAGGTGAGAAAAAGAGACTTGCAACCTAGGCAAGTTAATAATTACAGTAATTGTAGTTTCTAATCAATGATAAATTCTCGGGCAGAAGATGTAATTTTTTTTAAGTTTCTGTATTTTATTACTTATTGCGTATTTACATTTCTATGTCTACTTCTCCTAGATAGTTTACAATGTGTTGTCATCCACCCCCTAATGTCTTTCCCACATGTAATTTACAACACAATAAATTTAGATTGATTCAATAAATGTTGAATCACTTCACCAACTGCCATAACACTTAACCAATTGTATTTATACTATCGAAACATAAAATGCCAGTAAAAAAAATTAAAAACATCAAAAATATAAATCTTGGAGTTTTTCCTGACAGGAAAGAGCCATAATCATATATTTAATTTAAAAAAAATCGCAAAATGTTAGACAAACTGGTGATAAAATATTTTATTCCCGTTAACAAATTTGACTATGGAAAGTTGGTGGACTGATTCTTAGAATTAATTATATGATAAAATATTATGTAAAAGTTTAGGTTAATATAAAATTACTTATTAGTCCCTAGACTAGATTGTAATACATATAAGTACTATACTGGGTACTATAATAAAAAAAATAGAATAGGAATAGTGATTCATAAAAATATAAATCAATGAGTTATTTCGTAATTTCAAGGGAACAATTTCAGGCAGTAGTGAATGATTTTTGATTAGTATTTATTTAATTTGTCCACCCTTAAATTAACTAAAATAAAATGTTGACAGGTTTCATCAGGCACCAAAAATTATGCAGTCAAGGTGCCATCAGAATTAACTGTGGAAGAGTTGAAGAATTGGTTGAAGGGAGTATGTAGTGGTGTAGGAAGCTGTGTGGGGATGATAGAGATAGACTCTGGGGAGGCTGCTGGGAGGCCTTGCACTTTATGTGGAGAATCGACTTCAAATAATGCATCAACAGCTATTAAGAGGCCAAAAAGTGTAAGTAAACTTCTGCTCAATACATTTTAATTATTTCCTGTGTAATTCATTCACTTCTGTGTACTTCAATTGTAGGTTTTCAGGGTTTCTAGGTTGCTAATTACGGTTCCGTAATTTATCTTAGCTGACTATTACTAATTGATTTTCAGGCTTAGTTATATCTAGAGATTTCCAGGCTTAGTCAAAGTAATTTTCAGGCACTCCTCGTTCCGTCATTCAGTCGTTGATTTTCCAGGAATTAATTTATTTTCATAGATTTGTACCAAAATGGCAAAATGGAACCAGAGTGCCTTCAGGTGTGGGTCAGCCTGTCGGTCCGTTTGTCGCAGTGGTATATCACAGCTTATAATAATGTGATTTGAAACTTTTTCGATGCTATTTGCCAACCATACTGGAAAAAATGGGAACATATTTTATTGGTTTAAATAAAAGGCTGGAGGCCGAAGTTTAAACGTTGGATAGCCTCGAAAGTTCTTTGTAGAGACTAAATTACTATAACATTGCAAATAGGTATTAAAATACCTTTGTTTTGTTTATTTTAAAGTAGCTGAGTATCATAACTCTTGTCCTGCGACCTGCCATTGAATGGTAGACATCGATTAACTATTGTGTCCTAAAGGTGTACCTTTTAACGTAATAATTTATATTACTTTAAAAGGCACACCTTTATATTTTAATACCTATTTGCAATGTTCTAGTAAATGGGGTATTTTTGCACATTCTGAACTAAGTAGATTTAGTTAGTTCCTTTTTCTATGGCGTTGTTTGCAAGATATGGAACTCTTGATGCCATGATTTGTGTTGTCTACTTTTTTATACTATTACCTTACCCCCCTTACCGATGGTCTCCGTGGACCTTACTTAGAGCTACAATACCACAACATTATTATATTAGTGTTGTGTGACATAAAAAATTAATAAACAGATCAACAGCACATAAACATTTGCGAAGTACCCCCATTATATAAGGTAATAAAGGTGGAGATACAAGAATTTTACATGGGAAATACGAAATTTTAAGAGTATTTCCTATAACCTATGTATAAGTTTTTTGTACGAAATATCTTCCACGACGCACGTTTTGAGGATAAACCTATTTATGTGAAAGTAAAGGCCATCCAAAATTCAATAAAAAAAATATCTTCTAACTTGAGGCGGAAAAGGATGCCTGTTTTCTTGTTATTTCGCGTTTCTGGAAAAATATGGACATCGGTTCAGTTTCGGAGGAGAAAATAGAAATCGAACAATCGAATTTGCCGGTTTTAGTGTTGATTTCCACACGTATGTGTAGTGATACCGTCTCGGCAGTACTCATTGAATACTATGTTTAGGAGGAGAGCGCGAGCGGGTCGCCGAAGGTGGCGCGCGTGTCGCCGGAGCGCGTGGAGCGCGCGGAGCGGGGCGCGCGCTCGCCCGAGCCCGCGTCGTCCACCACGGGCGCGCCGCCGCCGCCCTCGCCCGCCACGCCGCCGCCCGACTGGTCCGTGGAGGACGTCATCGGGTTCATCGCCGCCGCTGACCAGGCGCTCGCCGCGCACGCTGATTTGTTTAGGAAACATGTAAGTCGATTGTTTTCTTTTCATCTATTCAATGTCACGGTTTTGTCGCTGCTGCTTACACTTCCAGAAATTCTGATTTAGAAAAATTAGACTACCGCCCATTAAAGCTGACGTTTTACATTTATCTGAAGGGCTTTCATTGCTTCACCAGATAATTGACACAATTGGGGGCTCAAGCCGTATAGGAAAATGAAACAATCTTAAGTTAATGTGTGAAATGTGAGGTTCGCTTCTTACGGACGGACGTTTAGTGCAGGCATGTGTCGCTCTATTTTAATATACGAAGACACTTATTCTATTAAGTGTCTGGTAAAACTAAGTAATTCTAATTGTCTGACCCAGTGGATAAATCCTATATTCACACTTGCACCACAGTAACGTAACGTTGATTTGATAATGCTTACTTTAAACACTACTCACAGAGTACAATAGCAACGGTTGTGCCTAAATTATTATATCTTATCTTAACTATGCAAGCAATGTTTATTGTCAGTATGCCACAGGCATAACAAGTTGATGCAGCTTGTACAACAGCAATAGTATAAATAATATATTATCTGTATAAGTATGTATTTACAAAAGCAAAGTAGTATATGTAAGTATATCAGTTATCTGGCTTCCATAGTGAATAATGTCACAGGATATTATTATTATAAATATGCCATAATGAAGTTACAACTGAATATATATTTTAAAAACGATTATTTATAAACTATTTCTTTGAAGTTGTGAGATGCACTCCATATTCCTCTAACTTGTTGCTTAGTTTCTTGATGCATTAGGAAAATTTGTTACAGGCAATTAATAAACATCCTATTTACAACGCCCAGTTTATATTGAAGTAATTCGAAATTTGACTTTTGGTAGTTACTAGACCTTTTTTACCGACTATACCGTACTGTTTCGTTTTCGTCGAACTATGTTTAGTAGAAGTTTAGTTTTTATTCTTTTCACACATATATGTGTAGAACAAGTCAGTCTCGTCAATAGGGGTTCCTCTTAGGCTTATAGTATTTTGAAGTCATGTTCCCTGTTCTGCTTAATTCATGAGCAGTTGAACATGGTTAAGAAGAAAATTACCTAATTACCTAACTATCTATATACATGACGACAAACTCTACTAACTCTACTGTGGCTAAGTATATAGATAGTGAGGTATTTTGCTACTTTTCATCCACATGCCGGCGTTCAGTAGGGTATGCTACGATCGTATACGTTTTTTATTAATATTGTATAAATATAAATGAATATTCTGGGACATTACACATGGCCACCTCAACCTAAAATAAGCAGAAGTAGTATAGGTATCAATAAATCAGTTATCTGTTTCCATAGTACAAGCCTATGGAAACCAGATAACTGATTTATTACATATACTACTTTTCTTTACATACTTATATAGATTATTACACCCTGACTCAGGACAAACAGACATGTTCATGCACACAGATATCTGTCCTGGGTGGGAATCGAACCCACGACCTCCAGCGTGAAAAGCAAGCATTTGCCAACCACGCCAACTGGCCCGTCATTGTCCACATACTTACTTATTTATCGTATGGGCAGTGGTTACCCTAGTGTCAGAATTGTTCAAGCCGCCCATTAGGCCTCTGACATGGCTTAACGACTGTTGCCTAATGGCTACAGCCGGGACCAACAGCTTAACGTGCCCTCCGAAGCACGGAGACGCTCAGAAATTAAACCACTTTCGCGGTCACCCATCTGGACTGACCATATGGACCATATGGACCATATGGACTGACCGCGAGCCTAGTTGCTTGACCTCGCCAATCACTTACGGACCGGTGAGAGCATCTAGCTGTGAGCGCCTCTATTGCATTGTCCACATGTTGCATAGTTTAATGTATTTTTATAGACTTAGGTTTGATTAATTCAATTATTTGTTACAGGAAATCGACGGCAAGGCGTTGTTACTATTAAATTCCGACATGATGATGAAGTACATGGGATTAAAGCTCGGACCTGCGCTAAAAATTTGTAATTTGGTATCAAAAATCAAGAATCGTCGTCATTATAGCACCTAATTATGGCATACATTTCTATTATATTATGGAACTCTTAGAGTCTGAAACTATAAGTTTCTTAAATTTATTTTTTCTAAGTTTTATTTTGCTTATGGAAAATCAACTCATTATTTGGATATCAATCAATTCGCTATTTCAGGGTCGAAAAATCGTAAAAGCTTTTTTGTTTGAGACTCTTTTTAATCGGGTTATTTGATTTTTTCAGCTTTATCCATGGGTCTTTTCATCCGTCCCATTTTAAATAAAAAAAATCAGTACCTCTTTAATATCTAAACTTATTAATAAAATATTTAAAATGACGTCATTACGATGCAATTTTTTAGTCACGAATAAATAAACAATAACTTGGGCTTCAAAGCAAATTCAATGCAATTCCTAAGTTAGAAATGTTGATATTAAGTATAGAGCTTTTACTATACAATCCAGCTATGATATTATTCTATGTAAACACTTTTAGTATTCAAGTTGTAAAATCACTCTTACTTTTAAAATAAGATAAGTAAAAGTACAAGGATAAAATTAGAAACTATGCATCTGGTTTCTCATTCAAATATGCTGAAGCACAAGTTTATATGCTGGATTAATTCGATTTAACCCTATAAACAAAAATTTATGAGCGGAAACAGTTTTGTTACGGTTTTTGCTTCTAGTGTAAAATGGCTTTTACGACTTTTATATCCCGAAGTATCGAGTCATAAATATGACGGAATCTCGCAATAAATATTAGTTTTTGTTGAGTTACTCTCTTTTTCATCAGTATTGTTGGATAGGAAACGCTCTTAATACCAAAAAAAACTAAAACATCATCACACTCATTACCGACAGTCAGACTATATGTAAGGTGGGTACGCCAAATTGGACAAACTAAATTGGGGGCTACCGGATAAGTCGCCGAAAATCGGGATAGTGATCGGCGTTCAAATAAAGGTTATAACTGACTTAATTAACTGTTGGGCGACTTAGGGTCGTAACACACATATAAAAACGGAAAGGGATCGTCACCGTATCAACTCGAGCCGTTCAGTATTATTTGTATGAAACTCCTTACAACTCCTTTGCAACGCACACTAATCGGAATCGTAACGTAATCGCATCGCCTCGGGCAAGCTGTCGGTGGCGTAGCTTCATAGACGCTTCAAAATACGCTGTACAGCTAAAGCAGCCCAGCGTACTGGGCTAGGTCCACGAGGAGTACCGCAAGCGTACGTTTTCAATCATTTTTGAGAATGGAGTGGGACGACGGAGACGTTATTTTGGCTTCTCACTACATTCGAAGGCGCCGTTTACGCGCTGTACGCCCGCGCGTATGACATGCAGTGCCTCTAGCACGAGTTCCTGCAGTTTACTTACTCGATCACACGTACAGTTTCGTCCCATACATTGAGCACCAGAGTTTTAGTTCTTAATAGTTTCCGCGAGAGGCGTTGGTGCTCAATGTATGGGAGGAAACTGTACGTGTGATCGAGTAAGTAAACTGCAGGAACTCGTGCTAGAGGCACAATACGGCCGGCGTCATGACGCGGACGCGACGTTGCCGCTCCGTCGATAGAGTAGCACAGTTTTGTATGTAAGCTGCAAGCAGGCGTACTCTAGGCGTATAGTGACGAATACGCGTCTATGACGCTACGCTTCCATGGACAGTGAGCCTTATTAAATATTTGGTATTAAAGGTTTCTTGACCTGTAGAGATTGTTATCTACTTCGGCCGTAACTCGTGTTCTTTGATCGTATCTACTGCTCATATAAATTAGATTTGTATAGCGACCGGATAGAGAGATATGGAAGTCTATGAATTAAAACCTACCTAACCTGGAATGAGTATTTTTGAAGAACCGATGGCTGTTGGGGTAGTAATGTTCTCGAGTGGCGACCACGAAACAGAAGACGGTAACGTGGGCAGGCCCCTACAAGATCGACCGATGATCTTGGACGGGTCGCTAGAAACCGCTGGATGCGGATAGCGCAAGACCGGCAATTGTGGAGATCTTATGAGAAGCCTTTGTCCAGTAGTGGACGTCTTTGGGCTGATATGATGATGATATATATCCGCTCGATTGCTTTCTGCAACCACAGTTGCAAAGTTTCAAATGCCTACCGTGCTCGCTGCAACCGTGGTTGCATTTTGACATTTTATTTTAAAATCATTATGATCCTTATTACAATGGCTTAGAGCTCTATTTAAACGTATCCAAAACAATTCTAATACTAAGAGCATAGACAAAACGTATTATTACCAACTTCACGGAACAAAAATATTCTAATATTGGTAGTTGAATCTCAGTGAGCGACTTTTAAAATTTGTGTATTCTTTTCGTTCCGTGTTTTTTTGTCATTCTTCCACATGAACAATATTCAAATGTGCATGATCATATCAAGTAATTCATCTAGTTTATAGATATATCAAATATTTATGCACTTTTTAATTTAAATTTTCTGTAATTTTGATTTAGAACTCACACACTAACATTTACTCGCACCTCTAGTTTTAACGCTAATGGAATATTATTTATTTGAGCTTAAATAACCTAACATATACACTTTTGTACCTTATTTTACTGGCTATACAGAACAGTCAAAACCTTCAAAATGCGCTTTTTAGGAAAACCATAAATCAAGTTTTAGTTGAGGCGGGTTGAACGCTCGCCGTGCACCGAGAGCAGCTAGCACTCGAGGGCAAAAAAATAATATTTTGAAGCAATTGAGCGGTTATGCAATGGTTGAAAATGGCGATAGATGTGCTTTCATCCATAGAAACGAATTGAAAGAAATTGGTAATCTAACGGTCGAGAAGCCATGGAGAAGGGTGGTGATGTCGATACATTTCGTGTTGTTTAATTTAGTTTATTTGTCCAATTTGATATAATTTATGTTGCCAAGCGTCGCTACTTTAAACTCACTCATCTTACATTATAACCAAAACACATGATGATCAATTTACAGAAATCGCTAGGATATTTATTACTTCATCTAGCTGTATGTTTAATGACAAGTGTGTACTGAGAGTCAAACTAAAAATGAGTTATCCAGCCTGTAAGTTACTTTGCTCCTAAATGTTTATAACTTTATTAAGGTATCATTATCATCAGTAATGTTAATGTTTCTGATATTCTTATGTAAGGTGCAAACTATAAATATTACTTCCTACAAGAGCAACACTTATTCTTCCTCAATTAGGTTTCATGTCACTTCGTTCAAGTGGTATAATTTATAGTCATAATATAAGTTTTTTCATTGAGTATACTTGCATTTAATGTAGTTAGAGCTCATCTTGCATATTATTCCACTAAATTAAAAAAAAAAAGGTTTATTATCTGGCTGTACTATTAGGTATAAATTAATTGTATATTATATCGGCTAGTCGTGCGTCAAATCGTTGCCTGAATGCTAATAAGTACATAAATAATAATTATGATGACAAAACTTTGAAATCCACATTGTGTACAGAAATTCTATTGTAGATTAGGGTCTTAGTGCCTTTCAACGATTAGGTGTACTTAAAAATCGTCCTAATGTGTATGATGATTATAAGACGAAGTACCGCTCAAGGACACCAACATTTGCTGTGATTTTGTAAGACGATTATTCGTTAAATCATTTAATTATCTAACCTACGAATGATATAAAATTTTCATTTCATAAACGCATATTATATTGATTGTTCCTTTTAAAATACTTTCCTGATTTTAGATGACGGTAAAAGTATTTTTATTGTAAATCTATGGTGTTTAATATTTAGTTTTGCCATTTTTTCAAAGTTATAGTATTAAAATATTTCATCATGTGATATTTCAATGTTATCTGTTAAATTAAAAAAAAGTAATATTAAAATATTGATATGTTGGTATAATAATTATTACGTGATGTATATTTAAGTTTTCACATGACATGAATAATAACTAAGTAGTTATTTAATTTGCCTATTTTGTTGATGTAAATATTTCGTAATAAATGATTATATTTTATTAGAATCCATTAATTTAAGATTCTTCATTATTAAAATAAAACACTGACTGTATTTTGGTTTAATAACTCTATATTAAAATTTGGTTATGGAATAATCAAACGACATACAAGTGATCCGTCGGATATGATGTGTATATCTTTTTGCTTACAATACACATCATTGCATTATTGTTTATGTATATATCAGATAAAAAGTTTTCAAAATTGTAATTATTTATGTGAAAAATTGTTTTCCAATTCATAAATTTATTATATTTATTAAGGGTTTTTTTTGATAACATCAAGTATGTAAATAGGCAAACCATTGGAAACAGTGATGTGTATAAATAAATTAAATTTCAAAAGTGAAGTAAAGTTTTTTAATAGTATCCCTTCTGATGCGATGGGGCCAAAGGGCCAAACCCTGCCGCTAGAAGTATTATAACCAAGTATACCTACACCAACACTTAGCACATATAATGGATATTCATGATGACCTTTATAAAAGTACGGCATAAATCGTTGGAACGTTTTTTGTGAATGTTCAAAAAGTCGTCTACTAGAGTACGTAGTTCATCTTTGTTAATCATGTTTCGGACGCTTCAGTCAATACACGCATCCATAACCACTGTGCTACTCGTCTCTTACTGAGCGGTGGGTGTTTTTCCATCAGAGACTGCAGCTGTGCGAGGATACGAGCATATGCTAAGCGTGAAAAGAGTTTGTGGAATGGGCAGGCGTTTTTAGTCACAAGTTTTTGATGAACTCTGAGTAGGTAAGTGTTCACAAGGTGAGTATCCCGGTGAAGTAAAAGATAAAAAAGTACAGACGCCAGCACATCCAGCTATCCCGATACGAGGATATGCTAAGCATGAAAAGAGTTTGTGGAATGGGCAGGCGTTCTTAGTCACAAGTTTTTGATGAACTCTGAGTAGGTAAGTGTTCACAAGGTGAGTATCCCGGTGAAGTAAAATATAAAAAATGTACAGACGCCAGCACATCCAGCTATCCCAATAGTTATGTCAGATTTCTTTTATAGATTTTCGACTGTATCACAAAAGTAGAAAGTTCACTTTCTATTGGGAAAATTTGACAGATTGGGGTAGCTTGATGTGCTGGCGGCTGTACATTTGAGAGCTCGTAGTAGTGGAATTGATCTAAAAAAAAAACGAACGTCGAAATATCTCGGTTATTTGCACCGCCTTGTTTGTAAAAAGAACAGTTTTCTGCAAGTATTAGATGAATGATGATACTATACTACTGCAATAATGTCTGTGTTTTCCTGCTACTGCTACTGGACATGGATTTTCATGGATTCATGTTTAGTAGCGGGAAACCAAAAATTAATTAACCAGAAGTACCTAATACCCATTTCTTTAATACTTCCTCGCCGGATCACTATAGTCTGGCATTACAAATTTAATATAGTAGGGAACCTAGTTTGTTATATTCTCTTTGGTAAGTAATTAGGGATGACCGAAGGAAATAAAGGTAAGTCAAATTAGTAAACAAACCAGCATAATGGACATCTTAGCAACAGACGCCAGCTATCCAGCTACCCCAATCTGTCAAATTTCTTTTATAGATATCAACTTTATCATAAAACAAGGTTCACTTTCTATTGGTATACTTTCAAAATTTGTCAGATTGGGATAGCTTGATGTGCTGGCGACTGTACCTACCTACCCTAAGGATTCGTCTTCACCTAAGCAAGCTTAGCGGTGCGCGTATGCGCATCAAAGCTATGTACCTAATGATGTGTAGCTGAGCGGTACCAGATCTCTTGTTACACCGCCTTGCACACATTTCTTGAAATTATTGCTCGGTCCCATTTCTCCCACAGTAGATATTTCCTCATCTCATCTTACATTCTGAGTTGAAATAATATTACTGGCAATGCGATCACCTTAATAAGACAGAATATAGATAGGTAAAGCTCGTAGTTCGTTACATTCTCTTTGGATAATTCATCCTTCGACATTACGTTTTATGCGATTGGTTCCACTGCAAACAGTTTAATTACGCTGTGGTACATAATGTCAAACGAAATTTTTGAATAGCCATATCTAGCGTATTTTAACATTTTTTTTTGTGTAAATGTAAATCTTATAGCCTAATAAACGAAAAGTAAGTTTACCCCAAATAATTAATAAATAATAATATTACCCGAGATAGACCCATTTAATTTAAAATTATTTTTAAATCTTTCAGACAACTTGGTGAAATTTGTCATAAGTGACTTTGCAGAATGTCCAGTTTGTTGAGTTATTTACCCTGGCCCTTTAGTTCTAGTAAGTATAGGCTTGGTTTTAATTATCTGACAGAACTTGGATACATAGGCACAATCGTTTCCACTTTAGTGGTAACACTTCACCTTGACAGGTTCTTCGTTACAAGCGAGTGTCCAATGATGCACTGTTGACTGTACCTACCTATCTACTATCATTCCTGCACTGCTTATCCGTGCTTCCCACCGCGGTTATTTATAATATTTTTATTATTATTTTATAAATATTTATAATAATAAATATAATTAGGCATTTTAGTTACAAGCCGAAGTGTGGTTTGAATTTTAGTTACAAGCCCAAGCCTGTCTACGGTCGTAGTTCCAGATACATAATCATGATATTTGAAATTATACACGTCTGTTTCTTGCTGAAGTATGTGTATGTCTTATGATATACGGTATACAATAATACACTTGTTCTTATCAAGCTTAAGTCTTATACAACTTTATCATACTTACTTAATTTATAAGAGACTAGATTTACGACCTGATCGGCCCGGGCGGCCTGCGTTATCGCATAAAAATGTTGTCCTTAAATAAATAACAGGTTAATTTGCCGGTAATTATTATTTTTTATTTAATTGGACACACCAAGCGGTAGGCGAGCATAGACGGCTCTCAATCAGGGCAATAGGCTGTTAATTTAAGCGACAAGTACGTGAGGTTATTTGGGGTTCGAGCCAAAGCTAAAGGCCGCTGAAGTAAGAAGACGCAATTCTAGAAGTAAGTATCTAATTTTAGGAATAGGTTGCGTTACTGTCCTTTTTTTACTCGCTTTTATTAGCTTCACTTGTAACTAACTATGTATGTAAGGAAATCTTGGAATCTTAATTTGACCCAATTCCCGGGCTCAGATTACTTAGGGTGAAATTTTGCACACGCTCTGAGTTCTGATGACAATACATGACTAGCTAAGAAACGTCATTACAAATCTAATATGACGGCCTCTCCAAGATGGCGGACTGGCTGTTTGAAATCCACCCCCATGATATGCGTATCAATTGAAAGGGTTTGCTGTCAGGAATACGAAAAAATAGTCACGTGACTTAAACCCAACATGGCGGACATCCAACATGGCGTTTTGGCTATTTGAAATGCACCCCCATGATATGGGTATTAAATGAAAGGGTTTGCTGAATGGGAAAATATGTATTTTTTGTGCGTGCTAAAAGCGTGTTTTTAGTTTTTTAAACTATTATTTATTTTTCAGCCAAGAAAAGCGGAGCTGATTTAATCGAACAAGCGATAGGTTCTTTTGGGCGTTATCAATTTTTTATAGCCTTCTTAATGTTTATATGTAAGGTGCCTATCGCGGTGAATCAAATGGCTATTATATTTCTCCACCCGAAAATGAAATACACTTGTAGTGAAGGCGGCCCGGCAAATGAATGTCCATGTCCAACCCCGATATGGGATACGTCAGTATTCAAAAGAACTATGCAAACTGAATGGAATTTGATATGCGACAAGAAGTTGTTTGGCTTTCTGAATCAGATGCTTTTTCAAGCGGGAGTTTTAGTCGGCAGCATAATTTTCGGAATGGCTTCAGACAGGTGATGATCCCCGATCAGATTTTCATATACTTATCCATATGGATACATATCTACACATATGGGCTATTACTCTGTTATAATAGCACATGCTAATTAATACTGCAGACTAATAGCCGATATATGTATCTACTGTGTACAGCGTTACCTTAATGACTAGCAACGCAACAAATCTCGGTAATCTATTCATAAATCTAAACTAATAAATGGGTTGCCTGGAAGAGATGGCTTTTAGTGATAAGGCCGCCAATTGCAAAATAATGTTCTATGCATATTCTACTGTGTAGGTATATTCCTTATGCAATAAAGTGTACTCCTCTCGCGAAAACTATTAAGAACTAAAACTCTGGTGCTCAATGTATGGGACGAAACTGTACGTGTGATCGAGTAAGTACTCGTAAACTGCAGGAACTCGTGCTAGAGGCACTGTTGTAATTACGTACTGACGCCAGCATTTCCAGTTACCCCAAATTGACAAATTTCTTTTATAGATTTTCAACTTTATCACTAAAGCATAAGGTTCACTTTCAATTGGGGAAAATTTTACAGATTGGGGTAGCTTGATGTGCTGGCGTTTGTACATACATACAGCGTCTTAATTACGTTGGCAATAAGGGTAGTTACCGTAACTTCTAAGTGCCACAAGCCTGCTTTTACACCATTAGAGAATCAAGAAAGAAACCTATTTTTAATCGACGTAAGCTGACTGTAAGCTTCTTTTTCTTTTCAGGTTTGTTACGCGAAATGTTGTGTTGCCGGTGCTTTCTGTTTTTTCCAACATAAATTTTATCCAAATTGGTTGTAATAAGTATAGATATTTTGAAGTCGGTTCTTTTTTTATAATTATATTTTATAATAATATAAACAATATTTTATAAAATAAACAGTAGGTTTTTATATAAATATCTAAAAATTGAAAATTGCTTTCTAATATTATCTTTTAATTCTAGGTTTGGAAGAAGGAGGCCTTTATTAGCAGCCGTAATCATTCAAATGACATCTGGAATCGGAGCAGCCTTTTCCAACTCCTACCCCTTATTTACGTTTTTTCGAATTTTAATTGGTGTATGTAGTGGTGCAACCATGGTTATAACGTTTGTTATTTTGATGGAATTTACCGGTACGAAATTGAGATCGTGCGTGGCAGTTTTGTACCAAGTGCCGTTCAATGTCGGACTTATGACACTTCCTGTGATTGCCTATTTTATAAGAGACTTTACTAAATTCCAACTTGTGATATCTTTACCGTCTTTTCTGCAATTATTATATGTCTTCTTTGTACCTGAAACACCAAGATGGTTGATAGCAGCAAAAAGAACAGAAGAGGCTATTAAACTTATGGAGAAGGTTGCACGAACGTATGTTTGCTAATATATGGTATAGTTATTGAGTATATCTAGTTGTTATTTAATAAGTTGAAAGTAAGTCGAATATTATTTTCAGAAACAAGCGGCCGGTTGCACCAGTCAGAGGATACGTAATGGCATTTCAAGCAGAGGCGAAGAGGAACAAATTAAAAAGAGGAACTGTAGTAGATCTGTTTCGTACTCCAAACTTACGCAAAAATATTTTGGCCATGTCGATGAACTGGTTTGGGTGTAGCTATTTTTTTTACGGTATAACTCAATATGTGGGACAGCTCGGCGGTAATGTTTTCGTTAATGTACTATTCAGTACTTCTCTTTCGTTGCTGGGGAATATACTGGCATTCCCATTTTTAAGATATTTTGGTAGAAAAAATGTTGTTATAATAAACATGTGGATTTGTTTTATCGCCATGATTGTCCTAACGCTTATACCACGTGATACTGTTTTTGAAGTAGTGTGTGCCTGTATTGGTTCTATTTCTAGTTTCACTATATTCACAATCGTATATTTGCATTGTTCAGAAATGTTTCCTACAGTTGTAAGAAACGCAGCTCTTGGCTACAGCTCCATGGTTGCTCGAATCGGTTCTATGATAGCTCCCGGTGTAATAGAGTTGAATTCGGTAGCGCTCTGGTTACCCCCTCTTTTATTTGCTATCCCTATGCTCATCGGAGGTTTGACATCATTTTTTTTACCGGAAACTGCGGGTTGCGAACTAACAACTACTTTAGAGGAAGGTGAAGCATTCAGAGGTACAAAGAAAGTAGCAAAAAAGTAATATAGCTTGGTTTATTTATTGGAGCTTTAATAGATCCCTACGGACACGGTTTCATAATCCTGAGTGTATAAGACCACAATGATTTATCAACATCAAGGTGCAAATTTATCCGCTGTATAGATTCATAATTGCTCTTGATAAAACGTGGCCTACAGATATTATCATCCTTTAACTTATGACGATGATGCCCCCAGAATCGTTATTAGGTTGCGGTTAACATAAATGTATATTTTCACACTTGGAAAATTACTGTAAAGATTGACTATTTATGTTGACCGTAATCTAATAATCATTCCGAATGCATTGTTTAATTTTTGTTTCTTTTATTGTGAACTACCCATTTTGGTGAACACTAATTACTGTAAACACTCCGACTAGATTCTATTTACCACTATATTTTGTATTAACTCAGCAATTTGTGATATATATTTCTATTAATAAATTGTTATTAGCGATTGTGCTTTTTTTAGCCACTTTGTAGAAGACATGGGTAATATTTGTTAATAGTTCCACAATTCTTGGTATCTACATAAACTCATTTCTAGTATCGTATTAATTAATAGCTTAAAGCCATATCAATGTCGATTCTACATAGGTTATGGCAGAGACTGACATCCTGTGTGATAATAATTAAAAATTATAGAATATTTATATAATTTTATATATTTGCGTCCTCTGCCCGGCAGGTAAAATCTAGGCTATAGGTAAGTCTACATTTTAACTGCTCGGCTATGCTATATAGGCGATAATTTTTAGTTATCAAGCGCACAATCAGTGTATGAAGAAGTAAATTGTTTCTAGTAATGGCCAAATAGAGTAAACTTAAAAAACGATTTGAAAACATATGCAAGTGTGTGGTACGTATCTTGAGTATTGACATGCTATTTGAGTATTTATACCTTTTTATTAGAACCAGTAATAATAATAAAAAATATAATAGGAATAGAAACTGGTAAATTAGAACTCAATATACCAGCTATAGCCGAAAAATGTCCAACGCTGAATAAAAGCCTGGCCAAGGGCATAATGGACATAATGGAATTGTGTCCATTTATTTGGGGGGATATGCCATCACCGCCGTGCTTGCCAAACGGGTTGCCGATCGCGGTATGGTGCTCATAGCGCGCAGGGAGACGCTGCTGTCTGTTCTTTGTTAAATATTGCTTCGGGACGACTTCTACGCCCCTTACGGGATGAGTTGTGGTTGTTATATTCCTTGCCGATACCAACACAGCACTCGTATTGCGCTAAGCCCACGTATTGCTGTTTTGATTGTTGTTGTTTGCCGTACAGAGTAGGTATTCTTTTGTAAAATACAGATTTATTACTAGGCTATGGTTGGAGACTTTACAAACATTCAATTAACGGACACAGCAAACACACACAAATAGTTGCCCTGTGTGGGATCGAACCCTAAACACGAGGGTGCTGGGCTTCGTTCTATTTTAATCATAATGCATTCAAGCTTGAGTGCGTTGTTTGAAGGTTCCTGCCACTTCCTGCGACAAAGAGAATTCGTGTGAGTATTGTCTTACAAAGCAAATTAAATATTCGTTATTTAAAAACGCCGGGACACATTGAGAGATGTTTTGTATTTATCATTTACCACTTCAGATGCGAGCGATTGAAACAATACATTTCTCTAGCTGGTCCGTGTTTAAAAGTTTAGGTAGGTATTCCTTGAAATAGAGGTTATTGTACCTACACTTTTGCAGCGTTTTACAATTACGTAATCCATCAGTGCTATAGATAATACAGTTTGTTGTATAGAATACGTAGACATAGTTATGCGACACGTAATACGTATACGGTTTAGTAGCTCATGTAAGGGTTCTAATCTAATGACGATGCTGACGCGGTACGGCTTCCCGGCGCTTCAGTGCCAGTTGGCCGCAGCGTCATGGCGGCGGGCCTGCTGCTGTGCATTGCCTGGTATTACACCATACTGTCTGGTACGTTTTATCTTCAATATCCTTATTTCTCTCATTGTCTTTCTATTAATTACGTAATTCTTATTTCAGGTTTTTTTATTCTTTACTGTCCAGTTATGTACTTAATGTTTGTAAGTCATAACGTATACAGGAAAGTTGTCGATGTATTATTTTCTTTGTGGGAATTATATCCTGTGGTAAGTGATTTTACTCATGGTTTTTTTTATATGTACATGTATTTAAGTGTAACATAGTGGACTTAACTTAAGGCGATTAATTTGCCAATGAAAATGAACAACGTTTTCTACATATAGGTACTTGTAAAATACACATATAAAATGATTTATTTCCCACTCAAGAATAACGATCAGCTGATGCATTTTGTACGCTACTCGTACAAAATGCATCAGCTGATCGTTATTCTTACTTATCGTATGGGCAGTGGTTACCCTAGTTGCAGATTTGTTCAAGCCGCCCATTAGGCTTAACGATTGTTACCTAATGGCTATAACCGGGACCGACAGCTTAAAGTGACCATCGAAGCACGGAGACGCTCAGAAATTAAGCCACCTTGGCGGTCTCCCATCTATGGACAGACCGCGAGCCTAGTTGCTTGACCTCGTCGATCACTTACGGGTCGGTGAAAGCATCTGGCTAAGAAAATATTTAAAGTTTCATGGGTAGATTCGCTCCTTAAGATTCATCCAATAATTATATTTGACCTTATTTATAATAGCTTTCGTATGTTTGTGACATTACTTCTCCTATACGGCTCTAACGATGTAGATGTTTGTTTTTTGTGTGTAATATAGGTACAGTTGGTAGGTGCTCACCAGGGCCTCTACCGGCTAAGTCGCTGAACATCGATTTCTTAAATGGCGTTCAAATAAATAAAGGTTAAAAATGACTTAATTAATTGTGAAATCGGCTTCCATGACAACATGTGACGTCTCAAATGGTCCGGAATCGATTGTCAACGTTGAAGCCCATTTAACGATTGATTAAGTAATTTGTAACATTTATTTATTTGAACGCCATTCCCGAAAACGATGTTCGGCGACTTAGCCGGTATAGCCCCTGGTTGGTCGCGCTACAATTGGGTTTTAGGTTTTACAAACCGATTTTGATGATTACTTTGGATTTGTAGTTCGACCGGTGGGTTCTTCATTTTCAGGGCAAGAAAACGGATGCCCGGATAAAGAGTGCAAAATGTTACATAATTAAGTTTACTTATGATTACAGGCGCTATTCCAATGTTGTTGTAATACTCAACTGCACCATTTTGGCGATTATGTGAATCCAGATGAAAAGACCATTATAATAATGAACCACCGAACTAGAGTTGACTGGAACTATGTGTGGATAGCACTGTACCATGCTACGCAGAATCCTTCTGGGGATACATGTATATGCAAACAGACAGATGACAAAATTGCCGAATCTAGTATGTTGGATATTGGAGGAAAGTCGAAAATTAAATTTGTGCTAAAAGATGAAATAAAGAACATTCCTGGCATGGGTAAGTTGACTTTAAGATGCTGACAACACTTAATTTTATTGTATCACGCCAATCTCGCCTGCTCTGATCAGTATATGCTAACAATTTCGGGTTAAAATAGAATATGTAGAAAACTATCAAAACCCGTTAAAAGACATAAAGATGAATGAGTATTTTAATTTATTTACATCCTAAACAAAAATATTTATTTTTTCTATTCAAATATACCAATTAAGTGACACGGTCGTGAGGTATGTGAAAAGCTAAAATTCAGTTTCATGAGCATATTATCCATATTACGTTGCCCATTTTATAAAGTGCCATCAGGCTATTATGGGACCAGATGACTGGTGATTATGGGAACCTGTAGTTATATCCGTATTATATTGTCAGAATCGTGGAACGTTATAAGTTCAACTGGATGCGGTTAATTCATTCATCTTATAACTGGTTAATATTACACTTGACATATGAAAATCGTTGTTCCTGGCTATGTGATAACCACTCATAGGAGTGAACTATTCATAGACTCGTGCAGGGGCATTGATTGAGTTAAATATATATCAATGTACAGGGGAAATTGCACGAATCTAGGAATGGTTCACTCACAAAACTCGAGACAAACAAGTTTCCCATTTATGCTCGTGCTTAAAGGTTATAATGGTAACCGACACTGACGGTAACACCAAAATTTTCATATTAATTACGATTCCCATGATATTATACTATATTAAGGGTTCAATTGTTTCAGGTTGGATAATGCAACTCAACTATTTTCTGTACGTGAAGAGAAGTTGGCGAGAAGACGAAATTAATCTTTCACAATTTGTAGATTATTATAAGAAGCTTAATTATGACTACAGAGTGATCTTATTTCCTGAAGGGACAGACCTAAGTGATGACAACCGACGTCGGAGTGAGAAATTTGCATCCGCTAATAATTTGCAGGTAGATATGTGCATTAACAGATGAGATTCGTACCCCCAGTGGAAAAAAAGCATAAGTAGTGTTACGGTTATCATTTTCACATAGCGAATTTAGAGTTACATATGCTGATTTTTTTTCATATTTCTCTTGCATTGTTTCGTCAAAAACAAGAAATATATAAAATAAATCAGCATAATATTATGTAAACTCTAAATTGATGATGAAAGTGGTAAAATTGACGTAACACTATTTATGCTTTTTACCACTGAATGAATATAAAATATGTTTCTTCCTTCCTTTCAAGGAGACTAAGATGGTAAAATTTTGCTGATGTTTTACTAAGATGATTTTATTTTTATAAGTAAACTTCTTTTATTCGTCTTTTTTTTTGTTTATTAGGTCAACCAACAATTGCTCAATTAATTTGAGTTTCATATATCTTAACTTACAGAACACTTTTTCTTGTGTAGCAACCAGTTACAGGTTAACACCGCATGCGTAATATAAAGATTAGCGTGTTTAAATTACATTAATTTAAAATAAAATTATCTAACTTGACAAATAACAGTGAAATTAAATAGTGAGTGAATGATGTAATATGTAAATGTCGCATAAAAAGTGATATAGGTACCTACATTAATTTTAACTAAAGGTTTTAAAATTCAATTTCATTCACTTTCATTATTTTTTCATTCACGATAACTAGATAATATCTTTTTATTAAATTTATCGCCATGTATTCGATTCGAGAGGGACTTAGCCATTGGATCAACAGTTGTCCCCCCGTGCTCAAAGTCATGGTACAGTTTCTCATCATATTTTACCACCTCAAATGAGTCTTTCTGACGTTTCACGGTTTTATATATATCCAAATTTTCAAAGTAAAATGAATAGGCGCCATTTTTTCCCAAATTACCCCCCAATAAATTCGTAATTTAATATTTCAGAGCAACCTTGCAAAAGATAATCACGTATGCCTAATCCCTTGCATTGCATAATCCATGTGCAATTAATTCTTTTTTTATTTATATTTTCTTTGTTTGTATTTACGTAATAATAAATGGAAATTCTATACTTACTTTGTAGCACTACGATTTTGTGCTCCATCCTCGAACAACTGGTTGGGTTGCGTTATGTTCTCGTTTGCGCGAATCAGGATTATCTTCAATCTATGATGTGTCTATAGCCTATGACACGCCGGCGCAAACTGAAATGGATCTGTTACGAGGGAAAATACCAATGCATGTTTATTTCTACTGTAAAAGGTATGCCGAATTTGGTTATATTATTCTTTTTAATATTATTATTTCACACAGCATCAGCTCTGCTTTAGCATAGCCTATTGTCCTTTATTAAGTACGTACTCTAGAAATAGTACATGGGGGGTTAAGTATCTATAGTGTCATATCTAGCTATGGTCTGGCCTCACCAATTTGCTTTATGGCTATGGGATCCATTTTTTTGAATAAAATAACCATCGCGGCGCAGCACCACCGCGCAGCTGAGTTTATTTAAATAACGAACAGAATTATATTTTCTAAGCATGTTTTTTTACACATAAATTTAATAAATGATATGTATGGTTTGGTTTGGTTTTGTAGTAGAATAATGTAGAATTTGGAAGTGATTATATTGAATCAAACAAGGTCACGTCATGACTATGGCTAATTGTTAAGGGTATTTGTATTGTAACCATAACATCTGTATCTACCACACTTTCTGACATTAAATATTTCTATTTCTATTACTTGAATTCTAAAGTAAAACTATTTGCGTTTGTCGCTAGTCCGGTCCCTGGTGAAATTGGTGCCAATAAAGATGAAGCGCGTAAAACAATTAATTAAATTACATATTCCGTAATACACGTTTCTGTTTACTTAAGGTCCGCACAAAATAGGTCGCCGGTCCAGATGTGGATCGTGGTTAGCCATTTAATTATCCTTGGAATATAATGAGTCTATAATACTCGATCCATGTTTTACACACATAGCGAATTACCACCCATGTATAATATACATGGGTATAGAGCATAAGCTTTTTTTAGCTAGTCAGTTGTCCCTTATAAAGTACTGTTTTCTAACAGATGGGTTCTTTGTTTCCCAGGTACCCTATCAATAAACTCCCAAAAGAAGATACTTCTCTTAGATCTTGGCTTATAGACCGGTGGCGAGAAAAGGAGAAGATTCTTCATAAATTTCATAGTGAAGGTGAGTCAGCCTCTTTATTAGCTATGATAAATACGATTAAATACGAAATGTGAAAACATTTACGTACAAACTACAGGTTTACCTTCAATTTCTTAAATGATTCATTGCACATATCCAAGTGAATTCTACGATTTAACTGTAGTTAAAGTTTACATTAAACCCAAGGTATAAGATACGTTAAGTTATAAAAGATGATTTTAAACCTCAAGTTTGGCTTAACGAAAAATAATAGGATAAAATAAACTGCGGTTAGAAAAGAATTTCAAGAAGATACATATATTACCTTGAGGTATTTGCATACTTATTGTATTCGATATTTTTCTTACAATAAGATTTCGCGTTAAAACTAAGGATTGACAAAGACATGTGGTGCAATGTAAGTTAGTCACTCGCTACTGCCACGACGCCCTAGTATTGCAGTTTCGATTTCCGCACACAACAACAATTTGTGTGACCCATTTATAGTTGTTCTCGACTGTGTGTGTCTTTTATCCGTGAATTACACGTTTCTAAATTTGGTACAGGAATTTATACCCTTATGCAGGCGATGTCTATTTTAAATTAAAAAAAACTACGATTTAAATAAACTTTTCGAATGTGCGAAAAAAATAACCGGTCGCTTTTATGTTGTAATGTATATATTTCGTACAATTTCAAAAAACCTATAAAATTACAAAGAAGTATAACTTGCTTAAGCTGCGCTTCAAGTTCCTTTAGGAATTTGCCTTATTATTTTCTAAATATGTAACTATTGTATACTTTACAGGTAATTTCGTGGATCCCGAGTCGAACAGAGTCCCGCCATACAGAACTCCAAGACCTCTTATAGTAGCAAAAATAGGATTCTTATTTTGGGCTGTTATAGATATAGTATTCATTTATTTATTGTTTAATAGTGTTATGTTCCAATTTTGGGTGTTGTATCACTGCTTACTTTTTGTTTTCATTACCTGGTATTTTGGAGGATTCCAAAATATACAGTATAAACTTTTGGAGAAAATTAAATAAGTATCAAAGACACAATATTGTCTGCAATCATTTAGCGTTTTATTGTAATGAAAACAATTTGTGATGATAATAATTTATTAATAATTAAAATGTACCATAAAAGTCGCCTATATGTTAGAAAAGGAATTCGTAAAAGTAATAAATTATCTTGCCCGTACGCCCGTAGCTTAATTACTTAAGAATTAACACGATTAAATTATTATGAAAAAAAAAGTTTAGAAGAATTTATTGATATCATTAAAATTAGAATAAAAATAAACAAATTTGTTAAGTTTGGTTTTAAATTAAGAAATATCTGTGAATTCTCATTATATGCCAAAGATGTTACTTATAGGTATGTGTAATGTATTGAGGTATACCTAATGCATAATATACGATAAATATAATCTTTAAAATTTATTTCAGTAGTATTTATTGATAGGTACATTTTTTTCAACCTTTTATTATTTTTATACTAAGTCTATTTGATTATAAAGTAATTAAAAGTACTGATTTATTGTCCTGTAAATTTATCTTCTCTTACTGAAGTCGTCTTGCACACATATTATCCTTATTATCATAGCATTCTTTGAAACACGTAAACGCCTTTGACCTTGAAATAATGTATCTACATGAAACTTCATTTAATACGACAAAGTTTCCTTCAAACAATGTGAACTACTAATGACTCCATAGAACCACGTACTCGATTACATGGTTCGACACAGTTCTTTAAACTACCGTGATCTACTACTGTTATAAAATCCTTTAAACTACGCTCACGTGACCTAATTGTGGTATATCCTTTAGAGCTATAATCTACTGTTATAGTATATTAAAACCACGTGATCTACTTCTGTTATGAAGAATAATAATATTAAGTACACTTTATTGCGTCAAATAATTTACAATTCAGCAAAATAATAATAGATAATAATGACTTCCTAGCCGAATTTCTGCCACGGCGGCCAGTCTCAACAGGGATTAGCCATCTGCGCGGGACATATTATAGTGCTCAAGTATGTACGCAAACACAGGAGCACTTTCTATTCCATCACTCTCATGATCGGATGGGAAGCCTAGGCGACACGACCGGAAAGAGGTCAGGTACAGGACTTTTACGTGCTCGCTGAGGCACGGGGGTATAATACCGCCAACTCCCAGACTTCGGGCTGATGCTGGGAAATTTTGCTTTTTACTGAAAAGTCCCATAATCCGACCCGGGATTTAAACCCAGGACCTCGTTCTCGACGGGTGAACACGCTACCGCTAGACCAACGAGGCCGTAAAATAAACAACAGAAATAATATGTTAATGCATGATAATATGTTAGGCGGCCTTACCGCTAAAGACGATCTCTTCCAGGTAAGCAATGAGTCCTTCAAACTCGGATATTATAATTGTCCCATCAAACCACGTGATCTACTACTAACTTAGTGTACTCTAAATCACGTGATTTATGGATGAATTGCCCGACCAAGAAAAATACACGGCAAACCTGAGAACGGTAGTGCAATGTGCAAATTTTTTATTTTTCACATTTTTTCTCAACAACGAATGTACTTCTATACCTTGATTTCTACCCTCAAATAGACCGAAAAAAAAAATACAAAGTGTTATTTTATCATCACGGTGGCCTGTCCTGAACCCGATTCCTCTCATAAAATACCTTCCCCTGCAAATACATTCGTAATATGGACTTAAATCGATTTTGTTATCATTAAATTATAATATATTCGATCAAATAAAACTATTTTTGTTTGTTTATCTTCTTTCTCATGGATTTGACAGGCAGTCAACTTTTGCCTGGAAAAAAGTTATCATTTCAGAGGATAGTAAGTTTTACGTTCCGTTACCACGTCAACATTGCGTTGGTACGCCTCTGTCAACTTTCCTCACTTCGGATCAAGATCTCGGCATGAACGCACTGGTCCCAATATCTTGCGGTTTCCCACCAAAAAAGTAAGTTATCATTTCAGTGATATGGGGACAAAAATAGTTTAATTTCGGTGGCTGTTATAGCTCGTGCTAGATTCGTTTAATTTGTTTCTAAATAATGTATTAACTTCGCCGTAAGTACTGTTTTGTTTGAGTAGTGTTCATATTTTTTTAATAATTTATTTCGGAGTTAAATATAGAACTAATCTCTATTTTATCATCTCAGTGTTATCATTTCAGTGGATTCGGTGGACTGTTATACCAATTACAGTCCACCGGAATGAAATGTATCTCCGAAATGATAAAACCATAAAGTTTTAGAGATCCTTGTGTCAAATACAAAGTCATAGTTTTGTAATGTATTATTTTTATTTTTTTAATTATTCGGGTGTTTTGTTGTGTAATATTTGTGTTTAAGATATATAATATAAACATATATCTATGTAGTAAGTACATGTATATACTTTAGATACACATTTGTTCGGCTCAACGATAATGTGATGAGTGTGTGAGTTACCACAGTGTAGGTTTTTATATCTACTATTTGTCTACATAATAATTATTTCGAGGGTTTACCTTCATTATGTAAGTTACTTACCTTTATTTTTATGTCATTTATTATGAGTAAATAATATTTGACATGATTACAAAATTTCTAAATTTTACAAGACATAACAAATAAATCTATGATGAAACTTGTTAAAGAAGACTGATGTTTATAATAATTATAGTGAAGTGGTGTAATAATTAAAGAAGACTTGTTTAGTAGGTACTTACATATCTAAATTAAAAAAAAACTATATTTATAGTCATAAAAAGAAGCTGATTAGTGAATTTGATAAATGATTGTAAGATTTAAAGTAATATGATGAAAAATCAATCTTTTTAAGATTGATTCATTGGAGTAACTATAATTCGCAATTATGTATAAGTAATTACGTAGAACAAAACTGTTGGTTTTTGTTCTATTTGGATATGTAAGATTTTCTATTGTTGTAGTAATTGAAGAATAACGTGATCTCAATTTGTTTTCTGTTATGTTTCATGCGTTTATGCCAAAGGATTAAAAGTACTAAGCTATTACTACTAAGATATTTTCATGATAATTGTTATTCTTTAATTGTGTTTTAAAAATATAAGAGTTGATTTAAATTAGAAGTTTTACTTATATACCTGTAGAAACACTATTCTCATCTAGTTACCAATTTAACTGAATTATACCTATCATTTTTCTCTTAGTGTTATAGGCAGACATAATGTTTTACTATTAATGGCATCACTTACAAATGCAGCCATCAAATTAATCAGAAACAGTTAACTAAGCGCAATTAGGAAGCTTAACCTAATTGCGCTTAGTTAACTCTTTTGAAAATATATCAAGTAAATTAGTATTAGTTCAAAACACATTAAGCATACAAACATATTTATTTATGGTTACCAGCATTAACGATTAAGTTTTCCAACATTTTCACACAACAACAAC
The DNA here is from genome assembly GCA_951640165.1 of Pseudoips prasinana. Taxonomy (NCBI): domain Eukaryota; kingdom Metazoa; phylum Arthropoda; class Insecta; order Lepidoptera; family Nolidae; genus Pseudoips; species Pseudoips prasinana. The sequence continues at coordinate 16,975,358 of OX621244.1, forward strand.
CAGAAAAAATACCAAAGGTTATAATATAACAAGTAAAGAAACAATACAATATAAATATATAGCAGATTCACCTGAAATAAAAATATTTCTATCTGTATTTCGGTCCTTTAACCTTAAAGAGGCCACGAGAGTCACACCCACATCTGCTACTTGCATTGATAACATAATTACCAACTTTGATGTCTCTGAGAAATGTTTGGTGGCTGGTGTTCGCTCTGACCATAAATGCCAAATAGTAAAGATAAAAAATGAGATAAATATAAATAAACAAAAATATTGGTTTAGACCTCTAACAAAATCTAATTTAGGAAAGTTCAGTAACAACCTGGAGAAAAGTTTCTGCCATCTATTGCCAAACAAAAGTAACCCTAACGATATGTACACTACATTATTCCACTGTATTTGCAAAGAATTTATTAAAGCTTGTAAAATAAAAAACATAACGGTTATAGCGGTTATAAGATAAAATTTAGTTCTTGGGCAACTCAAGGTATTAGACTGAGTAGAGATTTTTTATATGAGTTGTATGACAGAAGGTCCTATAACCCGAATGTCAATTTTATTAATTATGTTAAAAATTATTCAAAACTTTATAAAAAGGTTTTTAAATATAAGAGATAAAATTAAAAAATCTGATAATAAAATAAAATCAGCTTGGCAAATAATTAATACTGAAACTGGTAAAAGTAGATTAAGAGATCAAACAGTAGTATTGAATATTGGTGATGAACTGGTTTGAGACAAGCTTACCCTTGCCAATAGTTTTACTGCTTTTTTTGCAAATATACCCGTGGATATTACTAAGTGTCTCTCATCATCACCAGATGTGGCTGAACTCTTTTTAAGTCAAAGTTTAAAACAAACTGTGCCTAAATTTAGTTTTAAATCCATAAAAAGTGATGATATTATAAAAGCTTTTAAGAGTATTAAAAGGAAAGGCACAGAAGATTTGTCTGGACTGTCTGTTAAAGCAATTGAATCAATCATACTAAACATTGCTACAATCCTTGCAGCCATCTTCAATGGCTGTATAAGTGATGGTGTCTTTCCTGATTTAATGAAAATAAGTAAGATAGTTTTCAAGGCAGGTTGTTCAAAAAATGCCACGAATTATAGGCCTATCTCAATACTGCCAGCTTTAAGTAAAATATTTGAAAAGCTGATGCTCAGCCAAATGTTGTCACACTTTAACGTGAATGAGATATTGTATAACAAGCAGTTCGGATTTACAAGGGGCCGCTCTACTCAAGGTGCAGGTTGAACATTGATTAGGTCAATATTGGAGGCTTGGGAGGGATCACAGGATGCGCTGGGACTTTTCTGTGATCTCTCTAAGGCTTTTGATTGCGTTGATCACCGTAACTACGCTCGTTGTTAAATTTAAGTATTATGGAATATCGGGCACATAGCTTGATCTTGTAATGTCCTATTTATCGGGGCGAGAACAGATGGTTTCGATAGGCGGTGTCACTTCAGCACGTCATCCTGTGAAAATGGGGGTGCCCCAAGGATCTATATCGGGCCCATTTTTATTTCTAGTTAATATAAATGATCTCCCTTATCTGGTAGAAAAAGTATCAGACATAGTTTTATTCGCTGATGATACGTCGCTCATATTTAAAGTAAATAGGAAGGATAAAGATCTTATTGAGCATAATAAAACACTCAGCCTTATATCAGAATGGTTTTCGCCAAATAGACTCTTGTTAAATGCTGGGTAAACTAAATGCATCAGGTTCTCATTGCCGAATGTGACTCAAATTGTACCAACAGTTGCACTTAATGCGAAAATATTAGATTTAGTCCCATCGATCGTATTTTTAGGATTCAGGAACAGATTGAAAAGTTAGCAGGTAAATTAAGTTCGACTTCCTATGCTGTCTGGAAAATAAGACAATTGTCATCAACAAACTGCTAGATTAGTGTATTTCGCGTACTTTCATAGCATTATGTCGTATGGCATTCTGCTGTGGGGTTCGGCGGCTGACATAGGTACTATTTTTGTATTACAGAAAAGATCAGTCAGAGCCATTTATTGCCGCGACTGCCTAAACCATTTATGGTTTAGGCAGTCGCGGACTTTACTTTACTTAGACTTTAGTCTACGTGAATAAAAACCTTTTTTATTTTATTTTATTTATATAAGTAAAGAAACAATTCATTCATATCATAATAAACATTACATTACATTAATATCATATTTTGGGGTTATTGTCCTCAAAGAATGATGTATGTAATACTAACTGTAAAATCTGTATATTAATGATAATATTAAAATAACTGTGTACTGCCCTGTCTCAGTGTTTGTCTAAAATTTGTGGAAATCAAACCTAACAAAATACGGAACCCTGGCTGCCCGGCACGGTAGTACTTACCTGATTCATTCCGGTGCACAGTCTATCATTTCGGTGGTCATTTATATCATTTGTCTAGACAATTTTCATTTCGGTGGACTCTTAAAAATTCATCCTTAAATATTTATGTAAGTTTTTATGATATTTGGTGTCCACTCACGCACAATGTTATCATCATCATCATCATTACAGCTAAATGAGTCCACTGCTGGACAAGCCTCCCTCAAGAATCGTCTTGGGGGGAGATGCCATAATCGCCACGCTTGGCAGGCGGGTTGGCGATCGCAGTAAGATGGTCATAGTACTCAGAAGGAAGCTGCTGCCCATCCTCTGGTAGATATTCCCTCGGGTCGACTTCTACGCCCCCCACGGGATGAGATGGGGTGATGATATTCTGATTCGGATATTTGTCGCCGTCACCACACAGCATGTTATAAAATAGGTTTATTATTTATTATTATCAATAAAAATATGTAGATAGCATTGAAATAAAAAAAATCCACCGAAATGATACATAAAAAGCTCTTGTTGAAATTCACCATATTTATAAGTAAATAATCATATCATGTAAATTATCATGATCTTTTATGAGTTCTACGCCATTAAAATACAGAATTATCTGCGTGTTCTGTATAACGCAATTCTTCTCGGCTTACTTTTTATTAATTTCCACTACTCTCTAGTCAGATAATGGTCTTCTTTTCCTCTCTTTGGTCTATCGTGTTAGGGAGATTCGAATCCTTCGTTTCGGGAAGAAAATAGCACAAAATGGCAGCAGTTAAAGCGATTCCGCTAAAAATTATAAATGACACCCATTCTGTGCCAATATTCACTACAAAAGGAGCGACAAAGCCGCCAAACCTTGCAAATACTGAAGCGAAACCTATTGCAGAATTCCTCACTACAGTGGGAAATACTTCCGATGTAAATAAATATATCTGAACAAAAGATGTGTAGGCACCCGTCAAACCGATGATAGCAAATGCTAATGTAGCACCTTCCTTATGACTTGGAATAAAAATAAATATCATTAACGAAACTGCAGCTGTCATGAAACTGATAATCACACTAACTTTCCTTCTAAAATACATGTTAGCTAAAGTGACTAGTACTAAGCCTGGTATTAAAGCCGCAGCGGAAAGCATCACGTTTATGTATAAATTCCCATCCAACAGTCCTATGTATTGGTTCACGCCGAAGAACGTGTGTGCACAAAACATCCATACAAAGGCGGTGATCAAAGTGTAAACCCTAATCTTTGGTGTTTTGAACAAGTCAAGGTAAGTTCCAGTCTTGTGGTGGTTATTATTCAGCATGTCAATTTTCTCAACAATTTCTTCAATATATTCTGTCGGCCGATTATTTCTGTAAAAAATATTAAATAATGTATTAATCGATCAATTTGAATATGACTTTTTATGATTTGCACATTGTATACCAAATAATTATAAGGCGTGCTGAAAACGGTATGCGAAAATATTTTTGGATGACCTCTTTAATTGAATACCTACGTGAAGTTCCACGTTGATAGTCAATCTAACGTGCCGAAGAAACTGTCGCATGAGTAGCAAATAAGGGGTTATATATAGATAACGTCACATATATTTTTGGGGAGGAAGGTGCATCAACTCGTGTTACATCACGTGACAAGGGTTTTAGTGGACTTCAAGGACTAAGGCCCACTTCCACCAAAAGCTAGTCTAAAATAAACTAACTCGAGTAAAGTAACTTCGGGTTAATTCTTTAAAATTTTAACTCCACATTCTGTTGCGCCAATGAAAAATAACACCGAGCCAACTAACTCCGTGTTTTTCTATTTTACGTTGGTATCCTAAAGAGGTTTTGTTCCGTAATGTAATCCAACCAAATATGAATGAATGAACAATGAGTGAAATATTTATACACCTCTTTTTGTCACTAGAAAACTTTGTATATGACTGTCTCATGTGTCAAGTTTTTTCAAAGACATTTCAATTTGATCGTTTGTGTTTGAAACCAATATGTCAATTTTGAGTCCTTCAAATATTGTCATGGCAACGTTGACATGATCGACCTTTCTGCAACTCTTTTTTTATAGAAGTCCGAGCTAATATTATATTCGACGATTTCTTCATCATCATCAGACAATAAATAATCACTCATAATTGTATAGGACACATAACTGTTTTAAAATCTCTGACATTCACTTCTGCAACCCAACATAACCTCTCAAACGAAACAAATTTGACGTTACTAATCCGGAGTTAGTGATTTAACCCACCAAAATAGCTGGGTTAAAATTTTAATAAAATAACCCAAGATTAGTTCCTAACTCTTGGTGGTGCAAGACGTAATTTTAATTTAACCCCATATAAGCCACTAACTCTGAGTTAATTCATTTAACCTGGGGTGGCGCAAGTGGGCCTAGTGATAGTCTTTTTTGTTCTTCGTGATATAAAAAAAACTACAAATATTATCAATTTCTACAGGATTTTATTGTTTCTATCACGTTTTGGAATATAAAATTTGACTGGACAAATTGACTTGTTTATCAGGCGCAGATGTCACAGCTGTGACCATTTGTGGCAAGGTCCCCCGGTCCAATAATCATATGTAACGTATTCTTCGAATGACTCCTAAGCCCGATTATATGTAGGAAAATGGTCTTATCTAAATACTTACTTTTTGGCTATGTGTTTGAGGACTGCTACAGCTTCTTCCTTTCTGCCCACCGTTATTAACCATCGAGGAGATTCCGGTATGAGCCAATAATATGCGATAAGAAACACCCATGGTACTGAGGTGTACAGTTGTAGATGTCTCCATTCTCTCACATAGTACGCTATGATAGCTAGCGTAAAATATGCCAAAACAAATGGTATTTCCTGAAGCACGCCAATATACCGTCTGAACGATTTTCCACATAACTCTACCAATAGCACGTAACCGCATAACATGGTACCGCCAAGGGCAGTTCCAATTAAAAAGCGGCAGACTAGGAACATCCAAAAGTAGGGCACTAATGCAGATGTTGCCACAAAAAGTACTTCTAAACACAGTGCTAGGCACACCACGATTTTTCGACCATATCTGTAAATAAAAGTGAAGACTTGAAATAGAACAAAATCAGTTGCAATAATGTAAGGTACGGTGAAACGGGGTGAAAAGAGCTGGGGACAAAGTAAAATTTCGTTCTGTTCCTATTCACCCCTGCATTTGTATTCACCCCGTTTTATGGTACAGAGTAGCGTAATTTGGCGAAGCTGGGTAAGCAAGTTTATGGTTTGGTGTGTGAGAAAAGTCGCTAGACTCATCGGGATGGGGAAGAGTCAGTAACGAGTAAGTGATATCCTGTGTCACAAACATTATAGGATAAGGTAGTTGATTGCCATCAAGTACCTAAGACGTTTGTCGACTTGGGTGTATACCAAGTTGACTAACGGCTTAGGTTACCGACCATCTCAGCGAAAAATATTTTACGTAATTTTACATAATAATAAATTAGTCAACAGGTAAGCAAAAATAAAACTTAAGTAGCCTAGAACGGCAACACCTTAACCGTATATAATCTTACACTTTGAAGATTTAGAGTTAAGATTAAATATAAAATAATTGTATTACTTAAATTGAAATAAACAGATATTTTTTATTTTATTTTATTTTTATTATTTATTTTATTATATATGCTTTTTAAATTCAAGTTGCAGTGTGTTGCATCTTCTTGGATTGTGGCATTTTTCATTTTTTGAATCTATCCTTTCGTTGTTCTCTTCTGGTGTCATTATTTATTATATTTATTATTGTATGACACGATACTGCTGTGACACAGTGTGACTATTAGCCATGAAATATTATCATTCAGCTGCTAAAATAATTAAAATAATGATGATAAGATATCATTTATTACAATGCATTGTCACTGTATATTCTATTATCACTCGCGGTCGAGACAAGGATCATATTATGAGTGTCTAAGAATATCATCATAGCCATCATTGGACCTTATATTATTTTTATAGGTCATGATAATAAAAATAATGCCTCGGATTGTTGTTTAAAAATTAGGTGTGCTTACACCCAATTTTTAAACAACAATCCTATGTAAGTAACATACTCGTACCTACATACATACACACATAGTAATAACATTAAAACAGGGTGTGAGCTGTTGCATGTTGTATTAAATAGCTTTATAATTTATAATAATATAATGATAAATATCTTGGGATAACTAACACACTGCCATCTGATTCCAAACTAGGCAGGGCTTGTACTTTTTTTTATTTTTTTTACGTGGTGGAATTGGTCTAGTCGCACGTGGTGTGGGGCTCGACCCACTAAAACCACCAGGGTAGCCAGCCTCACAGTACCTGTAGCGGGGGCTATGGGTACTCGTGAACGATCTCTCCACTACCCCCGCTGTACACTGAGCATCCGCGAGACTCTCACCCGGGGAGGGGAGGGGCCTGAATGCCTCCCCCCTCCCCAGTACGCACAAGCGTGTTACCTGAGCTACAGCAGGTTACCCTTTCCGGGACCGCTGGCGTTCGGAGGTAAAGAACTACACTCGTTCCCTCCCACAGACGCCAGCGGTCGGCAGGGCCTGTACTATGGCAACCTGACAACTGATAAACATACTTATATATTAGACAGATGTTAGATTGTCGCTCGTTATAGGCAGTTAATTTAACCGACACCATACAACCTTACTAGAGTGAGACCTATCACAGACAGAAGTCAACCTAAGGCTGAGTAAAACACGGTAAAAAGATATAGAATAAATGCTAATAATAATAAATAAATATCTGGGTCATATCGGACAGCGCCATCTGGCCCGAACTAAGCAAAACTTGTATTATGGAGAATGATACTCTTTGAAATTGTCTTCATTTAATTTTATATAAGAAATATATAGATTTTTATCTTTTTAGACTTTATTATACGTATATTTAGGTATAGATAAGTGTTTTATAGTTATATTGGAATGGTATCAGGGATTAATAAAATTATGCCTAAAGAGCGTAGTAACATAACATAATATACATGTATGTATAATCAAAACTATTGTCTTTATGATAGGTACTACACCAAGAATCTTGCAAAAACATTTAATACATAATTATGATAATAAGTCTAATGTTACACTATCGAGGCAGAAACAGTTTCAGTATGAGCAGTTTTTAGCATGTATTTAGCATGTAAGCGTATAAGAACTTTCCAAGCTATTTACGGGAAAAGCTTTTTCTACAAGGCGACTTGTCGCAAGACGTTGTTAATTGTCACCACCACGGACACAGTTCAAAAGGCTTAGCTTTTTTTCTAAATTCGGGTATAATCTTCACGTCAAATTATTATTTTAACAACACCTTGTTAAGGGCAGGGAGGGAAAGATTTATTAAATAAAGAAAGATTTATTATTTCTTGGATCCTAATCCTTCAGTCTTCATAAATAATGGTCTCAGTTTAGCATGCATGTTTTCATCTTTTAGTCACAGTCACAGTCTAGTAATTTCCGTGACAGTCAAGTCAAATTCCTACCCCAGTAAGGCAGTGGTGACTTTACTAAAGAATTCTATGAAGTTTTCGAATGAACACCGATAGTCACAATTCACGGCAATATGGTTATTTTCTCCACTTGTGTAACGTTTTCGAAGACGTTATGTCTAAAAATCCACCATGCACACTCATAAAAACTCGAATTTTCACCAGTTTTTGAAAATGAAACAGTTCCTCGATACGTTTGTGGGAAAAGCTTTTGCTGTACGCTTTTACGGTTTATTACAAGCCGCTGCTAAGTTTCACCTTCATGGACCCAGATAAAAATAATTAAAGAAAAATCTCCACCTAGAAGAGAATTATCGATAACGATGAGGGCTGCAATATATGTTTTGAGTTTTTTATTATATGTGCATGTTTACCAAATTGCTAGTATAAAAAATAAATGAAGGCTTACCTGTCAGAAATATATCCAAATATGATACTGCCCACCAATATGCCAACTTGCATTATCGATTGGGCTAAACTGGCTAGATATGTGTTATTACAAATGAGGTTCCATTCGCTTGTGACTGAGCTTACTATCGTACTCGTATTAAACTCCGGGTTAGAACAAGGACAGTAATTGGTCACATTATTGTCTAAACAAGTGTATTCAACACCAGGTATGATAAACACAACATTGTTTAGTTGAAATTCGGTTGGGAGCCTTCCGATTGCAATTAAAAACAAAATCCAAGTTTGATATCTTCCAAATCTGCCTATAGCTGTTTCGATTAGATCCTCCTCCATTTTACCTGAAAAAAGTTAAATTGTCTTATCAAAAATAAATAAAAATCTATGATCCTAACATACATATATAGACGGATATTATACGTGTGAAGCCTTATGTGTGTGTATGTTGGGTAAATTGTAGCTTCCAAACGGGTGTCACGATTTTAACGTGTTTATTAACGTTATTGTTATCTGTGCCTATAGTAAAAAAAAACTTCATAATGAAAAAATGGTTCTCAACAATTTCGATTAAGCTTGCTTTATTTTAATCGAAATTATTAATTATCCATTTCGATGGACTTACGAACTACGTCCGTTAAAAATCTGTTTCGCTGTTCAAAATACTTATTTCGTTGTTTTTGTTGTTATCATGAGATTATGCTTTCAAGGCTTTTTTTTCCGAAACCATTGAAAATGGGTAAGAAGCAACTTCTCTTTGATACGTATAGAGAAATGATTGGCCGAATAAATAATAAAATAATAGTAAATTCATAGTATTATTGACATATAATTAGAAATAAATAATAAAAACACCTCCAGATCGTTTATTTGAAATTATTTTATCATATCAGGATTGCTTGTGTTTGTTTACTCCAAATATGTTTTATACGACTTCGTCCGCACATTTTGTAATGACTCCATACAAACTTTCATCCCCTACTCCCTATTGTTATTTTACTCCCTTGAGCGTAAAACTTTTGCAAACATTGGATGTTATATTTATGAGTGTTTTTATTAATTATTATTATTTATTTGAAACCACAAACAAGTTTACAATTATCATTAAATAAAGCTTAAATATTATACAATATTACTTACAATAAACTCAACATTGCTGGTCACCTAATACATAAAAGAATTACAAATGGTGAGCCTGTGTTACAATTTTAGAATGAAATATTCTTTGTACTGTTAAGTGAATATAGAATATACGTATTTTCAAATATATGTAAGATATAGTTATATAGATAGATATGTTAATATTTATGCGATGTGTGAGCGTGACCGTGGACAATTATATATATATATATATATATATATTTATGTCATAGGACGACAAACGAGCAAGCGGGTCAACTGATGGTAAGTGATCACCGCCGCCCATGTTCACCGGCAACATCAGAGGAGTCACAACCCCACCCCGATGAGCTCTGGCGACCTTACTCACACGCGGAAACACAACTTTAAGGTATTAATGTTACTTATTAGGAAAGTCTTTTGTAAGGTGGAGGTACTTCCCCAGTCGGGCTGCTCTTTGAGCGAATAAACGCTGTGCCCTACCTCTCTTGTACCTATATATATATATCGAATGAACAGTCTGTAAAATAAGTTTCTAGCTCTGAAAATAATGATATTTTCATACTTTTTACGAGATGCGTGCACAAACAAACAGATAAATAGACATAAATTCCAAAAATGCTGGAAATGGGTTCTGTTAGTTATCCTTTAACCGGTGGCAATTTTTTTGAATTTATTTGCATGTATAAAAACAAATTTTCTACAATCAATTGATTCAAGACAACTATACTATCTTAGGAGCGATGTCATCACACTCAGAATTCTTCGCTAAATATATATCACGGCATTATAGGCCTCTGGCATGGCATGGGGTGGAATTTTGATCCCTGGGTGAGGTTAAAATGTTTAATTACTGGACTTTTCTACTTTCAGTGGTAGCCTCTGAGAGCACGTTAAGGTCTGACCAGTTTCGCTGTTCCATCGGCTTAAGAAACGTATAATGTACGTACACAGAATTGCGCACTGTAATATGTCCTTCGATGTTGACTCACTTCAGGGAGACTGGCAGCCATGGTGTTAAGTTGGCTAGAAGTATATTAAGTGGGTTTACCTTGACTATTGCCTCGATTCGTTGGCGCCAAGAAACAATTACCTATTTTATTTAACAATGTTGTCTACTTAATATTGCTTTTATTCACAGTCACTTGTCTATGCAAATTAACACTGAATTTTTGCCACATATTTGTTTAATAGTACACACTTGTTCTATGGCAAATAATGCCACTGGTTTAAAATGTTATCTGGCACAGACATTAACACCTAGTGGCTTACTTACAATCTGAATGGATTTAAAGATATAAGCCCCGTCTACATTAGAGTTATTTATCGGCCGATAAACAGCGTGGTTGTGCACACAGTGTGGCTATGTTAGTTGCCGCAACACTAATTACGACTGTATCTACAAAAATAATAGCATGTGCACTTGTGGGGAGCTTGAGGTGGGGGGAGAATACAAGTACTTAGGCTCCAGCATAGACACGTCTTTTACACGGCGTAAGCAAACATATGTTATACGCGATTTACTGAGATTAATGCTTGTAAAACTCCATCACCTTAGGTTCTTTACAAATAGGGCCATTCTGTACACAGCCTATCATTCATTGACAGACTCAATTATCTCCTATGGACTAAGCTGAAATAGTAATTAGATAAAATTGAAATGTTACAAATCAGCTTCATGAAAACATCAGTATACAAAATACAAAGAACGCCTGTCGATACCACTATGATAAATTATTCTCAGAATGTAATCTGCTATCCGTTCACGAGAAAGTGCGGTTGTCAATAGACGAGGAACAGTAGGATAGAGATCAATTTAAAAATGTAAAGACTGTCGCGTCAAAATAGGCGCGAAAGACAATATCTATCAGAGGCATTGGGTCTAACAATTACTATGGGAAAAGGACCAGATAATGTTTAGTTTCATCGATTTTTAATGAGTTGCCAACCAACATAATAAATGAAAATTTTAGAAATCTATGTCAACGTTATTTTAGATTATTTTAACAGTAATTGATAAATATTTTTTGTTAGATCTATAAAATAAATATACAGTGTCCATTCAACTGAACACAACCTAACTCAGTCTGGTGGAGTTGCCATTTATATAAGAAACTGCTGGAATGCTACGGTTTTAGAACCTACGATTAGTGATGCAGAAGCCTTAGTCATACAACTGTCAACCTATCTCACTTTTATTGGTACATATCGATCTCCGTCTCATAAAAACACCGATGATTTCTTTTCTTCGCTAGATTACTTACTACACTCAAATAAAAACTGTTCGTCAATTGTAGTTGCTGGCGACTTAAATATAAATATACTTAATACATATAATACCTCAACTTCTAACTATCTCTGTCTCATGGCTGAACATGGTCTGAAGCCTGCAATGAATAAGCCAACTAGGAATGATTCATGCCTGGATCATATATTTATAAAATCCGATACTGAACAAGTTATTGGATTAGTTTGTGACGTAGATATTACTGATCACCGAATGGTCATGATAGGTTTTGGCACAAATATCAACATACCAAAACAAACTAATCGCGTAGTTAATAAAATAAACTTCACTGCTATAGCTGAAGATCTCAAAAATACTGATTGGACAAATGTATTGAACGAGCAAGATGCAAACATAGCAGTCTACCTTCAATCTACTTTAAAAACTCTTCTTGACAACCACACAAAGGTATAGAATATTAGTCGTTCCAAATTTATACATAAGCCATGGATTACTCCAGGACTCATAAGATGGATGAACCATAGAGATAAGCTCCACTTACAAGTTAGGAAACACCCTGAAGACTCGTTTAAAAAAATGGTTTATACTCGTTACAGGAACTTTTTTACTAATCTTTTGCATAAAATAAAACATGATTACGAGTCAAAACAGCTTGAAGAGTGTAAAAATAGTTCTAAAAACTCTGGAAAACTATAAAAAATATAACTGAAAAAAAAACAAGTAAAAACCGAGTCTTCCGCACTAATTGAGGGCAATTTAAATCCCCAAGCTTCAATTGATCATTGCAATAAATATTTTTCTACAGTTGGTATACAACTTGCAACTAAACTTCGTTGAGTCCCTTTCATCTAAAATAAAAACAGGTTCCTCAGATAACTCCTTTTTTATGCAGCCTACGGATATCATTGAAGTGCACAGAATCATACAAAATCTGAATAATGACTGTGCACCAGGATCGGATGGCTTTACAACCAAGCTTATTAAACATATTGAACCCTTGATACTAGTTCCTCTGACTCATGTACTAAATTTAAGTCTAGGTACAGGAACATTTCCTAGTGCATGGAAAGAAGCCATAGTAGTCCCAATACATAAAGCCGGATCAAAAGATGACCCTAAAAATTACAGACCTATATCGCTTTTAAGATTTTTTTCGAAAATTTTGTAAAAGATTGTTAACAAACGTCTGGTATCTTACATGGAAAATAATCATTTAATCTCAGACCGGCAATTCGGCTTCAGACCGGGAAAATCAACAGAAGATGCAGTAAGTTTGCTAACTAACCTAGTGTCTTCCCATCTAGGTGATAGTAAAAATTGTATAGGTGTGTTTTTAGACTTAGCGAAGGCTTTTGACACAGTTGCGGTTCCAATACTGCTCAACAAGCTCGAGGCCATAGGTATTAAAGGGTTGCCTCTTAAATGGTTTGAAAGTTATCTCAGTAATAGATCTCAACGAACGAAGGTGAAGGAATATACTAGTAGTCCATTACGAATTGAGTTTGGAGTTCCTCAAGCGTGCTAGGTCCAACACTCTTTATAATATATATGAATGATATTCACAATATACCACTATTCAACTCAGAACTTATATGCTATGCTGATAATACAGTGGTGTTATTCCTAACAATAACTGGAATAGTGTTTTTGAGATAGCCCAAATAGGCATGAATAACATAAAGGCTAGATAGGAATCTTTTATCTCTCAATTCATTAAAAACCAACTACATCTGTTTCTCCAAAACACAAGCATCAGCACCTAACCATTTAATCAATAACCTCAAAATCCATACTGCGCTTTGCCCACCTTCAAACTGCACTTGCAATTCACTCCAAAAAGTAGATCACGTAAAATATCTAGGGATGATTATTGACAGTCGACTTTTTTTTTAAACCATACATATCTTTAGTATCTAAAAGAATTAGAAAATTAATCTATACAATGAAATCATTACGCAATGCCGCCATTGAAAAAGTGTTACGCCTTGTCTATACGGCCTTATGCGAATCCATAATCAGTTATTGTGTGACGGTTTGGGGCGGAATAGGAATCACTACTATGTTAGAAATTGAACATATCGCTATCCTACCTTCAAACTCTACTCTGAAGCTGCAGTATTAAGCGTCCGGCAGCTTTACATATTAAAGATAATTCTTAAACAGCACAAAATAATATTGCAGTCTCCAGGCTATTTTGCACTACTTAATCGCCGTGTTTTCCAAATCGATCAAATCCGAACTAAGTCCGCTTTTTGCCCAACACCAAAATGTATGTTACCTTACATTTACAACAAAATTCTAAAATGCTGTAACATTAAAGAATGCACAATCAAAAAAGCTAAGAATATAATAAACAACTGGTTATTAAGTTTGTCCTACAGTGATACAGTATCACTAATAAGAACAATAAAATGAAACTTACAGTTATATATATACACACACTCACTCACTCATACACCCACACACACACACGCACACACGCACACTCACACACATATACACACACACCCACTTTTTATTAAAACTTTTATTTGTCTCTTTTAATATATATTTTTTAAACAAATGTAACTGTAATATAATTTAGTAACAATTAATATGTCTTAAAAGACAGATATCTAATTATTATTATTATTTTTTGGGTTTTCACAAGACAGGCTAGCCCTAGTGTGAAAGCCATAAGAAAGAGTTATGCTCATTTTTGTATTATACTCTAGTAACTAGATATAAGGATTTATGTAGTTACATAAATCCTTATATCTAACCAAAGAAAAGTATTTTTTTGGTTAATAAAATTATTCTTATTCTAGTCAACAGAAAAATTAGATTATAAAAAGCGGACGGGAGGTTTAGGTTTATGAATCATGGGTATCATTAGCTAATATTTTTACACTCAACACTCACGGAATATACATCTGTTGCCTGTCGGATACGAGATTTTCCTCTTCAATGTGTTCGGTGGCTTGAGGACGGAGAATAAATATCTATTTGAAACTAGTAATTTTTCTATACCTACTAATCCTATAGCTGTCCTTATATACCTAGATATTTTGTGTTATATAGATATTTTGTGATAGACACGTTGTGACTAACCCATATTTTGCTTCTATGTGTATGGTGCATTACTTCAAATGTTGTGATATCGATAACGTATCTAAAAACGTAACGGTGAGGCTGTTGAGTTTTGGTTGCGTTCCTCCTCGAGCTTAATACAAAATGCGAAGACCCTCGACTATTCAATACAATTATGATGTTGGATATCGACTAGAAGTTGAAGTGGTCGCCATGACCGAATATCTGTCGGACCAATCATAATCATATATTAAAAATATTATTAAATTTGTTGCTAAGAAAATAATAGGACCGTTGTGACCGTCTGTCCCTTAATATTGTTTATTTGCTTTGTTTAATATTGATCGATGTATTAAGTTGTTTATTATGTAAATATTAGCCCCCTTCACATCAGTGTGATTTATCGGTCTATAAGTGTTTTTATACAAATATTTCCACTGGGGAATGTGTAAATTTTAACGTTTTAGTACGTTAGGTCAGTTACGTACTAGTAGCGCTACCTTCAGTGATAATGTAAATAGCAATGACAAGCTTACTGATGTGGATACAGCTAGAATGGTTTATTTCAGTTATTTTCATAGTATAATGTCCTATGGAATTCTTCTCTGGGGTAGCGCTGCGGACATTAACACCATATTTGTATTGCAAAAAAGAGCTGTAAGAGCAATATATAAACTTGGTCCGCGAGAATCTTTGAGAGAGAAGTTTAAAGAGATTAACATTCTGACTGTAGCATGTCAGTATATATATGGGAATCTAATTTATATGCATAAATATAAAGACTCCTTCTGTAAAAGGAGTGATACTCATAATATAAATACTCGATATAAGCATAACTTTGTGTTACATACCACCCGTCTCCACAAAGTAAGTAACTCTTTTATGGGGCAATGTATAAGATTCTATAACAAACTTCCCAGTGATATCCGAGAAATGTCTATGAATAAGTTTAAAAGAATTATAAAAGCCAAATTGTGTAGCAGGGCTTATTACAAAACTTCTGATTATTTAAGTGACAAAACAGCTTGGGATTGAGTCGCTCTAAATTAACACATTTAAATACAATGTAAATTTATTTAAGAAATATATATTTTTAAAAAAGGATTCCTACTGAGTTTTCTGGCAGTGTTTCTCAGTAGCTGCCACGTCATGCACTGCACGGTAGGGTAAAAAAAAATTGACGATTCCACACAAATGTAATATTTTAACGGAATAAACGACTTTTGAATTGAATTGAATTGAATTGAACAAGTGTCAATGTGAAATACTTGTGTACTGGCTGTAACATAGAGATTTTTTTTGTCATTGTGCACGTAGCGCAGTTTTGTATTTCATGGCCGCGCACTGAAGCATTGCAGCGATTGTGATAAGCGTTTGTATCCATGGAGAAATAATAAATCTTTCTTTATTTAATAGATCTTTCCTTCCTCGCCCCTAACAACGTGTGATTAAAATAATAATTTAATGACTATATACATTAGCCTATTATCATAATTACGTTTTAAATTCTTTTGCAAGATTCTTGGTGTACTAAAAAGATACCCTAGGAAAAGTATTTGTACCTTTTTGTTTTCTTAAGGCAGAGGCAATGCCTACGCATGCCACCCGCATAAAGTGTCTGCGGCTGAATTGTGCCACATGGCGCGATATATATATATATATATATATATATATATATATATATATATATATATATATATATATATATATATATATATATATATATATATATATATATATATATATATATATATTTTAACAAGTGATTTTGGGACTACAACCTAATTGCACAAAACCAATTTGGATTTATAAAAGGCAAGTCAACAGAAGATGCTACTCTATTATTGACTGAGACGATTGCTAAAAATCTTGACAACAAAGAGAAAGTTATAGGTGTGTTTCTAGCTTTGTCTAAAGCCTTTGACACTGTATCCATCCCCCTGCTTCTCTCCAAAATGGAAAAAAATTGGTATACGCGGTATTGCACTTGATATTTTTTGATCCTACCTTTCAAATCGAACTCAATTTGTTAAAGTTGGTAACTATACAAGTGCTCAAGCATCACTCTCTTTTGGCGTTCCACAAGGTAGCGTTATAGGCCCGACTCTGTTTCTCCTCTACATTAATAGTTTGTGCATGAAATCAATGCCAAATTGCAATATAATCACTTATGCTGATGACACAACGCTCATTGTACATGGTAAGACATAGGAAGAGGCGCAATATTATACTGAGAATACTGAGAATAATATTATCAGAGAGGTTATGATGTGGCTAAATGTGAATCTGTTAACTTTAAATGTTGATAAAACTTGCTACATTGCTTTCGCTCATCGTACTGAATTACAACTGTCAACAGAGTTTAAAGTTAGTGCACATACCTGTGTTATTAAAAATAAATGCAATTGCCCCATACTAACTCGTACGCAAAATATAAAATATCTTGGTCTCATAAGACAGTTCCCTAAACTAGTCAGCTCACATATTTCCAACTTACATCCCGTATAAGGAAACTTATCCCTGTATTTAGAAAACTTAGAAATTCAGCTGATCTTGCAACGTTTTTATGCGTTTACCACGCCCTTGCTCAGAGTTTGCTGCAATATTGTATTATTGCTTGAGGTGGAATCAATAAGACTAGTCTACTTCCAATAGAACGTGCACAGAGAGCAATATTAAAAGTAATTCTTGGAAGACCGCGAAGATACAGCACTGAGCTCTTGTACAGGGAATGTTCAATACTGACCGTAAGACAGCTTTTTGTTCTTGTTACTGTTCTCCATAAAAATAAAACTATTGGGTTTAAACAAATAATAAAACGAAACAAAACGAGAATCTGCACAATGGTCCCTCATAGAACTACACTCACTCGACACCAATACTATATAATTAGTAACAAATTGTACAACGCCGCAAATGATGTAAATAACATCTACACACTTTCGACCTATAATTGCAAGATTGTTTTACGAGACTGGCTCTTACGCTTAAGTTATATCGACACAGATAAAACACACACGCATGCACACGCGCACACACACACACACACGTACACACATACACACACGTACACACACACACACGCACACACATACACACACAGTGCTTTTGAGATAATTTATACCTTATAATAATATTTGTTTTATGTACTTGGCATAAATCTTAGCTAATAGTTTGTTTATTTATAGTTTTTAATCTTAGTTTTTTGGGACTTGGTTATTGAGTAAAGACAATTTTAGAGGGAAGACGATGCCGACATGTGACAGTACAGTCGTCAACGAAATCTCTATCTTAAATAAAATTTCATTGTTGTATTTTTATTAAGAATAAGAGAATTTTTATGTATTTCTAAATGTAAAATACTTAAAAAAAATCTCAGCATCAGCCCGAAGTCTGGGAGGTGGCAGTAATATACCCGTGTTCCTCGGGGAGCACGTAAAGCTGTCGGTCTTGTACCTGACCTCTTTCCGGTCGTGTCGCTAGGCGTCCCGTCGAATCATGAGTGTGAATAAATAGAAAGTTTTTGCGTACATACTTGTGCACTGTAATACATATATCAAGCAGTATTGGCTTTGATATGTGCGCGACTTTATAGCTACTTATCGTCTGATATAATTAAGGATATCATATTAGTTGATACACTGTATATGCAAATTTATATAATTCCTTATAGTGGCGGAGATATGAGTACTTCAAGAATATATTATATAGACGGGCCTGTTGTCGTGGTTGGTAAATGTTTGCTTTCCACGCGGCAGGTCGTGGGTTTGATTCCCACCTAGGACAGAAATTTGTATGCATGAATATGTCTGTTTGTCCTGAGTCTGGGTGTAATTATCTGTATAAGTATGTAAGATAAGATAAGATAAGAACTTTATTCGCTAAAGATATGGTTACATAAGGTGTTAGGTACATAATATTGGTTCCCGACATATCTACCCTTAGAGGGCATGCGAATAATTTATTAATCATACATATCGTATATACGTATGATTGTACAAATTTAATGGCAAAGATTTTATATAACTCTAACATAACTACTTAATATTTAAAAAACTAATACAAAACTACTAAATATTTAAATAACTAACGCAAAAATTAAATTATTTACTAACACAGAAATTGTTCATTGTATCTCATGTTTTACAATCCAAGTATTCTGTTAATGTGTAGAAACACTTATCAATCAGCCAGACTTTTAATTTGGGCCTAAACAGCCGTAGAGGCAACCGTATTTACAAAAGAAAAGTAATTTGGTGCAGTCAATGTGTAGATGGGTGACCGCCAAAGTGATTTAAATTCCGCTTGCCTCTCCGTGCTACAAAGGGTATCTTAAGATAATCCCTATTTATAGTCATTAGATAACAGCTGTTAAGCCATGTCAGAGGCCTACTACAACCTGAAGTATCGAACTGCTCTACATCGTATAAGTACAATAATTTTTTTATAATAATATCCTGGAACATTATTCACACACGGTCATCTGATCCCAAACTAAGCAGAGCTTGTACTATGGAAACCAGATAACTGATACTACATACACTACTATTCTTTTGTAAATACATCCTTATATACATATTTACACCAGACTCACAAACAGACATGTTCATGTTCATATCTGTCCAGTAGAGGCTAAGCCGCCGAACATCGATTTCTTAAATGGCGTTCAAATAAATAAAGGTTAAAAACGTCTTAATCAATCGTTGAATCGGATTCCATGAGCACGTGTGACGTCATAAATGGTCCGGAATCGATTGTCAACGTTGAAGCCGATTTTGCTTGGTTTACTCTTTTATTTAGATTGTTTATGTTATCAGCAGATATAATGGCGTTAGTATCATCAGCAAATACGGTAATTTTTGTAAAGTTAGCTGTCATGTCGGTGACGTAAGGAATTAGGCCATTAATAAATATTATGAAGAACAGCGGTCCAAGTATTGATCCTTGGGGTACACATACATTTATTGGTAATAATTTGGACCTATAGAGTTTGCTCTATTTATGCTTGCTTATCGTATGGGCAGAGGTTACTCTAGTATCAGGGTTGTTCAAGCCGCCCAGTAGGCCTCTGACATGGCTTAACGACTACTGTTTAATGACTACAACCGCCGACTGACCGTTTAACGGTATTCATTAGCTTACAAGAGTTGCAGTGGTGGGTAAGAGGGAGGTCGCGGAGGAGGAGGAGTCGCGTTTTTTTTTCGACCGCTAAACGTGCCCTCCGAAGCATATAGACGCTCAGAAATTAAACCACTTTGGCGGTCACCCATCTATGGACTGACCGCGCGCCTAGTTGCTTAGTCTCATTGATCACTTACGGCCCGGTGAAAGCATCTAGCTATGAGCGCCTCATGCTTGCTCTACTTATGTGAAGTACGGATACACAAATGTAACACCGTCCTTGGACAACAGTTCCTACCTCAGTATGATGTTGGCGTTAGTCCAGACAAGAAGATTCTGCAATGTATCTATGTTGCAATGTTAGACAGTGACAGTTTAGTTGGAGTGGCAATAGTTCAACGCGTTGTGTCACCAGGACTTCCATGGGCTGGAAATAACTGTCACTAGAAGAATTAGAATTGGTGACTCTGGTAACCTTGGCACTCCATTCAAATTAAGAATTAACTACTAAATTGGCAAGTTAACATTTTGAACAAACTATAAATTCAAATAAACCCAAGATTCAAATAGATACATTACATATATCTTAAATCGGAAGCAAATTTTTAAAATTAAGTTTGCAATCACATCAGGTAATTGAATGTGTTGAATTTATTAACACATAAGTAACGATGGTAAAGGATATTTAAAAAAATAAAAAATGTACAATAGCGTATGAGTCAAATCCGATGGGTATTTGGAATTTGATTGCTCAACACTAGATAGGTACCTACTACATATTAACCGGTTCTACGTAACAGGTCTGAAGTGAACTCCTTTGATAATACGTACACAAAGAAGAGAAATACGAGAATGATCTGGTCTATTTCATTTTTAGAACCATTTTTATATTTATCAAACGTCGAAGTACCTTCTTGGCATATCACTTACATTACAAAGAATATTGATTAACGGGAATATTTGTGCTAGGTAACCGAGAATTCCCATCTATTTTCTAGTGCAGAGATTACAGTTACGCAATCTGTACAAATATACCAGCATTTAGAACAATTCTGTCAGTCGCAAGTTATTTGTAAAAAGGTGTACTAATAAAACAGGTCCAATGGGTGGCATTAAGAAATACAATGAGATGAGTAAAAAAATACAAATCATCTTCAGAATTCCTGACCCGACTAAGTACGGTTCATGATAATAAGTGTAAAGTTATATTTAGTTCGTACTGCTTGAGTTTATTTTTAATTTGGGTTTTGACTGTATTCTGGTTTAGCTTTACGCACTCTGATGTGTCATTCGTTTGTAGTAAAACCTTATCAATATCTATAGGTGTCGGCATTATTGAACTTCGTCGGAAAACTTTACATCGGATTCCTCTGTCATTTAATTCCCGTTAGTCCCTTATGATTAAATATAGGAACAGTATTGAATAAATATCTATACTATTATTAGGTACCTCGTTCTATATAATATCATCCAAACAATTTTTGATATCATTGCATTTCTTTACAGCATAGTACAGGTTCATTCGCTCAAAGAGCAGCCCGACTGGGGAAGTACCTCCACCTTATAGACGACATTCCTTAATAATAACATTAATAATTTAATGTTGTGTTTCTGATTGTGAGTAAGGTAGCCAGAGCTCATAGGGGTGGGGGTGGGGAGGGTTAGCACCAATTGTTTGCGGAATCCTTTCAAGGCCGGCAACGCACCCGCGACTCCTTGGTGTTGCGAGTGTCCATGGGCGGCGGTGATAACTTACCATCAGTGACCCACTTCCTAGTTTGTCTCCCTCCTAATATAAAAATGAAGGAAACGGACAGAGCATCTTTATTTACGTCAATGTAGTTTTGGCGAAACTCTGAGAGAAAGTAAGCGCCACCTTAGAACCTTTTTATACCAATAGTGCGCCCGATGCGCTTAATGCATGTATTAAGCAGTTTTGGTAGTTTGACAGTTCTAAGTATGTCTTAATCTTTTCTAACAGCTATATTAGAGAGATGTAATTACATTTCAGTTAGTTTAGTGATGTAACTATGACCTCAGCAGAGTCTCTCAACAAGTGGGTCTGAAAATGAACATGGATAAGACGAAAATCATGTCGAACATCCATTTTGCACCCACTCTTGTTAAGGTTGGAGACTCTGCACTCGAAGTTGTAGAGAACTATATTTACCTAGGACAGACCATCCAACTAGATAGGTCCAACTTCGAGAAGGAGGTCAATCGTAGAATCCAACTCGGCTGGGCAGCGTTCGGGAAGCTACGTAATATCTTCTCGTCCCAAATACCGCAGTGTCTCAAGTCGAAAGTCTTCGACCAGTGTGTGTTGCCAGTGATGACTTACGGAACGGAGACGTGGGTCGCTTACTATGGGCCTTATCAGGCGGTTCAAGGTCACCCAAAGAGCAATGGAAAGGGCTATGCTTGGAGTTTCCCTGCGAGATCGAATCAGAAATGATGAGATCCGCAGGCGAACCAAAGTAACCGACATAGCCGTAAGAATTGCCAAGCTGAAGTGGCAGTGGGCAGGGCACATAGCTCGTAGAGCCGACGGCCGCTGGAGCAGAAAGGTTCTCGAGTGGCGACCACGAACCGGAAGACGCAGCGTGGGCAGGCCCCCTACAAGATGGACCGATGATCTTGTGCGGGTCGCTGGAAATCGCTGGATGCAGATAGCGCAAGACCGGCAATTGTGGAGATCTTTGGGGGAGGCCTTTGTCCAGCAGTGGACGTCTTTCGGCTGATATGATGATGATGATGATGATGAGTGATGTAACAGACAGATTCTCCAGCATCATATTGTTATTCAATTATTATTTAAGTTTGTTTTATATATACTCGACACTGAACAAAATATAGGAACAACGTGATCTATTGTTCATATGTTTTGTTGTACGCCGGTCACCTGACATTTTTTTTTGTAAAATCAATCCACATAAATAATAATTAAGAAAATCTTGTTTTATTTTGTATTTGTTATTTAAGTAATTTAAATTAACAGTAATTTAAATTAAGTTAATTTAAGCTATTATTTCCTAAGAACCCATAGGACTAGGTTAGCCAATAAATGTTCCGATTTGGTGTATTTTTTTTGCATGCTCACATTCCAGAAAGTTCCATACGACCTGGTTTATCTTATATAGCCTTAACATCAGTCTATCGGGACACGGGTCGCATCCGTCAAAAGCCCTTTGAATTGGCACTTCTATTGGTATCTATTTATTAAAACTAAACCAACGTTAACTACGGTAAAATAGATTTATATGTTCATATATATTTAAACAACGTAAAACCTTGAAATAAATAAACGATAAAATTAAAACAGATCGCTAATTTGAAAAAAGTTTTCAATTATCGCGCGTCTAGGTCGATTTTACAAACGAGCGCGAAATTATTTTCTCCATTATTCCAATTTAAGTTAGATTCTGAACAACTAATTTGAAGTAATGTCATTTAATTATAGGTTAAATGATTATATTACTGCCGTAGAAGTTGGGTAGACTTTTGGCCTGAGACGCTACATGTATTGGCACTCTGGCGCCATTTGAGGATTTCTGCTAACACATTTTGCTGCAGCTGCGCACACAGATCCTGTCTTAAATAAAAGGTACCTTTTATTTAAGACAGGATCTGTGTGCGCAGCTGCAGCTTCAGCAGAAATCCTCAAATGGCGCAAATATTCCAAACTTTAAACAGGCAATTACGTATTTGAGGAATATGGAGTTGAAACGCTCATGCCATGATGCTGAAACGCGCAGGCCGTCTAGATTTGGCAAAATGACTGGTCGTAGCTCAAGCATTACCGGCTTTCTGGGAACACAGCCTGTAGATGATGTCGCGGAGCAGTTTTTGGATGTTCTTTGTTTTATAATTCAAAATTAAGCTACCTTATTTTCTTTGTTTTATATTATTTTCTTGTTTATTAGTTTCCAAATTCAAATTAACGGTAAAGAGTATAACTAAATTATAAATTGTATTTAATTATTGATTTATTTATATTCCCCGGTTTATAAACTGGAGCTAGCGATATGAGTTAGAGAAAACGTATACCAGATGTACATCTTAGTGCGTAGTTAGTATCTTTTAGGCGCTTTCAGTGGTAAAAATTTATTTATTTGAAGAATAAAATACAAACTGCTTAATTTAATTGCTGATATCCACTGCAATAGATTAAGTGATGTATCTATTTGTGAACCTTTACTAGGTTTATACATATTCTACGAACGCTGTTGGCAAGGATCATTTTCTCATAGCGCTTCCGGTAAACAAGTATAAATTGTCTCATATATTATAATTAAATAATAATCTCCAAGATAATAAAAATTAAATAATTTTATTTAACTTTATTGGTCGTATTTTTTTACCATTTAATAATAACGTAAATGCTGTATGATGACAACGACAGATTTTGTTTATTACCCCTTACCCCTCTTCTCGTGGGAAGCAGAGAAGTCGTTCCGAAGGAATACCTATCAGAGAATGGACAGCAGGTGTAGCGATTATGGCATATACGCCCAATTTATTAACACAATTACATTTTAGAGAGCTTTTGGGGCTCGGCTTTTATGATAAAAACGAGTTTTTATCGGCTGAAATGATAAAATACGTTAAATATATGACACGGGGTTCGGAATCATGTACCGAATTCGTTTTTAAGTCGTTGTCCCTTGCATCCGTAGTGCAAATCCTATCAAATCATATTATATTTTACGATACCATACTTATATTTAAACTAGCTGTGCCCTGCGGTTTTACCCACGATAAACTTTGTAAATTATATGTGTTAGCCAACGCCATACCAAATTTTATTAAAATCGCCCTAGCCGTTTTGACGCGAAGAAGCAACAAACATACACACTCACAAACTTTCGCCTTTATAATAATAAGTATTGATTATAATATTCAAAGCATTAGCTAACACATACCTCCTTCTAAACAATATTGATTAAGAAGGCCCGTGGACAAATATTTTAAAGCCGGTTTTACGACCGCTATGTGGTCAGGAATTTTTACTTAAACAAACATAATACTATTAAAACATCTTGTTATAAGAAACAGAATATTTTTGTGTTAACGATACCTAGACTAAGTTGAATGTATCAATAGTAGACTGACACCTGATATCAGACCATCCCATTGGGGTTATTCTAGAAAGATTATGCTAGTCAAGTAGTCGACGTGCCTCGGAAAGCACCTTTATCCAACATTCATAAATGCTACACGATCAAATTAGTGAAACTACTTAATCATTTGCGCACACTCTAATGATATTCCATGACTAGTCTTCCTTGGAGCCAACTGACATTTAAAAATTTGGACCAGGCGCAATTATTATATATATATTTTTTAATTTCAACCCTCTTTTCGTATTTGTACTTTCTTTGTTAAATGCAATTTTTGGCACATTATAAATTATATTATAAATTGAATACAAACAGAAAGAGGAGCAGCGCAGAAGGCTTTCCAGTGGTTTTTCTTTTTAAACCAAGCGACATATATGTCATACCTCATTATGGGATCCGGTGAAGTAAAAAACCGAAATTCTGTAAAATTCGGAATTCTATTATATTTATTATTTTTTTTTATTATTAATTACTCAGACTCCACAGTCCGTCTATCTGTCCGTCTTCCACTAGGCTGTATCTACGAACAAAAAACAGAAACAGAATAATAAAATATAGAAAATAATAATATAATTAATATTTAAGAGATCTCATACAGGAATTGTGATTATTTGCTCATCTTTATAATATTGTACGGAATCCTTCGTGTGTGAGTCCTACTCGCACTTTTATTTTCTTTCTCGACTCGCCGATTATTTTATGGTAATGTGGTCGAGTATTAACTGGTCCGTATGATTATGCTTTTTGATTATTATTCTTTCTGACCCTCAGGCCAGTAAGCACAATATATCGGTTACACGCCTTCTTCGTTGGATTTATTGGTACCAATGTCTAATTTGCACATCTTTTTACGAGTTTTAATTTCGCAGAACTGGTCACATTTTTTAAAAACTGCGCAATAAAATCTAAGACTGGTATCATTGGTCTTATTTTATAATAACATTTAGGTGCAATACCACGGTGTTTAATCACCGAGGTCCGCAACACGCATGTAGTAGAGGGTAGAAGAGCGTCAAACTGCTGTGTTTTTATTATATTTTCTACTAAGAAAAATTCTCAGTAGCAGCTCTGTCACAATTGTTACGTCGATTAAGTGTAATATATTGTTTAGTCAAAGGTTCGCAATTAACAGGTTCATAATAATATTGTCTACTACTTGATGCAGAGGTAAATAAGATAAGAATAAAAATTGTTCTATAGCGACTTTATTCAATTTTCATTTGTATAAAAATCTCGTTATTTTAATAATATATCATTTTACCTCTGTAACTTAAAATTGAAATTGACTGCATATTTAAATTTCATTTATTACGTAAAAATATTTCATTTGTGTGGAATGTAGCAGCTACTGAGACACACTGACAGATAACTCAGTAGAAATCTTTTAAAATAGTGTCTTGTCTTTGCCAACTAACGGTTAATTTAAATATAATCTAATCTTATCTAAAAATAAATTTCGAAATCTATACTAATATAATAATAAAGAGGTAACGTTTGTGAGTTTGTGACGTTGTAAGGGGTAATCTCTGGATCTATTGAACCGATTTTCAAAATTATTTCACCAATAGAAAGCTAAGTTATTGTGGAGTGTCATAGGCTATGATTCATTATGATAATTTCTATAACCCAAACTTTTAAGCCGAAGTATTATGCGGAAAAAATGGGCAGGGTCAAAAATATAAAATTTCTTATGGCACGCCTCAGAGTAGTGTTCTTGGACCTAGGGTAGGTCCAAGAGCACTACACTTAGGCGTGCCATAAGAAAGTGTACGCTCATCACTTAGAAATTCTTCTATCTTTTCTCTCTGGGTACGCTCCCTCAAATAATTTTTTCTCATATATATTAACGACCTGGGTAAGCTCACCCTTCCCAAAGGTACAGTTATTAGTTTTGCTGATGACACTGCCCTCCTGTTTAGTGCGAAAACGTGGAAGTCTTTAAACAAGCTCAATGTGGCTTTAACATGGTATCTAACTGGCTACGAAGCAACCTATTGACTCTCAATGTACAGAAAACCAACTACATGACATTTTCCTTAAAAAAATGCATTATTTCCCAAGATTCTATGCTAGAAAACACTATAATAGCACATACATGCACGGAGATACTCAACCGTAGCTGTACCTGTATGTCGCTCTCTAATACTAATAAAGTAAAGTATCTAGGAGTAATAATCGACAACAACCTAAGATTTCATGAACACATTAACATCCTTAACGGTAGACTGCGTAAATTGATATATGTGTTTAAAACTCTGAGGTATGTGGTCGATGAAAATGTTATGAGTCAGTTTACTTTGCATTAGCTCAATCAATAATAAGCTATTGCATTACCTCTTGGGGTGGTGCCCCGAAAACAACTATGCTAGAATTAGAGAGAGCACAGAGAGCCATTCTGAAGGTGTCGTCTTTTACAACAAAACAACAACAAAATTAATAGTTTGCTACATATATTCAACCTCACAAAGGATAAATGTAAAAGAAGGTTGACAGATTGGTAACTCAACTATAATAAGACCGAGGATTTGATTACAAACTGATTTTAATAAATTATGTTCCTGATATTAAATCAATTGTATACACTTAAAAGCACAAACTCTCACTACACATACACACACACACATACACACACAGACACATATACACACAGACGCGCGCGAGCGCGCGCTCGCACACACACACACATTAAAAATAGCTGTAAATCAATTTGTTTATGTATTTATCTTTATTTTTAAATGCCATTTTACCAACTACTTATAATTATCTTACTGCGTATATTTCACTTTGTCAGCTCGCTAATACGTATAAAATTTAATAATGTAAGTGGAGGGGACCTGGTGTCCTGACACAGGCCTCGAGCCTAGCTTAGGCACCAGTCTCCTGCAATATATATGTATGTCTACTGAAATATGTACCTATGAAATGCAATCATTATGTAAAAATTGTACCTGTATATTGTAGTGAGATAATAAATTATTATTATTATTATATGGAAAATCATAAATATAATAATTGTGACATATCGTTAATTTTATCTTCAATACTCAAGCAGTTTTCAAGATTTCGTGTTTGCTCAATAAGTGCAGGAGTGACCTTTCGCTTCTATATATTATGATTATGTATCTATTTACTTGCGTATCTCTTAATATTATATTGCTAATACCAAACTACCGGCGTCGCCCGCGTGGCGTATAAATCCATGCATAATATACCATTTTTATTCGTTAACAACAACACATATTCCTGATAATTCTATGGTTAGGAACTGTCAATTCGTCACATTACAGTACAGATAATTAAATGGTTTGTTTACATTTAGAGCTTTGAATGTAGGAATAGAATATTAATACTCCTTAAGTAATTATGCTATTAGAAATTAAGTGAACTTTCCAAGATTAGCGCTATCGAACACACAGACGCGACTAGCCACATTTGATGTGAGTAGTTAATTGGATGTTAATATAAAACCAGAAATCTTTAAATTTATAATAATTTAGAAGATTTTGACATATCCCGTTTTGCACATTCTTAGATTATGTTGTGGTTTACATTTTGCGGTTTTTTTAATAATTGGAAACCTGTCCAACCTGTCCTGTAAATATTAAACACGCAATAAACTTATATCGTAAACGGCTATAACGTTTTCGGTAAAATTAACAGAACATTTTTGAGGTTTGTGAAGTATTATATTAAGATGTTGGATCGTTTATGTGAATTTTGATCAACAGCCAGCATACCCCAGTCGCCCAGGTAAATTAATGTGTTGGCCAGACATACAGCAGACACCTTATTTTATTAATAACCAAGTCATGCAGGAATATTTGTCAGCACAAATTGCTTGTTTATACAAGGACTTCTTTATTTACATCCTTCGATAAATACTATAATCAACTACCTGCACACACACACACATAAACCCCCTTTAGCATAATAATTTGATACAAAATAGGAATAAATGTCACAAAACCTCAAGCAAAGCGTGCCGGTCCGTGCTGATTGAAGGATATATTCTTTTAACACATTTTAATTTTTTGGTCAATAATGACTAGGTAAGTAATTGTAATGCGCGATTTACTGCATACGTCCGTTCACCGGAACGGATGCTATTGAGACGTCACTCTCATACTTTGAAACATTTACTGAAAGCTATGAAATACAGAACGTACTTGTTGCGTGTTTGTCGGCCACCAGCAACGTGGGTGGCTTCTGCACCAGCTCCTGGAGCTCCGCCTGCGGGTCCGTCGACACGCTCTTAGACTTCATCTTAGTGTCTTTCGCTTAAAAAAAATCAGTTATTCCACGAAAACTGCTTGCAGCGAAATGAACACTACCGAGTCGACGTAGTTCATGTCCGATGCCTCATCCTAGTGGCGGAGGCGCATGGTTGTCGACTGCGTGGGATGTAAGGGCGCACGTCTATAAGTTGTATTAGTGCGGAACTATGGTTGGTGCGGTGGACACGAGGGTTCGAGCTCAGAATCGCGGCGCGACTGAGCGTGGCCGCTCCGGTCAAGGGTACGCTGACACCTCGGCCATACAGCCTCATACCCATAGTGCCCGCGACACCCGCGCTTCACTGTTTACATATCTAATGCTCTCCTCGTTTAGAAACAGTTTTGAAAGACTACCTTTCTAGGTAACGAACCGATAGAAGTTAAAATAAATAAATTATTCGAGTAAGTTAATATGGGATCGAATATTACGAAAGGATGTTATTAAAGTAACAGATAAATACCCTTTATCAGTTGTTTTATGTTTACCTACCTGTATTCTAATAACGACATTAAAGAACCAATTTGTAGAATGGACACTCATTACCTTAAACTAGTTCTGTTTTGACTTTAATTTAAAGCGAAAAATTAAGGTTACACTTTAAATTTTCTAGACTACAACATAAGTTATCAATTGTTTTTTTAGATAAAGTTAATTAAATAATTTTGAATTCGCAGGTATTGACATACTATATAGGTCCTACACCTAGCATCCCTGTTAGAACTGCATAAAGTACTGACAAATTTAAATGAATACATTGTTTTTAAATTACATTTGTAATAAGCTGTAATTTTTATATTGCTATTAAGTGATTTTTTAATCGTAATTGTATCAATTTTATAGTGCAGAAATACTTAAAATAAATTCATTTACTAGTAGATACAAGTAAATGAATTTATTTTAAGTGTTCCATTTTAGTCAGCGTTTTTCTTTTTTTTGTTCCGGTTTCGGCGTCTAGTGTTCAATGGAAACTTTGTTTTGGTTGTGAGAACTTTCGATGCCTAATTGTTTCGGTTTCGACAGGAGGCCTACTGAAACCAAAAATTGGGTCGTGAGCTTTCGTGCAGTGAATCCTGTAGGCTACTCTCATCGATGCCCCTTGCCCTTGCAAACTTTGGCGCGTTGTTTGTTTAGTGAGGTGCAGTTGAATTCAGAGGTTATTCCTAATTAGTTGAGTGTTGTAGTAATTCACGGTAATTTATTAGTTAATCTACCCATTCACTGGTATAAAAAAATAGATAGTTAATTTATAACATAAATCTTTTTGTTACGATTTTTATAAGTATATGTATTTCGCGCATATACTTAATAATATAAGTGCATCTAAACAGTAAGTTTTTTTATTTCTTATTAATTACTTCTTTGTCCACTAACAGATGTTGTCAAGTATTTAAAATTAACAAATTAAGACAAATAGCCTTATTATGTAGTAACTTTAGGTTTCAAGTAAAACTAAAATAAATACAGAAATTGAGTTTGGGAAACGATGAAAGTAAAATACTTACTTACTTACTTGTGAAACAAAATTAAAATAAGTAAATTTTAACTAAGCTTTTACATATTGGAAATGCTTAGCAGATCTAAAATAATTTTTATCACGTAGTAACAAATTATTAAAGGCACACAATTTTGTTTAAATTTATAACAATAGGTTAATACTATGCCATCGGCCGTCGGTCGCCAAAAACTATTAATTTATGTTATTTTTTCACGTGCATAAACAATAAGCACCTGTATAGGGAAATTTCATTTCAGTTGAAAGGGTGAGGGTACATTAATCTCTATGTGTCCTCTACCGCATTTATCACGAGGAGTGTTCAGAGGAATTGTTCGAGCTTATACCTGCTGCCACATTCCGCCACAGACCCTCTCGCCAAAAGTGGAAATTCCATCCTTATCACCTAGATGGAATGGTCATCTACCACTGTGCGTTTCACAAGAAACTTTTTGCCGCGCACTACCGCTCTGTGGAATCAATTAGCTGCGGAGCTATTTCCGATCAGGTATTCATGGCAACCTTCAAGAAGTGAGTCTATTCTTTTATTAAAGGCCGGCAACGCACTTACGGCTCCTCTGGTGTTGCGAGTGTCCATGGGCGGCGGTGATCCCTTACCATCAGGTGACTCACTTGCTCGTTTGCCATCCTATTATATAACAAAAAGAACGTCCAGCTACCCCAATCTGTCAAATTTCTTTTATAGATTTTCAACTTTATCACATAAGCTTAAGGTTCACTTTCAATTGGGGAAATTTGACAGATTGAGGGGATACAACTTTCTATTGTCAAATTTCCGATACATACCAAACGCTCTGATCTAAACGGTATGTAATGCACAGAAAGTGACCAACCATTTTATCTATATTAATAAACCAATATTCGTAATTGGTTGCCGCAGTGGGTAGACAGCAAAATATGTCTAAAAACTTGCAAGGTCTGTAACTAAATGCATGACAATGTTTATAAGTAATTGGCCCGGTCAATTACCCCAAAAGTAAAGGGCTTAGGGAAGTCGCAAATAATACAAGCGTGTTGGTATCATATTGTTTTGTCTGTAAATAATACTTAATAAAGTTTATTTTTCACACATTATGTTGAACATTACAACCATTATTGTCAGGGTTAGATAATAAGTGTACTTTTCGACTAGTCCTCTTTTATTTGTGTTAATCGTGATGTTGTATATAGAATCAGAAAAATAATTCCAGTGATGAACTATAATTAATTATCTATTAAAAATAATAATAATAAGTACACTTTATTTCGTTGGCCTAGCGGTAGCGTGTTCACCCACAAAGAACGAGGTCCTGGGTTCAAATCCCGGGTCGGTCCAAAAGTGATTTTGGGACTTTATCAGTATAAAAAAATCTCAGTATCTCAATACCCGAAGACTGGGAGTTGGCGGTATTACACCCCCGTGCCTCGGAGAGCACGTAAAGCCGTTGGTCCTGTACCTGATCTCTTTCCGGTCGTATCGCTAGACGTCCCATCGGATCATAAGAGTGATGGAATAAAAAGTGCTGCTGTGTTTGCGCACACACTTGAGCACTATAATATGCCCTGCGCAGATGGCTAATCTCTATTGAGACTGGCCGCCGTGGCCGAAATTCGGCTAGGACGACATTATTATTTCGTAAAATTCATATTTGCATGCTGTTTTTACAGCTAAATGGGCTTGTTCTCCTGTAATGTTATACACCACATTATGTATCACCCTGTTTAAAGCAAATAAACAATTTGAATTAGAAAAAAAAAATCCTGAAAAATAAACAACAGCAATTTTAATTAATGCAATAGGCGGCCTTTTCGCGGTCTTATCTTATCGGTTCTTGTAGGCAACTAACGAGTTGGATAAAACAAGATTTATATGGAGAAGAAAGGGGTAGAAGATAGTGTACAAAAAGAAAGGAAATGAGTGAACAAAATTAGCTTACCTACGAAAATTACGTAATTAATATCAGTTTTAGGTAGTTTCATCCAAATTGGTTATTAAGTATTTTTATAATAGACACGGTAAACATAAAAAAAAACAGCTCATGTATGAGTTATGCTCAGGAACCGACTCAGTTAGATTAATAATAGATATTTAAATATGCTTATAGCACTAAACTGTAGTACATTAAAAGCTCCTTATTCGCGGACTAAAAAAATGCGACTCAATGACTCAATTCGCGGCTAAAGATTTCTTTATTCGCAGATCTAGTCGGTACATCTGGATATACATATGAATAAAAAGGATTCCAATATGTATCCAATCCAATATCCTTTTTAACCAAGAAGAAGTTCGAATACTTTGTGTAATAAGGATTAATAAAATTTTAATTAACCTTATTACAATGCCTACATGAAACACAAGTATAGACGCGAAAAATATCTGTGTTGCCGCTTAAAATGATAACAGAAATGCTTGATGGTTTACGCCTTGGAGAGTTATTTTTTTTATCCATTTGGATAAAAAACTCCGAAGATTAACAAGATCGACTGTAGCTTCAATTTCACTGTCAGCAAAAATTGTTCGTGATTTAGCAATAGGAAAAATCTTTTAGCTCGCGCGCGTTTTCATTATGGAGTGAAGACCGCCACCAAAAAAACGCAACC
Organism: Pseudoips prasinana; assembly: GCA_951640165.1. Lineage (NCBI taxonomy): Eukaryota > Metazoa > Arthropoda > Insecta > Lepidoptera > Nolidae > Pseudoips > Pseudoips prasinana. Next base: position 17,008,685 of record OX621244.1, read on the forward strand.
ACGTCGAGGAGAAGGCATTACGCCCGTTTTAATCTAATATCCATCCATCATCATCATCTTAAGATAATTACAGATATACCCCGCGAATAAAGAGCTTTTACTGTAATGTAGTTGTGTGTAAGGTTTTTTATGAATGCTTAACAGAAGTTCCCCGGTCCTTTCCTCACGTAGCACATTTAATAAAAATACATTTATTTATTTGGAAACTGCTTGCGTTTTCGACATTATTTTGTAAAAGTAATATGCAGAAAAGAACATATTGTGATAGGAACTAAATATGTCATAATGATAAAATAAAAAGTCGATTGCGCATGCGCCACGGCATGCGTCGCCACGCCAGAAATCTGTTTTAGGTACGTGCGGCTATAGATGTTTCACATCAAAAACAATAAAAACTTAACTTTGGTTAGAAATTTTATTTGAATGTTTAATTTGACCTTTTTTGTTCAAAATATAATAATCGCAGTAAATTTTTGTTATTCTTTTTTCTCACTCAGGATGATTTATATTTCGGTGACTAGGAGACATAAATGCGTTAGGTATTTTGGTGGACCGAAAAAGTACTTTCCATGTAGACAGATTGTTTCCAATGAAACTGGCACCGTAACCAAGAAGCACAATTATTTAAGATGTGTACTGTGTTGCAAATGTCCATGGGCATCGCGGCGGTGACCACTTACCATTAGGTGACTCGTTTGACTAACTATTATTACCAAAAAGAAAACAAATGAATAGGGTCTTGTAGTTCATTTATTGATAATCCCAAATGAACCTTAATTTTTTTCCAGATTTAAACGATGAGTCTATTCAGGTATGTCAGGTATGTCTATATTATAAATTTATAATCACTGTGCCAAATTTCATCAAACTTCTTACAGCCGTTTTTGCGTGACTAAGTAACAAACATCTAAGTATCTAAACTTCCAAACAGTCAAACTCATAACATAATAATAGATTGAGTGGGATAATTTCTAATTTTTCAGGTGATATCCTGGCACAGAAGACTTCCATTGCTTTATTCGTTTAATGCGCTAAAGATAAACAAATCTACATACAACATATTATACAGTCAATACAAGGATCCTTTAGGAGATCATTTAAAAAAAGAAAGGAAGGTTTTTGGTGTTTAATTAACAAATTATTTCGTTATCACAGCCTAGAACAAAACCTTGTAAAGGTAATTTAATTTTATATAATACCTGCTATCATTTTTATTCTTAAACTTAGTATAATAAGTATTCTTTAATACTTCTATTCATCTGTAAATATCATCTTAGGTACATTACAAATTTACAGGAAAAGAAATTATACAGGCTGTTTATTTCGTCATGTGATGTATTAGAACTATCTCATACTTTTTACATGGTTAAAGGCTTTGTGGCTATAAGACCTTTCCATTTAAAGGGTAGGAATTGCATTGGAGTTTGAACTAATTGGGAAATATTTTTCTTTTTGTATTTTACATGACATTTACAGTTAACCTAGTTGGTTTTTACTTCTTCACTGGACTATATAAAGACGTGGCTCGAGCCGTCTAGCACAGCGAAGGGCTTTAAACCTCGACTCTGGGCAGTTCCTGTCGTGGAGATGCAGGTTGAGACTGTCAGTCTTTTAGTTTTGTGCTGCTGTAACTCAACGTTAAGTCGGCAAAAAGTATGCCCATATGTCCAATTGGAGATTTGGTCGATGGCATTTCGTCAATACGAATGCAATGTCAGGGAGGCTGGTGGTAGGCAAATAGAAGGTTCAAATTCCTATGCATGGTACCCTTTATTAGTAGAAGAGTGGCCACGAATAGGAATTCGATATATACTAACAATTGTATGAACTGTCCACTGTAAATTTAGAAGTTCACTTTAACGTAACGTTTACTGTTAACCTATGAGGTTTTTACTGCCACTCCGAACCCTGTTTAAAGACTATTTAAACATCCTGTATAGAAATCTCGTTGACTTCCTCCATCTACGTACACATTTCATTTAATTAAATACAGAAGAACATAAATACTTCTAAAACCATGAAAGTAAGTTAAAGGAACTAGAGAGCCTCGCCTTCTTCTAATGTGTCAGGTAACTTCTTGCCACTTGTATCGGGTAGTATAAAGCAAAGACCAGCTCCTATTAAAGGAACCACACCAAATATAAGAGGAGGGAGCCAAGCGCTAGTAGTTGCTAAAGTGGCAATGAATGGTGCTGCCATGGAGCCGAACCTAGCAGCCATAGACGATAATCCTACTCCTGAGTTTCTCACTACAGTCGGAAACAATTCCCCTGCATATAAATACACAGTTGCGAATGCTATAGCCATCCCCCACAGACCGATGCAGCCAAGGGCCACGGGGCCGGTTCCGTCCTTGGGGACGACAATGATGAGAAGACAGCTGAGGCCAGTTACGCAGTTGGCACCGATAAGCGTGTACTTTCTGCCAAGATATTTGTTTATGTAAACTGCCATAATTGTAGCCGGGATCTGGAAATAAATAAATTGTCTAATTAATACCTATAATTGGCTGTATGTTTTCATAATAAATATATTTTATGTTCTTCTTCCTGTTATAAGGAAATAAATCAATGATTGTTAAAACAGTCTCGGATAATACGAGAATCAACAATATCCAATTGTTTGTATATTATGACTCTCATGGTCGATGAACAGTAAACAAAGATGAAGAAATTACTTGCGGCCATATTTTGCTTGGCAACTCAGTGTACCTAAGCTAGAAGTTTCTCAAATAATTGTCATCTCTAAAAATGCAATTTAACCAAAAAACTGATGAACACATCGCACGTTCCCTCATACTGTTTACTGTTATGGTAAATTAGGTCCTATTTTGTGATAAAGGTGGGGTTCTTAATTAGATGCGTTTTTTTTCGTTTATGTACACAAGCTACCCCAATCTGTCAAATTTCCCCAATTAAAAGTTAACCTTATGCTGCAGTGATAAAGTTGAAGATCTATAAAATAAATTTGACAGATTGGGGTAGTTGGATGTGCTGGCGTCTGTACATACATATATGGATTACTTCGGCATTTATAAACAGTTTTATTTATTCGAATGGGCATTCTTGCGATATAGTCTAAGCGTCATATACGTTTTGTCAAGATCAAGTTATCTATAATCTGAGGCTTTATAACAATATTAAAAGTTATAATCGGTCAGGCGCCGTTGATAAATAATAATAATATCTGGGGACAATGTCACACAGATCATCCTAGCCTGGCGACGATATACATACTTATATAGATAGATAAATGCTTATACATAGAAAACATCCATGACTCAGAAACAAATATTCGTGCTCATGACACAAATATTTGCACTTACCGTGATTCGAACCCAGGACAACCAGCTTCGTAGGCAGGAGCACTACCAACTAGGCTACAGTGACCGTCAATGACGATATTAAAATAATTTCAATTACAGACTAAATTATAACATTTGAAGTTAGTACCTATCTTTACATACAACTTTTAATATTAGGTACAATGTATATAGTTAAAATTATTTTATAAGTGATTTTGAAGTCGGATATTTAATAGAATTTTTGTAGTAAATTAGTTAAAGTTGTTTGATCATACTTATTGTTTTAGGCGTTTACTCTGCGGTTCAAACTAATTGGAGGGTTAACACCTGTTTTAGATATCTGTGGTTAACACTATGACGCTTAATATATACAGGGTTTGAGGTAATTAATTAGTGTTCACCGCAAAATGGTTTTTATTAGATCATGGAAATCATAAAATGGAGTAAAATACAATTGGAGTAAAAGCCACATGTTGGCTAAGTTACATGATTATAAATTCAAAAAATCCTTTTGCTTTCAGGTGTCACCTAAAAATGTTAACACGTAGATTAACATTAAGAAATTATTCGATTTTAAGTATATTTAAGGTAACATTTAAAATACTACAACGATAATTTTTACATACGATGTATTTTATTCATGTTTGTTCATAAAATCGTCGACAGCAAGTTACAAAAACCGAACAAACTCGGATTTTCTTGTCGTATATTAATTTGTTTTTTATTTATCGTGATCTATTAATAATACAACAAATCTATTTAGACGCAGAACACTTAATACTAAAAACCCTATTTATCTTTTATACGTACATATGTTTATCTCGCATGTATCTCTCCTCTTGCTAAATAATGCATTTACTCTAATTGCTTACATGATAATATAACTAATTGTTTGTATGTAAGTCATTATTGTTATCACTGAGCTGTAAGTACATAAAAGTAATCTACAAACACGGTTCATTGCAGTTTTTTAAGTAAGAATTGTTATAGGCAGTATATCGGATAACAGTTGTCAATGTTATTAGTTAAAACTAGGATGGAGTAGAAGAAAAAACAAGCTTTATTCCCAACAAGCACAGATAATCATTAACTTAACTTGACTTTTTAACATAGCTGGGCACCGTTAATCAAATAGTTAACTTCGTTAATCCGCTACAATAAAAGTTAGCTTCGTTTAACGTTAAAGCGTTACATTTCGGAAGAATTAACGCAAGTTAACGTTAATCGTTTCTCCGTTAATATGTGTAAAATTGCATTTTTATATCTTTGCATTAGTGAACTTATAAAACCTGTTGGTTTAGATTCTGGAAGTTAACAGGATTGGAACAAAACAAAATACTTGTATAATTCAATTGTGTAATTTAATTGTGGGGTATCAGGTGCATATTCCCCTTCATGAGCAAGTCTCCACAAACAACAGAAGGGAATATATGGAAAAGTTGAGGACCCAGTCATCTGAACCGATGCTGCCAGAAAGCTCGAAACTGATACTTTGCCAAAGCATGTGCGAGAAACTATCACAAATATTATTACAAAATCAGTTGTGCAGACCTCTAAAGATGATGAAGAACAACCTTCAGCCGAGAAAAGACGGCATCGTACCTTTTGCAGGAATAAAAATAAAGATTGTCTAAGATAACATGCGCCAAAATTAAATGCAGTTTACGACGAATACAAAAAAAATTGCTTTCTGTGTCTATGAAACCAAATTGGGAGCCAAATAATTATAATTTTCTCTGGTAATTTTTTTGTTGATTAGTTCATAAGAAATTATTTAATTACTTTTTGAGAAAAAATATATTATTTTGTGATTTTAATTTGCTATAAACGAGAGCTATTGACTGCTTGCTGCTTGATTTTTTCTAGGGGCTTTTTGATTTAAGTTTAATGTTTCAAATATATAAATAAATTAACTAATTGTGTTTTTTATTATTAGTTAAAACTATCAGGTTAGTAAATATGAAAAAGTATTTAATAAAAAATAATATAAAAGTATTATGCGCCTCAGATGCGTATGGTTATCTTTAATGCCAGTTTAAATAAGGTTATCTTTCTAGGGTTAACGATTAACGGACTTCTGCATATTAACGGAAGTTAACGTGTCCGTTAACATTTTTAAAAGTTAACTTAAAAGTTAATCCGTTAATCACAATGTTAACGCTATGCTTTTTGACTTGAGTTAATGCTATGCTTTTTAACATTATGAATTTATAATCAATCATCTGCTATTTATTGGTGAATACGTGATGGGTAAATCATTTTATGTTACAGCAATAGCACTGCCTTATAAATAAATTCAATGTTACTGTCATTTATAGGATTTCTCATAATGCCTGGATGACCTCATCAAACCATTATAAGAAATCTATCATAATTATATATTATCATATTATTGTCGTAATCGCCACTGTAAGATCTATGGTTAGTATTGGTTAACTAGCCATTGATGGCAAACAGTATTAAATAACGATTACTGAACACATCTATGTTACTATATTATTATAACAATGTATATTTGCGGCAGAGGAGGCAAAATTAATTGCAATAACAAATGAACTCATGAGACCAATTTGCTTGATGCCCTTAGCAAAATATAGTATTACTATGAATGTGCCACAGTTGTCTACGATGCTAACTGTCGGTGTTACTGTAGGCAGGTAGTCTTACTAGAATGGCTTTATTGTGATCATGTCTTTCATTGCAGTACGTCAGACGTGTCTGTTGACAACACTGCAGGCAACTTTAGTATAATGTAGTGTAGTGTCTGTACTGTAGAACTACATGCAGTAACGCTGGCTTTACCGGCCGGGAATTTTAACTGACAGTAATAGTATGAAGCGACCATTACTATCAGTTGAATTTCCCGGCCGGAAAAGCCAGCATTACTGCGGGCAATTAGGAATCGTGCCATACGGACTAATGCAAGCTAGAGACAGTCATATTTACCTGAATGGCAGCTGACATAGCAACGTTGATGAATATATTGCCCGAGATCTGGCCGATGTACTGAGAAACTCCATAAAAGCATAGCCCGCACACGAACCAGTTGAAACAGATCGCAAGGGTGCGCGCGCGCAGTTTGGGAGTGTAGAACAATGCGAGGAATGACGCGTGCTCGTCCTGTTTACCGTTTACGTCTACCATCATCTTCTGGGCTGTGGCTTCGATTCCTTCCGTGGGAAGACCATTCCTGAAATTGGGAAAGATGTAAATAATAAATTAACTATTACATATGATTGTGCTTACAAATATAAAATAGCAACTAATACAACTGGATTCTTGTCTGTTTCATTATTATTATTATCTGCCTATTTCATTGTTTTTAGGTACTACAGTAACGTCAAACTTGTTTGCTAGCTAGTATGTAGGTTTGGTTCCCACTACCAGGGCCTATTTCTCTTTATTAAATTTATCCACAATGCACTTTTTTTGGATCAAACCTTAATTAAGACGCGCGTTTATAACTATATTTAAAAATCCAATTTTGACTTTTGATTAAACTTACGACATACTTTCTAGCTGTTCTGCTTCACAAAAGCTGAAGTACAGTAATGCCGGAAACACTAGCGCGTGAGGTTATCATTCCATAGTCAGTTTTTTTCTGAAGTATTGTGGAAAATGTGCTATGCCTATTGTATAAATAGGCACACAATATATATATATATATATTGTGTGCCTATTTATAAAACATAACACATAAATGATTAAATGTGTTGCTTTAGACTTTTCATATTCAATTCAGTTTCTTTTCTATTCAAACAATAGAAACAAGTAGAATTTCATCGTATCGTATGATTCACAGCTAGTGATGTACAAGCCTCGAGGCGTCGAGTTTCATTTCTGAAACCTCGAGGCTGAATGGCAAGAGTCAGTGAGCTTGGTTAGCTCGGAGTCCCAAGCCTAGCCCAGCCGCGATTTTTTTAAGCATGTCTCGAGGCTTCAAAGGAGTTCGAGCCTTCAAAAGAGCTCGAGCCTTCAAAAGAGCTCGAGCCTTCATAAGATTTTGAGTCTTCAAAGTTTATGTTGATGACATTAATATCTTCGTATCTAAGTAAAAAAATCAATACTGATTCAAATTGTGACTAAGAAAAATAATATAATTGATTGATAACAAATACTTAGCCGTTTTTATTTAAATATTTTTACTTATTTATTACCACACTAGGACTAGGCTAGGTTAGCTATCACAAAACTTCAAGATAAATTACAGCCTATACTCAATACTCAATATTTTATTGCTTTCATAATGTGAGTACAGTAAGGTTGTATATAAGAGGTAATAGTTTAAGTAACAATTATGGGCCCTGTCGGGCACAGCACATAAATTACTTATTTTCATTCATCATCATCGATTAAAACTAAGGGCTGCCCTTTAGTTTTAATGGATGATGATGAATGAAAAAGACTAGCGCACTAAAGATAAATGCTTTGAGATCGATCGAGCGCTCAAAAGGGTTCGTGTCTTCAAAAAGGGCTCGAGTCTTCAAAAGAACTCGAACCTTCAAAAGAGCTCGGGCCTTCAAAAAAGGGCTCGAGACTTCAAAAGAACTCGAGCTCTGAAAAAGACTCCCGAGTCGTCGGACGCCATACAATCGAGGCGAGCCCTGTAAACGACACCGAGCTCAAGGCAAAGGGACTCGGACGCCTCGAGGCTTGTACATCACTATTCCCAGCGAGTGAGTGAGACACCACCACCCGGTTTTCAGTGCTTTCTCCATAATATTGACACAAATAGTTGTCCTATGTCGGGATCGAGAACGTAACTCGAGGGTACTGACTAGCCTGGTGACTATGTAGTTGTACCACCGTCTAAACAAGGGTCGCGACCACGATTTGGTGCATACTAATATTTATAATCATTAACTAGCTTAGCTTATATGCGGCTTAATACCCTCCTAGCCGAATTTCAGTCACGGCGGCCAGTCTCAATAGAGTTTAGCCATCTGCGCGGGACATATTATAGTGCAGAAGTGTGTATTCATACACAGGAGCACTTTATATTCCATCACTCTCATAATGTTAATGGTTTTCATGCAATTATACGGAAACGGTGCGCTTCTATTCTCGGTAGAATACGTGCTAGCTCCCACAGCATCCTGAGTGTATTGTGTGATAGATGGGACAGCCCCATGCTGGCTCACTGGATACGGCTGCACACGTGGGTGTCAGCCGGTTCAACTTTTGTATAAGAGTCTCTTTTACTAACACTAGGTTAAGACTTTTACCAACAATATATGGAAATTTATTCTGAAATAAACGATTAATAATAATAACTCGATGAGACGCCTAGCGACACGACTGGAAAGAGGTCAGGTACAGGACCGACGGCTTTACATAGGTACTTTCCGAAGCACGGGGTGTAATACCGCTAACTCCCATTCTTCGGGCTGATGAGAAAGTTTTCTTTTTACAGAAAAGGTCCAATATCACTTTTGGCCCGACCCGGGATATGAACCCAGGACCTCGTTTTCTGCAGGTGAACACGCTACAGCTAAACCAACGAGGCTAAGCTAGTAAAATCCATTTTATTTTAGGTGTTACTGTAAAATGTTAACGCGAATATTAACACGATTAATAAAAAAGTCATTCGATTCAAAGTCCTATTACAATGTACGTCCTATTACAAACTACTATTTAAAACGCAATATTAACTTAAAATTAACTTATTAGTTTACGTAAAATTATTGTTCTCTCACCATTTTGCTGCGGTCTTCATAACCTTAGCGGCCTCGTCGCATCGGCCCGCAGTTATAAGCCATCTTGGAGACTCCGGCAGCAAGAAATAATAGCTCAGGAACAAAACTGACGGCAACGAGATAGCCAACTGGAACTTGCTCCAGTCACGTATAAAGTAGCCAATGACTGCTAACAGCAAGTGGCCGACGTTGAAGGGTAACTGGTATATAATTCCCACACCATCTCTATATTTGGATCCGATTAGTTCCATGATCAGCACAAAGCTGGTGACCATTGTCCCACCGGTGGCGACGGCTAGCAAGAATCGCATTGCTGTAAACATGTACCAGTTGGCGGAGTACGTAGTTGTAACTCCTGATATCAATTGAAGAAACACTGCGCCGCAGAATGGGAGTCTTCGGCCGTACCTGTGAAAGAGAAATAGCAAAGTAGTAACAGACGTAATCTATACATATAATAAAATCGTAGGAAAGTCAAAACTGTACATTGAATGTTTTTTTAAAAGGATACTTGGGGCGTGATCTACAATCGATATCCAAGCCAAAAATATAGTTTTTAGAATTTTTGTCTGTTATCTGTTTGTCTGTATGTATGTCCGGGCTAAACTAACGAAAAGTACTGCATAGATATACTTCAAATTTTGCATGAATATTACTAAGAGGTCGGGTCAACATATAGGCTACATATTATCATGCTATCACCTACGGGGGAGGAGCTGTGATAATTTATCAAATTTAGCGTTAACGCGGGTAAAACCGCGGGGCACAGCTAGTATTAATTAAATGTAATAAGGAAAATTGTCCAGCAGTTGGGTATTAACATACTTGTACTTGTCAAGTCTACGATGCAGTAGTATAGTAGGTATAATACAATATTTTAGAACTAGTCTGTCCGTACTGTTTGTTTTATCACATACAATGTGGCGAAATCCTTAAATTAATAACAAGTCTTAGCTAGTATCTATAACAGCTAATTTTAAATTTAGTACTATTATATTTAAAATTTAAGACCAACCAGTCGTTTAACTTAATACGTTACATGGGGTTTGGACCACAGTCCAGGGGTCACTGTAGTGAAAAGACGGTACTAAATAGTGTAGGATCCATAAAAATGTACATTTAAAACATACCATCATAATAACTTATATAACATTTTAATACTCTTGGTAACTTGCGCTCACACAGATGAACTCTCTGTTTCCGCCCTCACTATCATAATTCAATCACGTCGGATGGCGATACGACACGATTGGATCATGATAGATTATGTTAGTTAGCTTTGAGAGAGGTTTGACACAAATCCAGCGGCTTTATGTGCTCTCCCAAGTTAGTATCTTAATCACGGACTTCCTGACTCCGAGCTGCTACTAACTAAGGCTGTTCTTGTTTGAAGAACCCGATTTTTTAACTTTTTAACCCGGCCCAATAATATAACATAACACGTACAACATTTAATTTAAGATTTTTTGATTAAAAATCTTATGCTTCACAGATGCTTGATACTTGGATGTTTAGACACAATTTTCAGTGAAACAATAAATACGCAATGTCCTAGATCTGGGTCGTAAAGGAGTGCAGGTAGTGATTGAACACGTGGCTATTTTTCTTATTAAATAAAAAGTAAATTATTTTTTTGCTGTGTCGAAAATGTCGTCCCAAGGGACTATCTACCGGAGAACGGGCTACAACGTCTCTTTAAGCTCTAATGACCATCATACTGCGATCGCCGATCCACCTGCCTAGCATGGCGATAGTGACATATGTTTCCAAATTATGTTTCCTGGGAGTACTTTATCGAACATAGACTGACATGAAAAATCTAAAATTACCTCTAATTAAGAGGTAATTTTAGATTGTTTCAGATAACTAGGTTATTAGTCCCTGCAGAAAATAGCGAATTTAATAACGTCATTAGTGAAGAATTTTCTTTTTCTTTGTCAATAAGAGAAAATGCCTGTACTAGATTTCTCTAGTGCGCGCATTCTCTCTGTATTTTCAGACACACGCAATTTACAGACATGCAAGTCATGGACACCCAGACTTAAAACAACCACGAGTATACATGGGTCACACAAATACTTATCCAACGCGGAAACCGAACATCTAATGCATTAGCTCTTAGTAATAAGGAATAAATATGCAAAAGCGCATCGCTCGAAGGGAAATAATTTAGTGTTAAAGTCTTAACTGCACCTGCTCCGGTAAACGAGTCGAGGTGATGAGGTGTATTTATAAAATAATATCTCGTTTTCCTCTATTATCTATCTAGAGATGTATGAAGGTCTCGTAAAATATATTATTGTGCAACCACACTTTAGTGAATTGATAATTACCTTCTTTTAAAGTCATTAAAAAGGGGACTTCCCCCGAGTGTCATATGAGCGGGACGATATTAAACTAACTTACTTTAGAAACTCGTATTGCAAAAAAGCATCTTGTAATAGTTTATTAATCATGAACGATGGATAATTAGTAATAACAACTTATTGATAGAGCCATTTCAAGGAATAAGGACGCTAAGGTAAAGACACTCGTGTCGACCTCACCTAGCGAGAGTAAGCAACGAGGCATGGTCAGACCGTGCGTTAAGCTGTCGGTCCAGGCTACAATAATTACATAAGCTTTCAGGGGGCTACTGGGCTGCTTTGCTTTGTCGCTTTCATTCAAAGGTGATTTAAGGTTTGAACCAATAAGATAAACCGCGCAAGGTCAGTATCTCAACAGTTTTATAAGGAAAGGGCTGTCTTACTAATTAGATATAAAAAATAAATTATTGATACTAGACCTTAGTGTCTTGCCGAGTTGACACGCAGTCGCGCCTCTTAGCCTAAACATGGCCATCTGAAGATATCATAAGTCTTTAATGTCCGATATTATAGAAAATAATTATAATTACATAAACACAACAATATAATTATAATTACATATACAATGCTGGATTAAAACTTTGAGAATGACATTCTATGATTAAAATGTTTATATTTAACATGATTGTATCTTACTACTTAGTTATCGTATGGGCAGTGGTTACCCTGGTGTCAGAGTTGTTCAAGCCGTCCAGTAGGCATCTGACTACTGGCTAATTTTGGCTAATGGCTACAAAATCCGACAGCTTAACGTGCCCTCCGAAATACGGAGACGCTCAGAAATTAAACCACTTGGCGGTCACCCATCTTTAGATTGACCGCGGGCCTAGTTGCTTAACTTTGCCAAATAAACCATTGGACACGAGGTAAAGCCTAGCAAACATTTTTGCTTAGCTTTTACTGACCCCGACTGCTAAACAAGAGGTCGTTGGTTCCATCCCTACCTAGGACAAGTCTCTGTGTTCTGTGTCTGAGTGTAATTTATGTATAATATATATTACTATAATCGTCACCAGTATAGTCTCAATACTGCTAACGAAGACATTAGCAGTATTGAGACTATACTGAAAGATCTATACAATTTTTCTTTTATAAAATTACCCATTGAAGGTTGAAATTTCAGTGACTCTTATCCATTTCATTCTCAGAGGACTTAGTGGTAAAGAATTTCTCCAATCTTCTATGGATTATGAGTATTAATTTTTAAACATCAATAAAATTAACCAGCAACTTTAATCCAAAATATTTTATGCGCACTGATTATTAAATAATATCTATGGTTTATTTCTTTTGTACGATGAATATTTTAGGTTAAACATGAGTTTTCAAACTGTGATCATGCCAATGAATAGAACATGTTGTTTCACTTTCCAAATATTAATAATACACAATGCTTAACATAGTTAAAGATAAAAGCCAACACATTATTAAAGCAAATTAATCTAGAGAACATTTTAAGTTATTGCGTTTCCCGCTTCGTGTTACTAGATCATTTAGGTATCTCAATAAACGCATAAAATCTTCGATCTTTTTTTATTTGTTTATTTCTATTAGAAATTATATAATCTAGAATTTTATATATATATAAAGAATCAATCATTCCCACGGTATATCAAACAAGTCGACATTATACATTTATTCGTCCGCAAACAAAACTACAACTTGAATTCGAATCCAGGAGTTAATTGAGCCCCATGCGGGTTTGCTCGTGCTTCCGTGCATAAGTCGAGGTTACACATAGCTTATGCTTCCTAATCCACCGGTAGTTCTCAAGTACAGACGCCAGCACATACAGGTAACCCAATCTGTCAAATTTCTTTTATAGATTTATAACTTTATAACATAAGCACAAGGTTCACTTTCTATTAGGGAAATTTGAGAGATTGGGGTAGCTTGATGTGCGTCTGTACAAATAACGTAAACAGCTAATTTTACAGCTCATTTATTACGTTTTGCCGTTCGTTACACTCCCGTCAACTAATAATTGCAACCGGTAAATTGTTCTACCACTTTAGTGAGGATGTAAATTTAGTTAGTCATCAGAATTTGTGAAAAATAATGAATACAAAATACTTGAGCATTTTTTCAATGAAATATACATGGATATTATTGTTTTAAACACGGGTATTTGCATTCAGTGGGATTGTTTAATACGTTAAATGGCTAACATTACAAACACAAAAGTAAAACAATGGCGTCTGCTTTTCGTTGGGATAATCGCGGCTTCATTAAGTCAGTCCAATAACATCCTCTGTTGGATGTAACCTTCCCTTACGAATGTTGACATAGACAAATGTCAACGAACGGCAGCAGGTTCTCTCTATGAACTATGACCATTCTGGCAAACGGGTTGGTGATGGCAATATCATCACCAACCCGTCTGCCCAGAGTGGTGATTGATGGGCATTGTTTATAGAAGGCTTTCCCTCCATTCGATGATATTTGCCATCATTCTTAAGGGAAGGTTTCATTTGACCTATGGTAGTTATTCCCTCGGGACGATTTCTATGTCCCCCACGCGATGCTATGAGGTGATGATATTCGTAATCGTCACGCTAGAGCATACTATATGCACTATTTACATACAATTCAAATACCTAAAGTTAAATGAGAACCTTCCCAAAGATTCTCTGAAATGCTTTATAGCAAACAAAGCCTGGAACTTAATCCCTTGAATCTTACCGATTTTGTTGTCCGTTAGTTCAATTTCATTTATTATTTAATAATATCGCGTATTTAGACCACTTGCAGGTTAGATAAATGAAAGTTGTGTAAAACATATCTCGGTAGATAAAACATGACGGGTGGTATCATCATTAATACTTATGAGTTTATCATCATCTGAGATAAGATCTGATCTTGACAACTGACAGATCTTTATGTCCAATATAATTCCTATTTATATATGCAATATCAACCACCGTGTAGCTTCCTTCAATAAAACGTGATAAAAGAAACCTCGCCTTATTTGTGTTGTTTCTTCAATTCGAGGTTCCCGTATTGGCTTCAATGACCATTCATATCGAAAACATACCGTTCCCGGTCATGAACCCGATAGATGGCTTCGCGAAGCAACAGCTACACCCGTCAGTAACCTCCCGGTCACGGCTAGTTCTAGCGGAATTTAATTACTTAGTCGATTTAGTTTGCTAGATAGTTTGAGGCCTAGAGTATCTCTCTAGCAAAACAGGGAAAACCTCTTAACTGTAAATGTCATGCTTGATTTAATTTATCTCATGTATTTCAACGTTAATTCCATTTGGATTTAAATATTTCGGATATAATAATATAAAATATAATAATATAATATAATAATATAATATAATAATATAAAATAAAATAATATAAAATAATACTAAAAAATTCTCACTGAGCTGCACCACGTTATGATTGATCTGCTATTATAAAGAACTAGCTATACCACGCGGTTTTACCCGCGTTAAACCTTATCAACTATAGCCTGTACGCCTTAATAATATTAGTGTGATGTGATTAGTGAGTTACGAGTTGGGAGCTCTGGAGAAGGCTACGTGCTACGGCGTAGCAGTTAGGATCTCACTAAAGACACCATTTATTTCGGAGATGGTGCCCCATCTCCGTAATAAATGGTTTTTTTCGTTTCCAATCGTTTTATTGCGATCTATGAGAAGTAAGTACTTTTACAGTTTATCATATATACAGTACTATTTTATTTGATACATACATTGGTACTGATGAATCAATCAGGAGTCTTAAGTTACTAGCATACTGATTCCACATTTTTTTCCTTAAAATTACACCGTTGTTTTTATAAATAAAAACAAATAAAAGGCTATAAGAACTGTCCCTTTAATATTAATGGATAACATTCTAGAGAAAGTAAATTATTCTTTACAAAGCCTTTGCAAAATGCTGGACCACACCAACACCAAATTACAAATGAGTTATTAAATACCACTTGAAATCGTTCTAAAATCCGTCTTCATATGCTTAATTAAGTGACGACGATTATTCCCAATTAACTTTGAAAAATATAGCCAATTACAATCAATTAGAATTATTATCAGAAGCAACACAAGAAAATCCAATTAAAAAGTCAACCGAGTAAAAAATTACGCAATAACAAACCCAAAACCCAAACAAATTGCGGAGTACGAAGCACAGTCACCGATGTCGATCATAAGTTCTTTCTACTCAATCATGTAGTAACATCTCATAACAAACTTAGACTATGAAGCTTCTCCGACATCCACCATGAGGTCACTCCAGTTCGTCATTCGGTAAGCACCAAATTTAAAATTTCAGCTCAAATTCATCGCACTTTGCGTACCGGTCACGGGGGTTGATGTGGTTTATTGTTATAATATTCGGGTCTCGTCAATGGAGCCGTATAAAGTAAATATATGATGAAGCATTAGCTTGTTAACGTAAATATAATCCGCCCAATAGTTATGCGTGGGGTTCGAACAAATAAATTGGTTGATTAAATATCCAACCATCGAATTGATTTGAAAGAAAACGTAATACTGCCCTTAATTTTTAAAGAACATACGTAATTCTGTTACAGTTTTATACTCGTAAGTGTGGTAAGTTTGTAGTTAGTTTCAAACCATTTTTTGATGTTTAAATTTCTGCACAAGCTCAAGTAGGTAGGTAGGTATTGTCCGCGACAAAACGTGACTTTAATTAATGCCACGTACTAATACATATGGTTTTACAAAAGAAGCCAGTATGCACGACGTTATCTAAGCATGTAAACGTGCTGTGTGGTATTGACCCAAAGATATAGGGTTCGTTAAAGATAATTCTGTACTTAATTAATCATGAAACATATAAATATTTATGTTGTAGATGCATTAACAATAATGAAATGCATTAACATTTAATTAAGAAAACCTATGGGCATCATTTCTGTGTTCCAACTTTCTATTAAATTCTATTGAGTTTTGAGTTCGATTTCTATTGAATGCATAGATGACAGTTCATCTTTCATAATACTTACATATTTAAATTACTCTAGGTATAAAGCTATTTATTATTATTTTATGGGGTTACATTTTTATATTGCGAAGCATGGGAATGACACAACGATTCTACCAAAAGACGTAACGAGATTCAGTTCTTTATTTAAGTGTCTTCTCAAAGTAAACGTACGTAGATTATCTTTATTCTGGGCCGGAGCGCAAAGATTTGTAAATTAGTAGGTAAATACTTAGTTCGAAGAAGCCACTAATGACACCACATTGCATAAGTGTAATTTTCGAACCTATTTATGACACAAACACTCAGTAACACCTCTATACTGACATCTAAAATGTTTATAAACCAATTTTAATACTTTTTTCATAATATGTGTATCTATTTCATTACTTAGATTTTATTAAATTGAACATCAGTCCGTTCCCCTATTCTCACCATTGCCTCAGTATTACGCGATAAAATAAAACTGACTGAATGACAAGGCTATGTCCTCTTCATAGGATCTGTGTTAGTAAGAAGCGCAATAATATGAAAATTATTTAACTTAAGCGTTGGTCAAAATTGGGGCTACTATAAGTTTAATTCGGTTGCATTGTGCAATTTTAATATGATTTGTGTTCCAATTCAGTTTATGTGTCCCACACAAATGGAACAATGACCTTTTGAACAACATATGCTCAAGTACCCACATCCGGACCCCTTGAGTGTTATCGTCATTAAGAACATGCAGAAATAACTGCAGGATGTACTGATTCAGTGAAGATTGACACTGAGTGCGGTCCAATATAATTTTAGTATTTGTCGACTTGTGGGTCACTATTATCTTCTTTGAATTATGCCCATTCCCATCGAGGTCAGCCCTAGTCTAGCCCGTTGTAGCTACCGACCGCCAATTGACCTCAGAACACAAAAGGGACCAGAAACAATTTGGTGTTAGATTTTATTAGAACTATAACAATTGTCAGAATTGTTCTCATGACAACCGGAGCCGACAGCTAAACGTGCCCTTATAGGCCCTCAGGGTAGTTGTAAAGCTAATCCGACGACCAAGAAAATCTTTAATGTTACACAAATATTTGCCAAACCGTATTTACAACCTGTAATAGAAGTCTGTTATTGATAACTGTACTTTGTAAACTGTAAGTCTTATTCATAATGTAAATACTCTAAATAGGCATAATATCGTGTATACGCTTCCAAAACAAACTTCCCAATGACATCATAAAACTGTCAATCAACAATTTTAAAACAAAAATTAAAGCCAAATTACGCATTTAATTATCAAGGCCTATTACAAAGTTGATGACTAGATTTAATTCAATGAATTTAGAATATATTTAAAATTGTAAAATAATTAGATGTTACGTTGATTCTTATATATTTAAAAAAAGGATTGCTACTGAGTTTTTTGGCAGTGTGTCTCAGTAGTTGCCACGTCAAGCACTGCAAAAAATTGTGACGATACAAAAAATATTTGTATATTTTGACTGAATAAAATATACATCTTGGTATAAATAAATCTATGATATCTAAAGGAAATTGTTGGGATCATTCTCTAGTAAAAAAATTCCTATACAATCGTATATTACGCTATTCTACGGTCAAATCACCAATACAAAACAAAACAGTATAAAGATTTAAATATGGTTTTATAAACATTCATGACTGCGATTGCAAATCTCATGGTTTAACGATTTTATACGATTAAGTTAAAGTTAGTTATATTTATGGATAGTGTTTAATTCCATAAGGTTCTATTATTGAGCCCTCACTGACCGAAATACGCATTTCATGAAGTGACACGCATAAGCCCCGTAGATTAATTAATGGTAGATTAGTATGTAACAGAAATAATTCCTACATATTGCTCAGGTTTTGCAGCAGGAAATTCCACGAATGCAAAGCTGCGGGTAGAAGGTAATGATACTATAATGAAATACATTTTTTTTTTGGATGAAAAATTTGTTTTGAAGTCATAACAAAGCAAAGTCCGGGTCTACTTTATTTAATCCGTGACAGTACCGGTATTGTCACAGAATTAATATGAAAAACCTTATTGAATGTCCACACATTTCGAATTTTCTTCTAAATGTGACATTTGCAGTCAATCTAGGAAGTTTTCACCGTCACACCAGACAACAGAAGCGAGCGGAAACTCAAGACATCTAACAAATAAAACTTCTAACCAACCCGTGTCAGACGGAATTCTCTTTGAAGTTTAAACCTCGGTTCAGTGCGGTTGCCGAGGAAATACATAAGGGTGTGGATTCTACTGACTTCTTGTTCAACTGACACGCGATATACAGGTGAAACCTATATATGTGTGCCGTTCAGGTGTAACTACTATTTTATAGACTAATTTAGCAACACCAACCTGTCTGCGAGATGGCCGAACACCATATTGCCTACGAGAATGCCCAGCATGAAAATAGTCTGCGTCAAGTTCTTCAGCCATTCCTTATCACAAATGAGATCCCATTCTGACACGATAGTTTCTTGAAAGACAGAATGGTCGTATTCATAGTGACTACAGTTCTTGTAACAGGTACTATTGAAGGTGTCGTTATCGATTTTTGTATCTGCACAAGTGAAATCCATAGGCGGCGCCAGGAATATGATGCTCATCTGATGCCAGGCCACGGGGAATTTGACCAGAAATACCACAAAACATATCCATATCTGCCACTTGCCCAGCGCTCCAGTGGCTTTTGTGAATGGGTCTTCATCTGTCACTTGATTTTCGGCATCTGTTTTATTGTTGTCCGACACTGAAATGAAAGAAAAACCTATAATTAGTCATTTATTTTTATTATCTATGGAATTTAAGAACTATGTTTGCTTAACTTGTCTGTGGTGCTTCCATTCATCTTTAATTTTGAATACGATTACTTACATTTTCGCTTTGATTTAGTCCATGTAAGTTATCGTTGGTCTTAATTAATAGGTTTATAAGGAATATGTTAGTTAGCTGTAAGTCAACATTGCCTTCTAATATTTTTTATAAGAGTTAATAATACATATAAAATCAAATATTACGAGCCGAAGTCAATGTTACCTAACTCTAACTGACATATTGTTTTTTTTTATTATTTTTTTATGTTTACTAAGACAACTTGGACGATGCCACCCCGTCATTAAAAAAACGAACTACTTAATTACAATTTAACGTCGTCGATCACTAAATTAAAATGTTGTTAGTTATATAACCGCTTGCGGGTGGTCAAAATTGGTAATCACTAAAGTGACGCAATAACTATTACATGTGGCGTCCCACAGGGATTAATTTTGGGACCATTGCCCTTTCTAATATAATTTAATTATTATTGTTATAACCGACTTCAAAAGAAGGAGGTTCTCAAGTTCACCGGTTTTTTTTTATGTATGTACACCGATTACTCGGAGATTTATGATCCGATTTACGTGATTCTTTTTTAGTTTGATGCGAAATAGTTGCCATTTGGTCCCATAATTTAGTGTAGGAATTTCATCACAAAGTATGAAAGCTGTATGTAATATTAACTTTTATTTTGCTTAGGGCTTGGCACCGACTTCAAACCTATTAATAGGTAGCACATACAAATTATAGTATTTCATTAATATTAAAGGTATTGCGTTTGCATAAGAGATGTATTAAATTAAATCTTTATTAAGATATTTTTTTAATACTTTTTAGTTTTTGAAGTCGGTTTTTTTAAACGACGTTTTTTTATTAAATTCAATATGTAACTGTACTCAAAGTCCTATCTTGTAATCGTATCGTATCACATCGATAGCCTCGATACAGGCATTGCCTAGTGAGACTATCACTGTAAACTACTTGTAAAAACTGGACTGCTAATAAATTATATTTTATTTATTTATTTAAAGCAAAAAATAAAATTATATCCCCGCACGTTCCACTAACAATAAATGACGTACCTTTACAGCTAAAAACCTCTGAAAAATATCTCGGTCTAAAAATTGACAGTTCCCTTACATGGAGTGCTCATATTGAATATATCAAACACAAGCTATCAACACTAGTCGGAACTCTATGTAGTATGGCTCGGTGCATTCCACGAAAATTGCGGCACACCACCTACAAATGTCTTGTAAAGCCACATCTACTATACCTAATTGAAATTTGGGGCAGTGCTGCTAAAACGAAACTATTAGAACTCCAAGTCACTCAAAACAAACTCTTAAAAATTATTTTCAACTATCCATATTTAACACCAACTAGTACAATTTATAACAACACACAAGTAATGAATATCAAACATTTATATATTTATAACACTTGTATTTTCATCAGAAAAGTCCTTAACAATAATATTCATACAAAAATAAAACTAACACAATTTAAACAAATTAGCCAACGTAGTACACGACGAGCTAGCTTACTAGTTTTACCGAAAATTAGAACTAACTATGGCAAAAAAATGCTAACTTTTGAAGGAGCACAACTTTACAATAAAATACCCTCACATATTAGAAATGTACACTCAATCAATGCATTCAAAACTCAACTTGGCCAGTATCTAGTCGCAGTCAAAAACTGTTGGAGAAATGAACGCATTGAATGGGTAACTGAAGATGATGAACTTTATTACAACTTATTCTAATTAGTATTGTTCTCAAGTAAGTGACATGTAATGTTTTTATTGAGAATAAAAGTCCTTTAAATCTATATCTAGACGACTTGAACTTGTCTTAAACGGTAGCACCATTGAAATTCTTTCACGCTATGAGCCGTGGCATTTATAATAATAACATTGAATATTAATATAATTGTATAATATTTCTTGACATCTTAAGTAGAGGTGGTGGTCAAATTTTAATATTTTGGATTTTAATTACCATCGCCGCGCGCCGCACCGTTTACCATCATGACACGATACGACGCTGTGAGATACATCAATATAGTCCAGGACCACGATCTATGCAAACTGGTCGAAACGTCGCCGCGTTGGGACCCTAATAATGAAGGTTATATGTTCATAAATCGGCTTGGCCAACTAGGCAGGATAGGAGGACTTTTTGTATAGTTGCTCAAACTAAATTACTACCCAGCAAAATATTATCGTCAGATGATTTATTACGAGGTCTTCATGCAAAAAACCGCTTTGTTTCCTAGAGTACTATGATAATATTTTGAAATTTGATGCTTTTGAGAACATAACTACGTTGTAATTATATTGAAAATATTAAAGATCGTATCTGACTTTTTTTTTTCGTTTAAATCGTAGTAATCAACAAACTGAAGATAATTATACCTATGATGTGTTCATTATTATTGTAGTGGATGGAATCCCCCTATTATTTGGAACTTCCTTTGTGAATTGTGTAGGTACCTAAAATAGCATGTATAATTTAAGTTAGTGCATTGATAAACATTTTAAAATTACAGATTAAACAGGCAAATTAAACTGAAATGACATTGATAAACATTATATACTACACGCGTATGTAGTTATCGGAGATAGTGCTTCTTGTAGATTATCGGGCCTCATACACGCTGTCAAAACATACATCTCCAGTAGAGATAACGTGATAATATATAATTTATTAGGTACTTATCTAACCATTTATCTGGATACTTTTTTTATTACATAAGTCCCTGAGCGGTTTTGTCCGTGTTTACTGGTGGAATCATTTTCTCGGTGATATAATATCTATGTAGATCGACGTTTACTTCTGAAAATGATGACCAGATCAACAATCCAACTACAAAAACGGTATGGTGACCTATTTGTAATTTGATGTATACTCGTCAGGAAGTAATCGAGGAGCTAACATTTTTTTTATATATAGCAAGCGGCTCCCCTGATGGTTAGTACCTTATCACCGCCGCCTATGGACACCTGCTATACCAGAGGGGCTGTAAGTACGTTGAGAAAGGGAATAGGCTCGCTTCTATATTCTGTAGGTTGCCATGTCATACCGGTTCGGAAATACCTCCGTAGTTAATTGACTCCACATAGTGATAGTAACATGCTACATTCCACCCTGGCTTCACCTTCACCTTCAAGGGCAATATTATTGTCCATACTATGGGAATATGTAATTCGCCTTGCTTAGCAGATGGGTTGACGAGAGCAGCATGGTGCCCGTAGTACATACATAGAGTGACGCTGCCACCCGTTCTCTTAAAACTTCGAAACGACATGACTTCTACGCCTTCCACGGGATGTTATCGGCTGGCGATATTCGTCGATATGCTGTCAACCACACTGTTCTATTTTTATGTAATCCACCCTTTCCGCCGACTTTTATAATAATACATTTATTGTATTTGCTGGTTGTCTAGAGCAATTGTTATTCGGTTTAGCGCTGAAAACAATTTACTATAGTTCCATTATAGATGGTCCGGCAAAACTATTCATGTCCACGGAATTTGTTTTGCTTAATGTGATTATTTAGTAGACGAACACAATATCTCTGCGATAGGTTGTAGGCTTTAGAAATAGACTAGAAATACTTCAAAATAATCATATATTTTTTGACACAGAGCTAACGATTTTTTGGTTCTTATATTACCTTTTAACCAATGGTTATCAATCATTATTACGCGCGGATAGTTCATGTAACAGATATAAATTAACATGTCCAACATGTCGAAATGAAAAAAAACTCGTTAGTTTGACTATAAATTATTACTTCGCGTAAATGCCAACGCTAAAAATAAGTGATAAAAACTTACCAAAAAAAAAAATGTAAGTAACCTACAAATAAAAACTGTGTTAATGTCGTTTGTATTGTATATCATTATATCGTTGTATGGCGGGCCTTGTACAGCGTTAACACTATTCAAAATAACTAAAACCATACAAATCTTATAGTTTTTACACATACACGCAGGATCCGTTTTTCTATGGCTGATAACGAGGCGGCTGTCGTTACAAAATTAGATTTTAGCGACTCAATATCTTAATGAGGTTTTTAGCAGACCTTGTCCTCTAAAATATTCCATATACATTATACAATAATCAAAAGCATTACGATCAGGACTTGTAGGGAGGAAATCTTCAGAGGCAATATAATTACTAGTAAAAGACCGATTAAAGGAACCGACTCTGTATGACAAGCCGTTGGAAATTTGGAACAAAATTAATAGGGAACTACGCAAAATGCATTTCTAATTCAATGATATTAGGATATATAACAACGGTGAACTCCCGTACCTAAGTGATGCGAGTTTCAAAAAGATAAATAAACACACAGTCGTCTAGATGACGACTGTGTGTTTAGGACTAGGTTAAAAATTTGCTTAATTTAGACATGACTAGAGAGCTCTTATAAGATTAGCACAGAGTTTCAAGAGTTAGCAGTCAGATCGTGGGATTATCTTGTAATTCAAAAACAATATTTCCGTTTACGAAGCATGGTATAAAACAATATAAAAAATGTGTTTATTCGGCAATACAACATACAAGAAATTTGCAAATGAAACTAAGTACTAGTGAAGAGACAAAGGAAATAGGAAATATGCTGAACTAGGCAATAATATAAATATTATGGATATCAAACTCCTGAAGGGTCGAGGTGCTGTACGCAAGTACGGGGTGTACTTGCGAACAGCGTACCAAGATAACCAATGTAAATATTAAGGAGTTATGTGCAAAATAAAGTAAGAAAAGGTAATATAATGTAAAACGTTGGTGGTGATCACATATCACCGCTGCCCTTGGATCACCACACGGGCCGAAAGTGTGTTGGCCTTTAAGAAAGTAATAGGCTAGCTTCTTGAAGGTTGCCATGTCATACCTGATTGGAAACACCTCTAAGTCCATTTAAACTGAATTGATTCCTCTTGGTAAAGTTTCTAGTGAAAAGCAAGGTGGTAGACTACATTCATCCACGCGATATGGATGTAATTTTAACTACTGGCTAGAGGGCCAGCAGGCAGCTAATATAAAGATTTTAAAACCTACGCACATACCAATTTTACTTAAATTTCTCATCTCGTCGTGGATATGTTGGAAGACATTTATTTTGAAATAAACCGCACACTTCTACTATCTATTTCCTCATTTGTTTTACTGTTTGTTCATATAGAAATATCTGCATGAATAAACATGATTAAATAAATAAAAGGCAAAATAATAAAAAGAGGTCACACTCGTAAGACGAAGACGGCTTTATGAATGCTACGGCTACCAGAGGCATTTAATAGAACAATTCAAATTAATTTTAATTTTTCACAAACTCCACCCTTTAAACATTCAAAATCAAATTACGGCAAAGGTCGCTATGGAGTCTAGACGTGATCTGATCGGGACAGAATGTAGTGGAAAGACCGGAAAGAGTAGGTTCAGATCCAGACAGGTCAGACGGCTTTACGTGCTCTCCGAAGTACCGGAGTGTAATAGCGCCAACTTCGAGACACCGGGCCGATACTGAGAACTTTTCTTAACCCAATATCATGATATCACTTTTGGTCCGAATTGGAATTTAAACCCTCATTATCTGCGGATGAACACGCTACCGCTAAACTAAGTGGTAAAATATCGCAACTGCAAGTACCTACTTTTTATTACCGAGCATTGATATACCTTTTTTGTACGTCAATGTTACCCCGAGTATCTTATTACAATACCCACCTAATCTGTTATTAGCTAATTATGTTATCCATAATGACAGACGTACTTTTGGAGTTGAGATGATAACCAGTTTATAAATATAAAAAAGTCCATTGCCTAGTCCACATTCCAGCACACCCGCATCGTTACTACCAGGTCACCGCTTGCAATCAGTCTTGGCAACATATACCAGTTAAATCTCATTTTGTTATGTTGTCATTTGGTATCACAAAACACATCCTTATTATTACGTTTAGATAATGAAAAGAAAAGTTCGATGATAAATAATTAAATGAATGAATTATCTAACATTTATGTTTGATTTTTAAGAGGGACGTCAACGCTATACAGAGTTTTGTGTCCATAATGTGGCGAGCACTAGATTACGTATTAATGAAAAAACAATTGAAAGCTATTTTATTTCTTTAACATAATGGTACAGGCTGTTTTAGTTGTTGAGACCATTTATTAAGTGAAGTACACCTGTATCAGAAGATCACGCTCTTCCATATCCAACACTGTACCGTACCCGAGAATCTTCCTTTACATTAATAATTTTGAAGGGCGTCGACCGGTCATCGGATGGACTTTGTTGACAATTTCTAATAGATTATTTTTGACGTTTACTGTTAGCCTATGAGGCTGTCATTACTTTGCCAGTCAATAGAGGCGTGCGGGAGCTCAGAGCAATTAGCAAAAAGATTACGAACTAATTACGCACCGGGCGAGGTACTGGTACAGACCCTTTTGGATTTAGAACCTCGGCTAAGGGCGGTTATTGACGTAGAAGCGTTAAAATGTCAGTTTTAACAGACGTTTTTGGCAACAGTCGCTTTATGTTAACACGAGACTACGCGGGCTGCAGCTGCACGTCCGATTGGTTATCGGCGACGGCATTTAGCAAACGAATGGTCATGGAAGGTAATTTCTATTAGAATTTCTAAAAAAAAGTCCATTTAAATTGATTTATTAGCGGCTGCAGCAAATTACTGTAGATACAAATGTCTTTGTTGCATTTTGTATGTAAGTATTTCTAAACATATAAATGAAGAACTCAAACCATACTTAAAACACATAAATACTTAGTAGTATTATGTACAGACCTACAACGTGTCAGTGCACAGTGACAACTGGTACTGGTAGGTAGTTCGTTTATTATTTTTATATATTAGGCGAAGTGAAGTGATTTTTAAATAGTTTCGGATCACAAACGAGGTGATAATTTAGATATCTACCGTACCTAACCGACAGAACCAAACCGAAAGGGTTCGAGATCGAACAAAACATAATTTTATGTTTCATATTTTGAAATAATTATGTTCATAATTGCCATAATATTAATAAAGATAAAATCAAACAAATTCATAATAAAATCCTTACCAAAAGTTAACCGTTTAATAGGGGTGTGTTATACATATATTATATCTGTCTAATTATCATGAAAAATATATCTAGCATATGGGAATATATATTTATAAATATTAAATGTAGACAAGACACTGACCAATACGCAAAATAACATTGATGAATGATGAAAATAAGAAAAAGAACCTATTTCGTAACAAATCAAGCTCAGTTTAAAACTACGTTTCACTCCATAGTTAGTTACAGTTAGTTGTCCATTAATTGGTTATATTTCATTAGTTTCAAATCCTATAAGTTGGAAAAAAACGATATTTCGGCAAAATAAGAATATTAAAATCACAAAAATACCGTATAGTTCATGTTATTTATATACACCGATTTATCCATTTATCTCAAGTGCTTAAATAAAGCAACAAATTAAGTGATTAGGCTGTTTTGGAAAAGAATTGTAATATTATGTAGATAGTATATAGCAACTGAGCAAGTTTAACTGGTTTTGACCACAGATAAATGTTAACGAACGCGGAAATAATTTAAACAAGACTTAATAATAAGATAGGTAAGTTTTTACCTATCTATGTACACATTTTAACACCACTGTCAAGTTACTCTTTAGTAGCACTGAATGGAGATGTACACCAGGTCCACCAGGTCACGTTATAAAAAATGTAATTACTGTTTAAAGACATAAATACTTTTTTTGCACAACAACAGCTACATTAGATCATCTCAATAGCGATCCCTATAAGAAGAATCCGATGGGAGACGGAAGATGCCGCGACGCACTGGTCGCGGAGTTTATATGGAGGTTTTTTAAAGTATTTTATCTACATTTTAAATAAGTAGTAAAGAGTACAATTAAAATAAAAAAATACACATGAGAATAAGTTATAAAAAATATATATTATAATGATAATATTAAATAATCCAAAAATGGACTGTGGTATTACAAGTTACCTATATATGTATATTTAATTCAAAGTTCAAATAGATTATTACATCTTTAATTTGCTCACTATAACCTTGCGTCAATATTATTATTAAAGGTTTTAATAAAAAATAAATCAATAGTATAATAATACAGTTTAAAATATATTTTAGTACAGCCTGACAGAATGGTTCCGTTCTGTCTGTTTAATATTATTATTATGACGGACCTGTACGCGCGGCCGGGTCAATGTGCCTCAACAGCTGAAGATTAATAGATTTTCTAAAAATATCAGTCATGACATTTTTTTAACATTTCTGTCAAGTCATGTAAAATTAGGATTTTTGCAGAACAAAATTAAAGGATTAGTCAACTATTTGCTTTAAACTTATCCATTGTGTCACCCCTTATTATGATCTTGTTCCGACAGAGCGCCTCTAAACGAAGGCTATTATAATTGTAGAGCACTTATACAAACACATGCATTTTCAAAATGATAAAAAAGAACACGTACCTATTTCATTAAACTTCTTGTGTGTTATCTGAGAAAATGAAGGTAGTTATAAATAGAATAGTTTATAACCTGCCTATTGACCTGTTAGAAAAAGCTTGACTGGGGAAGTACCTACCTTCGCCGTATAATACTCCCTGACTGTATTAAGTATTATTAAAATTTTATTACGGTTTTTCCCATGAGTAAAGGTCGTCAGAAGAAACCTGAGAAGGGGATAGGACCAGCGACGCATATGCGATGTGATGCATGTTGCAAGCCTTATAAGTTACGGTAGTCATCTACCTCCATGAAGATCATATGCTTTTTGTCGTATGAGGACATAATGAAACAAATGATTATGTCACGATTCGTTGTAAGTTTTTGTATAATAAGAATAAAAAAACATAGTTTAAGATAGTTTAAGTGCCTGTTTTAGTACTTCTCAGAAATCATTGAGTTTTTGTTATTTGGTTTATGTATTTCGAATATAATTTATACTTAAACTTATCGATTTGTTGGGAGATATTAATATGATCATCATCATATCAGCCGAAAGACGCTCACTGCTGGAAAAAGGCCTCCCCAAGGAAAGAGATCTACACAATTGCCGGTCTTGCGCTATCCGCATTCAGCGACTTCCAGCGACTCTCACTAGATCATCGGATATACTCGGGTACTAATAATTATTAATATACGTAGTTAGTTTCCACGGAAGAATATAAGATATTTACCCCATAAAACAAATTTAAAATCTAGGGATGTATGTATATCTATATTTTTTGCAAGAATGATACATATTTATAAATACATACTGACAAAGTACGTTTACCTTGTCACGAATCATTGTTTGCGATAGGCCTTATTGTTTTAAATTACTTTATTTGTAGTCTTCCCTTTACTGTATACTTTAGCATTTTTTTTAGATATTGCGGTTTTTATATGTTTAGTTTATTTTGCTATAAACAGATTGATATTTGGTTTATTCATTTCGAATATTATCTTTACTGAAAGTTATCGATTTGTGAGGATATATAAGGAGATTTTAATATAGTATGTTCAATTATTGGGGATTCATATTTATTTATATACTAAGTTAGTGTCCACGGAAGAATATAAGATATTTACCCCATAAAACAAATTATATTCATACGGTGTGTCTATAATTTTAGCAAGAATGATACGTATTTATAAATAGTTAAATACTAACAAAATACGTTTATCCTATCTGGAATCATTGTTTGTGATAGGCTTTATTATTATCAATTACTTTATCTGTAAAGTATAATTTATAGTTTTTTTAGATATTGCGTTTTTATGTATTGTGTTTTTTTGTTGTTGTAAATAAATAGATGATGTAGAAAGCGTGACGGCCGTATTGTATAGAACACGCGAAGGTGTTGTCAGGTAAAGTTAGAACCACGATTTTAGATACACGTAGGTTTGAAATGTTAATAAACATATAGTAGAGTTATGCGTCAATAGCGCAGTGAATGTGATTGCGTTTTGCAATGTCCGCATTCCGTCTGTAATAACTCTAATAGTTAAACAAAAAAAAACTAATTTATTTAAAGGTCACCATGTTTGGACAGTTCGGGTTAAATTTATTATATGGTGAACTAATCCATTCATTCATTAGAAGTTTATAAATGTGGTGTACAATTTGAATTAAATAATTTGAATTAAATAATGACTAAGTATTCAAACAATTGTGTAAATATTACAAGTTTCCAATCATGGTATGTCTTTGCAAAGATTATTACAACAAAAGAGAAGTGGGTTTCCACAAGTACTACACTATCGATGTAGTAATATAACTTTCACTTAAACGTTCGATAATTCTTGAGAAAGTGTAATAAAAATAAATATTTTTGTTATAAACTCACTTGGTATGTCCGTGTTGTTATTAGTACCGTTTTCGTCTTTGGACGACATAATCACAAAACAATTTCACTTATTAACAGTCTGTTACAATATAGCGCTCGCGCCGACTACACAGCGGCGAATGGTCTCATGTCTAAGATCTGTGGCATTTAGAGGAACGGTAACCACCGCGTATCAGTAGCGAGTAGGTACTATAGCGAGCGAGACCACGGCTATCAGACGCACCACGGAACTTACCATTATTGAACTACATATATCCGCCTAAAAATAGGATAACGACACGTTGGGGTCAAGTTATGTCTCAAGCTTCCTACAATCATTGAGGGGTGAGAATGATAACCCAATCAATTTACTAATTTAATTGACCTACTGATAGTGCTTGGCAGTAGCTATTAGATTGAGGCGCTCATATCCAGATGCTCTTAGCGATCCGTAAGTGATTGACGAGGTTAGGCAACTAGGCTCGAGGTCAGGCCATAGATGGGTAACTGCCAAAGTGGTTTTATTTTAGAGCGTCTCCGTGCTTCGCTGTTGGTCCCGGTTGTAGCCTTCAGGCAACAGTCGTTAAGCCATGTCAGAGGCCTAATGAGCGACTTAAAAAACTGTGATACTAGGGTAACCAATTCCCATACGATAAGTTTAAGTAGCTATTAAATTACAATGAACCAAGTAACACAATAAAGTTACATGTTAAAATTAGCATTATTTGTTAAAATTTGTCTTATTTAAAGAAATAAGCACCTCATTTTTAAGTTAGTTATTTAGATAAATGATATATTAGATAAATAAATATTGAGAATGTAATAGGTCTTTACCTATGAAATTGCCGTTTTGTATGAAAAAATTTAAACGAATTTTTTTCATGAATTTTTTTATTTGTATTAATCGAAGTAATCACCCATGCAATCAATGCATCTTTGCCATCGCAGTGGCAGTTTATTGATGCCCTTCTTAAAGAAATCAGCTGGACGGGAGGCAACAAATTCTTCAAAGGCATTTTGTACTGCCTCTCGGGTATTGAATTTTTTTCCCGCCAAGAAGTTATCCAAATTCTGGAAAAAGTAGTAGTCTGTAGGCGCAAGGTCTGGTGAGTAGGGTGGATGACGGAGAGCTTCCAACCCCAGTTCTTGCAACTTGGAGACCGTCTGCTGTGCAGTATGAGGTCGCGCGTTGTCGTGCAGGAGCAGCGGAGACGAGCGATTGACCAATGCTGGTTGGAGATGCGCCAGCTTCTCCATCATTGTGCTCAGTTCTTCACAGTACACATCTGCAGTAATGCTCACCCCGTTTGGTAAGAAGCTGTGATGAATCACACCGGCGCTAGACCACCAAACAGTGACCATCACTTTTCTAGGGGTAAGTTTTCGTTTAGGGCATTGTTTAGGTGCTGAACCAGGATCCAACCAACTTGCTGAGCGCTTGCGGTTATCAAACAGAATCCATTTTTCATCGCAGGTAACAATGCGGTTCAAAATTCCTTCATTTGTGTGTCTGTTGAGCAGTGCAAGGCACGTCTCGACGCGTACTTCGCGCTGGCGATCATTGAGTTCGTGGGGCACCCATTTGTCAAGCTTTTTTACCTTGCCAATTTGACGCAAATGGACCAATATTGTTTTGACGCTAACGTCGAAAGCTGCTGCTAATTCAGCCGTAGATTGTGTATCATCAGCTTCCACAACCGCCTTTAATTCGTCATTGTCGACCAAAGTCTTCGGACGACCGCGAGGTTCATTTTTCAGGTCGAAATTTCCAGAACGGAAGCGAGCAAACCAATAACAGGTGGTGCGTTGGTTTGTAGTGTTAGCTCCGTAAACGTCGTTGATGTTGCGTGCCGCTTGTGCCGCGTTGCTGCCACGACGGTACTCATATTCCATAATTACTCGAATTTTTAACGTATCCATGATGACGAAAAAGATTGAAATGCGATGAAAATGTAACACTAATCAATAAAGAAATGACTACTTTTGGAAAAAAGAATCCATGTTTTTAAAATAAAATTAATTTGAAATTAGAATTCTTAGCCAAACAAAAATTATTTTGATTTGAAATGGCCAGTACTGCAGAACGGCAATTTCATAGGTAAAGACCTAATATTTACTGTAAGGAAGTTTAGATTAAATTTAGTTCAATGTTGTGAGTTTATCGCGTGATGAAAGGAGGTGATCATCTCGCAAGGTCGTGTTTACAACGGCAGAATAATAACATCTATAATAATGCTATGATTGTGAAAGTGTGTCTGTTTATTGGTTACCTCTTCAGGCTTCAACTACTGAACGGATTTGTCTAGAAGTTGGATACAACGTAGATCACATATTGTAGGATAAACGCTACCGCGACTACAAGCTTTGACCCTTGAAAAATATGACTACTGTTTGGCCGTATCCAAAGGCCGTATTACATTTAAAATAGGTAGAATAGCGTTTTATTGCTTCATGACTAGCTTGATTGGCAAAGTGGCGCCAGTGTTCACCCTTACAGAAAACATTCCAGGTAATAGAAATATAACGTTATGGTGTGGACCTGGATTGAGTAAGGTCGCCGGATCTCATCAGGGATTGGAGAAATGTCGCCAACATGTCAGTGATGTCATATGTGTCGCAAGCGTCATAGGTTACAGTAACCACTTATCACCAAGTGGGCTCTATACTTACTTGCTGAAATAATTGTATAGAAAATATTTTTTAATGTGGTAATATAAATAATAGAATGTGAAGTATTACAATTTTGTTTTTCTCGCAAGGAACCTTCACGAGTTAAAAGCTAAGCGGAAATTGGTATTATCCAATTTAAATATTGGAAAGTAGTGAATATTATCTATTTAGCAATACATGAAATAATTGAGACATATCTTATAGTAGGTAATGGTGACTCAATTACTATGCGTATTGGTATGACATCAATGTTCTACTAAACAAACTATTTTTATGCAGCGGTATAAAGTAAAAATTTGTGCTTTTGCCAAAATTCTTCGTAAATTGTACCTACAATAACATGTTCTATCCTCAATTTATATTTTTTAAAACAATTAGATAGAATTGTTCTTGTTTGGGTTATAAAAACGGATTGGGACGTCTCCGAGAAAACAAAAGGAGTTTCATCGGGAATACAGAGCAGAAAGACTTACGTAATATTCTGTCGTGCGACAATATAAATAAAAAAAAAAAGATTGGAAAACTTTTACAAGAAGAATCATACCTACATTACCTAGACGTACATGTTCGTCAAATAAAATATATACATTGTATTATATACAATCTATATATATATATAAAAGAAAGTCGTGTTAGTTACACAATTTATAACTCAAAAACAGTTGAAATAATTTAAATGATTGTGTTTTTCGATTCATCTTCTTCCGGAATAGGATAATAAGTATTAAAAAGTAGTAATATAATAAAAAAATATCAATATTCAAATACACAGAAATTAATCAAAATGAAATATTTACAAATAACTGCCAAGATTGACAAAACAGAATGCACTAGATTTTTAGAATAATCCTTTATCGTTTTCTATCACTATTTATGCTATAAATCGCGAAATATTGTCTTTGGTTTGTTTTATTTTTTAAATAAGGTTACTGGTGATTTATTTGTTAAATGCGAGTGTTGTAAAAAACTTATTTTGCGAGTATATTGTTAAAAATGTCGTGGCCTAATCTTCTAATGTTTCTCGAAGAAGCCGGAAACTATTTCATTGAAAAAATAACCTATGTAAATTTTGACGTTAGACAATTAATTCATAAATAAATGGATTTGATAATACATTATCTTATTTGTATAAGTAACGTTACGAATCACTCCACTGAAGAAGGACATTAAAGTATTGGTAAAGTAATAAAAGCACTACATAATAAAATCTATATACAACACATCTCTGACACAGGACAGTTGACTGCACTCCTTCTAATCAACCGGACCGATATTGGTTTTTTTTTAAGTGGAACCTGTATAATTTTATAGTAGATTTACAATAGACCTGTTAAGTGGCACTGCGATCAGAATCCCAGTTTCTTTTCTATTTATGTGGCAGAACAACGATTGTCGGGACAGCTAGTATAAATGGAAATATATAAATATAGATTGTAAATATAGAAATATTACACGAATATTAAACGAAATATTAAACTTCCTATAAGGCACCTTAATCACATGTATTTTTCATAGCAGAAAGGTAAGCGAGCCCAATGGTAAGTGATCACCGCCTCTCATGGACACTCGCTACACCAGAGGGGCCGCATGTGCGTTGCCGGCCTCTAAGAAAGGAATAGGCTCACTTTTTGATAGATGCCATGTCATATCGGACTGAAGACGTTAAAGTTATGTTATTTGAAAACTCGTGTATACGTAAAAATACTTCCTGTAAGGCACCTTAAACACATGTATTTTTCATAGCAGAAAGGTAAGCGAGCCTAATGGTAAGTGATCACCGCCCCTCATGGACTTTCGCTACAACAGAAGGGCCGCACGTGCGTTGCCGGCCTCTAAGAAAGGAATAGGCTCACTTCTTGATAGTTACCATGTCATAGCGGACTGAACACTTTAAAGTTATGTTATTTGATCACTCGTGTATACATACATAAAAAAGTTTCCTATAAGGCACCGTAAACACGTTTATTTTTCATAGCAGAAAGGTAAGCGAGCCTAATGGTAAGTGATCACCGCCCCTCATGGACTTTCGCTACACCATAGGGGCCGCATGTGCGTTGCCGGCCTCTAAGAAAGGAATAGGCTCACGTCTTGATAGTTGCCATGTCATACCGGACTAAAGACGTTAAATTTATGTTATTTGAACACTCGTGTATGGAAAAGAAAACATTATTACATAGTACTGAGCTGCCGATCCCAGGTTACTTTCTGGCGATTAAGTAGTCAGTGACTGTGTAATATGCAAGTTTCACAGCTAATGAGACCAGTTTTGATTTCGCATCTCAATAAATCGTTACGCAAATTGAGCTAATTATACATAGTTAATATTTTCGAAATTGCGTTAATGACGAATATACAACATAACTAGCTAGCTATTAATTGTGCCTTAATAGCTTCGGACAGTAGACGTCGGAGCCTAACCTTAGATCTAACTAGTTTGCTGAACCTTATATAGCACTGATTTTTAGCAGGTATCATACTGTATCAAAATATCAGGCTATTACCTAAAACAAGCGGCTATTATCTAAAAACGTAAACAAAGCATTTAACTTTCAGACACACACACTTGCTTCAATATCTTTGGAAATACCCGATGCAGCTGAAAACAAAATCTCGCGGCACCAAATTATCATAAAAGGCAGGCTGCTTATTTAAAATAGAACCTTTTAAGTCACCAAGAGCTAAATGTGGACACTTCTTCTAAATAAAGTGAGCCCTGTCTCAATATCAAACCAATTTTAGTATAATTGCATTTTTTTCTAACATTGTTTTTATGAAAAGGTCAGGGGTGCTAAAGTTACGTAATTTTAATTAAAACTAAAGGGGTTAATGGCGCACTTTCTTTTGGAGAACTGTCAAAATGTTGCTATTGGTGACGTAAAGGATTCCAATTTTAAATAAGGAATCGGCCTTTTACGATAATTTGGTGCTGTGAGATTTTGTTTTTAACTGCATTGGGTATGTTTTTAAAAGATATTGAAGCAAACTATTCAAAGACAGACAAATCGTATGAAAGAAACAGGGCATACTTATGAAAAGTATGCCCTGTTTTTTCATACTAGTTGTACGAGAGCGAGGTGAAATGATATATAAATTAGTTTAGTGGTCTAAAGCACTGAATCGCCCGCAATCTTATATTTTATTAAGCGACTGCAATTTAATGGGAGATTCCAGAGGCTCGTAGTATTGGCTTATTCGGAGTACAGCGGTCAATATGAGGTTATTGTCGCTCACCAAATCATAGACATCATAGGGTAACTCATTGGTTACAACAACATTTTGTAAGAGACAACAAACTAGTGAAAAGTTCATCCTTATGCTTGTATTATCTAGGTTATGAAAACAGTATGTTGGCGAAAGTGTCCGTAGTTTCATTGTATGAAACATTTTTATATCACGCTTCACAAGAATGTTTTTGCAATAATAAGAGTAGGTAAGCGATGTATAAAAAATACCATTAACCATTACAAAAAAAATACAGACTTTTAAAATCACATTTTAATTTTAAACCAACCAATGATGATTAAGCCCATTCCAGTGCCACTGCAGGGCCTCTTCTCACAATGAGAGGGCATAGGCTAGGTATAGCAAACCAATTGCACACGTGCGACGAATGGTACGCGACACAATATTTTGGGCACGATCACAAAATTCATTATGCACTACGAAAAAACTGGGCTGCGCGGTGCTCGCTCGTTTGTCTTTGTGTCTTTTTAATTGTGTAGCAAAAACATTAGTTGATTAGATAGTATTAATAATTATAATTTTCCCAATAATAACAACGTCTAAA
Source organism: Pseudoips prasinana (assembly GCA_951640165.1). Lineage (NCBI taxonomy): Eukaryota > Metazoa > Arthropoda > Insecta > Lepidoptera > Nolidae > Pseudoips > Pseudoips prasinana. The sequence goes on from OX621244.1 coordinate 17,044,676, forward strand.
TAATTTTATGGCACGCCTATGACCTCATTTAACATTTCTTTAGAAAAATTACACGTTGATCCGTAAAGGTTCGCTATCCCTGGCCAAGACTAAAGAGAGCGGGTTTCAAGTGCCATCAAGAATATTTAAGAACAACACTCAGGCATACAGGTTTCCACGATGTTTTCCTTCACCGGTTTAAAATCTAACATTTATCTAGTAGGTACTTAACCTACTAGATAAATGTTACAATTACGCAAATTAATTCGAAAAGTGGTGGTGGTATTGGAGATCACTGACTTCACAGTCCAAGGGTCTAACCACTATCCTACCTCGACTTAATTACTAAATAATTAACCAATCAATAAAGTTGCTTCAATGTATTTAATCTTATTTCTTCATATGGAAGAAGAATCTGTCATAAAACGAATTCGTTTTATGACCTACTAGCATAATAATGGGAAAAAATTATAATATGTAATGATGAACAGTTTTTGCAGCGCAAGCCAGAATAGCTCGCAAATGGCAGAATTTTTAGTAAGTACTTAGTTGACACTTATCGTTATATTTTAAAAAAATCAAACAAAAGCATTATAAATTATAGCCTTTGTGTTATCCTGATGTAGGTATAAGCTATATTATTGTAAAGTTTCATTGGGACCCATTCAGTAACTATTGTGTGAAAAAGTAACACACATTCATACTCACAAACTTTGGCATTTATAATATTGGTATGATAACAGTTTTAGGGACTGTAAATTCAAAATTACATGAAATTATTAAAATTAATAATAATATAATATCTTAGGACATTATTCACACACGGCCATCTAATCCCAAACTAAGCAGAGCTTGTACTATGGAAATACTGATATTCTACGTTTCTTTTGTAAATACATAATTATATAGATAAATTACACCCAGACTCAGGACAAACAGATTAAAAGCATCAATCAAAGTGAAAAGAAAGAGAATTAACGCATCTTTTAAATAATTTTTCTATAAAAGGTTTAGTTAAGGCCTTCCACGGAGCGGAACTTAGAAACTACTGACCTGAAACTTGTTTATTTTATCTATATGACCTTTGTGTTGTCCAGTTGTCTGTCTGTTATCAAAAGCGAGCGTCGCGTCGGCGACGTAGTGGTACTGCGTCAATCTCCCCTATCAGTGACACAAGGAGCCGAGCCTCCACACTTAATATAAACATCGATATGGTCATATTGACTCATCCATCATGGAAATATAATAAATAAAAGACTGTAAACTGCCATTGCATCATATCTTACGAAATGTCAAATGCCAATATTACACGAGAAAGTTCTAAGTTCGAAATAGAGATTAGACACGTCCTTTGGACTTTTTGTGACGTGTTTATTAAGGGAATAAAGTAATCTTTGAAAAATAAATACTTAATTTAGAACAGAAATTACTAATCAAAGATACCATAATAATCGAGTTAAACTACTGGGCGTTGTGAAATTTCTTCGCATCATCACGAGGTAAAATACTGAGAAGGCCAGGTTATTTATCTTTGACCCAAAAAAGGCAGCTATCTGGCCACGGCGAGTATCGGTCACACATTTTAAGATTTCGCGAGATAATAAACACGCGCTTGGATCTCAAATAACAAAAATACATAATTTCCAACGAGGTTACGCAAGTATACCGCGCTGTTATAACACGTGTAGGGAAGGTCCTAGGGTCTTAACGTATCTTGTGGCTTGCTATCCTCCACGATAATAACGATATATCCTATGGTCATCTTCCATCTTTGAGCGCCAGGATACTTGGCTCAAGCACAGCTGGGACACGAGCACTCGAAAGAGCCCGACATACTATGTCGTTGAAACTACCGTGACCGTACCGTGGTTTCATTACAGAAACTCGAGGTGCGATTTTTAGTTCTTAATAGTTTCCGCGAGAGGCGCTGGTGCTCAATGTATGGAATGAAACTGTACGTGTGATCGAGTAATTAAACTGCAGGAACTCGTACTACAGGCACTGTTATTCTTAAGTTAAGCACATCTCTCATAACTACGGTATAATACATTGGTTTTTACTTCATGCATCGTTGAATTTCGCGGGGCACTCATACAATAGAATATCAATTGTTAGTGGGGCAAGTGCAAATCAAAAGGTTTGCGTCTGGTGTGTGTGAATATTATCTGATTTCAGTACCCGGCGATATATTAGTATCTACTTAAAAACGGTCGTAAATGGAATTTTAGATTTAATTATTTTAATGTACCTATAGGCTACGGTGATTTGATTTATGCACTTGAGAATAATCTTGGAAGCAACAAACACTTGTTTTATACTCATTTACAAATCAACAGTACCCACAGTCTGTACTTAATGAATAAAATGATGTGAAATTTGTATAAACTGATTATACCTGAACATAATCAAAAAGTTATCATACGTTATAATAAAATATCTAAATTTTACAAACAAAATACTTAAAGAGTTAAATTATAAGAAAAAAAAAAATGTTTTAAACATTAAATACATTTGGTTGAATGTTAGTTTTAAATGAGCCTTGGAATATACATATATGTCCATCCATTGAAATTCGTCCCTCTTTCGATGTTTGCATAAATGTTTAATTACCATATCCAAGAATTATTCTATTGAAGATTAATTCACAGTCACATTATGAACGACCTTCTTTTTATCGCTGCCATTTTTATTAGGAGAAATATATAACTAGTTTGTAAATTGTGTACTGATTTCATTTGGTGAGTAATTAAAAAACAAAAATATCTAAACTTTGCCAAAATAAATAGTATAGTTTAACTTAATTTATAATTTAGTTAGTTTAATGTTAATAAAAAATAAAAAGCATTTGTTACGTTGATATTGGAACCATAAAACAAATTATAATCTATGAAATCTTACAGCATCATTTTCCGAGGTGTTTTTTATTTGATGCTCTTGTAACCAGCATTGCATTTCAAGAGTTAAAAATGAATGTTCGTTTTTCTAAATAACTTAATTTTCAATGTTAATAATATAATGTTATTACAGTGATTGCTAAATGCTATGGTGACGCGATTAGATTACATATAGTCAAAGCGTTATCGCTCCGCTTAAAATTATTGAAAGAAGGATGGGATACACACCTGTCTCAACACGGTTCCCAAATTGGCTTGACCAAAGGGTGGTATATTCTCTCCTAAACCATTGCAAATCCAACAGGTTCATTGGCTCTACAAAACGTGCTCTATTATTCAACGGAGCGAGTTTGCGGACAAAACTGTGATAAACATTGTTGAAACTCAATACAATGACATTCGATTGTGAACGGTTCGTTGCGTTCGTCAAGAGTATAAGTACCATAATATGAACACAATATTTTTCATTCGAGACAATTTAGAAGTATGACCTAGGAGGGAAAATTGTCTTTCCATAAATATAGGTATGTTATTTAAGGTGCTGTGTGAGCTATATTGATATAGGTACTCTGAGCGTAAAGACAGGTAGGTATACGGGGCCGTCCGGGCGGCAGCCGGTAGCCCAACTCCCTACGGGGCTGCGGTGGCAGTAACAGAAGTGTCTACTGCCGCTACTTGCAAACAGCTCCGGGAAGACAGCGATCTGTTTCTGGCGCAGCCGCTGTGCCGGACTGGCAGGAGTCGCCAAATAGGGCGGCCCATCCAGAGCCCTCCTAGGGAACGTGACCCGACCATCTGGCACATGGCGCAATAGGGGGGCACCAGAGCAGCATACCGCGTTCTCGGGACTCCCCCCTTCAGGCGCTAAGAGATGTCCATGGCAGGTAGGCTTAGTCGGTGCGAGTCCAACATACCTACCAGTAGACACTTTTTGCGGGTGGCATGCGTAGGCATTCCCCCTGAATGCAGTACCTCCTGTCCCAACCCTAGGCTACCTCCCGGTTGGCATGTCAAGTAAGTATATTGAAATTAATATCTGCGTATTTTCTTATACCATATACAATTTTTTAAATTCTGTGTTAGTAACTTTAATACTTTCTCCTATCGTCGTTCTTTTAGCCAGCGAAGCGATTGATCTAAATAGCTTGAGTGAGATACTTGTGAGGCATTTCAGGAGTATTTGCCTATCGAAATACTACGTAGGTAATTGTTGTTTATCGATTTTGTGCGTTTAATTAGATTATTGTACTTTTAATTGTAATTTTGTATTTAAATTTTAAGTTTATAATGGTAGTTTTTTTGGTTTGTACCTACGTTGTTTTAATCGATTAGCAATCCTTATGTATACTAATGGTTTTATTTATTAGAATAGAGTTCATACCTTAATTATGCTGGAAATATTAGATTTAACTATTTAAAACATATACCACAAATAAAAAGTCTATTCGAATTTATATTCAAATACACTGGAATGGATCATCGCAAGTTTATTTTCATGAGACCTTTCTTGGCACGTTTTGCATATCATAGTGTATTTAAGTTATACGAACTTGAGACTTTTTAACCTGCTATTATTATTTCAGACCTAGGGGGTCGTAGCGTCTAAAACAGAAACAGGAGACTATTGTTATATTGTTCAGGATATTATAACTAAGCTTAAAACATACACACACGTCGTTTGCTTAGACTTTTGAGCGTGAATTAGGTACTCTTCTACTGGTCTATCTTATCATAAAAACCTACGTAAAAACGTAAGTAGATATTTACCTTGCAGACTCAAGAAACAATTATTTACAAAGTTATATAACATAGATTGCTTGCTGAACTGACAGCCACATTATTTATGACTCTTCAAAAACATCAATTGAACAAGTACATATTTTGAAATGCAAATAAAACAACTTTATGAATTGCAACGCGCTATACAGAGGTTCTAGGTAGGTAGGTGACATTTATTAGTTCTTGACCTTCCATTCCATTATTGTTAGTGTCCAGCAAACCTAGCAGCTGTTTTATGGATTATATATAAACGTTGTATATATGTATACAGTACTTCGGTCTTTTAACAAACACTTGTAGGTATTTTCCGCTAATACAATATTAAGCTAACATCATCCTTGCCTGGGGTGGCACGGCCACCTCTCATTTAATTCAGCTGGAGCGTGCTCAACGGGCAGTGTTTAAAACCATGATTGGGAAATCGTTTCGTTACCCAACCTCGGCACTCTTCCGAGATTGTCAGGTTCTTAGTGTTAGGAGGCTGTTCTTTAAAAATATTTGTTTAACCGCCCACAAAGACGTTCTATCTGCAGAAAAGTACGAAGAGATGATCAGAAAACGCGTCTTTAGTCTCCCATATTACCCAGTAAAGACCGTTTTTGCAAAAAGATTCGGCGCCTTTCTAAAACCATATATTTATAACAAAATAACAAAAATGTACAACCTGCATACCTTGTCCCTCCGAGAAGTAAAAGCTAAGTTAAGTAAAGAACTCATAAGTTGGACCTATGAACAAACTGAAGACCTTTTAAAAATAATAATATAAATTGAATTGGCAATTATATCGAAAATTGTACGTAAATTTACAATAAGATCACATATATTTATTTTAGCACTGGAATAGTTATATTTTCAATTAGTATGTATATTCTTTATAATGTAACATCAACTGTTTTGTTCAATACTTTTATGTAACCAGATGTATTTTGTAATCGAAATACATTTACTCTATTACAACTTTGTCTAAGCTCCCCGCAGGACAGGCTCAGCCTAGTGCAGGGAGTTTCGCATTTCCATATTAATATTGGCAAAAAAAAATTGTATACTTTATTATAACAACTCTGTATAAACGTGTTAAATTCTTGGTTAATAAAGTTTATTCTTATTCATGCGAGGGCCTAGTCCGGCCGTGCGGTCTGCTTATCACAAAAATGTTTTGAAGCATTGTATTGCCTTACACAGCGTAGGCAATATAGTGGATTAATTACCTATTTGTTTTCAATTTCTGAAAGAATTGTTTTATCTGTGCAACCTTGTTATATTATGGCATAATTATTTCAGCCAAAAGACGGTCACTGTTGGACACTAGCCACTCCAAAGATCGCTTCAGTTGCCCGTGTTGCGTTACCCAGATCCAGCGGCTTCGAGCGACTCTCACAATCATTGGTCATATCATACCCTATTACAGGTATACGTCTTAAAGCATGTTACGAGACTCATAACCGTATATGGGTGTTCGAATAAATATCGTTGTTTGCTTTTATAAAGTACTTTCAAAACCATTACGTAATTTAAATGTATTTTGGTATTCATTTAACGGCGAAGTACTTTTGCTGTTGCTTACTACCGAATTAATTCGGCTTACAACCGAAGATATGTTTGACACCTACCTCAGGAAATGATTAAAAGACTTTAATCATAATTCCTCTCAGAAAAGTCTCCTAAGGAGGAATAAGTGAAATAAAAAGACGTTTACATTTCTCCCATATTGGAAACCGCTGCCAAAAATGAAAATGCCGTCATGTTATACCTATACGTTAATTAGCAAGTCTGTACCCAAGAGTACTTTTTATTAGAGCAAATTGAATGTGCGAACCTGTGAGACATAGTTATCTCTTCAGCACAATTTGTTTTATCTCCAGAAATAAAAACGAATAATGTTGTAATTATTTAAAAAAAATAATAGGTAGTATTGACAGGAAAAATAATTGGTGGCACAAAGTTTACCGGGATAGCTAGTAAAGAATAAATAAAGATATGTCTGTTAATGGCTGAATGAAACTAAATTTATTCCTAGTTTTATGTGTACAATCTCAACTAATTAATTACTTACATGTAAATACCAAAATGTAGGCTTTTAAATTTATATTTTAACAACTACGTACCTATCTATAAACCGGTACGTCTTCACAAAACAGCTTTAACAAGTTTTAAAAAGCACTAAGGTATTGAATGGTCCCTATCATATATTCTTCGTTAAGATGCACTCCCTCATTTAAATATTCAGATACCTGAGGAGTCGATGTCCTCGAGCGATGATTTGTCTCATTCCCTCGAATGTAAAATAACATTTGAATGACCAAGACATAACGCCTCTCAAGCTTAATATTGTAAGTAGAAGGGTAAATGACGAATCCAATAATTTAAATACGATTAAATTCACTATGGTAAATTTGAATATTCAGTATATTTTAAGGGGTTCGGTACCCAAAGGGTAAAATGGGACTCTATTACTAAGACACAGCTGTCTGTCTGTCCGTCTTTCACCAGGCTGTATCTCATGAACCGTGACAGTTGAAATTTTCACAGATGATGTATTTCTGTTGCCGCTATAACAATTACCAAAATTAAATAAATATTTAAGGGGCACCCATTCAAACAAGATGGTATTACAAACGGCGATTTGAAAGCAATATTGTAATTATGTCTTTTGCAAAATAATTAGAATTTTCTAGTAATTTACTTAGTTTAGTTTTGGTTTAACTTAATGTGTGTAGAAACTCTCCAAAAATCCTGCCAGAATAATCATCTAGTGAATCAAAAACTATTGAGAATATGAAACAATGGAATACAAAGTGAGTATTTTGTGGATTGTTGATAGTATTGTTTTCTAAATCTTACGTGAGAATGTAAAATGAAACGATAACAGAAGTTGCAATTCTTCTAACGTTTCTGTACACAAAGCAACCTCGAAATTATAAGTGTTCATAAAGGCCGTGTTCGGCATTTATGAACACTAACAATTTCCACCGATTTCACTAAAGAAGAAGGTCTCATGCAGTTAAACATATAAGTATGTTGTGTAATAAATTAATACCAAGATAATCAATCAACTATCACACAGCTAAAAAGTGCATAGAGCGGCCAGATATATTTATTTTCAAAATGAGTACCTGTTCGAAAATAAAGTCTACTTTCCATTGATTTTAAATGGCAGCTTGTGGCTGTTTTGTTTGAGGAATCGGAGAGCCAATTTTTTGCGCGAAATCTGTAGGTGATGCAAAGTCTAGGAACTAATAATAAGTCGGTGGTTTTGTATAGTTCTTTATTAAGGTGCACGAATTCAAGAACAATTAAGAACAGTTTGCTATTGCTACAATAATCTTAGCGCATAACTGCTGATTGATTCAGATATTCATTCTCTATTCAATTAATTTTTCACACACTTATGAACACACACTCTAAATCACACGCTCACTCCAGCTAAACTAAAACCTAAAACATTATTGTAATATAAATAATAAGTATGTTTTAGTTTCTGTACGTCAATGCGGGAGTGAGTGTGTGAGTGGAACTTCATGATTTGCTATTATTGTCAGATAAAATGATTGTTTTTTAACATTTTATAAAGGTGTGACAGGAGCGAAATGCTTCACCAGATTTTACAATTAAAGAGCCATAAAATTATTTTTCTTATTTCGCCATCGCTTGGCTTCTGCAAGATATGCTCCGCCAAATGGGTGTTAATTTTAATGCGGCCATTGGGTAGATCCAATAACTTCAAATTGAAACAATGACGAATCTTTCGTCTAGTTAGACTGGGACTTAAAAAAGAAGGATGCTTTGAATTTGACCGTGAGTATTTTTTTTTGGGTGTATGTGATGCTATTTCTCAGTTGTTTGTGTAATTTTGAAAATTTTATTGCATTTTTATTATTCGGTGGCAATAAATTTATTTATGACCCCTAATCAATTTCGTTAAAATCGATTGTTATGAAAACATTAATGTCCGTTCTATGTTTTTAAAGCCGTAATTATTGTAGACGATTAGTTTTGGTTATTATAAAGATTAATTTTTAAAAATAAAGAATATTTTTAAAAAGAGTTTGTAATTATTTTAGATTGGATTTTTATGAAAAAACAAAGAGAGGTTAATTATTTTAGTTAGTTATTATGTTGTTAATTAAATACGTTACATGTCGTCATAATATTTGTTGATGATTTAGAAGGTCAAACAGCTTAAGTGTTTGCAAAATACAAAAATATTCCGAATGTTAACTCGTCGTCCAATCTGTGAACAGGCTTATAATAATTAGTGTCCAAGGTCCAAATTAGTTGTTCGGGACGTCACATACTGGTCAAATTTCTCCCACGGTGGTCAGTCTGAATGGAAACTAGCCATCTGCGCGGGAAATTTACAACATGTAACGTAATAAACACACACCCTCAAACAACCCAATTCGCATAATATGTTATAATAATAATACTTGCACTGAATTTTTTATTTAACATGTAGGTATATGCATTGTTATTAATATTATTGGTTTCTTGGACTAAAGTTTATTTTTCTTTATTTTGTATTGATGGTGGAATTTGTATGGATACAAATTAAACTGCGATTTTAAAAGTCTTATTACTTTGACTTACGGTCCATTTCAATTTGTTTTGACTGTACAGGGTTAATATGGTACAGGTTAAAATATAATATGTAACTAGAAATAATAACTGTATTACTACAAACATGTTCTGACTATTTAAAAGCGGTTTTTTAAAGTCTACGTGAATAAAAACCTTTTTTTTTATTTTTTTTTAATATGACTATAATTTCCGTAGTTTTAATTATTTCTGGGATATAAAATTACCTATATTAAAAATGATATAAATCGATTCAGTAAAAGATTCTGAACAAACTATTTTCAGGATGTGCGTTAAATAAGTGACATGTTGTATAGTGCACAATATCATACACGAATGATTTGGAGAGTACCGTACCAACGCCGGGATAGTTTTTGATTTGATGAGGTGATACCCCAACAACAACAACCCACCGTTTTAATAGCCTGAGTAAGTATCTATTGTAATTCTGAATAACCACTTAGAAGGTTTGAACTCAGACTATCTAAAATACTGTATAGTAAAATTTACTTAATATATCAGGTTCAGACTTATCTAACATCACTGAAACATCATTAGATAACATTTCTTACAACTTAATTAGATAGGAATAAATTAAACAGGAAAATTCTACGTGGTATGCTTACTTTATTAATTAGCCAGGTAGAACTTTCCTGGTTTATTCATTTCTCATATAGTTAAGTTTGTTGAAGCACGTATTTGTGGGAGTGGAATTTCACCGTAGCGCACACGCAGACTCGTTGCCTGACTGCCAAGTAGTGTTCACCATGCAAATAACATGGTTGCGATAATCGAATAGAAAGTCATAGCATGTGATGAGCTAAGTATAGTATTTTTTGTTCATTGATATAAAGTTAAGAATAGCGAGTGTACTATAAAGCGAATGTCTAAATACTCAACAATCTAACAACAAAAATTTAGCATTCAATCGAATGTAGGATACATTCGATTGAATGTTTACTGATAAACTATCGATTTCTTTCTGGCCAGTGGTATAGTCGCGGTTCTAACCTAACCTAACTACCTTTTCTAATAGCTAACGTCCGATTTATTGAACATTCGATATTATCAACGTTCGAATATTTAGACGTTCGATTTATAGTGGTCGACCAATTGACATAGGATTAGGTATTTGGCATTTAATTTGGCATAGTATACCAGAGAAAAGCGTATTATATTTCGTGAATGGGAATGGATCGTATTCCAATTTTTCTGGTGTAAATTAATAAATCTTGATCATGACATAGGAATTACTTTACCAGAATATATTTCACCGATTTAATAACTCTTTGTCATTGGCCGAAGCCTTTTAAAACTTTTTTCATTTGCCAAATAATGTATTATTTACGAAATATTATTAGGTCACCAATATATAGCCGGCTACTTGGTAGAATTATCAAAATTAGATTTTAAAAGTGTCATAAACTCAATATGTTTTGCTACAATATTTTGTGACAGGCAGTTTGTCAGTCGTAAAGCAGTGACAGTCTCCAAGACTAATAGTAAACAACATGTAAAAGAAAGATATTCTTTTCGAGACGTGAGGATATCGGAACCCATAATTAATAAATGCATTTTGTTAAGGAATTGTGAACATCACACTTGCAGCTTCATAATATCAGCCGAAGTCCACTGCTGTACAAAGGATCTCCACAATGATCAGTCTTGTGCTGCTCGCATCCAGCGGCTTCCCGCGACCTTTGCGAAATCGTCGGTCCATCAGGAGGCCTGCCCACGCTGCGTCTTCCGGTTCGTGGTCGCCACTCGAGAACCTTTCTGCCCCAGCGACCATCGGTTCTATGAGCTACAGTCGTGCCCGCACATTGCAACTTACGTTTGGCAATTCTTTGGTCTATGTCGGCTACTTTGGTTCGCCTATTAATTTTGACGTTTATGATTCGATCGCGCAGGGATACTCCGAGCAAGTAGCCCTCTCCATTGCTCTTTGATCGACCGTGAGTCTTCTTATGAGGCCCATAAAGTAGGTGACCACGTCTCTGTTCTATAAGTCATCACTGGCACTTCAAGCTTAATAAAATTGAAATACGCAATTACAATAAGCGATTCTTAGATGTAAACATTCACATTATTAGAAACCACAAGCCACAACTAATAAATTGTGGTTTAAAACAAAACTCAATTTAATTGCATCTCACTGAAGGTGAAACATTAGGGCTTTAGGTACATTCATATATGACGGAAGATTTACCTGGAATGAGCAGCTAAGATGGTGAACTGATTTTAGGGTGATGTTATTAGATAATTTTCTATTGAATCCATTCATTTTGGGCTTAGTGCCTGCTAAGCCCGTGGTGTTGGGTTGATTAACCACCCAGGACAAATCTTTATGCGATGAGCATGATTATTTGTGTTTGGGTATTATAAATCTATAATATGCATGTATTTACAAATGTATTTTTAATCAGTTGTCTGGTTTCCAAAGTATAGGCTCTGGCTAGTTTGTGATCAGGTAGCAGTTAGCCCAAGACAATAATTTATTCTATTTATTGAAAAATATTATGTGCCTATTCCAGTCAAAATCAAATCAAGTATCAGTGGCGAAGGGTGGAGGGCATAAAAAACGTAGATAGTCTAAATGTTAAATTCTTAATTAAAGTCGAGCGATCTCCGACTGATGCCTATACAACGTAATAATTGGTCTTCAAATGCTAATTCGTATGATAACACATTTATCAGAATTACCTAAATAATAAGATTTATTTGCAATCTATACGCTAATTTCGCTATAGATTAGGCTTATGCAATATGCGGTATCTTAGACTGTTGTATCCTTGGGTGGTCTACCGATATTGCGACATTAATTAAGATAATATGATAATATAACCGGTTCTATTTTATTACCCCGCTAATCTTCTTTGCAGTCATAATCCTTTACTTTACACTGGAGGCACATCATATACAAAGGCTTGATTTATTTTACCGAATACTTACGAACTTATCGTTCTATAAGCTCAGACTTTAGATCGAAAATATAATCACGAAAACAAACAACTTGAAAACCTCCCCCTTTTGAAGTCAGTTAAAAAAAACTGTACGTACCCAATCTGCTACTTGTGAAACAGGGACAGACGCTGCCAATGGGTACTTGGTATAAATTTGGTGTTTAATCCCTTGAAACTTACAGAGTATAACAGATATTACTGCAAATTACGATAACTGAATAGTTGTAATCCATATGCGATATTTCCTATCCCAACGCCACTAGGTAAATAATACCCCAGTATCGCAGGGTACTTTACAAACCTGTTATTAACTGACATGTAGAACCAGACTCGGAAACACTACATATGGATCAGACAAATAAAAGAGCTGTGCGGGGTAGTACAACTGTTCGGCTCTCTAGTGTTCCGGAGCGTCACACGTGCTCTTCTGTAATTAGACCGTCCAGATTATTTTCCTATATGTCAATTAGTGGCAATAGATTTAGTGGATAAAGTAGAATGACGTTAAATAAATTAGAATTATTTATTATTGTAATGTGGATATTAGTATAAGATTGACGGGCCTGTTGGCGTGGTTGGCAAATGCTTGCATTTCACGCCGGAGGTCGTGGGTGCGATTTTCACACAGGACAGATATTTGTGTGCATGAACATGTTTGTTTGTCCTGAGTCTGGGTGTAATTATCTATATAAGTATGTATTTACAAAATAAAGTAGTATATGCAGTATATCAGTTATCTGGTTTCCATAGATGATACTTCAGATCCTTCAAATTTCCGACCTATTTCCGTATTGCCCACTCTAAGTAAAATATTTGAAAAGCTAATGCTTAGCCAGTTGCTCAGTCACGTTAATATACATAATTTACTTCATCGGAAACAGTTTGGATTCACGAAGGCTTGTTCAACTATAGATGCAGGAGTCAATCTGTTAAAAAGTATATTCGCGGCTTGGGAGGACTCGCAGGATGCATTAGGTATTTTTTGCGATTTGTCCAAAGCATTTGATTGTGTTCATCATGACACTCTTGTCAGGAAACTACACCACTACGGTATCAGGAACAAGGCTCTCGAACTTTTGACTTTTTACTTGGGCAATAGAATTCAGAAGTTCGATATAAATGGTAAAAAATCTGCGGGATCCCCAGTGGTAATGGGCGTTCCACAGGGATCGATTCTCAGCCCATTCTTATTTTTAATCTATATTAATGACTTACCCTACTATGTAAGGGATAAACATGAGATTGTTTTGTTTGCGGATGATACTTCATTGACGTTTAAAATAAATCGACAATTACGCAATTTTGACGAAGTAAATGACGCAATCTCTAAAGTTGTTCATTGGTTTAATGCTAATAATCTTTTGCTAAATGACAAGAAAACTAAAGTCATCAAATTCTCTACACCTAATGTGAAACAGGTGGCTACCAATGTACAGCTTAATGGGGCTGGATTGACCCCTGTTGAGTCAACTGTGTTCTTGGGTATCACAATTGATTCAAAACTACAATGGGGCCCACAAATAGAGAAACTATCAGGCAAATTAAGTTCTGCTGCATATGCTGTTAAAACTATAAGACGGCTTACTGATGTGGATACAGCTAGAATGGTTTATTTCAGTTATTTTCATAGTGTAATGTCCTATGGAATTCTTCTCTGGGGTAGCGCTGCGGACATTAACACCATATTTGTATTGCAAAAAAGAGCTGTAATAGCGATATATAAACTTGGTCCGCGAGAATCTTTGAGAGACAAGTTTAAAGAGATTAACATTCTGACTGTGGCATGTCAGTATATATATGACAATCTAATTTATATGCATAAATATAAAGACTCCTTCTGTAAAAGGAGTGATACTCATAATATAAATACTAGATATAAGCATAACTTTGTGTTACATACCACCCGTCTCCACAAAGTAAGTAACTCTTTTATGGGGCAATGTATAAGATTCTATAACAAACTTCCCAATGATATCCGAGAAATGTCTATGAATAAGTTTAAAAGAATTATAAAAGCCAAATTGTGTAGCAGGGCTTTCTACAAAACTTCTGATTATTTAAGTGACAAAACAGCTTGGGATTGAGTCGCTCTAAATTAACACATTTAAATACAATGTAATTTTATGTAAGAAATAAATATTTTAAAAAAGGATTCCTACTGAGTTTTCTGGCAGTGTTTCTCAGTAGCTGCCACGTCATACACTGCACGGTAGGGTAAAAAAAATTGACGATTCCACACAAATGTAATGTTTTAACGGAATAAATGACTTTTTCATTTCATTTCATAGTACAAGCTCTGCTTGTTTAGGATCAGATAGCCGTGTGTAAATAATGTCCCAGTATATTATTATTATTATTGATGTATTCCGAACACGTACAAAAAAGAAATCGACTTAAAATCTGCATACTCTAAAAGTCTAAAACATATTCACCGATTGTTCATAATCCGAATAATAAAAAATATTATCTTTTATACCTACCAGGCTTCCCGACATACGGAATAACAAATTGAAACCAGATAGTCATCGTCGGAGAAATAACCAACTACTTCATTTATTATTACTCATGCAGTTGGTTATTTCTCAGACTTATTTATAATTAGCATTTTTTTGTTTTGTTGTGTCTACATCAACAATACTATCTACTAAAGTACACATCTACAACCTTCGAACCATCACAGTATATTAATGTGTGTACCTACACATATATGTGTATATATTCGCTTCTTTATCCTACTAATATTATAAACGCGAAAGTTTGTAAGTATGGATGGATGTTTGTTATTATTTCATGTAAAAACTACTGAATGGATATTATTTATATTATATGAAACTTTACCATAATATAGCTTATACATCATAATAACACATAGGCTACAATTTATAAAGATATTGTGTGAATTGTCCAAAATATGACTATAAGTCTCAAGTAAGGAGGAAAAATCTACCGTCAGCGAGCTATTCCGGCGTGCACTGCCAAAACCGCTAGAGGTACAAATCCTACTACCTAATAATATAAATGCGAAAGTTTGTGAGTATATATTTATGGATGTATGTTTGTTACTCTTTTACGCCAAAACTACTTTAACGCGGGTGAAACCGCGGGGCATAGCTAGTTTGGATATAATAATATATGTTAGAGGTTGTACAGATCTTTAACCGATTTCAAAAAGGAGGAAGGTTCCGAATTCTCATTTTTGTATATGTGCACCGATTACTACCCAGTTTGGGAACGCTTTTTGACCATTGTAGTTTTATCCCAATAAGTATGCTTCCAAGGTAAAAATAAATTTTGGAGAGATCAGATTATGATCGTAAGGCTTATAAGGAATATTACTAAATAGTTGCGAAATTGGTCCTGAGACCTTATTGATAATCCTACTAATATGATAATTGCGAAAGTTTGTGAGTATGGATGTTTGTTACTCTTTGACAGAAAAACTACGAATTGGATTTTGATGACAAACTGTAGTAATATAGCTTATATCTGAATAACAAATGGGCTATAATCTAAAAAGTTATCGCGACCATGAGGGTGATGTCCTATAAACAGATACATCTGTTTATAAGATTATATTTATCTGAATAAATAATTCTTCTGACCTGTAGAACCAAAGATTTATTTATTCAGAAAATTTCGAGACCACTCCTTTGTTTGTTTTTAACAAGCAGTTTTTGATTATTAGTAAGTTAACCAATCAAAATAAAAAAAAAAAATATGGAAATACCAGAAATACAAACTATATAAATATCAGAGGCTGACATCACTCAATTCTATCGTATCACAGTAGCTCATAGCTAGATGCTCTCACCGGTCCGTGGGTGATCGGCGAGGTTAAGCAACTAGGCTCGCGGTCAGTTCATAGGTGGGTGACCGCCAAAGTGGTTTAATTCCTGAGCGTCTCCATGCTTCGGAGGGCACGTTAAGTTGTCGGTCCCGGTTGTAGTCATTAAACAACAGTCGTTAAGCCATGTCAGAGGCCTACTGGGCGGCTTGAACAACTCTGACATTAGGGTAACCACTGCCCATACGATAAGTAAGTAAGTAAGTACAGTAGTCCCGCCCGTATAAGCTACCGAGTAGTGGGAAAAATATAGTTAACAGAATATCAAAACACATACGTACGCTGGGCCATATATAACACAATCAAAGAATACACTATTTATGAAAATGTAATGTAATAAAGTTTAAGTAAATCATAAAGTGAACAACATAATAAATTATAACAACAATAAGAGTGAGTTTTAATTTTTTGAGTTTATTTGGTTTTAACATTTCTTTTGGCCGTGTGGTTTCCGGCCCTGAAATAATAAAAGGGGCCATCCCATACCACACCCTGTGGGTGTCGTAAAAGGCGACTAAGTGATACACCAGGTAGTCGAGCAACAGCACCTCCTATATTCTTACTAACACCTGACTGCGGTCGCCAACTGCGCATGCCCAGCGCGGTGACTACGGCAAACCCACCCAAATGGCATCGTTATACATATAACCTTTGGGGGAGGCCTATATCGAGCAGTAGATATCAGGCTAATGATGTAGCGTTTTTATAATGGTGGAAATCTTTGGGGGAGCCCGTTGCCCAGTAGTGGACGTCTTACGGCTGATATGATGATGGTGAAGTCTTTATAGAGATAAGTTTGTGATTTTTTCCATCGAGCGAAAGTAGTTTAATACTGTTTCAGGTCAATGATGTAGTCAAATGTGTCTGTATAAGATTTTTAAGAAGATGAATCTCTCATCATTGGTTAAAAATCTTGCGGAAAATCACCTAGTGGCTGATGTCAGCGCCTTTAAGCTATTGTTGTGCATTTCATATGATGCATACAAATCCCTATTGTCCAGTTTCATTCAAAGATCATGCATGGTTATTTAATCAGCTGCTGCACTAACAAGTGCAGTGCAATAACATCTCAAATGCGAAGTAAAGGCATGTCCCGGCGTGTCACCTGAGCGGTACGTCATAATAATTTTATAAAAGAGAATTGCTAGTTATTTATATTGATTGTGCAATGGAAAATGGATAAAAACCAAACAGCCCTCAGTATGCTTGCATGTTATTTAAACTTTTTATTTTTACTTTACTTGAGACACAATTTAAGCTAAATGGCGATGTTTGACATGTCCTGGATTTTGTTTATTTATTTTATCCCAAATGAACTTCTACTCTGTGTAAAAATATTTTCTGCTGTAGTTGAGTATATTTCATGAATATTTGTGAAGTTTTTTTTTTTGTAAAAATATTTCAGTTCCATGTTATATTTTAAAATACCGAAGGGTTGATTTACCTAGTTAACACACGGTCAGCAACCAACTCTGATTGAGTGCTACATTATGGCCTGGAGGCTGTTTGAATTAAGAACGACATTCTATTTGACATTTAAATAACAGTAACAGTAGATGGGAATGAATCCCAATATATACCTACTGGCTATCCTTATTAAAATAGTTTTAGTTTGGAAATACAGACATTTTTAAATCTGACAATTACTTATAATTAACAAAGTTATAGATGTTAACACAGCATGTGCTGTCAAAAGTAAATGACTAATTTAGTTTGTTCAGAAATATTTTTTTAATTTTATTTGCTTTGAAAAAAAATAATTAAAATTAAATATTTAAAGCAAGTGGAAAGTTGAGAGAACATTCTTTATCTTCTTCCAAAATGAGACGTTAACGAAATGTACGTCATAATGATTTAAAATGCTAAAAAGCCACCATTCTCTCTGAAGTTTGTCATGCAGTAATCTGATATTATTTAAGATGATAGGTAAAAAAAATAAAGCGAGGTGTTTAACTCAATTTTGTTTAAATTCTTCATAAACAAACTTAGGAATGCGTTTTTAGAGCTATATAACTAACTTTTTACGTCTAAGGCAGGCACAGAACAAAAAAGATACTCTCGTTGCGTGAGTACCTACGACTTATAAATCTTCGGTTCTTAATAAGTATAAAATCAACATTTATTTATAACCACATATTTTTCTTTCTTTCTTATATACAACTGAAGTCAGACTTATTTTTATTCACAGTCACACAGGGAGATTAACATTTTAAGGGTTCTTTGAGGGACCCAAAATCCTCAAAAGATAATACAAAATAATAGTCACATCAACCGAAAGTTTGCATTTTTTAAGCATTTTTAAGAATATCTGGGGTATAAGCCCAAAAGTGTTTGTAGTCCTTCTAATACCGTTCATAATTGTCAACCAATCGTAGTCCTTATTTTTATTCACAGTCACACAGGGAGATTAACATTTTAAGGGTTCTTTGAGGGACCCAAAATCCTCAAAAGATAATACAAAATAATAGTCACATCAACCGAAAGTTTGCATTTTTTAAGCATTTTTAAGAATATCTGGGGTATAAGCCCAAAAGTGTTTGTAGTCCTTCTAATACCGTTCATAATTGTCAACCAATCGTAGTCCTAGACTTATTTTTATTCACAGTCACACAGGGAGATTAACATTTTAAGGGTTCTTTGAGGGACCCAAAATCCTCAAAAGATAATACAAAATAATAGTCACATCAACCGAAAGTTTGCATTTTTTAAGCATTTTTAAGAATATCTGGGGTATAAGCCCAAAAGTGTTTGTAGTCCTTCTAATACCGTTCATAATTGTCAACCAATCGTAGTCCTTGTTATATAATATGTGAACAAACGCACGAGCGCCAAGCCGAACATTTAAATTTATTATTTCCCAGTTTTGAGTTTACATTTATGCTGTGCTTTGTGAATAATGCTTTAGAACTTCATCTTGATGATAGATACCTGACAGTTAAACGAGACTGCGCAGATAAAGCACAAACGATCGTTTAACATAAAATATATTAAATATCATCAACTGTTCTCAAATTTCACAGCCATTAGGCCTTGTCGGTACTTATTTGCTTTCTTTTAAAGTGTAATAACTTTAAATCATTTTGTTACTCGCTAACAAAATTATCGACTTCCGTAATTTTAAAGTCAAGCATAGTATAAGTAATTATACCAGCTGCAGTTAAACTTTATAAATTATAGCTTATGTGTTATGCGGATGTATGTATAAGCTATATTACTATAAAGTTTAATTTAAAGCCGTTTTTGTGTGAAAGAGTAACAAATATACGTCCATCCCTCTTCACAAACTTTCAAACTTATAATATTAGTCGGATAAGTACTGGTTCGCATTTCCCAATAGTTTCAGATGGAAGCAATGAAATTTATCCGGTGAAGACAGGACAAAGTTAAACGTTAAAGACTGTTCGAGTAATCCTTTTGCTTTTGCTGTATAGTCGACGTGACATCAGTGGACACACTTGCACTACGTAATATCGTGGGACATTATTCACACGTGGCAAACTAAGCAGAGCGTGTACTATGGAAACCAGATAACTAATATACTACGTTTCTTATGTAATAAGTTATTTGTATGGATAATTACACCCAGTTTTCTTTGCGAATAAATAGAGAAATCCAAAGGCAATCTTATTAGAAAAATAGTCGATAAATTAGATAAAGAAGGCCCGTGGTCGCCCCTATACCATGAGTTTAAAGCAAATAGGTCTATAGATTTAGCTTATATTCAAAACATAAAAGTCAATAATACCTACACCAGTGGCATACCTAGAGGAGACCACGGAATCTTTACTTAATTCGCTCATACCTGATGATAGTTCCTTGAACGATAATGACTACCATAAGCAGATTAGACAGTGGGCAAACAATCCACCCGCTACGTATATGTCTAGTCTTCCTACAATTAATGAGTTTATGAATACTGTGAAATCGCTACCTGTTAACAAAGCTTCAGGTGAAGATAAAATATCCAACAAAATGATAATAGAAGCCACAAAACAATCCGGTGATTCAATACTAAAAGTTTTTAATCGTTGCATATCTGAAGGGACTTTTCCGCGTTCTTGGCGCAGCGGTTTTATTCGTATTATACCAAAAAATGGCGATAAACTGCCTGAAGACCCTAAGTCATACCGACCAATAACGTTACTGCCTTCCTTAGGCAAGCTTCTAGAACGACTTATTGTACCGCGATTGCTGCCGGGAGGACCAAAATTTCACGGAAATCAATTTGGTTTTACTGCGGGTAAATCGACAGTGGACGCAGCTATCTCAGTGAGGAAAGCTGTAAACTCGTCCAAATGTAAATACGTTTTGGCCATATTCCTAGATATTTCAGGGGCGTTTGATAATACTTGGTGGCCAATTTTGTAACAAAAACTTAAGTTACGCGGTTGTTACAGTAATATATATTCGATAATCACATCTTATTTCGTACATGGCTCTGCAACTCTTAAGCTTGGTCACTTCAGAGTCACTAAATCGTTAACCATGGGTTGCCCCCAGGGCTCAGTGCTCGCGCCGTCTCTGGAACTTGGGTTTTGATGACTTCTTGACATTACCCTTGCCATCACGCTGCTCTCTAACGGCATATGCCGACGATGGCCTCTTACTTACACAGGGTAACTCCAGGAGAGAGTTGGAAAATCTGGCTCAAACTTGCTTAAGTATGATAAGTGAATGGGGTAAAAGAAATCGCCTTACATTTGCTCCTCATAAAACCTACCAACTCCTTCTTAAAGGTGAACTAAAATCCCCCCCGGGCGTAAAACTTAATAATGTTACTGTAAAACGCAAAATATCAACCTGTTATTTGGGTTTAGTTTTAGAAAAGAATTTCTCGTTTATAGAACATATTAAATCAGTTGGGGATAAAGCTAAGCGAAACTTTTTTGCACTTACAAGGATATCGACGGCAACCTGGGGCCTCTCTTTTAATACTCTTAAAATCATTTACGGGGCAACCTATCTTGGGTGTATATGCTACGGCTCGCCTGTGTGGGCTGATAGGGCTACCATCGGAGCTGCTCGCCGTAAATTACTACAAAGCCAGAGGTTGGCGTTGATATTTCTGTGTAAAGCCTATAGAACAGTGAGCCCAGAGGCCCTACCTGTCCTAGCGGGTGTACTACCGGTTGATCTTGAAGTTCAAAGACGAGCAGCAATGTATTATTCTACGCGCGATAATTTAGAAAATGATTTCGTATCATTACGCGACCGTGCGAAAATAACCAGGCTATTTATGCCAATAGCTGACTTAAATAACGAACTACTAAATAAATGGCAATGTAGATGGAATACGTCAACCAAGGGTCGCCATCTGCACCAGTTCTTTCCGGACGTACGCGAACGGTTAAATAAAACTTGGCTAATCATAGACCATTGTGTTGCACAATTTCTTACCGGACACGGCAATTTTAAAAGTAAATTGTATAGTTTCAAATTAGTATCTTCACCAATCTGTCTGTGCTCAACATCCAGTAACGAATATGAACAAACTGCTCACCACATCCTGTGGGAGTGTGATCTCTGGCAAAATCAGCGTGATATTATGTTAAACAGCTTGCAACCAATATCTGGAGTAGTTTATTATACGGATCTTGTAGCAACAAGGAACAACTTCCGTGCGTTTAAGCGTTTTTGCCATACCTACTATTGGAATCAAATATAACAGCTCACTTAGGACCCTTAAATTGATCCTCGGTGCTTTTGCAGCTGGCTTCTCTAGTTGCAAATCTCTCATTTTATGAGGCTATAGCCTCTTTACATCATTCTGTCTCCCGCTTTGCTCTGGAGGGAAGTGGAACTATTCATTTTCTAACTCCTCCTTTTTTCTGTTTCTGATTAAATTCGTTGCGGGATCCAAAACAGTTAAAGCGATTCCCCGGGACATGCCTGAGCTTCACCGCTCAGTGTCATTTAATTGTGTGCCACTGTTGATCCTGGCTTACAGGAGTTGCAGTGGTGGGTAAGAGGGAGGGAGAAGTCCCGTTTAAAAAAAAAAAAAAAAGCCATAAAGCATTGTCGGTGCTAATTTGCTTTATTTTAAAGTCATAATTTTTTTTTTGAGAGACCTGTTATAATTGTTTCTCGTTGCACATTTTGTTCCTTCTAGTAAAACTATTGACTTCCGTAATTTACAGCATTTTTAAAGTCAAGGGCACAGCTAGCTATAGCTGTGCCCTGCGGATTCACCCGCGGTAAACTTTATAAATTGTAGCTTATGTGTTATGCGGATGCGTAAGCTGGGGGTATACCTATTAAGTTTTATCACAATCCGTTCGGTAGTTTTTCCACAATTCCATTCCATCTTCACAAACTTTCGCATGTACTAAAATACGTATATTAATATCTACCTATTAGCAGGATTACTTAACTAAAATGGTTCTCAAGATCCAAATTCTCCTTTCCCAATAATTAAAGATAGAGGTAGTGAAATCCAGTGAAGACACGACAAAAATTAAACATTGAAATCTGTTCGAAGGATTACCCGTTTGCTTTTGCTGTATAATCGACGTGTCGTCAGAGGATACACTTGCATTAAAAATAGCAATTTACTGCGTACGTAATAAAGACACTGTCTAGGTTAAAGTTCGTTCGCCGGCGTGGTGTCGACTGTACTACATTAAAATTATATACAGGGAGGGCATTCACCCAGGCTTATTTGTACAGTTTGCGCTCTTAAGTGCCGTTAAAATGACTACCTCCATATGACTAAATGTATATTTTGGAAAGTCTTGATTGAGAGATGTCTCCCTCTGGCACTCAATCCTGTTCCGACCGTGCGTGTTATGTCGTCCATACGATCTACCTAGCAGAAATGCATCCTTTCGCCGACCGGACTTTAGGTACTGTAGCTAGGTCACAGTATCTACGTAAAATTATCAACTATGGGATGGAATCTCTAATGTCCCTTTGAACCTAACAAATAAACAACAAGTCCAATGTTGATAACGTATCGAGGGTACCTACTTTATTAGAGACAGTGATGTAATTGAATGTTAGATTGCACATCTGTATGAGGTCATACCTACTATCTTTGTTTAAACATTCTTAACAATAAAGAAAGTATTATTTATCGTATGGGCAGTGGTTACCCTAGTGTCAGAGTTGTTCAAGCCGCCCAGTAGACCGCTGATATGGCTTAACGACTGTTGCCTAATGACTACAACCGGGACCGACAGCTTAACGTGCTCTGCGAAGCACGGAGACGCGTAGACGCTCTGAAAATAACGGATAATAAAGAAAATAACGGTTTTTTTCTCAGTATGAAATGTACGCTAAATATTAAAAAAATAAGATATTTTAATAAATAAATATAAGTCAGTTTTATTTTTAAAATTATACAAGGTGTCACGTAATCAGCGGATGAAACAAGTATTTAAGTAGCGCTACCTATCAAACTGAACAACATTTGTGTATTTTAAATGTTGAAGTATAACACGCTGTTCGGTTTCAAAGAAATGACACTTCTTAAGTTCTACTACTATTTATGGTACACGTTGCATATTTTCATTTTGAGACACCGACCATGACTCGGGAAGCCCTCAACCAGTATTTTGTTAATTTAAGTAATCTATGGCAGGGGATTCGGATCAAGTTTCAGAATTTGCTAACGGGGCAAGACAGATGTCTGCAGCGAGGGTGTGATAGTTTACATGGACTACAGGCATGGAATCATAACTCAAGGGTAGAGGGCAGCGCAGTCTCCCCCGGCAAAGATTCTACCTTAGTAGTAGTAGCCAACAACAAGGTATGTACGCAAGGGAGCGTATTATATATATTTATTTATTTATTTTAAACTTTATGCACATATAGGTACAAAGGCGGACTTAATGCCTAAGGCATTTTCTCCCAGTCAACCTTAAGGTGGTGCAGAGATAATTAGATAGGTGCATTAGGTACAGATATAGGAGATCGATATAAGATACGGTACGGTAGAAGAAAAAAAATCAAAATAGGAATATGAGATCAAAAGATATATACATAAATATATATAATAAATAATATACAACTTAAACATACATATAATACTATAGCTAATACATACATAAATACATTATAAAATAAATAAATATATAAATATATATATATATATAACGAAAGGATATGTTGATTCAGCTCACACATTGTTAAGGGAACCCAGTAAATGTACTCGTAGTTTATTCTTAAAAGAAAAACGACTCTTGGCCATCGTGACTTCCAATGGCAGTGCATTCCACAGGAGAATAGATTGAATAAAGAACGAAGAGTGGAGAAAGACAGAACGATGAGAAGGACATTGAAGCAAACGGTTACGAGTTGAACGGAGATTTTTATTGTGGTTACTGCAGAGATACTGAAAGTGAGTTGTTAAATAAGAAGGAGAAAAAGGAGAATCAAGAATAGTATTAAGAGTGGTCAGAGCTCGAAAGGAACGACGCTGACGAATTGGTAACCACTGAAGTTGAGTACGAAAAGAAGAAACATGGTCATATTTACGAAGGTTGAAAACGAATCGAATGCAGTTGTTCAGAAGTCGATCGAGTTTATTGAGGTGATCTGCATTCAGGTCGAAATAGCAAACATCACCATAGTCGATTATTGGGAAAATTAAAGTCTGCACCAACGTTTCTTTTGTTTTCCGAGGCAGAAAATTCCTAAGACGATAAAGAGACCGCAAGATTCCAGTGACCCTCTGACTAACACTTGCAATTTGGTTTTGCCAGCTTAATGGTTTGTCAATTATAACACCAAGGTCTTTCACAAACGGGCTAATCCCGATGCTCGAATTGTCGAATAGTAGAGGTGGGAGATCATCTAAGACCACCCTATTGATAAGATGAGAACTACTTACTATAGTGGCTTGGCATTTTGCAGGATTGACACTTAGACCAAACCTATCAGTCCAAAGTTTGATAAATTCTAGGTCGAGATTAATCTTATTAATGACTGTAGGGATGTTCTCAATCCTAGCCTGGGCATATAATTGGAGGTCATCGGCGTAAAGATGGTACGAACACTGAAGATGGTAGGTAAGAAAGTTTATAAATAAAGAAAATAGTAAAGGAGAGAGTATACCGCCTTGAGGGACACCAGAGTCAACGTTACACCAGTTCGATGACGATTCACCGACTCGAACTGACTGTTGGCGCTCTCGAAGATAGGATACAAACCAGTCCAGAGCTTCGTCAGAGATCTTGAAATGTGAAAGGATCGATAGGAGAATGTCGTGACTGACGTTATTAAAGGCGTTGGAGAAGTCAATCAAAACCAGAACTGTAATCATGGTGTCCTCCATACCCGCCCTTATATCGCCAGTCACTTTAAGGAGAGCGGAAGTGGTACTGTGGCCTGTTCTAAATCCAGATTGTAGTGGACTTAATAAATCGTTATGGAAAACAAAATGGGATAGTTGTTTATTAACACAGGCCTCGAGTACTTTGGAAAGGAAAGGAAGGATAGATATAGGACGGTAGTTTGGACTTGAAGGATTCGAGATTTTAGGGAGAGGATGGACCAAGGCTTTACGCCATAGGATGGGGAATGATCCGGTGCTTAAGGAAAAGTTTACAATGTGGGATATGGCAGGAAGCAATTGAGCTAGGATGGGGATTATCATGCGGCGGCTGATCTGATCGCAACCAACTGCATTGGACTTAATGGAGAGTATGATTTTTTTGATCTCTTCTAAGTCAACTGGAGAGAATTTAAATGTATCTATAACAGGGCGCGTTAGTTATATATGAAATAGTTTGGTGTTTAGTCAGATGATCCATAGATGAATCAATCAATCAATCAATCAATATATTTATTTGCATGAATATGGTAATGTATAAATACAGATCTTAAAAGTAAATTATGAAAACATCATATTCTGCCTATATCAGGCGTACAAATTAAAATAATACAAAAAATCTAAATACCAATCAAAACTATACAAATCAAGAAGAAGAGAGAAGAATCATTAATAACAACAACATCATAAACAGTGTGTCACAAAATTGAAGGTCCTATATTATTAGCAGGTATTATACATTTTACTTAAAGAGTATCATTAAGATAATCAGTAGTTGAGTAGTAGCATTTTTGACATAGTAGGTCCCTTAGTTTACTCTTAAACAAATTAAAATTTTGAAGTTTTAGTGAGGCTGGAAGCTTATTGTAAATGAAGAAGTGGAGAAATGGCGATTAAGATAATCCAGAGGAATTGAACTAGGGAGGTCTAAATTTCGCGATTTACCGATACCAAGAGTTCCAAGGAACTTCCAGATATCAGCAGAAGTAGCAGTTGAGATATTGTTAAAAATGTGGCGGCGTTTGGCGTTACAAACCATCTGGTTACACCGATTCCTAGCGATCTTAAATAAATTCCAATTCACATCGGAGCGGTCTTTTTTAAATTTGCGAAAGGTACGGTCTCTTCGTCGCATTGCCATCTGAATACCTTGCGTCATCCACGGGGCTGGGGAACGCTTTAGCTTGACGCTTTAGCATGCACATCAAAAAGTTTAAATATAATATTCTAGTTACCTACTTTATTCTAGTTCCGTGCTTCGGAGGGCACGTTAATCTGTCGGTCTCGATTGTAGTCATTCGACAACAGTCGTTAAGCCATGTCAGAAGCCTACTGGGTGGCTTGAACAACTCTGACACTACCCATACGATAAGTAAGTAAGTAGGTACCTAAGTATTCTAGTTACACATTCTTTACATTGAAGAGCTTCTTAAACAGTTTACTAAATAAAAAGAAGTCGACATTGATAGATATTAGCGGAAATTGCCTCGCTTTAATACTGGAACATTTCCTAGGACGTGAGAACAAGGACACTTCAACAGACTTTAAAGCTGTTCAAAATACACATGCCTGTACCCGGCATGCGTTACAATGCTACATAAAGGAAAATTACAAAAAAAATAAAAGAACAAATCAGTTCATTTGATCAATACTAAATTTTACAGGATCAGCCTCAGGGCAAATAAAATCGCCAGCGGTAGTCCAGCCTTTTTGGAGTCTACAGGGAATGTAAACACCTTATCGCGCAATGTTGTTGCCACGAAACAAGCAACATGAATTGTCGACCTATTAAATAAACCAATTCAAGCTAGGTATTTTTGAAGTGAAAACCTCTTTAGCGGCGTTGTGCACTTTGTTGGGATGGGTAAAAATTTTAAAGTCGCGTCAGGACATGTGACCTGACTGAATATTCGTAAGACGGAGGGTCTTTTTTTTATTTACACTGGCCGTTTATATACTCACATGACCGCAACATTGTTTCTTAATTATGTTACATTTTTACAGCTGACCCTGACCAAATTTAGGGAGGCAATTACTATGAGTCTACTATATACTGCCCAAAGGTGGGAAGTAGTATCTTCCACTCGCTACTCGGATGAAATGAACACTACTTTACGAGTATGAGAAATTAGGTTGGAACTGCATGTTCTTTTTAGGGTTCCGTAGCAAAATGGCAAAAAACGGAACCCTTATAGATTTGTCATGTCTGTCTATCTGTCCGTCCATATGTCACAGCCACTTTTTCCGAAACTATAAGAACTATAAGTACCTACTGTTGAAACTTGGTAAGTAGATGTATTCTGTGAACCGCATTAAGATTTTCATAGCAAAATAGAAAAAAAAACCATATATTTTGGGGGTACTTAGAATTGAAACTCAAAAATTATTTTTTCGGAAACCCACACATGTACCTATATTTAATTTTTCAAGACTAGATACCCCATCTATGGATAGGTCGTTAAAAATGATATTGAGATTTCTAATATCATATTTTTCTAAACTGAATAGTTAGCGCGAGAGACCTCCAAAGTGGTAAAATGAGTGTCCGCCCCTGTAACTTCTAAAATGAGGGAATGATAATGCTAAAAAAATATATGATATACATTACCATGCAACTCCCACCGAAAATTGGTTTAAACAAGATCTAGTTAGTAGTTTTTTTTAATACGTCATAATTTGTAATCGCAATTTACCTTTCATTCAATCAACTCCGATATAATAATAAAAAAAAATACATTATGTTATTTGATGCTACGGAACCCTCCATGGGCGAGTTCGACTCGCACTTGGCCGGTTTTTTTAAGTTGTATTTCCTCGTGGAACGGGATTTCCTAGTTTCTATTAACTGGCTACTTACGGCATGACATACTACTAGATCATTACCTACCTCTCGCAAGATAAGCCGCAAGGAGAACAGGTGATTACTGCTGCGCCGCGATCTTTTTATTATTCGGAACTACTTAGATGAAACTTACATATACGGAAGAAAAATAATTAATACCATCATCTTCTGTGAACGATTGCAATATAATAATATAATATCCTGGGATTGGGATTTACACACGGCCATCTGATCACAAACTAAGCAGAGCTTGTACTATGGAAACCAGATAATTGATATACTACACATACTACTTGTTTTTGTAAATACATAGTTATATAAATAATTACACCCAGACTCAGAACAAACAGACACACAAATATTTGTCCTGGGTGTGAATCGAACCGACGACCTCCAGCGTGAAAGCAAGCATTTGCCAACCACGACAATAGATTAATATACAGGGTTTTAGGTAATCAATACTTAATTTCAGGAGGATAGACACTAGGTGATTCATTACGACCTCCTTGTTGGTGTGGAGGTAGCGAGTTCAACCGCGGAAAGTGAAGTCCTGGGTTCAAATCCCGGGTCGGTTCAAAGTGATTTTAGATTATTCTATAAAGGAAAAATTCTCAGTATCGTCAGGGAAGTCGCGGCATTACACTTCCCTGTCTCTGTGACCACGTAAAGCCGTCGGTTCTGTACTGACCTCTTTCCGGTCGTGTCGCTGTTCGTCCCATCGCGATCGGTCAGTTATCTTTGTTACACCTTTTATTTAGAAAGCAGCCGAAAATACAATTCATCGTGTCAAAACTAAACTAGTTGAGAACTTTATTTATACAACAAATATTAAAGATTCCTATCTAAGGTATGATTGTTATCCGTAGCCAAAACATTTTTTTCCAATTTTTTCCGATTGTTCTGATGTCTTATACTTATACTTAAGTAGAACGAGGCATGACTCCCACTGGGCAGATTTTTAATTTAATTCTGTGATTTCTTTTAATATTCTAAATGATGACTGAAGACGACCCATTGTGGGGTTTAAAAAATAAAAAATAGCAGATTGCATACTAATTTTCTTACCTACATTATGTAGATAAATAATTACTTAAAATATATACTTACATTAAACTAAACACTTAGTTTCTAATCTTAAAGTTTCAAGAGCATCACAATAGTAATTTTAATAAATACCTACTAATAATAATAGGTAAAAGTAAGGTTTTTGTTGATTGTTGGTTCGATAAATACTTAATTACAAATAACTTACTTATAATGTGTTCTTTAATCTTCAAACTCCACAATGCAAGTATTTAAATACGCAGATGTCGCACACAAACAGCACTATAATAACAGAAATAATCTCGGTAGCGAGCGGTCGCACCGTCTGCGTCTGCGTCGAAACGGTCCCGCGCTCCAACACGTATTGACAAACAAACCAACATTCATACGCAAACTAAGAGATACGACGACAATAATTATACACTCATGTGCTTAAGAACGTATCCACCCGTACTAATATTACTTCGAAAGTGTACGTGTGTTTATTACCTCTCCACTCCTCAATTATGAAACCGCCCTCTTTTTACCAAATTTCAGTCAATCGATAGCATAATTAGCGTAATAATCGTTCTTCATAAATTTGTGCAAGGTATAAACGACACACAATATGATATTGTAATTAAAAACTAACTGTTAACTGGTTCTCTGCAAATTATATTATAAAATAATATTGCTTAGTTTTTCAAGGAGAAATGTCCACGCAGGTGAAGCTAGGTCTAAATCATTTGTATTTTCCTTGAAACTTATTATTAAACATTGACATAATTTGTAGGTATACGATAGAGGGTGCCAACTCGGTATTCGTTAAAAAAAGAATTGCTGCTGATATTCTAATAGAACCCAAATGTCAATTACAACTACTATGGTAAACTTTTGACCGCAAATACTTTTATTCAAATTGTGCATTTCAAACCATACTTGACCATCTGTCAACGTTGTTAAAAATCATGTTAAAAATCTTAAGAAAAAAACTTAAGCGTAAAATAGTGTTGCCGGAGCCCATACTATTACTATTCAACTCACTATACAACTGGCAATAAAATTGTGAGTCCGTCAAATGTACGTCACCTTTTACCAATGCAGTCGTTCTGTGAAGCAAGCCTATGCAAACGGCCCTGACAAAACGTTACAAGATCCTTAAACCAGTTTAAGATAATTTACCAGACTCAAGACTATATAATTACATGAAAATTTAATGTATTCTCGTCCAGCACACTGACAGAAAAGTAAATTAATAAAAATAGATAATATTAAATTAAATTAAACTAGTTGGCGAAACTTCGCTGGAATAACACAGTTACTCTGTTGCAAGAAGCTCAAATAATTACCTTTACAAATATCAGATATGGAAATAACATAAAACACACCAGTTTCAGGGTAAAATATTTTGTCAAAGAAAGATAGTTCGAATAAAACTATATTATATTCAATTTGCCAAAATTCTATTCTAAATGCTCCAGCTGCAATCCGGTATCCGATGATACCGGATTGTATCATATTTGCATTCCAGTTAAAGACTTGGCTCTAATGGATGTTCGTTCCTTTTGCTTTGTACTTCTTTCACCCAGTTTTTTTTAAGATTTAATTCATTTGCTTAATATTTGGAAGTGCAGCATACCTTCTGAAGATTTCCAAATAAAAATTTCATTTATTCCGTTATAATATTACATTTCTGTTACAGTGCAGCTACTGAGAAACACTGCCAGAAAACTCAAAGGATTTTTTAAATATTTATATCTTAATAAAGTACAGTGTACATATGCACTTAAGTACCTAAGTGTGTTAATTTAGGGCGACATAAGCGTTTTGCCACGTAAATAATCAGAAGTTTTGTAGTACCTAAGCCCTGCTACACAACTTGGCTTTTATTTATTTTTTATACTTATTTGTAGACATTTTTCTGATATACCTGGGAAGTTTGTTATAGAATCACATACATATAATGAATATAATATATCCCTATAAATAGATTAAAGCATTGAAGGTAGCTGACAGATGTCTCGTTACCCAAGAAAATATTCACTAATAAAACAAAGTCATTTCACGTGTAATATTTTTATAACCGTATTGATACTGTTGGAAAAAAAATGTTTTTATTGCTTATACGCTTTTACATTTGACATATAGTAGGTATAGTTTCAATGTAGTAATAAACTTATCAACTATTATTCTTCATGAATAAATCTTTTGTTATATTTTATAGCCTTCTGATACTAACAACAATAAATAAATATTGTTCTTATAACAATATAATATCTATATGTTTCTTAGATAAGGAAAATATTGCGACATACCAGCTTGCATAAGACATTTTTCTCACATTACTTATATTATTTATATTTCAATATGTTTAGTTTTAATTTAATTTTGCGTTTTTTTTTGCATTTTAAGTTTTATCCTTCGTTATTTTTTATATATAGTTATTAATTTTATTTCTGCTGTATGTTGTATATTTTAGGTACTTAATACTTATTTCTGTTTTGGTTTTCAATGTTACGTTTTGTCTTTTGGTGTTTTTATGGCTTTAGATCGTAATTAGTGCATATTTTTGATTAATGCTGTCTTTAAGTATTGCAGCACTATTATTTTTAAGTGTGTACGTGTCCTTATAACTGTATTAGTGTTTGTAAGGTTGACGATCCTTAAATAATAAAAATAAATAAATGATCAGTGAGAATTACGTAGTAGAATAATTGCATAAAACAGCACTAACGGAAACTGAATTTTAACCAATACCTGAGGTTATTTTAGTAGAATTTAAAATAATTCCATCTACTCATCTACTATAATAAACAATAAAAATTAAGAAAGTGCAGTCTAGATATATATATATATATATATATATATATATATATATATATATATATATATATATATATATATATATATATATCAATGGTCATAACTATAATAGATAGGAAATTAAATTACTAAGCAAGTCATATTTAAAAAAGGGAAAGTTGTATTAGTATCTATTATATATGAGTTTACTATATGTATTTCATATATAGTGGGTATTCTTAACTGTATATGCAATTATCCTAGGATTATTACAATATTGTAATATTAGCTGCTCAAAAATAAAAAGCCGCTTTCCAATTATTCGAGTACTTAAACAAAGTTGTCTACCGAAAACACAATCATGGAAATGTGCTTATAAAAGTACGTTTCAATAAAATTACCATAACGTAGCCCTATATAAAAAGGTAGGGAAATAGGTCAATATCATTTTTGAAGACCTATCCATAGATACCCAACATGTATGGGTACGATGAAAAAAAAATTGAGTTTCAGTTCTATGTATGGGGAGCCCCCAAAATTATTGTTATTTTTCTATTTTTGTGTGAATATCTTAATGCGGTTCAACGAATTCATCTACTTACCAAGTTTCAACATTACAGCTCTTATTGTTTCGGAAAAAAGTGACTGTGACATACGGACGGACAGACAGACAGAGAGACATGACGAATCTATAAGGGTTCCGTTTTTTGCCATTTGGCTACGGAACCCTAAAAAGGAAACAAATTTAAAGCCAGATGACATACCAACACGTTGCTCAAGAAAAGAAACAGTAGGTATAGAAGTCCTAGGTATCTATCTACCTCTTAGTAGTAACATAATGAAGTTATTAGCGTCGAATTTATAAAATATTTTATATTCAATAGAGTATTTTTATTAGCCTTTGCGATTGCTTCTAACAATAATAAGAATCAAATGGATACGATTATTGCGTCGATTAAAACTCATTCTCATAACCATCATAATTCAACAAACAACAATTTTTCCAGTGAGAGAATTTAATGAGTTGGGAAAATTACGTAAACATAATACAGTGCAAAATGTATTATGGAGCTAAACTGGGTGGGGACCCTGTGGAAACTAGTGGAAAGTCAGTCTCGGTATACCACGAAATAGATTTTACCTCGGTTACTATTAACTATCTTCATTAATTGCTATCTCGAATCAACCTATCTCTTACTACTATCTCTTATCTGTTGAACCCAAATATACATAGGTACTAACAAGAATAGAAAAAAAGAAAGAAAAAAGTTATTTCGAAAATAGTATAGACAGAAATTACTCCTCACCTACTTGTATTACTGAATTCAAAAAACCTATTATCCTAACTAATATTACAAATGCGAAAGTAACTCTGTCTGTCTGTCTGTTACTCTTTCACGCCAAAACTACTGCACGGATTTGAATGAAATTTGGTATACAGATGGTCAGAGCAAGCGTGAGGAATGTGCGTAAAATTTAAAGCAATGAGCTTTTATAAATCTATAGTTTTTTCAAAAAGTTAGTGAGCCGCCAGCTTCATATTAAAATGACGGGTGTATTTTTAAACTGAGCGAATTACTTACAATATTAGTATGACAACATTAGCGTAGCAAATTTCTCTATACATTTCGTCGTGATTGCCAGAGCAAAATAAGCAGGCGCTTAAATTTAAATAATTTTATTTACCACATTATTTTTCAACCCTTTGCCGCATCCCATTATGCGCTTAGTACGTTCGAGCACATTTCAGGAATATTGCTACGCTAATGTTGTCATACTTAGTATCCAAGTTATTTGTTCAGTTACATATACCTAAATAATACTTTCGTTTTTTTAATACATACTTATTATATAAATAACTACACCCAGACACATCTACCAGCTACGCCAACAGGCCCGTCACTAACCGTCACTATTAAGTGATTTCTTTTTATTAAAATGGCAAACGAGCAAGGTGACCCATCACCCGATGGTAGGTGATCTCCGCAGCCCATGGACACTCGCAACACTAGAGGAGCCGCAAGTGTGTGGAGTTTGGTCGCCAACGCGGAAAGAAACGATTCAGGGCATTGTTTCATTTTCAAAAACTGGTGTAAATCCAAGTTTTTATGTGTAAATATGGTGGATTTTTAGACATAACATCATGGACAACGTACACAAGTGGAGGAAAGTGCCATATTGCCGTGAATTGCGATTTTCTGTGTTGAATCTAAAACTCCATATAAGCCTCTAGTAAAGTCTCCACTGCTTTACTGGGGTACGACAAGGACTACGTATGACTTGACTGTGACGGACTTTACTTGACATGACGAAAATAAATGAAATAAAAATATATTTTACGGAAGGCTCATAAGGCCGAAGAAACCAGAGCCGTAAAACTGAATTTAAAAATAAAATAAAAAAAACAAGTGCGTAAAGGCCGTCAATGCTGAAAAGAAAACAATTTGATAGTGAATTTATAATATAGTTAAAAGTATAATACTTAGAGATTTATCGAGTGGGTTTATTATCTAATTAAATACCAAACAAAATTTATTCGATATCATTATACTTTTATATACCTACCTTTTTATATTTTCTAATTAGTAAATACGTATGTAAATGTTTTATATAACCTACGATAACTTGTATAAAGATGTGAAACGTAAAGTCTATACCAATACCTATGCTGTTCTTTTTTAGGTTGTTTGTATGTTGATGTATTAAAACGTTTGAATAAGTGGCCATGATGTAAAAGATGTAAAAGTAAAACGTAGCAAGTACGTAGATCTACCTATTTTTTAGTTATTTCTTGACTAGTATCATTATAGCATAAAAATAGTCAAAGTACACCAGTAACACAGTGGAGACTTTACTAGAGCATTCTAGGTATGGAGTTTTAGAATCGACACGGAGAACTACAATTCACGGTAATATGGCACTTTCTTTCACTTGTGTAACAAAAACTTGTGTGATAAAATCTTGAATTTATACGTTTAACGTTTGTAGTTATTTTAAATGAAACAATGCCTTGATGCATCCTTTTCCACGTTGGCGCCAAATTCCAAAACTCTGAGATCTCATCGACAGATAGAGTTGCCAGATACAAGCAATTCATTTCCGAGCAACAAATGAAATTACAAACATACTGCTACATCCTTGCTATATCTAAACACTAACTTACCAAAATACATCAAATATTTATGAGTATTTTTCTACGAATCTTAAAACAAAATCAGAGCGAATATGAACGCAAGCAGGCGAGGGCTATTCTGCGGGAGAAAGCTAAAATAACGTAAAGTGTGGTTGAAGAACTATAAACTGACTATATAGTGTAACGTATGGGTAGTAGTTATCTTAAGTATCAAAGTTAGTACAGCAACGTAGTGTAGAAACGCTAAGAAATTTAGAGAAAAAGTAAAGTATTAGGTTGGAGAAAAAGACTTTTCGCATTATTGCATTTATGAACTCGTAATAAAATCTCTTTGGCTATAACTACTATTTGTATCTGGCTGGTTTTGGTATCATTGAAAGTTTAAATTTTAAAGAACATAATTCCAAATTCAAATTTGGAAAATGTGTGTATTTCATTTGTTTTTCGTACTGTCAAGATGAGTGAATCTAATGAATAAATTCGATACATTTTAAAATTTTACTACAAAAAAGGTAAGCTGCAACGCAAGCCGTGAAACAAATTTGTGATGTTTATGGACCTAGTGCAGTATCTGTGAGAGTAGCACATATTTGGTTTAAGCGTTTTCTATCCGGAAATTTTGATGTCAAAGATGCACGTCACACTGGTCGCCTTATTAAGGATAAAATGGATGCCATTTTTGAAAAAGTGGACCAAGATCGGCATATCAGTAGTTACGACATAAAACTGTTTTGGCGTATTTGAAAAACTGGCTAAACACACAAAGTTCGATATTTGGGTACTTCACGAGCTCACTGAAAGAAACCTAATGAACCGTGTATTCATTTATTATTCCATATTACGACGTCATGAAACCGAACCATTTTTGAAGAAACTGATGGTGAAGCTGAGGTGATGAAAAGTGGATCACGTGCAACAAGAACGTGCGAAAAAGGTCGTGGTCAAAGGCCGGTTAGGCTTCACAGACTGTGGCGAAACCCGGGTTAACTCGCAACAAGGTGATGCTGTGTGTGTGGTGGGATTGGAAGGGCATTATTCATTATGAGCCGTTACCACCAGGCAGGACCATCGATTCTGAACTCTACTGCGTACAACTGATGAGGTTAAAGCAGGAAGTTGAGAGAAAGCGGCCGGAATTAATCAACATAAGGGGTGTGGTTTTTCATCCTGATAACGCAAGACCTCACACATCTTTAGCCACTCAGCAAAAATTAAGAGAGTTTGACTGGGAGGTGTTAATGCATCCACCGTATAGTCCTGACCTTATACCTTCAGATTTCCATCTGTTTCGGTCTCTTCAGAATTCGTTAGGCATTGTCAGGTTAACATTACGAGAGGACTGCCAAAACCACTTGACTGATCAGAAGTCCCAAAATTTCTATAGCAATGGGATCATGTCCCTACCTACAAGAAAATTTATGGAACAAAATGGTACATACATACTTTAGTTAAATGTAAATAAACTATATTAAAAAATGTTTTGAATTTTCTTCAAAAATGCAAAGATACTTTTTCCCCAAACTATTAAATGGAAAGAGCCAGAGAGAGGGAAAGAATGCCGCAGAGAGGCATTACGCTTTCATTATGTTATAAATTATAATGTTTAACACCGACGTATGCAGTGTATCCCAACATTCGTTAGAGGAAATATTTGAAGGTAACGGTGTCTTTATAGAATAGCTGGGCAAACGAGCAAATGGATCACCTAAAACAGACACTCGCAAAGACAGTGGGGCCACAAGTGCGTTGCCAGCCTTAAAACAAGGAATAGGCTTCTTATAAGTTGCCGTGTCATATCATAAATTTCTTGTGAGACGCCCGTGGTAGGCGACCATTCAACCATGTGTTATAGACGAAATTTCCACTTAAAACGAGAGCATCTTTGACGGTAGGTATAAGTTCTTAAAATTCTTCAGAACACTCACCATATTTTATGCGGTAAGGGAAATATGTTTATCTATCTATCTATCGCCACGTTTATCTGTATTTTTTCTCAACAAATAAATTTATTAATCGTTATTATTTATACATTAAATATAACCGTCAATATTTTACAAATAGGATTTTATGAAAGCCTGTATTTCCCTGGTGGCAAATTAATATTCAAAAATAGAGCTGACATTGTCAACCGTACTGAAAAAATGTTGTGGTTACTAGATTTGGTAAAATATATTAGTAATGATGATCGATGATGATTATTATAAAATCTTTAATTAATTCGAAAATGCTCAGGCAATAAAACATAACTCATTTTTGACTCGTTGGAATTAAATGCTCACTTAATTAATAACTGACTACTTTAGAAAACTGTTTTAGTAATTGATTTTATTGATTGTTAGTGTGAGTTGGGAACACTCGTCCTGTCATTTTAACATGTCTGTTTGATGTCAGTGTCATGTGTTTGATTTGAACAAAACACGTGTTTGTGTATTTTTAAGGTTATTTCATTTTCAAAATTAAAAATAAAGCTATACTATGGGCATAATACAAAGAGTAAAGTAAGTTTATTGTGTACATAAGAAAATATTCTATAAGTAGCTTACTGCTTGAAGTTAATATACTTAACTTGTTTATTTTATACAGAAAGCCAACGACTAGAAAAGGCAAAAAAGTATTGCAATCCAAAGAGCCAAAACCTATCGAAGGAGCGAAGCAATGTCTTTTTATGCAAGCGCGTAATCCTTCGGAGCGTACACGTAAGGTTCTGAAGGATATTTATGACTTGAAGAAACCTGACGCGGCGTACCTCTCGCGTAAAAATGATTTTGTGCCTTTCGAAGATGGTACGCTTATTGAAAAGTGAGTAATATAATTGTTTACATATATGTATATATTAATTTGATTTATAATTTACACCAGCAGTGATTTCGCCAAGATCAGTTTGGTATTAAGATAAATATATTGAGAAGGCAGGCGACTTTGAATGATTGTTCTATTGTTTTTCCCATCTATAACCTATATACACTTTGTAAAGTTGTTGAGTGATACATGCAAGTGCAAGGTTCGAGTGTCAAAGTACTTAGCCCAATTTTTCCAAAAGATTATTCCTGTAGGCAGGTACTCATATTATAATTATTTTTAATATTTCAAATACAAACGTGTAGTATTATCAACATTGCACTTCATCTCCATTAGGTAATATATATATATTGACGCCTGCTAATACAACCACTGATTTTACTATGTGTTCTTTATAACCCATGTTTTTACTGTTAAAGTGTGTAAGTATATTATAGTGTTACACAGAGCAATCTCACCGCATTTAGACATTTTAAATTTACATGCATAAAAATAATTGTATGTAAGTATATTCTATAAATGCGCTTTGATTGTGTTGAAGATTAATATTTAAAAATATTTGTTACACATTTTCATTTTCTTTTATTTTCGCACCTAAAAATGGAATTCAGTTAAATTGTATTGGTGAGTAGCAAAGCTATATAAACAAACTTATTTTGTGCTACAAAAATGTTAACAAATCTTATATTGTATATACATTTAAATGTCTGAGTAAGAAAGCTGCTAACAGTGAATTCTGGGCTGTAATTTCAATTTATTAGTGGCAATCCCAAAAATTCTTTACATCAAGATATTATTCAAATAAATAAAGGTAATCATTATAATTTTTCACAAAAGAATTATTATTTTATTTTAAATTGTCATTCTCTTCCAATTTACTAATATTGATTCAAAATGTCAATGTTCTATTGCCCTTGAAGAGTAAAAAGTGCAAAGTCACATTATTACTTTGAATACATATAATACATACATTATGTCTTTGAACATAAGCTTTCTGTACTATGAAGTTGGGAAAAAGTATATGGCCCATCTGAGGGCAAGCAGTCATATAGCTCCATTCAAACATTGACAAAATGTTATATGCCATGCCCACATCACATATTCACCATATTCTCCCATCTACTTCTCTTGAGATACTCGCATTGCAAAAGAATGCTAAGCTCTACCTTTCTTAAAGACTACAACTTCAATTTTATAAGATTTTATAAATAAACACATTTTCCATATTTCATTGATGTGTGGTTGGTAGATACCTAGATACCCCTTTCACATTGCAGGTTATGGGTTCGATTCCCACCCAGGACAGATATTTGTGTGCATGAACATGTTGCCTATCCGATTGCCTAGTTTGGGTGTAATTATGCGTATTAGTATTTATTAACAAAATAAGTAGTATATCAGTTATCTGGTTTCTATATTACAAACTCTGTTTCTATATTACAAAGTTGACATTTGTGCCTCATATACAAAATGTAATAAAAAGGGCGTCCAAAATGTTAGGATTTATAATCTGAAATGGGAAAGTTTTTCGGAGTATCAAACCTAAGATAATTAGTGGTGGGCGATTATGAATGATTTCTATAATCGAATTATTTTGTATTACTAATATTGATAATCGATTATGAAATTAGTAAACAACTAATTTTCATAATCGAATGACGTTACTAATTAGTATTACTAATCCTGTTGCAATATACAGAGATCAATAGAGAGACACTCGAGAATATTTTATACATATAATGTTTTAAGAATATGTTTACTCCTAAAGGGCTGAAACTGTGCGATTGTGTTAATATTTTACTATTAGTTTATTTAAAATAGAAGTACAAAAGTAACCGAAGTAACCATTTTTGTTGTATTTTGTTTTGACGAGA
The DNA here is from genome assembly GCA_951640165.1 of Pseudoips prasinana. Classification (NCBI taxonomy): domain Eukaryota; kingdom Metazoa; phylum Arthropoda; class Insecta; order Lepidoptera; family Nolidae; genus Pseudoips; species Pseudoips prasinana. The sequence goes on from OX621244.1 coordinate 17,084,454, forward strand.
AGTCATATCTTTTTGTTTTATCCTAAACATTCCAAAAAACAAAATTGACTTTGTTGAATGTTGATTAATTAGCCATACTAATATTATAAATGAAAATTCTGTCTATTTGTGTAAGTGGTACTCATTCACGCCTAAAGTACTATACCGTTTTGGTACGATTGTAATGTGATTCATTACGCGCGTAAGCGTAGTAGCTACTCTGCTGTGCCAATATTCGAGCGAGTGCAAGCAGCGTTGTGCATAGTGCTATACCCTAGCTACGTTGTTGCTACTGCCTGCCACACCAGTGGACTCGCTCGACCGACGCGGCAACGCCGACGCAACCCGAGTTGACCCGACCAACATCGAGTTTCGCTCGTCTCGACTCTCGACGTAAAATCTACTAAATTAGTAACTACTAATTTTTATAATCGAGATATCTCGAGACATTTTAATAATCGAATGATTTCATTAGTATATCTCATAATCGCCCACCGCTAAAGATAATGTTATACTACAGTGTGGTGAGAAACATTTTGGAATATTGTAGTGTTGTTTGGAGACCACACTTTGCAGTCCACGCTCTCCGCCTGGAGCGCATACAAAAAAGATTCACGTGGCATCTATGAAATAACCTCCCGAAAACAAAAAGAAGAGCTCCATACAAGGATAAACTAAAAGAATTTAAAATGTACTCTCTTTCAGATCGCAGAGACCTAAATGATATTATCTTTATGCATAAAATATTACACAATAGTCTGCAATTACTACAAAAGATTAAAATTCGCGGTCCAGCCAGATACCCTCGCAACCGCATTACTCCCTTTCACCCACCTCTTCGTAGAACGGTTTCAGGATCAAACTCCCCAATTGCCAGGCTTTCTAGACTAGCAAATGAGATCAGTGACCTTGTCGATATCCACGCTGACTCTCTTGGCAAGTTCCGATCTACACTCTTAAACTATTATAGAGCCAAACCTCAGTAATGTTTTATTTTATTTTTGTTATTTTTAATTTTACCTAATATTTCTGTTGCAATTTCTTAGTTTTAACATTTAATTTAGTTTTAAGCATAGATGCAGTGTCTTACTTTACTATACATGTTGTATTTGCCTGTAATTATTTGTTGCATTTAGATTATTATTATTTTTATAAGCATTTTTAAGTAGATGTAACAGTGTAAACAAATGTTGGCAAGTCTAAATAAATAAATAAATAAACTCTGCTTAGTTTGAAATCAGATTCTGATGTCATGCATGATGCTGGGAAAATTTTCATGTGTGTGAATAATGGCCCAGGATATTATTATAATTAAACTATTTGTATAAGAATTATGCAGCAAAACTACCTGTTAATTATTGTTTTAACTGAAGCAAGTTAATGTCTTCATAGATCTAATTGATTATTTATTTTATTTTCAGATTATGCTACAAGAAAGAAGCTGCTTTATTTGGTGTGGGCTCACACTCAAAGAAACGTCCACACAACATAGTTCTTGGCCGGACATTTGACTATGGGATTTTGGATATGATAGAACTTGGGGCCGAAAATTATAAGGCAATGTCAGAGTTCCATAATATAAAAGTACTGGCTGGTATCAAACCATGTTTGATCTTCAATGGGCCAGCATGGGATTTGAATCAGGATTTAAAACGTCTTAAGTCAGTGTTTACTGATTTCTTCCACAGAGAAAAGGTATATTCTTATAAAATTATATTTATATATATAATTTTAACATTGAACTATGATTGTCTTATTTAGATTAATAAAATATATATACCTATATAGATTAAAATTTGGGCAGTAGTGTAATGTTGCATCAGAGTTGTTAAACCTTCTCTGTGGGCCTATGACAAGGCTAGAAGACTTGGAGTGGGATTCTAAAAGTAGTACAAAATTATAACAAATCCAAAAAATAAGGTTCTTTCATACGAAACTCATATAAAAACATTACTTGTTGATTAGGGGTTGCAGAACAGTGTGTTGCAGGTCAAATATAACTTGAGCAATAATTGTGCATTAGTACATTTAATTGTTATTTGTCAATATTAATCATCTTGTTTTTGAAATATTGTGAATTGTGAAAGGCTGTTTTAAGGGTAATTTTTCAATTTGCCATCCTTATTAAAAAAAGAACAAGTCTATTCAAACCACACATTTATGTGGAATTATGTATTTCCAATATTTGAATTAGGAAAATCTAAATTTGCAATGACGTTACTGAAATATTTGGGTGTTTAAATAGTACATTAAATTAAAATTTCTATAATCATAATGGATTTATGCTATTTGAGTTTTAGTCATTTATGAATAACAAACAACCTTATTAAATATCTTATGAAAGTACCCAATCCTAAGTGCGAGGATCTGTTATGTGCCAAGTACATATCAGACTCGAGCACTAACAATTTCGTATGTTCATAATATATTTTAAAAGTCAGTTTATTTTATACCTCAAATATTAGTATGTAAATACCTTAAACTCAAATTATAGTAACAATAAAGTTATTTATTTATTTTTCTTAAGAATCATGTAATATTGCTTTATTTGAGTTTATAATTAACATAAAGCCCTATGATAACTTGTTTATATGATTTAATAACGCCCAGAAATCAAAGGATCAACCCAAGAATCAAGATATGGGTCTGACATTCACTAATAAACTCCTATATATTCATGTGTACCTTTCGTGTCACACTTGAATATCATAAAAAGTAGTACTTGTATAGTAAAGTTTAATTAATAATCGAAACATTAATATACAATTATAAAAAGTTTTGATACTTCATATTTTGAGTGACAATAGTTTGATTTTAAGTAGACTTTTCTTGTCTTGTTTGTTGTGTTTGATGTATTATATCCTATAGGGAACTAGATGACACTAATAAGTGTCACTTATATACAAATGGTTCCCTGCAGGATTCTGAAAGTGTGAGTAAGGTCACTAGAGCTCATTGATCTCGCTTGCACTTACGGGTCTTATCAAGCCGTCTAGTGAAGGCCGGCGCGCTGCACATTCCTATCAATTTTGACTTATATGACCTGACGACTCAGATGACAACGCATGTACTATAATAATAGAGGGGGGCTGCATACATGCTTTTGTACTGGTCTCCATATCCCACATTTCTGTGCCTTAATTTGTAATGCTATGATAATATTTTATTTCCAGGTAGAAAGTATCAGATTACAAGGTTTGGAGCATGTATTGAGTTTTACTGCAACCGAGGAAGGCAACATCTACTTCAGGTCATACAAGATACAACTTAAGAAGAGTGGTCAAAGGACACCCAGAATTGAACTAGAGGAAATTGGTATGTTGTATACAATTCATAAACAGCTCTTTTATACTCAATACAATTTAAATTTATTTCCTTATCCAAAATATTCTTACAACTATGTGTTTGGATCTGTACAATACTCAATTGCATATTGCATTTTACAATGTATGCATAAAAAAAAAACCCTATCTTTATTTTTGTCTTATTATATAAAGAACTTGCCAAAATTTTGCGGTTGGTTAAGTGATTAAACTTGTCATAATTTTCTCATGGATGGAATGGATGTTTGTTACTCTTTCATGAATAATCTACTTAATGGATTTAAATGAAACTTTACAATGATATAGCTTATATATCAGAATAACACATTTGCTACAAATTATAAAGATATTGCGTGCATTCTCCAAAATATATAGATAAGTGTCAAGTAAGTAGGAAAAATCTACCATCTGCGAGCTATTTCGGCGTGCTCTGCCAAAACCGCAGGTATTATTATTATTAGTAGTCACTTACTATTAGTTTAACACTTTAACCCATTGGTTATTATAGTACATGAGGGACAGTACACTTGCGAAAACAGAGCTCATGCTGTCCGTAATATGCGGGTTCATCATGTCAGCCAAATTGGGTCCACAGCTAGACAAAAACCTCCCCAAAAATGGGGGATATGACATAATCGCCACGCTTGGTAGACGGGTTGGCGGTGTCAGTTTGATGGTCATAGTTCACAGAAGAATGGGTCGGGACGATTTCTATGCTCCCCCACGGAATGAGATTCTTCGCCGTCACCACACAGCACATGCGGGTTAATAGTTTTTTTTATTTTCAGGACCTTCAATTGATTTCAAGTTGCGAAGAACCAGATTAGCATCAGACGACCTGTACAAAGAGGCGTGTAGGATTCCTAGGGAAATTAAACCGATTGTTAAGAAAAATATCTCCAGAGACGCATTTGGCTCTAAAATGGGTCGTGTCCATATGGGCAAACAGGATATTCAGAGATTACAGACGCGCAAGATGAAGGGATTAAAGAAGACTCCGGAAGAGAAGAAACAGATGTTGATGAAGAGGAAAAAGGAAAGACAGGCTGCAAGACAAGCGCAGAATGTGTCTGCTCAATAAACGTGTACTTTTTCTATAAAATGGTTTTTTTTATTTGTATTGTTGGTTATAAAATGATGACGGTCACCCTAGCCTAGTTGGTAGTGCTCCTGCCTACAAAGCTGGTGGTCCTGGGTTCGAATCCCGGTAAGTGCAAATATTTGTGTGATGAGCACGAATATTTGTTTCTGAGTCATGGATGTTTTCTATGTATATAAGTATTTATCTATCTATATAAGTATGTATATCGTCGCCTGGTACCCATAGTACAAGCTTTGCTTAATTTGGGGCTAGGATGATCTGTGTGACATTGTCCCCAGATATTAAAGAAAGATAAAGATAAAATCTAATTAAAGGAAAGAATATCCTATCCCGATGTCAGTCAGGTCCATAGCTACCTTGAAAACTTGACCAAAATGAGTATGATTAGTGTGTGTGTGTGAGTGTGTGCGATAGGGTTAAGCAGTACTCCACCCCAAATAAGAATATTGCTATTCAAATCACGAATCCGGCCTTACATGGAGTACTATTGTTACTTAGGCGCGGGAGCGTCTGGTGACTAGTTTGGAACCCTTGACTCATTCTACAGATGAGCAAGAACTTAAGAACTAAAACTGGTGCTCAATGTATGGGACGAAACTGTACGTGTGATCGAGTAAGTAAACTGCAGGAACTCGTACTAGAGGCACTGGTCAAGCTGTGAGTATAGACGATAATCAGGTTACAAGAAATTTTGAAACTGATTATCGATTCGATTTGGTTGAAATCCTAATCGTGCAGTCAGCAAAGCGCAGCTATCGGACAGTCGTCTAGTCACTTCGTGCCCAGGGTTCATATATATGTACAGTACCCTGCGACAGTGATTACTATTTCGTCTTTAAAAAAAAATGCTTCCTTTGGCACCAGAAACCTGTAATTTACGCAATAATCACCCTGGACTGTGATTTTTCTATATGCAAAGAATATGAATATCACCTGCCACACGTACCGGCTTAGCAAATGCATACACATGCTGCAAATTTTCGAAAGACTGCTGCTCTAGAACCTTACATAAGTGATGTAGTTCTTCTAAAATGTTACGTCATTTTGATCAAACATGCTATCTTAATTATATTAGCGTTCAGATAAGATAAAAATTAACAATATTAATTATTTTTGGGGCTGAGAAGCCTTAAGCGCCTGAAATATTACCTTTGTCATATGTAGTAAAGAAAGGGGCGACTCGAATGACGTAGATATGTTTGCGTTCAGAGAAATCTACATCATTTTGCATCTTCGAGCATTTAGCTGTAAATGCTCGAAGTTTTGCATACGTATAATTATAAAATTGTAATTGAGACTATAATTGTAGTCTTAACTAGAATTTTATTTGCTGGTCATTCTGTCCACGCCATTAAATTAAAAGTTCTCGTTATCTTGGACAATGAAAAATCTGTTTATAAAATCCAGTTTTGGATATTTCTTTCTCTGTTGTCAACCAGTCATGTAAAGCTACAATCAAAACTATTTGGTAGACTTGGAAAATTAAAAACATTATTTCAGTTCGGAATGTTTTACGACCGGGGCGGGAAGGGAGGTGGGGAGTTATAATTGCCATGCTTGGCAGACGGTTTGGCGATTGCAGTATGATGGTCATAGTACCTACTCAGCGAGACGCTGCTGGCAGTCCCTGGTAGATATTCACTTCGGACGGAGTGGTGATCTTGCCATGAACAATAATTAAATTAAATTTATTATCCAATATTAAGCCATCCATATTTATAGTAATCCTTTTAACTACTCATTATCATGACTTGACTGCCTCGTTGGTCTAGCGGTAACGTGTTCAATCACATATACCTAATGAGGTCCTGGGTTCAAATCCCGAGTCCGGCCAAAAGTGATTTTGGGATTTTTCCGTAAAAAGTAACTTCTCAGTGGCAGCCCGAAGTCTGGAGGTTGGCGGTATGACAGCCCCATGCCTCTGAGAGCACGTAAAGCCGTCGGTCTTGTACCTGACCTCTTTCCGGCCGTGTCGCTGGTCGTCCCATCGGATCATGAGAGTGATGGAATAGAAAGTGCCCCTGTGTTTGTGAACACACTTGTGCAATATAATATGTGGCCGAAATTCGGTCGGGGTCACTATTATTATTAGATTACTTCCGAGACCAGTTTTAACTCATTCGCTTCTTGTGGGAACGTTGTGGCATGACTGGAGACTCGTCGACTATATTCTATCTAGGTAATGCGTGCTGCTTAACATATGTATATTATATGCTCTTTTGAACAGGCCAAAAACGACTAAAACTGCTTATAATATGCGTATCAAATATGCGCATCGGGCGTGGTTCCCACACAGCTGGGCCATCTGGGCGACAAGAGTTCGACGAATTATGTCATCTAGGCTGTTATGACTGCGTAGCTGACGCAACTTCATAGATAAATGTTAAAAGATTAAGTACAAAGTCATAAAAGATAGATCGGGATAAAGAACGAGAACGGAGCACCAACGGAAAGTGACGATACACTCTGGATATTAGGCATTGTCTCGTTGATCTAGCGGTAGCGTGTTCAACCGCAGAAAATGAGGTCCAGGGTTCAAATCCCGGGTCGGGCCAAAAAGTGATTATGGGATTTTTCCGTAAAAGAAATTTCTCAGTATCAGCCCGAAGTTTGGAAGTTGGCGGTTTGACACCCCCGTGCTTAGGAGAGCACGTAAGCCGTCGGTCCTGTACCTGACCTCTTTCCGGTCTTGTCGCTAGTCGTCCCATTGAATCATGAGAGTGATGGAATAGAAAGTGCCCCTGTTTTTGCGCACACACTTGTGCACTATCATATGTCCTGCGCAATTGGCTAATCTCCTTTGAGAATGGCCATCGTGGCCGAAATTCGGCCGGGAAGACATCATCATCATTGTGTTTTATAACCGTTTAATTATAATCTTCAAGGAAAATATAAAACCAGAAGTTTTTCTTTCATTTTCAGTCAGAAGATACTTTTGGTTTGGGAACTTAAAAAAGGGTTTTTAAAAACTAAAAATTAAAATTAATTAAAATAAAATATACGTCTACACCGATTTGGAGGTGATTTAATAATGGAATATAAAAGTAGCGGGCAGATACATCCGGCGAAGCAGAGACGGCTGTATCTGCATAGAAACAATTCTAAGAAGTTTATCCCTTAGTTAGCATAAACTATATTACAGTACTAATCTAAGGCAGAGGGGCGAGGTGTATCCATAACTGGGAGGAGTTATGGATACACCTCGCCCCTCTGCCTTAGATCCTTAAGAGTAAAATTATCGGTTGAATCGATTTTAGATTTATTCCGATAATTTTGCTTAACACAAACAAATTTCAGTAATTTTAAACGAAAAACATACAGTAAAAAGATAAGAAAAATACAAATGACTAAAACTACAGACACATATCCTAAATTTTCACTTAAACTGTAATCATTTCTTTCGTCTAAAACACTTTCAATCACTGCACTATTTTTTAACGAATGTTCCATATACTTCAACTCATCTAGGTTGATTCCTTGCATGTTAAGTGCGCGTGCACTTGATATATTGATGTTCATTGGTAACTGCGGTAGAGTTATCAAAGGGATGTTTTCCACCTCGTCTGATTCTTCAATCACACGGTGTCCCATACGAATTCCATTGATTTCAACATCACATGGCTCGTCGATAGTCATGAGATATGTGCCAAAAATGGGCTGTTTCCGGATTTCGTTGCCACAATATTTTGTCAGTGTAGTCTTTACTCTGCTATATAGGATCCAACTGTCAGAGTTGGTTCTTTGCACCTTGACCTCTTCGAGTAGTATTAGGTGCTGCGTGCAGTAGGTGAGGTCATCCTCAAACTTCATCAGTTGTTCTATACAAGTACGTTCATAGTATAACGCTCGACTGTCTTCATTACATAAGAAGCTGGAACCAGCGGATAGCAGGCGACACGGCTTGACAATCGGTTAGTAGTTTTCACCTTTCGCCAAAAGGTAGGGATATTTAGGGAAAATAGATAGGGTTTTGTTTTGGGAATCATGGAAAATTGGTAATGAATACATTTTAAAATAATCATATGTAAAGTTATCTATTAATGGTACTTCCATTATGAATACAATCTGATTGTCTTTAATATATGATTTTACACAAATAGTTTCTTCTAATTTAATTAAATTACTCTCGGTTGGAGCATACACTAAGTTCTCTGATTTAGAAATTAATTTCATATGATATAATAATTCTGTGGAGTTTACAACAGATTGGTGTAATATGTACACCCTACTTAATGCTAAGGCAGTTTCAAGTTCACTTATGAGAATAAAAACAATCCAAAAATACATGTTATAAATTTCTTAATATTAATTCAAGCTTCTGTATGCGGTTATCTAATTTTATAGTATTCTGATTAATAGTTTCCGATGTATTTATAAAGCTATCAAACATTTTAGAGACCAATGTTGGCCTTTTTGACATTATAATTAGATTATTGTTTAATTTTGAGATGAGTCTATCGAATATTATCGCATCATCTTTTCCGTTAAATGCTCATATAATATTTTCGTCCGTTTTGCATGATCTTTAACTAGTTTTTGGAAATAACGTTTTTCTAATTCTTCGTTATATGGACTTCCACTGTCTGTGTGTCCGAATACAATTTCGAATGGAGTAAGTTCAGTAACAGAATGAATAGAATGATTATATGCCATAACTGAATATGTCATGACCGATGCCGCATCGGTACATCGCTTTTCATATTTGGCTAACCTGTAAATTTCGATGATTGTGGAATGGAACCGCTCAATAAGACCCATTGAGTTTGGATTATTCGGTGTACCGATATGAAGTTCTACTTTATGGAAATTTAAAAATTCTTTAATGAGTTCATTGTTAAATTCGGTTCCCGAATCCGAACTTATTTTTCTAGGAATACCGTAGCACGAAAAATATTTTAGTAAGGCTCTTATTACCTCTGGAGTTGATTTTCCTTGTATCTCTATTGCCTGTCCTAATTTGCTAAATGCATCTATAAAGGTCAAATAAGTCTTCCCTTCTATACTAAAAGTATCTATAAAAATCTCTTGAAATGGGGCATGCTGTGTCTGTGTTAACTGTAAAACGGGTTTAATAGGTTTTCTGTCGTATTTCATCTTCTGGGATGCTTCACGCGCGTTTATAACTGCCGTAATTGTTTCTTGCATTCTATCCCAATAGTAACTTCTACGAATTCTAACTAATGTTTCCTTAATACCTCTGTGGCATGTCTTACCTTTATGATATTTTTCTATTACTGCTTTTTGTTCTTTCTCATCTTCAATAAAAATTACTCTTTCAGTGCACTCAAATAATTGGACCATATTCTTTTTGAAAAGTTCTATAACTAAATTGCTAAATAATTATCGATGCTCTTTTTCTTCAAAATAGATAAAGTATTTAACCTTGGATCTTACGTATTGCTTTAAAAATTCTTTTACTAAATCGGGATTATTTGTGGGTAAGAAAACCTCTAATACCTTTTGTTTTTCTCTTGATAGATTTTTAACTTGCATATCATTTTTAAACCATGAGTATACTATAATTTGGTTAGGCTTTGTATCAATTGCCTCGTGTAAAATTGGTATTCCTGTTGATTCTAAATCTTGAGCTGAATGTATTGTCTGTGACCTACTGGATTCTGATCTAACGGGGTAATTGGGACTAGACAAGTTTTCTGGCATAGGACTAGCTGTTAACGTTTCACTAGAGTCTGATATTGTTATCGTTGATGAGTCATTTCGTTTTGCTCTTTTTTCTGATGTTAACATTTCTATTTCTGTAACTACGTCGTCTAAATGTTTCTTTAGCTTTTGATCTTTTTCATCGATGTTTACTACCATAGACTGATCCTCGTCGTCTGAACTTAAGGCATTTACTTTAATTCTAGATAAGGCATCCGCATTGGTATTTTGTTTTCCATTTTTGTGAATAATTTCAAAATTATAATCTTGCAAACGCAATCTCCATCGCGTAAGCTTGCTACTGGGGTCTTTTAATGATTGTAACCATGTCAATGGACGATGGTCGGTATAAATAGTAAATTTCCGACCGTACAGGTAGGGCCTGAAGTGTTTAACCGCCCAAATGATTGCAAGTAATTCTCGCTCAATTGTACTATACCGTGATTCGGTATCACTTAATGTACGGCTGGCATATGCCACAGGTTTGTCGTTACCAATCTGTCCTTGAGAAAGTACTGCGCCTAGCGCTACGTTTGATGCGTCAGTGGTCAGTATAAAAGTTTTGTCAAAGTCAGGGTATTGTAACAGAGGGGCGTGTGTTAAAAGTTCTTTGCATTTTTCAAAAGAGTTAATGTAATTTTGGTCAATTACAATGCGATTACGTTTCTTTAAGCAGGCTGTTAACGGTTGTGTTACCTTTGCGAAGTCTTTAATAAAACGTCTATAATAGCCAATAAGTCCAAGAAAACTCTTTATCTCCGTCGTAGTTTTGGGTAAAGGGTATCTCAGTACAGCATTTATTTTGTCGTCATTAGGTCTAAGTCCGTCTTTAGTAATAGTGTGTCCAAGGTAAAGCACTTCTTTCCTGAGAAATTCGGATTTGTCAAGTTGTATTTTTAGGTTAGTCTCTCTAATTCTGTCAAAGATAGTTCGTAGCTTATATATGTGTTCTTCTAGGCTGTTAGAGTAGATAATAATGTCGTCTAAGTATACCATACAATGGATTCCTTGGAGTCCGCGTAAAACGTTGTCTATTGTTCTCTGAAAGGTTGCGGGCGCTGTTTTTAAAACGAATGGCATTCTTAAAAATTCAAAATGTCCATTTTGTGTGCTAAAAGCAGTCTTCTGTCTATCGTGTTCTTCTACTTCTATCTGATGATATCCACTAGCCAAGTCAAGTGTGCTAAAGTAAGTACTTTATCCAAGTTTGTCAAATAGGTCAGTAATGTTGGGTAAAGGGTATTTGTCGTCAATCGTTATGTCGTTTAGTCGTCTGTAGTCTATTACCATTCTATACTTCACTTCACCAGATGCATCTGTCTTTTTAGGCACGAGATGCACAGGTGCACTCCACGGTGAATGGGATTCTCGAATTACATTGTCTTTTATTAGTTTTTCAACCTGTTTATTAATTTCACCTTGTATAAATGGAGATTGTCTGTATGGTTTTACATATATGGGATCTTCGTTCTGAGTACGTATGCGGTGTTTAACTTGATTTGTAAAAGATAAAGGAATTTGATCGCAGTAAAATATGTCTTTATACTCGCGACAGAGCTGTAATATTTTTTGGTGTTCTTCGTCATTGGTGTGGTCGAGTCGTAGTTTAAATAAGTTTTCGTCAAGAAGTCTATTCGTGTCTATGTCAGTATCAGATTTTGTAAAGTTAATCGGAATTTCGGTATTATGGAATTCAGTAACTGAAAAAGGTTGCGTAATGGTTAATCGTTTTGGTTCATCTAAGGTATTTTGGATAACTGTTAAAGCATAGCCGTTTGTACAATTTACTATGGCACTAGGCATTCGGAGGCCTGGCGCAAATTCTTGATAGTCAAGGATAGCTTGCCCTGAGTGTTGATCGGTGGGCAATTTAACGCGTTGTTCCGAACGTGCAGGTATATCGATAATGTAGTTTAAATTATTATTAATTATGGGTATGCTAGTTGTATTTGTCTTTAAAATTTTGTTCTTCAAGTCAATAACTGCGCCTAGTTGTTGCAAGAGGTCATTTCCGATCAGTCCATCATAGTTTATATCAACGTCATATAAATAAAATTTATGAAAATCGTCTCTAACGAAAGTAGGCAAGAGAGGTATGTCCATAACTTCGTCATGTCTACTCGATGCGTGGGTGCTAACAACTTGGAAAGGTTCTTTTCGAATAAATTGTCCAAAATACTGGTAGGCTTTTTGGGGACTAATGAATGACCGCATGCTTCCGGTGTCAATCAGCATATTACCGTCTATTTCCTCTAAGTAAATGTGTGGAAGTTTTAAATTTGGATCACAATTTAGTTCTAGGACTTCTTGTCTATAGAGGCAGTTTCGGGAAAATCCGTAATTTGGGGTACGTCAGTCTGTTCAGAGTCATCTTCGTATTGTAATTCCATATTATTTTCGCATGTAGTATAAGGGTCTAATCCATCTGCATCGTAAGTGTAAGGGTCATAGTAATAACTATTGTCATTATAAGAATAGTCAAAATCGTCTGTAATAATTTCATTTAACTTAAAACCTTGCTGAAAATTTGGCTTAGGCGCGACTGTCCGCATTGAAACGTCGGTTACTTGGTGTTGAGGTTTTTGAATTTGTTGATTCTGATTTTGTTGCATTCCAAATTGTTGGGGTGGCTTATAGCCAAACTGTTGGGGTGGTTTATAACCAAACTGCTGGGGTGGTTTATATCCGAATTGTTGAGGGGGTCTATATCCGAACTGTTGAGGGGGTCTATATCCAAACTGTTGAGGGGGTCTGTATCCGAACTGTGGGGTCTGAGGGCTACTTAGTTGTTTCGGCTGAAAACCTAGTTGAGGTTTCGATCCGAACATTTGTGGTCGAACCGTGCCCATATTTTGTGGGATACCGAAATTAAATTTAGGGGTTGCGCTATTATTTGGTATCATGGGTCTAAAACTAGAGGATTGTGTAAAATTTTGCTTTGCACTGGAATGAATGTGGGACGTGTTACCGTGTATGCGATTCCGCATCGTGTATTGTTCTTGGAAATTAACTTCCTCAAGTACAACACTTAACGCGCTTTCTAAGTTCGCAGGAGTCTTCAATCTCATTATCCGTACCATGCTTTCCGGTAGATTGTATAAAAAAACATTTAGAGCAGTATTATTATATATAATTAATTTGGCACGCTTTAAGTCGCTATCTTCGATAGAGTTCACTTTTTATATTAATAATGGCCGAACACTTTGGATTCTATTACAAAATTCTAGAAAACTCTCTCCGGATTTTATTTTTAATGATTCTAATTCTATGTTAATACACGCTTCACTACGAGGGTCGCCAAAATGTTGGATAAGTAATTCTTTTAAACTAGTCCACGTAACAATATCTTCACGTTCTGATAAGAGGGCAGCTGCGTTCTCTGTAAGTCTGCTAGTTAACACATTGTATATATATAAATTTTGTTCTTCATTATCCTTCGAATTATATCTTTCGATTATATATTCACATTTTCGAAGATATAGGTTTAATTGCCGTTTATCCCCATTAAACAATGGTACTAATTGAATAATTTCTCTAGGGATCAACTGTAAAGATGTCATGGTCAAAGAGTACGAAATAAATCGGAGAAGGCAACTGTTACACGATTATTCTAATTATATGAAAAGTTTATCACATACATATAACACACAAGAAACACAAATTACACAGTATTAAATAAAATATAAAAATTAAAACACAATATATTTTTAAAATGTAAGGAATTTTTAAGAAAATTCCTTAATTAATTAATTAACATTAAATTAATTTATATTACATTAATGATCAATTTTAAGATCAATTAAGTAATTAGTATTTATTTTTATATAAAGTAATATAAAATAATATCTCTTCTAGTATATTCTTACATCTATGGTTTAGTTCAATTCTTAGAACAAACGTTATCTCAGTAGAAATTGATACTGCGACAACCGACAAGTTACACTGAGCGAAGTCTTATCTCACTTGTAACAATTAAATACATTTAAAAACCCTATTCTGGAATATAGGAGGTTAAGGAAAGAAGAATTGGCGAAAAGTTTTACTCACCAACCGACTGCCACTCCCATATTCTTCGTTTCTTGATCACAAAAGAAATTTATTTGGTTCGCCGGATATCCCTATTCGCGCGAATTTTTTGTTTTTCTTTAGAAAATATAGTAACTCGCCGAAGTTATTGGAATTATCCGGTACGGGCTGCGCCACTTTTGGTTTGGGAACGTAAAAAAGGGTTTTTAAAAACTAAAAATTAAAATTAATTAAAATAAAATATACGTCTACACCGATTTGGAGGTGATTTAATAATGGAATATAAAAGTAGCGGGCAGATACACCCGGCGAAGCAGAGACGGCTGTATCTGCATAGAAACAATTCTAAGAAGTTTATCCCTTAGTTAGCATAAACTATATTACAGTACTAATCTAAGGCAGAGGGGCGAGGTGTATCCATAACTAGATACTATATATTTTTTATTATTATTTTTACTCATTTATTTATTTACTTCGAAACATGGTTTACGAGGGTGACACTGAAAGTTCTTAGAAAATCAAAAACCGAACAAACTAGCAAGTTATTAGTGTCTATTTACATCAGTACATCGCTGCATCCGATAGAACCACTGACAAAAGCACTTTGCCCACTCGTCCTTAGGGGTCTCTTCGACGGCATTTTGAAACGCAGACACTGCTTCCTCGGCGTTCATGGCCATATTTGGCCGATTTGAGGATTATATATAATATATATATATATATATATATTGAATATAAAAAAAATATATAGAATAATAAATTTGTGTTGTAGATGTAAAAAAATGTATTTCCACCATTGCTTGACCCGAATCACACAATCGCTGCGTTTTGATATGCTTAAAATCAGTTCATCAAAATCAAATTTAGAAATGGCCCATGTTCCTTCTAATAAGTCAAAAAGTTGTTCATTTGGTAAATACTAATTTAAATTTATATTTTATTATAAATATTTAATATTTATATTTAAAATCTACTTCATCGCTAAATAATTTTAATTGTTGTACCGTATATGATTTACTATACTTCACATATAGACAGTATATAACCAGTCGAATCAATAATCTTTTTCATTTGAAGTCGATTAGTAAAAAAATGGGCTCGGTTCCTCACTATTACAGTCTCACATGGTGGGCCTTATGGATGCGGCTGCCGTAAGACTGGTAAGCTTTGGAGGACATTATGATAATGAATGAAAAATGTACGTACTTTGAACTTTAAAGCAAAATGGAAATAAATAAATAAATATCTTGGGACCACTACGTTTTCCTCGAAGTTTTTCTTTTATTTTCGGAAATAAATAGAAATCGCCAGGTCGGGGCTATGGGGCAGATGACCCAGTAATTGCGGTAGCTGCGGTACCTATGACTATCGATATGAAATTCATAGCGGTAGGCACGCTATCGGTTCGTTGGCTGTATTACTACAAACAAATTCTGACTATTTACAAGCGCTTTTTTAAAGTACGTAAATGAAAACTTTTATTTTAAACAATTTTCTACGGCCTGAAGTTTATGCTATCCGTATGATTAATGATAATAATATTATAACAAAAAAGTTCTGCTATAAATAGGGGATTCATAGACGATCTCTATGATGATAGGTATATTTATCAGTATAGATAATAAAAAGGCCTATAACCGGACTACTAACCTAGACATATGTCTAGGTTAGTAGTAGATAAATATAAAGTAAGTAGGTATAATCATAAGCTGTACATAGAAGATAATTATGTACAAGATACAAGACATACATTATAACAAATCGTACCTTCACCCGTTACATTTGGGTAGGTAGGTATGTTTCTATATCGATATTATCACTTTATAATTATTATTTAGGCATGTAAGTAGGTAAATATCAATGTAGTTTAAGTGGGTATTTAATCATTTTTATTTATATTTCAAAATAAGAGCGCGCAGCCGATATTTTATCCTCATCTTAGGTAGGTAGGCAATATATAAAGTGGATATATTCTCATGTAATTTGAGTGAACTCGTAAAGATCCTATCAAAGGTAGTTAGTTGCATAAATAATTAATTAAAACATTTAGTTCAATAAGTTGTTTATAATCTTAATACTAACACTATCGCATTAGGTCAAGACCTGTAATGGTAGGTGTTAAGGAGATAAACAAATAAATAAATAAAATCAATATTGTCTAAGTCCCTACTTACTTGAGAATTATAATTTTAATAGGTAAGTAGGTTATATATCTATGTTGTCTAAGTACCTGATAGGTAATTATAATTTTGGTAGGTAATGTATCAATGTTGTTTACAAAGACCTCCCCCAAAGATCTCCACAATCGCCGGTCCTGCGCTATTCGCATCCAGCAGTTTCCAGCGTTTCGCGTACCTACTGAATTTTAATTTCAAAATAGCGATGACATGTTCGCGAAATTCGGTTGACAGCGCTTCATTATACATACAAAAAATATTTATTTAGAAATACCCACCTATTTTATAAAAAAAAACCCTGATCTCGGCGTACCTACTTAAGCGAGATTGTGATGAAACTGCTATATTATCTATTCTAGTTAAAATAAATATAAATATCTAAAAATCTTGGGACAACTCAAACAGCGACATCTAATACTGAATAATTATACCTAATCTTGGTAGGTAAGTAATATATCAATGTTTTTGGGTACCTACTTAATAATAAAATTTTGTTGGGTAGGTAATAATATATCAATGATGTTTGCGTACTTATTATTAGGTATCATTTAAACAGGAAAGTTAGTACTAAACGAGAAACATATAAAGATTGGACAGGTGCTCAAGACACCTAAAAACCAACTCTCTCTATGAGTCAGAAAGCGCGCCCAGTCATTTCAGCTCAGTATTTGGAATCCAAATAGGAAAATAAACAGACCTAGTACTTAGTAGTAGGATACACGCATCGATAGGTTTCGCGTACCTACTGAATTTGAATTTCAAAATAGCGATGACATGTTTGCGAAATTCGGTTGACAGCGCTTCATTATACATACAAAAAATATTTATTTAGAAATACTTACCTATTTTATAAAAAAATCCCGCTGATCCCGGCGTATCTACTTAAGCGAGATTGTGAAGAATTTGCTATATTATCCATTCTAGTTCAAATAAATATAAATATCTAAAAATCTTGGGATAACTCAAACAGCGACATCTGATGCTAATCACTAGCTAGACTAATAGGCCAGAAATAGATATTCAGAGATAAGAGGGGCAGAGGAAATGGTACTTATTTTTTTTATATCATTAGTCAGTACATTTAAGAATGTGCAAATACCCTTTTACCCTTACTATTTTGTAAAGAGAAATACATTTAAAAAAGATTTGAATGTCAAACTAGTATTCAATTTTAAAAGGATTTTTTACACAATTTTGGAAAGGAACTCTTAAAGCTAGACAAATACTTGTTAGTACATACTTACATAGCTACAAAGTGAATGTATAAATTATTTATTCTTTACATAGGTCAGTGATTAGTTACTTTGCCACATGCTGCGAATACGAGTTATTTATGGATTTCATTTTTCATCATCGACGTGACTTGTATCATTATTTTATTTATTAAGGGGCTGACAAGACCAATTGTTTCGTTTTACGCGAATCCATTAATACTACTAGGTACGGGTCAAATCTGAGAGAAAAGTAAAGTTAAAAACCAAGTAAAAAGTTGGATGAAATTTAAGAAAAATATGGTTTGCGGGTCGAATAGAAGTTTAATGACAAATGTAAAACAAAGTTCTTCCTAATCATAAATTACTATTTATTTTATCGATGATTAATTAAGATTGATGCAGATTTTACAAAATGTTGTTGAAATGTACGTAAATATTTTTATATGGTACAGACGCCAGCACATCCTCAGCTTTCATTAGCATTTCTTGTATAGATTGTCAACTTTATCACCAAAGTATAAGGTTCACTTTCAATTGGGGAAATTTGACAGATTGGGGTAGCTTGATGTGCTGGCGTCTGTACATCGAGTAGTAAACTTCTAGCAGAAGTTTTTCGAAAATAACTTATTTGGTGTTGTCAGCTTATTAACTTATTTATGTTTGAAACACCGCCAATTTTTTGTGCTACAACTTTAAATCAACTACGGTATATATGTACCGGTTTTTCCTAAAGTTTTATAACAAGAAACAGCAATTATTCGGATCACAATTAGACGTTAATAAATTGAGAAAGGTCTACTTTCTCAATTTATTAACGTCTAATTGTTATCCGAAGTCGGTAAAATAAAGTAAACGTCGAATGAACTATTTCTAAACTTTGCACAACGAGAGGGGTGTCATAAGTTTGAAGGCAGTGTCGGTGTGCCTCTCTGTATATAGCAGCTTTAAAAGGGATGTACACATTTTAAGGTAATTTATTTTAAAAAACCACATGTGCCTCTTTTTTTGCTGGGAATTAGAAATCGCGAGGGACTTAAAAACATGCATTTAATGGACACAAAGAACAGAAAACAACCAGATAGATTCGCACTCATTACAATCAAAATAAGTTAAATAATGGCGTTTGCCATATATTGGCACGTCACTAGTTGAAAGGCTATGCAAAAAGGTTTGGCTAGTGTAAATAGCTTGTGACGCGGTAAATAACGGCTGAACTTTCATTGATTCAAAAATTGTAATGGCTCAAAGTAATGATATTTTAGGCAATATTGTCAGTTTGCTCAATATTATTTTTGCTTGGCATTTTAATAGATTTTCTGTGTAGTTACCCCAGGTGGTGGCAGTAGCCATGCGAATGCCACAAGATGTTAAACCGAAGAATAGAGGATAGATGCACAACCTCCAAACGTTATGGCCGTTCGCCGTTCTAAGTCCAATCTGACTGTCTAGGGGTTAATGTTCAGAAGATTGAATTCAATCGTCTGAACATTGGCACCATACAAGAAAATAATAGCACTATAAGTTTTATTGCTATATTTTAAATTTTAAGTACCAATACATTTAAATATGCTACTAACATAGAAATATGAAATCCTGTAATATTAGCTTAAACATCTAAGGAGAATATTTAGTTTAGATCTTCAGCATCTTACACCATCACTCTCGCCATCGACAATGAGTTCAGCCTCACACCCTTACGATCTCGAACGTGCACTGAAGCTGTGCAATGAACTGCCTGTCACGGTTTTCCTAAGCGAACACAGCATGGGGCCCTGAAAATAGGCGTAATTATGTTTATAAAGGGCCGAGAAGTTTAATCATGCCGGGGTGCAATTTGCACTACCCTCCCGCCCGCAGAAATATGCACATGCAAGAAAGATAATGTAAAAAAGCAAATTACATGCAGCAGTACGATACCCAACACGTGTTTTAGTCCTTTCCACGGACCATTCTCAAGGGCTGCTAACTCGTCGAGTGCTTGAATTGTCCTTCTTGCATGTGCATGTTTTTGCGGGCGAGAGGGCTGTGTAAATAACATCCCGGCATGATTAAACTGACAATTAGCGGATTCAACACTACATATTAATTTTGTGTTAGACTAGAAATAAGTACTCTTATGATAATCTTTTACAGAAGTTTTCTGTGCCTAAACTAGAGCTGAGAAGAATGTTTTCGGATATTATGCTCTTATATAACGTCTGCCACCATCAATTTGACTGTAATAAGCTGTTAAATCAAATATATATCCGTATACCCTATCGTTCGACTTCATTACGAAGCACTCGGAAAAATTCTTTGTTTGCACCTAAACCTTGTAAAACGAATGCAGGTGAACGCTGTCCATTACGAAGGACCATGAATTTGTATAACACAAATTTCACTGATGTGGAATTCTTTGCAAGTTCACCATCAAGCTTTAAAAGAGAGATTACTGAAATAATATTTTCTTCATAAGGACTTGCTCCATATGAAGTGTATATTAACTATTTATATTTTGTATAACTGGATGAATATTTTTATTTAAAGTGTTCTTTAGTACAGTAGTATAGTATAGTATAATGATTCTCACTTCTGTCATACTACTTCAGTGTAAAGGATATACATTGGGTACAACATTGTAAAAATAATTTGTGGACGACGGGGCTGGTTCCACTATAAGTTACTTTTAGCATTTAAGTTATGTAATATATACCCTCAGTGTAACTGTTTGTTGTCCTAAAAAATAAATAAAAAAAAAAATACTAAATAACTGTACCTACCAAGCTTAGCAAAGCTAATAAATCATTCATGGGAAATGGTATTAGGTTTTATTACAAGCTCTCTACTTATATCACTAAACTACCTGATAATGGGTTCCAGTTCCAGACACACATTAAATGTGTACTTATGGCTCAGCGTTACTACACTACAAAAGAGTACATTTATGATGAAGACATTTGGCGGCTGGCATCTACCTGCACATATTCCGCTGACGATCTTATAGCCATATATGTAGGCACGAGTAATCAGTTGTTGCATGAACTATCTGCAACTATCTGTAATAAAACTAATAATTATTGTTTACATACTACACAAATTTCAAAACTATTGATTCCGTCTCAAAATTATTAATATTACTGTTATTTTGACGTTTTTCTTTTCTCTTTTTATTGAGACTATAAAACCATACATAATCACATAAACGATCGAGCAAATATTGTCTTTATCTGCTAAATAATATCAGTAAGTCAACCAAATCTCGTGTATGTTGGTAGCATTAAAGCGTGACCGTCATTATAACACAAGGTCTGCCATAATAATAATAATATTAAAATGTAATGTAATAATAATATATGTTGAGTAAAATATATCTAAAACTATACGTTTCGATAATTAAACCTATAAATAATCTCTTTGACAATAAATTAAATACGCTAGCTAAGTAACTAAATTATTAATATCATAAATTAAATGTTATTCCTAAATGTTTTCACACAAGTCGCATATCTAAATATATATATGTTCCTTAAAATAATTAAAGGTACATATACTTAATCACTACTGCAAATATGTTCTGACTATTTATAAGTACTTTTTTTAAGTATATGTGAATAAAACCATTTTTATTTATTAGATTTATTTACTTAATGTGGTTGTTGTATTAAAAGAAAATATCATTATATCTGAGTGTCTACTAGAGCGACTGTTTGCTAGTATTATATTTACAAGTGTTTGGGTATTCGGATGACTCAGGCAGGTTACGCCTCTTAAATATCGAACATATTGCTTTAAAAATAAAATAAAATAATCAGGGATCTATTTAACTAT
Organism: Pseudoips prasinana; assembly: GCA_951640165.1. Lineage (NCBI taxonomy): Eukaryota > Metazoa > Arthropoda > Insecta > Lepidoptera > Nolidae > Pseudoips > Pseudoips prasinana. Next base: position 17,105,743 of record OX621244.1, read on the forward strand.
CACTATTTAACCCCGACGAAAACAGTTTATAATTAAACAAAAAATTACCAACATAACGTAGCAGTTTTGATACGTAAAATTTTCAAAAATCACGCGGTTCAAGGCAATCAAACAATATTGTTCTTCATAAGTCCAAAACCAATTATGGAAAAAAACTATTGTTTGTATACCAGGGAGCAAAACTGATTAATTAATTCCCTAACTACATAATTAAAACCGACCAAGTGCGAGTCGGACGCGCACGAAGGGTTCCGTACCATTATCTACAAAAACGAGCAAAAAATCACGTTTGTTGTATTGGAGCCCCGTTAAATATTTATTTTATTTTATTTTTTAGCATTTGTTGTTATAGCGTCAACAGAAATACATCATCTGTGAAAATTTCACCTTTCTAACTATCACGGTTCATGACATACAGCCTGGTGACAGACGGACAGACAGACAGCGAAGTCTTAGTAATAGTGTCCCGTTTTACCCTTTGCGTACGACGAATGAACTAAGAATATACTAATACAGCAAACGATTGCAAATAAACGATTTGATTTGATTTGAACATATCTTCATAATAAACATATCTACATAAATAAATAAAATATATGGACATACATAAATAAATTTAATATTCGATTAATAATCTTGACCAAGTAATTAAGTCGAATATCCGGTGTAAAGGCCTTTTAACACAACCGCACTAAACATTACACGCGTACACTGCGTGTCACGACTGCATTTTTATGACTTACCCAATTAATTATTATGTCAACAACTCGGACCTATAATAAGCGCATTATAATTTATTTTTAAGTAATTATAATTCATATGTTGTTGTTTCTTCTCGAAGTGATTATTTTTAATCCTTGAGAAATAAAGAAGTTTAACCGTTCAAACTAGTCAATTAGTTGCCATAACAATATAAAAAAAACCCTAAATTATCTTTGCAATGCAACCATGAACGTACGTCGATACACAGACATATTCTAGAAATAAAGCTCATCGATAGCACTATCATCCCCGTAAGCATACAGCGGCAGATCAAATTTGTGATTCCATATCACAAATTTGATCTGCCGCTGTATAACTTTTGTAGCTTAACAGTAGAACGCCTACTCTGGATTGGTAGAGGGTGCTGATTCGATCTCGGCTGGATGCTTAATTTTATGATTTCCCGGTTTTGAGTTCAGATTAAGCTTTGCATTGCTAATAATGCTATATAATTCAATTGGATACTTAAAAATGACAAAGAACGAATCCCTTCGACAGCAAATATACCTATTAACTTTACTGCACTCGAGAAATTTATTTACTTCGGTCACAATAATGACAAAATATCCTAAAGAAAAAGCTTTTGCAGAGAAGAACTGAACTTCTGATGAAGTCTTGCTACAACTAGTATTTAGATACGGCTCTGATAGTTGGATACTCGATAAAGATGATCAGTTACTTTCTAAAAGAAATGTGGGAGTAATACAATATCTGTAGGTTTCAGATTCATTGCCATAGAAATGTCCGAACGGAGTTGGTTATTCTACTAATGAGGAACTTCGGGTGGGAAAATTAGTGATTGGTATTAACCGAATTTAAGTGTAATTCGAATCAGTCTTCAAATTATTCCCCAATCGAAGCGCCATCTATGCGACGTTTGGTTTTTCGTTTATTTTGGGTTAAACTTTCACAGGAGATACCGTCATCATTATCTTCAATTCAAACATTACAAAGTTAGCTAAAATTAGTTTTTCTAATATTAATTCAGTACGCTCAATTTCGTATTATAAATACAAAGCTGTGCGGAAACTGAATAGAACTGGTTTTTAATTGGTAAATCGCAATAGATCTCCATACTTGCATTACGAGTTAATTATTTAATTTATTAATTAATTATTATAGATGCAGACAACTAAACACCAAATATTTAAAGAAGACAAGTTATTCAGATTAAGACGAAGTGTTACCTACATTTCTAGATGTAAAAAATATTAATGAAAAAAATTGTCACTAAATAAAACAATTTCTTCAAAATATATTGCTAATGCAATTTAACTTAAAAACTAAGAACAAACATTATAATAAAAGTAACATAAAGAAAAATACACGAACATAATAAATTAAATTAATAATTAAATGATCACCACCCCTTCATATTTATGTATCACATTATTTGCTTAATTGAGTCAATACATTTATTAGCAACTGACGAACGGTTTTATAAAAAAATATGAGTGTGCTTTATTAAACCACACGACTGAAGTAAAACTTAGATATAAGAAATGTAAGCTATGAGAATGATAGATCAAGAAAATAAGAAAAATCAAAAACACACTTTTCGTAACGCTCTCGTCACGCATTCACCAGCTTACTCCCCAAGTCCAGCGTGGTTGACATTGTCAACACTTGAAATATAGCTGTTTAGCTAAATCGTGCATTTGTAACAAAAACGGCCGTTATGTTTTGAATGCACGATTTAGCTAAACAGCTATACAATTACGTTATTGCCTTTTCCACAGTAATAATAGAACATATTTTGTATTTTTGATTCTATTTACGAGTTATGACATTTTTTCGATTGGCGGCGCTAGTGGACTGTAATAGGCCTCTTAATTATATGTCGCTAAAAGCCTGATCATCGGAGCGTTCTTGCCTATATTAGTTCTTCTGGATATGGCGAATGTATTTACCACAGGGTGATTTTACTGGGTATCCTTATTATTTTATATTCTTATTTTAATTCGGAACTTTTGACAATTGTCACGCCAGTTCCATTATACCACAAACCAACTTACAACTAACACATTAACACTATTATCATAATACAGTTATACTAAGTACGTAAATTACACATCTCATATAACATTTTAGCTTCACGTGATATGGGTGCCGATAAACTAGTGTGGAAGACGCCTAAATCTAATTGCTTAAAATTAAGATAGAAAATGTTATCTCTTTGGATTTGATTTCGTTGACATTCCATTAAAATATGGTGCTCATCCTCAACTGTCATGTTTATTGCAGCTAAGCTTCCGTAATATAATACCACCATGAATAAGTCTGTGTAGATTGGAAAGGCATTGTGCGCCTCGTTTTAAGCGATCCCATGTAATGTGACTGAGTTTTATAACTTGACCGATACGAACAACTGGAATCCTATTAAGCAAGGAACGCGTGTATAAAGCGCGTAGTGTTTATATACTAATAATAAAAATAAGATATATTTATTCTCTCAACACAAAGTAAGGTCTTAACAACATACATAGTTATATATGTATAATATGTCTAATATAATATTTATGTTATATATTATATACTGTATTTATACATATTTTGCTATATACACATGCTATTTGGTATGCCACCTTACATTGTTATAAACCTCATTATATATTTATATATAATTATATATATACTTACAATGTTTCTATACTTTTCTACTTCATTTGTTGCACACCTACTACTTTAAATATTTAGAGCTCCTATCCATCCAAAGGTTGTCTGGAAGAAATCGCTTAATGCGATAAGACCGCCTATTGTACATTATTGTGTTATTTATTTTGTCTTCCATATAATTGTTTTGTTTGAGTGTGTACAATAAAGAGTATTCTATTCTATAGTTTAATACATTCTTGTATAAAATAGGACTTTGTGAGAGACTGGTGCCTGATTTAGGTTATAAATACCTGTATTACTGATATACGTATGTGTTACTGACATACTGATTGATGTTACGTATAAAAGACATCAACGCGTGCAAAACCGCGTGCAGAAGCTAGTTGTATAACACAAATTAACACAATCTAATTTAGTGTCGTAAAGAATGAATCACGTTAGAACTTGAACAATGTCATAAGATTAGGACTTACAGTCTAATTGCACGCTTATTAATATCCAATTAAATTTTAACCACAGAATAATTAATTTGGAATGTTAATGACCTGCTGATAGCAATGCCTGCATTGTTAGATTAACCTTCCAGGTCAGGTCATGGGCGAAACACTTCTCACAACAAAGAGTTCTCACTTAGTTTAAAAATAATTATATATGCTTCAATGCATATCTAAATTGCAATGACCACAGCTTTGAATAACAACAAATCGTCATTGCGGTTTTAAGACCTCTTAATATGTTTAACTTTAGTCAAATTCACTTTGTTACATCATTCAATCTGAAATTATATGATAGCTGTTTTATGTGTATACTACGTTACAAACGTAATTTATTTATGAATCCCTGATAAAATAATTATTTGTTTAAATAGTTGTTATGAATCGGGATATAGTTTGTATCCGTCTATTATATGTTTGTAAAGTACCCTACTATACAGGGATTAGATTCCCTATGGCGTTGTCTTTCTAACAAAGAAAAATAAATATAAATACAGAATATTATTTTAAGATATAATGTACTCTAAGCCTTCTTTGTTTTTATTATAAGGACAATAAAATACTTTTTTGGAAAAGTTGTTTGTTGTCCTGAACAACCTCATATAGGTGGATAAGTATCGGTTACCTAACACAACACGGCATGTTATATAGGGTGATTGGAAATTAGTGACCACTTGAAGTTTGCACAGTATTTGACTGTATTATAGTCAAATTTATCCTTTTTTCAAATGATTATGAATGAAAATGGCCGTACTAAGGAAATAAAGTGAAGTGATGTAAGCCTCCTTTGGAAGCTTTTTATAGGTCCCACTGTTAGGGGGACGAGGTATGAGGTAGTTGTTATTTTATAGAAAATTACTTTTATTTCGATAAAAAGTACAACATTATCTGATAGAACTCGTTAAAAACTTTTAAATAGTTTAAGCCAGCGGGTCTCGATTGGCCATGTTATAAAGCTGGTTATACTAGCCACAGCTTTGTAGGTATTATTTATGGTTTAGTAGAAATATGTTTATAACCTACTTTCCTGTTCAAACATCGTTGTACCTTGAATTGTCGGAAATGAGGTGAGTAAGTTGTAGATGATATTTGCATATTATTTTGCTTTGCGTAAATCCGACTCACGAAAGTGATTTTACCACAAATATTTTATAGGTAGTATGTCAAATAAGATGATCATTCATCCATCACACAATGTTTCAATGAAAAATAAAATATTATTTACAAATAAATGTGTGTCTGTAACTTATGCCAGGAAAACACATCCTGCACAGCGGCTCTCCATATTGGGTGTTTGGTCCTACCGTAAAAATAGGTATCAAATCTTAGGAAATTGTAGGTATGTACAGACACCAGCACATCAAGCTGTCCCAATCTGTCAAATTTCCTCAATTGCAAGTGAACCTTATACATGTGAGAGAAAGTTGAAAATCTATAAAAAAAATTTGACAGATTGGGATAGCTGGATGTGCTGGCGTCTGAACATCAGTCAATCAAATTGTGAAAATATTACAATGAAACTAATAGACGCCTATTTCAAATATTGGTAATATTATAACACACACAGTACGTCAGTACTTTATTTTAAGTCGAAATTACAGGTGTCATGTAGAAAATACGAAGAATATTACTGTACTAATATCCTATACCTACTTTGATAATATTTAAGAATATTACATGTAGATGTCTAGTATGAAATAATGGTAATATCACATGGCAGTACACAGTTTCTGTGACATGTGTCACATAACATATACTGGGAAAGCTTGGCATCCTCCTTTATTATATTCATGACTCTTTTATATTGCCCGCAAAGCTGTACGGCGCTGTACCATCGGACTACGAGAGTGAGGGAATAGAAAGTGCACATGTGTTTTCTAACACTATTTCTTTCCAAGCGAGGTGTTTTAGACAGGTGTCACCTGTAATTGGTATATTGACTTGAACCGCTACGTATAGCGCCACGTAGCGGGATACTATAGCGGCTTATCCTGCAATTATAACATTAGGTAGTTACAGCTTTCCTGTGGTTAACCCTGAGCTATTTCTTGTTATGTATCTGAGTAATAAAAAAAGTCCCGAGTATTTGTCATTCATGTACCTACAACTTATAGACCGCAATATGAATACAAAGATGATGATAGTCTAATGATATTCAAAAATTTATTTCTCTCATGCGTACTTAGTGTTTGCCATATTGTAGGTATACAATTTAAAGTCAAGTTTTTTGTTTTTAACAATTGTCACGTCATTGTGTGTGTCTACTCATGTGCTTTTTAGCCCGTCTTAAAGCTTTTAGCTAACAGTACGTAGTAGCAGTAGTAGATACGTGTTGAAATAAAAACTAACAATTTATCATTAAGATTAAGTTAGGTCATCTAATTTCTTAATTTGATACCAAGCCTTGAAAAATACAGTAAAATACGTAAACCACATAAATCGTATCTTTCTATTGCATAATTTCGGAAAATCTTAAATTGATCCTTGAACCTGATAAGAAGTACGTATCGGACTCAATGCGTGAGTCCAACTCGCACTTCACCTGTTTTCAACTAATCTCACAATCCCGCGACGTCATCGTCGTTGTACTACTCTGTCAAGAAAGTACCGGGAAAAGATCAATACAATATACAAAATGTTTGTTATTCATCCAAATTTTGTTATCACTTTCAAAGTATGCTCCTTCAGAAACGATACACTTACGCCAACGAATAATCCATTCATCAAAACATTTTTAAACGCTGCTTTCGGAATTGAGTTCAGTTCTCGCCGCGAATTCTCCTTTATGTCTTCTACCGATTGAAAACGGGTACCACGAAGTGGTAATTTGAGGTAAGGAAAAAGAAAGAAGTCAGCTGAAGCCATATCTGGTGAATATAGTGGTTGCTTGATGGTATTTTTTGAGTGTTTGGTCAAAAATTCGTTCACAATGATGGCCTTGTGCGAAGGCGCATTATCGTTGAGCAAAATCCAAGAATTTTTTTTCCACAAATCTGGCCTTTTTCGTCGATTTTGCTCTCTTAAACGCCGCATAACGCTCAAATAATATTCTTTATTTACCGTTCGACCTTCCGGTAAGAATTCAGAGTGCACAACACCGCGATAGTCAAAGACAACAGTCAACATGACTTTGACTTTTGATCGACTTTGGCGAGGTTTTTTCGGTTTCGGTTCAGTTGGAAGGCGCCACTCCGAAGCTTGTTGACTAGTTTGCATGTCAAACTCGTAAACCCACGTCTCGTCACCAGTAACAATGCGTTTCATGAATGTTGGGTCGGAATTGACTCGTTCTACCATGTCCTCAGCGACTTTCATGCGATTGAGTTTTTGGAGAAAATTCTGATCTTTTGGGAGTAGCCGAGCGGCAACATGTTTCATACCCAAATGAATAGTCAAAATGGTACGAATCGACTCGTTAGATACAGAAAGTTCGGCGGCTATCTCTCTCAGAGTTGAATGAGGATTTTCAGTCACTATTTCCTTCACTTTTGCGATGTTAACTTCAGTTGCAGACGTTGATGGCCTACCAGAGCGAGGCAAATCTTTCATCACATCTCGACCGCTTTTAAACGCCTTGAACCACTCATAAGCACGAGTTTTTGATAAAGTCGATTCACCGTAAGCCTTCTGTAACATTTTCAGTGACTCCGAACACGAAATTCCATTAGCGATGCAAAATTTAAGACAAACTCTTTGTTCGATATTTTTGGCCATTATGAAATTCGCAATACACACCATATATGATATTACTAAAACCAGCACTGTATTTAATATAAATAACAGATGCAACTCAAACTCCACGCCAAAATTGAAAACAGTTGTGCCAATCTAACAACAACAAAAAAAATTGAACTTGGAACCATAAACATATCATCCATTCATGATACTTTTTTGACTGAATGTATAGTATCAATAACATACCAAATAACGGGGATGTAGTCCGCTAACGAGCAAACGTTTTGGGAGACCCAATTAATATGTTAAGACTTAATGTACAGACGCCAGCACATCAAGCTACCCCAATCTGTCAAATTTCCCCACTTGAAAGTGAACCTTATGCTTCTGTGATAAAGTTGAAAATCTATAAAAGAAATTTGACAGATTAGGGAGCTGGATGTGCTGGCGTCTGTACATATTGTAAATATAAAAAAATCTCATTCAATTCCCCATTTATAATCTTGATGAATTGTTAAGACCCAACCGCTGTAAAGGCGACTGTTTACGCAATGTCATTCTTCTTCTTCTTCTTCTTCTTAGCGTGTCGATGGCAATCTAAATTAAGTCAGCCCAGAATTCAGCTACGCGTTGAGCGTTGTCAGTAGCGTCCATTAGATCTTGTAACGTGCAGGCATTAGGGCACGCAGGACATTTTAACAAGTGTGCCATAGTTTGAGGAACAGAACCACACTTGCACTCTAGGTTGGAAATGTTTAAAAACCCCCACCTGAGCAGGTTTTCCTTGCTTCGACCAACTTGGGTCCGGAGTCTATTCAGGGACTTCCAGGATGGCCATGGCAACTTGTGTCCGGGCGGAAGGTTTTCAGCGGGAGGGACGAATGGGATGGGTAGGCAAGCACTGTCTCGCCACAGTTTGAGCCGTGTCTTGGACCGTTCACCAGAGAGTGGAAGCACACACTTCAAGAAACTTTTTCGACTTTTAAGCCTTTGTGCCACAAGCTTACTGTTGTACATAAGGTGCCGTGTATCGTTGCTCATTTTAGACCGTTCGTTGGAGCTTGCCACGGTTCTGCGAACATCTGGTGGCGCTATGCCTGCCAGCGGATATAGCATCTGGAGCGGCGTCGGTTTGAGACAACCAGTGATGATCCGGCATGTTTCATTCAAAGCGGTATCCACTAATTTTGCGTGGGCTGAACGACTCCATACGGGGCACGCGAATTCTCCACATGAAAAAGCTAGCGCCAGTCCAGAAGTCCGCATGACATCAGGTGAAGCACCCCATTTATAGCGCACAAGGCGTTGCAAGATATTGTTGCGAGATTGCACTTTCTGCTGGATGATCTTGCAGTTTTTATTAAATGTAAGTGATCTATCCAAAGTAACACCAAGATATTTTGGGAAGCAACTGTGCTCGATGGATACACCGTCCCAAACTATGTCAAGTTTTCGACCCGCCTCTCTATTACGAAGATGGAATATGCACGACTGGGTTTTGCTCGGATTGGGCCTAAGTGAGTTAGCGTGGTAGTAGTCAGCCAAGCTTTCAAGAGCGCCAGACAAATAAACCTCAATCTCGTCAAATGATAGGGCCTGCGAAGTAAGCGCCAAATCATCTGCGTAGAGAAAGCGGGACGTATTCGGTATGGATGGCTGGTCGTTGGTGTAGATGTTAAAAAGGAGCGGTGCTAGGACACTACCTTGAGGTAAACCGTTTTTTTGCGCCCTCCAACGACTTTTATCTTCGAGTAGATGGACCTGGAAACGGCGGTTATGTAAAAGTTCACGGAGTATCCGCACGAAGTTTAGGTCGTTGGTCATGGTCTGTACCTTCCACAACAGACGTCTTAGGTTCACCGTATCATAAGCAGCGGATAAATCCACAAATACCGCACCTGTGACCATTCCTGCTTCGAATCCATCCTCAATGTGTTGCACGAGTTTGAGGGTCTGGCTGCAACAAGACTTGACGGGTCTGAAACCAGCTTGCTCTGGGATAAGTTTTGGGTCAATAAGGGCCATAAGTCGTTTCAGCAAGAGTCTCTCGAATAGCTTGTATGTATGACATAGCAAAGATATTGGACGAAAGTTTTTAGGATCGTCTCCTGCTTTACCCGGCTTTGGTATTGCTATCACCTTTGATTTCCTCCAGAGACGCGGTACAGAAGCTGATTGCAGACAATTGTTGTATAGCTGCAATAACCAAGACACAGCAACTGGGCCCAACTGTTTTATCTGCTCAACCAAGATATCGTCCACCCCAGAGGCTTTACCACACTTGAGTTCCTTGATTGCTGCGACGATATCAGCAAGATTAAAAGGCTTGCTAATATCGTCACAGGTGCCGTCGGGTTTTTGCAGCTTGGGGATTTTACTTGATCGACCTGTTGATTTTCCGTTTACAAGCAGTTGGTGGGCTATCTGGTTAGCGGTTACTTGTCTTGGTGGTGATGGTGGGGGTGACTCGCCGGTTAGCTTCCGAATAGTACTCCATGCCTTCTTACTATTATGGGTCATGTCAACGGCCGTTACAGTATTAATCCACTTTTGCCGTCTATTTTCACTTATTTTAGCTAAAAGTTCTTCACCGGCTAGTGTGGTTTCCTCTGAAAAAGGATCCGCATCAAAAAGTGATTCGTATCGGTTCAGTAGTTCACTTGAATCCATCGACAAACCCGGGATGTAAGAAGTCCTGCAGCCCCGTGGGATGTATCTACGAGATGTTTTTGCTATAATTTTTACAAATTGGTCGTAATTTTGTGGGGATGGTTGCACCTTTAAGAGAGCGCAATCAATTGACCGTGAAAACGCCTTCCAGTCAGCTTTACTAAAGTTAAATCGCCGCTTTAGTGGAACATTTATAGGTCGGACCACAGATGCAATGCAGCACATGATAGGCCTGTGTTGAGTGCGAGGAATAGGTGGACATACGCTTTTCGTGCACTGTGAGCTGATACGCGAACTGACAAAGATCAGGTCTGGGTTATATCCGCGCTTCCAGCGGCCGCTATTGAAAGACGCCGGTTGTTTAGCATCATGAATTAGAGCAAAATCATTCGTTTCAGCCCACTCCTCCACTAATTGACCGTTTGTGTCTGAATCCTTGTAACCCCAGCTTGGACTATGGCTATTGAAGTCACCAATTATGACTTGGATGGGTTGGTTGTTAAAGTTTTCAGGGGGAACAAATTGAAAAGTGGTGCCAGGGGGCTTGTAAATAGATGTGATTGTACAGGTACCAACATCTAGAGTGATCACTTCTATACCATTCGTGGTTGACGTTTTGGTGGAAGTTATGCTTACGCCAGGAGCAGAATACACTGCGTTACCGTGCTTTGGGTGACTGATCTCGGCGATAAGCGTAAGCCCAGGAATGTGAGGCCGACCTTGTGTTTCATCCCGATGAGTCTCTTGGACGCAAAGAACATCGCAGCGGGTTTTGCGATGGACGTCAGCAAGAATTTCTGACTTTTCTTGTGAGAACCCTTCGATGTTAATAGAGACTACACACAATGCCGGTTTTGAGAGTGGGCTTTCGATTGCCATCGTGGTGAGAGGATTAGCCAATCAGCGTGGGTAGCTCGCTGATTGCCCAGGGTGTCATGTCATTTGCGTAAACAGTCACTTTTATAACGGATAGAATAGAACAATGAGTTCGATTTCAGCATTGGCCTATCACCGTCAATTGCGTACGTTATAGCTCTACGATAACTAATTTTGTATTGTCATTAACACTAAGTACTTATTTATACTACACGTCGTAGATATCAAGAAAAGTAGGAGCTCTGTTTCAGCAAGTCCTGCTGTCCCTTAAGGAATACTCTAGTTCCAGGTAGGTAAAATAGAGTTTACACTGTTGGTATGACTTGAATAGGCTGACAAGTATTACTGCGTTTATAGATGGAATCCCAATTTCTACCATACTTGAACTAAGTCTGTTTTTATCTATCCTTATCTATCATGAGTAGTAATCATGAACTAGTAAAATATATTCGCTGGATGTATAGGGGAAGGAACGGAGTGAAACAGTAGTTTACAGAAGAGTGGCATTAAAGAGACACTATTCTTTAGTGAGTCAGTCAATAATTGGATCGGTAAACAATAGAAATTAAAACACTGTTCTTGGTTATAACAATAAAGTATTAAGAGGGACAAGATTAAACATACTTAAACAGTGAGCTAATAGGAAATTTACTTGAATTTATAAAACTTATGTTATAAAGTAGGTATATATGTATATAATTTTTAAAGTGATTGAATGACTGGTCTGTTGATCGAGTGGTTATGGACAAATATTTGTGTGATGAGCACGATAATTTGTACTTTGTCGGGGTGTCATTTATCTACCTATAATATGTATGTATTTCGAAATATATAAGTATGTTTATCAGTTTCCATAGTACAGGCTCTGCCTAGTTTGGGATCAGATGGCAGTGTGTTAGTTTGTCTCAAGGTTTTATTTAAGTATTTATTTCATTCTGGTTTGTGTGTGTGTGTGTGTGTTCTCATCAGACAACAGTTATGTTATTTATCCACGTCTAATCACACTCTAAAAACACTAATATATCACAAAAACTTAAAAGTCAAAGTAAAGACTAAATCCTTAAAACAAATATCGATAGACAGTCATAAATACATAATTTCAGTTGTTAATTGTTTCGGGGTCTAATAAACTTTCAGTAAATTGGGGTGAGAATTTAATCAAGGATGTAATTATCCTCTAAATGACTGCTAGGTTCTCCATGAATTACAATAGACAAGTTTCAGAACGAGTGGCTTCGCTTATTAACTTGGAGCGACAATTGTATAAAACATTTCTTAAAACGACCCTCTCATGAGTCAAGTTCCGAACTCTAAAGGGAGTCTGTAGGCTAAGCGTCAAAGTATAATTTTTTACATTACTCTTAGATTAGGAGGATTTGGACATTCACCGGGCAATAGAAGCGAGCGGAGCCTCAAGCCGTCGAGAAAATAAGAATACAAACTAGGTATCGGATTAGAACTTTGGCTGGGTGGCTACTGCCATACATGAGAGGGTGGTTTGTAAAATGACGCGGGAGCTGGTATGATTAAGGATTGTATATAAATACCGCCCAAAACCAACACCATACTCATAGGTAACTCCAAGGTTCATTGAAGTTATTAGTTAGGTCAGGAAACACATCCAAAAACTACAGATTTTTTTGTTTAATTCCGTCCCTAGTACTACTAAGATATCCTACTAATATTATAAACGCGAAAGTTTGTAAGTATGGATGTATGGATGCATGGATATTTGTTACTCTTTCACGTATAAAGTACTGAATGGATTTTAATGAAACTTTGCAATAATATAGCTTATACATCAGAATAACACATAGGCTACAATTTATAGAGATATTGTGTGAATTGTCAAAAATATGACGATAAGTGTCAAGTAAGTAGGAAATATCTACCATCTGCGAGCTATTCCGGCGTACACTGCCAAAACCGCTAGAGGTACACATCCTACTATATTATAATAGCGAAAATTTGTGAGTATAGACGTATGGATGTATGTTTGTTACTCTTTTACGCCAAAACTACTTTAACGCGGGTGAAACCGTGGGGCTTGGCCAGGGTTTTAATAGTTCTGAAAGCGGTGACGGAACTGGGTAAAGGTAAAATAAAGTTTTCGATATGCTCGTGACTCGGCCAGCGGCCTTTATAGATTATTGTTAATTACTCACTACTCAGTTCGGTAACCATAAAAACAATCGTAAGGTAACTGCTAAACGAATGGGTGGACTAAAGGCCATTTATAAATAACTTAGTCATTACAACTAATTAGATACCCTTTCGTACATAAAACACATATAAAAAGTTAAGTTTCAAATACTACATAGTTCACTAACTATTAGATAACTCTTTGTTGCACACCAAAGACATAACTTAGAGTAAAAATACATTAAAATGGAAATAGTACAAGTGGCGGCCTTCCAGGCAACCGATGAATGGATCAGAATAAAAATGGACCCGAACTAACAAGTGAATATGAGCCTGTTAGCGTGGTTGGCAAATGCTTGCTTTCCACGCCGGAGGTCATGGGTTCGATTCCCACCTAGGACAGATATTTGTGTGCATCAACATGTCTATTTGTTCTGAGTCTGGGATATATATTATATTAATATAAAGACGGGGTTAGTAAGTGGTGTACAGAATAAAACATGGCTGAATATAGTGAAGGTACACACGGCTACATATCAAGCTATACATTTCCAGTATAAGGATGGCTGTGTGGTGAAGGCCTAGAGAATATCGCCACCCCCTCTCATCCCGTGGGGGGACGTAGAAGTCGTCCCGAGGGAATATATACCAGAGAATGGGCAGCAGCGTTCTCATGAGTACCAATGTCTACCTTACTGCGTTCGCCAACCCGTTTGCCAAGCGTGGCGATTATGGCAGATCCCCTCAAATGAAGGACACAACTAAACCGCGGCCCCCAGTCCCCGGCAGCCCTGCTATTCCCAGCCGTGGTAACAGCCGTGGTTACGGCAGGGCAGGGGGTGCTAAGAATCCCCGGCAGATTCCGCGTTACCAAAACCGACGACCTCTGGCCCTGGCAACATACAACACACGCACACTATGGACCGACGAGAAGATAATCGAACTGGAGGAAGAATTGAGCAGGTTACATTGGGACATAATAGGATTGTCTGAAGTCCGAAGAGAGGGGGAGGACACGATAATCCTGAAATCCGGAAATTTGCTCTATTTCCGGGAGGGCGACCAACTGTCCCAAGGTGGTGTTGAGTTCATAGTCCGTCCACAACATAGTGAAAATCGAGAGTGTGTCGACTAGATTTGCGTACCTTATACTCAGAATTACCAAGCGGTATTCGTTGAAGGTCATACAGGTTTACGCGCCGACTTCGACGCACTCTGACGATGAGGTTGAGGTCATGTATGAGGTTATTTCTAGAGCCATACATACCTCGAACTCTTATTTCACTGTGGTCATGGGGGACTTTAACGCGAAGCTGGGTAAACGATTCGGGAATGAGCTGAGAGTGGGGCAATTTGGAACTGGAGACCGGAATCCCCGGGGACAAATGTTGGCCGACTTCATGGAAATTCTTTATGATGAACTACTTTTTCAAGAAGCCGGAAAACCGCAAATGGACCTGGGTAAGCCCCGATGGTAAAACAAAAAACGAGATAGACTTTATCTCGTCGACGAGTAGACAGATGTTCAATGACGTCTCAGTAATCAATACGGTTAAAACCGGGAGCGATCACAGACTGGTGAGAGACTCATTGAACGTAAATGTCAAGCTCCAGAGGTCCCGACTGATAAAGTCTACGCTCCGACCTTTACCCATCCACATCCAAAACCCTGAACCCTTTCAGCTCGAACTGCAAAACCGTTTCGAATGCCTAGCAGATGCGAGGAAGTGGACTCATACCACTACAGGCTCGTAGAAGCTGTCCAAGTGTCCATACGGCTGGGTCTAAGGTCTTCAAGGCTCACCGTACAAACAGAACCAAAAAGATCTCTGACTATACCCTGCAGCTTATGGACGAAAGACGGAAAATTGTTCTGACATCCTCTGATGATGCTACCGGATACCGGCAGCTCAACAGACAGATCTCAAAGTCTTTGACTCACGACACGCGCCAATTTAATACAAATTGTATTTAAGAAGCCATTGAGCGAAACAACGGCTCTAAAGTGTTTGCAACAGAACTGTCTGTTGGACAGAGCCAACTGACGAAGCTGATGACTCAGGATGGCAGAATCGTCACGTCTAGACCTGAGTTGCTGGGAGACATTGAGCGAAACAACGGCTCTAAAGTGTTTGCAACAGAACTGTCTGTTGGACAGAGCCAACTGACGAAGCTGATGACTCAGGATGGCAGAATCGTCACGTCTAGACCTGAGTTGCTGGGAGAGATCGAGAGGTTCTACGGACAGCTGTAAACGAAAACCCAGTCACCTGTCGATAGTTGTGCCTCAGATCCCAGAGCACGACTAACCCAACACTTCACCGACGACATCCCGGACGTCAGCCTGTGCGAGATTAGAATGGCTCTCGAACAGCTTAAGAACAACAAGGCGCCTGGTGATGATGGAGTTACGGCAGAACTTCTGAAGGCGGGTGGTACACCAATCCTACGGGCCCTTCAGAAGTTATTTAACTCCGTCATACTAGAAGGTCAAACGCCACAAGCATGGCACAGGGGTGTGGTGGTGCTCTTCTTCAAAAAGGGCGATAAAACCCTCTTGAAGAATTACAGACCCATCACACTGCTGAGCCATGTTTAACAAATTGTTTTCGAGGGTCATTACGAATCGTCTCGCACGCAGGTTTGACGACTTCCAGCCTCCCGAACAAACCGGTTTCCGTAAAGACTTTAGTACCATAGACCACATACATACGCTGCGGCAGGTTATACAGAAGACCGAAGAGTATAACCAGCCATTATGCTTAGCGTTTGTGGACTATGAGAAAGCCTTTGATTCGATCGAAACTTGGGCCGTACTGAGGTCTCTCCAAAGGTGCCAAATCGACTACCGGTATATGAGGTGTTAAAATGTTTGTATGAAAACGCCACTATGTCAGTGCAACTCCAGGACCAGAACTCGAAACCTATCCACTTGCAGCGAGGTGTGAGACAGGGAGATGCTATATCTCCGAAACTGTTCACCGCTGCATTGGAAGATGTCTTCAAGCTTCTGGACTGGAAAGGCTTTGGCATCAATGTCAATGGCGAGTACATCACCCACATTCGATTTGCCGACGATATAGTAGTCATGGCTGAGACCCTTGACGACCTCGGTACAATAATCGATGGCCTCAGCAGAGTCTCTCAACAAGTGGGTCTGAAGATGAACATGGATAAGACGAAAATCATGTCGAACATCCATGTTGCACCCACTCTAGTTAAGGTTGGAGACTCTGCACTCGAAGTTGTAGAGAACTATATTTACCTAGGACAGACCATCCAACTAGGTAGGTCCAACTTCGAGAAGGAGGTCAATCGTAGAATCCAACTCGGCTGGGCAGCGTTCGGGAAGCTACGTAATATCTTCTCATCCCAATCGGTCGCTCACTATGGGCCTTATCAGGCGGCTCAAGGTAACCCAAAGAGCAATGGAAAGGGCTATGCTTGGAGTTTCCCTGCGAGATCGAATCAGAAATGTTGAGATCCGCAGGCGAACCAAAGTGAGCGACATAGCCGTAAGAATTGCCGAGCTGAAGTGGCAGTGGGCAGGGCACATAGCTCGTAGAGCCGACGGCCGCTGGAGCAGAAAGGTTCTCGACTGGCGACCACGAACCGGAAGACGCAGCGTGGGCAGGCCCCCAACAAGATGGACCGATGATTTTGTGCGGGTCGCTAGAAATCGCTGGATGCGGATAGCGCAAGACCGGCAATTGTGGAGATCTTTGGGGGAGGCCTTTGTCCAGCAGTGGACGTCTTTCGGCTGATATGATGATGATGATGATAAGCTGATCGCGCGTTGTATAGGATTTCCATACAATGCGAGGTCAACTTATATTGGAAGTGTATAGCTTGATATGTAGCTGTGTGTACATTCAATGGCAGAAAATTCAATTGACTATTACATAGTAAGTGAAATAATATTAATAAATAGGTATAAATATATATACATATGAATACAAATATATAAATAAATACATATAGTGGCATTCCGATTCTGCGTGTTGTCATATAATATTGTTATCTGTTTATTGATATTAGTTTATCTTTATTTATTTGGGCCATTTGGGTAAATTTTACAAGGAATTCTAATAGGTGCAGGTCTCGTGTGTCAAATTTCCCCAATTGAAAGTGAACTTTTGCTTTTGCCGTAAAGTTGAAGATCTATAAAAGAAATTTGACAAATTGGGGAAGCTGGATGTGCTGGCGTCTGTACATATATTCATACTGTAGCAATAGAATATTTTGTTTAGCTTTAAAAATATATTTTGTTTTACAGTTTATTTTTATGATGTTATAAGTACGAAACTTAGATTGGCTTCTAGAGTATTCCTACTATTGCTGGGTTAATTATTTATAAGGTTAATTTTAACGACTGCGGTCAGTCTCAATAAATATTATTATAGAGTTGCACTTGATACCTCCCCACATTGCTGTCATAAAGGGCAACTGAGTCTCGCATTTAACACTATCCATTTGCCCGAACATAATATTAAAGAATGCAAGGACGAGCGGAAACAACAGATTGGACGACCAAACATGACTGCAGGGAGTTCCCATACTAAATTATTATTGTTCATAGTATGCGAACGATATGTTGAGTCAACGCCTTATATATATATATGGCCTTTGCGTCTGTTACAGACGATTTACGGCGCATTGTCTGAGAGACATTTCTTTTGGTGGAGTATAAACCGATGCGAGAGCGACATAGCCTGACAAGAGAAGTTTGCGATGGTTGCTACCGAGCCGCTTTCATGTCGCTTCTGTCTCTTATCAGCTAGTACTCCGAAGCAGTCTTCAACACAGATCTTACGACCCTCCACTATACGTTTGCGTCATTCAACTCTATTTTCAGCGAGCTTTTCCCAGCTACAGTGGTCAATTTTAAAAGCGGCCATATCCTGCTTGGTGCAGTCTTTAAAGCGAAGCAGAGGTCTACCGACATCGCGCTCCGCATTAGCTACCGCACCCAACAGAACACATCGTGGTATTCGCGTGGGTTCCATTCTCTGCACATGCCCCAACCAACGTAAACATCAACGCCACGCCGGTGGATATACTTTGTCCTTGATAGCGTCCGTGTATTACGAAGGGAGAAAGGATAGTTTTCGAGTGCAAATTTATCCTCCGATTCGGCATTTCGTATATTTCAACAACATCACATCAATAGTGAAGCACTTATAAAAATACGCTAAGGATTATTTTCATAGTCAATGTGTGGCGCAACGGCTAAGACAGTCCCCTCGCCGCTTCGTGTCACAGTTCGAGTAATTTGTGTGACCCATAAATAGTTGTTCTGAGTCCGGATGTAATTTGTGTCCGTCTATTATATGTTTGTAAAGTACCCCACGACGACTATATTTAAAAAAAATTATATCCGTACATACTCACAGTACCCACTAAAAACATGGCAACCTTCACTAAGGGAGCTGAAAAAAACTTGTAAACAATATATCCACTTGAATTGTCTTTCTTGGACAAATTTATTATCATAGATGTGATTGGATTATGGGGTATGATAATAATTATGTTATTTTGTTATGTATTGTAAAATAAGCCTAGCCTTGATATTTTTCTTCGTTTTTTGTTGTATAGGAACGTGACAAGACATGGTGGCTATTAAAATGGGTTCCCACCTACCAAAGACACCATTGAACGCTATTTTTTAAATAACTAGCGATATTTGGATTTTTATAGATTTATTTTTAAGTCAGGTATTAGTGACTTTTCTGTGTGCAACATTTTTGAATTCTCACCATCTCTTTCTTTTCTTTGTCAAAACTTTCTAAGTTCTTTTCATCAGCTATCCTTTACCTGTTGTTCAAATATTAACATCATGTGAACGTCGAGGTCATCCAGCTACTCGACTTTACAGAGCTAGTGAGACGTTTAAAGAGAACAAAACCCTATGAACTAGTGTCGTGTTTAGTGATTAGTGTATTTAGTGATTAGTGATAGCAATAATGTAATTATAAAGAACACATGAACAAAGTCTTTTCCCCTTAATAAATATGACTACGGAAAGTCGGTGGACTGATTCTTAGAAGTAATTATGTTTATGTAGAAGTTTAGGTTAATATAAAATTACTTATTAGTCTTTAGACTAGATTGTAATACCTATAAAGTACTATACTTGGTACTTAATTAAATAATAATAAAAAAAATATTAACTAGAACAATTTGGTCGATATCATAAAAGCGACCAAAAATATTACTGGTATTTGAGATGGAACCCCGAATCTTAGCCGGTTTGACAAGGACGTCATGTCACTGACGACGTGACAATATACCTATTAGCTAAAACATTGTTGTTATTGTTTTTAAATAAAGGTAGGTATACAATTATATTATTTAACAAGCGACCTGAGTCAATAAAGATATGAAAAAAAATATTAATCTGAGATCAAAAATTCACTAAATTGTGACCAAATCCCGTGAACATGTCCACTTCAGTATGTTTCGGGGAGCCCTGGGAACGCGGGTATGCTGCTTCGGTGCCCCTCTTTTGCGCCATGTCCCAGATATTTGGGACAAGAAGGGAGGGCTCTGGATTGCCCTCCCTGATCTATGTGTACCTAGAAATAATTCTGTACACAAAAGCGCTTTTTAAAATATACGTGAAAGAAAACATTTTTATTGTTATTATATTTAATGATCTTTAAGTTTGTAAACAATTACGTCAGTAATAATCTCAGTATAAGCTTTTATGTGTTTTCACATCTTGATTAAAGTTTTCTTACAGTCACATCAATAGAAACTGGACTTTATGACTGAAGCTTAAGGTTTTCTACTGTTACTACATATGTGACACTGTGTGTTCATTAAGGAAACCTTACTTCCACTATAATATTGCACACTATATTTAAAAGATAGCAAATGCACATTTATATATTACGAGTGCTAGATTATTATTAGTGATTCTGAAACAATTATGGAACACAAGCAAATTATCGTGAATGCATATGTAATTAGTTTATTAAAAACTATAAATGCGTTGTTTTACTTTCGTTGAATAAAGTAATTTTATTCAATTGTGGAATCAATTAGTGTTTATTTACATGTAGATAATAGTACAGACGCCAGCACATCAAGCTACCCCATTATGTCAATTTCCTTTTATAGATTTTCAACTTTATCACAAAAGCATAAGGTTTCAATTGGGGAGATTTGACAGATTGGAGTAGCTTGATGTGCTGGCGTCTGTACATTTATAAGCATCTTGTATAATTATTGCAATTGGCTAACGAATAGTGGTCACCATTTATGCCTTTACTGGAGAGACAGGAAATTCGAAACCGATAAATTTCGGTTCCCTTTCCGGGAAAATGGGAAGGTACTTTTTCTTCGCAAGACATTTATTTATATAAATATATAAATGTCTTGCGGCAACTAACACACTGCCATCTGATTTCAAACCAGGCAGTACATGTACTATGGCAACCTACTGACAAACATACTTATATATTTCTAAATACATACATATTATAGGTAAATTACACCCAGACACACAACAAATAATCGTGTTCATCATACCAATATTGGTCCCGGGTGGGAATCGAACCCACCACCTCTGGCTTAGCAGTCAGGGTCACTAACCACAAAAGTAACAGGCCAATCAAACATATACTACATGCTACTCCATATTAACGTTTCGTTCAAGATTTCAGGAAAGTTTATTCAGTATGTTAATTTATATTAAGACGAGTCAAGGTAATAATCATATAAATAAATGGATATAGGTACAGACGCTGGCACAACAAACTACCCCAATCTGTTAAAATTCCCCAATTGAAAGTGAACCTTATGCCTTTGTAATAAAGTTGAAAATCTACAAAAGAAATTTGACCGATTGATGTAGCTAGATGTGCTGGCGTCTATACTATCTAAACTATTCTATTAGTTTCAATTCATTTATTACTGTTAAAATTCTTTGACTGTAAGAATCTAAGATTATTTGTTAATATCCCCGCACAAAATTTTGTTGCAATAAGACTGTATTACGGTCACTCATGAATAATAATATCAATTGAAACTGTTCTTTTAAACATGCTTATAGTCTTCTGATATATTAGAAATCACTTAGGTACATTGACATGTTAATTATTAAAGTTAATTTAGTATTGTAATTTATTTCTTATTGTCCCAACATAAAACAATTACTGACCCACAAATAATGTATGTTGTTAGTGCATGAATGTCTATTGAATCATATTTTATACTGTGCAAATAAAATGTTAAAAACGGCTATGATAATATAATATCTTGGGACATTATTCACATATGGCCCAAACTACGCAGAGCTTGTACTTTGGAAACCAAATAACTGATATACTACGTATACCATTTTTTTTTTTGTTAATACATACTTATATAAATATACACCCAGGAGAAACACACATGTTCACGCACCCAAATATCAGTCATGGGTGGGAATCGAACCCACGGCTTGCGGCGTGAAAGGCAGCGGATCTACCAACCGATGATACATAACCGATAGCTGACCACGATTGATGCAACTTAGTCGAAACTTCGTCGGGAAAATAACCATAGAGGTTAGTCGCGTTAATACCTGTAAATAATGTTGTATGTCTATAAAAGTGGTTCAGAGTTCCTTGTCTCTTGTTCCTTGTCCATGAAAGATGACTATATCAAAACTGAATTAACGTTATCTCTATAACAAGGATGTGAAACCTGTTCACCAATTAGTATATAAGGTCAGTTCTGACCTCTCACCGGGAAGTAGATCCGCTCAAACGTTGATCCATATTCCCGCACATAGACAATTGGGGACATAGACGGGCCGGTTGGCGTGGTTGGTAAATGCTTGCTTATGACGCCGCAGGTCGTGGGTACGATTACCACCCAGGACAGATATTTGTGTGCATGAACATGTCTGTTTGTCGCGAGTCTGGGTGTTATTATCTATATAAATAAGTATGTATTTACAAAAGAAAAGTAGCATATGTAGTATATCAGTCTTCCGTTGTCCATAATACAAGCTCTGCTAAGTTTGGGATCAGACCGTGTGTGAATAATGTCCCAGGATATTATTATTATAATTAAATGTAAAATCCATAGAACTCCTAGCCTCTGGCCTCCGTATTCCATTTTTTTTTCTTTGCTACTCTCCCTTCTCATTCCCACTCTGTGGAGGTTTTGTTAATTAATTCTACAAATTCTAAGTTCATGTCCTTCCACGTTTCTGGAAAGGTGCCTACTTCAATGCTTTTGCAGAAAACACGCGACAGCTCTTAGTTAGCTGCTTTCCATACATCTGTGTAATTATGTGGTACGACCCACATAATTACACAAATAGACGACTCTATCGATTTCCGGTGCCGTGTTAGAGAGATCGTTGACTACATTCCATACATGTGGAAGTGAAGGAAGAAGCGCATCCGAGCCAGAAGAGAAGCAGGCCGCTAATAACGATGGGGATACGTTGTGTCAAGATGAATATCTTGATCAGAGCACAACGCATTGCACAATGCCGATGAGTGCACAACACCGAAGAAAACTTCCCTAAGCTTGGTACCTGTGATGACATTGGGCGTGGGGTGAATTACTCGTTCGCCACACGATAAGTCAAGGACCATCAGTCTGGCTGCAGCTGCTGATGGTCACGTGCCCAGTTCTAGATAACAGCAACACAATAGTTAAGGACTTGGTCCAAACCATCAAAACCTTGGGGATATTGCTCATCTTCAACTAGTCCAGGTGACCGTCACTGGCTAGCGCAACAGCTTCCTTTAGGTCAGCTACCCCAGCCGAGTAGTCCAGGCTTGTAGTACGTAGATCCATATGCTCAATAGGCCTGAGAACGCAACCGTCATCCATTGGCAACACTCTCAATATCGAGCTCACAGTCATAAATATAGACTTTGGAAAATACTGGGTAGGTAATTATTACGTACCCCAAATGGGAGTGTTTCAAACTTGCGGATCCCGCTTTGTAATTTTCTGTTTACAATAGTTATCACGACTTTAAGCCTACATTTTATACATTGTGTGAAATTTCGTATAGCGTAGGTACGTTGCGTTGTACGTTTATAAATATTGTAAGACGATAAGAAGTAAACTATTGTCTCACTAATTGGAATTAAAATTAGATATCGTATCTCAAAGCGTTGGTGAAAGATTTAATTATATTTTATAATTTCATAAAATACAGGTTTTGCATGTAGTAATAAACTGATAACAAGGATTTAGAAAGGTCACCAAAGGTGGACACATATTCATCAAAAGTGGGCCCATGTTCAATATACTTGAATTGCTACTTGCCATAAAATAATTAACCTCGTCAATATAATAGCTATTAATGTATACTTATATTAGTCGGCATTCTTGTGCTTTATAAACCCAAGATGCCTTTGGTACTCTCTGTGATGAAATAAATATATGTCCTGACTCCAGGCTGCTACTGAGTGGGCAGGGCGAGGTATTCCTCGAAGCACTACCATTTTGAGGCGCTCTTGTTTTATTCCTCGGAGCGCTCCTTTAAGTAGCGCTCCCGATAGCAATTAAAAATATTAACTTTTATTTCCTCGAAGCGCCCCTATGATTAACTTTCGAATAGAGATAGGATACTAACTGAAACTATCGATAAAAGTAAAACACGTTATTTTATACAATTTGCAAAAACTCCTTGACCAAAGATTGGTTTAAAAAAATTTAACTTGCTTTGCCATTGCTTTCGGCACTATAATGAAATAATGACCAATGTTATTGTGTATTCAAAGAGTAAATTTTATTCAAAGAGGATGCTGTTAATAAATAAAAAGAACAGATATAAATGATATGCGTATTACATTACAGCAGACAGGACCTACGTAATAATTACAAGATTGCTTTGGGTGGTGTTATCGTAAATACAGTTTGCTACACGTATCATAAAAAAAAATACAAATGAATTTAACGTTATCAAAATGTAATATGACATTTAATTAGCAAGTTTCTATTACTTGGTCCAGCAATTGGTTCCATGCTCACAAAACTGCCTCATTACACAAACTTTCTGAAATAAACAAACTTTGACACATTCGCGCAACTTGTGAGTCAACGCGCAACAAAACAAAACTATGCAATTTTAAGTAAACAAGTTCCGGAAATGGTCGGTTGGATTTGTGTGAACTCATGTTGGATAAAATGGGGAGGCGACGCGCCGCATCGCCAGAGATTAAAGTAGGATACAGAAAAAGATACTGATACAGTTGTCTTTGTTTATACTAACCAGGATCACGTTATTTTTCAAAAACCAATCTAAGGTCAAGAAGTTTATGCAAATTGTATGAAATAACGTGTTTTACTTATTATCGATAGTTTCAGTTAGTATCCTATCTCTATTCGAAAGTTAATCATAGGGGCGCTTCGAGGAAATAAAAGTAAATATTTCTAATTGCTATTAAAAGGAGCGCTCCGAGGAATAAAAAAGGAGCGCTTCATTAGGAGCGCCTCAAAATGCTAGCGCTTCGAGGAATACCTCGGCGGGGCAAATCACTCGTAGAACTGAAGGCCACTGGAAGAGAAACGTTTTCGAGTGGCAACTATAAACTGGAAGACGAAGCGTAGGCTGGCTCACCACAAATTCAACTGACGTCTTCGTGAGAGTTGCAGGAACCTCCTGTATGTGGGTAGTGTAAGATCGGCTATTGTTGTTCATTGAGGGAATAATAATGACCAAAACTGCCTTACGTTAGAAGACGTTAACTTAAACCTGTCATATTATAAAATTTACTTAAATTTAAAAATGGGCTGTTAAGCTGTACAAAACTTTGTGCGAATGTCTTATAAACTATGAACTCACGACCGGATTATTACACTTTGATCTAATGCCAGAGAGGATATTGGGTGTTCGCAGTGTTCCTCGGTACCTCCCACGTCATGCATTGGAGGGTGGGGGAAGATTTTATTAAATAAAATAATTGTGCTTCTTGGTTACGGTGCCAGTTTCAGTAGAAACAATCTGTCTACATGGAAAGTACTTTTTCAGTCCCCAAAATAACGCATTCATGTCTCCTAGTCACCGAAATATAAATCATCCTGGGAGAGAAAAAAGAAGAACAAAAAGTTACTGCGATTACTATATCTTGATCAAAAAACTCAAATTAAACATTCAAATAAAATTTATAACCAAAGTAAAGTTTTTATTGCCTTTTGTTACCGAGAACACAACAAGTTTCCAAATAAATAAATGTATTTTTATTAAATGTGCTACGTGGGGAAAGGACCGGGGAACTTCTGTTAAGCTTTCATAAAAAACCTTACACACAACTACAAGTAAAAGCTCTTTATTCGCAGGGTATATCTGTAATTATGCCGGGAATATGGAATTGTAATTTATATGGGATTATAGGATCTTAAGATTAAAACGGGCGTAATGCCTTCTCCTCGACGTGGTTGCGTTGTTTTGGTGGCGGTCTTCACTTCATAATGACAACGCGCGCGAGCGAAAATATTTTCCTATTGTTGAATCACGAACAATTTTTGCTGACAGTGAAATTTAAGCTACAGTCGATCTTGTTAATCGTCGGAGTTTTTTTATCTAAATCTATATAAATAAAAAGAGAAGTCCTGACTGACTGACTGACTCATCAACGCCCAGCCCAAACCCTTGGCCCTAGAAAGCTGAAATTTTGCACAGATGTTTTCTTTATAATGTAGACAAGGAATAAGGAAGGATTTTTCGAAATTCAACCCCTAAGGGGGTAAAACGGGGGTGCGAAGTTAGTATGAAACTTTGCCGTTTTTGAAGTTAGAAGCATGAAAGTTGGTATTTGGCCTTGCAGTTAAAAATAAAAAATATATGTTTCAGGATTTTTGGAAATTTCACCCCCAAGGGCAAAAAATAGGGGATGTAAGTTTGTACGAAAAAAGTCCCAATTTTTAAGTTAAACGCATGAAAATTAGCATTTGGCTTTTTAGTTAAAAATAAAAAATATATATTTCAGGATTTTTGAAAATTCCACCCCGAAGGTCATGAAATAGGGGATGTAAGTTTGTATGAAAAATGCGATATTTTTGAAGTTAAACGCATGAAAATGAGTATTTGGCCTTTCTGTTAAAAATATATAGCATTTACTACAGGATTTTTGGAAATTACACCCCCAAGGGCGGAAAATAGGGGATATAATTTTATACTGCCTGACTGACATATCAACGCACAGTCTAATTGGCTGCAGTTAGGACTTGAATTTTGACAGTAGTTACCTTTTATGACGTAGGCATCCACTGAAGAAGGCTTTTTGAAAATACCACCCCTAAGGGACTGAAATATTTTATGAAAGTGCATAATTTTGATGTTAAAGGCTTTAGTATATAGACTTGCAATTAAAAATTTATATATATATTTCAGGATTTTTGAATATTCCACCCCAAGGGCGTAAAATTGGGGATGTAAGTTTATATGAAAAAAGTGCCAACCAGTTTTAAGTTACACGCATGAAAATTGGTATTTAGCATTACAGTTAAAAATTAAAAGTATGTGTTTCAGGGTTTCCGAGAATACTACCACGTAGGGTGACAAATAGGGGATGTTTGTATGAAAAATGTGACATTTTTTAAGGTAAACTCATGAAAATTGGTATTTGACCTTTCATTTAAAAATATGTATTTCAGGATTTTTGGGAATTCCAGCCCTTTAGGGTGACAAATAGGGGATGGAAGTTTGTATGAAAAATGTGACATTTTTTAAGGTAAACGCATGAAAATTAGTATTTGCCTTTCATTTAAACATTATAAATATATCATCAGGACTTTTGGAAATTGCACCCCTAAAGACGACTAAAATAGGGGATGTAAGTTTGTATGATAACTGTTTTTTTTGGAGTTAAAAGCATGTAAATTGGTATTTCAGTTAAAAATAAAGCAATCAAGGGAATAATTTGTTGTTAAAAAGGGTGATCCATAACTGATTCAATAGGTCAACACCAAAAATGTACGCCAACTTAAATTATAGAGAAATTCGTTTCTTATTGCTTAAAATGTTGTGTTTGTTGTCGTCTAAGTAAAGATTTAGCGTTGTATAAGATTTGTAACTTCTTTTTTTTTGGTATTTTTCATAACATATTAAAAAACGTCAATTTATTAAAATTGGGATAAAAAAGTCATTGACCGAAAATTCGAGTTAGCGTAGTATAAATTGTTCGTGTCGAGATGATCGCACCCAAAAAATATCATCATAATTTTACTGATCTACAAGTTCACAATTTTGTAACTCGGTGGCTTTTATATCGTTTCAGATCGCAGAACTCATTTGACATATCGGTTAAAATAAATAAATGCTTGAAGTAAAAGGTAGTCCAAAACTGAATCAAAAGATGATCGCCTAAATCTCACCCAAAATATATGCCCACATCTTAATTTCACCGCTTTACAAGGTTATATTTTTGTTAGTAGATGGTGTAATCATCGTTTTAGATCGCGCTATGGTTTCGTTCACAAAATGTGATATTAGACCTATCAATGCCGTGGTCGCAACCTAAGCTAATGGGAGTTACCTTGGTGATTAATGCATCGTTGATTATATTATATTACTTTATTTGACTTCCTGACTTTACTTAAGGACAATTGATATGTATTCTTTGATATTTTTGGGTTTATGATATCGGGTCATTTTTTTAAATAACAGTAGCAAAGTAGTCTTTAGTTTATTTTTTAACTAGGTTATTTATAGGTTAGGTTTTCTTAAATTGATATTGCTTATTTCTTTTAAAAGTAGCTTTTTTTAGATTAAGCTAGAAGTAAGTAGTTACATTGGTAATCATTCAAAATTGTCGCGGACGAAGTCGCGGGCACCAGCTAGTGGTTAAATAAAAAAATGACTCTCCAAGGCGTAAACCATCAAGCATTTCTGTTATCATTTAAGCGGCAACACAGATATTTTTGGCGTCGTAACTTGTGTTTCATTTAGGCATTGTAATAAGTTCTATTTGAATTTTGATTAATCCTTTTTACACAAAGTATTCGAACTTCTTCTTGGCAAAGGACATTGGATTGGTACCGACTAGATCCGCGAATAAAGAAATCTTTAGGCGCGAAGATAGGCATTGAGTCGCATTTTTTTAGTCCGCGAATAGTGGAAACGCGAATGAAGAAAGCGCGAATAAGGAGCTTTTACTGAACTACAGTTTAGTGGTACCTATAAGCATATTTAAATATCTATGATTAATCTAACTAAGTCGGTTCCTGAGCATAACTCATACATGAGCTGTTTTTTTATGTTTACCGTGTCTATTATAAAAATACTTAATAACCAATTTGGATGAAACTACCTAAAACTGATATTAATTACGTAATATTTGTAGGTAAGCTAATTTTGTTCACTCATTTCCTTTCTATTTTGTACACTATCTTCTACCCCTTTCTTCTCCATATAAATTTTGGTCTATCCAACTCGTTAGTTGCCTGCAAGAACCGATAAGACCGCGAAAAGTCCGCCTATTGCATTAATTAAAATTGCTGTTGTTTATTTTTCAGGATTGTAAATTATTTTACGATATAATAATGTCCTCTTAGCCGAATTTCGGCCACGGCGGCCAGTCTCAATAGAGATTAGCCATCTGCGCGGGACATATTTATAGTACTCAAGTGTGTGCGCAAACACAGGAGCAATTTCTATTCCATCACTCTCATGATCCGATGGGACGCCTAGCGACACGACCGGAAAGGGATCAGGTACAGGACCAACGGCTTTACGTACTCTTCAAGGCAAGGGGTGTTATACCGCCAACTCCCAGACTTCGGGCTGATGCTGAGAATTTTTTTTACCGACCAAGTCCCAAAATCACTTTTGGACCGACCCGGGATTTGAACCCAGGACCTCGTTCTCTGCGGGTTTCGTTGCCTCTTTGGCCTAACGGTAGCGTGTACACCGTTAGGCCAAAGATGCAACGAAATAAAGTGTACTTATTATTATTATTATTTTTAATAGATAATTGATCATAGTTCATCACTGGAATAGTTTTTCTGATTCTATATACGGAACAACATCACGATTAACACAAATAAAAGAGGACTAATCGAAAAGTACTCTTATTATCTAACCCTGACAATATTGGTTGTAATGTTTAAGATAATGTGTGAGAAATAAACTTAATCAAGTATTATTTACAGACAAAACAATATGATACCAACACGCTTGTATTATTTGCGACTTCCTTAAGCCCTTTACTTTTGGGGTAATTGACCGGGCCGATTTTACTTATAAACATTGTCATGCATTTAGTTACAGACCTTGCAAGTATTTAGACACATTTTGCTGTCTACCCACTGCGGCCACCAATTACGAAATTTGGTTTATTAATATAGATAAAATAGTCGGTCACCTTCTGTGCATTACATACCTATTTAGATCAGAATGTTTGGTATGTATCGGAAATTTGACAATAGAAAGTTGTACAGACGCCAGCACAAAGCTACCCCAATCTGTCTTTCCCCAATTGAAAGTGAATTTTGTGATAAAATTGAAAATCTAATAAAGAAATTTGACAGATTTGGGTAGCTGGATGTGCTGGCGTCCTTATATTTGCAAATGTCTGCAAATGACAATACTACTTATACACAACATAGTAATGGTTTATACTAGTTTATAGAACATCCTGAATATCCAACATATAATTGCGGTTAGGGGCTACCGCAGTACATTTTTTTTGAGATACAGGTACCCTCTCCCTTTCCTATACCTACCGCATCCTTCAGGTCTTCGGCAACTGAAATAAATTTCTCTATACAGGTGCTTTTTGTTTGTGCACGTGAAAAAATAAAATAAATTAATAGTATTTGGCATGACAGGGGAACATAGTAAATTTTCCGAAAACCCAATTAAAACATTTTGGGTTCTCCATACAACGTATGTGTGTTGCGAAAACGGAAATTTCTTTTCACGTATTTTCTAAGCTGCTCTCAGGCAGTGGCGCCGTGAGGCTGTTTTTCGCCATGGACGTGATAACTTGTGCGAGGCCCCAGTGACTGACTTCGTAAGACCTCCAGTTGGGTAAGTGTTATTTTTTAAATCACTTCTATATAATCACATAGTAAGGGTTTAAATTTACAGAAAGAGGGTCTCATGTACAAAGCATTTGGCCGGTTGATGGGATACTCGTCAAATGTCTCAGAAGGCGTTCACAGAGCATGTCTTGTCGCTTGTTCGTAACTAATCGGCAAGGTTATATATTTAGGTACCCAGACAATCTAAACATCGGCGACCATCTAAATAGTTTTCTGTTACAACGTATCCGTGCCTCGGAGGGTATGCTAAACTGTCTATCGTATTTGTAGTCGTTTGTCGTAAGCTATGTTAGAGGACTACATAGCGGGTTGAAGAACTCTCTCACAAGGGTAACTAAGAAACAGAATTATAATAGAAATAAAAATATCCTGGGACAATTTTCACATACGGCCATCTGATCACAAACTAAGCAGAGCTTGTAGTATAAAAACCAGATAACTGATATCCCATATATGTTACTTTTTTTTTGTAAATGCATACTTATATAGATAATTACTCCCAGACTCAGGCCAAACACAGATGTTCGTGTACACAAATATCTGTCCTGGGTGGAAAGTGAACCCACGACCTGCGGCGTGAAAGGCAAGTATTATTATCATGCCAACTAGCCCTTCGAATGCTAAACAAATAGGTCAGAAATAGTAGATTATTTCTTGTGATGATTTTTTTGTTACTGGTAGGATAACAATAATCGAACTCGCTGTGGGCGACGACCCAAGTGGACGCTAGTTTAGATTATAATACTGAAATTCGCAGTAGATGAATGCTTTTGCCATTTAACACTTTTGTTTACGATACTTATTAGGTTTGAAAGTAATTCGAGGTTAACCTAATTTCTGGGTTCACCTCGTACCTATTACTTTTTTTATTTATTTATTCATGTACAACACGAAAATTTTACAATATTAAACAGAAGGAAACGAAGAGTACCCAGGGTCTGCTTATTTCGTAAGAAATTTCTTCCAGCAGACCCGCGAGAGGAAAAAGTAATTGAAGATAGTTAATAATGTGTGTAGGGCAATAATAAACTTACATACTAATAATTTACATATATACTTAAAAACGAATATACACCACTATTATACTCAATGTTAAATTTAAAATACACTAAATACTAATACTAACGTACATTCTAAATGGATGAAATGGATAGATAGTGATTTTTTACTTGTCTTTTAAAAGAATAGATCGAATTGCAGTTCCGAATATTTGGCGGAAGAGAGTTCCACAGCCTGACCGCATGAACAGTAGAGGAATAGGAATAGAAATCGGTTTTATGGAGGGGAAATTTAAGGAGGGATTTCATATGCGATCTGCAAAGAGCACCAGGAGCTGATTTATAGGAGAAGCGCTCTCGCAGATAAGAAGGGGATTGGGGATTATGAAGGATTTTTGTTCATTATTAATTAGTAATAGGTCATTAATGTAGCTTAAAAGCTATGCTTGATAAATATAGTAATATAGCTTCCTTTTCGAATTTTGGCTATGGCGCAGTTTCAATGAAGACTAGCAATAAACAGAGGAAGGGGTGGGTAATATCTTCGTATTTTAAGCGCCTATAGGCTACACTAACCACTTACGAACAGCCAGTATTATAATCAGACTTAGTTGTATAAATAATATTGTTACAAATTAATCGGGTGGGGGGAAGGGTCAGCAACACTTGTTTGCTGACTCTTTTAAAGGCCGGCAAAACACCCGTGATTCCTCTGGTGTTGCGAGTGTACATGGGCGGCGGTGAACACTTACCATCAGGTGACCCACTTGCTCGTTAGCCACATTATGATATAAAAAAAAATTGTGCCTCGCTATGGTCCCCATGGATCCCTCAAATTTTAAGCGAGGTTCAAAAAAAGAACTGCGACACAACTAATGTTCCAATACAAATTAGCAATTCACTGGGGTTGGGTATTTCCAGGTGCCGGTGGTAACCGAATGCGAATTTACGAGTGTGCTGTCTGCCGCTAAGCGGATGGTGGCCACTTTTAATAAAACTGGACAAGTGGCTGCCGTCATATTGGAGAATCATTGTACAGTAACTAGCAATTGGTACATAATCATTTATTTATAAAAAAATGTTTACAAAAACTCTTAATAATAAATCGATACGCATTTGGCTCCGTGACTCCGTTACTCACACGACAACGAATTTTAAATAACCAAACGGACCTAGATATTATGTGTTAACGTCCATACATTCCCGTTGGGCCATGTGCAACTTCTTGCTGATTCAAAAAAACAACGTTTTTCATCCTCAGAAGAGGCCCTTGAGGGGGAAAGTTATGAAAATTGGTTTATTGTATGAAAAAAGGGCAAGAGAAAAGGAGACTATGTTGAGAAACAATAATTTATTTTTGTCATAGTATTTATTCTTATTCATTTCAGGTTTGTTTGTGTGCCTCACGTATTAAAAAATATTTCTGGTCTGCCAAGATTTTCTTACAAACATTTCGAACTTTGTAATTGTAACAGCTTAGTTAAATTGATAATATATTTAAGTTTGCTGTGTGGCTGATGACATAGAATATCGGCACTTCATCTCATCCCGTGGGGGGCGTAGAAGTCGTCCCGACCAGAGAACGGGTAGCAGCTTCTCTCTGTTTACTATGACCATCATACTGCGATCGCCAACCCGTCTGCCAAGCGTGCGATTAATGCTATAACCAGGGGCTCTACCGACTAAGTCGCCGAACATCGATTTCCTAAATGGCGTTCAAATTAATAAAGGTTAAAAATGACTTAATCAATCGTTAAATCGGCTTCCATGCGCACATGCGACGTCGTAAATGGTCCGGAATCGATTGTCAACGTTGAAGCCGATTTAACGAGTAATTAAGTAATTTTTTACCTTTATTTATTTGAACGCCATTTAAGTAATCGATGTTCGGCGATTTAGCCGGCAGAGGCCCTGGTTTTATACGCGTCAACTGAGTAGACCCAGCGAAACAAACTCAGCGGGTTCATCTACTACGGCTTCCAAAACGATCCAGTTAAGACGGTAATATCTCAAATCATTTTACGTAATTTTATTCACAATGCATAAGTGGTTAAATTAATTTAATGAGTGAAATTTAGCATGATTGGTATTATCATAACATAAGGCATAGATTAGATGACATTAAGTAATAGGTACTTAATTTAACGGGTGTGAGAATTTCACTTTCATCTTTTCACTAACTGACAACATTTGTTAGTGGTAAGTAGTTAATAAGAAATAAAAAACTAACAGTTTAGATGCATTTATATTATTAAGTACGTTATACGCAAAATACATTATAAAATTATTGATCTATTTTTTTCGTATACCCTACAGGGAACCGATAGAAATAGAAAACCAAAAATTAAAATTAATAGTAATTACACTCAAGTAATTAGAAATAACCTCTGAATTCAACTGCAAATCACTAAATAAACAGCGCTCAAAAGATTGCAAGGGCAAGGGGCATCGAATGCATCGATGCGAGTAGCCTACAGGATTCACTGCACGAAAGCTCACGACCCAATTTTCGGTTTCAGTAGGCCTCCTGTCGAAACCGAAACAATTAGGCACCGAAAGTTGTCACAACCAAAACAAATTTTCCATTGTACACTAGACGCCGAAACCGGAAAAAATAAATAAAAACGCTGACTAAAATGGAACACTTAAAATAAATTCAAGTGTATCTACTAGTAAATGAATTTATTTTAAGTGTTTCTGTATTATTAAACTGATACAATTACGATTTTAATATCACTTAATAAAAATATAAAAATTACAGCTTATTAAAAATGTAATTTAAAAACAATGTATTCAATTAAATTTGTCAGTGCTGTATGCAGTTCTAACAGGGATGCTAGGTATATGCGAATTCAAAATTATTAATTAACTTTATCTAAAAAAAATAATAATTGATAACTTATGTTGTAGTCTAGAAAATTTAAAGTGTTACCTTAATTTTTCACTTTAAATTAAAGTCAAAACAGAACTATTTTAAGGTAATAAGTGTCCATCCTCCAAATTGGATCTATAATGTCGTAATTAGAACACAGGTAGGTAAACATAAAACCACTGATAAAGGGGATTTATCTGTTACTATAATAACATCGTTTCATAATATTCAATCCCATATTAACTTACTCGAATAAAGCAATTTATTTTAACTTCTATCGGGTCGTTACCTAGAAAGGTAGTCTTTCAAAAATGTTTCTTTCATTAGATAGTAAACAGTAAACAGTGAAGCGCAGGTGTCGCGGACACTATGAGGCTGTATGGCCGAGGTGTTAGCGTACCCTTGACCGGAGCGGGCGCGCTCAGTCGCGCCGCGATTCTGAGCTCGAACCCTCGTGTCCACCGCACCAACCACAGTTCCGCACTAATACAACTTATAGACGTGCGCCCTTACATCCCACGCAGTCGACAACCATGCGCCTCCGCCACTCGGATGAGGCATCGGACATGAACTACGTCGACTTGGTAGTGTTAAATTCGCTGGAAGCAGTTTTCGTGGAATAACTGATTTTTTTTAAGTGAGAGACACTAAGATGAAGTCTAAGAACGTGTCGACGGACCCGCAGGCGGAGCTCCAGGAGCTGCTGCAGAAGCCACGCACGTCGCTGGTGGCCGACAAACACGCAACAAGTACGTTCTGTATTTCATAGCTTTCAGTAAATGTTTCAAAGTATAAGAGTGACGTCTCAATAGCATCCGTTCCGGTGAACGGACGTATGTAGTAAATCGCGCATAACAATTACCTACCTAGTCATTATTGACCAAAAAATTTAAATGTGTTAAAAGAATACATCCTTCAATCAGCACGGACCGGCACGCTTTTCTTGAGGTTTTGTGACATTTATTCCTATTTTGTTTCTAATTAATATGCTAAAGTGGTCTTATGTGTGTGTGTGTGTGTGCAGGTAGTTGATTATATTATTTATTTGAGGAAGTAAATAAAGAGGTCTTTGTTGATTCCTGCATGGCTGCGTGCTTGGTTAGCAATAAAATAAGGTGTTTGCTGTATCTCTGTCCAACATATTAAGTTACCTGAGTGACTGAGGTATGTTGGCCGTTAATCAAAATTCCCATAAACGAGCCAACATCTTAATATAATATTTCATAAACCTCAAAGATGTTCTGTTAATTTTATCGAAAACGTTATAGCCGTTTACGATACAAGTTTATTGCGTGTTTAATATTTAGTATTGGACAGGTTTCCAATTATTAAAAAAACCGCATAATGTAAACTACGACATAATCTAAGAATGTGCAAAACGGGAAATCTCAAAATCTTCTAAATTATTATAAATTTAAAGATTTCTGGTTTTATATTAACATCCAATTAACTAATCACATAAAATGTGGTTAGCGCGTCAGTGTGTTCGATCGCGCTAATCTTGGAAAGTACTGAATTGACTTAATGTCTAATAGCATAATTACTGAAGGAGTATTAATGTTCTATTCCTACATTCAAAGCTCTAAATGTAAACAAAGTACTAACCACAATTTAATTATCTGTACTGTAATGTGACGACTTGACAGTTCCTAACCATAGAATTATCAGGAATATGTGTTGTTGTTGTTGACATAACGAATAAAAATAAAAATGGATAGATAGATAGATAACACTTTATTGCACCAAATCGGAACATACTTTGAAACAATTATGCATGGATTTATACGCCACACACGCGGGCGACGCCGGTAGTTTAGTATTAGCAATATAATATTAAGAGATACGCAAGTAAATAGATACATAATCATAATATATAGAAGCGAAAGGTCACTCCTGCACTTATTGAGCAAACACGAAATCTTGAAAACTGCTTGAGTATTGAAGATAAAATTAACGATATGTCACAATTATTATATTTATGATTTTTCATAT
This sequence comes from Pseudoips prasinana, assembly GCA_951640165.1. Taxonomy (NCBI): domain Eukaryota; kingdom Metazoa; phylum Arthropoda; class Insecta; order Lepidoptera; family Nolidae; genus Pseudoips; species Pseudoips prasinana. The sequence goes on from OX621244.1 coordinate 17,141,844, forward strand.
ATATGTATGAAGTTTGTAAAGTATGGAATTTTTGTGTATTGTTAGTAAGTATTTGTATGTAGCTATTTCTATCAGTTGGTAATAGTAATAGATAATACACTGTTGTTACCCTTCCTTTACAAATCTCCCTCTATTAGTAGTTTTCTGGAAGAAACTCATCTATGAGTTAAGCTTGTCTGAACATGACTTTTGTAAGTATATTTGTTTGAACCTTATGTTTTCGGTCAGTAATAAAATAAAATATAGCGTCTAATTAGTTTATAGGTCTACCTAAAAACTACCTAAAGTTACTTTTAAGTCGTCAGCTAAGAACGGGGGTGAATTAAGAGGTGCTGCTGTCATTTTATATGACTACGACGCTAGGGGCACCGAAATACCGTACGCAATGAATGCATACGTAAACAATTTACCATAAAACTAAAATTTTATCAGTGGCACCCATTATGATCAAACCCAAGTAAAGTAACATCAAATACATCGTAGTTAAACAACCACGAAGAAAATTAGTAGGAAGAAGGAAAAAGGATTTATATAATTAGTGGTATATTACTTCTATTTACTTAAGAAAGTCAAATTAACAGAACTATTACCGCACTGTACATTGTTTTAATTCTGTCACTATAACTTAATTTATTATACGGTCCTGACGAGCAATTAATAAAATTGTTTAACAGTTTCAAAAAGTCCCGTCTTTGAATGAACATACGAATAAGGAACAGAATAAAGAATACGCAATGAGTTTAATTATTTTATAGTCAGAATTTATAACAATATTCTCATTTCTTTAATTGTTTTAATTTTCATTTTATCGGTTAATTACTTATTCTCATTTCTTTAAACGTTTTCATTTTCATTTTATCGGTCAAATACTTTAGATATAAGATAATCAACTACTTAAGAAGGCAACTATTCAAATGTTGCGCAGTATTACCCGCGCTAGTGTGTGGTTATGAGGTTTAATATTAATAAAAACATTGTTTACATCATTTAAACTGCGATGGACATAGATCATATCTAATTATATAAAGATGGAAATAGTTTAAATGCCTACGTAATAAAAAAAATATAGGATTAATCGAGGATTTATTGTCTATGGTGATAATAATCTTTAATTAAGGTGCTACGAAAACCTTCACCTTCACATTCCTTTTCCTTAGTCATGCATGTCATATATTGCTGCATTTAACCATTTGATATTCTAGGTGATACTCTAAGAAGCAGCAATGCAAATAAATTTTCAAATTTTACTGTAAAATTCTGTTACGGACTTTGTGGTTCGGACGTGATTAAATTTACACTCTGAACCTATGTAGAATACTGAATAGTACGATGGATCATTTACCAAAATGGGTTGTATTAAATTAGTGAGCGAAACTTCGTAGGAATACGAATGGTAGGAAACAATAACAGATTGCGTAAACAAGGAACCTATCAAAGGAATAAATTATGAGATGATATAAAGGTGATCTTTTTTCCTGTAAAGAAGAATAATATCGTTCCATCAATAATTAAATTCACACAATAATACAGATCAATGTGGTGATCATTGAATTTATTTACTAAGTGTATAGAAATCCACGGATTTCTTTTTTAAACACTACGTCTGCACTATGGACATTAAACCCTCTGTCGCAGGGTAGGTACTTTAAAAACATAAACTTAACGGAATAAAATAAATACGCACAGAAAAAGATAAACATAAAGTACATGCACACTCAGAGCAACTATTTATGGTTCACATAACTAGGTGTCCAGCGTGGGAGTCGAACCCGGGACACGAAGTGGCGAGGCAACTGTCTTAACCGCTGCACCACACGTGCGGTCAGAAATCAGATATCTTAAATAGTGTTCACTGACAACTAATCTTTCTCTGATATGCCATATTCAAAACCCTGCGTAGGTTGTTTGGAAGATATGATGATATTTTTCCGCCAATTGGCCTTATTGTAATAATTTAATATCAATTCTTGTTCATTACGTAAGTAGTATATTGCGATTCATAATGTAAGTTGTCTTATTATGTTATTTCAATTATGAATCCTGTCGGGCACCGAAATATGCTTCAGTTGAGTAGGAGAGAAGAAGGCAACTTATATGTATGTGTATAATTTTCCAGTTACATATCAGTAATATTTATAATTTGGTATACGAAAAAATAACGAAATAAACTAAATTCAACTTGACTTACATTAAAATAAAAAATATATAAAATTAACTATGATGTATATTATTTACATTAAGTGATAAAACTAAATAAAAATAAAACTGGGTCACTATCTACACATCACAGAACACATTAAGCAGAGCACTATGGAAACCAAATAATTGATATACCTACTACATATTCAAATTCAAATACTTTATTAATTCAGACACGAGTCCGTAGTGTTAGGAGAAACAAGATAATTTAATAAATTGTGTTAGTAATAAACATTACAACTGGTATGTATCCTTACCCAGGGACGCAGCGGAGGGGCGTCCCACCGACATATACTATTTTTCTGTTCTAAATACATACTTCTATAGATAATTACCACCAGACTCAGGAGAAACAGACTAGTTCGTGCACACAAATATCTGCCCTCGGTGGGAATCGAACCCACGACTTGCGGCGTGAAAGGCCAGTCAAATATATTATTTAAATATTATTTATTACATATATTTCAATCGTTCCCATTTATTTTAAATGAATACATTATATTAATACATGCATGCATTTGGGATAAAATTTACCTGATTTTGTATAGAGCTTGGTTCAGGTATTGGAAGGAGTCAAAAGTTTAATAAATTACGCTCTGCGCTTACAAAAAAGCTTTATCGTCAAAAAACTATTAAGTATGTTTAATAGCACTTCTTATCAAGAGATTTTTTAATTTTGAAAGAAATTTGCTGGTATGATTTACGTCTCTTATATGTTTCGAAGGTTTATTATAAATTTTAATACACATCACCATAGAGCTAGAGAAATGTATTTATAATTTGGTTGTGTTACTTCAAGAATGTCCTAAAAAGCTGGCCTATAGTCGGACAAATTTGCCAATATCGAAGATATAATAGTGTAGGCAAGTGAAGTATTTAATATTCCTCGAAATGTAATTAGCGTGTCTGTTTGTTTATGTTATATGTATTTTAGTGTATACAATAATGAAATGAAATAATGAAATTTATTCAGCACTTAGGTATTAAAATACACTTGTACTTGTCAAGCTCACAGTGCAGTACATAAACATAGTGGAATAGAGTATAAAAGTTACAAGAAAAATTATTAGGCCGACCGTGCGGTCTGTTTAAATAAATAACAAGGTTATTAATCGATTTTTTGAAACTTAGTTCTACTGATATATATTAAAATTAAAAAATTGTAGGCAACGAGCAATTGGCTAGCGCAGAAGGCTCTTATATGTGTGTTATAAAGAGTTTCTTATTATGTCGCACCTTTATAATTGTAGTGACCTAATTAGGAAATATGATTTTTTTGGTAATCGTTACATAAACATTTGAACGGTTACATTTTTTGTAATTAATGGTGATGTAGCTTTCTACGCCAAAATTGGCCTATGTTTTAATTTAAATCGATAAACATTGTAGTTGTAGGTCACTTATTGATATAAAGTCAAAATCATGATTTTTTTATTAGGTCCCTTTAATTCTAAAGGTGTGATGTATGTTATAAATTGGATCCATTTAGTAGGTGTCTGCCCACTGGTTCCGTTCTCTAATGTCCTATTGTCCAGTCTACCTAGTTTGTCATTTAGCAATCTGATATTGTACCTACCGTTTATTCAATGCTATTTCTATACTGTTTTTATACTGCTTGACATTCAAGTATAAGCATTACTGCACGTGTGGCGCAGCGGTTAGGACTCCTCACCACTTCGTGTCCTGGGTTCGAACCCCGCGCAAGACAACTGTCAGTCTGGATAATGACGGACACAGTCAATTATATATTAGTAAAGGACCCCGTTATATAATTAATTTCTGTAGTGCGTTTTAAAAAGAACAAATCTTATTCTAACGTCGCATACGTTATTATATTAATATTTAAATACCCCACTCTATCCATAAGATTAAACCACCCATACATCTATACAAATAAATAAAATTGAAGTGTCTGTTTGTAAAATTGAAATAACCGGTTTTTACTACATTAATATGAATATATATACGGTACATACACCAAAATATTTTTTTTTACAATTTTTGTCTGTCTGTCTGTCTGTTTGTTTCGGCTAATCTCTGAAATGGCTGGACCGATTTTGACGGGACTTTTATTGGCAGGTAGCTGATGTAATAAGGAGTAACTTAGGCTACTTTTATTACGATATAAACTAATTAACACGCGGACGAAGTCGCGGGCACAGCTAGTCAAAAATATAATTACGGGCGCTGGAAGTGCGTCAGCTGATTGAAAAATTTGTAACATTATTTTCACACAATTGGCACAGTTTTTAAAAATCGTAACGTATCTGATATTATTAGGTTATACTTTCTACAAATTTAGGTTTATAAATAGGCAAACATATATATTCATTACATCACAGATATATTACATATAACTAAATACTTAAAGCGTTAAGTTAAAGGTATTCTAAATGTTCTTTTCTTTAGGAAAACATTAAACAAATATCTCTCGTTTGACAGTTCAGATGATGATCCTATTTCATCACTTACGACATTCTGAAAAGGCTACGATGTTTATTTAGCTCATTGAATGTTGACGGCTCGTAGTCGTAGTCCGTAGCAAATCGACATGAAATTCAGTCAACACTCAACGCTCATACACATCGTGTCACCAGTTCTAATGGCCAACCGACCATTTAAACTCCGTATAATATTGAACCGTATTATTAAGACAAAAGAACATAATTTTAGACAAAATCTTTGCGGTCATTTAGACATTGTGATACTAGAGACGTTATAATTTTATGTATACACTGCGTTCGGTAATGATGCCACCCGATAATATTTAAGAATGTATGGCATATATTGTTTTACAACGCAGTTTATGAGCAAATACCAATGTTTTGTTTTTAATTATGAAGATAAAGTTTAATTACTTACCTGCGACTATGTAGGTTGGTACTGCAAACTCCTTCCAAGGAGGTTAGTTTTATGATATTACTAGGTCAACACTACAGTAGGATCGGAATAAAAATGTTAATAGCGACATACATATTTATGCACATTCTAAAAATATACTTCGGTCGACTTGTGAGATTAATATTCCAAAATATTAAGAATCAGTCGACCCGTGACCACGGCTGGTGTAATCCATGCCGAAACGTCGGGTAAACAAGGTAATGATTTACCTAAATATTTATCGCGATGAGACCCGTGTCCACAGTATATAAAAATGTGTACAAATCGCGAAAGTTTAAAAACATTAATATTAAGAATAAGTTTTTCTTTCGATGTTTTTTGTAATAACTACAAAATAGTTTTCCCTGTTTATTTTGCTGGTCAAGAACATTTAAGGGTGAAAACATGTTGAATATTTTGGAATATTATTCTCACTCAGAGAAAGTACTGACAATAATTGTATATTGTACTAAAACATCTAAATGCCCGAGCGAGATAGCTCCAATGCGATTTGTTAATTCTATCAACCGAATCCTTACCCATTCGATATTGGCCTTCAGAACACGTTAACTATCATCAAGCTGAATATTTTACTTAAGAGCAAATCCTAGCTGCTATATTGGTGTATATTTTACTACCTCGTTGGCCTACCTCAGTGTTTAACTGCAGATAATTAGGTACAGGGTTCACCTCGGGTTGAGCTAAAAAATCTAATATTATAGAAAATTTGAAATGGCCAAAATCCAATAAAATAAATAACTAAAAATAAATAATAATTTGAAAATATATTGACCATTCAGTTTATTGATGAATAATGCTTTTGGAATATGTAGTCTCATATATACATTTTGTTTCAAAACGGCTGACGTAAATAAACTTCAAAGTCTGTTCGAAGTTCTTAACAGTAATTATTTCAGAATTATTTAGATGTCGAGTTACTGAAAACGAAATCGAAATCGGTTCCATTTTGTTGGAGAAATCCTCAATTTAGTGGAATTTGGCATTGCTTTCATTACCAAACGTAGAGAGCATGAGAGTGATAGAGTCTCGGCCGTAGTGATTCCTCTTAACATTAGCCACTCCTTTGATAAGTGATTGTTGTAACGAGTAACATTTGAAGTGAATTATTCAGATGATTTACTTCAAGTGTTATCCGTTACAATGATGCCATCATTCACCGCGAGTGAGTAATGGATCCATTGATACAAAACCAACGCGGCAAAACTTTAGATGCCTTTATTCTAATAGCGAATCATACATAATATATTTGTATATAATAGATTTATTTTATTTCTTTTCCTTTTATTTCTAATGTCTATGTTATCACAATTCAGATGAAATCAATTTAAACTATACTAATATACCTATTATATATTAATTGGAAATAGATTAAAACTAGGTACTAACTAAAACTGTCATTATAAACTTATAATTAAAATACTAAATCACACTAATATTATAAAGGCGAAAGTTTGTGAGTATGTAAGTGTGTATAATATCTTTATAATATCTAGGGACAATGTCACACAGATCATCCTAGCCCCAAACTAAGCAAAGCTTGTACTATGGGTACCAGGCGACGATATACATACTTATATAGATAGATAAATACTTAAATACATAGAAAACATCTATGACTCAGAAACAAATATTCGTGCTCATCACACAAATATTTGCACTTACCGGGATTCGAACCCAGGACCACCAGCTTCGTAGGCAGGAGCACTACCAACTAGGCTACGGTGACCGTATGTTTGTTATATAACCTATACTCTTGCACAAGGTGTAACATAAATAATGGACGTAACTTAAGGAGCTTAATTTGCCTCTAAAACGAACATTGGTAGCCCGTCAACATGCAAAATACACAAAGAAAAGCATGATTGCCCATGGAAGACTAACGATCAGCTGATGAATGTTGTAATGGGATCCAATAAGAAAGTCGTATGTCGCAAACATTCTCCCTTAAATAGGCGATGGGTTATACGAGACCACATCAATTTGAATATAATTATTATTCCTTTGAAAAAAGGTACAACAACCATGGAAAATACAATACCAAAGCCTTATTAATGGTTAATGTGTTCAGTTTCAAGGATATATGGCGCTCCTTAAGTTTCGTTCATACCAATGTAGATTTAATAATTCGTAGTTAAATATTACCCTAAAATTACCTTAAATACCTACCCTTATTTTCTGACAGGCAAGCCATGTCAACACCGATTTCGGGATTTCTTTCACAAGTTTGGAGAAACTTTAGTACTAATCTGCATACTAGTTAATTTTGCACTTTTCTGTAGTAGTAAGTTAATAATTGAAGATGTAACACGGTAAGTGATCAGTATAGTCTACTACAACGGACGTTGGCAGGACGCTAGGGAGTAATGAAGAAACGTATTTAAATTGTTTTAGGTCATTATTTCAAAGCTATTTGCCTATTATATCATAGACCTTCATTGCCTTCGTTGATTAGCATGAGAAGTTAGTGATACTCAATAACAATAAGTTATAAAATAAATAACATGCGGTAGTTTATCATTTATTGTTATCAATGTGGCAACCTTCGTTACTTACCAAGCGCCAACTTCGGAGGTCATTCAAATATGTACATTGCTTTTTTGTTAAATTGTGGTAGATTTATCCAAACTTTCCAGTGTTGCTATATAGCATGATTCGCAATTAAAGCGCAAGTATAATCTCAAAAATGGGAAATCATAAATTTAATCATCCGGTGGGTCTCAAACCAGCAACATCTCTAAACCGGGGTAGGCCTGCGCTCGGTGTTAAACTACGAACACAAGCCTTGTATACAAAATTTCGAAGGATGTATGTGGTATCCTTCGGCTTTGTTTTCTAGAAACATGGCCTGTATCTAGCAATTAAGTACTGTTAGAGGGCATAGGTCACTTAGCTTATACCTTTGGATTTCGGTTCTCGGCTCCGGGCAAATCATCATCATCATCATTACATCTGAAAAAATTCCACTGCTGGACAAGTGTCCTCCAAGAATCATCTTGGGGAATATGCCTTAATCGCCACGCTTGGCAGACGGGTTGACCATCACAGTAAGATGGGCACAGTATACAGAAGGAAGCTCCTGCCCATTCTCTGGTCACGAGGGAATATTCCCTCGTGTCGACTTCTACGCCCCCCACGGGATGAGATGGGGTGATGTTATTCTGATATTTGCCACATGATACAGCAATACTGATCTCCGGTTGAATACTGACGTAGAAATGCATGAGAGGTTGGACACAGTGAGGATGGTACAAAAAACGATGCCAGTCATTCCGTGACCAATGTTGCTTGGTGGAAAAGTTGGAAAATTAAGAGGTTAGCCGCGCTAATACCCGAACATAATGTTGTATATAGGTAGATAGTTGAGAAACAATACCAAATAGGTGTTTAATGGTTAAATAGAACACAATAACAATGGAAATATTTAACGATGATCGAGATTGATGCTTGAAAGGCAACGAAGAGGTTTGCCACATTAATAACAATAAATTTAATAACGTATTTTTATTGAGTGTTACTAATTTCTCAATGTAAATGAACGAAGACAATGAAGGTCTGTGCTATTATAGTCTAATAACTTTAAATATAATGATCTTAAATAAATGAAATACGGTTTATGGTCTTATATCCAATGGCCAAAATGAAATTTCTTGTTGTTACTCTATTGTCTAGTCTGTTCGTCCGTATATTTAATAATGTCCTTGTGGTCGAATTTTTGTATGGCGGTAAGCCGCAATGGAAACTAGCTATCCTACATAGTATATAGCGTAAGCGGGTGCGTAAACACGGGGACACTTTCTACTCCCTCACCCTCATGATACGATAGGATGGCTAGCCGACATGACTGCAAAGATATCAGGAACAGCACCGATGGCTTTATGTGCTTTTCGAGGCACATTGCTAAGTTTTGGACTTCAGGTTTTGTATTAAAATGTGTCTGTTATGAAAAAACTCAATAAGTATCAATCTTTGCCTGATCTGGAACCCAGGACCTGATTATTTACCGTTAGATCAACAAAGCAGACCAAGAGTCATACCGTAAGTCTCTAGCTTCTAACCGAATAATTAATTTGGAGTGATAGCGTCGCTGCTATGCGACGCTTGGAAGATTGCAGCAGATGGTCAGAGCACTTAGAGAGACGTTCCTGCCCGTTCCCTGGTAGATATTCTCGAGGGACCACTTCTACGCTCCCTCAGGGATGAGATGAGGTGATGATATTCGTTGCAACCACCACACAATTAAATCTTGCTACCATTTATGGGTACCCAGAGGCCACGTGCGATGTGTGAGAACTAAAGGCACACTGCGACATTAAACCTTTACTGTTTTGACAACTATATCTGAATTTTTGTCATTATTACCATTGGATAAATAACAAGCCGTTCACATAATAACAAAATGTCACTATATCTGAATCTTGGTCACTATAACCATTGAATAATAATAAGGCAATTACTTAATAATATAATGTCACTATATCTGAATCTTGGTCACTATAACCATTGAATAATAATAAGGCAATTAATTAATAATAAAATGACACTATAGCTCAGTCTTGGTTACTATCAACTTTAGATATAATAGAGCAATCACTTAAAAATAAAATGCCACTATATCCGAATCTTGGTAACTATCTCCATTGAATAGATGTTATGAGAATTACTTACTAACAAAATGCCACTATATCTGAATTTCGGTCACTATAACAATTGAATAATAATAAGGCAATTACTTTATAACAAAATTTGACTGTATCAGAATCTTGGTAACTATTACCATTGAACAGATAATAGGTCAATTACTTAATAACAAAATATCTGAATCGTGGTCACTATCGCCATGGAACGCAAACGTATCGCACTGGACAACTATTTGTGTGACTCATTTATAATTGTTCTGAGTGTACGAGTGACTGCTTTCTGACCGTGAATTTCTTATTAATTTTCCCCTATGATACAGGGATTACGATCAATGCGGCTAGCGCGGGCGATGACTTTAAAAAAAAGTATTCAGCGAAAAACAAAATACATCTAATCGATTGTCACTCAGAAAAGTACAGATCGATGGAATGTTTTTGGATTACGTAAGTTCAGTTGTCGCCACCGTCACCCTCCGTGACCCTTAGTTTGCATTATTTTCAATCGATGACATGACTATACGATCCTAAAAATCGACCCTCTTATGCATCTCTTTGTAACTACCCAGAGTAGAGGTTCTCTTTTGCTTGGATTGCTTAATAGTTTTTAATCTTATTTGATTAACAGTGAAAGCCTAGGACGACTGTTAACGTCAAACGAAAATAAAAAAAAAATAAAACAATAAAGAAGTGTTTATGCTTTTACATATTTGTTTTATTTTGCAAAAAAAAAACAGGTAAGTTAATGTTCTACAGGGCTTGTCGTCGGCTGCAAAATTTAATGGTCATCGTTAAAATGTACTCTTAACTTTGTGGGATTCCCTACCAGTTGAGGTAGGGTATGTTTATTCTCAGTATTATTAATTAACATCATTTCGTATGCCACGAGGTTTCTCGCATGGGGAATCCCTTAAGGATTATTGCAATTGTCTTCGTGAATTGGAAGGAACAGGTTGCTTTTTTATTTGAAAAAAACTTGACTTTGACTTTTCCATTTAAATAAAATGCTCTTGTGACAAATGGACTACCCGTTGGACATATTAAGTAGGGTCAGCAATAAGTCCCCGTTTTAACAGCATGGGGCTGATGTCCGGGTGAGACAAGGCCAAACAAAATATAACTCCTTCACCGAAAATTTATTTCTGATATTTCCGTTTAGAAAAACATCGTAGTCACATACCAAAGTCTGGAATTGGGCGCCATAACATGTCCGTGCCTCACAGAACACGTCACGACAGTCTTCAGACCTGAGCTCTTTACGGTCGTGTTGCCTATCTCAATGGAGACTTGTCATCTGCGTGGGGTATATGATAGTCCACAAATATGCGCATACACAGGGGGCTTTCTTTTCCATTTCTCTTATGATCCGTAGAGATTTAGCTAGTCGTCCCAACGGATCAGACTAGTCTCCAATGGGACAGGCCGCCATGCCTGAAATTCAACTGTTCCATTTCTGCTGCCTAGATAGTTACATGAAGTTCTGTGATAAACCTGTTTTCTGTCGTGTGTGTATATGAGCCCGTGCACGGACTAGGGGTAGGGCATAGTATTATTTCTTCGAAAAGCTGCCTGACTGGAAAAGTACATCCTAATGACTTCATGTTATGTTACTAAATACGGACGCCATCACATCCAGCTAACCCAATGTGTCAAATTTTGTTTATCGATTCTCAACTTTATCACATAAGTATAATGTCCACTTTGAGTTGGGGAAAATTTGACAGATTGGGGTAGCTTGATGTGCTGGCGTCTGTACAAGGTTGCCAGAGGTGGTTGAGACAGGAGTTGGGTCAGTACAGTATCGCATAAATGACGCCCTCTGATGACGCGACACTATCAATTATTATCTTATCGTTGTATCGCGGGGTTTTACAACCATCCAATTCACGGACACAAACCCACACTCGAAACAACGAATTATCATAACGGCTGTATGAAGTCCACTGCTGGACAACAGCCTCCCCCAAGAGTAATCTTGTGGGATATGCCATAATCGCCACGCTTGGCAGACGGGTTGGCGACCGCAGTAAGATGGTAATAGTACTCCGAATCCGCTGCCCGTCCTCTGGTAGATATTCCTACGGGTCGACTTCTACGCCCCCTAGGGGATGAGATGGGGTGATGATATTCTGTTATTCGCCGTCACCACACAGCAACCAATTATGTGCCACACAAACAAAAATGACTTGCTATGATTAAAACAACGAATCATTGCCACTAAAATTAAATAAATGGTTGGCTGATCTGATGACTTATGCATTGCTACAGTCATTCGATCAGTGACCAACGGATCTTGTATCAATATTTAACGAGCATATAGATCTATATTATTTTATTACCTACATGGAAAACCTAAAATATTGGTAAATATGTACATATCAGTTACGTTCTGTCTCTGAATAAGCAAAGTTATAATTTAATGTATTCATGTTTTGGTGCTTTTATAAGGAAAACGACTTGAATATTTGTCCACCTAAAATTTAAATTCAGTCCTTTAAAAGATCACGAGGGTGTTTAACATCTAAGAATTTGAGACGCAGTTTGTGAGGATATATCGGAAATAATTACAACAATTGGCTAGGTGAAGCTGGAAGTAATCATCTGTATCACTGTGCAGATTTTCCATTGGGCTGTTAGATATATTTACCGGCCAAATATGAGTTGGACTCGACCACCAACGACAGCTCCATACCTATTAAACTTCACGCATTTAAATTGCTATAAAATGTTATTCATGTACATATGATTACCGAACGGCAATAGGAAGTTTGTTCCTTCTAATGATTAAAAACTGTATTTTAGTAAGAATTACCATTCTATTTTTCCAGAATCTAATAGCTACGTACAAAAAATAAACCTTACTTGAAATGTACCACGTACCAAGTTCCCGTAATCTGAAAATTTCACCCAAGAGGTTAAACTTTCAAATTCATTCACTTTGGTCCATTTAACAGCTAAATAAGCTTTTATTATATTTTCATTACCAATAAGGTTGAATAAACATTATTTAAACTACTAGCTGTGCCTCGCGGTTTCACCTGCGTTAAACTTTATAAATTATACCTATTATTCGGATATATGAGCTACTAGCTGTGCCCCGCGGTTTTACCCGCATTAAACTATAAATTATCACAGCTCCACCTCCGTAGGTGATAGCGTGATAATATGTAGCCTATAACTTGACCCGACTTCTTCGTAATATTCATGCAAAATTTGAAGTAAATCCATGCAGTACTTTTTGAATTAAGCCCGGACATACATACAGACAAACAGATAAACAGACAAAAATTCTAAAAACTATATTTCTGGCTTCGATATCGCTTGTAGATCAAGCCCCAGGAATCTTTTAAAAAAAATATTCGATGTATACTTTTGACTTCACTACGATTTTATTATGTGTATTCCTACAAAGTTTCATCGCAATCCGTTTCGTACTTTTTGCGTGAAGAAGTAACAAACATACACACGCACAAACTTTCGCCTTTACAATATGAGTGTGATTCATAAATAAATGTAAAAAAATACTATTATCTACCGATGTCAGTTTGCTCTGCAGGGAGTTTGAGCCTATCTTTAAAACAAGTTATTTTAAAAATAACTTAGCGAAGATGCTAGTCAACACACAAATCTGTGTGACCTAGCATCGTATGTGCCTTTATATTTTAATTGTACCAATATGTTATAATATGTACATACTTACTGTATTTTTAAGCACACTAAGTAAACTTCAATGTACTAAATGAATTTGTAGTGGTGAAAATAAATAAATAATAATAATAATTACTATTGAACATTTAAGATTCTTCGCATTTATTAAAATAATAATAAGCATTTCTTCTAGACCTGGTCCAAATTTGTTAGTAACTGTCCTTAAAAAATTATGTTTGTATAACAAAGGCACCAAAAAAATTATTACTACACGAAGCTACACCCACCTTTGGAGAATGTGGTCATGGCGTTGGTATTGCCACAAATAAGAGCAAGTAGACGCATTTTTTACTAACTTTAGCGCCAAAGCCATCCATCCGCGTCTCAGCAAACATCCCTGGCGCACTGCAACACAAAGCCATAGCAGTTCCAACAGCGTGAAATATATATTTATAGTTGCATGAAAGATTTACCGCTTCGACAGAAAAACACCTGCTAGTCTTCTCGTCATCTAGATGGGCCAATTGTTTATATTCTCTTTTAACCCTCAAAAGACCCGCAAAATGACACAGAAAAATATCTTTAGAAGTTTCGAATATCTAGAGAATATTTGAAAGCGATGGATTTAATTCCGGCTGATTTCTAATCCTACAGCGTCAGCGTCATACAACGAAAATCTAAAACAATAAAATGATAGTAAATTGTTTAATTTGACAGCTAAAATACGTAGAAAGAAAGTGGTTTCTTCTGCTTTTTTCGTTGTTGTTGTTGCTTTTTACAATATTAGATGTTAGGTTAAAATTCCAGAAAGCATCCGATTTTACAAGATTATATTCTTATGTTTATGGCTACTGTATGATTAGATTATATAGTCTCAGGCTATAACATGACTTAACCTCTGAGTTAAGCCTTGACGTCATGATGCTTATCCTGATAATCCACATTTCTCACTGATAATCATCACCATCATAATTGATGGTGATGGATGGATGATGGCCCTAATAATATTCTATAGTAGCAAGCAGGTTAATCAACGGCTTGAATAACCGCTTTTTTTAAAGACAGGGGGAATGCTTACTTCTACCACCTGCAAAAAGTGTCTGTGGACACAAACCGGCTAAGTCCCGGGAACACGGGTATGCTGTTCAGGTGCTCCCCTTTTTTTCGCAACGTCCCGGGTAGTTAGGACACGTACCCTAGGAGTTGTCAGACCAACTGTTAACATAATAGCATATAATCACTATATATTAATTTAAAATTACAGAAAGTGGTCGTCATCTTACTATACATAACAGGGTGCGTAACGCTAGAGGAAACTGATTTTAAAATACATATGTATTTTAAAATCAGATACTCTTATTGGCGCCTTATAATTTAATCAGAATGTCTACAAGGAAATATGTTATGCATATCATTATTGTCTGTTAAACCCATAAACTATGTAAGATTAGATGTTTATAATAAAAACCTACTTATCTTAATATTTGATTATGATAAATAGAAGTCACGCAAATTTCGTTAATTGTATTCAATATGTCACAGCATGAATTGCCTTCCAGGTATTTAATATTAATAAAATTATAGACTTCGTGATTGTTATGTATGTTCAGACGCCAGCACATTCAGCTACCCCAATCTCTCAAATTTCTTTTATAGATTTTCAACTTTATCACAAAAGCATAAGGTTCACTTTTAATTGGGGAAATTTGACAGATTGGGGTAGCTTGATGTGCTGGCGTCTGTACATATCTTTATGTATATCGTTTCAAATCTTATGTTATCAGCTTTGATCACGACGTCATCTGTCTTTAGTGACCTTTAATTTTCGAGAACGTATAGGCATGTTCTTTTGACAACCGGTCGATGTTTGGATAACATTTTCGCTAGGTAGTGCTCACCTTGTTATGAAGTACCTGCGATAGTCGGTGGACAGCTGCAGTTCTCTGGTGAAATGAATCGTCAAGCTTAGATCCACAATATTGATATGAATGTGGGTTAAAATTTTTTTGCTTACCTGGACGCTGTCGATTTCCATTTTTTCTTATAACTAATCTTCTCATTTATCATTTAAGTATCGAATTAACCCATAGCGTGTAAATTGAGTAAGAAGCTTAAGAAGGTCAATCTTCCCATGAAATTAAACAACAATTTAATTTAAATTTAACTTTATGGATTTTGAGATTTTACCTTTATGTCAAACGCTGTTCGGCCGAAGGATGTTAACGACTTTACGGAGGAGTTAATACCCTCGTTGTAATGATGTCATGCTCCTATTGTGTGTTATTGATTGCGGTAGCGATTTCGGTAGACTTTTTTCCTTCCCTTTCCTTCCCTCTAATATGGCGAGGGCAATGATGGCTGGCCCACACGTCATACTACGTAACTAGTCGACTTGCTGCTTCCACTTATATTTTTAACATTCAGTAGTCGCCTCTGTGACTTGTTAACTTTATCAATGCGCACCCACCGTTTGTTCGTCTTGCAAGAAATTTTATGTTTAATTGCCTCACAATTATATTGATGAACTAGATGACAACAGTACTGTGCGTGC
Organism: Pseudoips prasinana; assembly: GCA_951640165.1. Classification (NCBI taxonomy): domain Eukaryota; kingdom Metazoa; phylum Arthropoda; class Insecta; order Lepidoptera; family Nolidae; genus Pseudoips; species Pseudoips prasinana. The sequence continues at coordinate 17,157,777 of OX621244.1, forward strand.
ATTAGCAGACATGCCAGCCAACTGCAGTGTAAAATAAGACGAAAACAAGCCCGGAGTTTCTTCTTCCCCGAGTAGGAGGCGATGGCTGGCCCTCACGTCATACTCGTGAACGGGTGCTGCTTGCGGTAACTGGTCGAACTGCTGTTGGGGTACTCATAATATTTTATTGTTTCATACAGTCGTTGCCTCTGGTTGACTTCGTGTGACTTGTTAATTTTGTAAATGTACGCGGATGTACCCACCGTTTTCTCATCTAGCAAGAGGTTATTCTAATTGCTTGAGTGAAATTTAATGTTATTGTTTATTATCTCACAATTTTTTTTTGATTCATTAGATGACAACGGTTCTGTGCGTGCATTAGCCTACATAACGCCCATCACAATGTAAGAAAATACATGATTTAAAAAAAAAAAAAAGAACGAAAACAAAAAGCAAACGAAGACGAAAAAAGCAAGCCTGGAGTTTCTTTGTGGCTTTCTTCTCCGGGTCGTCCACCTAGGTAGCTAGAGAAAGCCGCAGGTTAGCTAGGGTAGGCTCCTCAGCGGCGAGGATCGCTTTGGCCCCTTAACACGTCATTGGTGATCCCGTGCAACTGATCACACCCTCTCTTAGAATTCTGTCCTTTTGCTTCAGCGGCCCCCTGAGCTGTGGCCCGAACCCTAAAAGGGTGGCCTCGGGTATTAACTGTTTAATTTAAGCTACTGGTTAAGAGCCTTTGGCGCTAGCCAAATGCTCATTGCCTTCAATTCTTTAATTTTAATATTGTACAACTAAATTTCAAAATAATAGATTAGTTTTTTAGACTAATTATATTTTTGTAATTTTTATACTGTATTCGACTATGTTTATGTACTCCATTGTGAACTTGACAAGTACAAGTGTATGTTAATACCCAAGTGCTGAATAAATTTCATTATTTCATTATCTCGTGGGGCAATTTGCGGGGAAGAAATCCCATGACTGCGATTCTGTGTATGTAGTCCGTGCCGGTAATCACACCCTTTAATATTGTATATCACTATATTTATTGTACTACTTTGTGAGCTTGAGAAGTACGAATGTATGTTAATACCCAAGTGCTGCATAAATTTTATTATTAAGCTGGTTTTTTTCTTTTTGTTAAGTTTTTAAACTTCAGGGAAAAGCCGATGAACTTATTATGTAATTAAAATAATAATATTAATTGAAAACAAAAAAGAATATAATATGGCATGTATGTATGGATATATAGACATGTATATTGTATGTATATATAATAACGTGTGAATATCCCTAAAAAAATATATTTTGATTATAGTCTTCTGTTATGCTGATTATTTTGTAAGGATTCAATTTATTTTATCATGTCCGTCATTCTAGTTTTCGAAGGTACTTAATATTTGTGTAAAAATATGGCTTACTAGCTATGCCCCGTGGTTTCACCCGCGGTAAACTTTATAAATTATAGCCATGTGTTATTCGGATGTATAAGCTATATTACTACAAAGTTTCATCAACATTCGTTCAGTAGTTTTGGCGTAAAAGAGTAACAAACATACATCTATATTCACAAACTTTCGCATTTTCATGTACATATCATATTTCGGACAATTCATACAATATCTTTATAAATTGTAGCCTATGTGTTAATCTGATGTATAGGCTATATTATTCTAAATTTTCATTAAAATCCATTCTGTAGTTTTTACGTGAAAGAATAACAAACGCGAAAGTTTGGAATTATGGATGGATGGATTCCATCCATAATTACAAATATTGCGTTTATAATATTAATAGGATTAGGTATATTTGCATTTTCCCATTATATTATATATCTATTCATTTAATATTTATATAAGACTCTGTTTTTCCTAAGTAAATAATTTCATTTCATTAACTTATTATTATTATTTTTTTTTATTGCCTTAGTAAGCAGACGAGCTAGCGGCCCACCTGATGGTAAGTGGTAACCGCTGCTCATGGACATTCGCAGTGCCAGGGGGCACAGCAAACCGCTGCCTACCGTGATATTAGTACTCTTTTTAAACCTCGTTTGAAGAAGGACATGTCGTAGCTCTGGGGAAACACCGCAGCAGGTAATTCATTCCAGAGCCGGCACGTACGTGGGATGTATGAACGCTGAAAGCGAACCGTGCTTGACGAGATCGCTTCCAGGTGATACGGATGAACCTTACTGCGAGTGCGCGTGGTCCGATGATAAAAAGGGGACGGTGGCACCAGCTCAAACAGTTCCTCAGAGCATTCCCCGTGAAAGAGACGGTAGAACACGCAGAGAGATCCGAAGTCTCTCCGCTGCTCTAGCGACTCCAATCTGTCCGTAAGATTGGAATCCCCAACGATTCTAATAGCACGCCTTTGGAGGGAGTCAAGTGGGTCAAGCTGGTATTTAGGGGCTCCTGCCCAGATATGTGAGCAATACTCCATGTGCGGGCGGACTTGTGCTTTATATAGCGCAAGCCGCTGTCTTGGAGTGAAGTACCGCCTAGCTCTATTCCGGACGCCCAACTTCTTACTTGCCAGTTTGGCTTTGTCCTCCAAATGACCCCTAAATTGGCAGGTGCTCGAAATTTCGATTCCGAGGATCCCAATACTCTCGGATACACGGAGATCAACCCCTTGGAATCGGGGCGCTACGACAAATGGGTCCTTCTTAGCAGTGAACGCGCACACTTGTGTCTTATTGGGGTTAAACTGGACTAGGTTCTCTACACCCCATTCATAGGCCCGCCCGAGAGAACCCTCGACTTCAGACACAAGTTGCAACCGTTTCTCTTGTACCGAGCTGCGAGAGACATTCTGGTGGCCGCTATACTGCGCATCACCCGTGCTGTCATCCGCATAGCAATGCATGTTTTCTATAGATAACATGTCATTGATATGCAGAATGAATAGCGTAGGGGAGAGCACCGAGCCTTGTGGTACGCCAGCGTTAATGGTTTTGGTGTCGGAGCAAGAACCGTCTGCTACGACTTTAATGCTCCGACCGTCCAAAAAGCTGGTGATCCAACTGCAGAGTCCCTCGGGGATTCCATATGATGGTAGCTTCGATAGAAGAGCCTTATGCCAGACCCTATATAAAATGCCCTATATGCGGAATAATGCGGATGAGTTGTCAGCAGAAGATCCAACAAGGAGGGCTCATGGTTCTCTATGTCTGGAATACGGGTGGGCTGTATTACCAGTTGGGAGAGACCGTAGGCCGAGGCCATATTGAAAACTGTACGACCAGGGAGGTCAGTGGTCCGGGATCCTAACCACTCTTTGTGGTGGACGTTGAAATCTCCAAGGACCACCACCTCCGCGGTCGGACACTGTTCCAATATTAGGTCAATCCCCTTTTGGACGTTCTCGATGAGTTGAATCGACCCCGGATCACTGGCAGGGACCTGTACAGACACGCGTAGATTCGGGTGAGCCCTCCATGGTCTACACGTAGCCATAAAATGGACAGGTCACCCTGTTCGAGGCCCCGAAGTCGGCGACAACAAATATCGCCCCGTATGAAAACGCACACCCCGGCTTTCCGAATGAACGTGTGTTCGACTTCGTATCCGGGGTATCTTAGGTACGATATATCGTCCGGGGCAGATATTTGAGTCTCCGTCAAAAAGAGTAAGGCAGGCCGCGCCATCTCGAGGTGGTAATGGACGGCGTCGAGATTGCTGTGAAGTCCCCTGACATTGCAAAAGTCCACATTAAATGTGGAATGGTGTCCGCCGTAGAATACCTTTTCTTTTTTATCCTTCGTTTCATTTTTTTTAAAAAGAGTGTTAGGGAAAGAGTTCTCCGAGGGGTAGGGTTAAGGCGACACCTAAAGAAAGTATGCGGGGTTTAAAACTCTGCGGGCCCAATTGTTATGTGAGAAACTGACACGGAGCACGGAAGGGCCCCCGATGCCCCCCCGCATGCAGCCGCTGGGTTCCACTCCGTTCTCCTAATCCGGCACAACGGCTACATAACGGGATTTTCGCCGGATGGCGGGACAGCCTCCTGGACGGGATATACCCAGGTTCGGGTCCCCTACTGTCCGGCAGGTGGCCGACGAAACCATTCCCACTGGGTCTCCCTGAACTCCGCGTCAGCTTGCCACGTTCAATGAGCCTATCAGGTCCCTGACTCACCGCTCGCCTCGGGAGCCGCCCGAACCTCACCCCTCACAAAGGGTAGGGAATATGGGAGGACAGGAACGGCTATCTCTACCCTTCGGCCGGAACACATTGCTGCTATTCGACCGAAATAGATAGAGTCGTGGTACCTACCCGATCGAGTCCATCACTAGTCGGTATTCCTTGACTGCTACGTTAGCGTTCCGAAAATCCAATCCAGTAGTGGACTCTACCACGAGTCGGGAGAGGTATGGAAAAGATGGGGACACCAATGTTGCGGAAATAAGGGGATGCTGCATTGATGGCTCGAGAAGCCGGGGTCGCATTCCCGTGTTACCAGGAAAGCAACCGGAACAGTTACAATCAAGGTAACCTCTGACTATAAAATTATTATTATTATTAAACAATAGTTTGCGGTATTGACACCGAAAGTTTGCTTCTGTAGGTATACTAAGTGCGTCAGCTGATCGGTATGCATAACTTTGACGTTATATACGTATACGGCATAGGAAATGGATATTGATTCCGGTTATTATGCTAATTTACTTATGTTTATCTTGGGCATAGTAATCTCCCACAATTTTATTTTACATGCGTGATATATCTTTGTGAAATAAGTTTATCAAAAATTATAATTGTTGATAAACTTATACGTAACTAGCAGTGCCCGCGGACTTCGCTCCGCGTTACAAATACTTCGGCTTAAAAGTTCGGGATATAAAAAATATCATAATGATTCATAGCCTATGACACTCCACAGTAACTTAGCTTTCTATTGGTGAAATAATTTTGAAAATCGGTTCAGTAGATCCAGAGATTACCCCTTACAACGTCACAAACTCACAAACTCACAAACGTTACCTCTTTATAATATTATTATAGATTTAGAAATTTATTTTTAGATATGAATGATTTAAATTAACCGTTAGTAGATAAAGTCAAGACACTATTTTAAAAGAAAAGGCTATTTTAAAAGATTTCTACTAAGTTTCCTGTCAGTGTGTCTCAGTAGCTACTACATTCCACACAAACGTAATATTTTTACGTAATAAATGAAATTTAAATATGAAGTCAATTTTAAGTTACAGAGGTAAAATGATATATTATTATAATAATGAGATGTTTATACAAATGTAAATTGAATGAAGTCGTCATAGAACAATTTTTATTTTTATCTTATTTACCTCTGCATCAAGAAGTAGACTATATTATTATGAACCTGTTAATTGTGAACCTTTGACTAAACAATATATTACACTTAATCGACGTAACAATTGTGACAGAGCTGCTACTGAGAATTTTTCTTAGTAGAAAATATAATAAAAACACAGCAGTATTCTGTGAAGCTCTTCTACCCTCTACTGCAAGTAGTAGACTACATGCGTGTTGCGGACCTCGGTGATTAAACACCGTGGTATTGTACCTAAATGTTATTATAAAATGAGACCAATGATACCATTCTTAGATTTAATTGCGCAGTTTTAAAAAAATGTGACCGGTTCCTGCTAAATTAAAACTCGTAAAAAGATGTGCAAATTAGAATCAATTTGCCAATAAATCCAACGAAGAAGGCGTGTAACCGCTTATGATATACTGTGCTTACTGGCCTGAGGGTCAGAAAGATTAATAATCAAAAAGCATAATCATGCGGACCAGTTAATACTCGACCACATTATCATAAAATAATCGGCCAGTCGAGAGAGAAAATAAAAGTGCGAGTCGGACTCACGCACGAAGGATTCCGTATCAATATTTATAAAAATGAGCAAAAAATCACATTTCCTGTATGGGATCTCTTAAATATAAATTATATTATTATTTTCTATATTCTATTATTCTGTTTCTGTTTTTTATTCATAGATACAACCTAGTGAAAGACGGACTGTGGAGTCTGAGTAATGGGTCCCGTTTTACCTTTTGAATACGGAACCCTAAAAATGGGATCCGTATTAAAGTTTTGAGTTTTATGCAATGAAAATAAGTTTTATTTAATTTATTTGGTTTATAACTATACGCTATCTCGATCGATGTATCGGTATGTTAAGGCTCGCCTGTGTATGCTGATATGGCCACTATCGGGGTTGCTCGCTGTTAATTTCTGCGAAGCCTACGGTAGCCGCTAATATTCTTGAGTAAAGCCTATAGAAAAGTCAGTACAGAGGCTACTACTAGTACTTGCGGGTAATAAATAAATAAATAGAGGTTTTAGTCGACTAAAATAATTTTTTTTTGCTTTATAAACCCACCAAACTGCGCAACAGTTTGTCGGCGGGATTAGCGCTTGTTTGAACTTCCTTAAACTAAGTACAAACTACATATAATATTGATTAATATTTGTAACTGTAGTAATTTTGTCAAACCACTTACAAAAATATCAGGATTCACATAATTCAGTTAGGAGTATTAGTCTAACTTTATGTTTAGGGAGGTTTACTTATTATACCATGTTCTTTCCTGAAAGAAAATTGATTATATATAGTGTACCTCTAGGTAGGTAGGAAGATAAAGACAACGACAAAATAATCGTAATCCTAGTTAATTATTACGCTACCATAGTAAAATTTCCCGACTCCTTATGCCAATAGCTGACGTAAATTACGAAATGCTAAATAAATAGCAATGTAGATGGAATATCTCAAGATCTCACCCAAGGGTTGCCACTTGCATCAATTGATTCCGGACGTTCAAAACGGTAAAAAAAGGCTAATCATAGAATGGTACAATTTCTTACTGGGCACGAAAATTTTAAAAGTAAATTGTTTGGTTTAATTTTGTACCTGCGAATATGAACCAACCGCCTATCACATACTATGGGAGTGTGATCTGTGCTGTAACAACAAGGAACACCGTCCGTATGGTTATCCAAGACAAGTTAAAATGTTTCTCTGAGTCATGCTTGATCCTCATCGCTTAGTATCATTTCATTGTTGATCTCGGCTGACAGGAGCGATCCCTAGGTAGCGTGGCAACATTTATCTGAAGTACTCGACTGTAGACTTATCTGCACCTTACAGAATACACATGTTAATGTTGTGGGGCTGGGTGTCAACTGAAACTCATTGAAGATTGGGAAGGGTTGATTACGCTTAAGCCATGTGAGTTCCAAACGTCTTACGCTAAGGTAACCACTTACTTTCGGATAAGCCGTATGCTTGTTTTCCGATTTACCAGAATTCCGAATTTTGCAGAATTCCGTTTTTTTTACTTCACCGGACCCCATAATGAGGTATCACGTAAATGTCGCTTGGTTTAAAAAGAAAAACTACTGGAAAGCCTTCTGCGCTCCTCCTCTTTCTGCTTGTATTCAATTTATAATATAATTTATAATGTGCCAAAAATTGCAATTAACATAGAAAGTACAAATTCGAAAAGAGGTTTAAAATTAAACTGTATATATACATACATACATAGACTCACGCCTGTTTCCCAGAGGGGTAGGGAGAGACATTTGTCACGATCTTTTCACAAGTCTTTTGCCTCGATTACTGTCATTATATTCTGTACATATAAGCGCAAAATACAAATATAATAATTGCACCTGGTCCAAATTATTAAATGTCAGTTGGCTCCAAGGAAGACTAGTCATGGAATATCATTAGAGTGTGCGCAAATGATTAAGTAGTTTCACTAATTCCTGTAATTTGATCGTGTAGCATTTATGGATTTTGAATTAAGGTGCTTTCCGAGGCACGTCAACTACTTGACTAGCATAATCTTTCTAGAATAACCCCAATGAGATGGTCTGATATCAGGTGTCAGTCTACTATTGATACATTCAACTTAGTCTAGGTATCGTTAACACAAAAATATTCTGTTTCTTATAACAAGATGTTTTTGTAGTATTATGTTTATTTAAGTAAAAATTCCTGACCACATAGCGGTCGTAAAACCGGCTTTAAATATTTGTCCACGGGCCTTCTTAATCAATATTGTTTAGAAGGAGGTATGTGTTAGCTAATGCTTTGAATATTGTAATCAACACTTAATATTATAAAGGCGAAAATTTGTGAGTGTGTATGTTTGTTGCTTCTTCACGTCAAAACGGCTAGGGCGATTTTACCCTGGATTAACACATAAGCTATAATTTATAAATTTTATCGTGAGTAAAACCGCAGGGCACAGCTAGTTTAAACATAAGTATGGTATCGTAAAATAAAATATGATTTGATAGGATTTGCACCAAGTATGCAAGGGACAACGACTTAAAAACAAATTCGGTACATGATTCCGAACCCCGTGTCAAATATTTATGATATGATATTTTATCATATCAGCCGATAAAAAATCGTTTTTATCATAAAAGCCGAGTCCCAAAAGATCTCTAAAATGTAATTGTGTTATAAATTGGTCGTATATGCCATAATCGCTACACCATTGCTGCCCATTCTCTGATAGGTATTCCTTCGGAACGACTTCTCTGCTTCCCACGAGAAGAGGGGTAAGGGGTAATAAACAACATATGTCGTTGTCATCACACAGCATTTACGTAATTATTAAATGGTAACCATACGACCAATAAAGTTAAATAAGATTATTTAATTTTATTATCTTGGAGATTATTATTTAATTATAATATACGAGACAATTTATACTTGTCTAGCGGAAGCGCTATGAGGAAACGATCCTTGCCAACAGCGTTCGTAGAATATACAATGTCGCCCATGCGCATGTGACCGCCCGTAATATTCTGAATATTCATGAAAAAATATCGAAAATAAACTTCAAAAGGGGGGGTCTATCTGTAACATTTATCATGTTATTCAATTTTGAATTTTTTAAGTAGAGTTTGTAGACTTGCTTTCTATTTTTTGACACATCTCCGAAGTTTATGGGTCGATTTGTATTTTGTTTATTATTTCCAAAAGCTTATGAGTTATTTTAACAGGTTAATTAACATTTTACTAAAAATTATCGACTACGAAAAAAAAAACGGAATCGAAGTAATTTTTTCGGTAAAAAATTGTGTATTTATTTTAAAAAAACTAGTGTAAGTCCATAAATTATCCCCATAGGACCACTTTTTTAATCATTATTTGTAATCTACTACATAACAGCTAAAAATTTACAGAACATTATTAAACCAAACTGTAACTAAATCCAAAGTAAAACTCTAAAACTCTAAGAGTCAAATTTAGGAAAAGAAAATGTGAAAGTCAATTAAATGTCCCCGCTTTTAGCAGTGAGTACTAAAAGGTTAAACTAATAAGGAGGATGATAATGGAAATAAAAACAAACAAGCAATAGCCAGATATTTACTTAAAAAATAAAAAATACAAGAATTTTAATTAATTAGATTTTCGAAATGGTCCCCACCCTCCTGTAAACAAACTAAAGCTCTCATGGCAACACTTTTTATTGTACGACGTAATTCTTCACGGTTTTCTTTAATTTCCGCAGCAGCAGCAAAAATCACGGCATACACTTTTTGTTTCATGTTGCCCCAAAGATAAAAATCTAAGGGTGTAAGGTCGGGAGATCGCGGCGGCCAAGCAATGGGACCTCCTCTGCCAATCCATCGCGGATAATTTTGATTTAAATAATCACGAACTAGTCGTGCGAAGTGTGCTGGAGCTCCATCTAATTGCAGATACATCCGCCTTCTTGTTTCCAGCGGTACTTCCTCCAAAAGCAACGGCAACGTATTGACTATAAAATCTAAAAATGCGTGTTGATCTAGTCTGTTTGGTAACACGAAAGGGCCAATAAGTTCACCGTCAATCATTCCAGCCCATACATTTATGGAAAATTGAGTCTGGAAAGTTGTTTCTCTAATGACGTGTGGATTTTCAGTGGCCCACACATGAAGATTGCGATGATTTGTTATACCCGCCCTTGTAAACGTGGCTTCATCTGTCCACAAAATCTTCCTCATAAAATTGAGATTAGCTCTTTGCTGTGCAATTATCCAATTACAAAAAACAGATCTCGCACCGTAATCGACATTTTCCAAATGTTGTGCACGTCGGAAATGATAAGGATGCAGGCCTTCTTTTTTGAGAATTCTCCAAACTCTTATTCTTGGTATACCTACTCTTATCGATAGGAGACGAATGCTTAGCATAGGGTTAGCGCGCACTAATCGTAACACATCCTCTTCCACGTCTACATCAACAATCACGCCGGGCTCATTTTGTTGCGGAAATAATCCTCTTTCGCAAAAAAGACGATGTACGGCAATGAAGGATCGGTACCCAAGTACTGGTCTACTTGGATATCGACGTCTGTACTCTTCGACAGCAGCGCGTGCATTTCCATTACAAACACCGTAAATGAAATGCATGTCAGCCACATGAGACGGCGGTAGATCACGCAATCGTACCATTGCAATGATACGAGTAGTTAACAAACTTTCCTCACAAGATTAAGTAGTGCACAAATCACAAAACACGTAGCGTCACGGGGTCAGTAATCAAGCGACTGAATGAAGTAACGCTAGCCGACAAGGGTGTGCACGTGGTAGGGACGCAATTGTTAAAAAGCTGTTTCTAGGAACCGGTTTCTACCTGAGCGACCCTTTTTATTTGAATAGTTGCAAATGTTCAACAAGTTGTTTGCTGGTTTTTTTTTAGAGATAGGTATTAGTAATGTTCTGTGAATTTTTAGCTGTTATGTAGTAGATTACAAATAATGATTAAAAAAGTGGTCCTATGGGGATAATTTATGGACTTACACTAGTTTTTTTAAAATAAATACACAATTTTTTACCGAAAAAATTACTTCGATTCCGTTTTTTTTTTTTCGTAGTCGATAATTTTTAGTAAAATGTTAATTAACCTGTTAAAATAACTCATAAGCTTTTGGAAATAATAAACAAAATACAAATCGACCCATAAACTTCGGAGATGTGTCAAAAAATAGAAAGCAAGTCTACAAACTCTACTTAAAAAATTCAAAATTGAATAACATGATAAATGTTACAGATAGACCCCCCCTTTTGAAGTTTATTTTCGATATTTTTTCATGAATATTCAGAATATTACGGGCGGTCACATGCGCATGGGCGACATTGTATATAATTCGTATGTATAAACCTAGTAAAAAGGTTCACAAATAGATAGGTACATCACTAAATCTATCGCAGTGGGTATCAACAATTAAATTAAGCAGTTTGTATTTTATTCTTAAAATAAATATTTTTTTACCACTGAAAGCGCCTAAAATATAATATATACTAACTACGCACTAAGATGTACATCTGGTATACGTTTTCTGTAACTCATATCGCTAGCTCTAGTTTATAAACCTGGGAATATAAATAAGTCAATAATTAAATATATAAAATGACTTATAATTTATTTATACCCTTTACCGTTAATTTGAATTTGGAAACTAATAAACAAGAAAATAATATAAAACAAAGAAAATAGGTAGCTTAATTTTGAATTATAAATAAAGAACATCCAAAAACTGCTCCACGTCATCATCTACAGGCAGTGTTCCCAGAAGGCTGGTAATGCTTAAGCGTCGACCAGTCATTTTGCCAAATCTTTAGACGAACTGCGCGTTAGGGCATCATGGCACGAGCGTTTCAACTACATATTGTTCAAATACGTAATTGCCTGTAAGTTTGGAATACTTGGGCCATTTGAGGATTTCTGCTGAAGCTGCAGCTGCGTACGCAGATGCTGACGTAAATAAAAGGTGAGTAGACGCCAGAGTGCCAATGCATGTGGCGTCCCACGCCAAAAGTCTACCCAACTTCCACGGCAGCAATATAGTCATTTAATTTTGATATGATTAAATGACAAACTTCAAATTAGTTGTTCAGAATCTAACATAAATTGGAATAATGGAGAAAATAATTTCGCGCTCGTTTGTAAAATCGGCCTAGACGCGCAATAATTGAAAACATTTTTCAAATTAGCGATCTGTTTTAATTTTATCGTTTATTTATTTCAAGATTTTGCGTTGTTTAAATACCACGTTGTATATTTTTATTGCGTATTGTTCGTACAGTGCCTATAAATAGTAGTAGCAGATATATGAACTAATTAACTTAGTCAACAAGGATCTCGCTAAGATATGTAAATGGAGTCAAGAGTATGGTCTCCGAGTTAATCCATTGAAAACCCAGGCCATTGTCGTGGGCAGCTCTCGAATGGTTTCCAGGGTAGATTGGTCCCGAATCCCCCAAATTAATTTTGATGGTGTTCTGATCCCATTTAGCAATGAAGTCAAGAACTTGGGTATAATAATAGACAACACTCTATCTTGGGGTCCACAATTAAAGACAGTGAGCCGAAAACTTTTTGCATCCGCTGGTTCCCTAAGACGTCTTCGAAACTTCCTACCCATTACCACTAAAACTGCCCTTGCACAATCACTTCTCTTACCGATTCTCGACTATGCCGACGCCAGCTATCTTGATCTCACACAAGAACAACTTGATAAACTTGAGCGACTCCAAAACTTTTGTATCAGATTCATATTTGGCTTACGCAAATATGATCATGTTTCCGAGTTTCGTGCCAAGCTCAAGTGGTTGCCTATTCGCTTTCGTCGGAATGCCCATATTCTCACTTTATTATTTAATATACTTTTCAACCCCACTACTCCTTTATATCTTAAAGAACGTTTTGAATTCCTTTGTGACACACATTCGAGGCTTTTAAGATCATCAGAAAACCTTAAATTGCACATTCCAGCGTACTCTTCCACCTTTATGGACAAATCATTTGCAATCCAAGCAGCTCGTTTGTGGAATGAGTTACCAACTTCTATTAAATGCTCTCAGACTATAGTAAGCTTCAAAAAACTTGTGAAAGACCACTATCTGTCTCTATCATAATAATTATTAATGTATTTTATATGTATATAGTATTTTAATATAGTATTATATTTATAGTATAGTATAATATAGTATTTTATTTACGTATATGTATGTGTTATAATAATATGATCATTACATTAGTTTTTTAGTATATCTTGTTAATTATCTATTTTCTTTCTATTTTTATCTATGTACCACACTTTGTTGCACCGTCCCCGGCATTTTTACACAATTCATTCCTATCCATCCAAAGGTTGTCTGGAAGAAATCGCTTTATGCGATAAGACCGCCCATTGTACATTATAATTAATGTTTCTTTGTTAATGTTCTTTTTTATTTTTTTGTGTACAATAAAGTGTATTTTATTATTATTATTTATGAACATATAAATCTATTTTACCGTAGTTAACGTTGGTTTAGTTTTAATAAATAGTTACACATAGTAGTGCCAATTCAAAGGGCTTTTGACGGATGCGACCCGTGTCCCGATAGACTGATGTTAAGGCTATATAAGATATACCAGGTCGTATGGAACTTTCTGGAATGTGTGCATGCAAAAAAATACACCAAATCGGAACATTTATTGGCTAACCTAGACCTATGGGTTCTTAGGAAATAATAGCTTGAATTAACTTAATTTAAATTACTTCGCATATATAACGAATACAAAATAAAACTAGATTTTCTTTCTGTCAAACCACCATAACATTATAATACATGCATTAAGCGCATCGGGCGCACTATTGGTATAGAAAGTTTCTAAGGTGGCGCTTACTTTCTTTCAGAATTTCGCCAAAACTACATTGACGCAACTAATGATGCCCTGTCCTTTTCCTTTATTTTATATATATATATATATAGGGGGGAGACAAACTAGGAAGTGGGTCACCTGATGGTAAGTGATCACCGCCGCCCATGGACACTCGTAACACCAAGAAGGAGTCGCGGGTGCGTTGCCGGCCTTGAAAGGATTCCGCAAACAATATTGGTGCTAACCCTCCCCACCCCCACCCCTATGAGCTCTGGCTACCTTACTTACAATCAGAAACTCAACATTAAATTATTAATGTTATTATTAAGGAATGTCGTCTATAAGGTGGAGGTACTTCCCCAGTCGGGCTGCTCTTTGAGCGAATGAACCTGTACTATGCTGTAAAGAAATGCAATGATATCAAAAATTGTTTGGATGATATTATATAGAATGGGGTACCTAATAATAGTATAGATATTTATTCAATACTATTCATCATCATTAAATGACAGGTCCGATGTAAAGTTTTCCGACGAAGTTCAATCATGCCGACACCTGTAGATATTGATAAGGTTTTACTACAAACGAGTGACACATCAGAGTGCGTAAAGCGAAACCAGAATACAGTCGAAACCCAAAAAAAAACTCAAGCAGTATGAGCTAAATATAACTTTACACTTATTTTAGGATCATGAACCGTACTTAGTCGGGTCATGATTTCTGAAGATGATTTGTATTTTTTTACTCATTTCATTGTATTTCTTAATGCCACACATTGGACCTGTTTTATTAGTACACCTTTTTAGAAATAACTTGCGACTGACAGAATTGTTCTAAATGCTGGTATATTTGTACAGGTTGGGTAACTGTAATCTCTGAACTAGAAAAAAGATGGGAATTCTCGGTTACCTAACACAAATATACCCGTTAATCAACATTCTTTGTAATGTAAGTGATATGCCAAGAAGGAACTTAGACGTTTGATAAAGATAAAAATGGTTCTAATAACTTTGAAAATGAAATAGACCAGATCATTCTCGTATTTCTCTTCTTTGTGTCCGTATTATCAAAGGAGTTCACTTCAGACCTGTTACATAGAACCGGTTGATATGTAGTAGGTATCTAGTGTTGAGCAAACGCAGGCTGTGTCCTTCATTTTAATCAAATTCCAAATACCCATCGGATTTGACTCATACGCTATTGTACATTTATTATTTTTTTAAATATCCTTTACCATCTTTACTTATGTGTTAATAAATTCAACACATTGAATTACCTGATGTGATTGCAAACTTAATTTTAAATATTTGCTTCCGATTTAAGCAAAATGTAATGTGTATATTTGAATCTTGGGTTTATTTGAATTTGTAGTTTTTTCAAAATGTAAAATTGCCAATTTTGTAGTTAATTCTTTATTTAAATGGAGTGCCAAGGTTACCAGAGTCACCCATTCAAATTCTTCTGGTGACAGTTATTTCCAGCCCATGGAAGTCCTGGTGACACAACGCGTTGAACTATTGCCACTCCAACTAAACTGTCACTGTCTAACATTGCAACATAGATACATTGCAGAATCTTCTTGTCTGGACTAACGCCAACATCATACTGAGGTAGGAACTGTTGTCCAAGGACGGTGTTACGTTTATGTATCGGTACTCCACATAAGTAGAGCAAGCATGAGGCGCTCATAGCTAGATGCTCTCACCGGGCCGTAAGTGATCGATGAGGTTAAGCAACTAGGTGCGCGGTCAGTCCATAGATGGGTGACCGCCAAAGTGGTTTAATTTATGAGCGTCCCCGTGCTTAGGAGGGCACGTTGAGCGGTTGAAAAATAAATCGCGATTAGTCCCTCCCTTTTACACACCGCTGCAACTCCTGTAAGCCAGGCTCAACAGTTGCACACAATGAAGTGACACTGAGCGGTGAGGCTCAGGCATGTCCCGGGGAACCGCTTGAACTGTCTTGGATCCCGCTACGAATTTAATCAGAATGAATAAAGGAGGAGTTAGAAAATGAATACCGTTAAACGGTCAGTCGGTGGTTGTAGTCCTTAAACAATAGTCGTTAAGTCATGTCAGAGGCCTACTGGGCGGCTTGAACAACCCTGATACTAGAGTAACCACTGCCCATACGATAAGCAATCATAAATAGAGCAAACTCTATTAAATATGAGATGAAAGTTTGTGTACTAAGTTAGACGTATGAAATTAAATATCTAAGGTTCTTGATATAAAGGAACCTAATATCGTGGTGTAGGTAACTGAAAACTTGCATAATTAGTTCGTATTTTTTAACAAAATAATTTGCGACGAGATATTAAAAGCTAAAATGTATAATTTAATAATAATAATAATTTAATAATAATAATTTATTTACTTTAAAAAGTTGCATTTTAAATGAGCAGTGATCGAAGTCACCTTTTAAGCAAAAAATGCCTGTGCCAGGTGACCTCGCTCTTCCACAAGTGGTTATTAACTAATTGTAACTGTACAAACAGATTATTACAAATGTATGTAAATATAAGTTACTTATAACTAATACTAATTACAAATATATTAATGTTGTGTGAGTGTGTGTGTGTGTGTGTGTATCCGCGCACGCGCGCGCATGTGTGCATGTGAGTGTGGTGCCAATGTGTATATGTGTGTATGGGTGTTTGTGTGTGTTATGTATATGTGTTTTTGAATGTCATATTTCGTGCTTTAATAAAGTTTTTGTTTCTTCATATTCAAGTCGCATTAAATATTTTGTTACCAGAGATTTGCATTCATACGTGGTTTTGTCATAAATCCCTACGATTTTATTAATTTTATTATATAGGAAGGATGATCGACTGTGGAGTTGTTTTTGAGCAAAGGAACTCTTAGTTTGGGTAAGAGAAATAACATTTTTTCTTCTAGCGCGTATTGTAGTGGGGTCATACGGGGTGTTATTATGTTTTTTTAATATTATGAGGAGAACATACAATTTTCTAACAGATAAGACTTGACTGAGGGCGTATAGAGTGACCGTTGGGAATCTTCTACGTTTAAAGTGCATCACTTTTAGTAGACCTCGTTGAGCGCGTTCTATCTCAATCATTTTCGTCTTACTGGCTCCTCCCCACACTGGGATGCAGTAAGTTAGGATAGATTGCGCTCTTGCCATGTAGATTTCCTTTAAAATATTTCTGGAGGAGTCATGATTACTCAGCTTGCCACCAGGAACTACGTGTCTTAGATTCTTGAATACCCATGTCAATTTCCGAATTCGTGCAGAGACTAGCTCAATATGTGAATGCCAGGAAAGCCGCTGATCAATTATGACGCCAAGATATTGTATTTTTTTCAATTTTTTCCAAAGCCGGGCAGTCGCAATCGACAGGCTGTGAGTAGGAATTGCAGCAGTGGATTTGGAGTGTGAAATCTGCATTAGGTTGTGTATGATTTTGGATACTGTAGCAAATATATTTAGTTTTGGAGGTGTTTAGCGTAAGTAAATTATTTTTTAACCAATTCGATATAATGTGCATGCCATGTTCTGCGTCTTTCTTTACGGAAGTCCAACTCTTTGCAGCAAAGACGACAGCAGTATCATCCGCGTAGGAGAAAATGTGTGCATTTTTGATTTTAAGATTACACAGTTCGTTGATATAAATTAGGAAAAGTGTAGGTCCTAATACACTTCCTTGAGGTACGCCGAATGATACACTAGCGTCCTCGCTACAGTGCTGACCTAGTTTCACCCTTTGCGTCCTTTCAGATAAATAACTTTTGAAAAGAGAGAGTGCAGTACTTCTGATACCGTATAGCTCCAATTTGCGTACAAGAATAGGGACAGACACGGTGTCGAATGCTTTTTTGAGGTCAATAAATACTGATAAACATTTAAACCCTTTATCAACCTTTTCAGTCACAAGTTGACTGAGAGCAGTTACTGCGTCTTCAGTAGATTTACCTTGTCTGAAGCCATATTGCGACCCTGACAGAAGTTGATATCTATTCAAGTAATTCATCAGTCTAGAGTTTATTAGTCTCTCAAGTATCTTAGAGATGGCTGGAAGAACAGAGATTGGCCTATAGTTACCAACATCATTTCTATCTCCACTCTTGTACACTGGTGTAATGATAGACTTTTTTAGCGGAGCTGGAAATACTCCTTGTTGAAAACAGAGATTTGCAATGTGAGTAATTATAGAAACAATTATACACCTCGCAAGTTTCAGAAACGTTATGTTACGTATGTAAAATATATGTTAATAGTATAATCTGAAGTGTGTAAAAGAATTCATTCGGTTATTAGACAAATAAAGTTAATTGATTCCCCCGTCACGTATCTAACTAGAACAACAACCGTATGTTGACAGTTTTATGTCTCCTGATTAACATTGTTTACTTTGACAAAATTATTGTATGTTATTTCCAATGATCCTTGAGACGTAATATGAAGCTTTGAATTGAAAACAAGCTTGTAATGTACCAATGTATTCTCAATCATAGATCGATGTATATGATAAAGTTCTGAGTGAGCGCTTGCAACATCTAATATATTAATATTGCAATGAATGCATAACAATAATTTCGGATCAATAATTGTTTGACTGCACGAGTGGCGAAGCGGCTAAGACAGTCGCCTCGCCGCTTCGTGTCGCGGGATCGAGTCCCGTGCCGGACAACTATTTGTGTGACCCATAAATTGTTGTTCTGAGTCTGGATGTAATCTGTGTCTCTCTATTATATGTTTGTAAAGTACCCCGCGACACAGGAATTAGATTCCCTAGTGCGGGCGTTTTGTTTTTTAACAATAATAAATAAAAAATATCTACCAATAAGCAGTTTACATTACGTTTACTTTCACATAGTTAACAAATATTTTGATATTTATGTGTACTGGTTAAACAAGGAGTGCCTCTTATTAAAGGTGAGATGTAAGTTATTAAGTTATAACCTCCGCGTAAAGATAATTTAATGTGTTCGTAATATGTATTAAATGCGTAGCGTAGCGCATAACTTGGTTTAATATTTTAGCCAGGTATGCAAAGTGCTAGTTCGTTCCATCACATCTCTGTTATTACACAATTTGCGTCTTAGGAGTTCTAAGCACGCGCGTGACATTGAATTCACGCATATTTCGATGCGACCCTCCGGTCAGTACCAAATGACCTCACTAAGTAAACTACTTCGGAGTTACGGAACAAGTGTCGCTTTGATTTGTTTACTCACATAAATAGTTTAGCTCGCATAACATGTATTGTTTGTAGTATAAAGTCGATGTTGATGATGTTGACCAGTACCCTCACTACACATATTATTAAGTAACACAATTAAGTTTAATTAAATATTAAATTAAGTATAGGAAGATAGGGAAGCCGCTGGATGCGGGCAGCACAGGACCGGCTATTGTGGAGATCCTTGGGGGAAGCCTTTGTCCAGCAGTGGATCTCTTTCGGCTGATATGATGATGATGATGAAATTAAGTATTCAATTATATTAAATTAAATTAATTACAAATCCGATTTTGTCTGCGATGATATAATATAATTGCAAGATGTGATCTCCTATAATTAAAGGAGCACTAGGAGAAATGTATAATAAATGTATTATTAGCATGTAAGGTGTATTCTTTGATGGAGATCCAAATAAATAAATGTACAGTGACACACACGCTTATTCGGCATATAATAAAACCTGTTGATCTACCGATACATTGAACTAAAAGCATGGCAGATCCCTTATCATCTACTATATAAAAATAAGTCGGGTTTTCCTTCCTGACGCTATAACTCCAGAACGCATGAACCGATTTCCACGGTTTTGCATTCGTTGGAAAGGTCTCGGGCTCCGTGAGGTTTATAGCAAAGAAAATTTATAAAATTTAACGTGGGTAACACCGCGGGGCACAGCTAGTCATGTATATTTATCTTAATTGAAAGGAATGTAAGTATTTTTTTTTGTTGTTGGTAGTAAAATAAGTTATGTAAGCGAATTAGGTATGAGTATAGGTTGTCATTTATAAGCACTTATTACACTTAACTGCTAGTTCTCAAAAAAAAAATCATCCAGTGGGGGCCCGATCCGTACACTCTACCATTCCGGGATAGACGGTTTGCCGTTAAGCTACTAAAACATTATACCGGCCGATCAAATTTACAAGTACTCTTGCTAACACCCTAACGATATTTTTTTAGTTTAATATCCTGAGACATTATTCACACACGGTCACTTGATCCAAAACTAAGCAGAGCTTGAACTATGGAAAGCCGATTACTGATATATTACATATACTAAGTACTTTTCTTTTGTAAATACTTACTTATATATATAATTACACCCAGACTCAGACATGTTATATTATAGACTTGTACTAGTAGTAGTAGACTATCTGGTACAAAGAACGAGAATTATCTAACAAATCACTGGCTAAAGTTTTACTTTGATTGCAGATGTCAAGTATATTGTCATGTCCAGTGTCATGTCAGAATATATTGATTAGAATTCACTTGAGTTTAGGAAACCTCCTTTTAATATTCCACCCTATTTATGTATGTAAGTTTAATATATTTTATCTTTGAGATTATATATACATAAAATAAAGTCGTGTTAATTAATTACGTCAGTCATAACTCAGGAACGGATGGAGAAATTTAAATGTTTTTTGTGTTATTCGACCTCGTCCGGAATAGGATAGTAATAAAATATAATTATAAAAAATTAATAAAATTCAAGTATGTAGAAACTTGCATTGAAATGAAATAAAAAGAAGTGTCAAGATTGACAATATTAGAATAACCATTATTCCTTTCTGTCAGTATAATAATCTACCTACAAATCGCAGAATATTGTCTTTGGTTTGTTTTATTTTTTTAAATAAGGTTACTGGTTGATTTGTTTGTGTAATACGGGTGTTATTAAAAAATCTTATTTTCCGAGTATTATTGTTAAAAATGCAGTGTTTTAAAGTTTCCCCATGAAGTCGTAATGCAACGACAAACAACCGGACCATTTTTGGTTACTTTTTTTGAGTGAGTGAGTATACGACAATAGACCTGTTAAGTGGCACTGCGAGCTGTTTCTTAGTTATTTTTCTATTTGTGTGACAGGACAACGTTTGCCGGGAAAGTAGCTGAGCCCCGCGGTTTACCCGCATTGAACTTTATAAATTAATCCAGGGTGTCAGCTAACTCCATACGAAATTTTATTAAAATCACTTCGGACTTTTAGACGTGAAGAAGTAACAAACATACACACTCACAAATTTTCGCCTTTATAATAGTGTGATATCAGCGTATTGAACCCTTTCATTTGAAACCAAACATTTAAGTTGATTATTATGCACTATTAAAAAATTAACATGTATTTATTAAATCCACCAATATATTTATTAATGCCTTTCAGGCATTTCAGCCTTCTTTGGAAACACAAAAACTATCAATGTAGCATACTCTGGCAAATATAAGAAACTATTAAACTAAAAGACAGCACAAACAACATAAATATTGCTCGTTTATTATCGGAACCATAACATGCATTTATTAAGAGTAGACAAATTGAATTTGTATTTAAATGCAAATTCCTGAGAATCATTTACGTAATGGTAGCTGTTGATTTTATAACCCTGTCTGGTTAAGTTACTGGTTGTGACGTGAGGCGATCAAACCTTTGCGTAGTTATCAACAGATATAATATAAAATGTGTCACCGAATCTGCACATGTGTACAAATGTGCATTATATTTTTTATCAATTATTATTAAGACTAGTTTGGATGGTCTCAGCAGCTTACGGAAGGTTTATTAGAAATTCATTTTTATAGCTTATTTCATCGTATGCCAGTTACAGTCTTTGTTTTTGCTGTGTGGTGACGGCATCACATATCATCAGAATCGTTGGTCGATTTCTACCTCCCCCCCCCTACGTTGGGGGAGGGGGCGTAGAATAATATATATATAGTATATGAATCAATGATATAAATTATATATATAGTAATCGACCGAGGGAATACCTACCAGAGAACGGGCAGCAGAGTTTTTCTGTGAACGATTATGGCATACCCCCCTATTCTTTGGGGATTCTTTTGTCCAGCAGTGGACGTGCTTTGGCTGACATGATGATGATTATTAAGTTAAGATTGTTATTCGGTAGTACTTAAGGTGAAACTTTGTAAAAGGTATGGCGACATAATAATATGTAGATATGTATGTAAATAAATTCATAATTTTGTTTTTTTTTGTTTTATATGGAATTAATTACACAATTAATACACGTGGCAAGTGTGCGTATCATATGATAATCTTGATAGAAATTATAAACAGTTTTGATATAACATTATCATGAGTGAAATAACAGTTTCAAAAGAACATTGCAGAAACCTAGTCTTAACAAAATGGCGCCTCCTCGATCAAAATAATGAATGCAAATCATGAGAACTAGCCTACACCAAAACACGCTTCAGCGTGATAAGAATACAAATAATGATTGGTACTGGTTTCGTGCACGTTTCGTGCCTAGAAGATAATTGAAGTTTATCTACTCAGAAAACCGGAAAATTTCACAATACAGCAATAAGCCCATTTTAATGATATCAATCAATTTTGTAAATAGCGCCGTAATCGACAAAAGCGTAAAAATAGATGAAAATTAAATCAAATTATGAATGGTCAATTTATTATAATTGGCAATGATTGTGTACCAATTTACGATTGATATGATTAATTGTCATTACTAATATAATAAACTAAATTATAGAAATACTGCTTTTTAATATTTTTGGTAGCATTTTGGTAATTTCTACCCGACTACGGAAACGGAGGTTTTTGTATATTCATCTGTTCCTTCTTATTTCCTAAACCTCTGAACCGATTTTAATTACTTACCTTATCGCAACTAAAGAAGCGTTCGAGGTACTTCCCTTATGAAATCGTTTTTGAGCTTAAGAACTGTCTCTCTTGATAAAGTCAATAAACCATAAATGTATAGAAACCAGGTAGCCCTCAGATAGCGTACTCAGAACAGCTATGATTTTCCTTAATTAGGTATACCTAATTAATATAATATAATAACCGATATGTTTCATTCTTATTATTTTAACAAAATAAATTTACCAAATACTAATATCAAGTCAAAAGTATAATTGCTTACTGGAATTTTACCTTTGCTTTGATATTAGTATTTTAAATATTTAAATTTTGTTCACTGTACGACGGCGACGCGACGCGGCGACGGCCAGCAACAAATGAAGCTTTACTGGGATTATTATTTATCTCCTTTCGTACTAATCTTGTGTTTATACATAGTAAGAAGTATGGGCTTTTATTTTCTTCAGTGATAGTTTTTCCATAGACACTACAAATCAAATATGACATTGTACATCGTACCTAGTAGGAACAAGTAAATTAATAAATACAATGATAGGTTTTATTGATCATTTGACCAACTCTAGGTCGCTAACAAATGATCTTCGATGACCATGACTTTAGTTAATAACTTCAACTTATTAATACCCAAACGGCATCCATTCCAGACACAATAAAGAGCACTAATCACTATCCGGGCCAAGAAAACAGTTATCCAGATATTATTGAAAACTTTAACAACATGTCTAGAAATAAAGATAAGTAAATATCTTGGGGCATTTATTTAATTATTATTTCACAAAAACATAATTGAAATAGTTACACTTTTAGTCCCACAAAACCGTCTTTACGGTTTGACTGTGGGACTATTATTGAGACACGGCCAGATGGCCCATGATCCCCTTGATCTCAAACTAAGCAGAAGTAAAACTACCCACAATAACAGAAATCTTCGAAATATGGCATTACATTAGAAATAATTGCCCTTATAATTAAACAAGTAAGTTTATGTTCATTTTCAAAAAAAAAAGTATTTTCCTTACAGTGAAATGTAAGGAAAGGTAAAGGATTTTTCAACAGGGAACTTGAACAGCGCCGACTTGGGAAAGCGATATCTGTCAAATTTGTCATGAATGAGCCTATTTGATTCGTGATATTTGACCAGGGATCGTTACATCCTTCAACAACGTGTAGAAATTGTTAAAAGTTATTATTAAAATCTCTATTCCCCTAACGTGCTGTCCAATTTTAGGCTTTTGGTTTTTGTAGCCTAGGTTAGGTGGTATGGATGTCACTAACATTTGGTTCCACCAGGACGGTGCCATTACGGGAAAAAAATCTTTTTACGTATACACTTTTGTAGTTTATTATTATCTAATTGAATGTGAAGTTCGAGGAATTCGTCATCTGAGATCGCCCAATGGAAATATCTAGATTATAAGCTATAATAATAATATATTTAGTACTATTAGATAAATACCAAACCCCATTTGAGATTTAATTTATTCAACTTAAAAATTTGTACCTCTTTAGAGAACAGATTATAACGAGACTATAACTATATAACACATTTTATATCATGCAAATAAGTATTTGATTTTAATAGATTATTTAGTCTTTTCAAATCTAAAAAAAAAAACGCATAGGAATTGTTAATAATTTATTAGAACTATTTAGTTGTAACATATTTTTAACAATGCCCCTACCATATTTTGGGCTAAATTGCAACAGAAAGGATAAACGTAACCCTATTATACCTTCAATTCCCAATAGAAAAATAGAACTTTTAAGAAATTAAATATATTCTATAACATAACTGGAATCATAACTATGATTATGATGCGTTATTCAAAGAATCTAGATCATAAATGGAAATATAATGTCCAATAATATGCGACCTGTCGCGTAACGAGGTGTTTGAGAGCAGCAGAGTATATTAAAACGAGGTCTTCATTCCAGCCAAACCACTTGCCACGTTTCTAACAACTTGATATGTTGAATCATTAATTAGTTCTACTTCCTATTTAAATAATTGATTAAATTTATTTAACGCGACACGCTGCTAATGATATTTAATTTCAGAGTGATTTATTTGGTCTTTATCGGCCTGTTTCTGACGTCATTGCTACTATTAAGGTTTTATTGTTTTTTAAAGACAATGCCCGCCCTTTCGAAACGAGTCCCTGCGTCGCAGGGTCCAAACATACCTATATATAATTGACGGACACTGAGTTCTGGTTATGGTTTACACAAATAGTTATCGTGTGAATCAAACCCGGGACACGGAGTGGCGAGGTGACTGTCTTAACCGCTGCGCCATACGTGCGTTAAGAGGCCTATTACAGTCCACTAGCGCCGCCAATCGAAAAAATGTCATAACTCGTAAATAGAATCAAAAATACAAAATATGTTCTATTATTACTGTGGAAAAGGCAATAAAGTAATTGTATAACACCTTATCAACACTTGAAATATAGCTGTTTAGCTAAATCGTGCGTTCAAAACATAAACGGCCGTTTTTGTTACAAATGCACGATTTAGCTAAACAGCTATATTTCAAGTGTTGACAATGTGTTATAAAATTACGTTATTGCCTTTTCTACAGTTATAATAGACCACATTTTGTATTTTTGATTCTATTTACGAGTTATGACATTTTTTCGATTGGCGGCGCTAGTGGACTGTAAAAGGCCCCTTAAGGTACTTGGCTTAAAATTTGTAGTAGACTATGTATAAAGCAGTTCCTGCATTATGCACTATTAGGGCCGTTCCCGGGGTTTCCCCTATCAGGCACTCGTAGAGAAATCCAAGGCAGGTTAGATTTAGTCGGTGCAAGTCCGACATACCCGCAGACCTTTTTGCGGTTGACATGCGTATGCGCATTCCCCCTGTCTTATAAAAAAGGCCTTAGGCATTATGTTCTGCAACTTAAATGCTAAACATGAGGAGGAAAATTTTTGAGCCTTGCTGTTTATTTTTTTTAATTTTCCTACTAATATTATAAATGCGAATGTTTGTGAGTGAAGATGTATGATATAGATGAATGGATGTTTACTCTTTTACGCCGCAACTACTGAACGTATTTTGATGAAACGTTGTAGTCATATAGCTAATTTATCCGGATAACACATAGGCTAGAATTTATAAAATTAAACGCGGGTGAAACCGCGGGGCACAGCTAGTCTTAACTGCATTCTATATAATAAAATGCTGCAGTTAAATTAGACCAAATAATGTTTCTGGTTATGTTTTTTATAGAATTTGAATGGAATACTTTTCTTAATATTAAACCAAGACATAATACTTACGGCCTATCGCGGTCTAGCTGTATGACATCTAATATTACCTATTTATTGGTGAAACTCAACACACCAAAATGCATTTAAAGCTATAAATAAAAATACGAAATATAGGGGCAATCTTTAAAGTAAAAATTCTCGATAGCTGTCAGCCATTTTTGAATAAATATAAACACTACCAGTATTATTTATCGATGAAATAGCTATAATTGTAAGAACATATTAATAATAGTTATTTTATATAAAATGTCCTTCCGGCCGAATTTCAGTCATGTCGGCCAGTCTCAATGGGGACTAGCCAATTGCACAGTAGGTACAGTAGTGTGTGTGTAAACACAGGGGCACTTTCTATTCCATCACTCTCATGATCCGATAGGACGACTAGCCACACGACCGGAAAGTGGTAAAGGGCCGACGGTTTTATGTGCACTTTTTGGGATTTGTGATTTTTAGTAAGTAAGTAAGTATTTATTTCGCTTAAAAACGTGGTACATACAGGAAGTTTACATAAGGTTTAAGTTCACACATTTTGTCTACAGAGACATGCGAATATATATTTTTACATGTAGTCTTAATAGCTATAGAATTAATTATTGTAATATAATCTAATACATAATAATAAGAAAAGACCATCATAGTATTATAAAAATAAATAATCAATAATCAGAATTGTCAATAATTATAATTATGAATTCACTCCTTATGGTCAAAGAATTCAGTAAGGTTGTAGAAGACCTTATCTATAAGCCACTGTTTTAAAACTGTTTTCATACGTATCAGTGGCAGTTCTCTGATCCTCTTGGGTACCCTATTAAACACCTTAATGCACATTACACAGATTTGAACCCAGGACCTCATTATCCGCGGTTGTATACGCTACCGCTAGACCAACGAGGCAATCAAAAAGGTATATTATATGATAAAATACCTAAAGCAATGAAACAATTGCAATTAGAATAATAAAAAAAAAACAATTGAATTTTTGTTTTTTTAGTAAGCCAATGCTATTACGGTGTCAAAATGTATAACTGAAACAAAGATATAGTATTTATTGGTTTCGTGTACTTTATCATTTATTTGACATTATTATATACTACTAGCTGTGCCCCGCGGTGTTACCCGCGTCAAATTTTATAAATTTTCTTTGCTATAAACCTCACGGAACCCGAGACCTTTCCAACGAATGCAAAACCGTGGAAATCGGTTCGTGCGTTCTGGAGTTATAGCGTCAGGAAGGAAAACCCGACTTATTTTTATATAGTAGATTTATTGCGATGTTCGATTATAAACTCATTCAATTTCTTTTTCACACTGACACTTGTTCATATACCTACCTGTCTTGTATTGAACATTTGGATGCAGAATACAAAGTTCTTTTATTTTATTGTAACATCTATTTTTTTTTTTTTTTATATACAACCTAGTTGGAAAACAAGCATACTACCCTCTCGATGACAAGTAGTTACCATAGTATTTGACACTATAAACACACAGCATTCTCACGTCACTGATCCTTACCTTGTCCCTATGTCGCCTGACGACCTTACTCGAGTACTCTCGTAATATTAAGTTGGAGAGAATATAACATCCTTTCGCTCTATGAACAACTCAAGGATAAAGACCAATTAATCTTAAGAAAAATTATGATCACGCTCCAAATCATTAGTGTAGATTTGTCTCGGAGAACACAAGAAGCCGTCGATTTTGAGTCTAATCTATCTCCGGTTATGTCCAAGAACCCTCCCATCAAATCGTCATCCCTTCCCCCGTACACAGCAATCGATTCAAATGATCTGGGTTTCCTATAGAACCCAGATCATTTGAATCGAGGAATATAGAATGCAACTGTGTTTGTACTCTTGTGCAAAATAATGTCTTACGTAGTTGGCTACACTTCCCACTTCCCGCTCAATAAAACATTTTTGGTCAAGTCGTTCCATTTTCAACCCCTTTACTTATTCAGGATTACATATATTGATACCCTTTCTCCCTTATGTATAAGACCTGCTACGAGATATCAATTTATTGGAAGTTACTTATGAGCGCCTTCAAGACTTCATATAGCAACACGTTAGTCGTTGATATTTGTCTAAAGTTTCTTGAGGTTATCGGCGTCCAAATCAGAATATAATATTTTTTATTATCTCATCTCATTATCAGAATATAATATATATTATTATAATCCTTTTCTATGTCTGTTTAGACAATCAATTCGAAGTCTATACTTATTACTGTAAATAATTAGTAATTAATGTCTTGGGGCAACTAATACCTGCAACCAGGCACCTGATAATCGTGTTCATCATACAAAGATGTATCCTGAATGGGAATCGAAGTCACGACCTCAGGCTTAGCAGTCACCGTCACTAACGACTAGACCACCAGGGTGTATATAAATTAAATTAATACGACTTTGGATTTTTATATTTTTTTCTATTCGCCATAAATGACATTTGAAAATAAAAGAGAAGTTCTGAATAGAGACACGACATTGTTTATGTTATGAGAGACTGGGGTCTGAGGAAGGCATGTCTGTACTGGGGAGGGCAACCCACAGTCCTCCCCGGGTGCGTGTCCCAACCGTCTGGGACACGGCGCAAAAGAGGGGCACCGGAGCAGCATACCCGCGTGCCCGGGGCTCCCCCTATCAGGCGCCAGAAGAAGTCCACAGCAGGTTAGGTTTAGTCGGTGAGAGTCCGACATACCCACCCGCAGACACTTTTTGCGGGTGGCATGCATTAGCATTACCCCTGCCTTATCAAAAAAAAAAAAAGGCAATTCTATACTACTGATCACCATAAACTTTCCAGGGTAGGTTGAGACTTGTGTTAACTTAGTAATTATTGTAGATACTAAATCGTATAAATTTTATATCAAAGATAATTCTTCAACGTCTTCAGCCAACAATAAAAATGTAGTAGCAATCTAATTATGATACGTTGCTTCCATATTTTTGTCAGGCGCTTGCTTACTTTTTCTTAGTCCATTTCTTACTTATCAAACTATAAGAGCCAGATTTTTTACGTTTACAAGGAAACTAATAATTTCTTGATGTGTATAATATGAATATATTTACATTTTTCGTTGATAGTGAAGCTGTTTGAGACCAAAAGACTAACACCTACATCTCTTTTTTGGGTAGGTATTATTTTATCTCATTAAAGCACAATCTTGTTTAAGTGTTCTTAGTAGGTATTCAATGACTTTAATAATTATCCTTTTTATATCATTCCTATTTCTTTAATTTAAGATATCTTGCAAGGTTTTTCGTTATTTAGTAATTAAATCAATTAAGTCGGAATTCGTGATTCAGCGTGACATTTTATATAGGTTAGTTTACGTATATAAAAGTTTTAAGTCACGAATTCGCTTAATTGGAGGGAAATTCAATTAGTTAAGAAATATAGTTAAAACCTAAATAAAACATTCCAATGCTGTGTAATTAAAACCAATACGCTTGTTTATTTGTAAATATTTGTCTCAGTCTGTTTTTATAAATCTTATTGACGGATAAACTTCAAATTTGGTACATTTTAGCAACATTCCCAAACCGACATGCAAGTATGAATAATTTTCTTGCCATTTATGGCGGAAGTGTCTAAGGACCGTGGCTTGTGGAAATCAGTGGTTTGCCTACCTCTCTAGTCGAGTCTATGTATGTAATGGCCAATAAAATGTTGTTAGTGGCGAGTTAGTTTAATTATTTGTTAATAAATACTTGGTGTCTAAATAGTTCTGGCTCAAGAGCCATGACTTAAGTTTTGATTGGAAAGTATAGGTAGTTATTTGAATAGTTTAGAAATATTCAAGTGTCGTTTTATGTCTGGATGTAATCAAATAACAGGATAATGAATTATGTTTTAGAAAACTATTTAAAAACGATTACTATTAGGAATGGTATATATTGATTTAGTCTTGATTATAGGTTATTTAAAAAAAAAATGAACCATGAGAATTAGCCTTCTCCAAAAGCGCTCAAGATAAATTTTAATCCTATATTATCGACTAGGCTAGCGTGTCATATTAACATAGTGATGGTAATTATGTCTACTGGTTCTCAATAAAAAATAAGTCCAATCTCATATAATAATAACTTAAGTCGAAGAAGTACCTGTACAGATACCAAGGTATACAATATATATATATATATATATATATATATATATGTATGTCTAACTTCAAAACAATATATGTATACATGTGAGGTCATAAGTTGTTTTTTTAACTTACTTCGCAAAACATAAATTAGTAGGTACATACGGTCTTTATTCTTGCTCGCAGACGCTACACAAGCAATGATGCATGGATATAATATGTGTGTATGATACAGATAATTATACCTAAATATTTTCTTATAATTTTCTTTAATATAATTGTCAATGTTTTAACCATTAAAATAAAGCATTCTGAACCAAAATTTCCTATACCGAACCATAGAGATTCAATGAATTATCTTCTGTTGGTGATACCAATAGCCATCAATGTAGGCGTCAAAGGAAATCTGCTACATCTGTAAGTAGAATATCATGAGTACGAAAATGACATATTCATCAACATTTCTTACCAAAGGTTTCAAGTAACTTGTTCTTTACGCAGGTGAATAAAATTCGACTATTGAAGAGAAATTGAACTCATAACGATGACCTCAGTGCTACACCGTATAACCTATTCAAATTATTTTGAAGATTGAAACGCGACGAATACGAGATGGTAGTGGACCATGGGATGTTTTCGTCGAAGATGTGGCAAAGCTCCACTTTAGTGGTAAAGGGGTAAAAACATGAACTATTAAGCTGACGAAGATGTGTGTCAAAACTCAATTTTAGTGTGAAAGGGGTAAAACATGAACTTAGTAACCTTGTCGTATATGATATACATTGAATATTCAACTAGTCTCAGGATCAGCACACAAAGCGAAGTCACAGTCATAGATTATACATGTTGTTTTTTTGATAAGGCATGGGGAATGCCTACACATGCCACCCGCAAAACATGTCTCCGGGTGGGAATGTCGGACTCGCTAAACCTAATCTTCCGTGGATATCTCTTGGCGCTTGATGGTAGAGCCCGGGGAACGCGGGTATGCTGCTCCGGTGGCCCCCTTTTGCGCCATGTCCCAGCTAGTCGGGACACGTTCCCTGGGAGGGCACTGGATTGCCCTCTCCTATTGCTGACTCTTGCCAGTCGGCTCAGCCAATGTGCCACAAACAAATCGCTGCCTTTCCGCAGCTGCTTGCACGTAGAGGCAGTAGAGAACACTTCTCATATACATGAATAGCCTACTCAATACCTCGTCGAAACAATGAGTTACTGGAAGCAGATTTAATGATGACAACCGTCTCGATACTATTGAATATTGTAAAATGTGTTCATTGTTTAGTATTTGTAATAGTTTGAAAAGAAATAAGTGTAATTAAAAAAAATTAGGTATTATAGACCTAATTTTTTTTAATTACACTTATTTCTTTTCCGTAAGGGAATGAATTTATGGCATGACTGGATTGTTTTTTCCTCAAATTACAATAACCGTGGTCAGTGATAAAGAAGATAGTAATTTTGCAGCATAATCTTTTTTTGTTTTACTGCGCTTCTTTTAGACGTAATCTTATTATATTCCAAGGCAAAATTGTGCAGGGAAGTTTCACTTTTGTGCTACTTGCTCTATCTAGAGTATGATATAGGTAAATAACTAGATTTTATTAAGGCTGTTGGTGTTATGCACCAATAAACTACTTCTTTAAATCAATGTAATGGTTAGTAATTATCTATCAAAATTTTACAATTCGTTTTATTTATTCGTACGGACCGAGTCGATCATAGAACATAAATATCTGTCTTGGGTGGAAATCGAACCCACGTCCCGCGGCGTGAAATACATGTTCTACCAACCACGCCAACCAGCCTGACAATTACATATAGTTGTTGTGTTGTTTAACTTGTAATACTAAAATCAATGCTGTGAATATTTACTAGCATTTCTTAAATTTTTAACATATCGCTATCGATAAATTTTAAGATATCGCGGCTAAGACAGTCGCCTCGCCGCGCCGCTTCGTGTCGGTTTAAGTCCCGCGCCGGACAACTATTTGTGTGACCCATAAATAGCTGTTCTGAGTTTGGATGTAATTTGTATCCGTCAATTATATGTTTGTAAAGTACCTACCCTGTGACACAGGGATGAGATTCCCTATTGCGGGCGTTGTCTTTTTTAATTTTAATTAAACAACAACAACAAACAAAAACCTTTTTTATTTTTAAATTAAGTAATAATATGAAAATCCTATTAGTTTCGATACACCTCCTGCATTGATAACATAATTACCAACTTTGATGTCTCTGACAAGTGTTTGGTGGCTGGTGTTCGCTACAAAAACAAATAGTATCTAAAGTTAAAAAATGAGATAAATATAAATAAACAAAGAATTCGTTTTAAACCTCTTACAAAATCTAATTTAGGAAAGTTCAGTAACAACCTAGAGAAAAGTTTGTGCCATCTATTGCCAAACAAAAGTAAGTCTCCTCCATAAGTCATAAGTTATATGTTATACCTACACATACATATCTAAAAACGTAAATTGTACATGTAAAGAAACGACGTTCTATGTTGTGTGTTTTGCTAGTACGTTTCTATGAAATGTATATACAATACAATATTTAGGTGTTTCTTTCTAGTGAATAGATTTACATTAGTCTGTAGCCTATTTATATTTACATTACAATTTACAAATTTAATGAATAATATATAACCACAAAAAACTTCGTCCAAGCTAACATACCAAATTAAGTCATTCATTCGTCAACGCTTCGTTCTAAATTTGTTGACAAATAACTACTTACGGGTTATGTACTGCTGTGAGCCATGTTGTGTTTGGCATAGAAAGAATAACATTGTCGTAAAAGGCGACTAAGGGACCAGCCAGTCGGGCAGCATCGTCCCCTGTGTACGCGCTTGGCGTACGAGTTGGTAACCGCAATTAAGTGGTAACTAGCCACTTAATTGCGGTTACCAACTCACACGCCAAGCGCGGTGACTACGACAAACCCCTCCACAGGGCAACGTTATAGAAAACTTTGGGGGAGGCCTATGTCCAGCAGTGGACGATATCAGGCTGCTGATGTATGTTCGTAGTACGTCGATTTGGCCTTACACATCGCCAGACATAAAACGTTCAAATTTTCCCCTTTGTTTAAGGAAACTTACAATACATATTAAAATTACATGTAATTCCAACGAGGAGCAAATTTCACGAACAATGTTGAAATTATATTATTATAATAATGATAATAAAATCTATCGTTTCAAGAAACAGGAAAGTGAAGAGTAGGGCTATTTCTTTCTTGTTATTTTTTACTAGGTTCCCCAAAATTTGTTTACTTACATCAAATACTTTAACCACGCTAATATTATAAAGGTGAAAGTTTATGAGTGTGTGAGTATTTGTTTCTTCTTCACAGCTAAACGGCTGGAGCGATTTTAATAAAATTTGGTATGGAGTTAGCGGACACCCTGGATAAACACATAGGCTATAATTGATAAAGTTTAACGCGGGTAAAACCGCGGGGCACAGCTAGTTAATCCTGTGACATAATAATATATCTTGGGATATTATTTACACACATGTTGGCGTGGTTGGCAAATGCTTGCTTTTTACGCCGGAGGTCGTGGTTTGAATCCCACCCAGGACAGATGTTTGTGTGCATGAACATGTCTGTTTGTCTTCAGTCTGGGTGTATTTATCTATGTAAGTATGTATTTACAAAAGGAAAGTAGTATATGTAGTATATCAGTTCTCTAGTTTCCATAGTACAAGTTCTGCTTAGTTTGGCATCAGACGGACGAGTGTAAATAATCTCCCAGGACATTATTATATTTAATTAATAATAGGTAAGTATAATAAATGTAACCACGTAACGATTACTAACGGGGATATACCGCACACAAATTAGAGCGAGAGTTAGCTGGTAAGTATCAGTCACGTCATTATTCTCATGGTATGAACCGTCCCAAGAGTTCCTCTCAAAATGACGCATTACTAATACAATAATAATTTTAATTGAATCGATAAGAAGATAAGTAATTAGTAATATATGACAACAATTTAATAAGACTAAATTGTCACTCAAATAGTGACGTCCAAAGTAAACATCTTGATGTTTGTGTCGTTCCCTATCTGCCATGGCCCTATATTCAGTCGACACCATGTTGTGGATACACTTAAATACGAAAACATCCCTTACTGCCTTCGAAATAAAGAAGGGGTCAATGCCAAATTGTATTCACAGAAATGGGTATTATATTTTCTTTTTATAATTAACTAGCTGTGCCCCACGGTTTTATCCGCGTTCAATTTTATAAATTATCATAGCTCCTCCCCCGTAGGTGATAGCGTGATAATATGTAGCCTATATGTTGATCCGACCTCTTAGTAATATTCAGGAAAAATTTGAAGTAAATCCATGCAGTATTTTTTGAGTTTAGCCGGGACATACATACAGACAAACAGACACACAGACTAAAATTCTATAAACTATATTTTTGGCTTCGCCCCATTTATCCTTTAAAAAAATATACAATGTACATTTTTTGACTTTCCTACGATTTTATTATATGTATAGATAATGCACGCTTTCATCGTAGCCTTGGGTATGGAAAACGGGGCCACAGTACACATATTAGTAGTATTTTTGTTCGTAACGGTTAGCACATCCCATCGGATCCTGATAGTGAGAAAATAGCGAGTACAACACCGCTTGCATGGAGATTTAGATCCCCTGCAAGATCGAACTTTGACCAGAAATACTCTATTATAAAACTAGTTGTTATTTGTAATATTTTTGCTAAATATACATATATCTACTTAAAATATTCATGGTACAGAGTATTCAACATAGATTCTTGACGATTCGAAATATTTTGTACGAAATCAAATTATTTATTTATTGCTAGAGCTATCTCGATAAGACTCATACGATGATTTCGATTACCAGCAGCTTCATTAAAAGGATGTTTTCATCGTTTGCCGCCACTGTGGGTCAAGTAGAATTAAGCAAATTAGTTACTACTTGTCGACCTTCCTTGAATACGTTATACCATTCCTATAGTAAAATCACAGAGTATTTAAAAGTATGAGTCAGATAAACAGCAGCTGTAATCACAATGAGTGCACAATATAGTTACAGTTGGGGTTTGGATAAAGAATTTATTTTTTTTTGGTTAAAGAACATATAATACCCATTTCAGTGAATACAATTTGGCATTGACCCCTTCTTTATTTCGAGGGCAGTAAGGAATGTTTTCGTATTTAAGTGTATCCACAACGTGATTATGTTATGTTATGTCGACTGCATATAGGACCATGGCAGATAGGGAACGACACATCAAGATGTTTACTTTGGACGTCACTATTTGAGTGACAATTTAGTCTTATGAAGGATAGCGTTCAAATTACTCGCGGATTTTTTTAAAATTTATGTCTAAATCCTGCAGCTTTATAACAGCATTAGCGTTTGCAACATTCAGTCAATAGTCTCACTCAAAATCAAAAAAGGTCGGCACATTAAGTCATAGTCCTACCCCAGTAAGACAGTGGAGACCGGAACTGTCCAATTCACTGCAAAATGCCACTTTCCTCCACTTGCGTACGTTCTGTCTAAAAATCACAAAATACATATGAAAACTCGAATTTACACCAGTATTAGAGAACGAAAACCAAACTCTCACATGCCATTACTCAGTACGGTGTTACCAACTTAATAAAATATAAAGAATCATTATGTTTTTACACGTTTTTAAAATGATGACTGACGCTGATGCGTTTGACAAAGAGTAATAAGTTTTTTCTTGTATCATACATAATGTATGTACGACTTAATCATTGTAGTTATTTGCAAGGAAAATTATGATATTTCCTTGCATATTTACGAGCCAAACACGAGGCATATATCTCTTTTCTAACTATATAAGATATTTTAATTAAAAACAAAAGTAACCTAACAGTTATAAAAACCTTATGAGGGTAAGTTAACAATATATTATATTAATACATTAAACAAAATCTATACATTTTTTTGATACCATGTCCCGCGCAGATGGCTAGTTTCCATTTAGAGTGGCCGCCGTTGCCGCGTTGTCAAAATTCGACTAGGAGGACATAATTATTAGACGCACGCAAATTTTATTCCTTCCGTCACTAACCATCCTGAGTCGAGGATAATTATGATGATGATGATATGGGATTTTTGCTTTATTTAGTTTTATTTATTTCGATTGAGTCCACGCTTATCTCAATTAAATTATTGAATAATACCTTTGTGTAAGAGCCATAATAATTTCGCCAATGACATGGTGTAGTGATAGGCCGACAAACGAAGAAGAAGGTACGGAGTACGGTCAAAAGAGAGCCTACCGATTTGCAGTTGGAACATATTCTCACTCATCTATATTGTCCGTAGGTGAAGCAGTAACAGCTTCCCAGGCTAACATTAAACGTCATATAATAATAACAATATCCTGGTGATCCCAAACTAAGCACAGCTTGTACTATGGAAACCAGATAACTGATATACTACATATATTACTTTTCTTTTGTAAATACGTACTTATATAGATAATTACACCCAGAAGCAGGACAAACAGACATGTTTTTGCACACAAATATATGTCCTGTGTGTGAATCGAACCCACGAACTCCAGCGAGAAAAGCAAGTATTTACCAACCACTCCAACAGGCCCAACGTATAAAAATTAAATTCGATTTTCAAACATATTCTGAGATTTTACCGATTTATTCTTAATCGATTGCGAGCAATTCAACTATATTTTATCGATTATTTCGTTTCATAACTTAATTTAAGTTTTCTCGCTTCCTAGATAGAAACATGATACCATATTTTGTGATTTCCTTTAGAAAAATATAACGGTTTTTTTAATTCACATTTCAACTAGTTAACTGCTGGGCCCAGAAGTTTCCTTCTCCTTTATATTATTACATATTATGTAGTATAGAGATCACATCTCAAGTGAAAAACCGTTTGAAAACGTAGGTAATAAATGAAAAGCTATTAATAAAACTATCAAACATTTATAATTTACTTTCTTAATCTATATTTACATTATATTATGGCAGAACAAACTAAACGTCGTACAATACTCAATATCTAGTTCCTAAAGAGTAAAGATTTCTATAACGATTCTTTGAATTTACATCGAACACTTTAACTTCCACTGGACTTACTTCCTCCGACTCCAAGTATACTTCAGGGTTCAAATCCTTAGTAGTTTCAGTAAAACTATCGAACAAGCCATTCAACATATTTGTCAATGAATAACTTTCAACAGTTCTTAATACTCTCGATTTTAATTGGGACATTATATTTATCGCACACCGAATCACCTTTAGTAACAGGGCTCTCAACGCTCTTTGGATGATAGATGTTACTAAGTCAGGATCTTGAGTCTCGGGGATGTCCACATCGAAATCAAGTGTAAAAGTGTCATCGTCGTCTTCAACTGCTGGCTTCGGATCAGGTACTGGAGTAGAAATGACTAGCTGTATCCATAATACTGTCACTAAAATAACCAGGAGCCGACGATGCATCTGGAAATAAGGATTCATGAATTATCTCCTCACATTCAACGAGCAATGTATCTGTAGTGCACAATTAAAATATGGGTACGACCTTCAAATTAGTCTGTTAGAATCGTTATTAGACCATGTTAAAAACAAAGAAATATGTCGAATATAAAATATTATCTTTGTTCGCAACAATTATCTTAAGCTAACGTCATTTATAGATTCATTTTCCTTTTTAATAACGGATTGTGTATTATAAACAAAGGTGTATTATAAACACGAGTGTATAAGCAGTGTGGGTACGTTACTTAAAGTAGATTTCAACGCAATCCCGTTCCGTTCCGTATTTAAAGAGTAAAACGGGACCCTATTGCTAAGACTGTGCTGTCTGTCTGTCTGTCCGTTTGTCATCAGTCTGTAACTCATGAACCGTCTTAGTTAGACAGTTGGAATTTTCATAGATAATCTATTTTTGGTGCCGCCATAACAATGAACACTAAGAAATAAAATAAAATAAATATTGAAGGGGGCTCCCATACAACAAACGTGATTTTTTGCCGTTTTATTGATAAGGGTACGGAGCCCTTCGTGCACGAACCTGACCTCGGGCTTGCACTTGTCCAGTTTTTAATAGCTTGAGCTCAAAAACTATATACAACTTTTTTTGGTAACAAAAGTGTGAACAATATGACGGTATAAAACCATGCAATTTATTTGAGTCAGTAGTTGATACTACCAGGAAATATTTATGTTAGATATATCACTGGAGTGACAAATAAGGAAAGAAAGCTTTCAATTCCTATGCGTAGGTTGGGTTAAACCTCCGTCGTAAGTCACCAGATATACTTAAAATACGAAACCCGACGACGCAACGCAACGTCAACTGTATTACGTCAAGGGCTTTAAATAAACATACTCTACTTATTATACTAATGAAATTGAACATTTACTTACTTTTATGGATGTGATGTGGAATTAATAATATCCTGTTGGCTTCTCGAGGTGTTACGTATGTATATGTAAAATGGAACACAGCGTTAGCTTATATAGATAGGACTCTCCATTAGAGGACTCCTAAATGTATTAGTGGTTAGTAATTAGATTATTACTAATCATTATCTATTTAAATAATGAGTCAGACCTACACATAATTACGCAAATTAGGGTTTTTATTATAATGGTAATGCAATTTTAGCATGCTTAACGTTACAGGTGTAGTCACACAAGGTAAGCAAAAGAACACGGCAACCGCGTCTCCCTATATGCTCGGAGAACTATACCAAATAGTGTTTCATAATTATTAGATACAGAAAACTAGGTATATAGCATTTCTTAGTGACGTCTTTAAAACATTTTACCCCACTGTATATGTACTATGCCAAATCGAATCCCAAATATCAATTGATTGCCCATTATAAATGGAATGCTTAAATAATCGTTACTAGAAAAGTTTAGGGAATTCATAATAATTCATTTAATCATTAACGAAATTGTGTTAAAAAAATGTATGTACCTGACATACATTTTTTAGCAATCATTTCCAGATGTGAGTGAATGTCTCTTCCCATTATGTTCTACCATTATAGCATGCAATGGTTATACAAAATTTAAATTTATTAATATGTCGATGTAATAATTCTAGTTAATCATAAAATGTTAATATAATCGGATAAAAATTTAAAATTGCAGTTGGCAAATTTAAAACTTTACAGCAATCAAAGCCATATAACATAAAACAAAATAAACAATTCTAGACCAATTATTATTACAATTTTTATATAATTTATAAACTATTAATATATAATATAAATATCAATTTTTTAGTCTCAAATAAATTTTATTATAATTTATTATACCAGTCATATACCATATAAATGTCTCACATAAAAATAAATACAGTGGATTTAATTGATACACAAATCGGAGCTACCACACATTGACATGATATGTATTATGCTTGCACATTTTTGTCAAACAAATATTCCTTTATTGTGTAGTAGGTTCTTTTAATTAAAAACTTGAGGAGCAGTTTTTTGAAATTTATCATTTTCCAGTGTAATAAGTCTAGGTAGTTGATTGAATATTTTAGGTCCCATACCTGGGAAGTTCTTATTATTTACATTTTTTTTGTGGGATATAATATGTCGTATTTTATTTTTATGCCTAGCGCTGTTTAAAGTTTCAAACATATACAAGTTGTTTTTGATAAAGACAACAACTTCATAAATGTATAAGCATGGTAGTGTCAAAATACCGAGCTTGTGAAAAAACGGTTTACAGCTGTCTGTACTTTGTATGCCACAAATAACTCAAAGGCATCTTTTTTGGGCTCTGAAGACTGTTTCTATATTCGTGGAGTTTCCCCAGTATATTAGACCATAGCGAAGAGTTGAAGTGACTTGTGCATGATAGGCTGTGACTAATACTGACTGGTTTACTACTTTGGATAAATTGTAAAGGGCATACGAAAATTTACTCAGACGCTTACAAACACTATCCGTATGAGTTTTCCATGACATATCCCTAACAAAATCCAGTCCTAAGAATTTGGTTGTATCAGTTTCAGTAACTATTCTGTTAGGTTAGGTTAAAATTATTTATAATGTTCGATTTATGAACAATTCGATATTATGAATGTTCAAGTATTTTAGACATTCGATTTATAGTGCTTGATCAATTGATATACTTACTTACGTTATTTGGCATTCGGTTTGACAAAAAAATCCCTTTCTGCCATAGTGTGATGGAATATTTTAGAGAGATCTTTAAGCAATATTAGAGCATTCTGTAATAATTCTGAATAGAAGATATTCTAATTATGTCTAATATTATGTCGTTCAATTTTATATTATAAATAATCTCCTTAAGTTACGTCGGCTATTTATGTTACAACTTATGTATGAAAATCTACAATAAATGCATAAAGTTATTGTGACAAAAATACACACAACAAAATTATGTATATATTGTATTGGACTGGTCTAAGTCTAGTGTTTAGTGACCCTAACTGCGAAGTCGGAGATCGTGGGTTCGATCCACACCCAGGACAAATCTTTGAGCGATGAGCACGATTATTTGGTCTGTGTATGTGTGAAATTTATTATACATACTATATATCTACATATTTTGTAATATATAAGTATATTTATGATTTGTCTGGTTGCCATAGAACCGACTCTGTCTAGATTGGGATCAGATGGCAGTGTCCTAGTAATCCCAAGACATGTATTTATTCAATTGATTATTATTATAAGCTATCTATATAATCTTGTGAAAGTCGGTGGATGCGGATAGCGCAGGACCGGCAATTGTGGAGATCTTTGGAGGAGGCCTTTGTCAGCAGAGGGCGTCTTTCGGCTGATATGATGATCTTTATTTATTTAACTTATATTATTATCCACAAAATAAGTAAATGATATGCAACAGACTAGTCATTGATACTAAAGGATATCTTCCAAGATCATAAATGCTTGCGTACTACATACCTATTACCTACTCAATTTCTGATTATTCAAGTGTTATGATTTCTCGCAATTTTTTTTCTTGAAGTCATCACATCTAAAGAAACAATATAATTAAAAACTCATTAGGACTCTGTAGAAAATTTTCCTTATATGAACACAAGGAAAAATTTCTAATGAATCGTACTGAGATTTTTTTACAGTGTTTTGAGTTACTGCTAAGTCATGTATTACACGTTAGAGAAAAAACTTTTGGTTCCACATAAATGTAACATTTTTGTGATAAATGATTCGAAATATGACATCAGAATAGTATAAAAGTTACGGTGAAGTAATTAACATGTTTTGACTACCTACAGCTATTGGATAAAGATGATGAAAAATATGATAACTCAATGTCTGTTTAGTCGACATTTACACCCAAACCACTCACAAACTTTGATGAAATTTGTCATGGTAATATATAGCTTATTTTTTCTACAAGTCGAGCCATAAGTGAGGGTAAACAGCGAGATAAAACTTTATATAGGAGATACTAAGCCGCCGAATTAAACATATAGTACATATGTGCCCGGAGATAAACGTACCTAGGCTGTT
This sequence comes from Pseudoips prasinana, assembly GCA_951640165.1. Lineage (NCBI taxonomy): Eukaryota > Metazoa > Arthropoda > Insecta > Lepidoptera > Nolidae > Pseudoips > Pseudoips prasinana. The sequence goes on from OX621244.1 coordinate 17,199,162, forward strand.
TTTCTTTATATTTCATGCGGCCAACGTTTTTTTAATGTTATATCAGTACTAAAATTTTATTAATGTACAGACGCCAGCACATCAATCTATCCCAATCTGTCAAATTTCCCCAAATAAAAGTGAACCGAAAGAGGTATGCAAGGATCGTGACAAATGGAAGTCCGTTGTCTCTGCCTACTCCACTGGGGAACAGACGTGAGTCTATGTAAAAGTGAACCTTATGGTTACGTCATAAAGTTGAAGATCTATAAAAGAAATTTGACAGATTATGCGGTATTGCAGACGGCAAAGAATATCATTACCCCATCTCATCACATGTGTGTGGGGTTGAAAAGTCATCCGAGGGAATATATACCAGAGAACGGTATGCAGCCTTTCTCTTGAGTTCTATAGCCACCATACTGCGATCGCCAACCCGTCTGCCAAGATGGCGGTTAAGGCATGGCACTGAGGTCTATGGGGCAGGCTTTAGTGTGGCCATCATTATTCAACATATTCAATTAAAAATTCGTTAAATATTATCTATAACAATATTTTCTACATTGAAAGAATTTATATAATGCTAATTACCATTCTCCGTCGTGACTTAGAATGCCAAAAAAGAATGGCACTAGGTAAAAAAGTCTTAATGTAATCGTTTTCAGGAAAATGGCTGCAAGAATTTCCATGAGATTCACGAGGATAAACATCGAACCAGCAATATGTCATGTTGAGAGCACACATTTTAAACATAGACGGACCTGTTGGCGTTGTTTGCAAATGCTTGGTTTTCACGCCGGAGGTCGTGGGTTCGATTCCCACCCAGGACAGATATTTCTATGCATGAACATGTCTGTTTGTTCTGAGTCTAGGTGTAATTATCTATATAAGTATGTATTTATAAAAGAAAAGTAGTATTATGTAGTATATCAGTTGTCTGGTTCCAAAGTACAAGCTCTGCTTACTTTGTGATCAGATGGCCGTGTGTGAATGTCCCAGGATATTATTATTTTTATGTTATTATTTATTTATTTATTTATTAATAGGGTTACCAACATAAGTACAGCATAACTTGACATAAAAAAATTAAATCTTAAATTATTCTAGGCTAACTGCACTTACAAATTACAGGTTACCACAGCATGCGTTAAACATTTTAAATTAGAGTAATATTTTTTTTTAATTATGAAATACAAGTAAGAATTGAAAAAATAATAATAACAATACAGGAAAATAATAAAATAAAAAGAAACAATGTCATAGACCTAAAGTAAGTCACAACCTTTTATGAGTTTCATAAACTTATGAAGGCTTTGAAAATTAATGTCGAGCTCAGGCAGTTTATTTGTAAAATCGTTGTACAGACGATTATAGACAGAGACTAAAAATAAAATAAGATATTAGGTACACTATGGTATATTAAACTATGGTGGTACTTCTTATTGTCATATATTTTCCCCCAAAGGTTTTTTTAACGTTGCCATTTGGGTGGCTTTGCCGTAGTCACCGAGCTTGGCATGCGAGTTAGCGACCGCAGTTAGGCGGTAGGTATTAGGTACACACGGCTACATATCAAGCTATGATGTCCTCCCGACCGAATTTCGGCCACGGCGGCCAGTCTTAATGGAGACTAGCCAATTGCACAGGACATATTATAGTGCACAAGTGTGTGCGCAAACACAGGGGCACTTTCTATTCCATCACTCTCATGATCCGATGGGATGCCTAGCGACACGACCGGAAAGAGTTCAGGTACAGGACCGACGGCTTTACGTGCTCTCCGAGGCACGGGGGTGTAGTACCGCCAACTTCCAGACTTTGGGCTGATACTGAGAAATTTCTTTTTACGGAAAAATCCCAAAATCACTTTTTGGTCCAACCCCAGGATTTGAACCCAGGACCTCATTGTCTGCGGTTGAACACGCTACCGCTAGACCAACGAGACATATCAAGCTATACATTTCCAATATAAGCTGACCTCTCATTGTATGGAAATCCTATAAAACACGAGATCAGCTTATACTGGCAATGTATAGCTTGATATGTCGCCGTGTGTACACAAGTGGCCCTTTTATTCTTTCTAGGCCGGAAACCACATGGCTATACTATCACTTATATAATCAATGCAAAACTTAAATCAAAACTCAAAACCGGGAAATCATAAACTTAATCATCCGGCGGGAATCGAACTAGCACCCTCTATCAGTCAGGGGTAAACGTTTTATTGTCAAGCTACAAAGGATACGCAGTGGAAGATTATATTTACGAGTTCCCTTGTTTACCCTATTCTAAGAAACAAAGGCAATGGATGGCATACTTATCTTCCGTAATCCAGGTATTTAATATACATAATTATGTAAATGCCTTTTAACTGTTATTTTGAATCTCAGGGGGCCCGATGATAGATCAAGCTACAAATATATACATGCAACAAATATATACTCATATTATAATCCTGTCTAGTATCAAGCAGTAATAGTAGGTACAGACGCCAGCAAATCAAGCTACCCCAATCTGTCAAATTTCGCCACTTGAAAGTGAACCTTATGCTTTAGAGATAAAGTTGAAAGTCTATTAAATAAATTCACAGATTGGTGTAGCTGGATGTGCTGGCGTCTGTACAAGCATTAGGTACTTAGTTTGAGTCATGTGATGTCAAAATAAAAATATTACAATAAAAATTACTGAACTGGTCTGGTTGAATTTTAAAAAGAAGATTAACCTTAGTGAGAAGATATATATGAAATAAAATTATACATACCAAAGATAACAATCATGTCAGTTAATTTGTTCACTTTTCCAGTAGGAATTTCGTTCTAGATGAAGCTAATATACCTAAGGAAATTTACATAAAACAAACCGTTTTGAATAAACTCAAAACTTTTCCTTTTGATGGGAAATTACGTCCAAAAGGGGAAAATAAATTGTTGCGCAAGTTCCACACACTAAAACTATGTTTACTTGTAAGCAATTTCAAATATATAATAATATAAATAAAAGTATTTCTATATATACAAATTAATACTATGAATGCAAATAACAAATTGGATTAAGACACACCTAAGTTAACAAACTGCACACGCATAGCACACTTACACACAGCCAAATACAATACATAACATATATATAACATACGCATCACATACATCTATATAATTTGCTTTACTTCTTATTTTCTATGTACAGAATCATGTCCGATTCTATACTTTAATATTGTGAACAATAATAATTATTATATTTCCATTTTACGAAAGAGGAGAGTCTCCTAACACAGGCATCTTACTTAAAAGGAGACCTCAAATACTAGCTTTAATAATTGTACTCTGTTTAAGCAAATAAATATATTGTATTTGTATTCACGAAGATTTTAAGAAGCGCTTTTAAATAGAATATGTTTGTAGTACCTAATATAGTTAGGTGTACTTAAATCATTATTATTATTAGGTACATATACATATTATATAGGTACCTTTGGCATTAAGTCCGCCTTTGTACAGTTTTGTGCAATAAGTATAAATAAATAAAAAATAAATATAGATATTTGGATATATTTCTAAATGTTTTCATACAAGCCGTATGAAAACATTTAGAAATAACATTTAAATTAATGGAAATCCGTTGTCTCTGCCTACCCCTCTGGGAAACAGGTGTGTGTCTATGTATTTATATAATAAATAATAATAATATCCTGGGACATTATTTACTTACCACCATCTGATCCCAAACTAAGCAGAGCTTGTACTATGGAAACCAGGTAACCATGTATACTACATGTACCTACTACTTTTCTTGTGTAAATACATACTTATATAGATAATTACACCCAGACTCAGAACAAACAAACATGTTCATACACACAAATATGTGTCCTGGGTGGGAATCGAACCCACGACCTCCGGCGTGAAAAGCAAGCATTTACCAACCACGCCAACAGGCCTGTCAAATATATTTATCACCTACTGTCAATGCCTGTTATTTGTCCTTGGAATCATACGGGGACATTAACTCGTCCCGTGGGAGGATATGGTCACCTTCCCTATGGCGCGTCCACGTCGTGGGGGTGGGCACTCTGCACTTCAGTAGGCCGTAGTGTACGAGTGGCGAAGTCCGAGTAGAGACCCATAATCGTGGGGTATAACGCGGGCCCCTTGCCCAGGGTTACGGGTGAAGACCTCAACGGCAGCTGCGGCGAAGAAGGTGGACTTCGGTACGGCGCATGCTCGGCGGAGGAGGCAACGGATCCGGAGTACCGTAAGGCGACAGTAAGGTTCAACCTAAAAGAGTCGGCAACTCCTGCAACCTATCGAGTAGGTTGCAGGAGTTGCCGACTCTACACGTAGTGACTTGTCACTCCTGTAGACTAAGTCAACGAGGTCGAGAGGGAACTATGAATGCTGGGCAAGTTCATGGTTTCGTGATTGCGTCCCAGGCGATACAGTGCTTGCGGAGAGGACACTCTGCTCGTACCTAACAAGGTACGGATACTAACACTGGGAGTCGCAGTTACCGGTTATAAGTCTCGCGCTAATGGACGTGTGTGCAGGCGCTAGGGGTGACTTCCGACGGTGGGATAGTCTATCGCGACTAATTGACTAGTTAACGCCCGCCTTAAACTGGGCAGCCCTCAGTCAGTAAGGTACTAGTCCGTCCCTAATCTTGCGCTCCTATAGGTGTGAGGGGCATATCGCAGTGCTTGAAACAAGATGGGTATTTAAGGCACCTAAACATAACACAAAAACGGTAAACAAGATTAAGAAACCCATAACACGATTTGCCTCCTGAAATGTGCGAACTATGTTACCTGGTTTGGATTCGTCCACAGATACTGACCCAAACGTTAGGAAAACGGCTATGATTGACAGAGAACTTCTTCGTCTCCAAATTGATGTCGCCGCATTACAAGAGACCCGTCTCGCAGATGAAGGCAGCCTGCGCGAAGAACATTACATACACCTTTTACTGGAAAGGAAGACAGTCCGGAGAACGACGTGATTACGGAGTTGGTTTTGCAATTCGGAACAGCTTACTTAATTGTAGCAAATAACCGTGCGGTGTTTCTGAACGGATAATGAGCTTTAGGTTAATGACAGACACTGGTCCTATCACATTGATTTCAGCTTATGCTCCCACCTTAAAAGCATCACCCGAAGTTAAGGATCAATTCTAAGAGGACCTGCGGCAATGTCTAACAAGCATTCGAGGATCAGACAAACTAATGCTTCTGGGTGATTTTAATGCTAGGATTGGAAACAACTGGAGCTACTGGCCAGACTGCATGGGTTCCCACGGAATTGGGAATATGAACGAAAACGGTCAACGCCTGTTAGAACTCTGTGCGTGACAAATACCTATTTCCGTAACAAACAAGCACATAAAGTGAAAACGGGATCTTCGCGACATACTTAATTCCCGCACATACCACAGTGCAGTCTGCGACACAGATCACTCTTTAGTTATGGCAAAGACACGCCTATTAGCAAAGAAGATACACTCAGCCAAAAGCGCAGCCCGTAGAATTAAAATTAACACCAGAGCCATACTTGATGACGCGCTATACAAACAGTTCAATACAGAGATCCAAAATAAATTGAATCCTGGTCAATTAAATACATTACCGAATGCTGAAGCTATGTGGCACCTAACTAAGGAGATTCTTACGCGGACGGCTCTACAGACGTTTGAGAAAGCCCCAAAATGACTGGTTTGCGGAATATGAGGATGAATTACGTCCATATATCGAGACGAAACGCTGTGATCACATACAAACTTTGAATAGTCCAAATGATGCACGTGCTATTATTGACTACAAGAGGGCTAAAGGAGATATGCAACGTTTCGCTCGACATTGCGCTAACCGTTACTGGACCAATCTGTGTGCTTCAATTCAAGAGTGTCAAAACATTGGAGATTTTGGTGGCATGTCCCAAGGCATTAAATCTGCGATCGGACTAACCTTAAGAAAACGTGCATGTATCAAAGACCTTAACGGGGACCCCATCACCGATAAGAATCGGCAACTGAATAGGTGGGCAGCACATTACTCCAGTCTATACTCAGAGGAGATTAATATTGACACAAGGGCGTTGAGAGCGCTACCGACTTACCCACCAATGCCAAATTTGGATATTCCCCCAACCCCGATAGAATTTCGAAATGCGCTGAAAGGTTTAAAACTGGGCAAGAGTCCTGGCTGCGATAATCTACCAGCTGAAGTTCTGACGCTTAAATGCGTGGAACTACCGCTATACCAGATCATTCTTAAATGTTGGGAAGAAAAGACAATACCACAAGATATGCGCGACGCAAACATAGTCATGCTATATAAAGGAAAAGGCGACCGAGGGGACTGTAACAACTACAGAGGAATATCGCTCTTGAGCATAGCCGGCAAACTAGTAGCCAAGGTAGTTTGAAAAAGGCTGGATATCCTTGCAGCTAGAATCTACCCAGAGACACAGTGTGGATTCAGAGCCGGGAGGTCAACAAATGACATGATATTTACCCTGCGTCAACTTCAGGAAAAGTGCCGTGAACACCAAGTACCCTTATACATGGCATTTGTTGATCTCAACAAAGCGTTTGACACAGTCAGCAGACAGGGCCTTTATGACGTTTTGGCAAGAATTGGGTGTCCACCAACCCTACTGTATCTGATATGCACCTTTCACGACAATATAAAGGGTACTGTACTGTTTGATGGTGATAGTTCAGAGGCTTTCAACATAAAGCGTGGTGTTAGGCAAGGTTGTGTACTAGCGCCAACACTCTTTGGAATTTTCTTCTCGGCTCTGCTCACTACAGCTTTTGACAACTGTGAGATTGGGGTTTATCTGCATACGAGAAAGGACGGCACGCTATTCAACATTAACCTTTTAAAATCAACCACAAAACGTCATGATGTCTTGGCTCGTGAACTTCTGTATGCTGATGACGCTGCACTTATCGCCAACTCAGAAGAGGAACTGCAAGAGTTGATCAGCAGATTTAGTCGAGCATGCCGTACTTTTTCAATGAGCATAAACATGAAGAAAACTGTCATCATGGTTCAGGGTACAGATGCTCCACCTAAAATAACCCTTGATCAAACGGTCCTCCAAAATGTGGATCATTTCTGTTATCTTGGGTCTACCACAACATCGAAACTCTGCAACGATAAAGAAATAGACACACGCATTGGAAGGGCAGCGACGACTTTTGGGAGGCTTTCCAGACGAGTTTGGAACAACAACAAGCTCAAAATGTTAACCAAGATCCTAGTATACCAAACTTGCGTCCTTAGTATACTTCTGTACGCATCGGAAACATGGACTACCTACTCGAAACAAGAGCGTCGCCCAAACGCGTTCCACATGCGATGCCTACGTACTATCTTGGGATTAACTTGGAAGGATCGGATGACCAACAAAACTGTTCTCTCAAAAACCAAAAGCAACAGTATTACGGCCAGACTGAAACAGAGACAGGAATAGAACAAATAAGAACAGGATGGAACCCGACAGATTGCCGCGTGAAGTCATGCTTGGACAGATTGCCGAAGTGAAACGACCTGTTGGATGGCCAAAACTCCGATTCAAAGACTCCTGCAAGCGTGACATGGAAAGTTTCGCCATTGACACCAAGACCTGGGAGACACGTGCTTGTGTAAAATCAGACTGGCGCCATGATATTCACCACGGAGCTATAAAACATGACGAAGCCTGGCTGGACAAACTGAAGCAGAAAAGGCTCCGCGTCGCCACATCCAATCCCGTGGACTCGCAATTCATCTGCGACAGGTGTGGCAAGATATGCTGAGCGGCCATTGGACTGATAAGTCACAAAAGGCGATGCGACATTAACCAAATATAGCGACAGCAACGCTGCAACAATCATCTACCAAGATGTTGTGGCCAATATATGTATGTCATAAATATATTATACTAGCTTTTGCCCGCGACTTCGTTCGCGTGGAATAGTGACTTCCGGCAGATTTTTGGTTTTACCCACATAGTTCCCGATCTCGCGGGATCTCTTCAAAAATGAAATGTGGAAGATATTCTAGGGAACTCTTCAAAAATCAACATAATGAGCTCTGCGTTTGAATTGAAGATATGTATACGCACTTAGGGCATTAAAGCCGTTATTGCCGATCGAAAAAGGCGAAAATGTTATTTTTCCCTTATTATCAAAATATTATTTTGATTTGCCATTTCAGAAAAAAATAATGTTTCTCCCTTGACAAATTTTCTATTATTTTAGGCTTTAAAGATTATTAAAGTTTCTTACACCAAGACATGTCTGTATACCACGTTTTTAGTTTTGCCATCCTTTGCAAAAATATATAGGTCTTGTGGTTGTGACACTCTTGAGCACGCGACGTAGAGTTGTCCATGGGAGAAACAGTCGTTTTCAAGATATACCCCCGCAACTTTAAGCGTTTGCCCTTGGGCTTTATTTATGGTCATTGCAAACGCAGTTTTCAGCGGAAACTGAACTCTTTTAAATTGGAATGGCAAATCAGTTGGAATGATGGGAATGCGGGGAATAATTACAGTTTCACCTTTTGCCATTCCAGTCATAATAACGGCTTTAATGACATTCCGTCCTAAATAGGTTACTTGTAACCGTGTGACGTTACATAGCCTTCTTAGGATTAGGATCTAGGTTTCTCATAAGCATCACAGGAACTCCAACTTTCAGCCTCAACTTGTGAGAAGGCACTCCTGATAACTCTAAGGAGTTGAGAAACTCTGTTGGGTAAGATGTCACTTGCTCGGTATCCACGACGTTATCTACCGATAGATACTCGATGACATCTACCTCTGCGTCAGACATAATTTGGTCATTTATCCGGCCTACTATTTCATTTGTTGGCGCCAATATCGCCCTTTCGCATACCTAACCATTCCCGATTTTCGATATTAGCGCGTAAATCCGGATAGACACTTATTTTTAAACTGTATGTGCTATCCACAATTTGGCATAATTCGCTGCTAAGCGTGATCATACTCTTTTCCGATGAATTTTCAGTACTGAATTGATGCCGACTCTTGACCAATAGATGGCGCTATTTTATTTTTTATTTTATTTATTGTAATAAAAACTATCCTATGTCCTTTCTCGAGTTCCAAACTATGTCTGTACCAAATTTAACACAAATCGGTTCAGTAGTTTAGGCGTGAAGCAAAGACTGACAGACAGACAGACAGAAAGACAGAGTTACTTTCGCATTTATAATATTAGTTTGGATTTGACAGGCCTGCTATATATAGTTACTTAGTTAATTTCTTATGAAATAGGTTAGTGGCTACAGTAAATCTTTAGACGCATCTCAACGAGAGTTAACTAGTAAGAATATAAACAGACAAGGGGTCGGTACAAGAATAATTAGAAATATGATTCAAAAACCAGAACCAGAACCACGGGTGATTTTATAAGGAAATAAATTATATTTTTTTGTATTTCGTATGCAATATGTAAGTGGCAATAAGTAAATAAGGTTTCGTTAGACGCGTAAGTAGTAATTTATATAAACCGCCATTAATCATTTAAGTTTTTGTCAATGAGGTTATTTATAGGTTAAACCTATAAATAACCTCACTGACAAAATCTTTTTAAAAACTTTTTAAACGTTTAATTATGGAAATTTATCGTTTTAGATATTAATAATAATATCCTGGGACATTATTTACACACGGCCATCTAATCCCAAACTAAGCAGAGCTTGTACTATGGAAATCAACCAGATAACTGATATACTACACCTACTCTATTTAGATAATTAACACCCAGACTCAGAACAAACAGACATGTTCATGCACACAAATATCTGTCCTGGGTGGGAACCGAAACGACGACCTCCAGTGTGAAAAGAAAGCATTTGCCAACCACGCCAACAGGCTCGTTAATATTATTATATGTATTTTTTTATTATATTTTAATAGTTGTCTGAATGGTTCTGTCTATAATTAAGGTAACAATTCCGTATTATTATTATGGAGTACCTTATGTTTATAACGAAGTTCGTGCTTTTATGTTATGACCGGATCCAACGCCTCCCAAATGAGAAGACCCAACAAAACAAACAGCGGTTGTCTCTACTACCGGTTCCACACGGCCCAGTTGAGCCGGTCCGGCTAAAAATACTCAGATACGCAAGATTTTGCCCACTAACTGATATTATTAAGCCTGCAAACACAATATCTGCTCGATCGTTTGTCTGATCAAGTATTTATTTTAGGTATAGGTATAGAAAATAAAAACGTCAAAATAACAGTAATACTCATTTTGAGACGGAACCAACAGCTCTGGAACTTGTTTAGTATGTAAACAATAATTATTTGTTTCATTGTACATAGATAGCGATAGCTTATGCAAAATAATAGATTCATCATCATCACCATATCAGCCGAAGGACGCCTACTGCTGGACAAAGGCCTCCCCAAAATCCTTCATTTGAGGGTCTCCCATAATCACGTAAACGCTTGGCAGACGGGTTGGCGATCGCAGTAAGATAGACATGGTACTTAGGAGAACGCTGCTGCCAGTTCTCTGGTACATACATATATTCTCTCGGGACCAACTTCGACGTCCCCCCAGGGGATGAGAGAGGGTGGCAATATTCTTTATGGCCGTCAGCCACACAGCCAATTAGTCACATCTAAATGGCTTTAAGATGCCCGGCGGACTATATGCAGATAGGATTCATTTTAATGGTATATTAAAATTAAGGTATGCTGAGATGGTTTGGGCATTTAGAAAAGTATATCTAGCCTGTGTGAATGGTGGGAAGGGAAGACCTCGTAGAATATTCTCTGACCAAATCGGAAACGTTCTAAAGAAAGGCCAGTTCAGAAATACCTTAAACTGGCGAGCATGTATCAAGAATATAATGACAGTCAACGAGGCAATAGAGGTGTGTTGTCTCTGCCCACCCCTCTGTGAAACAGGCGTGAGTCTACGTATGTACAGACGCCAGCACATCCAGCTACCCCTATCTATCAAATTTCTTTTATAGATTTTCAACTTTATTACATAAGCATAAGGTTCACTTTCGATTGGAGAAATTTAACAGATTGGGGTAGCCTGATGTGCTGGCGTCTGTACTAAAAGAAACATTACACACAAAGTAACAAAGCAATTTTGCCTACGAAAATTTTACCTAAGCACGAAAGCCAAAATATTTCGACTAAATGCGTTATTTAAATCGGTATCGAGTTACATTATTCGCAATGCAAAGCTTAAATATAATCTTAAAACTGAGGAATTATATATTTATTATATAATTCCTATTAGATCGAATGAGCAGCCTCTACCAAGCCAGGTCTGCCGTTTACTGACAGATCAAATTTATGACTCCCTTGCTATTACCCCTACGGAGAATGTAGGTTACATCCCTCTACTTCGATTCTAGAAACATAACCAATTGATATTACGGAATAAACTACTAAAATAAACGCGCTCATCAGACTCACGCCCCTTAATGAAACTCCTTTATGTAAACATAACACAGTAAAACAATCTGTTAAATAAGATAAGCCTCAGAGCATTTAGCGTATTATTATGCCCCAGTGAACTATTACAGTATCTTATTTTTAGGATTCTAATGGGTAGATTCTAATGAAGGTAGCTATGCGTTATTGCGTTTGAAGTATTCTGTAGTGAAACCATGAGATACCTGCTCACATTTCAATGAGTAGAGAGAGAGAGTATACGATTTTTTTTAACGAAATGCTCTTTTGCCTAGCGGCATTGTGTTCAACTGCAGATAATTAGGTCCTAGGTTCAAACCCCGGGTCGAACCAAAAACGGAGTTTTGTGTAAAGAATAATTTCTTAGTACTCGCCCGAGCTCTGAAAGCACGTAAAGCCGCCGGACCGGTACCTGATCCCTTCCGGTGGTGTCGCTAGACGTCCCATCTGTTCATAAGATCCATGAAATAGAAAGTGTCCCTGTGTTTACGCACACACTTGTGCACTCTAAAATGTTTCGCGGCTAGTCAACATTGATACTGGTTGCCAGGGCTGAAATTCACCCAGGACGATATTATTATAATAATACGGTTCCCGCGTACATTTCCGTGGAAATCTATTAAAGTAAACGGTTACTCCTATTACCTTACCGGTTCACCCATAATATGATGGGGCGGAAATCCATGAAGAGCAAGCAGATATCAGACACAGGACTAACAAATTTACGTACTCCGAGAATACCATGTACATTTTTTTACCTGACTTGGTATATAAACCCACGATTTTAATATGTGTTTTGACACAGTACCGCTCAACCAATGAGACTGTCATGGTCGAAACACGAGGGAAGTTATTTAACCATATCATTAGATTGAATATCCTGTTCAGGGGTTTGCCATAAACATACAACGTGGCATAAAGCCCAGTAACTAATATTGCAATGTGTTTGTTTACAGACAAACGGTATGTTTTGCGTAGTTTATATCCAAAGCTCAATAAGATAATCCTCGTGATTTATACAGAACGTGGCAATGAAGCGAGCGCCGCGCCGGTCGCTTGCGCCTGCGCCGGCATTGCCGCGTTACTTCAGTCTGATAATGTGTCAGCTCGTAGCATGCCGGCTACGCGACCTAATATAAACACGTTATTTTCACGACTTTTCGCAACATTGTCAAACCTATTCATTTTATTATTGTTGAAATTTATTTCATAGTTATTTTACTTAACGTTTGAAGACTGAATTGTTTTGTGCATTTATGGAAGAGAATAAGACAAATACATTTCCGGACATTATGAGAAAGTGTTTCAAGATGGGGTTATTTAAGAGTGAGTATGATTACCTTATCTTTTATTTTTATAGTTGTGATTAGCTGCGTTAAACAAGAAATATAGCAATTATTAAATTGATTAGTAACATATTCTGCCAAGAAGTATATATTTTAAAACAGCGTTCCTTCTACAGACAGTTCTAGGAATATTTAAATGGAGCATGGACATTTTTCCAAATTCACCATTCATTTTCAGTTAATAATGAAAAGAAATTGTGAATTTGGAAAAATGTCCACTATGCATTTTGTAAACAAACCAGAAGATGGAAATAATTATAACTATCTAAACTCCTTTTCAAATTTAATTAGACTCGAAAGAGTTAAGCCTCTTTCTAGCTGTAACTGATAATTATCGCATCCTAATGTTATCCAGCATAAGGATGTGATCATTATTAGATGGTACTTTATAGCATACCTATATGGGACAGCGCACCGTAGTGCAGGAGTCCATAGAGAATACAAGGAGTCCAGCACTTCAACTGTACTTACTTCTACAATATCTTGAATTAATGATAGAAACATTATATGAAATTTCAGTAATTGAAAATATTTCAATATATACAACATACTGAAATTGCATATCAGTTTTACCATAAATTTCGGATTGTTCGACTTTCAAGTGATTGTCCTATATCTATATTTTCCTGTTTTGAAAGGATCGTATAAACAATTTATATGTATTTCTGCCTGTTTTCCTAATGGTTGGTCAATAAACCATTACGTTTATACAATACAATTAAATATATTTATGCGATCCTATGGTAAAATTATTCATAACCACAAAATAGAAGATATAAATATATGTATATTCAATTAGAAAAGAAAAATAGACCTATAAATATTGGGATTGAAAATAAAAAAATAAAAGCACGAGGTATTACTTTTTTTTCAATCCTACATTTTTATTTTGAGCATCTCAATGATTCAAAATGATGTAATCAGTTTTCGTTAAAGTATCGCTTTAACGAAAACTCTGTGATATATTTTTAATAACATGACTTTACAAAATCTTAGAAAATGTGTTTTTTTTATATTGATATGAATAGATCCACATTGAGATAATTATTGTAATAATAGTTATTACTGTTTAATTAATTCTGACAAAAAATAACTACAAATAAAACAAACTTGTGCGTTATAAACTATGCAAAAATTAGATGCAACTTACAAGCTTAATTTTGACAAGAGTGCACTTATACACCTTCTGGATCCATTATCAGATTAACTATATTTTACCATATTACTGAATAGTTATCCAAATAACAGACAACAAGTTACAACTCGATACACTATGAAGTAGGTTTAAATCGATTACCAAGATTTGTTTACACAGTTCTACAAGTGAAGCTTACTGTATTAAAAATATTAAAAAAATCTATTACGTCGTGAATAGTCTAGTCATAATCCACGTTTATTTTATCTAAATTAAGTGTCCCAAATACTATAGAAATACCGTTCAGTATATCAATTTCCACTTCGCATTGGCCAACCATGCATGGATTATCATAACATCAAATTAATTAAATATATTTTTAGATCAAAACCGCTAGGTTAGTTTCAAGAAATCGAGCCTGTATATTGCGCTATAGATATCTATTGAATGAAATAAGAATAAGCGCAATTACAGCGCAATATGCATTTAATTTTCTAATAACATTAAAACCTCGCACTACCGACATATTTCTCAATAACCCATGATAGTCGTTCAACCGGCAAACCTCGTGTTGTCCTTTTTACTATCGCAGACTATTACAACATTTAGCGTTTTATGCAACTAGATTATATAAATCCCATATCAATGTCAGAGAAATTAAACAATTTTAGCACATGCTATTAACTAATTGAGTTGAAAAAATGGCATCTTACCTGTTGAGCAGAAATGACAATCTAGTATGGCCTCCATGGTCAAAATTCTTCTTGTATGGCCCATATACAACGTAAAACGTAAACACCAAACTGAGCAATATGTAGCACGTCAACATGCAACATACATTGAAAAAAAAAACACATCTGCATTTCGCCTTTGGAGCATTTTGTATGACGAGCGTAAAACATATTTTACACACAGGGTTACTTTTGAGTCATATTAAGTATTCGGCATTTAATATATTTATAACACATTCCCCGAGTATAATTTATCTTGCCCTCTCCGAACCTAAATCGGAAGAGCGGCCCGCGTCGCGTATTAATGCAGACCAAAAGTTGCCTCTTGCATCTCCCTCTCCAGAGTCGAGGTTCGAACCCCAAAGGGGGTGACGGTTTGCGCCCTCGCTCGCCTCCATAGTCCGATGAAGCAGTAAAAGACTCCTAGGCTAACTACATTCGTCGTGTTAAAAAAGTATAAAAAACTAGCAGTGCCCCGCGGTGTTACCCGCGTTAAACTTTATAAATTATAGCCTATGTATTAATCCAGGGTGTCACCTAACTCCATAGCGAATTTTATTAAAATCGCTCCAGCCGTTTAGACGTGAAGAAGTAACAAATATACACACTCACACAGTCACAAACGCCTTAATAATATTAGAGTGATTTAAAGATTTAATAAAAATATATATGACAAAACAGACCGCACGGACGGACTAATTCAAAATATTTTGTTGCTTTCATTACTGTATGTTACTCTAAGTTTATGTGTTGCATTGTCAACTTGACAAGTACAAGTATATGTAAATACCCAACATTATTTCATAAAGGAACGAAATATATTAAAATCCATTAAAATTTCTTGTTATTTTCTTCTATACTTATGTCATTGGTGTCAATAAAGAGTTTTCTATTTATTTATTTTTTTAATTGACAACGACAATTGTACTGTAATTCTGTTAATTATACTTCGACAATATTCCGAATATTGTCGAATGCCTGTGTCGCAAGGAAAAGTATAATTAACGGAAACACAGTACAAGTGAATTTGAGGTCTATGAATAAGGGTATCGAACCCAGGACATAAAGTAGTGAATCGGCTATTTTAGCGGCTGTGCTACACATGCGGTCTATCAATCTATCTTTATACATACTCTACAATGTTAAGATATAATTGAAAGATAAACCCATATTGAACAAACATTCTATCTCAGTATTGATTTTGTAATAAGTTTGTTAACACTACTACTGATGTGTAATTGACCTCAATCAATCATCAATCATTTAAAGTTAATTTATAATAATAATTTGTTTTTAATACCCAAAATGTGTTGTCTATAAATATACGATTAAACCTACATAGTATAACTTAGCGGTCTTCCATAGTATACCGAAATTCCATAGTTGGTTTATAATGACTTTCGGGTTACATATGTAGTTTGAGATAAGTAGTGTTCATTTTTATTGTCTCGCATCCATGTCAGGAACTGCTTTAAGCCTAGGTTCCAACCCCAAATGGGATACTTCATTGGTAGTTTTATTTGCTAGATGTCTACTGTCTAGTAAAGCAGTGAATGTGTCTATGTCTGTAAATGTGCTTCTATGCATTAGCAGAACCTTAAATCCTAAATAATTTTACCAAACCTGATGTGGTATCAAATAGTTTAGTCTAGATAATTTTACACTACGGATTGTCGTCGGAATCCAAGATACAAATTATATTCTGGCGCAGCGGTCAAGACATTCGCACTTGGTGTCTAGGGGTCAATTCCCGCGCGGGACAACTTTTTGTGACCCGTAAATAAAGTAAAGATTGACTCTGGATGTACTTTGTGTCCGCCAATTATATGATTGTTAAGTAACCCGCCATACAGGGATTAATGTCACTTATGCGGAAAACTTATGTTGGAAAAAAATTAAGTAAGGAATTTTGACGGTAAGGTTAAATAAGGTCATTTATCATATTCTAATTTGAACAACCAATTAGTTTTTAGTTTGATTTTAATTACCTAAAACCTTGAAAATATCTATATAATGTATTATCACATACCTACCTACATACTTTAATTGCATTTCTTATATACGAACTATAGAAACAATCAGCAATACAATTTGATAGCTATTATATTCCAGACCAGGAAATGTCAATTACTTGTATTATTAATTAAAAGTTAGTGTAAATAACAGCAAACTATTTAACTGGTGATAAAACTAAACGGAATCAAGATACATTTTTAATTATTGTGTTTATCTTTATTAAATTAGTGTAACTATTGTTATTTGTAACATACTACTAAATAATAATAAATAATACCATATAATTTCAGTAAGACTTCAACTACTTAGTAATCCAGCTAGTGAAAATAACGCGGTTCTATCTACTAATAATTAAAATCAATTAGCATCAACTTCCTCATTAATCGGTACAGCCTTATGAAAGGCATTATAAAACTGTATTAAAAATTAATGACAACATAACCAATAAAAAAATTGATATAATTATGTCAGTTTTACACTTACTCTTAAAATTATACTTTGACAATTAACAAACATTTTATCCTTCTGGGTATTATAGTAAATTGCAGTGGCAGCAGACTAGCTTAATTTGATATTTACTTTTTTTCTCTGCTTGCAAATACGTTTATTCTTATTCTTCTATCTTCTAATTGTATAAATATAAACTTAAATAAAACTAGATATATTTTATTTCAAATAAAAATTATATAAAATCTAAAGTGTCGTTATGGCTTCCGTAACCGGACGATATAAGAACCGAATATACTTACCTTCTTTCTCATATTCTCTCCTTTACACCATACTTATCTTCATTACCTGAAGTTAACGCGGAGAACATAACATGTACATGACTTTACTTTTACATATAATGTATAAGTAAGGTCAAGTGGGTACCTAGTTAATCTCGTAGAGCGACACAGTTCCGCCATTCTACAAAACAATTATAATGATATCCAAGCCGAACACTGTCTCTTAACGTACAGGTATTTCCCTAGTTTAAGAGATAGGGTTCATATTTTGTGCACTGATCTCTGCGACATTGTTTGATTTCGGAACTATTTTGTACTTAACTTATTCAAACAAACATTGTAACAATAAGTAAATGTAAACTTAAGAAATAAATGATTTTATTATTATTATTTCTTTTATAAATAGCTAGCAATAAATCCAATTAAGAAGTTTACCGTGAGTAACCATCATTCTGGTTGTTCTACCGCGAGTACCTATAACGAATTCAAATATAATTCAAACGCGCCTCGATCAGATTCCGGCAACATATACATTACTTTACAACGTACACACGCCTATCTATCAAGCTATACATTTCCCGTATAAGCTGATCTCGCGTTGTATAGGATTTCCATACAATGAGAGGTCAATTTATAATGGAAATAATAGCTTGATACCTTGCTTACCTTAGGAGTTATTGTTCTAATTTAAATTCAACCTAATATTATACGAAACGTATTTTGGTATTCTAGACTTCTTATTACCTTGACTAGTAAAATATATGAAGCCTTATGATAAACAAAGAATTCCTGCTATACTTATCACCTAATTTAAAACTTAAGTATAATAAATATGTACGGTACCTAGGAAGCAAAATGAATTTCTTGAAGATTTATTACCTCTATATAAATAAATATATGATGGATGATGTATTAAGTAGGTAATTTATATATGAAAAATGCCTCACACAGAACACAAAAAATATTTAAATTATGGCTGCTATGTTTTTAAAACCTTTACGTTTATGCCCCGAAGGTATACGCTTCAACTAATAAAACCTCCATTAATGTCCAGGTAATGAAGACCCCTTTAGTCTTGTACTGGCTGGATTCAAATGTCGGGTTGTGTCAAAACTTGGTTGGTTGTAGCTGGAAGTCAGGAAGTTGGCGGCGTTATACGCCCGTGCTTCGGAGAGCACGTAAAGCTGATTGTCCTGCGCCGGATGTCTACCCTACCCTATGCGAGCGAGGGACTCGATACTGCATCCGTGTTTACGCATATATGTACTTCTGCAACAAAATATTTACAGACGCCAGCAAATCCAGCTACTCCAATCTGTCAATTTTCTTTTATAGATTTTCAACTTTATGTCATAAGCGTAAGGTTCACTTTCATTTGGGGAAATTTTACAGATTGGGTAGCTTGTTGTGTTGATGTCTGTACTATATTTCATACATGGAACTAACTGTCAGATATAAACAACTGTTTTGAACCCAATCCATCCGTATGACCTACGAAGCCACAGGTAGATAGACTTGTAGGTAGGTTTTCAAGTACTTACTTATTGTATGGGCAGTGGTTGTCAGAGTTGGTCAAGCCGCCCAGTACGCCTCAGACATGGCTAACGACTGTTGTCTAATGACTACAACCGGGACCGACATCTTAACATGCCCTCCTAAGCATGGAGACGCTCAGAAATTAAACAACTTTAGCGGTCATCCATATATGGACTGACCGCGAGCCTAGTTGCTTAACCTCGCCGATCACTTACGGACCGAGGCCCGCATATTTATAAAACGTAGACATTTTTGAGGTATTCAAAATTGTCAACAAATAAACAGAGGCAATAGTTGTTTGATATTCCAATCTATTCGGTCGAGCGGGTCCGTTGATCACACTGAGGCGGCGGCGGCTAGTTGCAATCAGCGCTTGGTATGCATCGTCGCAACCCCACAATGTACACAGTACGTCTATAGTCGCAATATTACAACATTTCACCTAGTATTGCGTAGGGAAGGATTAATAGAACATTTAACCTTGCAACTGTTAGATATTGTTGATACATGCTGGCAGCAACACTCACTATGCTTCAAAAAAGAAAAGAAGGAATACCTTTGTCGGGATTTTTTATTGGTAAAAATTAATTCTAAAATATAATTTTTGAATTGGAGACTAATTTTCGCAAATATCTCCTAGATACATTTACAATAATGCCATTGTCAGGGAGTGAAAAGAAAGTCAAAGAAAAACTTAAAGAATATGCAGAGCAGAATACTATTACTTTTGGGTTTTAAGTACCTACCTGCTCAGAACCCCAACCTTATATTATTTTAAATAATATAAATACGATTTATAAATACAATACCAAAGAGAATATAATAAAGTTATTTATAATGCTACAGCTTCGAGCATTTGACGATCGAAGTGCTACAGATTATTGTATTTATTAAATTACCAAACACCACTAATAAACAATAATAACACACATTCAACCTACAAAAATAATAAACAATCCAAATAAAAGGGCACTAAAACATGACCCTTCTGTTTCTTCCTTGTTATCCGATAAAAAGAACATGGTTCTTGGCTAACTTAGTTACCAAATCAAAAATAAACTTAGTAAAAAAATAAAGTTTATAATTTTAAGTCGTTTATGAAGACTCCTTTTTGGCAAACAAGATTAGCCACTTTCAGAGCTGTCTCTACAGATAATCTTATATTTTTGAAATGCATTAATTTTATTAGTGCACGTTGTGCCCGTTCCACTTTTATAATATTGGATTTAGGTGCACATCGTTTAGACTGGTTTGCAATTCGACAAAGCAGATTGCACCAAGGCAATATATATCTCATTTAATATATATCTTAGTGGTTCGCGACTGCAACTCTTACTGTTTGGCACAGCATTATGAGTGACCTGAACGTCCAGATCAACTTTCTCACCCTATTAGCAACCTGCTCAAGCTGTGAGCACCAAGACCCAAGCTGACCTTATTTACCTGTGTACATTTAGGATGTACACCTTTGCGGTAATCCTAATATTAAGTTATTAGGGTTTCCACAAAGATGTATTATTACATTTTATTTTTTTATTCACGATTAAACGTATACGCCTGGGTATAAAAAAAAAAATATTAACCTTAACATTGTTCCTATTAACAACATCTATAGATTTTGTTTCTAGTTATATAACATTATTAAAGTGTGTAATTTTACTTCGCTTCTAACATGAACATAATAAAAAAAAGTTTCACTTTGCTTAGTTATGTTAGGAAAAAAGGCATGTAAAAATCAACATATCGTTAAAGTCCTGCAATTGGGTGTGATATTAAAGTCTGTAAGTTCTGTGAGTTCTAGTTTTGCTTTGTGTAGTAACTTCATTTGGCTTGTAACATGAGTTTGCCATCAGCCAACAAAATGAACAAAGGAAATGTTAGTGTTTAATTTTAGGAAATCATATATACACATCATGTTGACAGTTCAACAGTTTCATCAGGTGTAATTAAGCTAATATATTAAATGACCAAACAAAAGTAGGTGTTTTCCTCTTTTGTATATTTTGTAACTGATGTCTAATTACTGTACATTCAACTAGTAATTTAAAAAAAAAATGCGTGAGATCAAAATCTGATAATGCTGTCTTTGCTGAGTATGTCAAAACATGCTCAGCAAAGACCGCATTCTGAATACTTTTTTTGGTTTAATGCGACACGTCAATCAAGAGGATATTCTAAAGATTATAACTCTGCTATTTATTCATACATATATAGTAACTGGCCAGTAAGGTTGTACATGAGATGGACCATGTAAATGCATAAAGTATAATAATAATAAATTAATTAAATTCTCTCACAAAGATCAAATACAAAAGTAGCAAGTATAAAAACCTAATAGTTATTGACGTCACAAATTTGTCAATATTTGTATTTGGGACTAGACAAACTTAATAATAGAAAAAAAGACTAAGAAGAACTTCCAAATCAAAATTGAAATAGCGTCGATTTTCACTTTTAATACGAAAATGCCCCTACATTTTCGTATTAAAAATGAAAGTAAAATGGTCCTAAATAGAAAAGAAGAAAGAAAGAATCGGCGCTTATAAATATTAAACACAGCGTAGGTACAATTTATGATGAATTTCTTAACATCTTCTTAAACAATTCTCACTATATGTCATCGATAATAAGCGCATCTTACGTAGTGCGCTTCAGAAACAAAAATAGGGTGCGGTTCAGTTTGGGTACCGTGGCATTGCATAAAGCAGCATCAGCGGCAAACTGATTTTCAATCTTTAGCGTCTCCTCGGTGGAAGACCTATTAATTCAGTGACAAAAAATAATAATAAGCCTAAGGGTAGAAAATATTACTAAAATATTAATTGCCAAACTAAAACACAAATATAGAAAGTGCAGCAAAAATATAATGAATTGTATTTGATAACGTTGAGTTATATCAATAATATGTAATATTAAAATAATGTACAATACAAAATTTAAGTTTATCATAATTTACTATCATTAAATATGGTGGAGGTATAGATACTAATACATTAGGTAGTTACTATAATAGCGTTTACGCTATAAATTCTTTTTACATAAAATAATAAATCATTTATAAATATATAGTATAGGTGACCGCTAAAGGGATTTAATTTCAGAGCCGGTGCTAATCCCGGTTGTAGCTAGGCGACTACAGTTGCTAAGCCATGTCAGAGTCCTTTAGGGCGGCTAGAACTTTAACACTATGGTAACCACTGCGTATACAAGCAAAATTTGAACAATATTAATGATTTATTTTTATCGTGACCTAACAGCTGTTACTTATCGTAATTGTATAAATATTCAGTAAACGCAATAAGAAGCAATGAAGAAATTCAATGGATAATTTGAAATTACTTCATTAATTCTTATTGAATTTACTGAATATTTATGCTTTGTGACGGAAATATTAAGAAAATTATTATTGTGGCAATTACTAGCGCCCTCGCAAACATTGCGTAATTATGGGTAATAAGGACTGCAGGGTCGTTTACCCTTACAATTCAGTCCAGCTAACTTTATTACAACCCAGAAACAAAGGGTATAATAAAAGTTGCCGGCTGTAACAAAGATCATGGACTAATTTGTACTTAATTTATAAAAGCGGTAAAAGTAAATGACGTACAATTGACGCTTTGACATTTGCACAATGAACAGCTATATTAGTACAAAGTACAAGCTACTGTATATATATAAACCTGTCAAGGAAAAAGTATATGTATACACCGATGTAGCGTTGACTATGCATATTTTCCTTCCTTCCTATTTCAATATAAATCCTATCCTATTAATATTATAAATGCGAAAGTTTCTGACGATGAATGGATAGTTTGTTACATTTTCACGCAAAAACTTGTGAACGGATTTTGATGAACTCTACAGTAATATGGCTTGTACTCTAAACCACACAAAGGCTCAGCTAGTTAAATTAATAAAAGAACTGGCATTACTCGTTCTTCTTCCGTCGTGAACAAAAGCATGAGAATAAACTCGTCCATTACACGTGTTTATTCTTAAAACTATAACCAAACCATGTCATCAACCATACTTATTAATGAATCATACATACATACATACATAGACTCACGCCTGTTTCCCAGAGGGGTAGGCAGAGACAACGGATTTCCATTTGTCACGATCTTTGCATACTTCTTTTGCCTCGATCACTATCATTACATTCTTCATACATGCTCGCCGGTTTAGGGTACTTCTGACCTGCCCTTTCTTGAGAACATCTCCAATTTGGTCAGAGAATGTTCGACGTGGTGCTCCCCTTCCGGTTGTCCCATTCACACAGGCCAGGTATACTTCTTTTGTCAATCTTCTTTCATTCATCCTTTCTAAATGGCCAAACCATCTCAGCATGCCTTTTTCAATCTTTGTGACTACATCCATCAAAAGTAAAATATGCTTAAACTTTTATTCTAGAAGTTGTGACATAACTCAATACATGAAAAGAAAAATATTTTATAAGTTTGTGTTGTATTGTCGAGACATTTGTAGGTCTATGTTTCATTCATAGGACGTCGCTCGGCTCGCAGGCGCTTTTGGTGCTAACAATAATAATACTTACTTCGCCAGATATTTATCTAATTAATTACCTGGTGCAGGTAATTCAGATATCGTATGAGTACGTTATCTTTGCGATGCGCGTAGATTTATAAATATTCAAACGGAAAATTAAATTAATACTTATTTTTGTACTAAAATTTGTAGAATAAAAGCTGTCGCTTATTGTGTTAACTACCTAGTCCTGCGAGGTTGTTGGTGTTTTAAAAGTAACCCTGTAGGTGTATAATTTATAGAACTTTTGTTCTCATAAGAACAACTACTGTACATTTATATGAGATAACAGTAGGTACTCATACAATTAAGTGTCGCCTTGTAACTTGCATAAAATATGTTAAATATCGCAGGTTAATATAAAGAACCTAACAATAATTAATTCAGTTTCAGATATCTTTAAAATGAATTGTATAAATTAAGGTGCGGGTGGGAATCGAACCCCCGAACCATGGGGTATTCGGCCCCATGTGCGTTACCTGCTCCGCCACCGCACCGTGGTTGTCAGACAAGAATTTATATTTATATCCATTCGATATTTCCTTAACGCATTTAAGAATGAATGATATGAACTCAGTAATTATAAAGACATGTAGGTGAAACAAAAAAACTTGCTAGCATACCCGCCGCATTATTTTGTTTCCTTGTGTGGCGCATATGTTCAGGTGTGTGTGTTTTTGTGTGTGAGTGTAAGAATCAGATCGTACCTCGAACCAAAGTAACTAACATAACCAGAAATATTGCCATTGCCACTTCAGTTTGGCAATTGCTCAGTGTTACGAGGTATGTCAATAACTTAATTTAAGTTAGCTAAATATCGTTACTGTTATAAAAAAAAAACTTATTGTAAATTACTTCCCACAATCCGTGTACCTAAATATCTATATGTACCTAGAAATAATTATAAATTAATTATATATTACTGCGAACATGTTCTGACTATTTACAAGTGCTTTTTTGAAGTCTACGTCAATAAAAACCTTTTTATTTTATTTTATTTTATTTATGTCTTTCTATTCTCTTTTACCCATTCGCAGGAAACATACCTCGCTACAGAAAGGTTCTCGAGTAGCGACCACGAAATGGGAGATGCAGTATGGGCAGGACCCCATAAGGTGGATCGATGATCTTGTTAAGGTCGCTGGGAATTACAGTTTGAGGGTAGCGCAAGACTGGCATTTGTGAAGATCTCTCGGGGAGGCAATGGATGTCTTTCGGCTGCCATGACAATACGTATCTGACTTATATCAGACGCATTAAACAGCAACAAAGGGTATTCCAAAAATTATATAATCACCGGTATTATTAAAAAAAACATTAATTGTTCTGTTTTGCTAAATATTAAATGGCCAAGAGATAAATTAATTAATTCTAATTGTTGTGTTGTATTTTAATTTGTGTAACACGCCTATTATTAACGTACGCCGCGGTGCAACTTAGCCTAATCGTAAATTATGTTGATTTGAATTACCTGCTAACGAAAAAATAAACGACTGAAATTCCCCAGTATAAAGCTAAGTTATATTTGAACATTAAATAAAATCTCGTAATTTATGGAAATTTATGTACGCCCGAATAGACTGCGAGTTTTAGAGTCCTGCAGACAATCTGTCCGGTCTATATAAAATAAAAAATAACGCGTGACGCAGCAGCTAAGACCTCATCACTTCGTGTCCCGGGTTCGATTTCCGCGCAGGCCAACTATTTGTGCGACCCATAAATAGCTTTCCCGATTCTGGATGTACTTTGTGTCCGTCTATTAAATGTTAGTAAAGTACCCGCATCTATTATATTATGTTTGTAAAGTACCAGGAATACAGGAATTGATAGGAAATGTATAGCTTGATATGTAGCCGTGTGTACATCTTGTAGTATGGATATAAATCAGTGGATAGAAATACCTAAATAAGTCTTTTGGAAATATATTCATCCAATACACAAAACACCCAGGTCAAGAAAATGAACACAAATATCTGTCTTGTGCGGGGATCGAACCCGCAATCTTTGAATCAGAAGGTGAACAACCAGCTGAGTGACGGTGGGCATCATATTATTATATCAGCAGTAGGACAATCAATGGTATAAATAAGGTTATGTTTAGAGTTAAGAATGACGGCCACGTACACCGGCGCGCTCGGCTAACCCTTCGCTTATCTAACTAATGGTAAGCACCATTAGTTTGATAATCGCGCATCATCACAAAGCGCACTTGTATTAATAAAATCGTTTGGTCCGCGACTACGTATCGGCACAACTTTTAAGAATACTTTTTCACTTGCATCTTGTATGTAAATACGTCACTGTCTACGGTGCATGCGGTGGTGGCGGCGATTCCTGGTGCTGTGAGCCGCTCCCGCTGCTCGTGTGTACAGGATAGTGCAGCAGACGATAATAATAATTGGTAATAAGTTTTGAATATGAAGTAAACGACGAATACAGTCCAACAAGAAAATAAATTGTAGAATGACGGCCGCCCCTTGTATTTATACAACTTCCTTTTCTTGTGTAAAATAAAGAGTATTTTACTTTACTTTATTAATGGGACATTACTTAAATCGAATTATATTTCAGTGACTAAAAATATGTCACTCACTTCACGAAAAAAACGAAATTAAACTAGGTCTGCAAGGCATACTGCTGCCTGTAAATATTTAGTGGAAGGTAGTTAAGTATTAAGTCTATGCTATTACATTGTTTTAAATGGGACAATTGTTTTTTTCGGTGGTTATTCCTCCGTGGTGTGTCCGATTTTTATGAATACTAGATATGTATATGCACTCGCGAGTATGGTCACTACCACTGTGTTAAATATGAAGATTATCGGTTCAGCTGTTTAGGAGTAATTCGTTTTTGACCGTACTGAAGTAAAATATAATTTATTGAGCTTTTTTACACTCAGCTCAGTAAATTATATGTTTTTACTTTTTGGAAAATATTTAGTAAAGAAAAATACATTTCGTTTTAATTTTTAACAGGATCATTAATATAAGAAAACATTTAAAAAATGGTTTACGAGTATTTTTGCAAAGAAGTATATCTTAATACTATATAATAGGTAATAAGTTTTGAACATGAAGTAAAAGACGAATACAGTCTACCAAGAAAATAAATTGTAGGTAGGTACCTAATATAAACAACAAACATTTCAAAACCTCTATAATTTCATTGGAACCTTTGTAGTTGTTTTCTGTTACATAAAATGTATATTTTTTTTTAATTATTATGCAAAATGGGTTTGCTCTTGACCACGTTCTCACCTGATGGTAAATGAGGTTGTGGTCGAAGGTGGAGCGCGTACCCATAAGATGCCTGTTCACTCTAACCTTGAATAAACCCATGTTATATGAGTCTGGAAAGTCTGGAAGTCTGGTAGTCAAGTCAGTAGGTCAAGTATCGCTAGTTTAGGCATACATGTTTAGCTGTAGCTTAAAAAAATAACTAACTGTTTCACGGGTTGTTGTAATATTAAATTGTATCATGAACCCAGCAGGAACAAGTCGCAACTCGGGCTTTGCAATATTTTTTATTTTAATTATAGCCTTTCAAGATCCGTGGTTTTACTGTAATCCATCCAGATAATGTTATGTGTACTGTGAGATAATTACAAAGAGAAAAATAGAGACATCGTATTGCGGCAGTGTTATTAATTTATTTATGTACCTTTTTAAATCTATAGACTTTCGCTATAAGTCATGTATCTCAAGAGGTACTGACCTGTTTATCTAGTAATTAGAGACCAGTGTGGGGAAATCAGCACTTAAAGTTACATAACTCATCGTTATAAAGATATGAAACTGGTCCATTCATATCGGGGCAATTTATGTTTTTGTGCTGTTATGATAATTGATTAATATATCTATATATATAAAAATCAATGCCAGTTTTCGTTGTAATGTTATAATTATAACTCAACAACGCCTTTACCGATTTGGCTAATTTTGGTCTTGAATTATTCGTGGAAGTCAAGGGAAGGATTGTACATAGAGATAATTTAAAAATAGTCTTGAAACACTTTTATTGCTATGCCTTATACGTAGCGAAGCACGTACCGGGACGCTAGTTTTTTTTATAGGTTACAAAGCAGGTATTTTTTTTTACAAATAAGCATACGACGCACCTTATTGCTATTATTGCTGTCACTTGGCTGTCTGTACGTTTGTTAAGCTCCTAAGCAGAATCAATTGCAAATCTGGCAATCAGATATTTTGTTAAGAATGTTGACGTAAAATCGCATACGTCATACTAACTTTTTGCTATAGAACATTTTTATTGCACAAAAAAGTTTACCCTAAAATTCTGGAAATATTATTATATCTAAAAAAAATTAAGTACTAAATTATTTCAGGATTCATTTAGAAGTAGGATAACGACTACATACAAAATCTATAATCGTTCTTATGTAAAATTTTAATGTAACTATTTTGGTAACTGTACGACAATAACTCCACTATGAGGCTAATTTCTTTTTATCTTCTTTTAACTATAACTCTTATAGGTAGCCTTGAAAGTTATCTGTTTTACGTGATCTATCTCAGAAACGAAACCCGCACTGACAATAACAATGATTCATAGTTATTGAAGTAAGACCCTAAACAAGTTAGCCCGACTGATACTTTGCCGTTAATTACCCGACTACGGAAAAGGAGAAGTTATTAAGTTGACATGATGAGATATCATAGGAATGATAGGGCTTTCGACCACAGTTACCCCAGATAAAGGAAAAATAAAAACTATAACGACGGGTTTTAGTTGTTATAACTCTTATTTTTTTACCGGCCATTCTCATGTACCGGTAAATAAACTTGCTAGGGAGCAACAACAAAATCAGAGCTAGTTTTTTGTGAGTTAGGTTGGTCATGGCTTTTTTTAGCATATAAGTTGAACACAATCTCCACTTCGAGTCGTGTAAGCAAATCATGATTATGGTAATGTCAAGAACGTTTAAGACAATTATTATCTGTACTATAGTTATGAGTTGAGTTTGTGATTTAAATGACACTGACAACTAACGTGTACTAATAATATGTGATATAAAAATATTTAATTTTCCCTCGGCGTAAGTAATGTGCAGGAACTCATATGTCAAATAAGTAGTATAAACCTCTCAATTATAAAGCAAGGAATATAAGTAACTATTACTATTTTTAAGGGATATTAATAGGTTACACCTCCAGGTATCCGACCAGTATACCATAAGTGAAGTTAGTAAAGAAACTCCGTTTACACTTCCATTGACATTCAGAGACAGGTCAAATAACATAAAACTGGTTTATTTTTAGAACTAAGTATTATACCTAAGTATTTTTCTTGACAGGTATACAAAAAGATAAACAGCTTTATTTATGACTTTTTTAAGACTGAGGTTATGTCTGATTTTAGTTCATATAAACACCAATATTTGTGTAACTCATAAGTAGTTGATGATATATATGAAAATCATGTGTTTGTAAAGAACCCTTCGAGACAGGGATTAAAGAATTAAATTTCCCTAGTGCAGGCGGTGTCTTATAAAAATAAAATAAATTATTATTTATTTTATGTTTATAAGACACCGCCTAATATTATTATATTTCAATACTTTCAACTAGCATTCTTACATTAAATTCTTATTACCATTTTTTGGGGGAATACGAGTCCGACAACATCTTACGCGTGATGATTAGATCTGCCACTGGTATTTATAGGATCTGCCACTGTCTAGGATTAACGATTTAAAAAATAACCATTGTTCAGATAATCGGAAGTTCTTTGTCATAAATTGCATATGCATTCCTAAATAGCTACTTATGTTTTACAAATATAATTGAGGAATTACCGTCACAAAACTCCAGTAGTGTCAATAACTAACCATTTGTAAAGGAAAAATATTCATATTGCCGGGTAATAACATAGTGTTACAAGCAATGAAAAACTAATTTTGAATTAATCATATCACAACAACACGCCAGTAACCACACTATTTATATTGCTGTCGGGAAATGTCAATGTAATTTTTATTGCGAGTTAGCCATAAGATAAAATGTATCGTTACCCACCTAACTAAGTTATCACAATACATTGTTTATGTTCCTTGAAATTTATGTTCACCACACATACGTAAGTAATACCTACTAATATATCTATACTATTAAAACACATTAAAACTTGGTTACAGTTTAGCATGCGCTAAAAGTAAAATGACATGATAGTCAATTATAATAAAGTTAATTTTAATCATTCTTAAGAAAAATACTTTAGCGCTATCTGATTGGAATGGCCCAATCTAAGTATTGGTCTAGACATCTTAGTCGTGCAGGTATCCGTAAGGTGGTTTTCAGCGTCTTCATTCAATGGCACATCGAGCCGTGTGATTCCCGGCCCAGAAAGAATAATAGGGCCACCCCGTGTGTATCGTAAAAGGTGACTAAGGGACCAGGTAATCGGGCAGCAGTGCCGTGACTACGGCAGACCTCTCAGTACGGTGACTACGGCAGACCTCTCAAAATGGCAATGTTAGAAACCTTTGGGGGAGGCCTGTGTCCAGATATCTTACTATTTTTTAAGGGTTGTGGGAAGACCTTATATGCGGGCATGGTAAGACCGGCCGTTGTGGAGTTCTTTCTTGGTGCAGGTTTTTGTACAGTAGTGGACGTCTTCAGGCTTTGTTGACGGAGTACACAATGGACAGTCTAATCGCATAAAGCGGCCTCTTCCATGCAACTTTAGGGCAGGAATTTTATAATTTTTTTTTATTTAAAAGTATTGAAGTTTCTCTGCGAGATCGAATCAGAAATGCTGAGATCCGCAGGTGAACCAAAATAACCGACATAGCCCGAAGAATTGCCAAGCTCTAGTAGCAATGGGCAGGCCATATGTCTCGTAGAGCCTACGGCCGCTGGGGCAGAAAGGTTCTCGAGTGGGGACTACGAGCCGGAAGACGCAGCGTGGGCAGGCCCCCTACAAGCTGGACCGATGAAGTCGCTGGAAGTCGCGCGCTTCGGATAGCGCAAGACCAGCGATTGTGGAGATCTTTGGGGGAGGCCTTTGTCCAGCGGTGGGTGTCTTTCGGCTGATATGATGATGATGAATACTATGGTACCGCAGTTAGTATAGTTGGTATCGCAATTGTATAAATATGCTGTTTACAACAGTCTAATGTAAATATGCCATATTATTAAAATAATTTATTTTATACAGTGAATTCCAACTGCAATTCCTATATTTGAAGCCATTTTAAAGTTAGAAATAAATATAAAAGTTTAAAATATTGTTTGTAGATACATTATTTGAATATTAAATTGTTCAGACTCTCAGAAGTCTATATATAGTATATGTATAATTATGACATAACCATTACTAAAAACTATTTTTAACGCCAATGTTTTTCATTTCCAAGTTATAATTTACATATTTAAAACAAAAGTAATGTTAGTTGTAAATATGCATAATTGTCAGAATTGTATTGTATCTAACACACACATACACATATATAAAATATTTATAATTTTATTGTTGTTTTGTTTTAAAACGTCACCACATAAGGCTACTTGTGTATAATATAGAGGTAAATGTTCGCATATTGCTGTGACACTATCGCGATATTATATTCTTCTTTTGCACTTATGTAATATCATCATCATCAATAACAATAGCCTCCCCCAAGAATCATCTTGAGGGGTTATGCCATAATCGCCACGCTTGGCAAACGGGTTCGCGATCGCAGTAGGATGGTCATACATAGTACAATGAGAGACGCTGCTGCCCGTTCTCTGGTAGATATATGTGTAATATATCTTAGCAATATTATCTGCATAATATAGTTATTCAGTACGAATTGATGCAAATAAAGAAGTGTAAGCCATGAATTTAGCCTTTTAAGGCAGACTTTTTAGGCGGACCTAAAAGGCCATATTTGTTGAGAGAGTCAAATAAAATATAACACTACGTTTAGTGCGCATCTACCGTTATGTGTACATAAATCCTTTATTCGTTTTTAAATAAATAATAATCTTAGAATTGCTTGTTTCAAATCCTAATTTAATAACAGTTTTACCACAAAACTTAATTTTAAACAAAGTTCTTGGTGAAGCAAAATGTTGGCAACACTAACTATTTTTATGTATAACTAGCTGTGCCCCGCAGTGTTACCCGCGTTAAATTTTATAAATTTTCTTTGCTATAAACCTCACGGAGCCCGAGACCTTTCCAACGAATGCAAAACCGTGGAAATCGGTTCGTGCGTTCTGGAGTTATAGCGTCAGGAAGGAAAACCAGACTTATTTTTATATAGTAGATATAATAACAGAGTATAAATACGTGTACAGATGTTAATCTTGGATTTGATCGCACATCTGAATTATATAATTACCCAAATAATAATAATGTCTCATTTTTTATTTTATTTTTAATTTTATATTATATTTTCATACCTTTTTACTATTTATTTACATTTTTCCGATGAATTTTCAGTACTGAATTGATGCCGACTCTTGACCAATAGATGGCGCTATTTTATTTTTTATTTTATTTTTTGTAATAAAAACTATCCTATGTCCTTTCTCAAGTTCCAAACTATGTCGGTACCAAATTTCACACAAATCGGTTCAGTAGTTAAGGCGTGAAGCAAAGACAGACAGACAGACAGACAGACAGAGTTACTTTCGCATTTATAATATTAGTTAGGAAGTTAGGATTAGGATTAGGATAAGACCGAAGAAGCCAGAGCCGTAAAACTGAATTAAAAATGTATAATACTAATGAATGAATGTAAAAAATATGTATAATAATAATTCCCAACCTAAAATACTCTTAATATTAGAAACACATCATACAGATATATTATCTATACATATAATAGAATCATAGGAAAGTCAAAACTGTACATGGAATATTTTATAAAGGGATACTTGGGGCGTATCTACAGCCGATATAAAAGCCAAAAATATAGTTTTTAGTATTTGTGTCTGTGTGTCTGTTTGTCTATATGCATGTCCGGGCTATATTCAAAAAGTACTGCATGGATTTACTTAAAATTTTGCATGAATATTACAAAGAGGTCGGGTCAACATATAGGCTACATATTATCACGCTATCACCTACGAGAGCTGTGATAATTTCTAAAATTTTACGCGGTAAAACCGCGGGGCACAGCTAGTATTAAATAACCACGTAAAATAAAAATTTATAACCATTTAGGTATTTTATCTATTATCCTTGCTACTTGACTTCCAAGATGTTAATATTTTTGTTGTGGAATATTCAAAACCTTGGCGGTAAACTTGCAATAGTAAACATGTGGTTTCTATGACAAAAGCAAGGCCTTAGTTTGGGCTCACGAGGTTGCTTTAATAGATTTTCTCCTAAAGGCATCATGACCTTAAGCGTCGCGGAACGATATTCTAAACTAATCAGAGTTCAGAACACGAGTAGTACAAGAGGAAAATTCAATGGCGTCTGGTGGCTGATAACCGGTTGTCATTGCCTGCGGCCAAACAGCCGGCACACAGAATGTAAACAAACAACCTATGACCGTTACGACGGAAGTATATCACTTCCGCAGGCACTTCCGAAGAAGTTTTTATATTTATAGTAAGTCAAGGCTGTACTTTGACGACTTTTATGTCTAATTCGGCTACTAGGTGACCTAGATTATTTTATGAATAAGAGTTTATTAATAAAATTTCTGGGTCACCGAGTAGTATAATATTTTATAATTGTTACCTACAAGTAACAAGTCTGAAGAGAGCCAATAAGAATGAATTGCCAAATGAGATAACGTCGAGTTTGAGGATCTGTTTTTTGTTTTGATTCAGGATTAAAGGATCGTTAAGTTTACGCATCAAATCAATCTTTTAGTAGTCATATCAAGACACGATAAACATAAAAATAGTTACATCTAAAATCGATTTAATAGCAATAATTGCACACTTTTAACCCT
Organism: Pseudoips prasinana; assembly: GCA_951640165.1. Classification (NCBI taxonomy): domain Eukaryota; kingdom Metazoa; phylum Arthropoda; class Insecta; order Lepidoptera; family Nolidae; genus Pseudoips; species Pseudoips prasinana. Next base: position 17,232,544 of record OX621244.1, read on the forward strand.
TATGATTTGTTCACGTTAGCAAATATTCGATTGTCGTTTTTATTTTATCATTGTTTTCTATTATTTTTAAGATAACAATAGTCTAGTAAAGATTCGGTATAACCAATTTGGAATAACTATGGGCACTAATTTTACCTAAAACATTGTGAACAAAACAAGTATGTAAAACTGACAACTCTAGGTAAGTAAACACCAATTATTATAAAACTAAAAGCACTTAAAACGGGTAAGGAATCAATAATCAACCAATACCTGCAAAAGTTTAACGTTCCTCAGTCGTTTTTTGTCGCTTCCCCTTAATGTTAGGACTTTGCATTTCAAATTCATTCGAAAAAAATACATCGAAACGCGGCGTGCGATAGGTTCGTTAACCACCCCGTATAAGTACGATATAGACCGACTGGCCTTTAGATTTTCAGCGTCGAACAAATTGGAAAATGGCGGTAAAGTGTGTGTCAAAATGATCCTTTCAAACACATTTGAATAAGAACTGTAGTATTCGAATAAAGATGTAATAACATGTGTAACGTAATATTATTTGAGATTTTTTGCATCAAAAGCTTCAGAGATGAGAGGATGGAGGATTTATTTTCTTTCATTCCAATGTACACATACAACAAAGTGACAGATATAGCTTTAAGGGTTATTTTTTCATATTTGTCAGCGAAATCGGCCCCGGTGTTGAGCAAATATACCAAGACCGTATTTAGTACGCTATTATATTATCAATAACTAAATTAACTTTTTTTGAGATTCTTATTCTGTTTGTGCCTTTAGATCGATCGTGATTTAAAAAGAATTACAGTATATTTTCCTTTTTATTATCTTCCTTGATACAGTACGAGGCAGTGAAATCGTGATCTGCTTGTAAGTTATTTTTTACCGTTACGAGTATACACGTAAAAATACAAAGTTAGTTTTATTACAGTAAAACAAATCATGTTTAATGACAATAACTGTAAATAGGTAAGCGAGACTCTTTTCTAGTCATTTTGCGGTAGATTTTTATGATGCTAATCAAGCAGAGACCATCACTAAATAAAGTTGAAGTTCTAAAGAGCAAACCGCTCTACTTTCATCATATTTGAAATGTTGAATATGCTTTGTTCTTCATCATTGTTTTGCCCTTGGCCTAATTGGTCGTGGTCGGCGCTTTATATCGTCTTCCGGATTTGTTGTGGTACACTCTTACTTTTAAACCGAGCCTTTTAGGCATCACCACGTTAGTAACGATACTGAACCGTGGTTTAAATACCCAAGGTATGGTTTATGTGTTCAAATCACGCCAGAGAAGCACTCTGGTGTGGATTACATATTATGTTGTAGTATATTAACAAAACGGCTTGACTCTCCGCTAATGGAAGTAATATATTTTATATAAACTGTTAGAAAAAAATCCAATGTCAATTTAAATATTCAGAAGATTTAATTTTATCTAAAGGCTTCAAGTAAGTTTACACTCGAGTCATCTTAAAACATTGTAGCATTGTTGGTTGATATCTGTGTCATGTCCATGAATGATATTTATACCTAAACGTGAACAAGGAAACGGATTTATATATTTGGAAACACATAAATGTACGTACTGACAATTTATCTTATACAGATGCGGAAAAAGATGAATAATTATCTTAACTAATTTGATATTTATCAATTAAGTTAATTATTCTAACAGTTTTGAGTAGCCTACTTCCCCTCAAAACGAACTTAAATAAATTTATTTGAAATTAAATTTATTATTATTAAAATATAATTGAGAGACGAATTCATAAATTTACTTTTGAGAAATCAATGTTGAAAGTACTTGAAAGTATATTCACATAACCAACGTTAGGAAGGTGGCCCAGGTCACTATGAGGGCACTTACCTAGTACCTAATCAAAAATATTAATTCTGATTTTATTATTAATATTAATTCTATTTTTTATTCTAAATTAATTTTAAATTATTTTGAACGTAGAACACAAATCTCTATGGTGTTCTTTGTCTATTGCATTTTGGCCATTTGAAATTTCTGAAACTGAAATTATTGGGAAAAAAAAGTTGATATAATTAGTCCCTAGTCCTAGTTGATATATTTAGTATTGATTAAACATAAACAAAAGACTTCTCGTGTCAACCATATCTATTGGCATATCATATATATTGGCAATTATTATAAAGATATACACGTTTTTATTTTACTATTCGAACAATTCTATTACGGGAAACGACAAATGTCATTTCCCGTTTTTTTTGTATTATTCGGAGTTACATAGTTTAAATCTTTTAAATAATTACAATTGCATTATGGCAGTTTGCCAAATTTATATGATAGTGAAGACAACAATATTTGGAGCGACCTTAATTAGTTATAAGAAAATAGAAGGTGGTAAATATAATGTTACATTTCGACCTCCTACGATGTCCCAAATTCAAATCGTAAATAGAAATATTCTGTTTATAAAATGAGGAAAAATCAATCTTAAAACTCTTATGGTATTATCTTTTAGGTAAAGGTCAACAATATTTAAAACGATATCCTCCTAGTCGAATTTGGCCACGTCTGCACGGAACATGTTATACTGCACAAATGTGTGTGTAAACACGGGGGCACTTCCTATTCCATTCTACTCTCATGCTCCGATAGGACGACTAGCATCACGACGGGATATGACTTTTCACGATTATGACGGTGGTATATTTACATGTATAAGTATCGATGGTTCCGGGTTTAATTGCAAACACCGTTTATATATACCGGTGTAATGTATACGGTGGTATAAAAACAACCTTTCCATTTATTTTTACTTTTTCATTTTTGAACCCAACCTTAGTATTTGATTTTCTGTCACCTTCCTAATTTGAACATTCAAATCTTTGAGAGGAATAATAAAACACGTGTTTATCTAAATGTTGAAATATTATGACTAAGTTACTACGGAGAAATAATAAATTGTGAAAATTGGTTATTCCTTTTTTGAAGTGAGAACTTCTGGAGCGGCGTTATTCACTTTTTTGGGATGAATAAAAAATGATAAACACGTGACCTGATACTCACATGACCGCAGCATTTTTGAAGTGAAAACTGCTTTAGCGGCGTTGTGCACTTTTTTTCTTAATTATGTTAGATTTTTTACGGCTGCCTAACCAAAGTTAGTTCTTTTTTTAAATTTATTCCCACCAAGGGAAGCAATTACTATGAGTTTTGACCGCCCAAAGGTGGGAAGTAGCACCTTCCACTAGCTACTCGGATAAAATAATCTCTACTTTCCGAGTATGAGAAATGAAAAACCAGTTTTCACTTCAATCGGCAGTCCCCAAAGACTGCCCATTTTTATAAACGTGGACTTTTTAAATAACACCCAGAAATAGTGTGGGAAGAGGTAAATAACTAACAAATTCAATACAGCTTAAATAAAGTAAACGATAAAATAATGACTTCAATAGAATATGAAATTACAAATTGAAAGAAGATCACTTTTTTTTAGTAGGTAAACGACGAAATAGGCTGACAATAGCCTATTTCGTCGTTTCATGCCAAGCTAACAAGGAAACTGTTTAAAAAACAGGGTAATGTCGTATAAAACGATAATTTGCTTTTCTATGTCTAATCAGAGACTATAGAGATTTTCCTTATAACAAAAAAGCTATAGATAAATGAAAAATTTAATTGAGTAGTCATGTTTAGCGATTCTTATATTTTAAGCATTAGAGGTGATATTGGCATTTTTCCATATTTATATTGTCTTTGACTGATTAATGAATACAATAGGTGCTTACAAGACGACTGCTGAATAAAAAGTGTCGTAAAAGATTTCATGTAAATACATTAACTTGAATATGCATGCCCCATCATTGAAACTAGCATGTCCGTAACTACTCTCAAGAATAGAATAAATCACGTTCATGTCTCAACTAAAAACGGGCTTAAAGTAATTAATTTATTTTCTATAAATAACATAATTTTCCTATATACATAGTTACTGCTGCATAATATAGAACTCAAACCGAAAAAGAATTATACACAAATTTGACAAAACAATAGATACTTAAACTTGTGGGACATAAAGAATAAAATGCAATGACGTGGTATACGTTCACCTGTCACAGTTATGGTACATGTGCAACCGGCAATTTCTTGGTGTCGCCCTTCACTCTAAAATTGTAGTGATGCAATTTTTGCATAATAATAGCTAAGTATGTACCTACACTATCCACCCGACCACTTTAGCTAAATTATACCTTTATAAACTCACCTATTATTGTTGTGTCCTCATTCTGAACTAAGATTAACATTTATATAAACATTGTGTGCTTGTTTTATAATAAGTCAAATAAACATCAATTTAATTTTATTCATTTAATATATATTTTATTCGATAGCGAATATATATTCATTATTTCTGACGCACTCATTGTGTAATATCCATGTAATATCACTATATTAGCTATATTTATTTACTTAACTACTGTCTATTGGCGATAAGAATCTAATAAACATTGCATACTATGAATGAACTACGATACATTTTAATCAAGGATTGTCGTTATCATTCATTTGTGTTATCTTAAGTATGAAGAAAGTGTACCTCATTAACCTTACACTCAATTAAATCTAAGTCAATATATTATAATTAACAACTTTAAGAGAAGGAGGATATCAATTCGACTCTATATTTTTTGCATGTATATTACGTGATTCGATGTGGAATGCTCCCTGTTTGGTCCCACATAAATATTATTAAAATCGGTTTTGTAAAGAACAGTTGAAGTTGATTCTTTCATTCAAACCTACTTCTCAATTACTCCTTCATTAGAATTAAGGAGTTAGGCGATTGGCACACTGTTCCGCATGATGCAGCGTAGTCCGTGTTTTCTATTCAAACAGAGATACTTACAAGCAACGTTAGAACACGCACTCACGTACTACGCTGCATCATGCGAGGCAGTATGCCAATCGCCTTACCGTCTCGTCGTCCGAACTCGTGGAAAAAAGGTTGTTGGTCATGGTGTTACCTATCTACTCCTGCGAGGTTGTTGGTGTTTTACAAGTAACCCTGTATATTTTGACTTGTTGATATATAACGTGATTTCGCTATTGTTGGTAAACTGATTTTGATAATTATTTTTCTATCGACAAGGAATGTTTTCGTGATGTTCCAATATAAATTTGGAAATCGAACCGATTGGAAATAGGTTGACTAAAAAGTTGAAGTCGGTTATATTTTTAAAACAGCGTTATTAGTTAGTAAACTATTGTAGATTATTAATACGCATTCTACAATTTTTAAACATATGCCTAATGAGCTATTATAATAAAATTTAAGGTGGATAAAAAGTAACGTATTTTCTTTTAATACTACGATGATGTAAACTCACCGGTAATGGTAAATAATAAACGGATACCGTTAACTATGGCACGTGAGCTCATTCTGATTCATATAATATATATATGTAAAATGTAGATATGGCTCTTTCGAATATAAAATGTACAAGAAATACGTTAAATTTGGAGGGAAGCGATAATTAATGCAAGATCCATTAATCATCGCCTTAAGTGTAGACTATTATTTTATTATTTCAGTAATGAACATCTATCCTAGACAAAACTGCAAGCATCGCCGATTGAAGTGTTTTTATTTCTACGTAAATTCAATATTAATTTAACTAGATTTTTAGATGATTCAGAAACTCTCGGTACGCGAGTCTTATTCTCACTTGGCCGGAATTTTAATTAATATGCGAAATTAAAGCATCAAGTTCCGTGAAGATATAAATTAACGGGTGCAAAAACAATAATAGATACTTTGTTTTGTTTTGTAAAGTTTATCTTTGCTTAGAACGTCGAGTGGCATATAATCCTACTTAATAAATCGGATCACACAAAGCTTAATATGAAATTAAATAACTTTGATTCAACGGATTTGTGTCCGATCTAGGGATTTAAGAAGTTTGAAGCTAGAAAGCTACGGCGCGGCGTAGCATATTAAGTACTCTCTCTCAGTGGCGAATACCGATGTATTTTATAGATGAAAAGCCGATGAGCAGAAATTCATAGATAAACTAATTTTGCACGTAGCTACAATTGTTTTACTAAATGTATTGTACAGACGCCAGCACATCCAGTTACCCCAATCTGTCAATGGGCGAAATTTGACAGATTGGGGTAGCTTGATGTGCTGGCGTCAGTACAAGAAACTAGCTGTTTTTGACATGCGTTGAACTGATACGTAAAAAGAAAATATTAAACTCCAAAAAATACTGTATTTACGAAAAAATATCAAGCCTGAAATCCCACTTGAATATTAAATTGAGAAGATTAAATAATAATCGCAACTATTACAATACAATTAACTTAAGATGGGCTGTGAATTCTGATTAATTAACCAGTATTCGTTAATTAATCAGAATTCACAGCCAATCTTAAGTTAATTGTATTGTAATAGCTTTAGTAATCACAATATATATAAAACAATTTACATTTCACTTGTACTACGAGAACTGCCCTTACTTAAAGGTTTCGTAACGGTCACGGTCGTGCACGTTATAACTAAATCATTTAAATTTATATGCTACGCTAGACCTGAAAAGATAAATATGTAGAAGTAGTAGACAACGTGATCCACACATACTTAGTATAGCGAATCTACCTAAACAACTGTTAGACAGTTTTTTGCGCCTAACATTATTATAACAATAATCTTAAGTTTCAGAAAGTTACAGATGCTTTAATCGAAGAGAACGTACATTATCATTATAAATTTCGCAAAAACACTCTGTATTTTAAGCTAATACTTATAATACTATTCTATGATCCGTACAGATATAATAATAAATTAACTGTTGGATTATATTCATTAGTAATTAGATTGAACTCTGGGTTGAGTCTCTAAAATGTATACTTAGGTACCTACGGTACCCAAAAGTACCCCACTCACAACCTTAGGCGCTGAGTTATCAAATCAGAAGTTATAATAATAATATATTTATTTGCATAATAAGTGATTGTAGTAACAACTAATAGTTACACATGGCAGTTCTTACAACAATTTTTGATACAATCTTGTGGGGTTGTTCTGTATGTCGGGTAGTTCTGTTATCTATATACATATAGGTTAATTGCTAACCTGTAGTAAGGAACAACAGTCCGCTTTCCTTTTGTATGAACAGTAACAGTAATGGTGCAGATGTGTATTAGATATTTGATTTACAGTTACTTAGGTACTAAATTAGATTATAAATAAAATGCAGTAAAATGGTGTGTCCGTGTAATTTAATGTATGTTTTGTAAATACCTCAATGTATGTTACGAAACATAAATTGAAGGTAGTTTGAATAGTAAAGATGCTAAATTATTATAATAGAATATGTTCAATTAACTCTAACATATAAACAAAGTTTGACTTTTAGTAAGGTTGCAGGTGCAAAGAAAAAAAATTGTTGATGTATTTACAATCACTCTTAAAAATATAAACAGCTTTTTAAGGTCAATGTGGATGTAGGCTACGCTGACTTTTTTGCTAATGAAATGAAAGTAAGTAATCAAATCATTGCCTGAGTTTTGGTAAATAAACATTTTAACTATTCCAAAAAGGATACAAAGTTTCAGCTTCGCGTTTTAATATTATGATTATGAAAACATATGCTTTAGAAACAGAGAAAATGGAAATGATAATGGAAATTGTGTAATACATTATTAATCAATGATGAAAGATTTATTGCACTAAATGCTATTTCACAACAATCACAATACATAACAATCTTAACATGTAGCATACAACGTGACAAGTTAGCATTTCATATTCTTTCTATCTAGAAGCTCGTTTAGGCAGCCGTAGTGTCCCTCGAGAGGTGTGTGAATAAGTAATACGGTCGCTCGACATACTCTTTCACGGGCTGCTCAAGTATTCAAAGAGGCGTACGGCCAGTGTTCTTGTCTATGGTTCAGGTTTTACTCCCTCAGACTTTCATTCAATATTGTACCTTTAGTGACTAAGGCACGCAACCGTACTTTGAAAAACTAACCGGCGAGTACGAGACGAGTACGCATTCTTTCGCATTGACGACTGCTGCCAGTTGCCGAAGGGCGTTTTTATGAGGGCAAACCGTTGATTGCGCTCGACCTGACCCTTTAAAGGATGAAACCACCCATTTTACCACATTTTTGTATCATGTGGGTTAAATAAAATTTAGTACACGGTCTGTAGACTCCTTGGTCTCCTAGGCTAGTCCAAAATTTGGACTAGCCTAGGAGACATTTAATGTCTCTTTAGCTAACTGTTAACATCATGTTACAATGAAGTGGTCTGTAGTCTTTTAGCTATAACCGAAAAAATGTTACAAATGAGAAATCCTTTGTAAAATTTAATTATTATTACTTATACGCATATTATTAGGGTTTCCGTAAATAAATAGTAAAAAGGAACCCTTATGGTGCGAGTAGCAAGACTATCTGTTACAGCTTCAGCTACTAATAAATGATAATAATAATAATACGTTTATAAATTTCGTTATATATTTTCTATATTTTACATACATAGGTACACTACAATAGGAAAATCACTTTATCAACACACTTGATCAAAAATGGCTCAAATTTTACCGCTATTGGGCACATAATGGCACCAGTAATCAAACTGTGACTTTTTCATTGCTTTTGTTTTTCGCCCTCTTTGGGCAGGCTAAGATCAGAGACCATACCGCCTCATCTTCAGTTCTAATATTTTATGATATATTTTCGTCATTAAGTCAAAGTCCAGTCAAGCTCGCCACAGTCAAGTTATAGACCTACTAGTAAAGCAGTGGAGGCTTTACTAGAGGCTTCTATGGAGTTTTTGTTTCCACACGGAAAATCACAATTCACGGCAATATCGCACTTTTCGCAACTTGTGTATGTTGTCGAACATATTATGTCTAAAAATACACCATATTTAAACATAAAATATGAATCGAATGTACACCAGTTTTGAAAAGGAAACATAGCCTCGATGCGTCTTTTTCCGCGTTGGCGCCAAAACTCCTTTTTCATTGCTATTATTCAGAAGTGAGTTTTAGGGTTTTTATTTTATTGGTTGAATTGATTTGTTCTTAAAAAAGTTCCGATACAAATAAGATCGTGTTCAATAGTACAAATAAATTAATGTACCTATTGCTTGCTCATTTCATGCAACTTCGTATTTAAATAGATAATTTCACTTGTACGCTTTTAATAAATAATACTTTCACTCAAATATAACTTGTTTTCTCTGTTATGAAGAAAACCTTGAATTCCCCATGTTGTATGTGGCTAAACGCTATCCGCGGAAAGATAAAAAAATTAAATCTCATTCTTTGAATCGATGGCCAATCGCCATTGTTAGATGCGCGCGCATCGGAAAAGATTAATTTTTCCCGCCACTGTGAAAAAAATATTACGGCTTGTTTTCTCAGTTAAAATTACAATTATGTTTAATATTGTTTTCTCTTTCAAGTGTGTTTAAAGTGTGAAAAACTGTCCTTGGCTTTATTAAGACCCTCAGCTTATGGCTCGGGTCTCAATGGCGCCTCAGCGGTAATTACCATAATGAACTATTAGGTACATTCTAAAATCCTTGTCTAAAAAGGTGCAAACGAAGGTTTTCACATTTTTAGACAAGGACAAAATTACATTTCATTTTTGTTGTATTATAATTGTTATTAAATTAAGGTTAACCTTCAAAAATATTTTATAACGTATATCAATTAAAATCCTAATCAATTTTAACTACAGTGATTGGCCTAGTCCACTTTATTTTTATCAATGATTAATTTAACACCAAATCGTGAGAAATACTGATTTAAAATAATACTAGTCTTTACATATGCACTCACAACTTTTATTTTATATTGTTTTGCGCGGTTGTAAGGTCAATATGTCTTGAGTTCTATGTCTAGGTTAACTCCATAAATGGACTTGTTGTCCTTTTAGCAACATTCTCGCGAATACGACTGGTATCGGCTCCCTGATATAATAGGAAGTGAACAGTATGCATTTAGACACACATTAATATGTTTTTAATGATCTTGGTTATAGGAAAAATGTCATTCATGATCAGAACTTATTTCCGTAGTTCCATTTCCCTTTCCAATAACTTTTTTGCTAGCGGAGGTCAAGAACTTGAGTCAAGGGTGTATTGAATCCATTTATTTAATTCTGGGCAAAATATGTTTTAGAAACCATCTTGAACAGAATAAAAAGACAAATTAATCTATTTTATAATATAAATAAATTTATACATTATTCTGAATACTATAAATAAATCTATATGATGTAAAGTCGATCTTAATATGTTAGTCTATTTAAGTCTTCTGTACTGTTATAATGTCGCGGGTCCACTGCAATTATTATCTTTGAAATTTGATGATCTTTCATTTCATTAGAAATATGTATTACACATATTTTTAAAGAAATCATCAATCTGTGCCATGTGACTTTTTTTAATTAAATATTTTGAATGATGAGATGTGAATGCCATAAGACTTTTAAAGAAATTAATAAGATTGAAATAGTTGCGTATTAGAACTTCAACAATCTGTTTACATCTTTATATATTACAGGCGTTGATTAATTTATTGATGTTATGAATACAAGCTTAAGTAATATATGCCTAGGTCTAATTGGAGGTTACGAGACCTTTCTATAAATAAATACATGATAGTAGGCATTAAACGTATGTATATATTCATTAGTACCTGTTACCTAATACAACGCTCGCACTTGAAAATGAATCCTTATGTCGCGGATACTTTACAAACGACACAAAGTACAACCACTTACTAAAATATTTGTGCTGTGGCGGGAATCAAACCCGGGACACGAAGCGGTGAGGTTTTTAACTTGAAATGTAGACAGTCTAATAGTTTAACAATAGGTAGTTATATTTTTATATAATTGTAATATTATTAAAGTTCAGTAAAATAAATATTATTCTTACAGAATATCTAAAACTCCTTAAGAATATGAGAAACTCTGCAACCCCCGGTCTCAGAGTTTAGTAAATAAGCGAATCAAAAGTCACCATGCGTTACATCAATAATTCCTTGACATACCTTTAGGTATGTTTCCATTTTTGTAATGTTTAAAAATATAATAAATTTTTTCATGATCGTGCGAATTTTTTTTAGAAATTATTTCATGTCTGCGGTTAATGAAAATGTGGTCGGAGGTTAATTTTTTTTAACCGAATGGTAAGATGCATTATCCATTAATAAAGCATGAAGTTGATGTAAATTACTTAAAAGGTTTACCAACCTACCTACGAATTTTTTGAAATTTCATCTCGTCATGGTTTGCTGTTGTCTGAACAGATTTAAATTCAGTTAGACAATTTAACACTACGATTAATAATTTGTCATGCTTCTGCATGGAAAATTGACAATGTTTCACGTTTGCCTTGTAGTACCTTGGTAGAGGATTCAAGCGTCTTATCAGTTTTAGATACTGTATGGTTTGCATTTAGCCCCGTTTCATCCAGAGAGCCACTTTCTCCTAATAGTCGATATTTTTCACTTTTATAAAAAAATCGACACGCGCTATGCCAATATCAGTTAGTGCCATATTTTTTATCACTCTGTTTATATGAGAAACTTATTTGTTTTAGTATGGTTCATATGGATATGGTAGGCTTCCATTATACAAGTTGGCACCTTGAAAAGAAACTGTTATTTTGTATATTTTGGCAGCTCGTTACGTATGTGACATGGATTGCTGTAAATAATTTGACTTTACAGATTTTTAGATGCATATACTTATTATTAAAACAAATATATGATCTTGGACATTTTCAAGATAATATGTACATATTTGTTTTCAGCGCTTTCATTTTGCATTTTCATTGTTTCAAGCGCTGTTCGGCCAAAGGCTGTTAACGAATTCAATGTAAACTCCCCCTTAATGCTTGCGGTGGCGTTGTGGGTCGGGTCGTTTCCTTCCCTCTATTATGGTGAAGGAGGCGATGGCTGGCCCACAAGTCATATTTGTGAACGGGTGCTGCTTGCGGTAACTGGTCGAACTGCTGTTGGGGTATTCACATATTTTTTTCATACAGTCGTCGCCTCTGGTAGGCTTCGTGTGACTTGTTAATATTATAAATGTGCGCGGATGCACCCACCGTTTGTTTGTCTTGCAAGAGGTCATTCTAATTACTTAAATGAAATTGAATGTTATTGTTTATTACCTCACAACTAGTTTGATTTACTAGATGACAACGGTTCTGTGTTTACATTAGCCTACATACCAGCCAATCCGAATGTAAGTCAACAATAATAAAAAGAAGATGATCGTGGTGGCAAGGGAAAAGGTTCGTAAGCTCAGTTGCTTCTATGGTCCAATAATGGAGTACAGACATCCTAGGTTATCAGTAAAAATAAGGAAAATCTTGTAATTTTTTATGTTATTAGTCACATTTGAAGCAAATAAAGTGTTCCGAATTTAAAAGATCCGAAAGCAAAGCGTTCATAGTGCATGACAGTATTCTTTTACTTCATAGGTTTACAAATGGAAATGCTTCAACATAGTTGCATGTTTTCTTAATGTAGACAGTAGCCAGAATTTTATACACAGAATTTTACGTGGATTATATCCGATTGTGTTCATTTGTTTCTATCTGAAATCATGGGTTAAGAAATCCTAAAGCTATGTATATGGGAAATCAAGTGCAATCATAAATTGGAGCAATTCCAATAGTTTCATGTAGATCTACATTGCTCAAATAGCATTTATTGAATCAAAATAGAATGTACTAAGCATATACATTTTTACATAGAACAATTATATATAACTTTTGGTTTATAACAGTTTGCTAATTTCATAAGTACCTACTTGCTCATAGAGTGTCTATACTTTCAAATATTAATGTTCCTGGTCAAATTTTAGCCACGGCGCCCATCTTAAGGGATACTAGGTCAAATAGCCTACCACCCAGCATATATTACCTAATATGTGCTGGGTGGTAACCTAGGTGACAGTATAAGTACACGCGAAAAAGGCGCACTATCCCACTCTATTATAATCCGATCTCAATACGGTCGTGTTAAATAACTCAATGGGACCGGAGAGAGATCAGGCACAGTATTACATTTCTTCCGAGGCATGGGGATGAACCAACTTGTACTATCAACAACCAGTATCCGGGCTGCTACTGTAAGTGTTTATTGCCATAAATAACACCTCATATTTTTAAGCACGACCCCGAATTTAAACCTTATTTCTGCGGTTAAACACTCTACCTGTATAAAATCAGAAACGTGGAAATCCGCAGGCGAACCTACGTAGCCGACATAGCCCAGAGAATTGCTAAACTAAAGTGGCACTGTTCGGGGCACATAGCTCGTAGAACCAACGTCGCTGGGGCAGAAGATGGAAACTGGAAGACGCAGCGTGGGCAGATCTCTTCTAAGGTGGACCGATGATCTTGTGAGGGTCACGGAAAGACGCTGTATGTGGGCAGCACAAAACTGGCCATTGTGGAGATCGTTAGGGAAGGCTTTTGTTTAGCAGTGGATGAATTTTGGTTGATATGATGATGACGAAGAAACTCTCTCCAGCTAAAGCTAAAGGCTTCTAACAATTTTTGAATATAACTATAATCTGGTATTAAGTCTAAATCTAAGTGGTTACATAACTAATAAACTATGCAAAATAAATCAAGTCACGATCGTCAGAGAGGGTAGAGACTTAATCAATTTATGTATAACTTTAGGTCCCTTGTAATTCGTGTTTTGGTATAATTTCATCTCCATTAATATTTATTTTCATATGTACGCAGTAACGTGGCTGTGGGCGAGGTTTACGTAACTAGATTTGCATATGTCTTGAAGCTCATAAGTAAATTCTAACAACTGGCAGGCTGATATACAATTACGAAGTCGGCTTCATCTACATACATCGCAATCTTTAGGCTCGTAAACCTAATTTTTATGAATTCCATATTAAGAGAAAAACTATTTAAGTTACTAAAACTAAAGTAAGCCAATCTTAAAAACGTTTATCAATTAATGCTAAAAAAATATTATAGTAAGCCAATTTCACAAAACTAAGCCCATAATCATATTGTGTTGATTAGTCGATAGATAGGTGACCGTGAATCCATGTTCGGGCCGCACTTTAAGCTGCAGGTTCCGGCTGTAGTAATTAGGCAAGAGTCGATAACTAATACCATTTAAAACTATTAGTTTGTTTCCGTCAATTTAATTATGTGGAAAAGACCGAGGCGGAAGATAGAGGTACCGCAACTAAGTAGCATGCAATGGAATCCTGCATTTTTGTCGAATATTGGATATAGCGGTCAAACTATTGTGAAACATTTTTCCCTGTCCGTAAAATTCAATCAAGATACTGTTATTGGTTAAATTTAAAAAAGGAAAATGAATTCATGAAAGAATTCTCATGAGAGATGACATGAGAATTCTATTTACAAATTAAATAGCTAATCGAATATCCTAACGACATAGACAAATACTTTTTAAATTTATTATTTGGTCCCTATTTTAATGAGAAAAATACGAGCATTGCCTTAACACTTTAAATCCCAGACATCGTAACCTGCAGTTGCTGCAGTATAGTCAAACATACGATACAAGTATGTTGTCAAATGTCATCTTTTAGAGTAGGTACCTAATGAGAATTTGCGGTTTAAAGCAATATCTAAAGTATTTATGAGTAGTTGAAACTACTAAATCACAATAAAATAATAGTAAACGATAGTTTACCAGATAACAATGTGAACAAGCATTTTGCAATTTTGATACAATGGAAAATGGTAAGGTCTTTACAATTACTGTAAACTAGGTCTTTTACGTCAATAGATAAAAGAGACATTGTTTTAACAGATTCATATAACAATGGTTTTCCCATCTTAATATGACTTCTAATGTTTGAACAATACACTAATTTTACGTTCCCTAAGGTCACGTCGCATTTGAAATTTGAGTGTAAAAGCTCGCGGTAATTCATTTTTCACAAGGATTTACATTGCCACCCTAAAAATTGGATGTTTAAAATACCTAGCCCAATGGTAAGCGATACAAATCAAATGAGGAACTAGAGATATTTGATATATCTTTTGACAAAAAATACCCCCTAAAATTAATAATGTTCTTTCGATGTGCACCAATTGCACCAAAGAACCATCGATAACAACAAAATGGCGCTGACATCGCAGTAGTAAGTAATATTTTTTTTAAAACATGTCGCCTGAACACTATTATTTATATAGCAATAATGATGGTCAAGCACTAATTCTGGATAATTCTCCAAAATTGGGTTCGAATCAACCAAAGCCTTAGAATATGAGTGCATATTGGTTGATTCGAATTAGCAAGCGAGTAATATGACAGTGTACATTTTTAAGACAGCCCCTGATTTTATGAAATACCAACAAAACTAATTTTAATACCATTGTATCTCTTTCTAGTATAATAATTATGAAAAGTGCAGCATCTTTAGTTCTGTCAATTTAGTTTTGGCGCCAAATACTGAGGGAAATTAAACGACACGTTAGTACCAGGCGACTAATTATGCGCCCGGTGCGTGTATTTCTAAGCATTTTTAGTAATTTGTCAGATTGCCCTGTTCTGTGTTGTAGGTTACTTTTACATTAGTTTAGTGGTGCAAAAAAACAGAATAGCCAACATCATATGCAACATACATTTTGACATTGGAAATACGAATTTATTTATATCTCTCCGCAGCTCCATAGCCATTTGTTTGTTTAAATGAACTAAAAACAATAGAGATATACGAAAACTTGTGAAAAAAACTAGAAGCTATATGTATTAAGTCAGTCCGTGACCACGCTCAATGCAACTTGGTAGAAATGCCGGAAAATTAACATTAAAGGTTAGTTGCGTTAATACCTGTTAACAATGTTGTGTAACTAGAAGTTATGTTCTTTAGGAAAATAATTTTCCAACTAGCACTATAACGATGTTGTAACTAATGTAGTGGGAGTATGTGCACGAATTATTTTTTTTATCAGAAATATTAACCTTCTTTCATCCAAGACTATAAGGGACGGACAAAAGTTAAAAGCGCATAAGTATCTATAAGCGTATCTAATACTACTAGTATTACGTAGTTACTCCACGCATTACAGTTCAATGTTGAATGATAGGTACAGGGTCAGAAAGTTCACGTTACTAAATTATCGGTTAAGGGCAAGCCCATCTATTACCTCAGGGCCTAGGATCTATTAGATCAGGGTTTAGGGAGGACAGTTTACTTCGTTGAGTAGGCCAACGTCCAGCGGTAGCGTGTTCACCCGCAAAGAACGAGTTCCTGGGTTCAAATCCCGGGTCGAGCCAAAAGTGATTATGGGACTTTTCTGTAAAAAGAAAATTTCTCAACATCAGCCCGAAGTCTGGGAGTTGGCGGTATTATACCCCCGTGCCTCGAAGAGCACTTAAAGCCGTCGGTCCTGTACCTGACCTCTTTCCGGTCGTGTCACTAGGCGTCCCATCGGATCATGAGAATGATGGAATAGAAAGTGCTCCTGTGTTTGCGCACACACTTGGGCACTATAATATGTCCCGCGCAGATGGCTAATCTCAATTGAGACTGGCCGCCGTGGCCGAAATCTCCTGATAAAATATACAGTTGTTATAAGTTTGAAACCCACCCCAATCCTACCTAATAGTATTTACTGGTAAACGAGTGGACCTACTTATTAATATCTGCACAAAATTAAGCCCACCTTTGTAAAAGGATATGAGTATATATTTTAATAATCATCATCATATCGGCCGAAAGATGTCCATTACTGGACAAATCACTCCCCAATCACGACGATCACCGTAGCCTAGTTGGTAGTGCTCCTGCCTACGAAGCTGGTGGTCCTGGGTTCGAATCCCGGTAAGTGCAAATATTTGTGTGATGAGCACGAATATTTGTTTCTGAGTCATGGATGTTTTCTATGTATTTAAGTATTTATCTATCTATATGTATCGTATGTATATCGTCGCCTGGTACCCATAGTACAAGCTTTGCTTAGTTTGGGGCTAGGTTGATCTGTGTGACATTGTCCCTATAAAAAAAAAAAAAAATGATTTCCACGATTGCCGGTTTTGTGATATACTTATTTATTATTCTTTTTTGAAATAAATAGAATAAAACACAACATGTTTATTACTACAAAACATGACCTATAAAGATCTTATAACTGAAAAACCTTTCACTTATTAGGAACTACCTACTCAATACAATATTATTAGCAAATAAATCGGTGTGTTGGTGTATCGCACATTATTGTATCGAAAAATATAGTATAGAAAAGGTTTAGCGAACGATTTTAAGTATAAAATAAATTCTTAGAGATGTATTACTAAAAGCAGTAAAGCTGTTACGAAACGGAAACAGATAGGACATTAGGTAAATTAAATTATGATACAAAAATGAAACGTAACTAGGTGATTATACGCCATTTACACAATGATACAGCCTTAATCGTTATTTTACCATAATTTTATTCCTAGTTATACAACATGTACCGTAATTAACTCACACCCTCAATCACCCCAATTAGAATATTATGTTATTATCATTATACATACACCGAATTTTTAATTTAACATGTATATGCATTGTTATTTATTAAATTAGTTTCTTGGAATTAACTTTATTTTTCTTTATTTTGTATTGAATGATGGAATTTGTATGAATACTAATAAAACTGCGATTTTAAGAGTCTTATTACTTTGACTTACGGTCCAATTCAATTTGTTTTGACTGTACAGGGTTAATATGACAATAATTTCCGTAGTTTTAATTATTTTTGGAATAAAAAAATACCTAAGTATATATAATATAATAATGTAATATCTCGTGTTGCATTTATTTTTATGGTGTACAATAAAGAGTATTCTATTATATTCTATATTACAAATTATATAAATCGATTGGATAGGTATAGATCTGAAATTACTGGCAAATGGGCTTAGATATTGACACCTATATTAAGCATATAACCCAGGAGTACATTGTTACGGTCGATAATCAGACATTGCTGACAGTCTCAACATAGATGACCCATCTGCGCAGGGCATTATATACAAGTACATAAGTGAAGGCACTTATTCAGGTGCATTCTCTATTCACTCACTCTCATGGTGTGTGATACAACAGGCTACCCAACATTACGGGAGAGCGATTTAAACGTTTAAGACAAACATCCAAAATATGGAGTTCCATATTCTCATACGTAATAGTTCGGTTATCCTGCTCCACAAGACGTTGAAGTGCGTTAGACAAAGCGTTATTTATATTAGTGAGTAACCAGAACAGTGACCGAGTGGCAGGATCACGTCGAATCAGTTTCATTGAGTAGTTTGCTTCCGGAGTGGTCCCCCAACGCAGACGCGACGACACCGCCTCATACACTCACTCCAAATTATGCGAATTAACACCTTGTAAAGCAAACCATGCTTTATTTATGTGTGATAAGTGGATCTATTATTGCGAATTAGGAATTGAGACTCAAATACTTAGTTAAGGTAAAATAATTTGCGGTTTTGCTGGCGAATGCCAGGATTATGCGGAACATTCTCTCCATGTAGCCCAAATACATTAGGAGTTGTAATTGTATTCAAATACCCTTGTATTATATATTGGTTATAACACAGCCGTTTGATTCCAAACTAATCAGAGCTTGAACTATGGAAACCAGATGACTAATACACTACATATACTACTTTTGTTTTTGTAAATAGTTACATACACCCAGACTCAGGACAAACAGACATATTCATGCACACTAATATCTGTCCTGGATGGGAATCGAACTTACGAACGGCAACGTGAAAGGCAGGCTTTTACCCACCACGCCAACAGGCCTGTCAAAACATTATGACTTCGACTGGATAGTAGTGCACTAATTCTTTAAGTTAAGTACGTATTATTTTGCAGGTATAATAAGCTAAAAAGCGAGTCTCGTACGAAATCCAACTATATCAAAACGGTCTAAGTATACGAAATGTCTTTAAAATTATTACTATATTTAATATAATGTTAATTTAGTTCCATGTAGATTGCTTGTCCTAGTAAGCTCTATTATCCAAAGTAACCATATTGTCTCTGCACTGCCTTTAAAGACGAATTGGCTGTCCGCTCTCCACACATATGTGTGACAAAGAAAACAATAGTAATATTGAGGTTTCCTATTTCCTCCTTTCCTTTTCCAATAATTAAACGTCCATGCCTGTACCTCTTATTTCAACTGCCCAGGGTCATGATCAATATGAGAAGAGCTGTGTCCATATAAAGTAAAGGCATGGACGTAGCTTTTTTTATTTAGAATGGAAATATTTGGGCTTTTTTTAAAATCCAAGAAGGAAAACGAGGATGACGTTTGTATGGACAAATAGCAAGGACCGGTCTGATTGATTAGTATAAAATATTTTCGGTATTATATTCACCTGAGTACGATTCCTGTGCCAAAGTTATAAATAAAAGAAGCTATTCATATACGAGTAAAAATATTCCATAAAACTAAAGATTAAAGGGTAAATATATTTACTATTCCAAATATCATCATCATCATCATATCAGCTGAAAGACGTCCACAAAGGCTGTACAAAGGCCTCCCCCAAAGATCTCCACAATATATATTTTTATTTATTTATTTTATGTTATACTAGCTGTGCCCCGCGGTATTACCCGCGTTAAATTTTATAAATAATCTTTGCTATAAACCTCACGGAGCCCGAGACCTTTCCAACGAATGCAAAACCGTGGAAATCGGTTCGTGCGTTCTGGATTTATAGCGTCAGGAAGGAAAACCCGACTTATTTTTATATAGTAGAAGATTTGTCATACCAAATATACTTGATGGAATTTTTATTAGTGTCTTTAATTAATCATAAAAACACGTTAATATTATAATTATTAGGTATAATATTAGGTTTTTTAGATTATAAATTAAAAGCTACATTATAATGTAGCTTTTAATTTATAATCTAAAAAACCTAATATTATACCTAATATCTTTTTGAACAACTTAACTAATAGTAGAAAAATAAAAACTAAGAGATGTAATAAAAATACAAACTAATAAACCTTTTATATTTCCTTTCCAAACGAATTTATATAATTTTATATATTTTTTCAGCTATATTTATGTCAATCTTACTTATAAACGTGTTTAAATTTTTTATGTATATTATGAATCTTTTTCTAGTCATTGATCTTCCTCTATTCGACATTATGTATGTATCCAACCAAACAGTCTACTTATTGAGTAAATACTTAAATTGTAGGTAAAATAATATCAACTCCTATAAGTATCTATGATATGCACTGATACAAACCAGAGACCAACACAGTAGAGACCACTTTCAATTTTCTCATCCTTGATGTAGTTTTATGATAGAAGAACACACCAGCAGCGATGGCTAATATATTCGCAATAAAAACCGATTGATTACAAAGCGGGTTACGTACTGTTTATTTACAGTCGGATGGACAAATAATATGCACACAGTACAGGTAGTATGAATGGATCTTCTTCAATAACGCTGAAATTTAAAATATAGTATTTTAGAACATTTTATTTTTACTGAACCTAGCAATTTAACTAATAAGTATTTTTTCTTCAATTGCATACGGTGTCTTGCACATGGTGAAACAATTATTTGGTCATTTTCTATCATATAGAATATACAATAAATAATAAAAAAAAATCTTAGGGCAACTAACACACTGCCATCTGATCCCAAACTAGGCAGCGCCTAAATAGAAAAGAAAGAAAGAAAAACATTTATTCAGAATAATGCACAGACAACAAAAATATAAAATAACATAATGACAAATAAAAATAAAAAAAACAGACACTAGTTGTCCGTGCAAGCCTGAAATGGCACCATTTCATCATTAGCTAGAACATTTTATTGTTCTAGCGCTGGTAATATAATACATAATTATAGATAAATTACACCCAGAAAAGTACCAAATAATCGTGCTCATTACACAAAGATTAGGTCTTAGATGGGAATCGAACCCACAGCCTCTGGCTTAGCAGTCAGCGTCACTAACCACGATACCAACAAGCCAGACTACTATAGGTTATCTAACTAACATCCATCACAGTTTTATTAATTATTTAAATGATTCACAAATTCTGCAATGAAATTCAAAAATTTATATAAAAGGCACAAATGGCGTAGATATTCCTCTCTAACACCTTAAAAGATTGTTATGTGCAAAACACCCAATATAATCTTAATCCGAAGTAATGGAATGTTAGTAATTATGAAATATATTTAATAACTCTATGAATATTAAATGTAAAATCAATACCGTATGGCTCGGGTTCATCTTTTATGCACAAGACGAGCACAGAGAAGTAAAAGTCTGTAGGTCAACCGTACACGTCTCACTTAAAGAAAGTTCTAAAGCATTAGATAATCATAATAAATAATAATAGATTAGTATATGACATATTATTTAAAAGGTAAGCCGAAAAAAATCATGTTATGTGCAACGTACGCCAATTGTAGACTTATTGAAAACGCCTGAATGACACACTTGTCTCGTACATACATTTTAAATTACTCGATGACTTCAACAATAATAAAGAACTTCAAGAATAATGCAAATTGCAGTCACTATGACGAAGTGCACTATCGCGTTTCACATGAACTCATCTTACTTTTACTACACAATAGTAAATGTAATTTAACAGGTCACTAGTTGGGTCTCGACAATACTGTCTAAACGACTAGAGTGGAACCGATGGGTTTATTTTTTTATTTAATCATCACTAGGAAACAAGCCCATTATACGTAAGTAAGTACTTATTCGTAATTCAATTAGTTTTTAGTGGACAACTCAATATCCTATTCGCGAGTCATTCATGGCAGGAAATTATAATGATTGGCGGATTCTGGACACTTAATTGACGTTAAGCAATGTTGCAAAACCACTTTGTAAAAACGCCGGGTTAGAAAGCAGGTCATTGTCAGATGCAGCTATCTAATCTTTAACAACATTACGTAGATTACATGGGTAGCAATTCTGTATCTTACACAGCTAAACTAACTTAAAAGAATAAATATCTTATTCTATTATTGTGTTATGAAAAGAGCATTCATTTTTGGAACTGCCTGACGAGTAAAGCTTCTTGTTCTGAGTTTATAAATAGTGGAATGGTTTTAACATTACACTTGTTTCCTATGAGTGCCACGAGTCTACGACTTAGGTCTTCTGCCTGTCGTTTGACAGAAGCATACAGTGAAAGGGCTCGAAGCCCAGGCAGACTCCTGCCAGCTAGACCTGCGTTCCCTAACTTTATAGGTATAGGGGCTAGAAAATGATGATGACCGGACAAAGTCCATCAGAAAAATTCAGTGCAAGCATGTGTATCAAAATTATTAGGTGGAGTTTGAATCAGGGCTATTATTTCTCATGCCGGATATATTGTGAAAGAGTAAATTAGACATTTTAAATGTAATATTCCAATTGCATCTACAATTTGTTCGAGTTAGATGAGGGAAGGACAAATTATGATCGATTACTACAGTTGTGGTGCGGTTGATACTTTGACCATAGACTACTTAACTGTTTTGGCGATAGTATCAGTCACTAACGTTGATATAATAAGATTTAGAATCTTTATATCGTGTATACCAAACTTTTGCTTCTAACCGTAATGATGCTCTTACGATTAATGGAACCCATAGCTAACCAGACTTCGAATTGACCATCATTTTTACACAAAGCTTTGTCTGGTGATGGAATCAAAGGACAAATGAGCCAAAGCCGCCCAACCCATAGAATCAAACCTCACGGTCATTCTACAACGAAACAGTTTATACTAATTTAGAAAAAACATTTATTAAATTGTTTTGGAATTTGATTCCTTGTTCGCATACATGAGTAACCGCAATAAAAATTAATACTACAATTATTATTCCAACTGACATTGACTTTAGTGTTTCAGACACACACTAAAAGAACATTTTCAGCAGCTTTCGTGACAGTTGTTAATGAGATCCCTAGTTTAATATGTAGTTTACACGCATCTATCGAGGCCAGAGCCGGTAGACAGATACCTAGTAGTATCTACGTAACTATTGCATGAACTAATTCGTTCGTTGTGCTAAGTCAGCCATGCAAATCGCGATAAACGTAATCGATATGCCCCCCGGCCTTGGCCCCGAATGCGCTTCTGTTCACTGTCCAGCAGATGAAGAATAATGTCCTAACGGATGACGCCTCCAGTTTATGTTGTAAAACTACGAGTACGTACGCATGCTTACGTTACGTTCGAGCTAACACTCAAATTGGTGTATCCTTACAGGCCTCGAACGTTAACCCAAGAGATTATACGATCCTACGCAGTTACGCGACAGTTTCAAAACATACCTTTGTTGACCTTCGTCTTGAGTTATCAGCAAAACGCATATGTTTTGTCCACACGTGATCCATTGCGGTTCATTAATGAAACTGAAAAATTATTTATTTTTTAAATGTTTTGCGGATTTGTATTATGTATAGTATTTACCAACCACGCCAACCAGCCCGTCGTATTGATTTGAGCTTGTTCAATTATAAATTTTGGTCCAGTAATATGGACGTTTAGGTTATACTTAACTCAAACTGTACCATATCAAGTATTAACTTAAAGTTGCAATGAACTGGACCGATTTCAATATTTTTTATCTCGATGTTCTATGTATTTTATTTTAATGTGGAATTTGAAAAGGGCCAAGACTCTGGGGTGATGTACTCATCCATTATTAGATATCTTCGGTGCATCTAAGGTAAAGTAAAAAAAAATGTCCGATGGTACACATTATAACTCAACTTTTATATATATGTATTTTTTTAAATCTTATTTGGCAAAGAATCATTCGAATAGAATATTGTCTATGGTTGATCTGCTATCAATTGCTTTGAATGTCGTATCGTCAACACAACAACAAGCGTTTTTTGATGTTTTAATCGTTTTTGTACGTAATTGTTACAACACTCGAATGTAAAATGATGTTCTATGATCACAGTAAGTCCTAATACACTCACGGAAGATTTTATATATTTCAGTATACCCACGAAATGGTTCACATGACTCACATTTCGAATACTGTTTTCATTGGTATTAGTAGATTTCATAATTCACCAACAATATCACTTTATTATTTCGTTTTAAGTAATGGTAAGGTGTAATTTTAACTGTATTTATTAGTTAATTGGTTTTTTGTTATGTAATATTAATTAACGAAGCGAGTGTTCACTTGAGCAGTGTTGCCAAATATTTCCATACTTTATTCAGATCAAGAGTTTTCGGTTAAGTTGACTCCAACAAAATTTCGTCGTATACGGAGTGCACTTCAAAACTACTTCTTGAGAGCTACATAAATTGCTAGTGTAGTGGAAAAAGAGGGTTATTCCGAATAATACTCGACAGTTTGTGTCTCGAAAGTAAAAATAAATATCTTCGGATAACACACTGCTATCTGCTTCTAAACTTGGCAGAGCCTGTTTATGCTATGGCAACCAGACAATTAACAAACATACTTATACAACATGTAACTTAATTAACGCACACCCTCAAACACCCCAATTAGGATATTATGTTGTAATCATAATAAATACACTGAATTTTTAATTTAACATGTATATGCATTGTTATTCACTAAATTAGCTTCTTGGAATAAAGTTAATTTTTCTTTATTTTGTATTGAATGTCGGAATTTGTATGAATACAAATAAAACTGCAATTTAAAAGTCTTATTACTTTGACTTACGGTACATTTCAATTTATTTTGACTGTACAGGGTTAATATGATTATGAGTACCTTTATGAAAAATGATGTAAATCGATTCAGTAAACGATTCTGAACAAACTATTTTCAGGATGTGCGTTGATTAAGTTACATGTTGTATATTTCTAAATACATAGGTACATATTATGGATAAATATACACAGACACACAACAAATAGTCATGCTCATCGCACAAAGATTTATCCTGGGTGAGGATCGAACCCACGACTTCTGGCTTAGCAGTCAGGGCCACTAAGCACTAGAATAGCAAGCCAGTCGTTTACAAGTGTAGTTAACTTCATGTGACAACCGGTCAGAATGAGACAACGACAACGCGACAATACCACTTGGCACTTTGCCGGAACACTCGAGTATTATAATTAAGAATCTTGACCATCCTGCCTCACTCAAACGACATGGTGCTAGGTCAGGGGATTATGGCAATTCCTTGACTGGTGTACTCTAAATCATTTCAAAATTTTAAGAATAACTAAAGGGATTACGGTGATGCCTTATCTGCACCTAACTTTAAGACTTCTATGATGTCAAAACAGCAATTGTAATTATTTTCAAAAGTTTCAGTTCACCAATCCTGCACCTATTCTCTGTCCGGTCGGGTCGGATAGCCGACCCATCGGGTTTTGAGAGTGCACTTATGTTTACGCGCATATCCTGCAATAAAATATATACCCAAAGCAGCTGAAGTAGCCGAATTTAGCCAGTAACACTATTATTAAATAGTTAATTGTAATATTACAATTTTTAAAGTTATATATCTAATTTCTTACGGCATGACCCCCGTGCCTACCCAAAAATCAAGACGAACGTCTTTTACTGATCTGTAAGTGATCAGCGAGGGTAAGCATCTAGCACGCGCCAGTCAGTCCATAGATGGTAACCCCAAAATGGTTTAGTCTTCTGAGCGTCGCCGTGCTTCAGGGGGCACATTAACGGCGGGCTATAATTACCTAGACTACAGTCGTCAGTAATTCGGCCTACCGGGCCGCTTTAACAACTACAGCATTAGGGTAACCCAATGACATTCTATGCACATGTCTATAGAATGTCATGGGGTAACCACTGCCCTTGCGATAAGTAAGTAAGTAACACAATGAACTTCAAGTAATATCACGAATGAAAATGCCATAAATATATTATAGCCCTGTAACAATAGCAATACGAGCAATCTGTACAATATTCAGATAATACGATATGCCATATAATATGTACGTGTTGTTGAACAAACAGCGCTCTTAGCTATCAATGTGCATTGAGCTCATCATAATCAATTAATCGTGTAGCATGCATTGTTATTAAACATAAATGGTGATAAATGAGTATATCTCTACTATTTACATTAACTTCTGCTTGTTATACTCTTCCATAGGTCTATAGAGATCGGGTCCATTATTCCGTAAAAAAAATAGATTTATGTGGAATCGTTATTTTTTATATCCTACTGTGCAGTTCCTGACGTGGCAGCTACCGAGAAACACTGCCAGAAAACTCAGTAGGAAAATAATAAAGTAAAAGTCAAAAATTATTTATTCCGTAACAAATTTTACATTTATGTGGAATCGTCATTTGTTTTACCCTACCGTGCAGTTCATGACGTGGCAGCTATTGAGAAACACTGCCAGAAAACTCAGTAGGAATCCTTTTTTTAAATAAAATATAATTAAGATTAATTACAATCATGTGTGTTGACTCAGAAAAACTCAATCCCAAACAGTGTTATCACTTAAAGAATCTGAAATATTGTTATATGCCCTGCTACACAATTTGGCTTTAAAAATTCTTTTAAACTATTTTAACCTAATAGATAATATTAATTATGATATATATTACAGATACTATTGTTATAGATATAAAACAACCATATTCAAACGATACATTGTTGAAAAAAGATTTTAGTACAGTTTTTGGCCAATGAATGATCTTATTAACATACCAAACTTACGCTCACGTAATTTTGATATGATGTAAAGTGCCATTTGAAGAGATTTGCCGTAGTCACCACGCCTGGCATGCGAGTTGGTTGGATGTTGTATCCTTTAGTCGCTTTTTACGACACCCACAGGATGATATAGGGTAGCCCCGTGGTTCTTCATGGACGGGAAACCAGTCAGCTAAAAAAATAGTAACAAAAAATTGTTTGCTCAGTATCATTATTTAATCATCACGTTAAAATAAAAACAAAACCGAATAAAATCACATGTTTTATCAAGTTATTCTGCATAAAATAATTCATATTTTTATGGTAGAAACTTGCATTTTTATAATATATATTTGGATAAACCAATTCTTCAATTTCATAAAAATTTAATAAATCCTAATATAAATATTGAATTCACAGAGATCATATAATATATTCTTCGTTCGAACAGAAGAACATTTTCTTCATCTTCTTACCGTGTCGATGGCAAACCAATTTTTGTGGCCCAGAACGTGGCCACACTGATTGCCCAGCTTGTGGCATTCCTAAGATTCTGCCATGAACATGTGGCAGGGCAGGCTGGGCACGATGTTAAGTGGGCCATAAATTGGACCGATGCTCCACAAACGCAGTCCATTTCAATAAAGAATATTCTATTCTCATGTCATAAATAAAAATATTAATGAAGCTAAAATTAACATGTTATAGTGGAGTAGGTCATTCGTTATAGATGCAATGATGCGAAGATCATTGTCAAGGCGCCATTGCGCCCGCACATGTCTCATGATTGTGAACGCGCGAAATGTTCGCAAGTGTCACGTGGTGTGCTACAATGCGTATGCGACATATACAGGGGTTTAGGTAAGTAAAGTCACCCGAATAAAAAGACAAAAGTTTATTCAGAGATATCTAACATACAAAGAAATATAACACGAGATGAAAAATAAAGAAAATAAAACCGACCAAGTGCGAGTCGGACTCGCCCATGAAGGGTTCCGTACCAGCAAGTATTTCAGTTAATTAAATGAAAAGTAAATTGCGGTTTACGATTTATGACGTATTAAAAAAGCTACTTACTACTGTCTCTCGCACAAACTTCAGTTTACAAAATAAATAATATTAGAACCCTCAATATCATTTTTAAAGACCTATCCATATGTATGGGTACGATTAAAAAAGGTTTTGATTTTCTGTTCTATGTATGGCAAAAAAACCCCCAAAATTATTGTTCGTTTTCTATTATTGTGTGAAAATCTTAATGCGGTTCACAGAATACATCTACTTACCGAGTTTCAACAGTACAGCTCTTATAGTTTCGGAAAAAGTGGCATGACAGACAGACATGACGAATCTATAAGGGTTCCGTTTTTTGCCATTTGGCTATGGAACCCTAAAAAGCTTTTTTGTCCGTGCAAGTGCGAAATGGTTCTTTCTAAGCATTGTTAAAACACTTGACTAGCCGGTTAACGTGGTTGATGAATGCTTGCCTTTCACGCCGCAGGTCGTGGCTTCGATTCCCAAACAGGAGAGATATTTGTGTGCATGAACGTGTCTGTTTATCCCGAGTCTGGGTGTAATTATCTGTATAAGTAATGATATATAACAATAATATATAGGGACAATGTCACACAGAGCAACCTAGCCCCAAACTAAGCAAAGCTTGTACTATGGGTACCAGGCGACGATATACATACTTATATAGATAGATAAATACTTAAATAAATAGTTAAGTTAAGTATGTATTTAGTTTAGGATCAGAGAGTTAAGCTCTGCTTAGTTTGGGATCAGATAGCCGTGTGTGAATAATATCCCAGGATGTATTACTGAGTACTAACCATTTTTTTTAAATAATAATTTTAAAAAATGATTTAATCTTATAATAAACCACGACTTTGGCTGTATGCGCTAGGATGGTTGCCTGCATTGTTAAAAAAGTAAAAGTTCTCCCAGTCTCTTTTATTATTATTATTGGCCAGTAGATTTTTACTGTATGTATGTTAATCAATGATAACAGCAGGTTGTTCAGTTTAATAGACAAATTAAGCTACTTATCTTTGGTCCACCATTTGTTTTACACCTTGTATACAAGCTTTCCATATTTATCATATTCATAATGCAACACGTGCACATAACTGTATGTTCCCTCTTGACAATCAACATGAGACGCATATATATCAAGAGCTTCAACCTCCGGTTGACTGGAGGTCGTGGCACATATGCGTCTTGATTTCAATAAAGTCAAATAAATAACATTGAAAATAATAGCCATATTAAGCTATTTTAAAGGCAACCTGAATTTGTCGTGGGAATACGTAAACATTGGTTTGTACATATGTATACACACGACTCCAGACTGGACGATCCAGATGATAGAACTTTTGCGGGTATAAAATCTATTCAGATTTTAATACTGCACGTGGCGTGGCAATCGTAGTAAAGTTAAGGCTACCTTGCTAGTATCCCAGGATAATGGTGAATTATTATATTGCTCTTATTTCAAAAAGGATATCCCTGAGTATTGTTTTTGGATTCTGTGGTGAAAATTAAACCTTATTCTGAGAATACTCGCGTGAAGTCCATCTGTCTCCATGTGTTTTATTTGTTTAACTAAGATATACTTACATATCTTAGTTAACCCATATATGCCCATAGGGTCGATAACGACCAAAATTACGCCGTCACTGTTAATGCATATTGACCATGAACTGTTTACTGAATTTTGAATAAAACGCCATCTATTAATAGGTACAGGAACAATTTTGAAGGATGAGACAGTTTTGTTGACAGTTCACGACAATTTCGAGTGACAAATAGGAGTGCAAGTTTATACTTGTTTATTTCTTGAAAAAGTTTGCGACCGATCGGATACAAATGTAAGTATTTTGTGTGTATTATGTTATTTGACCGTATTAATAGTTTTTATAGGGAATCTAATAAGTGTTTCAGAGTAAGAGATATTGTTTTTTCGAAAATAGTATATTTTTCTATTCTCAAATGTTGATATGGTTTTCTTGGGTCGGTAACGACCCTGTAGGCACATATCGGGTTTTATATTGTATATTTTTGATTTTAGGTCTCGACACGTACTCTCGACAAATGAAATAGCCGATGCCCTGGAGGTGTTTGATGACGATGAAGATATTCAGGGCATCGATGTTTACATAGATCCGCCTTGCGATGGTACCATGTCGGATGGTGATTCAGGTGAAGAAGATTGTGGTAGTATAAATCGATTGAACCGTCATCAATTACTTGCGCCGGCTGAGATGGTGTTACGACAACGTGAAGAACATTTTGAAGAGAACAGAACTATCGATCATGTAATGGTCAGTCCTAGTCCTAGTTCTGAACACCTAGAATCCATTTCCACGTCATCGAGACCCAGCCCACACAGGTCACGACGTTCTCGTCCGGTTGAGACCCCGCCGATTATCACTGATTCATCACGTTCTTTTTCGAATGTGCGCACCACCAGGACACCTAGGGGAGATGGCCTTTCTTCAGAACGTCGTAGACAGCCCAACGTCAGGCCACGCAAATGGATAAAGCGAGATCTTCGCACCCAACAAAGTGAGTGGTCACCTCCACTGCCACGAGCAGTTCTTACACTCACCAAGGAATCTGAACCGATAGAATTCTTTGAATTATTTTTTAGTGAAGACGTTATAAGGTATATGGTCAGACACACCGTAATGTACGCTGTTGAAAAGCACAACTATAATTTCTGTCTATCGGGGGATGAGTTGAACTGTTTTATAGGTATAATACTCCTTAGCGGTTATGCGCCTTTAACAAGACGGCGTATGTATTGGGAATCCAACGAGGATACCCACAATGTTTTAATTGCGAAGTCGATGAGGCGAAATCGGTTTGAAGAGATATTTAGGTACTTCCATGTTGCTGACAACAGCAACCTACGTTTAGGAGACAAAATGGCAAAAATTCGGCCTCTGTTCATGAACAAAAAGTTTCTAATGTATGCTCCCATCGAAAAAAACTTGAGTATCGATGAATCAATGATACCATACTATGGGCGTCATGGCTGTAAGCAGCACATTCATGGCAAACCGATCCGTTTCGGCTTCAAAGCATGGGTGGCAGCGACTCGTTTAGGATACTGCTTACAAGCTGAGTTATATGAGGGAAGGTCTGAAGCGCGAGATACAGGCCTAGGGGAACATGTTGTTACCAAATTGACGAATACAGTCAAGACTGAATACCCCGAAACACTTTTTTCTGTTTATTGTGACAACTTTTTTACATCTCCTAGTTTACTAAGTTCTTTGCAAGAAAACAATGTAAAAATAACTGGAACTGCTCGTCAAAATAGAGTAGACAAGTGTCCACTAATGGATGCCAAGTCTTGCAAAAAGTAGCCCAGAGGATTTTATGATTACAGATTGGACACAAATGATAAAATATGTGCTGTACGATGGAATGATAACAACGTCGTAACAATGTTGTCAAACGAATTTGGAGTCCACCCTGTTCAAAAGGCACGTCGATATTCAGTTGCTGCTAAACAGAAAATCGATATTGATCAGCCAAATGTTGTACACCAGTACAACCGATTTATGGGTGGAGTAGATAGACTTGATGCTAATGTGGGCGTTTACCGGATTGCCATTAGAGGAAAAAAATGGTATATGCCCATATTGATGTGGTTGATTGACGTCGTTGTGAACAATGCTACTTTACTCGCTAGATCATACGGGGCTAACGTAGACACTTTGGAATTTCGTCGATCTATTGCAAGAACTTTACTCCTGAAATATGGGAATATAAGATCTCAACCTGGGCCACGTCAGCTAGTGAGAACAAATGTACCCGTTTCTGTTAGAAAATATTCAGCTCAGCATATTATTCTCACCGGTCAGGTCAGAAAACGATGTGCATTATGTAAAAATAAAACGATCAAAATGTGTCGTAAATGTAACGTCAATTTGCATGACAAATGTTTTGCAGAATTTCATTCGTAATGTACTATTTTCATTATTATGACTTGTTTTTATAATTTTTAAAATTATCTGATGATACTTAATGGTTCCTATTAAAGACTGACTAACATAACGTATTTTTATTTTGCTGGTTCTCATTCCATTCTATTGTACGACTTTATCTGCCCATGGGGTCGTTTACGACCCGCTGAAAAAAATGTACTTCTCGTACTGAAAATGAAATTCTACTATTACAGGCCTTTTATGTGATCATTCATACTTAACATATGTAAAAATTAAAAAAATCGGTGATAAAAAAAGTTCTGGGCATATATGGGTTAAACAAATAAAACACAATAAACTTATAATAATGATACAAATATTATTTGACCTATATATAATTATTCTGTGATTGTGTGTGTGTGTGTTACACCGAGATTAATTTCTCTAATGCGGACGTTGGCTTTTTAAACAAAACTATAAACGCCTATTTTCAAACATGCATATTTCGATATAGTGTTAATCATTCGTCTTAATAAATAAGGTGAATAACATTTAGCAACGTAACCTGTATGTACAAACGCCAGCACATCCAGCTACCCCAATCTGTCAAATTTCTTATTTAGACTTTCAACTTTATCACATAAACATCAGGTTTACTTTCAATTGGGGAAATTGACAGATTGGGTAGCTTGATGTGCTGGCGTCTGTACCTAAAATTAGTGAGAAACAAGGAAATACAAAAGTACCGAATATGCATAAACGTATTCACATGTTTAAATACAACCAAAACCAAAAACAAAACAAAGGTATACCTAGTCCCAAAAGAGGTATTACTTTTGACAGGACAAAACGCTACCATATCCTACTAATTTTATAAATGCGAAAGTTTTTGAGTATGGATATTTGTTATTCTTTCACGCAAAAACTACTGAACGGATTTTGAAGAAACTTTGTAGTTATATTGTTTATACACATAAGCTATATTTTATAAAGTTTTACGAAGGTAAAACCGCGAGATACAGCTAGTTTTCAATATTTTTGAATAGCGTTTAATAAAACTATTTGTGTGACCCATTAATAGTTGTTCAGAGTCTGGATGTAATTTGTGTCCGTATATTATATGTTTGTAAAGTACCCCGCGATTAATTACAATAGTGCGGGCGTTTTCTTTTAAAAAATCGGCTCAGAGTACTATCAAAACGTATGTATCTAGATATTTCTTGTTAAATAGTAATATTATTGTCTGCCAGACACGCACAAAACACTTCAAGAGTTAAATACAATGACCTCAGCTGAAGTAATTAAATCTAATCTCATTAGATAATTACAGTTATTGCTAGCACAACTAAGTAACTCATGTCGGTAACGTACTGTTCTAACTTAAGTCCGTGGCCCTGAAATGTTAGGAGGGTTGCAGTTTCAATCGGAAATAATTGTATCAGATGCATTTCCATATCAAATATTTTTCAAGGAACTTGTCCCACCCTCTTAGTCACTACTGCATACGATCACCCAGTTTCAACAAAAAAGGACCCAAGCAGTGAGACATAGCCAAATGGCTGTTTAGTTGAAAGATGAGATAGTGGTTAGACCATTGGACTGTGGAGTATGTGGTCTAGAGATGAAACCAATGGCGTGTATCACTGACTTCCCATATGGGCGTATTATAAATTAAATATTTCGTACTTAAAACGGTAAAGGAAACTGGAAAACATCGTGACGTACCCTGCATGCCTGAGAGTTCTCGTGTTCTTGATGGCATGTGAAGTCTGCCAACTTGCACTAGGCCATTTGTGGTTTTTCCCTATAACCTCTCATTGTGCGTGGAGGCCTTTGCCCTGCAGTGGGACATTACATTATTATGACAGACGAGCTGTGCCCCGCGGTATTACCCGCGTTAAATTTTATAAATTTTCTTTGCTACAAACCTCACGGAGCCCGAGACCTTTCCAACGAATGCAAAACCGTGGAAATCGGTTCGTGCGTTCTGGAGTTATAGCGTCAGGAAGGAAAACCCGACTTATTTTTATATAGTAGATTAATAGTATCGAAGTATTGACTGCTCGTGTGGCGCAGCGCAGCACGGGTTTGAGTCCCGCGCCGGACAACTATTTGTGTGACCCATAAATAGTGGTTCTGAGTCTGGATGTGATTTGTGTCCGTCGATTATATGTTTGTAAAGTACCCCGCGATACAGGGACTCCATTCATAGTGCGGGCGTGTTCTTTAAAAAAATGGTATTATAAATGGTATTATAAAATCAAAATAAGATGCAATGGCATCAAATTTTGATTTTACGTCTGAATTGTTTTAACCCCATCGATAAGACACACAGTTAGTGCTACTATAATTATATTCAAAATATTGGTTAAATATTATCACACGTATTCCCATTTCACATCCGACATGCGCAGAATTGTCTACATTGACATAACTTGCTAATCGGAAAAAGAGGAAGAAGAACGGTATTATAAATTCAATACAACGAATATCATAATCTTCAATATCGTTTGCCATTTGGCGAGGCCATCAGTTACGTCTCGACGAATCGCTAGATAGAAATGTCTTGTATTCCGCAACGATTTTATTCTGACATACAATAGAACTTACGTAAAGTTTGTAACTCCACGTACCAAGGGAGAAAAGCGAGAGATGCAATGATACAAAAAAGTCTGAGCAAATTATATTATTGTGTTTGTAAAGATCAAGGTAACAGGTTCGCAGAATCAGAAATTTGGCAACTTTACTAAGCAATGAAGAAGTGACGGGCAAGTCTGTATAACAATATAGACAAGCCACCATTGGATTATGTTAGAGAGAGGGAATAAAATACCATACCAGTGTTTACGTGCATACCTTTACCATATAATATTATATCCCGCGGACATAGGTACCTAGTTAGCTTAACCCCGTAAATAGGTATTTTGTCCGGGCCGGTGAGGATCTAACCCCAGCTAACCTACAGCTTTCTTTGAACTCGACCTTTGACCTCGCGGACGTCTCGTCATTGGATAAGATACCGAGTAATTTAGATACTTTTTTTTATTTTTCGCAGTATCTTATTATAAAGTACTCAGAAGAAGTTGCAAAGATCGTGTACACACATAAATTACTTAGCGTTATTGCCACTTGGTGAGTTTCCATGTATTTGCTAATAAGGTTATTAGATTAATTAATTGTATATGTTTTCACTTGCACTCAGAATACAGTATTTAAGAAAATTAGTGGCTATGGTGCAAATTGGTCTAACATAACAACAAATAAAAACGTGGATTATTTATTTTCCCAACACACTTGTTTCTTTTTCGAAACATAAATGTTTCTTTTTAATACGTTCTATTAATACCGAACGATGCTTAATGCCAATGGCGATGATGAACACATCCTATACAATATGCCGAATTGGGATCTATGAGAAGATAATTGGTAGTAAGGTAGTCCTGAGTGAAGCTGTTACATTTTTGTAACTTTTACCGGTGTGTTTTACTTTCCTATACAAATATTTTAGGGAACTGCTATTTACCATAATAATAATTGTTTTTGAGCCTACCTACTGCTTGATACAGTCACTTTTATGTAATAGAGCCCTAACTGCTTAGAGTACATATCCATAAACTGATACGTACATCATGTAGCCATCATTTACAACATAGACAGCACATCTATGATAATACCCAATTAGAGAGAGTCAATGTGCTCCATTTAAAGGTTGGTAAACCTGTTGCTTTATTCATATTTTGTAGTTATTTTGCATGCATCCTTACAAAACTATGCGAGTCTTACGACTACGAAGATACCACTAAAACGAGTGTACAAGTATATGTAACGCTATTGTTATCATTTCAAATAAGATAAATAAATATTATCAAACAAAATAGACTTAAACTACAAAAACAAACGTTGTCTAACCTAATGTGTGCCAATAAAACAAAACACCAAATAAATCTTACCCAACACCAAGAATAATCTACTATTACGGAGTCCTCGTCTTTTTTAATATACCTTTCTTCCATTTCTCTAGGAATTGCGTTTCAAATATGATTTTCTTTTCTTTCAGTTATACCGAGTCAAACCTCAACCAAAGAAAAGAAGAGGGCTGCGTCTGCCGTGAATGGTGACAGTCCGGACGTGGTGGCTGCAGTGATCGGTAACTTCGGGCGTTGGCAACTGCTCATGACTTTCCTGCTGTCGTTGTTCTCACTACCCTGCACCTTCCACATATACTTGCCTACGTTTACGGTATGGTATACATTTTTTGCCATAATTGAATCCGAAGACATTAATAATTATGCCCAAAAATTAAGTTACCTGGTCGTAAAAGAAATAGTTCGGCGTCCATCAGATACCGGAGAAGAAACCTCAGGTTATTTTTAATTTACCGTATATTTTGATCATTGAAAGTAACGAGATGCAATGACACTTATTTTAGGCCAAGAAAGAAAGAGAACCGTATAGGCGTATCTCTTTCTTGGCTTAAAATATAAAAGAACCCTCTTCCGTAGGCAGAGACTACCGCCAAAAGGCATGGTCAAAACGTTACTAATTTATAGGAAACTCTAGAGTTACGTGTACGATTTAATTAATGATTGAAATTCGAGCCAAATATGCGCCAGTATGGTTGTAGGATTAGGATTTTAGGACACAATAAAAAAAGATAAACCGTATTCTTTACTAAATAAAACTCACAGATTTCGGTTAATTTGTTATAGTTATTGTTTCACTCTATTAATTCACAATCAATTAAAAGTAGTATACGTAGTATATCAGTTATCTAGTTTCCATAGTACAAGCTTTGCTTAGGTTGGGATCAGATGGCCGTGTGTAAATAATGTCTCAGGTTATTATTATTATTAATTCCAGTTGATATTATAGTTGTTACTAGATTGTACTGAAACCCGTACAGGGTTATTCTACATCAAAGTTATTCAATGTTGTTTTTGTTTTGATATACACATTCATTTTTACCTATAGATTGGTTATGAAACTAACCTAAATCCAATTTACAACATTATTTTTAAAATTCCCACGAACATGTTCCATATTTCGATGTAGGTTAACGAGTTTAATGACACACAAAAGTATGTGCAAAAGTATCTGAAGACTGCGTAGTAATATTTTATTTCTGTGGTATAATTTAATTTATCATTTTTATTTCAGGCATATGAGTCAAAGTTTTGGTGTCGGCAGCCGGAAAATTTTTCAAGTGTGCCTTTAGAAGCATGGATCAACTACAGCCAACCGACAAATGCTTGCTACGTTCGGACCCTCATTGCAAATCTCACAGTAGACGATATACTCAATAACTCCAATCCCATAGATTCCTTCCAAAAGTGTACAGAATGGGACTTTGATAGAAAAGAAGTGGGAGATACGATAATTTCAGAATGGAACCTTGTATGCGACAGAGAATATCTGAAGAGCTTGGGAGAAGTTATGTTTTTAATCGGCGTCGGTGTAGGAGGAGTCGTCGGTGGATGGATTTCTGATAAGTTAGTCTTTACTATTTAATAGCATTTCTATGACACATGAGCTACCCTAAGTATATTCTTAAAAAGTTAATTTCAACCCCTCAATAATTTTATTGCATTTTGTCAATTTGAGAGTTCCGAACAACAGATTCCTCGTAAATGTGGGTTCAAGTTTATTGAGAGGAAGCATAAAATTTAAAAATAGTTTTTGATTAATTGATTTTATCAGACAGACCTGCTAATTAGGTGTTATGGTCTGGTAAGAGTTGTCTCGGCTGAGTCATAGCAAATCATGATGACCATGGCTGTCTTATATTGCATAATTAACCAATTAATTACGAAAATCATCATCACTGATCTAATCCCACACTTCCTATTTCATTATATCATTGCTACCTTAATGACACTTAACAAATGACTAAATAAAATACGGAACTAAATGTTAGTTGTAATTATACAAGTCTGAACATTTTACTGGTTGGTCATGAATGCTATACCTACGCAAAGAACCACAACTCTTGTTAACATTAAAAACATGGATTTATGATATTTTAAAGCATGTCAAAAGACGATCATTCGCCTGCATGAAAGTGTGATTGCCAAAAGTACTGATCACTATTTCCAATTTGGCTCTTTAAGAAGACCTACTTCTCCCGCAGTTTAAGATATGCAGCGTGCAGCAATAGTAAACTAATAACCTACAAATAGGCACTAGAATTACAATAGAATGTGAATAAACTTATATTATATTTTTTCAGGTTTGGCCGCAAGCGGATACTCATGGCCATGATGTTAGCTCAATGTGTACTAGGCGTCCTTTCCCTCTTGGTCCGGTCTTATGCACAATACCTCGGGGTGCGACTGGTGATGGGCTTCGTCTCCGTGTCTGTGGTGTATGCAGCCTTCGTTCTAGTGGTGGAACTTGTAGGAGACAAGTGGGTTACCATCTGTGGTGTGTGCAACTTCTTCTGGCTGCCACTGGCTTACATCATCGTCACGTTACTCTCCCTCGTCATGCCCGACTGGCGTGTTCTGCAGCTCTCTCTATCTCTACCTGGATTTCTTCTGATGGGATTATGGTAATTATTTAATGTTTATCGCTTAGAGTGTACGAGTCTCTTAATAAGTCACCAATATTTATGAGATACTAGCTGTGCCCCGCGGTGTTACCCGCGTTAAATTTTATAAATTTTCTTTGCTATAAACCTCACGGAGCCCGAGACCTTTCCAACGAATGCAAAACCTTGGAAATCGGGTCGTGAGTTCTGGAGTTATAGCGTCAGGAAGGAAAACCCGACTTAAATAAGTCGGGTTTTAAAATTTTATATAGTAGATAGAATAGAATAGAATAGAAACTTCTTTATTTGAGTAACTAAGACTCAACAAGATTGTTAGTATAACTTACGTCTATGTTAGTAATCACTGACATTAATCAAAAACACTGAACACATACATAAATAAATGAAGGTTTGTCACTGTTGTGCCATCCCATGGGAGACTGCACAACAGTGACCAACGTATTTACAGTCCAGTCGACTGGCAACCATGCTTAAGACGCTGTTGGGGCTGCCCCACACCCTGCGCACCAGAGAAGCCCACCTTTTGCGCATTGTTGCGTAAAAGCAATCTACGTGCGCATCTGCGAACATCCCTGACGCACTACAGAAACGGGGCAGCCCCACAAGTATCCTAAACGCATTGTTATATTGGACGCGGAGAGCGCTGTACGATTTTTTTGTATATCTAGCCCACAAGTTGCACGAGTAAAAAGAAGTACAGTAGGCTCGAAAGAGCGTGATTTTAACTGGAAGTGAGCATCGTGCAAACCTGCGAGCCAGCACAATATGATACATTTTAAAAGACATTCTGTTAGTGTCTTTTTATTTATATTTAATTACATATCGGTGACTTTACATTCAACGTATCTGTTTGATTAGATATTTTCTACATATAGCAAACGGGCACGCAAAAAGTATAGCCAATGAGCAAAGAACTAACAAATGCAGAAAATACGACACAGATAATTTGTGTTGTAGGTAGTTGTTATTCTTTGTAGAAGGAAAATAAGTACACACTTAAAACTTTTGCGGTTGCATCAATCTGGTTAAGTAAAGTAGTAACTAATAATTAAGAATAATTAGTATCTACTGGAGTTATGATGACGTGTGATAAGCTACTATCATTTTTACTTAGTTATTATCTATCTTATCTATCTTAGATGAAACTACCAAGCGGAAGCTTGGTAGTTTCATCTTGAGCGATGATCGCCTCTATAGGTAAGATGTTACTTACTTGTTTATAAATATCTTGAATCTTAGGCAATTTTTTAGGAACTCTCTTTCGACTACTGA
The DNA here is from genome assembly GCA_951640165.1 of Pseudoips prasinana. NCBI lineage: Eukaryota > Metazoa > Arthropoda > Insecta > Lepidoptera > Nolidae > Pseudoips > Pseudoips prasinana. The sequence goes on from OX621244.1 coordinate 17,271,992, forward strand.
ACCCAAGATGATATGACTGTTCCAAATTATTTACACCTTAACACGTCAGGAACAGAACAAATATCATGTAAATTATGTAAAATGAAAGAGGTAAGCAAATTCGTTTAGATAGTGAGTGCGGTCACTTGAGTTCTTCGGTCACTTGGCTACAGAAAACTCTGGCTGTTTGAAAAACTAACTTGTTATAAAATTATCTGTTTAAATATATATAAAAACTTTGTTTAACTCGTATGAAGCCGATATAAAATGTAAAATGTCCTCATAGATCGCATCTAAAATGGCTCATCGTAAACCCAGCACCCTTGATAGCTCTAAGTTTCATTCATCCAAGAGTTTAGTCATATTTTTGAAAGCTAGTGCCTTAAAGGGCTTCTACTTAAATATCCATGCTCTATTTTAGATCATATCTAAGCATAGAAAGGGTTTATATTAGAAAAGATTTCAGTACAAGGCAGTTGAGTGCAATCATAAGAATATTTATTTTGTTACAGGTTCGTTTTACCAGAATCCCCAAGATGGCTGCTAAGTATGGGAAGAAGTCAAGAAGCCAAAGTTATATTACTGAGAGCTGCCAAGTTCAACAGACGAGGACTACCTTCAGATATAGATAAATTACTGTTGCTCCACAAAACGGACCCTGAATCCCAGAATGTTGGCCCCAGTGTACTGTTCAAAGGAATTCTAAGAAAGAGAACGACATGTCTATTCCTGACCTGGTTCTCAACGACTATTGCATATTACGGGCTGTTACTGAACATTGGGAATTTTAATATAGGCAACTTGCATGTGACGTCAATAATCCTGGCAGTCGTCGAAATACCTGCTATTGCGATGAGTATCCCAATACTCTTGAAGGCAGGAAGACGGTTTCCCATTTTCATAAGCATGGTGGTGTGCGGCGGTGCCTGTATCGCTAGTGAATTGTTCACGACATTTTTTGATGAAAAATGGATAGTCATTGTAAGCTTGACGATTGGAAAATTTGCAATTGGCGCCACTAATATGATGTTGCCAATATACACTGTGGAATTGTACCCAACTGTAGTGAGGAACCTTGGAGTCGGTGCCAGCCAGGTTGCGTCAGGTTTTGGACTTATATGTATACCATACTTATGGAAATTGGTAAGTTCAAAATTCACCTGTAGCTAAATGTTGCTGTAAATTTATCTTCGCGATTTTCTCTATATATTTTTTTCTCTATATATCTTCAAATTTATTACAATTAGAATACAGCAGCCTCACTTAAAAGTATATGCAATGTGTATAGGATACAAAAGAAGCTCAAAGAATCTATACAATTTTGCATCCTGTGAATGCTCCAAAGGCGTTGCAACGCGCGGCTTTCCGCGGTCTTATGAACTTGGCCTTTAGTATAGGCGTTGTCTTTAAAAAATATTATGTTATATGATTACTAGAGACTGAAAAGTTGTGGCCATGATTCAAAGACTATGCAATATTAATCCATACCTTTTATTTCCAGGCGATTCTCAGTACTCATCTGCCAATGGTGACGATTGCAGTCCTGGCCGTGTTTGGCGGTGCTATAGTATTATTACTACCTGAGACTACGCCCAGTGCGACAACGATAGACGAACAACCTGCATCCGACCAGAAAAAGCAAGTATATTTAAAACCGTATATTTATTTATTAAATCCACAAATAAGTGAACAAATTTCCCGCAGCTCTTTGAAGAGATAAGATCCTTGAATAAGATAAACACGGTTTATTGCACACACATACACGGCAGACATAGTAAAAATCATAAAAAGATTGCTTATCGCGTTCAGTAATATATTCCAGCCAACCTTTACGCAGGGTCAACTAAACAGATTAGAAGCCACAAGTCTTGTGAATTACAATTATGCACATCTTGGTTGCTCGCGACAATATAATGACGTACTGGGGGGCTACCGCCTAATTCGCCGATCATCGTGATCGTGATAGGCGTTCAAACAGATTAAGATTAAAAATGACTAAATCAGACAGAAAAAATGCGACAAACATAAATTATTATACTATAAATAACAAGAAGTTAGTTTTAGTTGCCTGATAAATTTTAACCGCAAACCCGCGAAAAGTAACTTAGAAGTCACAAATGAGAAGGGGATAAAAGTAGACTTTTGAATTTTTTTCAGACCCAGTCTCTTTATAAGTGCCAGTAAAATATTTTGGCTATTAAAACCTCTTTAGAAATAAATGATAACCAATTATAAAGAACAATCAAACCGCAATATTACAAATGAGTGATTTTTATTATTTACCGTGCGTAAATCTATGACGTTCCAACGTAAAACTACCAAAATTTATTAAGATCATTTGAACGGTACGCGCATGCGTGCTAATGGGACGAAACTAAAACTTCCTGTGATCTATTTTCGTATCTAAACCATTGTTACTCCACTATTTCTCAACATGCCATAAAATGACAATTATATGAAAAAAATTTAAAGTTTATTAAAACAAATAGAAGCACCTTAGTGACTATTGTATACCTACATTTGCAACTAAGGCCATTGCACTTCCGCTTCAAATAAATAAATAATTACATATGCTTTTATTATGACAATGTAACAGTCAAAATAATCTAGCGCTGAAATTATATAACATAAACAAAAGTACAGTGAGGAAGACAGTAGATAGGTATAAGTACTTACCTACTGTAGTTTTCTTTTATTAATGGTTAATAAAAGTACCAAAAAAATGTCCTTTTGAGTACTACCCTTCAAAAGGTTATGTATAATTTATGATAAGTATAAACCCAGCTGGGTCTGTAACTTTATAGAGTAAACTTTAGTGAAAAAAGGCGATTGCCTATGTAAGATTTCCATGGTCGAAGCTAAATTAGGAAATTAGTTACGATAATTGGGTCATTCGTAACAATTTGTGACTCGTAATTTGTGAATGCACGAGATTCGTTTGCTTTGTTTCTGATGACTCGTGATTGTGACAAATCTAAATTATCACTATTTCGACATAAATAATTCCTATTCCCTAGATTTTTGTTAATTTATATATATATTTACCTATAACGCCGTTGAAATCACGTCATGTTGTCGTTTTTCAACATGCATGCGTCATCTAGTGAGATATATGTGAACTAAACGTAACTATATTTTCTTACAACAGATCTTCGTTGGACAGCACGCCTGGCACCGGAACGTTTACCATCACTGACAACAGAGGGCGCTAGTAGTGTATTGTGAAACAATATAGTTATTTATACTTGAGTGTAAATAAATAACTGTACAGTGACTGCGAACTGTGTATAGTGAGATGTTAACGAATTTAATTTATAACATTAAATACAAACTTTCAGCCTATTTTAAATACATATTAAAGGAGAACATTTCCGTGCTTCTGTGTTAGGTATTGAATGTAAAATAAAGGTATTATTTTTAAAGATAACTAACTGTAATGAGATTATAAGAATTTATTCGTGGTACAATTTTAATATTATATGTAATTTACCCCAGATTCCACACAACACTAACTAATTTTAATAGCATTACATTTCTGTCTAAGATAGTTCTCATGAAAAGTACATATTATTATTAGTAAATACGAAATACAGAAGAGAAATAAGACGTTAGTACACACGACTACATATTAAGCTACACAGTTCCAGTAAAGCTGATCTCGCGTTCTATAGCATTTCCTTACAATGAGAGGCCAGCTTATACTGGTAATGTATAGCTTGATATGTAGCCGTTTGTACCTGTAATTAAGCATTTGATGCACGTATTTTTAGTAGTTTGACAGTTCTATATAGGTATGCCCTGTTCTTTTCATACTATTTACATTAGAGTGAGATGCAATGACGTTTAAATTAGTTTAGTGGTATAAAAGACAGAATCACCAGCATTACCACAGAAAGATTCTGTATGGAATAATTAATGTTTTATAAAGCATAGAACGGACTTTAACATGTCATTAGAGGTTCAAACAACGTAGAAACCAAGTTTCATACATCCAACAAAACATACAATTGAATTAATAAACTTATCTTTTAAAGTCAGTTGATAAAAAATAATTTGTATAAATGTCTTAAACTGTATGAATAATCTAAAGGTCATTTGTTTCGCAAAGGATTAAATTTGAAATGAGATGGGAAATGTAGTAGTACAACATGACAATTACATTTCTAATAGATGTGGATTAGATTAGAGAGACTCTGGAGCCTTTCGGACTTTTTAGTTATGTTTGTAATTTGTATGTCTTTTTAATATGACGTAACAAACTGTAACAGTTATCCAAGGATTATTTCACTGTTTCACCAACAGTGATTGTATTCCATTTAAAAATTTGAATTATAAGGGAGTGTAAATAAATAACCCACTTTAAATATTTTGTGCATTTGATATAGTATTAGCTATTTATAGTTATTAATAGTAATAGAACTTTGTTTACGAAATAACTCTTGAATCAAAAATTACACTTTACCGTATTCAATAATTTATTCATACGTAAGTGTAACTGTATTATGTACACATGGCTACATATCAAGCTATAAATTTCCAATATAAGCTGACCTCTCATTGTATGGCAATCCTATACAACGTGAGATCAGCTTATACATGAATGGGTAATTAAATGTTAATGAATATTTGTCAAAATCAGTCAAAACAATATGAAAATTTTATTAAAGCTAGCTAACTAGCACCTAACATATGAATGATTTAATTGTTTCAACGCATATCCTACTTCATACGTGATATTCATTACCCAGATTATATTATTAAAATTACATTAATTATACTGAGAGAACAGCAAGAATAAAATGCTATCAAACAATAGTTCCACAAAGTAATAATAGTAGGTATCTGAATATTTCAATATCTTTAATTAAAAGAATCCAAAATATTAAATTTATTTTAAATATCCACTTACGAGTATTTCGGCAACTGCATACGCAACGGACTACTTATGCAATTGTTGAATAACTATTATAAGTATGTACTCCGTAACTTCAATACATATATTTCCAACGTTAATTCTCATTGCGTACAAATATTTTTTGTAGTGTGATATTTTTACTATGTAAATTTTATTAAAACTTTAAAATAATAATGTATTTCCCGCGCTGTGCTATTGATCACAATAAGTACCTAGGTACTTATCTCACATTTGACACATGTCAATAATTGATAGTGACATGACCATAGTATCGAGCATAGTCTATGGCGAATGTTTATAATGCCAATTATTGACAGGACGAAAAAAGAATATAGGAAAATACGTAGGTAGTAAAGTAAATGTAAGTAGGTACGTCCCATGCTGCACTTATTAAAAAGGGTTACCGTTTATTAGGTACTTTCCCAGAGCCACATTTTGATCGTTAAGAAGTAGTTACTTTCTATGATGTATAAATTACCTATTGAAGTATATATGTCCTATTCAAACGTTGTAAAACGGTACCTTTGCGGAGAATTGGCATGCCAGTACAAATATTCAAGGTTATAACCTATAAACATTTTGTAAATTAAAGAGTATTTCTGTAAACAAAGTCAAGTTCTCACTTAACTTATTAGTTCATAAGCAAGTATAAACATCTATATAATACTCCCGAAAATCCTCAAGATTCCAAATGTTTGAACATTTCTGTCAAGCATTAGTAGGTAAGTGATAGAAATGTTCAAACGTTTGGGACCCTTCCTAGTTAGGAAGGTGACCTTATTCATGCGCAGAACTACAACATAAACATAATACTTACCTGCAGCATACTTTATATGGTACTTCCCAGCTACTCATAAAGCGAAAAAACGCTACGTTTTATCTCCCTTAGAACAACGAATCAGCTTCTCAAATTTGCTGCATGTAAACTAAATCTCCTTTTGAGTTAAGTATATTATAAAATAGGTTTAAATATTATCCTTGTAAATAAGTAAGATGCAGTTAAGTTTCTTTTTCATAAATGTAAATAAAGTTACCTAACTAGTCTAAAGAAAAAAATATTTTTTCCGAGATTTTTTTAAGAATGTGAATATCAGAAAATAGAATTAATAAACGTTATACACACTTCCTTGCCCAGTAAATGCTTGCCTTACAATTAACATAACAAACTCTGTAAGTACAGATGTCGCCACTTCAGAGGATATACTTGCACATGCACTACGAAAACCGACCTTAATAAATGTCAAAGTGTTTTCGAGTCAACAATCTTATCCATAGATTATATTGAAAACGCTGAACCACAACTAAATCTGTTGAGTATTTCACTAATTCAGAGTTCTAATGACGATCTTTCAAATTGGTTTTACGACGCAAAACAAAACAAGTTCGAAATTTGATTTTTTATAACGTTTCTGGAAGACGATTATGGAGGATGGACACTAGTGAACTAGCTGTATGGTATTACCATAGATCGGAGTAGGCTGAGTGATTTTTGTTACTTGTGATTTAATAACTATGGACATGCCTGGGATCCGAGGATTCACTGGTATTTACATTATATACTTATTTTCAACGTTGGTAATATTTTTTAGAGACTCATGTGAATGTGTGCATACATTATGAACTGAGATTTGACCGCGTAACATTATATTATGCCTAAACTTACGTGAAAAAGGTGGATAAGTTAGCTACATTTTTACATAGATAATGTTAGTTGAAATCGAAATCAATTCTATTGATGCAATCTTAATTTAGTCACAAATTTTGTACTACTAGAGTTCAGGATTCTTGGAATATCAGTGTCATGTCCATATTAATATATACTTTTGAAGTCTTTAGCCCTAAATAGCTCTACCTACTCCGATCACTAGATATTACCTATTGCAATAAAACCTTGTAGGTATTATTGTTACACATAATGTTCTATTTATTATACTATAAATGTACATAACTATGTTTAATAGGTAAGTAACATATCATAGATAAGTATTGTTTAGTTATCAATTATAATTGCAGGGCATCATGGAATATTATTTTTAGTTATTATATATGTAACTTCATTATGTTAAATTTAGATAAGTGTATAGCATGTACCTGTATTTCTTACTAATTAGTTTATTTATTGCGCCCAAAACCACGTATCTTAAGGATCCAATCTTAGTATAGAATTAAGATATAATACATAAAATATTATATAAGTTTGAAGTTACCATGGTTAAAATATATAAGTAGGTGTAATTAACATTTTCATTTGGCTTCTGTACTTACTTTTATTTCTTTTTTCACAACATATAATTGTTTATCTACATCTGCAAAATAAATCTCGACAATATTTGCTTTTTTCTATTAAACAATAAGTTTGTTACCAAATTGAGGACACTTAAGTTCAAAATGGAAAAATCAAGCGGTAACGATTCTAAAATAAACTAAATATTTTAGTATTTGGTATTTTATTATTTCCAATTTAACCTGAGATAATCAATGCGATTCACCGACACAGCAATGCCTATATACATAAGGTTACGTAATCCTTGAAATTATGCCAAAAGAATGCCGAAAAATTGGTTCTTCGATGCGGTGAGTGCTACTTGATAGGCGTGTTAGGCGAGACTTCATGCAGCCTACTCACGAATTAACAGGTGCCGGCAGTGTAGTATCGACCGGGACATTGACTCCTGTGTCTAGGGCAGCCGTTCCCTTGCCCGCCATTACAAAATGTCGGTAACGGTGACGAGCGCAGGCGCAGGCGTCACGGCACGCGTGACCTGCCTACTGATCTCCTACACTCCAGCACACATGTAGCTTTCAAACCGATTCTCAACGCCTTACTCAATGACCGCCATCTTCGATTTTAACAATATTCTTTAAATATTGACAAAGTTTTTCGTAATTTGCCTAACAAACACCTGAACACATGTTGCGAAACAGATAGATACATCTAATTGAAAATACCATTCTTCATAGACAATCGATAGAGATTATCTGTCCTACATTGTATCCGAACCCTTCCAAGTTGAACTATTGATTTCATTGATCTCTCAAGGCTGGCTATTGCTAAACGGCTTGGATTATTTGAGAAGATTGTTGTTGCAGTAAATCGCTTATCCTGCGTAACATCAAAGTACTGAATGGCTGCTGATAATTTCCCCGGTCATTAGTGGTCGTTGACCGTTGGACACTGGCACAAATACATAACATTTAGCCGATATGAATATGACCCCGTAACAGGTCCTATTGTGGCGGCAAATAGACTACGTGTCGAATCAGAAACGAACCATTGAAAAAGGCGATACAGGACGGATAACGGAGTTCTTAAAGCAGTCTTGTACGTTCGACGTGTAACTCAGTCAGTAGTACTGGGAATCGCCGGTGAAATAATGTCAATTGTTATTATGGTTATGTAGGTATGCAGTCTAATAATACAATGGCTCGACCCAAGGCAATCTAAATATAATTCTTCTATTTGCCTGGCCTGTTAGTCTAGTGCTTAGAAACTGAATGCTAAGCGAGAGGTCATGAGTTTGATTCCCACCCGGAAGAAATCTTTGTGTGAGGAACACGATTATTTGTTCTGAGTAAATTTGACTGCACGCGTGGCGCAGCCGCTAAGACAGTCGCCTCGCCGCTTCGTGTCGCAGGTTCGAATCCTGCGCTGGACTACTATTTGTGTGACCCTAAAATAGTTGTTCTGAGTCCGGATGTAATTTGTGTCCGTCTACTATATGTTTATAATTAGTGCGGAAGTTGTCTTTTAAAAAAAATATCTATAAAGGTATGTTAAAAAAAAAATAAGTATGTTTATCACTTGTCTGGTTGCCATAGTACAGACTCTGCCGTCTGGAATCAGATGGCTGTGTTATTTGTCCCAAGATATTTATCTCTATTTTTATTTAAAAATATATGGGTCCCTCTACACCTACTGATCACGCAGCATGACACTAGAAGATTTGCATAATGAAACAAGATTGAAAAGTATAACATATTAATAATAATAATATCCTGGGACATTATTCACACATTTCTTCTGATCTCAAACTAAGCAGAGCTTGTACTATGGAAACCAGATAACTGATATACTGAATATACTATTTTTCTTTTGTAAATACATAATTTTATAAATAATTTACACCCAGACTCAGGACAAACAGACATGTTCATGCACACAAATGTTTGTCCCGGGTGGGAATCGAACTCACAACCTCCGGCGTGAAAGGCAGCGTATCTACCAAACACGCCAACAGGCCCGTCAATTAATAGTTCCCTTACACGAGAATTCTCTCAATGATTTCCTCGTGGCTGAGATGCGGCTGTACAATTAAATATTAACGGAAACAACAGATCAGTGCACTCTGTATTACCTTAAATCTCGAAGTTCCATAAGACCAATCGCTGTACCCAATTGCGAGTATTTCTAGCCAGAAAACCTCTAATATCAGCCAGTAATAAGCCAGCTAAAAGCAATTGACCTGAATTAATTTCCAAACATGTAAAAGAATCCACGATGTATATATGTTAAAAAATACGATGAAAATATTATGACGGTGAAAATATTATGACGGTGACAAATGGAACTATTATAATTCGCGCTCTCCCACCTAGTAGGTAAGTATCGGTCGGAAAATCTAATGGCAAATAGCTGGCAAAGTGAAGCGACGCATGCGCGCCGCGGGGAATGAACTATTATGGCCACACTCTCACTCGTGTTGTGATGCTGTTACACTTTCCTACTGCGTGACTCGACTGGCGGAGTATTTACTTAGCAGTATACTGATGTAACACACCCCGAGTCCCAAATGCATTATCCTGCCACATAGACTACAAGCCACTTCTAGAATATTTTTAGTCGGAAGCGTAGTGTTTGCAATAATAAATTTTCGTCTGTTCTTATATCCTGATGTGACGCAATATTAGTCCGGTCTATTTACACATTCAAGTTTACATAAATTCCCATAAAGCTGAATATTGGCATAGTTGTTCAAAACATCATTATAAAGAAAATCTCAAAAGTCCTCATCGTTCCGAGGTGTGCTAAAAATTTGGCACGGGGTCAAAGGTCAAAAAAATGAGTTTTTTGCGATTTTTAGCGAAACGGTGAGTTTTTTCGCAAAATTACCCCAGTACAAAATTGTAGATCACAAAATTCTCTACAAAAAATATATTAATAATTTTTTTCCTAAAAGCCACCATTTTGGAGATATAACGTTCCGAAAAGTTGGATCAGTCGTAATCCCTCTATTTTGCACACGTACGCCACATATGAAAGTCACTAAAGGTGTAATAGAACTAAAATAAGTTCGCTATTATTTATTGTAACTTGCTTATGTAAAATATAAGTTAAACTACGAGAATCTCAGGTATAATGAAACCCCGTTCCTAAATTTGTACGTCAGTATAACCTTGGGATAACATCTGTCTTTTATTCTATTGTCCGCGTGGCTAGGGTCGTATACCTGCTTTATGTTGGCATGCCCAATATATGAAATACATACCGTTAGTCTTGAGCGCCACTGCGTAGGGAAAACATGTGCTTATCTTAACCTATCTTTTAACCTATTTTGTGCGTTTTAGATTTTTATAAGAAAAATGTCAGAATATTGTTTTGGGGTAATTTTGCGAAAAAACTCACCGTTTCGCTAAAAATCGCAAAAAACTCATTTTTTTGACCTTTGACCCCGTGCCAAATTTTTAGCACACCTCGGAACGATGAGGACTTTTGAGATTTTCTTTATAATGATGTTTTGAACAACTATGCCAATATTCAGCTTTATGGGAATTTATGTAACCTTCCTCCTGATTTTAGGCTTAAATAGACCGGACTAATATATATATATATATATATATTTGACTGCCTCGTTGGTCTAGCGGCAGCGTGTTCAACCGCAGACAATGAGGTTCTGGGTTCAAATCCCGGGTCAGGTTAAAAAGTGTTGAAGTTTTTTCTGTTAAGAAAATTTCTCAATATCAACCTGGTGTCTGGAAGTTGGCGGTATTGCACCCCCGTGCCTCTAAGAGCACGTAAAGCCGTCGGTCCATTACCTGACCCCTTTCCGGTCGTGTCGCTAGTCTACCCATCGGATTATGAGAGTGGTGGAATAAAAAGTGTCCCTCTGTTTGTGAACTAAGTATGTTTGGAAGCCAATAAAGATAGAGCCTGAGAATCCGATTTCAAATAATTGTGAAAATTTACACCAACGAGCCGTGACTTGATGTACAGAATAAGTAATGGTGAATGACATCACATGATGTTCAAACAATTTCAGCAACATCTAGTAATGTTTGTATTACGAAAATAGGATTAACTTGAAAAATAAAGACCATTATAATGATTAACATACATTATTTAAAAATGGGATTTATTTTTTCTATTGCCTCTATTCGAGACGGCGTAATTTGACAGCAAATGATTACACAGTGTATAAATTACATAACCCAAAAAATATTGCATTGTATTGTATCTATATTTTTTATATTAAGTTTTTTACCACCAACATCCAAATCACCATCATCATCATATCAGCCGAAAAACGCCCACTGGACAAAGGCCTCCCCAAAGATTTCCACAATTGCGCTACGCGCATTCAGCGGCTTCAGCAACCCTCACAAGATCATCTGTTCATCTTGTATCTGTTGTTTGTGGTCACCACTCAAGAACCTTTCTGCCCCCGCGGCAGTCAGTTCTACGAGCTATGTGCCCTGCCCACTGCCTTTTCATCTTGACAGTTCTGCGAGCTATGTCAGTAAGTTTGGTTCGCCGGCGGATTTCAACATTACTGATTCGATCTCGCAGGGTAGCTTCAAACATAATCCTCTCCATTGCTCTTAAAGTGACCCTGAGCTGGTGACGGCACAGAATATGTATGTGTAGAACACACATACACACATCACGGGGCGCAGAAATCGACCGAGGGAATACATATCAGAGAACGGGCAGCAGCGTTTTTCTGTGAACCATAGTTCAATAGGTTCGCGATTACAGTTTGATGGTCATAACAATCAAATTGTAATCGCGAACCTGTCTACCAAGCGTGGCAATTACGGCATATCCTCCCATTCTTTGGGGTGGCTTTTGTCCAGCAGTGGATGAACTTTGGCTGACATGATGAGCCGATAAGGCCCATAGTGAGCGACTACGTCTCTGTTCCGTAAGTCATCACTGGCAACACACACTGATCGAAGACTTTCGACTTGAGACACTGCGGTATGATACTGTTACGTAGCTTCCCGAACCCTACCAAGCCGTGTATAGTCCTATTAATAATAGCGAAAATAGTTTATATCCTACCAGAGATGGCACTTTCTTTTTCTTAATTTGACGTTTACAGTTGTCCTAGGAGGCTTTCAATGCTTCACCGGGTTATAGAGGCTGGCAGGAGCTCAACCCATCTAGCAAATAAGACTAAGAACTTAATTAGTAAGCGACGCCAGAGATTACCCTCTTTGGGATTCGTACCTCGGCTCAGGGCGTACTGACGTGAAGGTGCATGAAATAATCAAGAAATAGGTATCAAAACCAATATTGTAGTCTAAATGGTTAATTTTATTAAAAATGTATAATATTTATTTTGGTTGCTGGTTTGATTATATAAGTCATTCTCTTTCGACACTATCGTAGGTACAACGAAAGGTTAGTTTTACAAACTATCTAGTTACAGTTTATATGATTATTTACGAGTTTATGAAATAGTTTTTATCTATTATTTTAATTATTTGACGCTTAGCAGGTCCCATTATTACGTAGGTAACTACCGTTCATTCCATCTTATTAATATATCACTGACACATAAAAAGAACTCGAAATAAAAGATGGACATTAGTTTGCAGCCTGCGGTAAGAATCAGTATGTTTACTAAGACATCTTAACAATATTCTGGGTTTGAATCTCTGAAATCTTCGATACTTCTAACACTTTCATATTATTACTAGCTGTGCCCCGCGGTTTTGCCCGCGTTAAATTTTATAAATGATCACAGCTCCTCCCCTGTACGTGATAGAGTGATAATAAGTAGCCTATATGTTGACCCGACCTCTTAGTAATATTTATGCAAAATTTGAAGTAAATCCATGCGGTACTTTTTGAGTTTAGCCCGGACATACATACAGACAAACAGATAAACAGACAAAAATTCTAAAAACGATATTTTTGGCTTCGATATCGATTGTAGATCACGCCCCAAGTATCCTCTTTAAAAAATATTCAATGTACAGTTTTGACTTTCCTACGATTTTATTATATGTATAGATAACATTAAATGTGCAATATTTGTTTAAACATAAATATATAGATAATCGTATCCTGATTGAAAACCAGGTCAAACCATTTCTTTAACATTTACAAAGTTGGGCATAATGGTGATGTACTCTCCATTCTCTCACTCCCACAATTCAAATATCTGACACGACTAGCGTCTAGGAGTATCAGGTGCAGGATCGACAGGTTTACGTGCTCTCCGAGGCCCAGACATATAGTAAATTCCAATCGCCGGGCTGCTATTATCCCAAAACACTTTTTGGCCCGACCCGAGATATGAACTCAGGCCTTCATTATCTCCGGTTAAACATGCTACCGCTTGACCAGTCAACTGGATTTAACATTTAATATGTACATATTAAAGCTCTTACATTTTATTTATTTGAGGACGATAAAAACAACTAACATAAGTGTCAAGTCTTCGTCGCTGTTCATGAGCAAAACGAGCGGATTTTGGTCACCATGGTTTATTATACCATCACGCATAATACATATATTCCATGAATGGTTAAGTAGAGGTTAATAAGTTCCATACCAATATGTACGACGATCGTGGTGCACAATTCCGGAAGCATTACCCTGTTACGACTTTATGATAACGGAAACTTATTTTTCTTCAGCCTGAACTAAAACAAATAAAGACTGAAAAGTAAAAAACGTACTGTATTGTTTTTTGACCTAAGTATTCTTCCGGTACATACTAATTGAACGGTATGTATGTAAGTGTTAGACAACCAATCAACTTATGTGAGTATCTAATATTATCCAACGATCTATATTTGTATATAGTTAGATAATAATGTATTTGTTTCTCTAAAAATTCTCCAAAATAGTATTATCTATACATCTATACAAATAAATAAAATTGGAGTGTCTGTTTGTAATATTGAAATAGCCGGTTGTTACTACATAAATATAAATATTTATACGGTACATACACCAAAATAACATTTTTACAATTTTTGTCTGTTTGTCTGTTTGTTCCGGCTAATCTCTGAAATGGCTGGACCGATTTTGACGGGACTTTTATTGGCAGGTAGCTGATGTAATAAGGAGTAACTTAAGCTATTTTGATTTTAGAAAAAGTCTTTTATTTTACTAAAAACCAAAATAAACTAATTAACGCGCGGAAGAAGTCGCGGGCACAGCTAGTTATTAAATATAAGATAAAAAGGGGTGTGCTTTTTCTTACATAACTTTTTAACTCCTATCATCGGAAGTCCGAAATTTTTTCTCATATCATTTACTGCTATATAATACTGATCGTTATTCACATTCAAAAATATTACAACTAAAGATTATAAATTCATAATATCATAAATCATACACTTTGTTGTTTTCATATTTTTGTTTTTACTAATAATCGATATTCATAATCATTCGAATACATAACAATGATAATCGTAAACGTGTTTTATCCCGACATTTGTTTTTCTTAACCATAAGTGTTTTCATTATATTCATACATTTGTTTTATACTAATATATTCATTTTAATTTTTTTTATAAAATAAAAGGTAGGTACAGTAAAAGTAGCACAAATAAAATAGAAGGTGAAGTTAAAAATGCGACTCCAGTGAAAATCTAATTGTTACCAGAAACGAGATGCTACCAGACAAGTAGGTTAGGTTAGGTTAGAACTGTGACCACAACAACGCGCGAGCCGAGCGAGCGGAGCGAGCGTGCCGCGGCAGCGGCCGGCGAATTGCCAGAAACTAATCTTTGTTATAAAATAGACAGAAATTATGCAAAAAGATTTTTTTAAATTGGTCCAGTCGTTATTGAGAAACAAGTGTAACAGACGGTACCAAACAACATTATTAATTAAAGCAATATGATAATAGAATGTTATGAAGAAAAAAGTTCTGATAAAAAATATATGATTTCACACTTTTCTTGGTAGTAACAGTATTAATAAAAAATGCGATCACTAACGGTTATGAGTTCCGATGATATTAATAAAACCGGCCAAGTGCGATTCGGACTCGCACATGAAGGGTTCCGTAACAGCAAGTATTTCAGTTGATTAAATGAAAGCAAATTGCGGTTTCAACCTTATTAAAAAAAAACTACTTGCTAGATCTCGTTAAAACCAATTTTCGTTGTTAGTTTCTATGGTAATGTACATCATATATTTTTTTTAGTTTTATCATTCACTTATTTTAGAAGTTACAGGGGGGGGACACTCATTTTACCACTTTGGAAGTGTCTCTCGCGCAAACTATTCAGTTTAGACAAAAATGATATCAGAAACCTCAGTATGATTTTTGAAGACCTATTCATAAACACCCCACATGTATGGGTACGATGTAAAATTTTTTTTGAGTTTCAGTTCTATGTATGGCGACCCCCCAAAATTATTGTTCTTTTTCTATTTTTGTGGAAACATCTTAATGCGGTTCACAGAATACACCTACTTACCAAGTTTCAGCAGCTCAGCTCTTATAGTTTCGGAATAAAGTGGCTGTGACATACGGACGGACAGACAGACAGACATGACGAATCTATAAGGGTTCCGTTTTTTACCATTTGATTTAGAGTTCCGTAGGAACCCTAAAAATTTATGAAAATGAATGATTATGAACATCACTCTTCATAACTGTATTTTTCATACTTTTATATAGTAAGAAAAAAATATGATTAAAAATTTTAGGTGAGCCAATATTGACCCGATAAAAAGGTATGCTGAGATGGTTTGGGCATTTATATAGGATAAGTAAAAGAAGATTGACAAAAGAAGTATACCTGGCCTGTGGGAATGGGACAACCGGAAGGGGAAGACCTTGTAGAGCGTTCTCTGATCAAATTGGAGACGTTCTCAAGAAAGCCAGATCTGAAGTACACGAAACCGGTGAGCATGTATGAAGAATATAATGACAGTCAACGAGGCAAAAGAGGTGTGCAAAGATCGTGACAAATGGAACTCCGTTGTCTCTGCCTACCCCTCTGGGAAACAGGTGTGAGTCTTTGTATGTAAATATAAGATAACCACAAACATTCCCTGCAATTTACAATTGAAAATATTGTGACATAGTAACAGTTGTTTTTTGGAATTGACTTAAAATATAACGGTAAGCCACTTTGATTCATTCAGCTTTCAAATTGTAAAATCCTGGTGTGTAATAGTGCCACAAATATAGATATATAAACTTTGATTACGTCCCTCTTGTTGCGTTGGTGGTACAAAACAATGGTATACCCCGTTTCTACCTGTAGAAATAGGTACTCGTTTACGCAAGATAATCTCAGTCGTCCAGGTACTGATCAATAATTGTATGAAGTATGTTTATCATGACCTTTATAGCGCCGTAGGTGCAGCACCTACATGTCATTGTACTTATAACATTGAATTGATTAAAGTAACACTTTCACCATAAGATGGCTTATGGTTTTAACTCACGTTTCGCAGTAAAAAATTGTTCTGCCCGTGTGAACTTGGACCGATTTAGATCGTGTCAAAACTGTTACATATATCTTTATATTGATTTTAAGCGCAGTAATGATTGCGTAGCTACACTTTAATTCGAGAGTACAATGTCATTAAATCACTAGACATTAAAAGTAATCGTGGTGTTGCTACACCTGACATATCGCATGCTGTGAGCATTTAGGTTGAGTTACAAAAAGCACAATAGCTGACGAGGCTGATTTGAACTTAGGTCATTTGTAAGCCGGCCACTATACGAGGTGCTCCATTTCGATACCTTAGTGTGAGGAAATTAAAAAATGTTAGTGAAAAGAAATAATGTATTCTAAGTCCTTTGAAAACCACTTAACTGGCCGGGAACACTATGGTATCCTTTCCTGTTTTAATGCACCAACTTATGGAACTAGTAAGGATTAATACTGAAAGTAATATTTGTCAATGTGTGAGAAATGTATACTTTTAATTATTATGAAGAAATATAGAAAGTAGTGTTTTAAAAAAATACTTCTCGGAGCCGTGTATCTGAGAGAGGTTCGGGTATGGCAGTAAATTCTGTTTTCAATGGAATGTATAGTTTCAGATGTTCTACATAATATACTAATACAAAATCATGTCACTTTATATAACTTTACACATCATTCTGCCTGTTAGTTTCTTATTAGCATTAAGTTATAAAAGCTATCATATTTTCTTTAAAAAAGAGCGGCTTTAAAATAAATGATAGGTTTATGAAACTGAAACAACGCGCTTTGTTTTATTTTACTCAATATAAAGGGTTCATTAAGATAATTCTGATACACCTAAACTCATGGGGTATACTTTGTGTTAGCTGGATTAAAGTCTCAAAAGAATATGACAATTAGGATTCATAGTAAGTTGCAAATCAAGCTTATAGAAGCTGCGAATGTGAGTATTTGTTCTAAAACCGGTAACATCGTAACTAAGAAGATTTGCTTTCCCCGACAATTTTATTCTTAATGACCAATCGGAATAGAACACCTTGTAAATACACATCTGGCAACATTCTAATTCCATCAGTCTGGGTTCGACTGACGTCAGTCTGACTGAGGTGGAAAGCCAGCAGTAACGAAACGTTACCTTGAATGTTTGATAAGCTGATGGAATAAGAATGGGTGCATGTGTAATGGCTGCCTTAGGATATTGTTTACACATACTTGGCGACGAATTCATTTCGAGCTGTTTTATGCATGCAGTGTTACTCCACAAAGTTTTAGGCAATAACTGCATTTAATCTAATCTGGTTTTATGGAACAAATTATAGAAAAAATAAACAAGTTTGGTCACCATTGGCAACCGCAACTCTAATATCGCAAACAAACGTGAAATTCTGGCGACATATGAACTATTTCCTTTATCTTAATTTAGAATGTAATGAATTTAAAGCATTATAAAATACATTTTTTGGAGTAATTCCTTAAAATTCTGTATAAATATGTTCTAAATTGGTGCTGGGTCATCTCCTTAAGAGGAACAAAAGGGGTAAAATTTTCCGTAAGTAATATGATTGCATATGACTTACATGGCACGTTTTTCTGTAACAAATTGTACAGACACCAGCACATCAATCTACCCCAATCTGTAAATTTTCCCTAATTTATCATCATCATATCAGCCGAAAGACGTCCACTGCTGGACAAAGGCCTCCCCCAAGGATCTCCACAATAGCCGGTCCTGCGCTGCCCACATCCAGCAGCTTCCCGCGACCCGCACAAGATCGTCGGTTCACCGTGTAGGACGCCCGCCCACGCTGCGTCTTCCGGGTCGTGGCCGAGAACCTTTCTGCCCCATCGGCCGTCAGTTCTACGAGCTATGTGCCCTGCCAACTGCCACTTCAGTTTGGCAATTCTTTGCAGCGGTGAACAGTTTCGGAGATATGACGTCTCCCTGTCTCACGCCTCGCTGCAATTGAATAGGTTTCGAGTTCTGGTCCTGAAGTCGGACTGACATGGTGGCGTTTTCGTACAAACACTTTAACACCTGGACATACCGATAGTCAATTTGGCACCTTTGAAGAGACCTCAGCACGGCTCATGTTTCGATAGAATCAAAGTTCATGTTTCATAGTCCACAAACGCTAATCATAATGGCTGGTTATACTCCTCGGTCTTCTGTATAACTTGCCGCAGCATATGTATGTGGTCTATGGTACTGTAGCCTTTTCGGAAACCGGCTTGTTCGGGAGGCTGGAAGTCGTCAAACCTTCGTGCGAGAAGATTCGTAATGACGCTAAAAACAACTTGTATACATGGCTCAGCAGTGAGAGGGTCTGTAATTCTTCAATAGGGTTTTATCGCCCTTTTTGAAGAAAAGCACCACCACACTCCTGTATCATGCTTTTGGTGTGTGACCTTCGAGTATGACGGAGTTGAATAACTTCTGAAGGGCCCGCAGGATCGGTGTTCCACCCGCCTTCAGAAGCTCAGCTGTAACTCCATCATCACCCGGTGCCTTGTTGTTTTTCAGTTGTTTGAGAGCCATTCTAATCTCGTACAGGCTGACGTCCAGGATATCTTGGGTGTAGTGTCTGGTTAGTCTTGCTCTTGGATCTGAGGCATGACTATTGACAAGAAGTCACGTTGTCGTGTACAACTGTCCGTAGAACTTCTCGATCTCTCCTAGCAACTCAGGTTTTGACGTGACGATTCTACCATCCTCAGTCTTCCTTCAGCTTCGTCAGTTGGCTTTGCCCAATAGACAAATCTCTTGCGAACACTATAGAGCCTCTATTCTACTCGATGGCCTCTTTAATACTAATAATAGTATTAAATTGGCGTGTGTCGCGAGTCAGAGACTTTGAGATTTGTCTGTTGAGCTGCCTGTATCTGGCAGCATCACATGAGGATGTTAGAATCATTTTTCGCCTTTCTTCCATAAGCTGTAGGGTATGGCCGGAGAACTTTTTGGTTCCATTTGTACGGCGGGTTTTATAGAAGTGAGACCCGGCCGTATGGACAGCTTCCACGAACCTGTCGTGGTATGTATCCACTTCTTCACAGTCTGCTAGGCATTCGAATCGGTTCTGAAGTTTGAGTTGAAAGGGTTGGGGGTTTTGGAGGTGGAACGGTATGGGACGGAGCGTAGACTTCATCAGTAGGTTTTGACCTCGGCTCGAGTTTGACATTTAGGTTCAATGAGCCTCTGACCAGTCTGTGATAGCTCCCGGTCTTAACCGTATTGATCACAGAGACATCATTGAATACTTGTCTCCTCGTCGACAGGATGAAGTCTATCTCGTTTCTAGTTTTCCCATCACCCAGGTCCATTTACGATGTGCTGGCTTCCTGAAGAAGGAATTCATCATAAAGAGACCCTCCTTCTCCATGAAGTCAGCCAACATCTGGCCTCAGGGGTTCCGATCCCCGGTTCCAAATTGCCCCACTTTCAGCTCATCACCGATTCGTTTGCCCAGCTTCGCGTTGAAGTCCCCAATGACCACAGTGAAATAAGAGTTCGAGGTATGTATGGCTCTAGAAATGTCCTCATACATGACCTCGATTGCATCATCGGAGTATGTCAAAGAGGCTGCGTATACCTGTATAACCTTCAGCGAATACCACCTGGTGATTCTGAGTATAAGGTACGCAATCCTCGTCGACACACTCTTGATTTTCACTAGGTTGTTCACGAGGGACTTGTGGACTATGAACCCGACACTACCTTGGGATAGTTGGTCACCCTCCCGGTTATAGAGCAGGTTTCCGGATTTCAGTATTATCGAGTCCTCCCCCTCTCTTCGGACTTCAGATAATCCTACAATATCCCAATCTAACCTGCTCAGTTCTTCCTCCAGTTCGGTTCTCCATCTTCTCGTCGGACCGCAGTATACGTATGTTAAACGTTGCCAGGGCCAGAGGTCGTCGTTTTTGGTAACGTGGAATCTTAGCACCCCTTGCCCTGCCGTAACTACGGCTGTTACCACGGCTGGGAATAGCAGGGCTGCCGGGGACTGGGGGCCGCGGTTTGGTTGTGTCCATCATTTGAGGGGATTTGCCATAATCGCGCTTGGCAGACGGGTTGGCGATCGCAGTAAGGTGGACATGTTACTCAGGAGAACGCTGCTACCCTTTCTTTGGTGTATATATTTCCCTCGGGACGACTTTTACGTCCCCCACGGGATGAGAGGGGGTGGCGATATTCTTAGGCCGTCAACCACACAGCCTAATTTAAAGGGTAGGTTCCCTTTAAATTAGGCTTTTGTGATGAAGTTGAAAATCTATAAATGAACCTAGTGAAATTTGACAGATTGCAGTAGCTGGATGTGCTACCCTGGATGTGCTGGTTTGGCGATAACAGAATCAAATCTTCATTTTTCACTACCTTTTTTTGGTGCGGTAATCGATCCTGGATCAACTCGGTTAATCGATCTTGAACTACGTTGTCTTGTTACCTAGTTTTATTTCTTCATTAATATGTTAATTAATAAATGAAGATAAGAAAAGCAATAACATTTTTGTTTCAATTTATTTTGTTTTTGCTGGTCGGTTAATAAAGTTGGGATCACAAAATATTACTACGATTTACAAAGATAAAGAGGACAGTTATAATTAATTTACATTTTAAGACAAAGACAAAACATTAAATAAGTTAATCAATCATTATACAGGTCTCTGATCAGTATTCATACCTACTTATAAATGCATTGGAACTGTACATCTTCGTAGAAGTTTCGCAAATTATCAAGCTTCATCGTCATTTAAATCAGAACATTTACTTATTGCGTTGAATTAAGTAACATTAAAACTTGAACTTTAAATTATAGAAACGTTGATGTAATGGTCAGATCTAACTCAAGTTACCTAAGTGGGCAATGAGCTTGCCAAGTTAGTAATGAGGTATTAAGGTAAACTACAGTGCTGCGTTTAAAAACCAGTCCAGTTGGCTGCGAAAAGATGTACCCATAAAGTTCCTCTGATCCCTCGGGACGAGTTCTTCGCCGGCAGTGGTTACCCTAGTGTCAGAGTTGTTTAGGCCGCCCAGTAGGTTACTGACATGGCTTAACAATTGTTGTCTAATGACTACAACCAGGACCGACAGGTTAACCTGCCCTCCGATGCACGGAAATGCTCATTAAACTACTTTGGTGATCATCCATTTATGGACTGACCGCGAGCCTAGTTGCTTAACCTCGCCGATCGCATACAGACCGGTGAGAGCATCTAGTATGTAAGTGTTGAATAGGTTTAATTATTTCAACAATTATTCATTCTTACTTAAAAATTTGTTGCTGGAAAGTGAAGTACACTCTGCTCCTAACCTAGTTTCATTTCGAAATACATGTCTAAGATTGTAACTAGGATAGTAAACTATTAATTTATGAAAAGGATAAAATCGACGTGAATTGTAGCAGTGAGTATACGGCCAAGCCTTTTGGTATGAGAACTTGTAAACTAGATACATACTACAAGCATAATTATAAGTTAAATGTTAGTCACCTACTAATGTATATATATGTACTTAGAAATATCTTAGTAGGCATAAGACGTAGGTACATTATCACACTAATATTATAAAGGCAAAAGTTTGTGAATGTGTGAGTGTACACACTCACACATTCACAAATGTGACTCACTGTTTGTTACTTCTTAAACGGCTGAAGCGATTTTAATAAAATTTGGTAAGGAGTTAGCTGACACCCTGGATTAACACAGGCACACAGGCTATAGCTTATAAAGTTTAACGCGGGTAAAACTGCGCGGCACAGCTTGTTTGTCATATCATGAAAAATATAATGTCCTCCTAGTCGAGTTTTGGCCATGGCAGCCAGTCTATCTGCGCGGGACATAGTATACCTACCTAGTGCATAGGTAATTGTGGGCACAAGCACAGGGGCACTTTCTATTCCATCACTCTCATGATCTGATGGAACGACTAGTGACACGATGGGAAAGAGGTCAGGGATTATAGAGGGATTTTGAACCCAGGACTTCATTATCGGCTAAGAGAAAGTGATTTCTGTAAAAGAAAAGTTCTTAGCATCATCACGAAGTCGGCGATCTGGCAGAATTTATACCCCACGGGGGTGTAAATTCCACCAAAGCGAGCTCGTAAAGCAGACAGGGAAATATATTTTAAATTGGAATCAATTAGACAGTAAAAATAAACGGAGAACAAAGTTTTTGTCTGTATTTTGTTTTCGCCGCCTGTCTTTGGGCTAATCTCAACAAAGATTAAACATCTGCCCAGGACGTTACATATATTCCTATAAACGATGAATGAGTCATATACCTATAAACACAGACAGTATCTATTCCACGACCATAGTCCAATTTTTAACCTGAGAGAGAGAATGAAAAAGTAATAATACCATAATTTTTGTCTCCCTGTGGCAACTGATTTTTTTCCAGAAAAATTCCAATAAAAGGTATTGGGCCAGCTCAATGAGTTGGTTTTGATAATGTACAATCAAAACCAACGATGTGGAATAAGTTTCTGCGTGCGTCATTTTTATTAAAGGCATTACAAAGAAGTGTCACAAATATTATATTAAGTAACAGGTTCGAGTTTTTGGTCGTTGGATCTTTTGTGTGTGATCAAGAAAACAAGATAGGCAAATGTATTTATATAAATGCTTTAAGAAACCACAGAAACGAACAAAGGAGAAACTTATAAGTGTTCTTAATATTAAACGGTTTGATTGAAGCTTTTCCACGGCATTTGCAGTAGGTATCCATCACGTATAGCTGTAATTTTATGTGAGTTGTGTAGTCAGTAGGTATCACTTTATTCATTAGTTAGTGTTAAGCGTAAGTTAGTTCATGGTATGATGGAACTGGCGTGACTTTTCTAAATTTCAGAATTAAAATAAAGAAAAGTATGCTTATTTACACATCTACGAGCATGATTACCTAGTAGGTTTGAAGAGAAGAACATAAGAGTATAACTTGGACTTAAAAACACTCTCAGTAACAGCTCGGAGTCAGGAAGTTGGAGCTTTTATGTCTTCAATGTCTGGTACAGCAAGTAAAACCAATTCAAGTCTCATCATTCCTTTATTGCTGCTCTATGTAAGTAGGAGAGTGAAAAATTTATAGCACTATTTTAAAGATGATACAGATGGCCTAAGATATTTTTACTGTTTCACCGTTCAAAGAATAGCATCTGTGATTTTACACACACTTGTGCCCTATAATATCATATCGTTGCTTATTCGTTGAGATTGGTCAGTCGAAACAGAAAGCCGGGAGACATTTTACTAGGTATGTAGCGATCATATGCAACTTATAATGTTTGGCCATAGATATCTTTAGCGTTAAAACTAGCTATGCCCCGCGGTTTTACCCGCGTTATACTTTGTGAATTATAGCCTATGTGTTATTTGGATATATAAGCTATAATACAACAAAGTTTCATCAAAGTCCATTCGGTAGTTTTTGCGTGAAAGAGTAACAAACATACACACTCACACACTCACAAACCTTTATAATATTTGTGTGATTAATTATTTTTTTATTAATAAGTGTTATTATTCTCAAAAGAGTATTTAGATGATAAAACATTTTAAATTTTCCAATTTCAATATTCTATAATAATAGGATAATAATAATTTTATAGTTATAAGATAATATTTGTACACCAGAAATGAGACATTACACCTTATGTACTATGTACTATATGCATACAAATAAATTGTTCTTTCTTTCTTTCTTTAATGAAGAGCAACTAGTTAATATTTACTTTGGCTATAGTAAACAAAGTAAGGTTTGTTATTCATTATGCCTATATCATGTGGTTGCGGATGTGGTTACTATAATAATAACTTAACCTTCACCGTGTCATAACCTAAAGCCTCGTTATGCATCCAGTGCAGTCTCTACCCGGATATTATTATTAAAATATTCTTCGACACTCAAAAGTGTGGCATGATTTATTATTCTTAAAGTAGCTAACAATGTTCATTACCCAAGGCATTATTCTAGTTATCTCAAATTTTAGGGATCCGCAGCCTAAGAAAAAGAACACGGATATGAAATGCTACTTGTCTGTCCATAAGTTGCAAGGACTTATCTCGTAAACAGCAATGTGGACATATTCTGCAGTATAATTAGTCAAAATTGAATATGGCATCGAAAATATAATTTCTGAAGGGGTAATATGTACTTAGAAAATGGAAAAGAATTATAAAAGCATCTTTAAAAAAAGTGTTCGCATGTATTTTAGTAATTTTCTAGTTATAAAATATCCAGAATAATAATGAAATGGGTAACCGGTGAAGTGATCACTTTTAGACAATTCTTTTAACTAGATACAAAGTTTATCTCAAATTAATCAACTAGCCAGTAATTTCAGATTTCTGTATCTATATAAATAAAAAGACAAGTCCTGACTGACTGACTGACTCATCAACGCCCAGCCCAAACCCTTGGACCTAGAAAGCTGAATCTATATAAATAAAAAGACAAGTCCTGACTGACTGACTGACTCATCAACGCCCAGCCCAAACCCTTGGACCTAGAAAGCTGAAATTTTGCACAAATGTTTGTTTTATAATGTAGACAAGGAATAAGGAAGGATTTTTCGAAATTCAACCCCTAAGGGGGTAAAACAGGGGCGCTAAGTTAGTATGAAACTTTGCCGTTTTTGAAGTTTAAGGTATCAAAATTGGTATTTGGCCTTCCAGTTAAAATAAAAAATCACGTATTTCAGGGTTTTTGGAAATTCCACCCCCAAGGGCGAAAAATAGGGGATGTAAGTTTGTATGGAAAATGTGACAATTTTTAAGTTAAACGCATGAAAATTGGTATTTGGCCTTTTAGTTAAAAATAAAAATATATATTTCAGCATTTTTGGAAATTCCAGCCCCAAGAGCGTAAAATAGGGGGTGTAAGTTTGTATGAAAAATGTGTCAATTTTTAAGTTAAACGCATGAAAATTGGTATTAAGCATTTCAGTTAAAAATTAATAATATATATTTCAGGATTTTTGGGAATTCCACCCCTTAGGGCGTAAAATAGGGCATGTAAGTTTGTATGAAAAATGCGACTTTTTTAAGTTAAACCCATGAAAATTGGTATTTGACCTTTCAGTTAAAAATAAAAATATGTATTCCAGGATTTTTGAAAATTCCACCCCGAAGGGCATAAAATAGGTGATGTAAGTTTATACTGACTGACATATCAACGCACAGCCTAAACGGCTGGAGTTAAAGACTTGACATTTTGACAGAAGGTACCTTTTATGACGTAGGCATCCACGAAAGAAGGGTTTTTGAAAATTCGGGTGGAATTTTGGGTGTAAAATTGGGGATGTAAGTTTGTATGAAAAATGTGAAACGTTTTAAGTTAAACGCATGAAAATTGTTATATATATTTGGCATTTCAGTTAAAAATTTAAAATATATATTTCTGAATATTTGAGAACCCCCCCCCCCCTAACGGCGTAAAGTAGGGTACGTAAGTTCTATGTAAACTGCGACTTGAAGTTAAACGCATGAAAATTGGTACTCAGAATTACAGTTAAAAATTAAAAATATATATTTCAGGATTTTTGGGTAGTTATTTTATTTTACTTTAAATAAAGTAAAATAAAATAACTACCCAAAAATCCTGAAATATATATTTTTAATTTTTACTTACTGACTATACTTAAGGACAATTGATATGTATTCTTTGATTTTTGCGTGATGATATCGGGTCCTTTTTGTAAATAACAGTAGCAAAGTAGTTTTTCATTTATTTCTTAGTAAGGTTATTTATAGGTTAGGTTTTATTCAATTTATATTGCTTAATTGTTTTAAAAGCTATATTTTTTAGATTAAGCTTAAGTAATAAGTAGTTACATTGGTCATCATTCAAAATTGTCGCGGACAAAGTCGCGGGCACCAGCTAGTCATAGATAAGAATATAAGTACATCATTACGGAAATACGCCGAAAAATATGTGGTTTATAAAATATGACCAAAATAAAATAGAAAACATTTTTATTCATGATCAAATTTTTTTTTGTTAAATATGTACAGAGCTTTAATACACCGACTCACATTTTGCCGGCGCTTTAGTATCTCCTTTCCATCTAATATTTTAAAGGATTTTTTTATTTGTAGCATTTAGAATTACCTTGATATTATGGAGGACACACACAGAGACACATTTTGTGAGAGTCAATGGCATTCCTAAGTAGAGTTGATTAGACATACTTGTTTGTAAATATACATACATAATACACGAGTCATTATATAATTCAATGGCACCAGTGACACAGTTTCGATCCGGTTCGTAACGACTTTAAGGGCGGGAACATCATCTGCTAATACTTGTGGTGAGAGCTTTAATTCCGATTTTAAAACCGACTTGCTAACGTTTACGGCGTCATTAAACTCGAAGTAATTTGAATATAAATAATGTAACAGTTCGTGGTTAGAATACAAAAAAAATAACAAATTGATTTTTAATAATTAGATCGTTTAGCGGTATCTTCGCGGACAGTGCAGCCGAATTGTATAGTGGTGCATTCCACTAGTCCGGCGGTGGCGCGGGTATGCGTTCACAGTTGGTCACCTTGCAATAAGGTATGGTGGTCGCGTCGGGCTCAGGGCGAGAGTGGGCGACCTCATATAGCTTGCGCGGGAGGCGTTTCCTTTATTTGTTGGTGGTACGCTGCGTGATAGTGACGTGAGCCCGCGCAGGACATCATGCGTACTTTGCTGGTGAGTCTCGAGCCGCCCTCCACAAGGGCGCACACACATCATTTACATACCTGCTTATCATTCATTTCCTTTTACTTTTCTTAATTTTTTTTCCGTAATTAACTTAATAATTATTTCCGTGTAGTTTCAAGGTGATATAAAATATTTTGCAGTGCATATTTATACGTAGTGATTGGGTGTTCATTATTATCACATACTTCTACTGAAAAGAATTTTCACGTGACTCTCAATAAACACCAATTGGAAAAAGAAAATAAATTATGTAGACTAACCACTTTAAATCAAAGTTGTTAGATCATTCGATTAAAATATTTAATATTGTGTGATTTTTCTCTCTCAATTGGAGGTTCAATTATTATTTAACTTCGCCTTGAATGCGTACTACAATAACAACAAAGCCAACAAAAACGTCAACTATAAATACTCAACTAAGCAATCTCAAACATAGATAACGTAAGGACACAAGTTTGTGAAAGTGAGTCCAGTTTAATATACAAATGATCTCATTATCTAACTACTTGCATGAACATAACATAGTCACAGCAAGTCCTTGGTTGAATTTCAATTAATAATATAATATGCGTAAATTAATACTTATGTACTATGAATCAGGCCGATCTTAGCCGGCATTCGAAGTGTCGATTTCTGCGGCAACCTTGAAGGCGACTGACAGGTCACTTGAGCTCCGCCCCGTGTGTTTATTGCTCTGGTAACCTTACAACATACCAATAAAAGTGCCCTTAATAGTTCAGAAGCGGAACTAATTGTACATACTTACTAGCACATAATTTGGCAATTTAGTGGTTGTCATGTTAACTGGATTACGTAAAGCACGCAACTTAGTGTGGCGGACAAATGCCTGTTGGTTACATTACCTACTGGCCCACTACTATTAAACAGGCAACTGCATAGTTAGACTACTGGTTTATATTCTACTATAATATATATATATTTGTAAACGGTTAACTTGTTCTATTTCAACAGTGATATTAAATAGTGGTCGTTCATTGCAAAAACACAGGTTTGAAAATTGTCGCCGTGTATCTACTACTGTTGCGCGATCTATTTATCAATTATAGATAGTCATTCCGAAACAATTATTAAACTAACGAGAAATACTGGCACATTAAAAAGTGGTTTATGTTTTAAAAGAAATACTTTTAATTAATAGCATTATAATAACGTAATATGTACTATTAATTAAAAATACATTTAAAGAATGTATTCTTAATCAGAAGTATGGGCGCCCGAGGTCCACTAGAGTTTGAAATTTTAAGCTGCTATCTCCTTCTGAGATATATTGCTGTGAGGTATACATATATACAGCCTAAAGCTCAAACTTTGATAGAGCGGATAGTGTTGTGTGAAATGGATAGACTGGTATGTCGTAAACTACTCATTTTGTTTCTTAACCATTTTGTTGGAAATAACATTAGACGTGATAAATATAAAATTCATTCCAATAGATTACATAGTTGTACAATTATATATAGACATTATATCAAACAATTATATTTGATTAAAAGTAATTTGTATTTATTAAAATACAAATTATGTCATATGCAACAAATTTGGCTACATTTATATCAACTTTATCTAACCGTGCTTAAATACGTTTACGGTAGTTGCTTATATAAGTGTGTGCAGACAAAAATATCTTTATTTTAATAACTATAATTAAGATAAACTTATCTCATATAAACTCTTTTCACAGGCAAGTTATATTTAGGCACAATTTTATGCAATAGTTGTGTAAAATATAAGACCTACATCAAATAATATGCTTCCTCTTTTGTTGTTAGTACGGCCCAGCCGTGGCTGGCTTATTTTTTTTATTATCAGGTGGGATTGTGGTCTAGCGCCAGCCTATTATCCTGTGAAGACAGATACTCCTTCCAAAACAGATACCTTGAATCAGTTATATCAAGATCAACTGAGATCCCAATGACTTAGGCCATCCTTTTACAAAAATAATTGCCAATTTATATTTGTTTTTTTATCTATTTTTAAAAGACAACTTCTGTGCTGGGAAAATGAATTCCTGTACTGCAGGGTACTTTACAAACATAATTGACGGACAGGAATTAAATCCAAAATCAGAACAACTATTAATGGGTCACACAAATAGTTGTCCTACTCGGGAATCGAACCTGGAACACAATGTGGCGAGGCGAATGTTTTTACCACTGCGCCACATATGCAGTTCAGATTATGATCTTGTATAAGCAGTCGAATTCCGTTCCTACTAGGCTAATACTTAAAACTTTTTCACTAGAGTCAGTTTCTTTAACAGAATAACACATTATAATGTCTTCTCTCGTCTCTCTTCTCTCTTAAACCAGGATCTGTAGACCCCATATAACCCAGTGTCTTCCAAATCTTACAATATCGCAGATTACAGTTTATTCATAACTTCATTAATAACGCAGAAGTTTTATCAAACTATTATTGGGCCGATATTAAAAATCTAGAGTCAATTTTAACACTTTCAAGGGACGCACTATTTCTTTATGGTCCGGTGACTGGTTAAATTTTCTATACATCCGTAATACCAAAATAATTCATATTTAAAAGGTGTATTATGCATTTGGAATTATGAGTTTTGCCTCTGTAAGATTGATTTAGAAGATATAATATTTCCAACATTATTTTTTTTAACGAATACGCCCACACTAAGAAATTTAATCCCTGTGTCGCGGGGTACTTTACAAACATATAATAGACGGACACAAACTACATTCAGACCCAGAACAACCATTTATGGGTCACACAAATAGTTGTACGGCGCGGGACTCGAACCCGTGACACTAAGCGGCGAGGCGACTGTCTAAGTCACTGCGCAACACGTGCTGTCGATTTAAACATGCATCTTTATTTTGGTATTACGAATGCTTTAAAAACTCAACTGTGACCGGAACTTTAAGGCTGTGTCTCAATAAAAGGCAACGCGAACGGAATTCTTCTTTCAAATTGCTATAAAGCTTACTTTTATTTTTCACACTTTGAGTGTTAAGTCAATCAATGAATAAGTTAGTAATAAAATATATATACTTGGCAAAAACATCACGTGCTTATTGTAACATGCATCGGTTGCGTATTCCTACTAAGCACAATACGCACACCGCAGCGTACTGGCATCCATATAAATCAACTGCATATTATGTAATTTGTCACACCTTAAGGCCAAGAATTCAAGAATTCAGTGCGCATTTATCTCGCCCACGCATTTAAACTTTTTATAGGATGTTTATTTTTGTAATATCTTTAAAAAAAATGCTTTAGTTACAAAAAAAATATAACTAGTCTTCAAATGTTAAATTGTAGTAAAATAAAATAGTATATCTTTTAAAATATTAAGAATATAATAAAATATTTATTGGAATATTAAGCTCGCTAGATGAATAAAGCACATTTTTTTCAAAAGTACCTACATTTTAAATACTAAAGAAATGGACTAACCAGATAGATGTGCTCTGAATTCTGTTTCTTAAAGGGAGCGAACTTAAAATGTATGTTGTGCGACTACTTTTATAATATTGCAGCAATTTCTTTGCCAGTCAATAGAAGATTTTTCTTTCTATACTAAACTAAGATCCAGTTTTTGTCAACTTTCACACATCCCACGAGATGTAACTCTCGACTGGCGACTAGAAAATATGGATCGCTTTTCTTCTAAGATTTCCTTTTAATTGTTTTATAGTTTTACTTTCAACAGATGATTCATTCTAGTTAATCTGTGTTGTATAATTTACAATTATGTAGTGTCGTTTATTGGTCACGCAGTGTTTGGTGGCTATAATATGATGGTTATAATTATAAATAGTCGGGAATAGTTCATAGAATACAACACTTTTCGACTTTTCATAATGGTCAAGTCAAACTCATGGTATTGGTATTTTGTCGGCCAAGGCGAAATATTTTGAGCACATCTAATTTGATTTTGACAGTACTATGTCAAACTTTGACAGTACTTTTGACTGCATTTGGTGTGGCGGTAGGTATAAAATACACTCAGAAGAGTGTAGGAGCATATAACAGTACAACACTTCCGTTATAGATGGGAACCTTACAGTTTTAAGAAAGCTGCTTCACACCCATTTCAATCAAAGGTCGTCCTTTTTATGAACGCCTTCTTTTACAAAATATTTTTCTTTTACAAAATTATTGTGTTTTTATTTGTTATTTATCACCGCCAAATAAAAACATTAACATAAAATCTTTGGTTAAATACCAATATCTAAGAAAATCTGTAACTGCAAACTCGTGATTAGAAGCGAGCAATATTTGGGCTTACAGTGTAATCGAATACGGCAGAACGGCCGAGTTTTGGCTCTAATTTCGTTGCTCCAAATATTAAACTATAATTCATAAATTCTCAACAAATTAGTAAAGCAAACACTGCTGATTTACAGTTCAGGTTGCCTAGAATCTATTCTGTAAATCAGTGAAGTTTCAGATGCCAGATACGCTCAATACACTGGCCGCTAAGATTTCATTAACACTCTTTGATGTCTCCTAAATCTTAATTGAAGAGAACATCAGCGAGTATGGAAGTACATCTTTTTCAACTTAAAATACAATCCATTTAATTGCTGTCTACTAAACCATGACGGTTACGATGCACCAAGTTACATGATAAACAAGCATGCGAAGATAATTAGCTATTTTAAACACGTAATTATTCAATATAGATTTGATAAACTACAGTTAAAAGTGCTTTTCGGTAGGTCTCTTATAAAAGACTTCAACGCGCTCGCTTGTAATAGTATTGACTATATGATAGCAGTTTGCAATAAACAGACTTTGACTTATCTTTCTAATAACCAATTTTAACAGAAACACCTAGAAATCGTTCTCTAAACAAGAAAATCGGTTTATAACAACTACCAAATTGTTACATACATACCTATAAATACGAATACTCGAACTGATTACCCCGTATAAAAGTAGTTTTGTTGATAGCATTTTACTACCTACCGATAATGCCTAGTCTTTCACAGTAATTCTTAATAAAAAAAATATGTTTCATCGCATTGTATGGCGACCTGTCTGTACGAAGAGAATCGATCCTGTCAAGCCTTGATGCGCGGGTAATCGCGACTTTTTTGCGTACAGCAAAGTTGTTAACACCTTCATTGTACCATGCTTATAGCAAATAAAGATAATATTATTTCATTCTCTACTCTCGCAACGTCGTCGTATTACAATAAGTGCAAAGTGAAGTGTTACTAACATAGTCTTAAGCCCTATATACTAACACTTTTTGTATATATTTTATATATGTTAGTCTGTAAGGTATATATCTATGGGCCATTAGATGCCTGATAATAAATGATTATTATTATATTATTATTATTATTATTATATTACACATAATAACGAACACCTCGAACGACTTCCACGGTCCCCACTGGATGAGATTAAAATTTAATATTAAGATAAATTTATTGTTATACCTTATTACAACTCACAGTTTAGTATGCTTTATAATAATTGTACGCTTGCTTTATTTACATTACACTCAGTTCACTTTATGCAAAAAACGATCATAAGCTTTACACAAACTCGTATTCGCACAGACAAAAACATAAACTGTACACAAAACCACATCATTCAAAGCTTTACCGTAATCAAAAACACACAACTTTCAACATTCTTTTCAAAATTAAAAAACCTGTTCCTAAAGTACACACTCATTAATTCCCATCTCATATGTACTTACACTAAAATTAAACTCAGACAAATAAAAAGAATAACAATAACTCATTTATACATTCAATCCACTTCATGATACTCTAAACTCTATTGACAGACTACGGGTGGCACATTCTTTCACCTGCATACCTGAGGACTGTTGCACTCTTCTTGATAACCAAGAAGAAGGCCTCAAAGTGATTACGCAAAATATCCGATCTAATATATCAGGCCTACTCATCTTATTAACTAGGGTTAAAATTCACCAGGATATTATAGTGCTCACTGAATGCTGGCTATCTAAGAATCCTAAAATTCCATTTCTAGATGGATACACTTGTTTTCACAGTACCAGGGAGATAAATCAGAATGATGGCATAGTAATATATGTAAGAGATGACATACCAAACGTCACTACTGTAGAACCGGATATTGTGGATGCCAACTGCATTGTAGTGACAATTGGTAGAGATACTTGCATAGTAGCAATTTATAGGTCTCCAGCGTTTAAAGACCTTACTAACTTTCTTGAGTCTCTCGATCGTATTTTAACAACCTACTCTAAGTATACTAATATTATACTTATCGGAGACATGAATATAGATATTGTTGATGATAGTAAAGATCATAAAGCCCCGGAATATTTAAATCTAACAGCCAGCCATGGTTTGCTCCCAGCTCACACATACATAACACATAGCAAAACTTGTCTTGATCACGTCATATTAAAAACCAACTGCAAAAGTACAGTATTAGTACTTGAATCTACTGTTACTGATCACAACGCAGTGGTGCTATGTCTATGTAAAACGTTAAAGCATAATGTTATTAAAACTACAAAAACAAAGATTGACTACACCCTTCTAGAAAAACATATTAAATCTATAGATTACTCAGGTATATACCAATATTCTGATGGAAACGATGCTTATACACACTTTATGACTTCTCTCTCTACAGCTATTAATCTAAGCTCCTACACATATACAGTTCCACACCGTCTTAGAATCCTTAAGCCCTGGATCACTACTGGCTTATTACGGTGTATAAGAAATAGAGATCGTATGTACAAAACCCTAAAAAAGTCACCGAACAATGAAGTCCTCAGAGTCACATTCAAAAGATACCGAAACTACTGCAACACGTTGGTAAAAAACATTAAAAGACAGTATGAGAGAGACAAACTCAGAAAGGCTAAGAATAACCCTAAAAAGCTTTGGAGTGCTATTAAAGACATCACATACACCAATAAAGAAAAGTCCTCATCTAAGGACTTACTTCTACTCAATAGCAGTCCATATATTTCGATCAATGAGGTCAATAAGTTCTTTGTAGACGTTGGTAAAGATCTTGCCGAAAAATTGATCCCTAAATCAGACAATATACATTACAATGCTACTCGTACCTCGAGGAACAATCTTACTTGCAATTCGATGGTTTTTCTTGAAACTGATGAAACAGAGGTGGAACATTTGATTAATAACCTACGAACTGATTGCGCGGTCGGTGTTGATGACATCCCTGCGTCTGTTCTAAAAAAACATAAAACTACGCTTGTTCCACCGCTTACTTTTATCTTTAACCTATGCATTAGTACCGGAGTGTTTCCAGATCAATTAAAAAGAGCTCTCGTTCACCCCATACACAAGGCTGGTGAAACGAAACTTGTATCAAACTACAGGCCTATATCCATTTTGCCTACTGTCTTAAAGATATTGGAGCGAATAATGAATAATAGATTGAAAAACTATCTCGAGTCTAACAACCTCATATCGGACAGGCAGTATGGCTTTCGTAATGCTAGGTCCACGGATGATGCTGTACATGACTTAACTAACTCTGTAGTCGAAGCTTTGGACAGAAGGGAGAAATGTTTGTCAATTTTCATTGATCTGGCCAAGGCCTTCGATACAGTTTCAATTCCGAGACTATGTCTTAAACTAGAAAGGCTGGGTATTCGGGGAAAACAACTTAAAATGTTCCAGAGTTACCTAAGTAATCGTACACAGTGCACCAAAGTAAATGATCAGATTAGCGAAGAACTTTCAGTTGTGTATGGTGTTCCTCAGGGAAGCATCCTCGGGCCTACCTTATTCCTTGTGTACGTAAATGACATGTGTGAACTAGAGTTAAACAACGGTAAAATAGTAGCCTATGCAGACGATACCGCCTTAACATTTAGAACGCAAACGTGGGAGGACACTTTTCGTGCAGCTCAAGTTGGCTTTGAAAGAGTTACACACTGGCTCACAACTAACCTACTCACACTAAATGTTAACAAAACAACCTTCATGACATACAGGATTAGAAATACGGAAGCAAGTTCTTTAAACCACCTTAACATTAGTGCCCATAAGCAGGTTGGTTGTGATACAGACTGCGACTGCCCTAAACTTGTTATGGTGACAGCAACTCGATACTTAGGTGTGACTTTGGACGAGAAACTCTCCTTCCAACCACATATTAACAAGTTGTCCGGTAGAATACGCAAACTAATCTTTGTATTTAAATACCTGCGGCATGTCGCTGACCCTGACACTGTTAAGATGGTTTATTATTCCTTGTGCCAGTCTGTAATAGGATACTGTATTTCTACATGGGGTGGTGCATGCAAGACCCACCTAATACAACTAGAGCGTGCACAGAGAGCGGTGTTAAAAGTATGCACTTTTAAACCGTATCGCTTTCCTACTAAAGAGTTATACGAATACTGTGAAGTACTCAGTGTGAGGCAGATTTTCATACTCCACATAATATTAAGACAGCACACAGAAATTATTCCCAAGAAACATATAAACATACTCCCACAAACACAACCTTTCTTAACACAAACACGCACCCAACGTAAAAATAAAATACCTGTTACCACTATATGTAAGACATCTTTTGGACAACAATTTTATTACTTTCTCGGTCGCTATCTATACAACAAATTTCTGAACAAATCACCAGCCCTACTAACCAAAAGTAAGTATAACTTGAAAGAAACGGTATCAATTAGTCTTAAAAAACTTAATTATGACGAAACAGAAGCATTTATTCATCCCTCTAATTAATATAATAATTTTACAGTTTAATTGTATTACAACACTTACACACACTTGCACACATACATTCATTACACTCGCACTCACCTATCCACACACACTCAAGCTCCCATTCATGTAAATAAAGCGAGACATTTAACCTAATTAATTTAATTTTTGTGTATAATACATTAAGTAATTAAATTGGAAGGTGCTGGTGCTTATAGCTCAGGTTTTCCTTTTTTAAGCACCAGCCGCACTAATTATAGTACATACCATACCATATAATGTATAAATAAATAAAATAAAAAATAAATAAAATAAAAAGTTCTTATGGAAAAAAAAAAAAAAAAATTGTACACCAAAAAGTATAACGTTACATAATACACATAAATCGTTAAGTATATATAAGGTAGCCTTAACCAAAAATGTGATCTCTTCTATACAATCAAACTATAGATGGGAGAATCTAGTCATTGAGAGAGGCAGTTGTCGGTACAGATACATTGTAAATAGTATCTATAGGTACACAACATAAAATATTTAAAAATGTATACTCCTAAATATTGTTTCTGTACATTGCAAATAATATACAAAACAATATGTAGTATTTTATGTTTCTACTTGTGTTATGAAACTTGTTTGACAGATTCTTCTAAAGTCGTCTACTATGGTTACGTTAATAAAATGCGTCCAACCCAATTAAAATAACCTTTCGAATAAATATAATCACCGCAATCACAAAAATAGACCTTGAACTTATGACATCAATCTTCTAATCACATCCTTGCACTTACTATTCCAGAAAGTGTTTTTTACTTTATTCAAATAATGTGTTTTAATTAATTTAAATGGATTTTAGAATAGTTTTTATGGACTGCAAACTTATTGTGAAACACTTTGCAATGACCGCAATTAGTTCATATTCTAAAGATCTAAATGCATATTAATAGCGGTATATTATTATTATTTCTCTGTCATCATGTTATTTATTAACGTTCTCTTTCATTACCAACAAGTATGATACATAACGAATGAGATATATAAGTCTTGTTAATTTACATACGTGTAGTTCTTTATCCATAAAAAATGCGTTACGGTGATGCAAAAACTTAATGTGCATATTTGTACTTCTAAATCAATTAACATTCAACCCAATCTAAGCCAAATTAGATATGTTGAATAAATCTTTGAAGTTGGAATGTAATAACATTTTATACGAATTGTCTTAAGCAACCTGACATTTGATAGATAGGAGTGTAGTAATAATTAGGCATTTAGTACGGCGACTCCATTCCAACGCCTCACCTTGACTTACGGAAGCACGCGCTGCGCCGGGCGTCCTTACACTTTCAGATAAATCTGTTGTTTCCCTAAGTTGATTTAACATCCCAGAAATATATAAAATGTAATTTTCACTGGTCTATTTGGAATCATGGGGCACTAGATTAGCTAGCTACGCTTTCCACTTTCCCTCCCGAATGAGCATAATATTATATTGTAAATGACCTAACAGGGCTTTCAGTAAGGCGAGTTGCTGATAAAGCAAAAACAATGTTTATCTTCCCTGTAGCTGGATTTTCGTTGGCAAACTTCTGTCTGACCGTCGATGGACTATTATATGAAGACTATAATAAAAATAGTAGTAAACTCATTATATTTTGGGCGTGCTAGATTAATATACTCCTTTACAGTTAGTTAATTCATCACTCCTCACTACTCTTTACAAATATTATTCATCGAAACACATAAATGTAAAACGTTTCCTTACAAAGCTACAAGACTGAATACAATACTTAGGTAGGTATAAATATACTGAAATAAACTATATTATTTTATTATTGCTATTTTGGTTACCTCCCTTCCTCCATAAGGTTACTTAGAGTTATTGTCATAAACTATTACACGTCTTACTTGTTACCAATGATGGTTCGGGTAGGCTACAGGAAGATAACGCGTAAAATCGACGGCTTTATTCAACGCGAATAATAGTCTACGTGACACATTTTCAAGTTGCCCTGGGCTTTGTGCTCTACCTCGGGCCATGATAGCCCGTTTGCCTTCAACTCTGGTAGCCTTTGGTCAAACGACTTTCCAGTGCCTTGTGTTATAAAAGCTGACATAAATCAACTTCAAGCTAGCTATGAGCATGCCAGTAATTAGGATCGCCCGAATAGGTATATCGGTGTTTGCTTTACGATCAGCAACAAACCAGTGAAAGTAACTGGCAAATGTCTCTCATCGTTCTGAGCTGATCTCCAACTAGTTAGTGTCGACGTAGAAGACATGTATCATCTTAACAACTGTATTTATCTACGTTATATATTTACGCACTGGCCGTTTTATTTAAAAATTAAGTTTTCCTCCACACATAGATTATTATTCTTCTGGTGGATGTTATGGTAATCTTACGACTTATTTTCTAGTGTACAGACGCCAGCACATCCAGCTACCCCAAACTGTCAAATTTCTTTAATAGATTTCAACTTTATCACATAAGCATAAGGTTCACTTTCAATTGGGGAAATTTTACAGATTGGGGTAGCTTGATGTGCTTTACTATTAGACCGTGCAACATATATATAGTAGATATGTTTACGAGGAGTTCTACTGTGTTAGGAAATGTGGAAAGTTTTTAACGGTCTTGTTGTCCACCGCGGCAGAGCAAATATCATGATGTTCTCGTCAGCAGAACTTAAAAGCGCGCGAGTTGCCGAAGCCCGTAGTTCTTTTCGATATCCCGTAAGATATCTAATGAATGGATTTTGAAGGTTATTAATAGTACAACTCGTTCTCACAAAATTACTTTAAAACACGCACTTTTCTTCCGATTACAATAAAACAGTAGTATAAATAAAATTACGCAATCCGCGGTAGAAGAAAACGAGCAAAATTCCATTGCAAAATGTAAGTAGGTAGGTATACATCGGTTTCCGAAACTAGAGTGAGTAGGTGCTTAGTACCCAGCCATTTGCATGTTGCGACAATGTACTGAACGAGTTACTGGCTCAATAAGTCAAACAGCACAGGTACTTACACAATAATATCATTGTATATTACTGACATACATAATAAAAAAAAACCATAACCTGATTTGTAAATTTGGCAATGAAAGTGGTTAACTGTTAAACTTCGTGATCATATCAATGGAATTAATTCTATTGAAACGAAATGAGTATGTTTTAATATTCATAATTCATTTTCGCTCACCACCAACGCGCTTGATAGCTTTGATAACTTCCAAGCAGTGTGCTATTATATCAATGACTATAATCGAAAGTGGCAGCCGTTTATTGTATGAACAACCTGCCAAAACAACATCTACTTATAAAACAATAAAACAATGAAATGAAATGATGTTGAAATGAAATAATTATATTTATTCAGCACGTGAGTATGTTTTTGTACTTGTCAAGCTCACAATGCAGTACATAAACATAGTCGAATACAGTATAAAAGTTACAAAAAATTTATTAGACCGTCCGTGCGGTCTGTTTTATCACATATATTGATATACCTGCATAATATGTATTCATTAATAATATCTGGGGATATAATATCTGGGGACAATGTCACACAGATCATCCTAGCCCCAAACTAAGCAAAGCTTGTACTATGGGTACCAGGCGACGATATACATACTTATATATATAGATAAATATCTACTTATATACATAGAAAACATCCATGACTCAGAAACAAATATTCGTGCTCATCACACAAATATTTGCACTTACCGGGATTCGAACCCAGGACCACCAGCTTCGTAGGCAGGAGCACTACCAACTAGGCTACGGTGACCGTATCATTGATATAATTATACAACTACCAACTTTACTTTAAAATGTTTAGTGGTTTGAAAGCTACGTCGTCACTGTTAACTGGTGGCTACACTTTTTGCGACGCACCATAATGAAGTTTGCATATTATATATATGTTTTAAATATTATTTTATTGTTAAGGACAATATAATTCGTATCTCTAGAACTAACCCCCACTGGTCATTTTTTGTGAACACAACGCTTTTGACGCCAAAACCTTCCACCTCTAAAGAAAACATTTTTTTAATCAAACGTGTACAACGCCACAGGCACAATTAATTATTATAAAATATAACGTGAGTAGATCGAAACGGCTGGCTAAGCTTAACTTTAATTAAATAATTACGTGGGTTATCCGTAACATTTATCATTTCATAATCTGTATTTTAATGCCAGCTATGTATATATCTATACATTCTACATTTGAAGAATGAACAATTTCTATGAAATTTACAATTAAGTAAAATACATAGCATCTGTAGTAAAAAATCGATCTATCTATAACCATTATTATTAAAATAGTTTACATTACAAACCAAATTATAGACCATAGTTGTCTATTAGAATAACTTAATTTAAGTTTTAATTACCTACACTTATCGGGCTTTTTAATATTAGGCGAGATTTATGAAAATATAAAACATTGCCTTGAGATAAGACGAATAAATAGCTAAAGTAAACATAATTAAATTATAGCTAATTATCAAATCAAGCGTTAATTAAAATTAACATAAACATTTAGTAAACTGTAATCTGCAGGAAACTGTCAAAATTCAAACACTTATAACTTATGAATTAATTGATGTAATTTCCTGGGAAGTTACATCAGAGTCTAAAGTTTTTCTTATCGTCCCAATTATGAGAGTACATACAGTACTCACTACAGTACCATGGTATGGTAGTCGCCTAGTTGTGGTAGGACTTTAAATGACGAACGTGTCGTATTATTTTAGTAATTGCAAAACCAACAATGTGAATTGAGCTTAAATGCATGTTAAATCTTTTACACGCCGTATCCATTACTGATATATTATAGCATGTAACATAAAATGTGCGGAATTCTGTAGGAGCTCCATCTACCTATGAAGAAATTAATAAAACATAATAACTTAGAGTTAAAACGACTGTATATTATGAAATGCAATACTTACATGCCCTTGTTATAATATTAAGTATCTTACCAAATCCAAAACGTGACTCAAGTATTTATGGAGGTAGGAAGAAATAGATATAGCTACATTTATATAAGCACTCAATAGAATAAAGCTTGCGATAATTTCAGCGTAAAACGTTGATTGGATAAACGAGATCAAGTGTAATAAACCTTAATACATGCGCACAAGGTCCATTGCACTGGAAAGTGTGCCACTATGATTAGTTGCGCAGTAGTTAGACACATTCCTTAGACCAAATAAGTTTAAACTTTTCATTCATCTAAATAATAAAATTTCAGAGATATTTACAACATTCTAAAGATACTCACCACGTTCTTGTTCTCAATTCCAGATATGTATGCTGTGTGTAATCACAGTTTATGCACAATATGACTCCGCACCGGCGCCGCCGCGACTACAGATACCCGGAGCGATACCCGTAGGAAATCCCCGACAAGGTGCATTCCGACAAGGCAGATTTCAAGCTCCTCAGGGCGTAGCCGGACCAGCCAGAATACGTAGGCCTGGCCAGGCGAGACCCTCCTTCAAGTCTGTCGACGCGGCACCGCGCCCAAACCTACAGTCACTCGATGAACCCGCCAAACCAGTGACCGAAGAACCAGAAGATGAACTAGAGATCAACACCCCTACTGCGTTTTCCCCAAACATATTTTCCACACAGGAACCTCAAAACGACTATTACGACATCACGACTACTTCCCAACCGAAACCTCCCAGTGCCTACAGCCCATCCCCATACCCTCAGTCGACGCCCTCTATATTAAAACCGGAACCCATAAAACCCACCCAATACAGACCTCTACTTCCACAAGCGTTCAACCCCGTAAGAAACGAACCCAAGCCCCAACCTGCAAGACTACAGCCCTTGTCGAGCAGACCCCAGAGACCCGTCTTCCGACCCGAACCTAAACCATTCATTGAGGATGACGAGACCCCCATTCAACCTGTTAGGCAGTATTCAAGACCGCAGGAACCTGTAATCCGTCAACCGGTTAAAGCTGCTCCTCAACAAAAGTACACACCGTCCAATAATAGAGAAAGGAAACCCGTTGCTCAAATTATTCGCAAATACAGAGAAGAGAACGAAGACGGTAGTATCACGTGGGGATTTGAAAACGACGATGGATCTTTCAAGGAAGAAGTCATCGGCGTTGATTGCGTTACGCGAGGCAAATACGGTTACGTGGACCCAGATGGTTTGAAGCGTGAGTACAATTACGAGACAGGTATTCCTTGCGACAAAGCAAAGGAAGAAAAAGAAGAAAAAGGTTTCGTAGATTACCAGGAAAATAAGGCTGTTTTGCCTAATGGAATCACTATTGATCTCGCCGCTATGGGTAAAAAATCCAAGAGGCCGTTCAGAGCGGCTGCTAATCATTAGGTTATAAGTATACATTATAATATATTTATTTTAGGGAAAATATAAATATAAGGACATTTTGTTGTCTCGTCATGCAGTGTTATTTTGGAATAACATTTTATTGACTTCAGGTGTTATTCATGTGCCTTGAAAAGTAAATGAACGGTGGAAATAAAAGTGAAATTTTACAAAACATGTTTTTTCTTACCTACCTTTTAGCGTTGTATGGCCAAAAGTTGTGAATAGCTTATTTACAAAATGGATTTAATTAAGAGGATGACAACACACGATTTTATTATATCACAGCAACTTCCCCCGTAAAAATAAACAAATACGGGTTAAAATAAAGGGACCAAAAAACTATCAAAGCACTCAACTGCGTGCAAAATAAAAACTTGCTCTACATAATAATATAAACTAACAATTTAAATTGTAGCTGTAGGTATTTTTTTTTGTTCTAAGCATTTTTATGATGTTCTTTTATCGAGCCTAAGTAGTTGAATCGTGTTGTGGGATAAATTATGTTCTTTAAAATGTAGACAAACTTTACATAGGTATATGTGATTCAACAAGATAGGTATATCTAGTACCTAAGTAGTAGGTACACCTTCTAGGTAGGTAGGTGTTTGTTAAAAACTTGCTGACAAAAAATTTGGCTGTTTGTCGGCCTTATTTAACTATTCCTTCATTTACAAAACATTTAATTTTGAAATATATTCTATTGTTGATCTATCCAAAAATGTAGTAAAGGAATGACAGACATACTTGAACGTTATTTAATGGGATAGCGATATTTAGTATCATATATTGATAGTGGTTTTATTTTGCTTTCTCACTTACACTCTACAAAAGAACGAAAGGCTTGCAGTTGGTAATCAATTTATTCAATAAATACTCAAAATTAAATACTGTAGTTACTTACATAGAGTCCATATTACTGGTAATGTACCTAGCTTAAAATTCATCATCATCATCATCATATCAGCCGAAAGACGTCCACTGCTGGACAAAGGCCTCCCTCAAAGATCTCCACAATTGCCGGTCTTGCGCTATCCGCATGCAGCGTTTTCCAGCGACCCGCACAAGATCATCGGTCCATCTTGTAGGGGGCCTGCCCACGCTGCGTCTTCCGGTTCGTGGTCGCCACTCGAGAACCTTTCTGCCCCAGCGGCCGTCGACTCTACGAGCTATGTGCCCTGCCCACTGCCACTTCAGCTTGGCAATTCTTAGGGCTATGTCGGTGACTTTGGTTCGCCTGCGGATCTCATCATTTCTGATTCGATCTCGCAGGGAAACTCCAAGCATAGCCCTTTCCATTGCTCTTTGGGTGACCTTGAGCCGCCTGATAAGGCCCATAGTTAGCGACCACGTCTCTGTTCCGTAAGTCATCACTGGCAACACACACTGGTCGAAGACTTTCGACTTGAGACACTGCGGTATTTGGGACGAGAAGATATTACGTAGCTTCCCGAACGCTGCCCAGCCGAGTTGGATTCTACGATTGACCTCCTTCTCGAAG
Organism: Pseudoips prasinana; assembly: GCA_951640165.1. Taxonomy (NCBI): domain Eukaryota; kingdom Metazoa; phylum Arthropoda; class Insecta; order Lepidoptera; family Nolidae; genus Pseudoips; species Pseudoips prasinana. The sequence goes on from OX621244.1 coordinate 17,315,815, forward strand.
TTGGACCTACCTAGTTGGATGGTCTGTCCTAGGTAAATATAGTTCTCTACAACTTCGAGTGCAGAGTCTCCAACCTTAACTAGAGTGGGTGCAACATGGATGTTTGACATAATTTTCGTCTTATCCATGTTCATTTTCAGACCCACTTGTTGAGAGACTCTGCTGAGGCCATCGAGCATTGTACCGAGGTCGTCAAGGGTCTCAGCCATGACTACTATATCGTCGGCAAATCGAAGGTGGGTGATGTACTCGCCATTGACATTGATGCCAAAGCCTTTCCAGTCCAGAAGCTTGAAGACATCTTCCAATGCAGCGATGAACAGTTTCGGAGATATAACATCTCCCTGTCTCACACCTCGCTGCAAGTGGATAGGTTTCGAGTTCTGGTCCTGGAGTCGCACTGACATAGTGGCGTTTTCGTACAAACACTTTAACACCTCGATATACCGGTAGTCGATTTGGCACCTTTGGAGAGACCTCAGTACGGCCCAAGTTTCGATCGAATCGAAGGCTTTCTCATAGTCCACAAACGCTAAGCATAATGGCTGGTTATACTCTTCGGTCTTCTGTATAACCTGCCGCAGCGTATGTATGTGGTCTATGGTACTAAAGCCTTTACGGAAACCGGCTTGTTCGGGAGGCTGGAAGTCGTCAAACCTGCGTGCGAGACGATTCGTAATGACCCTCGAAAACAACTTGTAAACATGGCTCAGCAGTGTGATGGGTCTGTAATTCTTCAAGAGGGTTTTATCGCCCTTTTTGAAGAAGAGCACCACCACACCCCTGTGCCATGCTTTTGGCGTTTGACCTTCTAGTATGACGGAGTTAAATAACTTCTGAAGGGCCCGTAGGATTGGTGTACCACCCGCCTTCAGAAGCTCTGCCGTAATTCCATCATCACCAGGCGCCTTGTTGTTCTTAAGCTGTTCGAGAGCCATTCTAATCTCGCACAGGCTGACGTCCGGGATGTCGTCGGTGAAGTGTTGGGTTAGTCGTGCTCTGGGATCTGAGGCACAACTATCGACAGGTGACTGGGTTTTCGCATACAGCTGTCCATAGAACCTCTCGATCTCTCCCAGCAACTCAGGTTTAGACGTGACGATTCTGCCATCCTCAGTCTTCAGCTTCGTCAGTTGGCTCTGTCCAACAGACAGTTCTCTTGCAAACACTTTAGAGCCTTTGTTCCGCTCAATGGCTTCTTTAATACAATTTGTATTAAATTGGCGCGTGTCGCGTGTCAAAGACTTTGAGATCTGTCTGTTGAGCTGCCGGTATCTGGTAGCATCATCAGAGGATGTCAGTACCATTTTCCGTCTTTCGTCCATAAGCAGCAGGGTATAAAATTAAAATTCATACCTATCGATAATTTAATCATACCACGGCTAAGCCCTATGGTATCTTATTTTTAGATACGTAATATTCCAAGAAAATGCTAATAAATATTGATGGATTGGACCCCGATGGTCCAGCCCCATGTATTAAGTAAGTTCTTACAATACTTTTTACAGAATAATCCCAAAATCACTTGGCCCGGCCCGGGATTTGAACCCAGGACCTGCTTATCTGCGGGTATTAACACGCTAGACCAACTATTATATATTTTGTTTTGTATTATAAATCAAGGAATGATGCATTGTAACACATGTAACTACCTAAACTTGATGAGGTACTTGATGATTTTCTTTTGTTTTTGACGGAATAGAATAATTTCCTGTACATTACCCATTACCTTTAAAACATTGTACACTGAATCTCCAAAAGACCAATCAGATGTTACACAGTGGGTTTGTGTAACATCTGTTATCATATCTGTCGGTATGAACACTTTTAATTATTTCTATACTATTACAAATTTACAAGTTATAAACTTTAAAAGGCTTATTAGACTTCGTTCCTGCCTAAACTAAATAGCCTATCCAAAGTTTTCTTTGAACCGACCCAGTAACAATATCTTTGTATTTGCCAGATGAGACCGTATGTAGAGGAGCATCATTTGATGATTTAGTTACTCATTGTATGAATATGAACACAGAAAAAAAGCCTATCACCCGACTCATTATGGTTCTATATATTTGTCATAGTATTTTTTTATCCGACTAATATTATAAAGTTGAAAGTTTATGAGTGTGTGAGTGAGTATGTTTGTTACTTCTTCACGTCTAAACGGCTGGAACGACTTTAATAAAATTTGGTATGGAGCTAGCTGACACCCTGGATTAACATAAAGGATATAATTTATAAATATTGACGAGGGTAAAACCGCGGGGCATAGCTAGTTGTATTATATTACTCACTGACAAAAGATTGCTATCTTCCTCATTGTTCTACAAAACTAATAGCTTCTTCGCTGTGTTAATTCTTTAGCCAAGAACTTGGCTAAAACTCTTGCTTCTATTGAGCAATGTAGTGTTGACATAAATAATATCTATCAGTACTGTCTGATATAACATTGTCCCGAGATATTACTGTTCCTACTAACATCTATATAAATAAAAATGAATCACCGAAAAGCAAATATTTAATAATATCGGAAAAGAGAGTGTGCGAATGAGACAGAACACTGAGAAGATTGTGAGATGTATTATGTTTTTTAGTTGATAAAATATGGCGGTACGAAGTTCGCCGGTACAGCTAGTTTTGAATATATCCCATTCAAATGACATTTGTATTCAGAATAATTTTAATTAAATGGTACACAATAGAAGATTTCTCTAGCATCATGGCAAATTCTAATCACAATTCTACTGTCTTTAGGTGATAAGACAGATTCAGACATTTTAATTACAAAAATGATCACCAAAATATTCAAGGTTTCATGGCAAAAGAGCTATAAGTAATTGGAGTTGTTTTTTGAATTGTAACAATATAGATATTTTCTATTTAACTGAGCTATTTGAAAAGCTAATGCGTAGACTTTTGCTATTTGTCCAAAGTGTTCGATTGCGTTTATACTCTGGTCAGAAATTGACACCACTATGGTATTAGGAACAAGGCTCTCGAACTTCTTGGGCAATAGAATTCAGAAAGTCGAAATAAACGGTATAACATCTGTGTGATCCATTCCAGTCCAGATCCAGTGATGATGGGAGTCCTATAGGGGTCAGTTCTTGGCCCATTCTGGTTTTTAATATATATAAATGACTTACCATACTATATAAGAGATATGCATGAGATTGTGTAGTTTGCAGATGATACTTCCTTGACATTTAATATAATCCAAACCATGCAATCTCTAAAGTTGTTTAATGCCAATACTCTTGTGTTCTGCCAATGATAAGAAAACTAGTCATTCAATTCACTACACCTAATGTGAAACAGGTGACAACCAATGTACAACTTAGTTGGTTAGTTGGGCGATTGGTATCCGCAAATAGCCTCCTGATTGGGCCATTGTACCTGAACTTATTTGGCCAGTCGAACCTTTCTAGTTCCATCCAGAAGTCCAAGAGCTCTTGAAAGCTTGGCCTGAGTGTTTTCTTCAGTATCTTCGGATCGTTGAGGAACTTTGCCCGTTGGCTGGCAGTGCTATTGCAGTGTAGCAGTATGTGTGCCAGTGTTTCTTCAGATTCAAAGCAACCTGTACACAAGGGGCTGTCGGTGACAACTTAATGGAGCTGAGTTGAGTATAATTCATATGGACACACTACATGAATATTGATTACAAATTTGAAGTTATACATAGGGTTTGTTTACTCTTTAAACATCTCTTAGTTACTACATTATTCTGACCAGGAAGTAGAATCATTATGCCACTCTTATGGGTTTGGGTGCGTAAATATTGATAAAATTCCTGTGGATCACTATAGAACTACTCACCAACAAAGTGGTGCGCGTAACCGAGATTGTTTGTAAATAAAACCATACCTTCTCCCTATCGACCGGTTTTTCCGTGGGCCAACGTGTTGGGATAACTGTATTCTTGGGTATCACAATTTCATACGAAAAGTTCTGCAGCATATGCAGTTAAAACTAGTAGACGGCTCACCGATGTTGAAACAGCTAGAATGTTTTACTTCAATAATTTTGTAGTATTATGTCATATAGAATTCTGAATTCCGTTCTGGGGAACATCTACGGACATTAACCCAATATTTATATTGCAGAAAAGAGCTATAAGAGCTGACTACAATATTGGCCTGAGTGTCTCTAAGAGAAAAGTTCAAATAGGTTAATATTCTAACTGTAGCATTGCAGTATATGTAAGAAAATCTACTAGATGTGCATAAACATATAGATTCCTTCTGTAAAAGGAGAGGTACACATAATATAAATACTAGATATAAGCATAATCTTATGTTTCATACTAACCATCTCCAATAAAAAAAAGTAAGTCTTTTATGGGACTATAAGATTCTATGACAAACTTCCCAAATTAGAGAATTATCTACAAATAATTGTGTAACAGGGTTTATTACCAAATTTGTGAAGACAAAAGGGTCTTAGGATTGAATTTGTTGAAGTGTGTCCAGAAACATAAAAAGTAATTAATTAATCTTGAGCAAAATTTATTAAAAAAACCGGCCAAGTGCGAGTCGGACTCACACATGAAGGGTTCCGTAGCAGCATGTATTTCAGTTGATTAAATGAAAGCAAATTGCGGTTAATAACATATTAAAAAAAACTACTTGCTAGATCTCGTTCAAACCAATTTTCGTTGTTAGTTTCTATGGTAATGTACATCATATATTTTTTTAGTTATATCATTCTCTTATTTTAGAAGTTACAGAGGGGTGACACTCATTTTACCACTTTGGTAATGTCTCTCGCGCAAACTATTCAGTTTAGACAAAAATGATATTAGGAACCTCAATATGATTTTTGAAGACCTATCCATAGATATCCCACATGTATGGGTACGACGAAATATTTTTTTTTGAGTTTCAGATCTATGTATGGCGACCCCCAAAATTATTGTTCTTTTTGTATAAAAATCTTAATGCGGTTCACAAAATACACCTACTTACCAAGTTTCAGCAGTACAGCTCTTATAGTTTCGGAAAAAAGTGGCTGTGACATATGGACGGACAGACAGACAGACAGACATGACAAATCTATAAGGGTTCCGTTTTTTGCCATTTGGCTACGGAACCCTAAAAAAGGATTGTTTGTGTGGTAGGGTAAAAAAAATATGTTTCCACATAAAAATATATATTTACAGAATAGTATATTTGTTGAATGGTTTTATTATAAATGAATCCCATTAATTATGAATTTTAGCTCCTTTATGAAATGCTGTTAGGGATAAACAGTTGCCAATAGCTCAGTAAGAGTTTAATAAAACATTTCTCTGTAAGTTGTGAAAAATGGTTTATTTCATTAAAACTTATTGATGTACATAACATAAGCATATTCAAGAGGAAGAGAAGTTTGTAGGTTCATCTAAAATTAAAAAGGTTCATTAGATGCAATATATTCAGAGACTGATTAGCAAACCTGCTACACTTTAATAGACTGTACCACTGGTAGAGGAAGGTATCAAAATACCTTCCTCTACCAGTGGTACAGTCTATTAAAATAATACAATTTACAATACTTTTAGTATGTTTTACTTCTGGGTTCTGGATTAGTTTCTTACAACAATTTCACTTCCATCATCATTATATCATCACTTGCATATAAGGTGTATTTATATATACATATGCATAACTTAATTTTGGCAAAATTACAATGGATGATTTTAAATTCAATATTCAAACCAATATTACATAAGCTGATCCAATATAAAGGTATATTGGATAAGCTTATGTAATTTATAAAAGAAATATGCTATTTTTCACTGACCCTCCTCCAGTTTTGTCAATTTTATATGTAACAAAACTACAAATATGCCTATGTTAAGGAATCTTAAAGAAACAGTATCACTAATAGGGACGATTATTCATGTACGGCTGTGGACGTCTCATTGGAGGAGGCATCCTGTTAGGGGGTGTAATTGATATATCCAGATAATTACCAATTTGGAACTTAACCTGTGATAATGTTTTATTATCATCACCTCCACGCTGTCCTGAACATGTCACTCCAATCTCTCTCATTCGATATGAAGGAGTCCGTAAATCTGGATACACAATTGCAAAGTCAAAATATGTTCCTTTACGTCTAGTCTCTGGGTTTACTTCTTTCACTAAGCCTGTGAGTTCGCGAAGAGTGGCATCCATCCATGTGTAGATTTGGAGCTCATTTTGAGGTACATTTCCCCTCAAATAGTCACCAGGTGAGTTATGTCGTCCCGTTGAACAAAATACTCGAAGTAGGAGTGGACAGGTCTGCAAAGAAACTAGAACTATAGCACATTTACTACAGGGCATTGTATTAATAACTTCATACATAACTAATGACAACTGTAATGCATATAGACACACTACATGAATATTGATTACAAATTTGAAGTTATAAATAGGGTTTGTTTACTCTTTGAACATCTCTTAGTTACTACAATATTCTGCCCAGGAAGTAGAATCATTATGCCACTTTTATGGGTATGGGTGCGTAAATATTGATAAAATTCCTGTGGATCACTATAGAACTACTCACCAACAAAGTGGTGCACGTAACCGAGATTGTTTGTAAATAAAATCATACCTTCTCCCTATCGACCGGTTTCTCCGTGGGCTTAACCTCTTCGACAATCATGGACTCTAGTCCCGCCATTTTCATAATAATAAAACGTCCTTATATTGGCTGGTGACCAAAATGTATATTTACACAATTTTTACTAGCACGTGTGATGTAAATATTCAACAATAATCAGTTTTTAATTTTTTTTATATCAATTATCTGTTGTTGAGTTCTATTATATCCACAGAGCATAATTATGTGTTGTCTGTCACTCATTTTTGTACACTGTACAGATAAGTAAAGTACAAAATAAACCTTAGCTATTTCCACCTTTTGAGTCGTAAAGTAAAGACTATAATATAACAAACTACGTTGCGTGCGTGAAGGTTAGCATTCATTTAAGTGTTGTAAATTTTAAGAAAAATAGCGTCTTGTGAATACCCATAATTTTCCGCAACGCATACATAACAAACAATGCGACCTAGTAGCTTACAGCGAACGGTGGGTCAGGGGATTATAAAGACAACTAGTGTTTGCGAACAGAACCTTTATTAATCAACAGTGACAATTGGTGGATCACTATGATCACGGAACACACTTATGTATAGTCCCACTGACAAGCACTGCGTATAAACGTAGTTTTTAAAATTATCTTTGCTTAACACCCTTCTCACCTGTGCCTCTAGCACGAGTTCCTGCAGTTTACTTACTCGATCACACGTACAGTTTCGTCCCATACATTGAGCACCAGAGTTTTAGTTCTTAATAGTTTCCGCGAGAGTCGCTGGTGCTCAATGTATGGGAGGAAACTGTGCGTGTGATCGAGTAAGTAAACTGCAGGAACTCGTGCTAGAGGCTGCACTGAACACTGTTCACTTTCACTTTTTCTTCTTATTCTTGATTCACCTTCACTTGAATTAACACTATCCATTTGGTGTCGATCACAGATATCTAAAATAGGAGATGGCCTATCCCACCACTAATATGCTATGCAGTCCAAGTGTCACCAACTGAATTCACGCACACAATGACTCACTGAATAAATACAAAGACACGCACACATTGCATTTACGTACTCTTGGAGATCTGCGCTCGCATTGGGTAACACATTCAAAAAGGATTTATGTGTTTGTTAATACATACAATGTGAAATCGCGTAAGCATGCACTCACACAAAGGCAGTACTACACTATAGCCGGCTATAGTGAGTTCAACAGGTAGTCGATAGAATGTTATCGATATAATGGTAATTTAAGTATTCGATCACGTGAAATCATTGACATTTGGATTGGATGGAAACCTAAATATTTTTTTTTTTTTTTTTTTTTTTTTCCATTTCATTCTCTCTATCTGCGATCAGCCTCACAGCTATAATCAGATCTTGTGTTTGTTTTGAGAGCTTTTATGAGATTAGCACATCCTGTGATGTGGTCTCTCTTATTCAGATTATGATTTAAAATCATATTGTGGCTAGCCGTGGCCGTTTCAATCGATATGTACAATTATTTGTATTTAAGAGTGCCTTGGCTAATACATTTCTGTGATGGTTGAGTCTATGTCTGTAGTCCTCACAAGACTTTTTAAATTGTTCCTTGATAGTAAGAACTTCCAGGTATTCATGAACCTCTGTGTTTTTTATGAACCAAGGTGCACAGCATATTAGTTTAAGGATACTGTTTTGGAAGCGTTGCAATATTTCTATATTGGAGTGACATGCCGACCCCCAGAGTTCAATACCATATGTCCAAATAGGTTTTATTATGGATTTGTAGATAATAAGTTTATTTTCTAAACTTAGAGAAGACTCTCTTCCAATCAACCAGTGCATGCTTTTTACTTTTCTATTTGCCTGTTCTCTTTTAGCTTTTATGTAATCTCTCCAAGTTAATCTCCTATCAAGGTGCATTCCAAGATATTTTACCTTGGTTTGTTGTGGAAGTTCAATGCCGTTAAGTTTTACTGTAGGACAGTCTTTTCTTTTCAATGTGAATGTTATATGAACTGACTTAGCAGAACTAGCTTTAATTCTCCATTTGTTGAACCAAATACTGATTTTGTCCAGATGTTCTTGTAGATTCTGAGTTGCTACGCTAGGATCTTTATTTGAGGATAGGATAGCAGTGTCATCCGCGTAAGTCGCTGTCATCACTTGTGCTGAGATGGGTAAGTCAGCTGTATACACTGTATACAAAACTGGGCCCAGTACAGAGCCTTGGGGAACTCCGGCTACAATTGGTCGCAAGGAAGACACAGTTTCATCGATTTTGACTTGGAATATCCGCTGATCTAGGTAAGATTTAAGAAGCATGTAGGCGGTATTTGGTAGACAGTGTTTAAGTTTGAAAAGCAAGCCTTTGTGCCATACGCGGTCAAACGCCTGTTGCACATCAAGGAAAACGCTTGAACAATATTCTTTGTTCTCCATTGTTTGCCTGATTTTGTGAGCCACTCTGTGTATTTGCTCTGTGGCTCCATGGTGAGCTCGGAATCCAAATTGATGTTCGGGTATCACTCTGTGTTCTTCAAGTACTGGTAGTAAACGTCTTAATAACAGTTTCTCCAGCAGTTTTGACATCACTGGAAGTAGACTAATGGGTCTGTATGAGGAGACCTCAGTGAGTGACTTTCCTGGTTTCGCTATCATATTTATCACCGACACTTTCCAAAGTCGTGGGAAATATTGTATTCGTAGTACAGCATTAAATAAAATTGTTAACAGAACTATGCCTCTCTTAGGTAATTGTTTAAGAACTTCTGCAGTTATTAAGTCAAAGCCAGGAGCCTTTTTGAGTTTTAGGATTTTTATAGCTTTGAAGACTTCCATGGTGGTCACTGGTTTCAGTGGAAGCGACATTTGCTGGTCACTATTTATTGCATCCTCTATCTCTTGATCTGACTCTGCATTATTGGCTTCGTTAGGTGTGAACGTTTCTTGCAAAAATTGTGCAAATAGTTCAGCCTTTTCCCTAGAGTTTCTGGTCCAATTACCGTTTCTTTTCTTTAAGGGGGGCACATGTTCTTTAGGCCTTTTGAGCATTTTTGTAATTTTCCAAAGTGAGTAGTCTTCTCTTTTATATGGTGACAGTGTGCTGAGCCTATCATGCATTGTGTTGTTTTCAATCTCTTCAAGCATGACTTTAAGTTCTTTTTGTGCCTTATTAAGATCTCTTTTGTATTGCCGGTTTCTACTTGTGTGCCATTGTCTTCTAAGTCTTCTCTTTTCATTGATTTTTTGCTTTATTTCCATAGTATAATCCTTGCTGTATTGTGAGGATTCCATATATGGTGTAGCCAGCCAAGCAGCAGTCTGAATGAGATTGGTGGTGTACCAGGTAGCATATTCAACTTCTTCTTCAGTTTTTAGAGGTATTTGCAGATTGACATTGTCACTTATGTATTCTCTGAATGTTTCCCAATCAGTTTTATTGTTATATAAGGTCTCTCGAGGTTCCTTCCAAATAACTGTAGTACTGATGGTGCATATTATAGGTGAGTGATCAGATGAACCATCTAGACATGATTCTACCTTGGTATATAATCCAGAAAAGCCTTTAGTAATAAAAAAGTCAATGAGGTCAGGAATTTTATTGGAGTCTGTAGGCCAGTATGTAGGCTCACCTGTTGTCAGTACATCGAGGCAGTTCATATCCACCGATTTTTTCAACTCTCTTCCTCTAGTGGTAGTGAGCCTAGACCCCCAGAAATTGTTCTTGGCATTCCAGTCTCCACCAGTAATATATCTGTTGCCAAGTATGTGAAAGAAGTCACTAAACATTTTTTCATCAATGCGATGTCGTGGAGGACAATATACGGCAGCAATGTTCAGTGTCCCCTGCCAGTCATCTACTGATATAATGGCTGCCTGTAAGTAAGCGTGTTTGAAGCTAGGAAGAAGATGTTGTTTTATGTTCTCCTTTATTATTATGGCTGCACCAGCATGCGATGTACCATCTGGGTGGTTGCAATAGTAGATATTAAAACCCGTGATTTTTATAGTTCTTTCATCAGTTAAGTGTGATTCTGATAATAAGAGAATGTCTATTTTGTTATGGTTGATGAACACTTCTACTTCATGCTTGTTTGGAGACAAGCCATTTATATTCCATGTTGCGATTCGGAGGAATTTCATTTGTTACATTTGGCTATTAGAGTGGCAATAAGACCCATTAGGTTGCTTATCTGATTTATGAGGATATCTATCTTCTCTGATTGTTTTAAAATTATTTCTTCTAGTAAATTTGTTGACTGAGATGGTTGGTTCTCTGTTTTTTTATGCCAGTTGTTTGTATTTGTGGGGTTGGTTGTGTATGTTTGTTGTTGATCTTTACTCTTCTCATTATTAGCAGTGTGTTGGTTACCAAATTTAGATGGTTTCAGTGGTGAAAAATCCATCATGGACGGAGGATTTAAAGTGTTTTCCTTTTTCTCGAACACTTTATGTATCTTGTTAGTATGTGCCTTTTTTCTGTCCCAGATCTCCTTATAAACTTGACAACCCTTATAATTGGCCGGGTGATTTCCTAAGCAGAGTGCACAGGTTGCTGGGGTATTTCGGTCTTTTTTTGGGCAGTCTATGGTTCTATGACCTTTTGCACATTTGACACATCTGAATGGGCGCATACAATTATTTTTCGTATGTCCTACGTATTGTTGGCATCGAGCACATTGAGGGATGTCATTTGTTTTTCTCGGATCCTCAATCTTAACCCTTGTATGATAGATAAATTCAATATCTTTTACTTCTGCATTTTTTGAACTTGGTTCCAAATTAACAAAGAACAAGTTCAAAGGCATTTTGTTTTTTCTGGACAGGGGACAGATTATTTCCCCTCTGACTTTATTTCCAGTTTTTTCCAAGGCTTCTATTATGGCTTCTTTTGGTGTGGTATGGTGTAAATTTTTGATTACAATTCTATAACATCTGTTTTCTTTTTGTGTAAAAGTATGACCAATAAGACCTTTGCTTCTAATGTGTTCAATCATTTTTTTGTATGTTTCTGAGGACTTAGTCATTAACCTTAGCTGATCCCTGTTTATAATTTTGTAGGAGAAATTGTCGCTGGGCATGGCCTCATTTAATAAATCCGTCAATTTCGATAGATCATCCACACCATACAGAATTATTGGTGGTGGGTTCCATGATTTAACAGGATTCACTGATGGGGGTTCTCCATCCATGTCTACTGGCAAACCACTAAATCTATTAGTAGTGTTAATTTCTTGGTTAGATGTAGTAAGTGTTTTATCAGGTGATGGAGTTTGTCTCACTTTCTTTCGCTTTTGGGAATTAGGTATTCTTTGCCAGTTTGGAGGACATAGTGTTTGTGATGTTTGTTGGCCGAACATGGTAGTTGTTTTGTTTTCTGGAGTTTCTGTATTGCCATGTTTTTTATCCTACCTATTATATATATTATATATCATCGATCATATTTAGGTAATATATTATATTTATATTACCTAAATATGATCAAATTTGTATTTCAGTAGAACTCATGTAAATCAAACTTCGTACATTGAAATCGTAAATTGAACTTATCTAGACTCCAAAAAATGTATAAAATTACCTAAGGCTTACCAAAACCTTGACGAATTGTAAGGAAATATTTGATTTGTCAATTTTATTCTAATTTCGAGTAAGAGAGGTAAATTTAATAAATCTTATTTATTTATGTACTATCAAAAATCCGTATAATTTTAAAACATTCGTAAAATACAAACTATTTTTAAGTCAGTTATTATGTTTGCTTTTGATATTTCAAATATTTTCCATTTACTGCATTATTTAATGACTTTGACAAAACCGTGAGAGCAATCGATATACGCGTTCGAGTACAGTGACGAAGGCGATCACTACGTCTCAAACAGCATGGCTCGCACCAAGAACTTGAGCAGCGGCCGTACTGCGCAAAAATACGTGGGCGATCATATCGTTCAATGCATTATTCATTGCAGCGTAAGAACTATACATTGACACATTTAGTTATAAAAAGCAGTAATGTATACAGCATAAATCGAACGAATAAATTTAAATTCACCACTTGCATTTTTGTAGTAAAAATCGGAATACTACATTGAATATGTTGTTTTTATGAAAATAAACTGTATTTAGCTATGAAAAGTGATCTCATCGGTGTGCAAATTAGTAGTTTCACTACGATGTTTACATGTAACGATTGCAAAGGACTGCATTTCGGGTAAAACTCAATATTTGTGTCAGGAGCACAGACGTATTCACTCGGCCGCGAAAGATAGTGAACTGATGGCGGTATTAGCGGTGTATGCTCGCTGCGCCTACTGTAGACAGCTAATACGCGTTAGTTTGTCCTCTCTCTAGTATTTAATGCTCTCTAGGTGTCGATCTACTGCTTATATATACAAACTGCGAAAAAATAAACTTCTAATGTAGTAGAGCAAAACAATTTGAAATATTTAATTTGGGTACCTAGTTATTATGCCGTCAAAATTTAATTTTTGTCACCACTACATGGATCGGGCAACCTAGCACATGTAATGAAACAAACTTTATGCCTGCTGTATACAATATTTTTTTTCCATATTAGCTTTCTTCTCGTATATTAATAACCCATGATTACATTATCATCACAGTGAAATGAGTAGCCTTACTTATCGTGCAGAACTTCCTATTTTTTTTGGGATCGCACATTCTTTTCCAATCCAATTGCAATTTGTCATCATGCAAAGAGAATATAAGAAACTACGTTTAAGCATAATTATGAATGGCTCCATCATTCGTTACAACAATAATGATGCTGCCAATTTCAAGAGTCAAAGAGAATATATTTTCGTTTCTAGGGTTAAAAAAACAATTTATATTTAAAAGGCAAGGACGGCGGAACAGACAAGTTTCTTAAAGAAAAAGTAATAATAAAAATAAAATAAAGGTAAAGAAATCACTAGAGCAGCTTAATTAACATACATAGACTTACATAGTAAAGTTATAAATAATACAAATTAAATAAATGTATAAAAATAAAATTATTATTTTTTAAAAATCATAGTGGTATAAAATATTTTTAAAAATTATAGAGACACAGGATAAGGAATGTCACTAAGATGAATATAAGGGACAGAAATATGTAGGTAATAAAACATATCTGGTCCATAGATCACTCATAGAAATCGTCTTTTAAACTGGCGAGCAAACGTGGCCCAATCATAAAGTCAGTATACCTAGCGGAATAGACCAACAAACAAGAGCTGTCAAACGAAACCGAAATAGGATGACATTTGTGTGTGTACAAATGTTTATGTGTGCGTGTCAATGATGCATGTCATGTCGATTTTCACATTAATATCGAGAATATAATCGATATCGATATACCGATTATATTCTCCACCGATATGTTGTTGACATATACCATTATGCCGTACGAAGCGCTTTGTTTTCTCTTCATCATACGTATGGCTAAGCTGTGGAACACATAACACACGACTCGTTTCGTGACTCTTATAACATGGGTTTATTCAAGGTTAGAGTGGCACAGGCATCTTATGGGTACACGCGGTTCACCTTCAACCACATCTTCACCTACCATCAGTCAAGTCAAGTCAGTGGTCAAGCGCAAACACGTTTTACATAAAAAATAATATTAATCAGTAACAGTGATAGTACTAAAATAGGATGGGATGGGATTTTGTATGGCTGAAACTAAGATTTTGGAGTGAAGTCAGAAAATTTAAGAAAAACTCAGAAGATATTTTAAATACATTTCAACGACAACTCTATTATGACAATTAGATGATTCATCAAAATAGAGTTGTCGGTTGTAGCTTAAATCTTCACCGTTCGAAAATTTAGTGGGCGTATATACTTTGTGAGATTAAAATGGACGTCGTTTATAATTATCAATCATTAGATTTACACGCTAATAGCTAGGAATGCGCGTCGGTTTCAATAAATCCAAAATTCATTCATTACGTAAAAAGATACATTTAGGTATGTGGATTCGTAATTTTTTCATGTATGTTGTTCATATACACAATGTTGAATGTAGGTATCTATTTAATTTTAAGTAGATATTAACCTCCAATAAATCAAATCAGCAGAATAATAGTATGATTTTATTAATGCTTACCGGAATAAAATTAATTGGTATTGCAGATTTCATCAAAATACGTTTCTCCTCCTCCTCGCGTCTGGAAATATTTTTCTTCAAAATGGGAATCTAGTTTAGACGATCAATTAACAAAGCTATGCATATCTGAAACCCAATTTAGATGGAAATCTGAAAGATACTTAAATTACTAATCTATCTATTCTAACAGTCGAACACTGATACTTATGGATCGGATTAGTGTCTTAAATGGAAATTGGAATTACTTACATTCCCAGATGATTCACATCTAAACGTCATATAGGTACTTTAATATCACTAATACAATATTCGTTTACCACGTGACAGTGCACACGAAATATCGTTAAATTGATGCAGCCCTAGTATAAAAAGAAAATTATTTATTTAAACAAAATATGTGTGTTAGATCATTGCTTCTTACATTAATAAATGTTTATAGAATTAACACACTTAATAATTAAAATTCGAAGCGGATTGGCAAAAATAAATCCTAAGTTAGGAGGTCTCGATTTGGAATAATTTACCTGTGAAATGAAATTTTATGGGGTTTATTTCGCTGTGTTGTACAACAATCGATCACTGAACGAAGTCACTATGTTTATGAACCACTATTTTACAAAAATATCCATGATTTCACATAAAATCCGAAAAATACCATAAAGTTAGTATACCTACGGAATAGAGCAACAAACAAGAACTGTCAAATGAAACCGAAATAGGATGACATTTGTGTGTGTACAAATGTTTATGTGTGCGTGTCAATGATGTATCTCATGTCGATTTTTGCATTAATATCGATATCGATAATATTAATCAGTAATGTGTGGTGACGGCATAGAATATCATCACTCCATCTCATCCCGTGAACTGTGACCACCTTACTGCGTTCGCCAAACCGTCTGCCAAGCGTGGCGATTATGGCATATCCCCCCATTCTTTGGGAAGGCTTTGGTCCAGCAGTGGATGTAATTTGGCTGACATGATGATGATGATGAATCAGTCCAAGTGATAGTACTAAAATAGGATGGGATGGGATTTGCATGGCTGAAACCACGATTCGTAAAGTAAAGTAAGAGTATTTAAGAAAAACTCCGAAGAAATTTTAAATAATTATCAATCACTAGATAGGTCACAGTAATAGTTAGAAACGCGCGTCCGTCTCAATAAATTCAAATTCTAAATTCATTTATTCCGTTTAAAACATACATTTATGTGGAATCTTCATTTTTTACCCTACTGTGCAGTGATTTGTGCAGTACAGGAATACACTGCCAGTAAAGTCAGTAGGAAACCTTTTTTTAAATAGAATTTCATCATCATCATCATCATATCAGCCGAAAGACGTCCACTGCTGGACAAAGGCCTCCCTCAAAGATCTCCACAATTGCCGGTCTTGCGCTATCCGCATCCAGCGTTTTCCAGCGACCCGCACAAGATCATCGGTCCATCTTGTAGGGGGCCTGCCCACGCTGCGTCTTCCGGTTCGTGGTCGCCACTCGAGAACCTTTCTGCCCCAGCGGCCGTCGGCTCTACAAGCTATGTGCCCTGCCCACTGCCACTTCAGCTTGGCAATTCTTAGGGCTATGTCGGTGACTTTGGTTTGCCTGCGGATCTCATCATTTCTGATTCGATCTCGCAGGGAAACTCCAAGCATAGCCCTTTCCATTGCTCTTTGGGTGACCTTGAGCCGCCTGATAAGGCCCATAGTTAGCGACCACGTCTCTGTTCCGTAAGTCATCACTGGCAACACACACGGGTCGAAGACTTTCGACTTGAGACACTGCGGTATTTGGGACGAGAAGATATTACGTAGCTTCCCGAACGCTGCCCAGCCGAGTTGGATTCTACGATTGACCTCCTTCTCGAAGTTGGACCTACCTAGTTGGATGGTCTGTCCTAGGTAAATATAGTTCTCTACAACTTCGAGTGCAGAGTCTCCAACCTTAACTAGAGTGGGTGCAACATGGATGTTTGACATAATTTTCGTCTTATCCATGTTCATTTTCAGACCCACTTGTTGTGAGACTCTGCTGAGGCCATCGAGCATTGTACCGAGGTCGTCAAGGGTCTCAGCCATGACTACTATATCGTCGGCAAATCGAAGGTGGGTGATGTACTCGCCATTGACATTGATGCCAAAGCCTTTCCAGTCCAGAAGCTTGAAGACATCTTCCAATGCAGCGGTGAACAGTTTCGGAGATATAACATCTCCCTGTCTCACACCTCGCTACAAGTGGATAGGTTTCGAGTTCTGGTCCTGGAGTCGCACTGACATAGTGGCGTTTTCGTACAAACACTTTAACACCTCGATATACCGGTAGTCGATTTGGCACCTTTGGAGAGACCTCAGTACGGCCCAAGTTTCGATCGAATCGAAGGCTTTCTCATAGTCCACAAACGCTAAGCATAATGGCTGGTTATACTCTTCGGTATTCTGTATAACCTGCCGCAGCGTATGTATGTGGTCTATGGTACTAAAGCCTTTACGGAAACCGGCTTGTTCGGGAGGCTGGAAGTCGTCAAACCTGCGTGCGAGACGATTCGTAATGACCCTCGAAAACAACTTGTAAACATGGCTCAGCAGTGTGATGGGTCTGTAATTCTTCAATAGGGTTTTGTCGCCCTTTTTGAAGAAGAGCACCACCACACCCCTGTGCCATGCTTTTGGCGTTTGACCTTCTAGTATGACGGAGTTAAATAACTTCTGAAGGGCCCGTAGGATTGGTGTACCACCCGCCTTCAGAAGCTCTGCCGTAATTCCATCATCACCAGGCGCCTTGTTGTTCTTAAGCTGTTCGAGAGCCATTCTAATCTCGCACAGGCTGACGTCCGGGATGTCGTCGGTGAAGTGTTGGGTTAGTCGTGCTCTGGGATCTGAGGCACAACTATCGACAGGTGACTGGGTTTTCGCATTCAGCTGTCCATAGAACCTCTCGATCTCTCCCAGCAACTCAGGTTTAGACGTGACGATTCTGCCATCCTCAGTGTTCAGCTTCGTCAGTTGGCTCTGTCCAACAGACAGTTCTCTTGCAAACACTTTAGAGCCTTTGTTCCGCTCAATGGCTTCTTTAATACAATTTGTATTAAATTGGCGCGTGTCGCGTGTCAAAGACTTTGAGATCTGTCTGTTGAGCTGCCGGTATCTGGTAGCATCATCAGAGGATGTCAGAACCATTTTCCGTCTTTCGTCCATAAGCTGCAGGGTATAGTCAGAGATCTTTTTGGTTCTGTTTGTACGGTGGGCCTTGAAGACCTTAGACCCAGCCGTATGGACAGCTTTTACGAGCCTGTCATGGTATGAGTCCACTTCCTCGCAATCTGCTAGGCATTCGAAACGGTTTTGCAGTTCGAGCTGAAAGGGTTCAGGGTTTTGGATGTGGATGGGTAAAGGTCGGAGCGTAGACTTTATTAGTCGGGACCTCTGGAGCTTGACATTTAGGTTCAATGAGCCTCTCACCAGCTGTGATCGCTCCCGGTTTTAACCGTATTGATCACTGAGACGTCATTGAACACCTGTCTACTCGTCGACAAGATAAAGTCTATCTCGTTTTTTGTTTTACCATCGGGGCTTACCCAGGTCCATTTGCGGTTTTCTGACTTCTTGAAAAAGGAGTTCATCATAAAGAGTCCCTCCTTCTCCATGAAGTCGGCCAACATTTGGCCCCGGGGATTCCGGTCTCCAGTTCCAAATTGCCCCACTTTCAGCTCATTCCCGAATTGTTTACCCAGCTTCGCGTTAAAGTCCCCCATGACCACAGTGAAATAAGAGTTCGAGGTATGTATGGCTCTAGAAATATCCTCATACATGACCTCAACCTCATCGTCGGAGTGCGTCGCAGTCGGCGCGTAAACCTGTATGACCTTCAACGAATACCGCTTGGTAATTCTGAGTATAAGGTACGCAACCCTAGTCGACACACTCTCGATTTTCACTATGTTGTGGACGAGGGACTTGTGGACTATGAACCCAACACCACCTTGGGAGAGTTGGTCGCCTTCCCGGAAATAGAACAGATTCCCGGATTTCAGGATTATCGTGTCCTCCCCCTCTCTTCGGACTTCAGATAATCCTATTATGTCCCAATGTAACCTGCTCAATTCTTCCTCCAGTTCGATCATCTTCTCGTCGGTCCGCAGTGTGCGTGTGTTGTATGTTGCCAGGGCCAGAGGTCGTCGGTTTTGGTAACGCGGAATCTGCCGGGGATTCTTAGCACCCCCTGCCCTGCCGTAACCACGGCTGTTACCACGGCTGGGAATAGCAGGGCTGCCGGGGACTGGGGGCCGCGGTTTAATTGTGTCCTTCATTTGAGGGGATCTGCCATAATCGCCACGCTTGGCAAACGGGTTGGCGATCGCAGTAAGGTAGAAATTGGTACTCATGAGAACGCTGCTGCCCATTCTCTGGAATATATTCCCTCGGGACGACTTCTACGTCCCCCCACGGGATGAGAGGGGGTGGTGATATTCTCTAGGCCGTCACCACACAGCCTAATAGAATTTATTTAAGTTTAATTACGTATTGTTTGTGTGTTGACTTAAACCAACTCGATCCCAAGCATTTTTGTCACTCTAATAATCAGAAATGTTGTAATATGCCCTGCTATACAATTTGGCTTTAATAATTCTTTTGAACTTATTCCTAGACAATTCTCTAATATCATTGGGAGGTTTGTTATAGAATCTTATACATTGCCCAATAAAAGAGTTACTTATTTTGTGGAGATGGGTTCGGATTATGTTGCATAATCTTATGTTGCAATGCTGTAAGTATGTATGTGTGCAACATAAGATTATTCTTATATCTATATTTATACTACAGCTAAGATGTTAACCTCTTTGAACTTTTCTCTTAGACACTCTCGGGTCAAGATTATAAATGTTTCTAACAGCTTTTTATTGCAATATAAATATAGTGTTAATGTCAGCAGAGCTACCCGAGAGAATTCCATAGGAGTAGAAATAAACTATTCTAGCGCAATTCTAATGCAAGCGCTAGGCTTGCGTTCCGAGGAGGACTCGATTGCGACATGTTTAGGAGAATTTGAGATTACTTCCATTTCCAGGGGATTCACATCTAAACATCACATAATTACTATAATATTAGTAATACATATTAGTTTACCGCGTGACAGATAGACAGTGGACACGAAATATCGATAATTTGATTCAGCGCTAATGTAAACAGAAAATTATTTCTTTACACAAAATATTCGTAAATTCTGCATTATGTGTGTTAGATCATTGCTTCTTACATTAATAAATGTGTATAAGACAATGAACACACTTAGTGCCTAAAATCCGAAGCGCATCGGCAAAAATAAATCTAAAATTAGGAGGTGTCGATTTGGAATAATTTACCTGAAATGAACAGTTTTAAGGGTTATTTCTCTGTGTTGTACAACAATCTGTCACTGAACAATTCACCATATTTCTGAAGAAATATTTTTCAAAAATGTCCACGATTTCACGTATAATCAGAAAAAATTTCAGGAGTCAAACTCGCAGCGTGCCGATTAGTGCCGAAGAACTGTCAAACAGATGCCAAAAATAGTTCTATTGCGTCGCATCACGCATCTCTTTTTATCGTACAGTGTTGCAGCTAGTGATATTTCACTCCCTCAGCCCTTTGATGCACTATTCCTTAGGTATACTAACTTTATGAAAAAAACACAGGAATCAAATTCTCAGCGTGCCGATAAGTGCAGACTATCTCTCAAACAGATACCAAAAACTGTTCTGTTACGTTGCCTCACGCATCTTTTTTTATCATACAGTGTGCTAGTGACATTTGCCCGCTCAGCCCTTTGATGCTCTATTCCGTAGGTACCTATACTAACTATAGGGGCCCAATTGAAGGCGAATGATTTGTAGCAAAGACTAACTAACTTTAGACTGCAACTGGTATAGTTATTTGATTAGAGGACCACACTTTATCTTTCTTCCTTCATGAGCATTTCTCAAAAAAAATGTACTGTCTATCTTATTCTCTGTCCCATATTTTCAATTTTGTTTTTCTATACATAAAATAGATCATTACTTGTTTCTACTAAATTATAATTAGTAAGTTAATTGCTCTAAGTAAAAAAAATAAAAATGTATAAATACAATAAGAATTTTAAAAATATAAAAATATTTTAAAAATCGGATTAAAAATCTAGTTGTATGAAAAGTGAAGTGCCCCAATTTCATACCGTCCCAAACGATCGATTGTACTGAGTGAACTTCCGGATATTCTAGAATCACTTAAATGTATTTATTACGAAATAAAAGACCCCAATGAATTTATAAGTAAATCTTTAGTCCTATAGAACAAATATATTTAATAAATAATTATTTTATTGTATCGCATAAAAAGTTCCTTTTTAGTTTTCTTCTTTTGTGACCGTAATTTTGGAAAATATCAACTCCGATTTGGTATAAATATGTTTTAGATTAGTGGCAGCATTAGCAAGATCAGCATTCATCTTGTTTAAGTTTAAATATTTCTTTTGCGTGCCGTGCGGGAACATTGAATGTTGTCCGCCTGGTTGCTGGTCCGAAAAGAATCCTAACTTTGTTACCCAACAATCAGAGCTAAGCTCCAATTTCATATTTTATTTCTCTTCGAGTACCATTAAAGCTCTTAATCTTGATTTCGAAAGTCAAATGATAAACGAGCAGTAGCTAGAGTTGTGCGCGTAAACAATTTTAATAATTTTTGTAACCTTAATTCGTTACCTCTTTTTTTGTTACTCTTGAGTGGTAACCAAAGATATTATAATATAACAAGATTGCGCACTGAGGGAGCAAAAACGGCCCGAGCAAGAAGTAGCACTTTTGGATGGCATCTCCTTCTAATAGAGTGACCATGCGTCGTGGAATTATGTGAATGTTTTAACGCGCCAAATTTAAAATTTTGTTTTTATGAGAATGAATAAACTTACTTTTGAAGTATAATCATACTACCTGTGCAGTGCTTTTAAAGTTACTGTTCGCCCCACTGCATACCTAGGTATACGTATTCGAGATGTTTTCGTTACTTATACTTTCTTTATTTTGTATGCCTCTCTGCAAGCAATATAAATTAAATTATACCAAGATTATTTGTAGATTTTTTAAACGTTTGGAAATTATATAATTATTTATAGTACAATTCCCGCCTAATGTAAGTGTGAGTAGTAGTAGATATTTTTGACAAAGGCAGTAGACTTTCCAAATATTATATATTCGTAATGTATCCAAATAGTTTTCAAGTATATTATATGTTTTATTTACTTATATTCTTTTTCGCAACAAGTGTTTTGTGTCAGTCGGCTATAGTATTCTAGGATAATTATTGTAATACATATATTCAATATAGATTAGATTGTGAAAATCAGGTAACACTAATAGACTACAGGCCCGATTTTTAAATTTATTCCACGGATAGTACTATACTCACTACCTTAATTGAAAATATCTTCTAAGTGGCTTAATCTAAACAACTGAGATAATTTTATATCTTTTGTTATTAATAAGAGTGTAGCAATTGTCTATTTCTTACCTATTTACTCATAACAAACACTGACACGAGGAAACAGTAGCCTCGTTTTAGTGATAGATATAGTGAAATAGACAATTATTCATCATCATCATCATCATCATCATTACAGCTTAAATAAGTCCACTGCTGGACAAGCCTCCCTCAAGAATCATTTTTTTTTATGTGTCTTGAGGGGATATGCCATAATTGCCACGCTTGGCAGGCAGGTTGGTGATCGCAGTATGATGGTCGTAGTACTCAGAAGGAAGCTGCTTCCCGTCCTCTGGTAGATATTCCCTCGGGTAACTTCTACGCCCCCCACGGGATGAGATGGGGTGATGATATTCTGATTCTGATGTTTGTCGCCGTCACCACACAGCAGACAATTATTACGTAGGTATAAAATACTTAATATACATTACGACAGGTTGGAAAAATCGTTTGTTGTAAGAGGCAACAATCTCGAGTAGGTATGCTTAGTGGCTGGTAGTGGGGAATAGTATTTTGTGTCAATGTGCAAAAACTCTAAAACAAATGTGAATGTTATTTGTAATAAAACAGTTAATTTCCATATCAGATTATTATTTACCGGGAACAATATTCATCCATTTTTGTTTCAATTCCTCGTTTTTGGGAAATCTAGAAAAACGATCCATTAAATACGTAACGAATGGTTACCCTGTTGCTGAACTTAGCCAAAATATAGAAACATTACAAGATAACAATTACTTGTGAAAAGAAATACCACTCCCCAGATGACCCTCACTTTTACACCCTTTTACGCAACAAGTTAAAACCATTTTTAAGCAAATTGGAACTGGATTGGAGCACAATACGATAAATAATTTCAAAACAAACATTCGCCATATTTGTTTACAAATTGAGTGTGGTAAACGTTATTTCTTATAAATACTGCTATTGAACATACTAAACCCAAATTAAATGTATTTAAAAAGCTATCAAAGAATAAGACATAGTTTAAAAAAACGTTGTGTACGTCTTAAATAAATAAAAATTATTTAATTATAGTTATATGAAAACATAATCCTAGGTGTTTGACCAAAAATTCTACTATTTTATACGTCAAGTAAGTTATTTTTAGGCTGGCCATCTGTTAGACAGGGACAGATTCCAAAACGAGAGCCTCTCAAGTGGTCCGTTTTTTCCTATTGGTACACTACAAAGAGAAATGGACTGTATCTTAAAGACTTTGAGTTCATTTTACTTTGAACTAAATCTTGGAGTACGCAATCTTGTTATATTATAATATCTTTGGTGGTAACGTATAAATGGAAAAGTGAATAACAAAATAGGAAATTGTTAGGCGGAGTATTGACTGCCTGATTTTGAGTATAATTATGATGATGTAATTTTATCAGTTTTAATCAAATTAAATATTATATTTAACGGAGAAACGGGGGTATCGTTGTCTTTAGTCATGATGACGTCAGCAAGACTGACGTCACTATTATCTGCTCGTTGGTTATCCACTGAAGGTTGTTTACTCATGGCGATAGTAAAACCCGAAATATGTTTCGTGAAGTTTTATTCCATAACAATCTTCGATACAAGGTGATCCGTACGGTCCGACGGCTCGAGCGAAAGTGATTTGTACTCTTTTTTTTTTTTTAACATGACGCGTGCAGTTAGCCTTACGGCTTTTACTGCTTCACCGGGCAGTAGGGGTGAGCGTGGGCTCTAACCGGCCTAGCAAATATAGACTACAAACTAAGTACTACTCGACACGTCGGCCGTATTTATACGAAATGTGCGGCGACAAACATGTTACGTATTTTCTTTGTTCGATGAACGAATGTAAATTAAACTATTGAAATCATCAATTGTACAAATGTTAAGATGGTTTATAAATCGTAACTTGATTTTTAACACTAAATTCATTAAGTTTAACTAACTATTTAAGAGTAATTTAAACAAAGACTTAAAACTACTCCTATGACGCATTTGTTTTTGGTTAAGTAATGTTGTTGCGCCGATATATTTATATATTAAAAAGAACTTCGAAAGAATAAACTCAAAATACACCTCCAAAAAAAGTTAAACTAATTAAGTCAAGAGATAGAGAATATTATTATAGAAAACGAATAAAAAAAATAAACATTTATAAATATATGTATAGAGATTTATTGAGAGTAATATTCATGCTAACAATGTTCAAAGTTCGACTTTTAATTGTATTCAGTAACTTGACAGATAAAGGGTTACCAAGTTTTGACAAAAAAAAAGATAGTGAGGTGGTGTAGGAATGAACTAAATTGAATGAACTTAAATTATGTACTTACACGAACGTTTTATTTCAAATAATTAATAAGCTTGTCTTAAAAACACATTTATTATGTATCTCAGTAGTAAGGTAATTTAAAATAAAAGGACTTAGTTAGAGATGACATATATAATCATTACATTTATGATAAATGTGTCATTA
This sequence comes from Pseudoips prasinana, assembly GCA_951640165.1. NCBI lineage: Eukaryota > Metazoa > Arthropoda > Insecta > Lepidoptera > Nolidae > Pseudoips > Pseudoips prasinana. The sequence continues at coordinate 17,340,413 of OX621244.1, forward strand.
ATGTTATCAATTACATGGTCCATACGACACATATCATCTTCTACTTTTAATATGTGACATACATAAGAACTCCATGACGACGGGGTGACATTACTAACTCCTGCTTCAAATAATTTTCTTACTACTTTCATTTTAAACGATTTATTGTTTTTTGCGACATGCCCCATTATCTGTATCTAAATTAGTTCTATTGGGTTAAGCTCGCAGTGGTAAGGATGTAAGGATAAAGATGCGTTATTAATTTTGGATTTTTTCATAGCCTATGACACTCCACAATAACGTAGCTTTCTATTGATGAAATAATTTTGGAAATCGGTTCAGCAGATCCGGCTATGAAAAATTCCAAAATTAATAACGCATCTTTACTTGAATAATGTAATCCAAGTTGCGGGACAAACATATTTATAACGCGGACCGAAGTCCGCGGGCACTGCTAGTATAACCTAAAAAAGTGAATGTTGTACAAAAATGTTTTTATTTATACAAATCATATGATGTAAAAGTGTTAGCATCGGTAAAATTAACTACCTTCATTGACCCAGGTTCATCTTAATACTAGATATATCGTTCTTCTCTGCGATATTGGTTTATTAAGCGCAGATAACGTTGCCGCCAAAAAATAAGGTCTGCCCTTTCTATAAGAAAATATAAGTTTTACTATAATATTAATATAAACCAAATGACGATTTAACCTACTCTTCTGAGTAGGTAGGTAGTGAGGTAGAGTACGAAAATTTGTTTGAATATTCTACCTCGTGTAGAATATTCAAACAAATTTTCGTACTCTACGCGAGAATCGCTCCGTTCTCGGCCGATTCTCGCGTCTCAGACGTTATTTCGAAGACGCAAATTAGTTTCTTCAACCGTCATTCCCCATTTTAATGATAATATCTATGACGCGAAAATCGAGGGCCAGTATCAGCTCTTGCATTTAATTTTAATAGATCAATCATTGTCAGGATAACAACAGCGCACTTTATGATTAAGAATAAATATTATAACTAACCCTTAGTATGATAGGATGTAAGATTATACATATTCCACATGTTACAAACGAGTTTTTTAAGTTTTATTTAAATTAAACCAGTTTTTCATTAGTCTTTACGTAAAATCGTTTACTACCTACCCTACACTATTAGATTTAGTAAGGTAACATAATTTTTCTTTAATCCCTCAAGTTACTGAATACAATTAAAGAGTCAAACTACGAAGTTATATTTAAATTAAACCATTTTTTGTCATTCGTTCTTACGTAAACTCGGTCACTTCCCCAAACTATTAGTTTTAGTATGGTAACATTATTTTTCTTTGAACTGTCAAGTTACTGAATACAATTAAAATTCGAACTATAGTACTAGAATTTTTAAAAACCTTTAAACTGTCTAATCGGTCAGTGTTTATTATTGAAGTTATACTTCTTTTGGCGCGATGGAGAAAAATGATGAGAGTGAATTTTTACTATGCGCGCGCACACCGACACCAAAAAATTTAACGGCATGAAATTAAGCGCGCGCATCGTAAAAATAACAGCATGAAGTTAGTTCTAGGTGGTATGAAAATTGATAACTATGTTCAAGTTGTATATTAAGAAGTATAACTTCTAACGCGTGTACATAAGTACACACAAGTTTTTTTTTATTAGATTATTACGAAATATAAATGTTTCCTGACAGAGGTTCCTCTATCAATATATTTAAGTCAAATATAATTATTTGCACAACTGTGAAGTCTAGGCTAAATCCTATTTTGTTTCCAGATTTCTATTTTTGTTACTGTCCCATAAAAGCAGACGCATATTTCTTTTCTTTATTTATATATTTTTAACATAAATACATTTTTGTGATATAAACCAAAATATATGGTTAGTCTTTGCATTATGTAAATATACACAATTTTAATACAAAATAAAGTAGGGTCAATAATGTAAAGTTAAACAAGAGTTGTGAGTGAATAGTAAAGTAAAAGAAATAATACCGCCTTTAATTCAAGATTTGCATATTAATATAGAGTGATTGACTGAAAAACAAGTTTAATGTTGTTTTATTATCACATTTAATTCAATAAATATTCCGGGATCTAGTTTCTACATTAAATTTACGTAAACGAATGAATGTAACCAAATAAGAATTTTTCTCCACCTTGGGTCTGTTTTTATGGATTTTGCTATTTATTTACGTTTTAAATCTCAAAACAAACCTTATAAAACTAATCTTTAGGCATTTACCTATAGATTAAAATAAATAAATCAAGTATATTTCAATTTTTTAATTTCAGCATAATTTCTGAGAAAAGGTAAAAAAAAATTGAGAAACGCTCTCATATATTCTCCGTCATGAATAGAGGGCATAACGTCAACGTCAAAGTGAGTTTATTTGACAGCTGCCAAAAAATCTTAAAATCGATTACTTCGTAAAATAATAATATTTCATGTTAAAGAAATAATGCTATTTTGAGTCGTTTGGCATAAATGCCTGTGAAAATATAAAGTGCGTTAGTTTTCGTTGTAGTTAACTATACTTCGTAATGGCTCACAAGGAGGACGACGACTCATTCCAAGAAGACGACGTTTACATAAATGCAGAAGATGGAATGCCTAATATTCATCCTAACATTGCAAATTTAGAGCATGAAAGTGATGAGCTAGATGAAGTTGATGATTTCGATGACTTGCCAAAATCTGTGATCGTCACAAATATTCACAGTGACGTGTTTGCCGATGAAAAGTTAAAGAAAGATATGGAGGACTTGTTTCGTACATTTTCAGATAACATAACATTTCAATGGCTCCGCAGTTTTAAACGTTTGCGTGTTAACTACGACAGTCCATTAGCCGCTGCCAACGCTCGTGTGCAACTGCATCAATATCAGTTTCATACATCTTGTATCAATTGTTACTTTGCGCAACCTGTGACGCCGGTGTCAATAAAAAATCTGAGGCCACCAGCTCCTGTGAAGCAGTTTTTAATTTCTCCGCCATCTAGTCCTCCAGTTGGTTGGGAACCTCGTGAAGAAAATGAACCCCTGGTGAACCATGACCTTTTGGCAGCTCTAGCTAGTTTGGCCCCTGGAGAAAGTCATGAATTGCATGCTCCCACTCCAACTCAACCTGCTATTATCGTACATACAGCTATGACATCAGATCCAAAAACTGTAAGCAAGATACCTCACACCCGTTGTCCGGATTATTGAAACAAATGCCTTTTTAATCTAGAGACCTAATGAATTAGAGTAGTAAACATGAATGCTTTTTACTCAATCACTTGTCAATTTTTATGACATGATAAGCCAAAGATGTGACATTGTTTGTCAGTTGGCCCGGAAAAAGAAGCTTCAGTAAACTGTGCTTTAGATATTCATTAACAATAGTTAATTAGTTATTGTATTTCTGCTTGTTATAACATATTTGTGTTAAACAGACCTTTTATATAATTAAATTGGTGCTATGTTTGTCAAGGGAATTATTAAAAAGTTGATTATTTTTTAAACATCAGCTGTTATTATCATCTTTACATTTATGTGAGAGTAGTTTTGCCGAAAGCCATTTTAACTAATGATGGACCATTATTAAGGTACTCATCGCAACTTTCATTCACTGGTCTGTAAGAGATCAGGGAGGTGAAGCATCTAGGCACACAGTCAGGCTATAGACTGTCAAAGTGGTTTAATTTCTAAGTGTTTCCATGCTTTAGAAGGCACATTGAGCTGTTGGTCTTGGTTGTTCTCTAATAATATGGCAAGACATCAAGCAGGCCTCTGACATGGCTTAACCACTATTCTCTAATGATAAACAACTCTGACTCAACTTTTTGTGCTTGAACAACTCTGATACGAGGTAGACCACTGCCTACATTTTGGGAATGAGAAAGAATAAAGAAGGCTATTATCATTCGTAGAATGGAAGTCTGAACAATAGTTGGAAACATATCAGAACAGGGAGCCTACTAATATTTATTAACCTCCTAAAATTAAAGTGGTTGTTGCTCAATTGTGGTGAACTAAATTATCATTTTAATCATTCTAAAACTTTGCTATCTTCCATTTCATTAATGTTGTTACTAATCAATTAATCCATTTAACATAAAAGCAGATTTAATTTCAATTATGTCATATGTGAGTGTTACAATGTTTTGTTTCAGTAAATGACATTATTTAATTTTACTGTTATATAAATCCTGGGGCTTATAATGCACATTCCCTGTGCATAGTACATAGCCATAAGGACCAAGTTCAGAGAGTGTATTGATTGCTTCATGGGTTAATTATAGATCTATACCTGTTTTAATGTAATATTTTTAGTATTACCTAAAATTATGGTCACACCTGTAATCCTTCACCAAATTGTGTGTTCAGTAAGGCAGAACAATCTCACTTCTCTACTGTAAAATATTTATTTATTAATATAAATAATTTATCATTAACACTTACTAAGTATTGTAATTTTTAGTTACCATTCATTTATTTCCAAAATGTAAATCTTTGGTTAAAAATTAATATAAAATAGTAGTTAGAATTTTGTGATAATATGTCTAAATAAACATAAAATTTTGTCATTCAAGGCTGGGTACATTAATACTGAAAATATAGTTTGGATGGTTCAATGCAATTGGTTACACTGACACAAGTACTTATTTTAAATGATCTTTTATTCTAGTCTCTCTAAATTGTTTATATGTTGTTTTATTTTTTTTGTGCATGTTTTGAATACTACTGGATATTGTCTATATTGTTATATATAAATGTTACTGAGTTTAAATTTAGTGTATCTCCATGATTTGGTGAGCATATAAAGAGGGTCCTGTAATAGTTATCAGGCTGTTGTAAAACCATGTGGGGGTGGTTTGAAAAATGTTACACCAAAGAGTTACTAATATTGATCTGTCAAACAAATTTATTTTAGTGTTATTTTTATTGCAATTGTTTCATAACATACCTCATTAGATTACAGTATACCTTACAATTATTGTTTCTTTAAATTAATGTCATAAGCATGGCCACACATTTTATATGTGACTTTAATGTTTACTTAAGTTGCACATTAAAGTCATGTACTTATTCCCTTTTATGTATGTTTCAATTTAATATTAAATCTTAAATTTCAAGGGCCATTGAGTACGCTGAATGCAAATGCAAAACACATTTATTTTTGTACCAAAATCTGCAACATTAATTAAATATGTAATGTTTTCATGGATTTTTCCATTAACATTGGACTGCACGTGTGACGCAGCGGCTAAGACAGCCGCCTCGCCTCTTCGTGTCGCGAGTTCGAGCCCCGCGTAGAACTGTAGAACTACTAGTTATCCTACTTTGTGTCCATCAATAGTTGTTCTGAGTCTTGATTTAATTTGTGTTTAAAAAAACATGCAATTTGCTAACAAGTAGGATGTTTTATAGCACATTGCAGCCCAATCTTTTAGATTTTTTAATATCTAAACTCAAAATCAAAATGAATTTAATTCTTTTTCTTTATTTTGTCGATTTTGGTATAAAGAGAAAAATGTGTATTGTACACATTCGGCCTGTCTAATAAATACCCTTACACTGGCGAAGTGAAACTGTGTCGCAAGTATCCAATGTCTGTGATTATAAGTTTGGGAACTTCATGGAGGACCAATAACTCAATTAGGAATTTAGCTCAGTATAGATATGTTGATCAGGGTGAATATAGATGGGGTCAATTTCCATACACCATAAGTTTGTGTTTGTGTCTATTCACCCCTGGAATTTATATGACATTCTTCAGTTTTCAATGTATAAATAAGTTGGTTGGTCAATAAGCGCAGGTATTATCAGAATGGAGACGATTTTACGACTTGTATTTTGTAGACCTTAATATCTAGACTATATACAGAATAGTTACAATTTCAATTAAAAAAGAAAGTATCAAAACTGTATCCTTTATATTTTTGATGTATGTTATACAATTTCCTCATCATTTCTGAACTGGTTATGATAATTTATTTAGGATTTAAAGGAAAATGTTATCTTTATGGTCTCTTACGTGTTTAAATAAAAGAGTTAAATAAAATCCAGGACATATCAGACAGCGCCATCTAGCCCAATCTAAGCAAAGCTACTGTACTATGAATAAATAAAAAAACATACGGTTTTTATTCACATAGACTTTTAAAAGAGCTTCTAAATAGTCGGAACGTGAATAGTAGATATATGTAAATTAATTATATATATTTAATTCTAGGTACAAATTGATTATTCGATTTAAAATTCAAAATAAAATAAAAATGTTTATTGTGTCTCAAAAATGATCATTTTACATAAATTGAGGCAGCCCCAGTAAGTTAAAAAAAAAAAAACTTGTGTTGGGGCTACCTGGCTTCTCCCCTTAGTTGCTAGTTACAAAGATTGGGAATTATATTTGATCATATAGAATCATAAATAAAAGTTGAAGTCGCGTTTATGTATTTTTTTTATTGTATTACTGTCCCTATAATGATGTAGTCTAGATATTATGAAGCTTGAAGGTACCAATGAAGTTAGGCCAGAAATCCAATAAGCTTCTGAATGTGTGTGTATATTTGTTAATGTATTTTTAGATATAAATTTATATATGTAATGGTTCACCACATTACGTTTTTAAAACCATTGTGATTGTTTGTATATATCTGTATACTGGAGGCATACTACCGTAAGTGAGTTTTGAAAAAAATGTTTTGCGCTGTTATATAATACCCATTTTTAAATCTACTAAATTGACTATCTATTAAAAGGACATATGAATGTATAATTTACTTATAATGTCATATAATTGTGTAGTCCAGTGACATACGTATAGGTAAAATGTTCATACTGTGGCCAGTTGCACTAACCGGTCCGTTCCGTAAGCGATCGGTTAGGTAAAGCACCTACGCACGTGGTCACTCCATACATCGATAACCGTTAAAGTGGTTTAATTTCTGAACGTCTCCGAGCTTCAAAAGGTACGTTTAGCTGTCTTTATCGTATTGGTGGTTACCCTGATGTCAGACTTGTTCAAGCCACAACCGGTCTTGGCATTAGACAACAGTCGATAAGCCATGTCGGAGGCTTACTGGGTGGCTTGAACAAGTCTGACATCAGGGTAACCACCAATACGATAAAGAAAGAAATATACTGAGACTTTAATTATGTGTACATACTGAATAATTTGCTTAATGTGACTTACAATAGTATACCTCCGGTGTACAGATATGTGTTAAAAGTGTAGTTATTACTTATAGTGAACACTGGAAGTATTGAACCATTCAGATGACAAATATTTCTTGTAAACCAAATAAATCTTTTGATGGAGTACCTATGTATTGAAAGATTGTTGTAGTTTTTATAAACATTTTACAAGTAGAAACATGGCAAGCTTGTGTGAAATTATATCGACATAGATACCGTCGTTAAAGTTCCTTTGTTATTTTTAGATCTATTTATTTGAAAGAAATTGTAAATTGGCACTGCACAGGCACTATTTGCAAGGGCCGCATGATATTAGAGGTGAGGTTAAATGAACCAACTAAAGCATTTCTAGATGATACGTACTTACCTCTGAATAGGTAAGAAATTTTGTAGTATAGAGGCAACCATATGTAGTATGTAATTAAATTAATTTAATAGATGAAAATGATTCATCTTCATTGTTGTGAACAGCCGCATTTTGGCCCATAAGTTGTTAAAGGAGCAAATTATTTGTTCCCAAATTTTATCAAAATGGAAACTTGTTCGAAATCTGGTATTGTATAATTATGACTTTCAATATTTCATTACATAGGTGAAGGAAATATGTAGACCAAATATCTGTATTTCGAACTCGTTTTATGCCTAAAGTATATAGTTCCGTTGCTATTGAATAAATGAATGAAATGTTTTTATAATAGATATTTACTAGAAATAAACTTTGGGATTAACTACTTCGATTCATTTAATTAGTTTAACTTATATCTCAGTTCATTCTTATTCTTCGCTAATTAAGCTGTGGTTGCTTTATTGGCAAAGCATTGAGAGATGATGCAGGTTCAAATCCTGTCAGTGGTTTCAATTTATTATTCTCGCAATTAAAATAAGAAATACGCCTAAGATTGGTTAAATATTTATTTTTTTAAAGATTATTTCTCAGTTACCTTCAATTCTAATTTGTATTTATTATTTCAAATTTATAGCCATATTCATGTGTCTTCTCACTAACTAGTACTATTGTGATTTGCTGTGTATAAACTTCATTTATGAGTTCATATTTCTAACTAATTTTCATAATTATTACATATACAGTTTGTACTCTTACCAAATCTTCATTACATACTATTGAGTAATCTGGAACTACATACCGTCAGCCAGATAGATATACAGAAGTACCTAAAACCAGGAAACACCTCTAGGACTACCTGAATAACTCTCAAATAGAAGTAAAAATAAAGTTTTACAGGATTAGACTTAGCTAAACATACAACATGTAACTTAATTAACGCACACCCTGAAAATAGTTTGTTCAGAATCGTTTACTGAATCGATTTAAATCATTTTTATATAGGTAATTTTTTATTCCAATATAATTAAAAATACGGAATTTATTGAGATATTAACCCTGTACAGTCAAAACGAATTGAAATGGACCGTAAATCAAAGTAATAAGACTTTTAAAATCGCAGTTTATTTGTATTCATACAAATTCCATCATTCAATACAAAACAAAGAAAAATAAACTTTATTCCAAGAAACTAATTTAGTAAATAACAATGCATCATCATCATCATCATAATATGTTGTGATGGCATACCATTTTTGTGCCGGACTACCCCTGTTAAAGATATGTCATGTTCTGGTAGTGAAATATTTGGAAAGATACGGAAAATTCAGGTAGGACTTGAGGTGCTTATATTGGAGTTCTATTCCTGATTTCTGGGATGGACTGTAGCCAGGGAAGTATATTCTTGAAGAAAATACAGTCTTGACATTCATAAAACTAGAAATTCCAACCCATTTTCGTGTATTTGGCACTTAAACCAATATGTGAAAAACAAATGTTGAAACCAGCCAAAAATTACAAGCATATTTGATCCATTGAAATCACAAAAAATTATTTCTGATTCCGAACTTAAGATAATTTTGTGTACCTACTTAACATATTAAGGATTATGTCAACAATTTGTGTTAAATGTCTATTAAGAAGTTAATGCAGAATTATTACCATAAACTAGATGTTGAATACTACTGAGTGTTAGTCATATATAAAACTATATGTATGAATATTTTTGGGATTTACCCTTTTGTCTCTAATAATAACTAGCCAATGGTCGTGATTCTGAAAACACACTAAACATTTTTATACGTGTCGTAATTTCTTTCTCAGAATCTCTGTGTGATGAGTACAGTCTTACCGTCCAACTTAATGGGTTTCGAGATTGGATTGCAGGCGCTTGGGTAATTGTGGTAGTTCGTGGGTCAGGGCGCCGAATAAGATCGAAATGGGAAGAGAAAAGAGTTGATAGTGTATGTTAGAATTACGGCCATTATCAGCATGTCAGGATTGTATTGTAACTGTTCTTCTGTATGTTCGTTCGACACCTCTCCTTGTACAGGCACATTCAATGTAAAAAGGGTTTTTTGCCCATTTATCGACTACTTAATATCTATGCTTACTATCTTCTATATGTTCATTGTTCATACTTACATCGATGTATTTTATCTATTGATGTTTTTAATCTCACTGTGATTTTCATTATCGTTCAATGTAAATATAAAATTATATTGAGTTTTACAAAGGCGTTTTATATTATCGTAAATGAAACCAACACATCGTTTGTAAATTTTATTTGTATACATTTATACAAAAATATGTCTTTGTACAATCAGCACTTCAATTCTGAAATCACAAGTTAATTGTACCTACCGAGTTAATTTTCACCCAGTACGTACTATTACATTAAATATCTATCTACCAACTAATTAAACAAACCTAATACTTAACATTTTGGGAACTTAACCGCACGTTATTGATATTATATATCACGCACTAAGTGGAGTATTTATAAACGAATCTTAACGCTCAGATCCTATGTAGATAAGTTCAATGTTGAAAAGGGATTCATACATTTTATTGGTTTTCAAGTTTATAGTTTCCAAACAGAAGCATATTTTTAGTTAAATGGAAATTCTCACAGAAGTAATTTTGTACCGCATTTCGAAGGTAAGCTTCCGAGATTCTTTTATAGATAGTAACTTAGTGGGATAGAGGAAGGTATCATTTCGTAACATTTTGGATACCTAAAATACAAACAAACTTAGAGATTCATATAATTAAACAAAGATAATTAACTCTTAATGCAGGATTTTTTTACTAGCATCACTACGTTATACTGTTAGAACTATTAGACCTGTGATTTGATCTAAATATCTTTTAAGTCCTATGAAATTAGGTGATGCAGTGCAATTTTTAATGTCATCAATTTACTAGAATATTTTCCACTACAATTGCAATAACAGGTTCTACAAAACGCAAACGATTCCGCAGTGGCGCTAGTAGAATACAGTTGTGCACAGAGCGACTTTTATTCGAGGCTGTATAGTAGGAAATGGAAGGGAAGTTCTCGACCCATTTCATACTTAGTAGTCTCAAATTAGATCAAAATTAGAAAATAATATCTATAAACCTAAAGTTGAAATTAATTTTCATATAACTACTTACCTAAAAGTAAGCACTCAACTACCTATATTTTAAAATTTTGCATCTGGAAGGTTTGTGTAAACATCAGACCTTTTTCATACGTAACGTGATTATACATATACCTACCTATCGATGGCTCTCTGAGCATACAAAATGTGAGGCGTACCTAAATCGTTCATATTTTTTCTACACATTGGTCTGTTACATAACTTGTTTCACACCTCACCAATATGCCGGATATCGGGAATTAAACCATATAAGAACATTTGCTTTATGAGCTGTCATGCAAAAAAACCAAGTAATATACTTGTTAAAACCCTGCACACTGTATTACTATAGCTATTAAGTTTTGTTCGGATATACTAGTTATTTTGATCTTTAAATTTAACTCAGGAAAAGCAAGATAGAATATAGAGTCGAAGTCATCCTAGCTCGTAACATATAATAAGGTAGGTAACAATATTATAATTTAAACTTTCTTATTAGCCTCGTCTAACGGGACCATCGCTTCAGACGTTTTATTGTCTTCAGAGTATGTTCTATTTCGTTTTTTGCCCAAACAACTGGTGAAACACGTATCGCCTTTACCAAAAGTTTCGCCATCAGCTAGAGATTGAGGCATTGGTTGATTCATCGTCTCTGGCAGGAACATACATAAAAATCCAGAAAGAAGCGCTACCGCTCCAAATGTTATAGCGGGAATTTTAGGATTAAATGAATCTAATAATGTAATTAAGGGAGTTAGAGCGCCGGACAGCCTGGCGCACATAGATCCCAAGCCCATCGCGGAGTTACGCACGACAGTAGGGAATAATTCAGCGGAATAATTGTATATGATAGCGAAAGAACCAGCTATAAATAATTTTCCAGCAATAACGACCCCTGTTGACAGCATACTTCCCGCATCAAGGAAACAGGCAATTATACATGCTGCACCACCTACCAACATCATGGCACATATCAGCGGTCTACGGCCCCAAACGTCCAAGAAATAGACAACGGCTGCATAGCTAGGAAGTTCTACAAAACCTAAGATTGCGGTTATCAGATAAGGGTTACCTTGCAGGTTGCCGGTACTTAATGTAAGTCCATAATAGGCTATAGAATTGGCAAACCAACACAAACAAACATTTAATGTCTTGTTTCTTAGATTCGGAGTTTTAAATAAGCTGCCTATGCCCATCGATGGAGCATCCTCTTCACCTTTGGAAGCTTCAACCCTACCCCTAGATACTAATTCTGCTTTATCTAATATTTCCTCAGATTTATTGCATTTTAGAGCTTTCTCTACTATATCTACTGATTCTTTAGATCGGCCTTGAGCCCACAGCCACCGGGGAGACTCATCCATTATCCAAATATGTGGAATAAGAAGAATGCCATGAAGTCCATACAACAATTGTAGCATCTGTCTGTTATCTATGAGAGCACCCCAGCCTGCCACTAGCATAATTCCGCCGGCAAAAGCCGCTTGAAAGGCAACACCGCAAATTGTGCGTTTACTAGCACCTACTAGTTCCATCGTTAATACAAATCCTGTGATATATGATCCAGCAGATCCAAACATTCCATACAAAAAACGTATAACCAAGAATGTCCAGTATTCTGGTATAAAGGCTACTACTACTCCAAAAACTGTTTGGAGTACTCCTGACCAGCAAAATATTGCCTTTCTTCCATATTTATCTGCCATTCCTCCTAAAATTACAGCGCCAGTAAAAACTCCTAACATATACGTAGTTTGAGCTAAGGCACCCATCCATCTTTGGTTACAAACTAAGCTCCATTCTATAGCACGTGAAGATGATCTGTATGTCGTGTCAAATACAAATTTTGAGCAGGTTGTAGATATATTATTCGCATCTTTGATGTGACAATTATCGAGTGCGCCCGATGGCAGCCGAGGTATAACTTCAAATGCTTTACTAGAATTGTAAACTGCAGTCACATTCGTGTCGACGCCATCAACCCAGCATCTGGAATAAGAAAAAAGTGCGTAAGTCTGATTGAAAATCATGAGGCAAGTCGGGTGGGTACACTTGGTTTTTACGTCTGAATCAATTTATTCGATTGTGTAAAGAAAACATTAAATCTTTTTGTTTTGAAAAAGGTGCTGTGCTCCTGTCAATTAAACAACGTGATAAATTATAATTTTCTGTATTAATACAATTATTAATAGTAGGTACCTACTTACTTACTGGGGACGTAGGGAAGCATAGGTAATCAAACCATCAAACTAAAGAACTTGTAAAGTAAGAAGAATGTTGGTTCTTTATACTAATCGGCTAACGCATAGGTAGTTGTTATTCTAAACACAAAATTTCTACAAGTTGCTCAGTTGATTAGATAAATTAGGCTCCTTAAATATTTTACGCTTTGTGTTATACTTTGCAAACTCCAATGAATTAAATAAGGTTACCTATGTTTCACGTGATTATTTGTAGTATAAATTAGTACCTACCATGGTCCATTTTTAAGGTACTTAATACATACATTTCCATCAATTCATTTGCTGTCAGTTGAAATAATAATTTATATAGTCTTTGGCTGATAACTAATTGCTAGATAGCAGACTAACCTGATAGGAAGTGGTTACCGCTACCCATGAACTTTCGTGATGCCAGGGGGCACAGCAAAACGCTGCCTATTCTGAGATTAGTACTTTTTTAACCCTAATTGAATAAGGACATGTCGTAGGTAGCGCTCATGTAACACCGCAGAGTGTAACATAAACCATCATTGTAAAACACTCTATCATCACAATCTTCCGATTTTATTATTTTTAACGTTGGCATACACAGCTTAAGGCCAGCGTACTTAGAGAAGAAACTCAGATTGGGGCCATGCTTATCTGCAAACTTAAGCTAATTCGTAATCTGTTCGACTAATCAGCTTAAGTATATGGTTTGATTTTACCACTTTAGGGAATGAATGATCCTATTGTACGAACGCAGTTCACATAATCGAGCCAATCTACACTGCCAGGCTAGTCAGAACCTGCGCGGACGTACCAAATATAGCTCACTTGTTTCTTTCCAAAAACAAACTTAACTAGCCTACGTTTTTGAATTAAATATCTTCTTGGTATAATAGAATACTGTTTATAATACCTACTTCAAAATACAGTGGACACCTAAACATTTTGTAAGTAAGTAGGTAATATGCGATTATACGCCGTGAAGCAAAATTTTCCAAGCAAGTTTTTGGTAATGGTTTTTGTTAGCCCTGCTTCACTATTTGACTAGATGTTCCGACATTAGTTTCTTATCAGCACACCCTGTTTTGCCTTTAGTATAGACTCGGATAGAGCATCATTGCTTTTGAGCAAATGGGTCGGATAGATAACGGTCTTAGGAAATGGAGTGCGACAGAAAGTGGTGAATTAAAACAGGTAAACAACTGGTATTAAAATATTTATTAAACTCTGTACATCATTGTACTCGTCACTTAAAACTAATTGACATAGAAATATAATAGATTATATTTAAGTTTAGTATAAACATATAAAAGTCTTATCGTCAAAATTATTGTTTAAATAAGGATGATTTACATTTTGTTAAATTGCTAGTGCAAATGTGATGTGGTTATTCTAAATTTTTTTATTCTTTGAAGTGTAAATAACATTTTACACAGTATTTAATGCTAAGCTGTGACGCTGCAGCAATTTTGTAAAAACCTCGGGTGAGGCTACATAAAGGTGTTCTAGTAATTTAATTTGACACTTGCATGTATCACTCAGGTAAGAAACAGCGCGGAGACTGTCGATGATCTGAGTCGAACTCGAAAAATAACGAGAACCAGTGTTTTGTCATTGTTTTAGGAACCACTGCATAAACAAGTGTACATCATTATGCAGCTTAAGAAAATACAAACGAACAAACTGATTATATCACTCGTACATCGTACTCATTCATCAACAATAAAATTTTAATATGTTGAGCTTCAAACAGTCCCTAATTTTATTTTATTGAACGCTTTACTGAGAAAAGATACTCATTTTAAAAACAAACCATTTCAACTACGTTGAATAAAAAAATAAACTATTTGCTTATATATCACTGGTCAGAACCTACGTAGGACTTGAGCAAATCAATTAGGGTCGTAAATTTTTGATGCACATGTTTTGCATGTTAGTAATTTCTATACCTATTTACTATGCAGTACTTTATGATAACGAGCATTTTTGTACCTCTATTAATGAGTACTTACATTCTAAAAACTGGCTAGATTTGTTCAGTTTAACAATGATGATAAAAGGCACACACTGGGTTATTAGATTACATTTGATATCTATGTACAGACGCCAGTACATCCAGTTACCCCAATCTGGCAAATTTCTCTTATAAATTTTCAACTTTATCACAGAAGCATAAGGTTCACTTTCAATTGGGGAAATTTGACAGATTGGGGTAGCTTGATGTGCTGGCGTCTATACCTATATCTTCATTGACCTGTTATCTCTCCGCTCGAGTACTAAATATACCTAATATGTATAGCGAATTTCAACCACAATGATATTACTTATTTATTTAAAAAGTTACAAATTTGACATTTCGCTTAGTCTACAAAAAAGCTCCTTAAATATTGACATATGTGTAGATATATTGTCCAATTTGATTTCTAGAACAATGCTTGGAGATTACACAGAAATTGCGGACACTGCGTTACTCTTCACTACCATAACTAATTTGAGCTGACAAAGAGACCCATTTATCTAAGGCACTGACTTTGACATTCCTAAGGTCGTACCTACATTAAAAGGCAGCATTAAGTATGTTTATTGTGATTCTCTATACTCGGACTTTAATACACGAGTGTAGGCACGGTTTGTATATTTCGGCTTAGCACCATAATTCACACCTAAGTAAACGCATTGTAGGATATCTATTAGGTAGGTACGGATCTAGAATACGGGCGTTCGATTGTATATATTAATATATTTAATCTGCGATTACTTACATTACATTACAACACATTACATTATTACAATGCATACCTCATACGATGTGAAAGTTTTGTATAGAATTTGTATAATAAAGCTATTTACAAACATTTACCCACAATATCTAAATCTTTAACTACTTGCTACGAGATCCGACGATGCTACATCTACGCTCATATGCTTTTGATATAAAAGTATTTTTTTGTGAATAATTAATTTAATAAATTAAATTGAAGCACTCATTGGCAGTTGCTCTAACGGATCCGAAATTATTTGACACGTACCTACATACAGGATAGACCGCCAAAGTTTTATACTTTATAATCGTATCCATACTTCGGACGGTACCGATCCCTGTCGAACTAATCACCAGTAGTTACACTATGTCATAGATCTACATGGCAGCCTGAACAAGATTGAATAAAGGGATTTGAATCATATCAAAATGCGTCGACAAATACTTCTTATAGAAAATATACTTACACATTTGTTCGCTACTGTATCCCCCTACCTCAATCGATAACAATTTCCATATAATATGGAACGTCCTGCAAAAATTATCATATTAATTGTATACAAATATAGAGCACCATCTTCTTGTTTTTTGCTATCAAAGCTATAATAATAATATAAATATCTTATAAGACCTTGAATTCAGTCATAAATGATTGTCTAAACTCAAATAAAAGTAAAACGATAAAAAGGTCTTCTTTAGCTGGCAAATGACCATAAAATGTACCTATTCTCAATCTAATTAATAAAAATATGCATTTTATTATAAAATAAAGACTATTCCACCCATATGTTACATAGGCTGCATGACGCCGCGTACCTATATATTGACATGTCATAAACGGGTACACTACAATAATACGAAAAACTTTATTCCGACAGTCACAAATACGAATTTCGAAATACCGATTTTAAGAAATCCGAATGGTTCAGAATTCCGAATATTACAACTCCGATTTATCATTACTCCTATTTTTATAATTCCTATATTTCAATATTCCTTACGATTATAATTACTCTTCTCAAAACACCGAGCTTCAATAGATCGAATAACAAAAAGTCCGACTTAATGATAATTCGAAATATCAACAATACGAATAAAAATATTTTGTTTCCCTGGTCACAATTTTAACCTAACCTAACCCAAATGATTAATCAACAATAGAGGGGATCTGAAACTCGGCGACTGCATGCAGCATGCAAGCAGGCAGGCAACATGCAAGCAGGCATGCAACTAGCAATCAGGCATGCAACAAGCAAGCAGGCATGCAGCATGCAAGCAGGCATGCAGCATGCAAGCAGGCATGCAGCATGCAAGCAGGCATGCAACATGCAAGCAGGCATGCAACATGCAAGCAGGCATGCAGCATACAAGCAGGCATGCAGCATGCAAGCAGGCATGCAACAAGCATGCAGGCATGCAACAAGCAAGCAAGCAAGCAAGCATGCAACATGCAGCAGGCATTGTTTCTGTCACGGCTCCGGCGCTGCGCACGCGAGCTTATCGTCGCAGATGGTTTTAACGCTCACCACCGCAGCTTCGGCTTGCTGGCCGGCTTCGCCGGCCAGCCTCAGCCGCGGCGGCGGGCCTTCAAGCCACCTGCTCCTCAGCTAGCGGGCCGCCCCACCCCTCCGCGCCTACGCGGCCTTAAATTACACTCTAGGGTAGGGCAGACAAGACTACGTGAAGTCGCTTGTGCAGCGATTCGTTTCTGTCACCAATTTTTGTAGCATAACATGTTGACTTCTAGTTTATTCGAAGTATTGAAAATCGGAATGTCGTTTTTCGGCCTGAGAACCCTTCGAGCATTTGACTCTTCGAAGGTTTGAAAATCGGAAATCTAACAATTCGTATTTACGACTTTCGGTAAAATTAATTTCGTGATTTTTAATAATAGACATTACAATTCTTAGGTATTATGAACTTCGGACTTTTGAAAATCGGAACATTAAAATTCGGAATAAAATATTTCGGAGTATTTGGGTGTTCCCGTCATAAACAAGTCGGTGAACCGGAATGAGCGTAGAAATTCTGTTTTCGGATCTCGTACAGCTGACATGGATAAACGAGCCCTGCGAAAACCTCACTTACTGCTTTCTTAATAAAGATGCAGTCACGGTCAATTTGTATCCACTAACCTGGCACTGACTGACCAACAATGAGTAATATCTATCAGTCTTTAATTAGTTAGTTCGTATGCTTAGTAAGTACCCTGTAATGCATTAAGGTGTAATGAAACGTTAAATTCATCAAAATTATGATGCCTAACCTCGTGGGTAGTTATTAACAGAAATTAGCAACGAAATGCAAAAAAATACTGTGTTTTAAACAAAATAAAAAAGTCAAATCACTGCAATAGTTTAATGACATTCTTTAACATCTGTTTGATAAATACGTAAAGGAATCCATAAAATAAGATCTCGCGTCCAAACTCCTCAGAAAAAAAGAAAAAAACTAGTCTAATAATCGAATAAAATACCGGGGATTTGATATTTAATTTACATATTTTGTAAATTCGAACATATTCCATAAACTTTATAGACATTGTGAAATAAGTGAGGCGTGAAGTGAAGTGTGTTTTCAACCTTAATTCAAAGATCTTCTATAAGTACGTATAGCTACTTATAAAATTTTAAATACTTATTCAGAAAACTTATTAGTATGCCTTCCTTTACGCTTAACGAACATGTCGGAATGTATTTGCATTTCTTAACTTATATAAAGTGTGAGAAAAGTCCCTGCAAGTAACTAATGCACATCTATACTATATAAATACAATGATTCACTGAAATGTTTGTACGCTCATAACTTCCAAACGACTGCACCAAATTAGATAAATCTTTCTTTTATGTGTTTGTTAACGTCAGGAGGTTTGTATGAAAAACATTAGCAAATATTTAAAAATATCTGAAAAGTGAGTGTGATAACACAGAAGACTGTGAGGTTTTTGCTTAATTTATTTGTCATATAAATTATTATAAATTATTTTATGTTATAAAAACGTCATAACTTCCAAATGAATGCACCAAATTGGATAAATATTTATTTTATGTGTTAATTTAAAAAACTTAATATTTTTAAGTACCCTAGTTGAAAGTTTCTACGTAGGGCTACTCGATCTCAGTAGTTATATGAAGATACAACGTTACACGGTCGGTAAGTAAGATATTTTAATAAATCATTAAAATGGGCTTATAAAAGTGCCAGAAAAAATAACGTGAAACGAAAGCAAAAGGCCGAATGGGGAAAGGGAAATTTTCGTACAATATTTCTATGTTGTTCTCATCCTGATCCACACCATTTTAAAGTAGGTTTATGCTTTGATGTCATATTAATCCTATATGCTTTTTCTGGAATGTATTTTATTACTAGATTTTACTTGAACAATAAAAAGTACAAAGACATGTTCTTATCACGTACCTACGTACGTAACACAATAATCTTGGCTGTTTTTATTGTGTCCATTTAAATAAGTTTTTTTTAATATTTGCTGATTATTCGATAAGAAAGATACGCGTCAAATATAAAAATATAAGTACTCTTACTGCTACATATCTAAATAGGTTTTTATTTAAATATATAAATATTATATATTAAACAAACATTTAATATACATTTTTGCTTTATTAATTATATTTGTGTATATCTTTTATTATAATAAATTTATTGAGGGACTTCAAAAATTTTATATAAGTCTGAAAACAAAAATATAATGTAAACGTTTAAGATTAATTAATAGCCGTATGGTGCATAAAGAAACTGTTCGGTAATAATTGTACTCACTTAACAATCGACAGTGAATGTGAGCGGTTATATAGAAATGTGATAGTAGGTACCTAATTTATAACGTTATTACACTTATTACGTATATTGTTGTATATATTTATTAGTCACCATTTAATGACTAGATGGTATGGGTGTATAGAAATAAAATTATAGTTACATATTTAATGCCTGCGCTCAATCAATCGCTAAAAAAATTGCAACGTGATGCTTGTCTTTAGACAACGTTGATGTCAATGACAGGTGTCTAAATGGAACTCAGCCGTACCCTTGTGACATATGACAATTTTATCGTTAATAGTTGTATCATAATCCACGTGTTATTTATTTATACAAACAGTCCTAATATCTATAGAAATACTGCCTACAGTTGACAGAAATCCTTCCTTGACATTAGCAAAATATGCGCGGATTACGTGGGTTGCCATTCAATAAATTAGCATTGACAATGACAGATGTAAAATTTATTGCGCTTTGAATGTATATATGGTAATTTTCTTTGGCGTGTTAAAGTGGGACGAAAGTCAAATGTGAAATGTAACACATACCTAATTGGTGTTATTACTGCTTTTATTTTATAATAATTAATCGTTAACTATAAATTCACACTTGTTAACTTAATTTTGTTCCAATAAAAAGTAATTTTCCTTCAAATCCATCTTTAGCAGCATACTTCTCTAATGTCTTATGCCATTTTCTGTGTGATTAAAAGCATTCTTTATATAAAGATTTTTGCAGATTGAAGAATGAAGATTCTATCCTATTGTACCTGGTTTGGCAGTTTTATTCTGTTCAACATACCTATTAGATAATAACATCTATATTTTGGATAAGTTAAACTTATAGCATCACTTTACATTTGGTTCGACATAAAAATATATATATCTAAGTTTCTTACATGTAAGTACGTATCTTATTATTAATTTTACCCTGAGGATATAAAGTCTTACTTAAAATCTTTATTTCAAAATACAAATTATATAATTACTTACTTAACTATTTGACACAATATTCACCTGTTTCATTTTATAATATACAAGACATCATCCAGTCTACAGCAAATCTGTTTAGTAAGCTAAACAGATATTGCCTGCATCAATCTTGACTAGACAATCTACAACCTAACACCATAAACTTAAAACTTATCAACTAAAATTATTATTTTGTATACAGCATTTGCGAGTAGAAAATAGTAAATTAGATTGTTAAAGTATGGGAAGTCTTAGTTATGCAAGATTATAAGCATGAATTAACACTAATCATAACAGCCGCGATTCCAACAAGAGAAAGAGTTATGACTTTAAACAGGTAACGGATTTTCATGCAAAATAAAATCTGAAATTTATACCCACTACACGTTAAGGCAAATAAGACCACATTGTTATCGATCCATGAATCTGTAGTTACAATGTAAGACGCACAAACATATCCTCTAAAGTTGTAACACCTTTCTTGTTGTATCGAAGGTTTAATGATAAACATCGACAAATCCAGTATTGTTAGCATACTTCACCAAATATTAAAAAGCTTTGATATTTATTCCTATCGTTTGAAAATTTCGATACCTAATGGCATATTTTTATAATCGAGTAACGTTTTCGACGTGTGACGTTTATCTTGTCCAATCAAGAACAGTCAGCGGATAAGATGTAGTCTATTCATAAGAGGGAAGTCTCCCTAAGTTATAATTCTTACAAAAGCGTGCTGATGAAAATACACGTGGCAGTAACAGCTTCGCTTCACAAGTGAATCTGATAACTAGCCGAATTAATAGTGACGCATTAATGACATAAAATTCATAAAATTAAATGCTATTATGAGTCGAATTTTATGGTTTCTTTTCCATTACATCGAGAGGCACCATTGTCTCTGGTAAGTCAACAGTGTCAGTGCTCATACGGCGACCACTGCAGTTTGTAAAGCAAGTGTCTCCTACACCGAATTTCTCGCCATCTTCTAAGGACTGAGGTAAATTTCTACCAATCGTTTCAGGCAAGAAAAATGTAGAAAATCCAGATAGCAAAGCCAGGAGTGCAAAAATAACTGTAGGTATTTTAGGATTTAGAGTATCGAGTAAATTAATCAATGGAGTCAATGCTCCCGAAACACTTGCACACATACTCCCTAAGCCGACTCCAGAACTGCGAACTACCGTCGGAAAAAGTTCAGCAGAATATTTATAGATGATAGAATAAGATCCCGATATAAAAAGTTTGCCTACCATCACAATACCGGTGGTCGCCGTGGTACCGTGAGGTAGAGCGACTATGACTAGGCAAGCGACTCCGCCTAACAACATCATCGCGCTGATTAGCGCTCTGTGACCGACGCGATCTAAGAAATATACGATGATGACATAGCTTGGTAACTCTACGACTCCCATTAAGAACATAATAAAATAGGGATTTCCGTTAAGCTTACCAGTATTAAGTGACAATCCATAATACACCACAGCATTAACGAACCAGCATCCACAGATAATTAATGTCTTCTGAAGCATTTTTGGAGTTTTGAACAAGTCAGCCGTCCCAGCCGAATGTTCATCTGTATATTTAGCACATGTCGCTTTGCAATGCGATACTAATGCGGGAGTATCTATGGCTTCAGTGGATCTATTAAACTTTAACGCTTTCTCTATAATGGCAACAGATTCACGTGCGCGCCCTTGAGACCACAGCCATCTGGGGGATTCATCCATTAAGAACCAATGCGGAAGCAATACCGCCGAGTGAAGCGCATAAACTATTTGCAAGTAAAATCTGTTGTCTATTAAATATCCCCAAGCGGCCAGCAACATAATACCCATAGCAAACATGACTTGAAACGTAACGCCGCATATAGTACGCTTGTTCGGCCCTACAACTTCCATTGTTAACACGAAGCCAGTAATGTATGCACCTGATCCGAAAATTCCGTACACAAACCGAAGAATCATAAAAATATAGTAATTAGGGGAGAAGGCCACTGATGCGCCTAAAATGAGTTGGAGGACTGCAGAAATTAAGAATGCTGGTTTTCTTCCAAATTTGTCAGAGAGCCAGCCAAATAAGAGGGAGCCGACTACTACACCAAACATGTAAGCTGTTTGTGGAACAGCCCCCATCCAGCGTCGACTGCATACGAACTCCCACTCGATGCCTCGGGATGACGTGTAATATTGCGTGTCGTACACCCACGCTTGGCACGGGACCAACGTTTTGTTTTCATACATATGACAAGAATCTAATTTTCCCTGTTCATTTAATGGTATTGCCGTTTTGACCAGTGATGAGTTCCATGACTCCGTGTGGTTTTCACTGTCTATTCCTTGCAGGAAGCATCTGAAATTTGAAAAAACATATTATTTTTGACACATGACAGTTGATTAGTATTTGTGTAGTGCATTGCAAGGTGTGTGTTAGTTGCATTTTAAAGAATCATTCCATTCTAATTTATGTGGTTAAATCTATTTGGGAATAGCGAGACGGTGCAGAATTTCTATTTTTAAAAGCGACTCTTAACTACTAAAAAGTAGCTATAAAGCAAGATTCATCTAACTAGTGTATGGAACAATTTCTTTTTCAAAGTAAATATGATAAAAAAAAACAATTAACTACCATACAATATATAGTCAATCAGACAAACATATGATCTACATATATTGTGAAACCAAGTCCTGGAATATGGCTTTATAAAAAATAATTAGGGTATACTTTGTATAAATTGTTTATAACACGAGTTTAACGCCATAATATAGATTTGTTTGAATTTCGAAACAGTGTCTTATTATTATTAGGAAGAAATGAGAATTGTTGACAAGGCTAAACAAATAAATAAACCGGAATCCTGTAAGTTTTAAACAATCTAGGGAAGAAAATACATTCAAAACAAGTAATGTAATGATGATATTATTTAAATTCAACAATTTGACATTAATAAATTTATGAACTATCCCAAATGTGAACCGAGATGCGATCGTTTTGTTTGTGATAAGATAAGATATATGTTGTCGCCCCAAAACGGCACAAACGAATTCAATAAAATTGACTGAACATGGAATTAAGTAACTAAATTCTATTGAAGTCGTTTTTGGGGACCAGAACGTATATGTACAGGGTAATGGTAGTAATGTTCACTTCTGAAACTTCTTTTTGTTTTGAAGGGCATACAATGGAGGGAATATGTGTTTCTTACTTCCTAAGTCCATGCCTAAGCGGACGTACTCAGTAGGTACTACAGAAAGAAATTCTTTTTCTAATGTGTTTCTGAGATGAAGAGTGTATATCGATTGTACAATGAACCTGTATTTAGCAGGATCGGATATATAATCTATTTAAAAATATTGTGGCACTTTGGCATTCACACACAGATTGACTACCTGACTGACTGAGCCAAGGTGCTTAACTTCGCCGATCACTTGCGAACCGATGTGAGCAAGTGGCTGGAGCTTGTGATTGCAATAAATCTGTTAGGTCTTTACAAAAATTCTTCATCACTTCCGAAAAATAATCTAGATGATTCAAGTATAATATAGGATTTGAGATTTATTATTATATTGCCGAAAAAAAAACAGAATATAACCCGTGTGGCTTCTACTACTAGTGAAATTCTATGGGAAGTATTTACATTAATCTATTTCTCATATTACTAGAGTGATCTCAAACGGTTGCATATGCCGGAAGTATGACGTACTAGCAAGCATATTATGTACCATAGAAAGGTACAACTGTAAACAATTTCTCTTATTGAATATTAGGTATGCAATTTAATAAAATTACAAATACAGTGTAGTTATAAGCCTTTAACGTTAGTGTATACTAAAAAGCATTGTGTTAATAGACAGAAAGCGACAATCTTAGCGAACCGGAGGCCAAGACATACATATATGTAGTACATAATATTGTACTTACGTTCATAACACAGATAGTAGCACCGATAATATCACTCAAGTCTTGTAAAGTTGTAAGGAAATGAATATTGGACACCAAAGCTGATCCCGATAGCGCCACCTGTTGTCCTCAAGCAAAACTGTACACCCGGGTAACCAAAAGCAGCAGTTCACCCAAACCAGATAACTTTAGCTCTGAAGATACTCTTAATGGAAATAGTGTTTTCTTAATATTACCCTTAAACCACGTTTATAATACAATATACAATAAAGCTTAGGTACATGCTACAATTATCAGAGATAATTGTCAATGGCGTATTCGTAAACGAAACATAACCCATAGTATTTAATCGGATATGTCATATAAAACTTTTACTAAGAGGTAGAAAAGAGAGAGAAGAGTTTTTCTTTTGCTTTATCACCACCTTACAGAGAAATATCTCCTCATTGCAGAATATGATGCAGATAATACAAATATTATGTCACTGTTATGCCCCTGCATGTGACCAAGGTCACCAGAACTAATTCAGGTTGGTGGAAGCCTGTGCAGTGCGTGAATGATGCTATCTATATTACTAGCATCATACGTTTGCCGACATAGTAGTATAATAACTCTTCTATTGCTCTGAGAATAGATATACTTAAGTAGACACATCTAACTAAGCACTAAAAGGTAAATGTCATTTAATAATGCGGCCACTTGGTACTATAAATGTTCTAGCAAGGCATTAACAGCGTTTGGCACCGCCATTTATTCGAAATAAAATAATTGGTGATCATTCAGATTTCACTGTATAAGACCAAGGTAGACCTAGATAAAGGCCTGCCTTAGATTGGCTTCTGGTGGAAATATATAGTGCAATTATATTGGATAATTAAATAAATGAACTAAAACTTTATTGCAAAGGCAAAATCTGTCATCCGCCATCAAAATGATGTACAGACGCCAGCAAATCTAGCTACCCAATCTGTCAAATTTCTTTTATAGATTTTCATTTTTATCACAAAAGCATAAGATTCACTTTCAATTGGAGAAATTTGACAGATTGGGGTAGCTTGATGTGCTGGCGTCTGTACCTAGTCATTTATCTCCAAGGCTTTACTAGACAAGAATATGTTCGTAATTGTTGAAATAATCTAAATATTTCTCTATGTACACTTTTCCTATTTTAAAATTCGCCATTACTTTCCAATCATGCACATGCAAAACTGAACCTATCCTGCTCTTATGAAGTACCGCTCCCAGTATGGCAACCAATGGCTTATATATAGATGTACTTACATTAATACATCAGAACAAGACTTTTTTGTATTGCTATCTCGTTCACTCACGTACTAAATTATTTCACAGCCGTCCTATTCTGACGTTGTAACTTAGCATAAGTATATCTATGTCAAGTTATCAGTAGATAGATACTTGATTTATTCTGACTTCTCCATGATATATCCAAGATTTTAACGTAATTAAACTGAACCTGCGAGTTAATCATGGTAATAATACAGTGCTTTAAGTAATTCAGTCACGATCCAAATTGCACGTTCAGAGTTGTTATTAGATCATGATAAACTTAAAGAAAATAGACGGGTCGGTAAAAGCCATTGATTTTACGAAGAAATACGGTAAAAGGAAGGTAGTAATTTTTTTTTGCCATGATGCTAATTCAATTTCATTTGACACTAATTACTTAAAACGCTGTATATACCTCTCGGGGTACAATAATGATGAAGGTTGGTTTAACCAGAATTATCGGGTTCAAGTTCCAAAAGGCCTTTTATAGCTGGTACGCAAAAACTGAGACTAACTAAAATGACAATAAATCAAATATCTTTCAAGCCCAGTAACTCGTAACCACTCGAAACCGATCATATAAATGTATTTGTTTGAAGGACAAATAACACTAACCTATGGTCTGGAACTGCGGCGACGGTAACCAGTGAAAGCATGTGCATGCCGGCTGTCATCGCTGCAAGAATGTGGAGGAAGAACTGGAAGCCTTGGTACCGCCCGAAATCACCTGAAACCACCGACATTATACTGTTAAAACAAGGAACATTAAAAAAAACATGCTGAGCAGTCTTTGGGGACTGCCGATACGAGTGAAAGCTATTTTTTCATTTAACATACTCGGAAAATAGTGTTTATTTGTTCCGAGTATCAAGTGGAAGATGCTAGTTCCTACCTTGGGGCGGTAAAAACTAGTAATTGTTTCCTTCCCTATGGTAGGAATAAATTTTAAAAATAGAACTATATTTAGTTAGACAATCAGCTGTATAAAAAATTACATAATCAAGGAAAAGAGTGGACAATGCTGCTAAAGAAGTTTTCACTTCAAAAATGCTGCGGTCATGGGAGTGTATAAACTGCCAGTGTGAAAAAAAAGACCCTCTGTCTTACAAATATCCGATCAGGTCACGCGAGTTTAACATTTTTACCCATCCCATCAAGTTCACAACGCCGCTAAAGCACGTTTCACTTTAAAAAAAGATTTATTTCGTTACGCAGACTAAAATAATCTGTGGATGCTCTTGAGGCGCTAACCTTTGTTAGATGTGTGTCAATAGACATTTTGACCGAACTGTTGATGTCACATATAACGTTTGCGCTTGAACTATAACATTTATTCAGCTACTAGCAGTTCCCTGTGGTGTTGCACTTAGCAATTTATTGCAGCCCGCGTGTTAATTGACAACATTTCATATTTTTAACTTATTCTTGTTATTTAAAAGTAAATCCAAAACTAGGGCACCCATATTTTTCCTTTTTGCGAAATTATGAACTTTTCATTCATCATTTCAACTTCGAAATAGAAATCATCGGTATTCTAAAAAGACGTAAGCGGCAAATGACGTCATACATACGGTGGAATAGCCATCGATCTTTGCTTTAATATAACCCGTAAAAAAAATCACTGTCTTGTCAAACTCGTTGGCGCTTAAACTTGTTTACGTTTGTTTAATGTTTTCAATTTCAAATTAAATTCGTCAATATTAAATTCATTTCCAGTGTTATTATCCTTATTATGTTTCATTAAGTCACCATGAAAGTTTCGAGATTTAAAACCCTGAGTGACAATTGACAATTTGACATGTCTTGTTTGACATTGATTTTTTCGTTTATAACATTGGAATGCTTAGGCAAAGGAAACTACCTCGTCCGCCGTATAAGTGCCGTCATCACACCTTTTTTAGTTTTTATTTTATTCCTCAGAAATGAAGAAATAAAAAAATAAAAAAAATATATTTGAACTCAGGATACAAAAATAAAGAAATGGTATTTTTGTTTTAAGGTGGTGTCAGTTTTGAAATGTTGTCAATTCAGGGTATAACCTATCACCATTGTAAATATCAACCAGATCCAGATAAATGTGAAACTTTGTACGTTAGTATTAACATTTATAACATTAATAGGATTCATTAATTCTAAATGAAATTTATTCGAATGATGTTAGCCATTTTTTTCAACCGGGTCAAGTTAGATGGGCATTTAAAATTTATAAAAAAATCAATTGATTAATTGATTCCTCTAAAACCACAGTAACATTGTCACGAATGCTAATTATTTTACCAAGGAAATGTCAACCCTCTGGTCACGCTGGGAGTCCAAGCCTCTTTGTTTATAAATATATAGCCACTCGTATCTTATTTTATTTACTATTATTCAATAGTTCGTAAAACTATCCGTGCTCCGACCTATACAAAACAAATTAACCGCTTATTAGTTAACCGTTCCGATAGAGTTAAGATAATCCATAAACAAACGGATGAGTAATAATGAGAGGGTATGCAATAAAAACTTGCATATAATTGTCGTGGCATTTTAATTACGGAAATAGTTGTGATTAATTATGTCACCGACAAGGGTTTCAGTAGCGTCTGCAATATACGACATTCGCATCTCGTAGAGGAAATGGCTAGATGCAAATTAGTTTTCTAATAATAAAAATAAGCAGTCAGGAGCCCTGACACTAACGTTGGTCAGGGATAACGGTCTTCGCATGTAAGTATTATTTAATCTCGTCTTGTAATATTTGCTGGAAGAATGGAGAGTGCTGTGTTAGGTAGGTTCATTCAGTTATACGTCATACGACCTAATTGTAATATACATCAGTAAATTAAAAATTAATTAGATAAGTATTACTAACCTATTAAAACCAGCATATTAAGTTACTAACATATTTTTAAGACAATGTGTTACTAACACAGTGGAGCTTTTGTTGTTCTTAAATAAAGAATTATTATTATTATATAAAATTGTGTTTTAGTCATGCGCCACAGGTCTTATCTTATCTTATCTTGTTTTGGGGTGTATGTACAGCACTTCGACCCTTCAGGATCTTTTGTACTATACCCCACTGGTTTTATTCTATCCCTAGAGCCCTGAATGAGGTATGCACATAATCCAGTACGCTTCTTAGAGGTAGATCCTTGTAGTCACCTGGTTCTGGATATGCCAGCCCCAGGATTGCCATTCTGTGTCTCGCCAGTGCATCGCATTTGCATATAATATGCAGCATTGTTTCATTTTCTTCCCCACAGGTTCTGCAGATCGGGCTGTTCGACAGTCCCAGTTTGTGTAGGTGGTAGTTGGTGCTGTAGTGGCCCGTGAATACTGCTACTATTAGTCGTAGCTGGTTTCTGCTGTATTTCCAAAGCTTTTTGGACCAGCTCTTATCTACTCCTTTCATGAGTTGTTTGGAGTGTTTGCTCGCCACAGGTCTACTACTGATACATAAGAAGCCTTGAATTCGAGGATAGGAGGAGAAAGGGTAGGATTTAGTCATTTGGCGTACAATCGGGAAACATAAAGATTACCAAAACTGTAAATTCCCATGTAAGTCTAATCTATATTAGTAGTAGAGCAATAGCACTTTTGCACTACTGCCCTATATATATATATATATATATAGTACGTGCAAGAAGGTTAAAATTAATGAATGAGAAATTTAAGCACATCCAGCCACCTCAATCTGTCAACTTTCTTTTATAGATTTTCAACTTTATCACATAAGCATAAGGTTCACTTTCAATTGGGGAAATTCGACAGATTTAGGGTAGCTTAATGCGCTGGCGTCTGTACCTACAGCAGTTTTTTAATATAGTATATACAGTAGTAGTACATAAGGTGATAGTGATGAAAATAGGGCCGCATACAAATAGCTTATAAATATCTTGGGACACACTACATGCTGATTCTAAACTAGGCAGAGCCTGTATTATGGCAACCAGACGACTGACAAATAAACGTAGGTATATTATATTTCTAAACATACATATTATATATAAATAAGACCTAGACACAGAACAAATAAACATGCTCATCGCAGATTTATCTTAGCAATCAGGGTCACTAACGATTAGACCAACAGGCTATATAGATGTACAGATGCCAGAACATCAAGCTACCCCAATCTGTCAAAATTGCCCAATTGAAAGTGAACCTTATGCTTTTGTGATAAAGTTGAAAATCTATAAAAGAAATTTGACAGATTGCGGTAGCTGGATGTGCAGGCGCCTGTACATGTATGGCAATAATCAATGTATCAGGTAAGATAGCACAGTCTGCATAGGAAACTGATCAAATAGTAAAAAAAAATTGCCTATCTATACAAAAATTAATGTTTGATACATGTTATAATTTAGTAAGAGAGTAGAAAAATGTGACATGTGTTTTTAATTTAATTACTTTTTTGTATTTGGTATTGTTTCTGATAGATGGTTTTTTCATTAATGGTATAATTATTGAAACTTTTGACGATTTTTGACGTTATTATAGGAGTACAACGTCTACTGCTATAAAAAAAACGTCAAAAACTGTCATAGTATTCTGCTATTCCGCGCTACACATTCCTTTACATCAATATTTCTGACAGATGTCAAATGTGAAAACCGTGAACACATCAATGAGTGTTTTAGTGCCAACGCGGTAAAAGTTTCAAGGCATTGTTTCATTATCTAAAACTGGTGTAAATTCGAGGTTTTATGTTTTCTAGGTATATCTTTATCGCGTTGGCGCTAAAACTCTCATTGTAATTTTCTCGGTTTTCACATTTGACATCTTCATCTATTTAAACATACTGTCTTTGACAACGTACAAAAGTGTAGGAAAGTCAATTACCTTGAATTGTAATGTTTCGTGTTATGTCCAAAATTATTATAAAGTTTCTACTACTTTACTGGGATATGTCTTTGACTTGACTATGTCGGACTTTACTTGACTTTTGACTTAATGACGAAAATGCTGCATAATGTTGAATTCATATGCAAATAACTTGATTTATCAAATTAGTTGACACTGGCAAATACTATAAACGAGTGAGTCCTTTAAAAAAAAGAACTACAGCATTTGACATCTGTATTTGACACTAAAGTAAACAAGTGTATAGGAGAGTTAGTTTGGTAGGTAGGTACTTAGGTAGATATATGCTGCTAAACGAACATTTTATTTTCTTAAACTTATTACCAATCCATGTGAAATGTTGCTAACATTGTAGCCAGGTTGGCTGCAATAAATATCATTTATTATCTCAGACAGTCTCGAAAGTCCACTCCGAAAATAAACATACATGACTTTATTTCGCACTCTTGCGAGAAGCTTAATCTGGGTCAGTGTAGTCTCCTATACCTAAATACATTTCGTCGCAGGATAAATATAACCGGATATGGGTGAGCAGCGATACCTTACATATAAGCTAAATATACGTTAAATGACATATACCGAAGAGATGATAAGATTGTATGATATCAGGAAGAGGGGATGGATGCTTTGCCATGTCAAAGAATATTTACGAAGCCGTCTTTCAGCATTAAACTCAACCGAGGTAATAATATGAATAGGTATATTAAATCCTGCAACGATATATCCGGATTAATGAAATAGCTGATGAGAATGAAATAATATTGAATGGCTGTGAACAGGTTGCATGTGTGCAAGACACATTTTTATGTTTCTGCCACAATCGGCAACATTAATTTAAAATATAAACGAAAGGCTATACAATAGGTTTGTACAACTTTCACGAATTAGACTAGAAGTTATTAATGAGTAAGTTCTTTTATAATCCTTTAGATTCATTTAATATCTCAAATCATCATCGTGGGAAACTACTACAAAACTCTTCTATTGATTACATTTTTTACAATTAATGTTTGAGATATTTATTTTAAAAAAATCTATCACCTTAATTTGAATGCGTGTTTTATGTCATCATTCAACGTTTTCATTATTAGTTTTAAATTGTGACGTGGCTACAAAACGTACGTACGTTACAATACGTATTCTATAAACCTATTGTTTTGTTTGTAGTAAATAATACATAAAGATAACTTCAATGTTAATGGACAACGATAAAAATATCAAATAATGATCAATCTAATTATATACTTTAATATTAGTAATTTAACCACGCTCGGTCAATTTACCCTTGAAATCGTCTTAATTCCGTCTAAGGGTCATTTTCATACTACACTAACGTGGCATCAACTGTACGTGTAAAAAAAGTAACTGTTTAATATGGGACCATTCCAAAAGCATTCCTCATTTAATAAAAAAAAAACAAAATTGGCTCACAAGTAACGCGGAAAATTGGCAACAGAACAAAAACCACCAAAATGAATTGATAAACCTTCATTCTTTAGAACTCTGTTAATTACCTTCATTTTAAAGTCGGTCCCATAATTGTGCAGACGCCAGCACATCAAGCTACCCCAATCTGTCAAATTTCCCCAGTTGAAAGTGAACCTTATACTTTTGTGATAAAGTTGAAAATCTATAAAAGTAATTTGACAGATTGGGATAGCTGAATGTGCTGGTGTCTGTGCTGTTACGAATCTTTTTTGGAACACTTTATATTCAAAATTCTTGTGCTATTGTAAATTTTATACGTCATTGTCAGTTCACAGATTATGTTTGCCTATTAATAAACCATAGTTTCTACCTTTACCAGTGTATTATTGTTATATGTTTCATTTCATTCCGATATTTAACAGGTACTTTATTAAAAAACTGGACAAGTGCGTGTAAATGTCGTACACCAAGCATTCTATGCCTTTTTTAGATGCTGTACAAAATGTTAATTCCTTATTCATATTCCAATAAAACCAGAAAACATTGGAAATTACAAACAGTCTTATTCTTTATTGCCCACATTAACATATATTTAGGCAACATGTCTGACAGGCTTTTTGTTTTCATTAGTAAAATATAATTTTATAAATTGATTGGATTAAATATACATTACCAGAAAATAGTGACAATAGAAAATAGTCTAAAAGAGAACATTAAACAAAAATATTATTTGCTTTTAATGACAAATCTAAGATAGCAAAGTATTATCTAATTATAAAATATGTAGCAACATATAAAATATCAAATTGAATTAAATGGCATTTGTAGGGGATTCCATTGTTTATTAAAATAATTAAAATTGCAAAGATTTTTTTAATAAACAATAAAAGATTGCAATTTAGTCAAATAATCCACGTAAATATTAAGGCTCGTACGTACTCAAATATTTGACATTAACATCGATACACGTCTTATATTTTCACAGTACACTGTGAAATTTAGTTACTAAACTAGGTGAAGGTCCGATAATAGGTCTACATTTATGGAAGGCTATAATTATCGCAATGAATGTGACCTGGAATACAGGTTCACCTACTTGTTACCGAAATTACGAGTATGTAGGCGGACGTCATTGCACCTGTCGTATTGTGGAATTTTGTAGGCGAAGCAGAGCATTATAACTTGGTAGCCTTTTGTCAAGGTAATCAATTTGATTAGAAAATAGTAAAAGCCAATATAACGATTTATATAATACTAACTCGTATTATATAAATCGATCTTACCACACACATACGCTCTCAAACATACCTTTACACACACCCTCATACTACAAACAAGATAGAGTCAAAAGGCGCACGGCGCCTTTTGACTTAGTAACAATTTTTTTCTTTTAGGTTATTTTCTTTTTATTTAATTGTGTTAAAAGTTACTTAATACATTTATGTTCAAATATAAATTTTAGTGCAACATTAATAGAGGGATTAATTCGCTTTCTTAATTAGTTAGGACAGCAACCCAATACAGCCAGGGGGAGATCAAGTTCAGCTTCATGTGTTTTCCAAGCCACCATCACAGTCTCTGCTGCTGCTAAAAGCAATTATTACAAGGAAATCAATTTCGAAGCAATCCCGAATTTGAACACAGGTTCTAAGTAGGGCCTAAATACTACTGTAAGACCATTGAAGTTATAAACAAAATGTAAAATATGTATTTGCCTGTCACAGATCTCTATAGCGATGAGGCCGCATATGTCGTTGTCTAACTGTGTTTAATTTCATAATTATTAATTATTTGATGCAATAAAGTGTACTTGCTTCATCTTTATGAAAGTACCTTCATTCTTATTTGTACATACGACGTATTATGATATTAACAATTAAGTGTCTAAAGTTGCGCCATATACACCTGATTGTATAAAATTAATGCTGTGCTCTAGATATAGGCATATACTTATTTGTAAAATAATGGCGATAATTGTAAAATAATGGCGATAAGTAGTTTAAGCAGAACAAATACGTGAAATCTTAAAGAATAACTCAAATATAACATTGTCACTTTTAGTAAGAAGCCATGTTGGAATTCAGTCGCTAAGCGAGTGTAGTGTAATAGATATCGTTTTGTCGATAACGGCCAATGACAAAAGCTCAGCATCTGACTCAGCGCTAGTGCAGTATTTGACAGTCATTACTTGTAAAATATATATATATACTATATGGTCCTAATTTTATATCAAAGGCCAGACAACTATGTAAAATTATACAATTGGCTAACTGATTCAATTTCTTCAGAAGATCATCTCCAGGGCGACTATTACCCGCCCCTTAAAATTAATTTCGTTAGGACCATATAAACTAGCCATCGATACTTAGCTTTTATTGTCGGTTATAATAATAATATTATCAAAGTAAGTTAATCAATAAAATATGAATAGCTAAAATGGCGGGTGGACTAGGTTATCCGATAAACAGTATATAAAATGAGGTTAGCTACTTATTAGCTTTACATTAATACAAATAAACATTGTTATTCGGGCATGTACGAGTGTATGTGCTGGGGTGAATTACGCTCTCGTGCATCCTGTGGCGCAGGGTTAAGGTAGTCGTGGAAACACCGTATGGTTGAGTCGATACCCAATTTTTCATCTACAGGGAGGCCGACATACCCTGTCGAGCGCCCAGCGGCAGGAATCTGTAATGGATTTCTCCACATTGAATACAAAAATGTAGTGGTGTATGTAACCCAAGTCCTAAATAAATATAATTTATTTCATATGAGAAAATAAAAGAAACCATCTCTCACGCTGATAAGTGTGTTCATATTTTTTATAAGTAGATAAGAGTCAATAAAGATAATTATTCTATACCGAATCGAATGCCAAATAATCGATTATCAATTGATCGACCACTATAAATCTAATGTCTAAATAGTCGAACGACTATACTGCGACCATGCAACGGACGAGCTGGGCGAGCGAAGCGAACGTGGCGCGGAGTCAGCCAAGGAGTTGTCAATCGCAAAAGAAATCGGTAAAGCATGTACATTCGATTTAATCGTGGTCGATTAATTGATATTTGATTTGCCATAGTACAACCTAAAAGGTTGTTCTGTTAATGTATAATTATATATTAGGTCTTTACCTATGAAATTGCCGTTCTGCAGTACTGGCCATTTCAAATCAAAATAATTTTTGTTTGGCTAAGAATTCTAATTTCAAATTAATTTTATTTTAAAAACATGGATTCTTTTTTCCAAAAGTAGTCATTTCTTTATTGATTAGTGTTACATTTTCATCGCATTTCAATCTTTTTCGTCATCATGGATACGTTAAAAGTTCGAGTAATTATGGAATATGAGTACCGTCGTGGCAGCAACGCGGCACAAGCGGCACGCAACATCAACGACGTTTACGGAGCTAACACTACAAACCAACGCACCACCTGTTATTGGTTTGCTCGCTTCCGTTCTGGAAATTTCGACCTGAAAAATGAACCTCGCGGTCGTCCGAAGACTTTGGTCGACAATGACGAATTAAAGGCGGTTGTGGAAGCTGATGATACACAATCTACGGCTGAATTAGCAGCAGCTTTCGACGTTAGCGTCAAAACAATATTGGTCCATTTGCGTCAAATTGGCAAGGTAAAAAAGCTTGACAAATGGGTGCCCCACGAACTCAATGATCGCCAGCGCGAAGTACGCGTCGAGACGTGCCTTGCACTGCTCAACAGACACACAAATGAAGGAATTTTGAACCGCATTGTTACCTGCGATGAAAAATGGATTCTGTTTGATAACCGCAAGCGCTCAGCAAGTTGGTTGGATCCTGGTTCAGCACCTAAACAATGCCCTAAACGAAAACTTACCCCTAGAAAAGTGATGGTCACTGTTTGGTGGTCTAGCGCCGGTGTGATTCATCACAGCTTCTTACCAAACGGGGTGAGCATTACTGCAGATGTGTACTGTGAAGAACTGAGCACAATGATGGAGAAGCTGGCGCATCTCCAACCAGCATTGGTCAATCGCTCGTCTCCGCTGCTCCTGCACGACAACGCGCGACCTCATACTGCACAGCAGACGGTCTCCAAGTTGCAAGAACTGGGGTTGGAAGCTCTCCGTCATCCGCCCTACTCACCAGACCTTGCGCCTACAGACTACTACTTTTTCCAGAATTTGGATAACTTCTTGGCGGGAAAAAAATTCAATACCCGAGAGGCAGTACAAAATGCCTTTGAAGAATTTGTTGCCTCCCGTCCAGCTGATTTCTTTAAGAAGGGCATCAATAAACTGCCACTGCGATGGCAAAGATGCATTGATTGCATGGGTGATTACTTCGATTAATACAAATAAAAAAATTCATGAAAAAAATTCGTTTAAATTTTTTCATACAAAACGGCAATTTCATAGGTAAAGACCTATTATATATATATATATATATATATATATATATATATATATATATATATATAATTCATTTATTTTTATTAACAGGACTTCCTTATCGTTATCATTAATTTACTGAAAAGTTTGTTTGAAATTTTTGCGGAAACATTCAACTTCTAGCAAAATAATCAGTAAAGCTAGTTAGATCTTTGAACCACATAAACATATGTGTTCGACGTCACATGACTTTGAAAATCACCGCTTAAGTAAGTAATAAGTATTATGTATGGCACTTAGCGCATTATTATCTAGATAATAAATACCTACTTAGATAATAACTTATGACACTTATGACATAAACAAGAACGCTTGACTTCACGTAATACATTAATATGATGCATGAGTATATTCATTTATACAGGGTGCTTCGAAATATTTACCTTCAAATAATATTAAGCGCGTAAAGTACACCTGTATTAAATAGTTTGATATATATATAGTATTTAATCTTACTTACTTATCCTATGGGCAGTTGCTACCTTAGTGTCAGAGTTATTCAAGCCGCCCAGTAGGCTTAACGACTGTTGTCTAATGGTTATAACCGGGACCGACAGCTTAACGTGCCCTCCGAAGCACGGAGACGCTCATAAATCAAACCACTTTGGCTGTCACCCATCCATGGACTGACCGCGAGCCTAGTTGCTTAACTTCACTGACGGAGTTGTGTATATGGCATAATGGTAAATGACCACTTCTATTTCCAAAAAATGTGTCGATCGACAGGTATTAACGTACTGTTAGCAATATTCTATTTGGAATAAAACTTACCTACATACCGACATACATTACATTCTTCATATTCAGTATTTTTTTATTTTTGCTAAGGGAATTATAAGTAATTGACTTTTTATGCTCCTAAAAACATCTATCCGCGTGTCCTTCAAATGTATTATAAAAAAACTAAAATTAGTAATAAGTTAGGGAAGACATAAAAGTAATTTACTAAATTGCCTTGATGCAAAAAAATAAGATTACACTAAATTACAATTTAATTTTAAGACATTCCATGAGGTATGTAAAAGGTTGTAAAAACTAGAGCTTATTGTATTATAAACATCATTATTAGATAATAATTGTTTCATGCAAGTACCACGGGACCTAATTGGTGCCATGTGCTATGACGAAGATGAAATGGAATATGGAGAAATTAAGTTTCGTAGGTTTCGTATTTGGACATAAATTAAAGAATTCGCATGTTGTGGTAAAAACATGCAAACTGTTCAATTAATCATGAATGGTTGTGGTAATTACATAATTTTGTTTATGCTGTTTACCTACCGTCTGATATTTTGAGAGGCGGTAAATACTTATGTGGTAAATTATGTGGTAACTGTAGTATAGCTCTGATGGCATTATTAGTTACAATATTATGATAGAAGTACCTTTTCTGAAATTTTATTTCATTGATTTTTTATTTTATTTCTCTCATCACAAAGTAAACTCAAATATAATGATATATTTGAGTTTAGTTTGTGATGAGAGAAACTGGTGAAATGGTAAAAATAAAACAATTTGTATAAACTTTGTGAGAGACTGGAATACGTAAGAAGAAAGTCCTGTGTGACGGATCACCAGGATCATTAATATACGACAATATTCATTAAAAACAAAAAATTCAACGTTTACACTAAACATTTTTGTTTTGTGTAAAGGTTTAATTTTTTAAAGAATAAAATAAATGATCAGTTCAGTAAGAACCTAAAATTAAATATATTTTTTTATCTAATAAAATTGTTGTGTTTATATGTAATGAGTTTAAATGTTCTGTGAATACCTGTTTAATTTATGTAAATTTGTTAACTTAGTTTAAATGAAACAAAATATTTCGTAAATATTTATCGATTATTCTTATATACTCAACAAACTAAACAATTTGTAAAATATAAGCGGTAAAATTCGAGAAACAGAATTCCCATATAAAAAATTCGGTACGTTTGTCTACGGATACATAAATAAATAATAGAAGTCCATATTTTTTCATATATTTAAATATAAAGTAGAATTTAGTTATAATGATAAAGAAAGTTTATTTGTTTTAAACGTGAGTGTAATGATACATCACTCAAGATCTTAATATTAAGAATTCCTTTCACGTCAATATAAGTCAGTATTTTTATTAATCTGTTGTAGTGTGCGTACTCTCAAATCTTGTTTAGTCTATACGACGTTTTACAGATTACTTAAAAATACGTTTGCTGTTTATTTTAAGCTCAACTTCGTGGAAATTGGTTTTTCTGTTAAAGATCGTCTGCCAAAAACTTAAAGTCGGGAGACGAAAAAGTCCTAGTGGTCAATTCGAATTACAGCGGAATGTGGTAAAATGCTTTGTTCATAAGGCGAAATGATTTTGATGAGTCTTGATTTCAGTAGGACCACAAATAAAAAAATTAATAAGTATCTTCTTTTTATTTTAATCGTGTTGTTATTATTATTATATTTAAAAAATCATAAATACAAACCAAATGAAACCAAGATACCGTTCCTCGGTTTTATGTGAGACCATAATGAAATATCTAACTTCTTTAGCTAGGCAATTCCATCGGTTCCGCATGGGTGATGTTGCGCTTTTTCATCTCTATTAACACAAAAAGTTATTTAAAAATTTTACTATATACTTCATACACGTGATATGTATCAGTAGTTCTCGTCAGTTCCAAGGTTGTGCGAACGAAAGAACATCAATCATAGCCCGATGGGTAATTTTAATTTAAAATTAATAGTTTTGTATTATATGGTACCTACTTACATTCAAGCAAATAGTAATCAACGGATCACTAATCTATGAAAATGAAAAAACGTCAGTAAAACTAAACATATTTCTAACAAAATCTACACAAGATAAGATAATATGATTTAGCGTGAGATAATGTGACGTTTGTATTGTTTTACTTTAGCACATACGGACAGTTTTAAATAATATAATGGTGTCGTATTATAAGGGTCGTTGTATACAATGGCCGGGTATCAGTTGCGCGATAACCTCCCGCCCTGTACTCGATCTATACGCGCCGCATTTGTATCTTATCACGTGCTTCGGTATACATATATTTAACACCAATAGAATACTGGTCCAGTGAGAAGTAACACAAATTATAACATTCGTAGTCCGTTCTGACGTGTATAGGTATATTACACATAAACTACTTGTTGTGTGTGTCGGCCATTTCATCCCGTGGTCCCGTGGGCTTTGAAGTCCCCCTTAAGGAAAATCTCCCTGAGAACGGGCAGCAGTCAACTGTATACTATGGCCATTATACTGCGATTGGCAACCCGTATAACGAGCGTGGCGATTATGTCATATCCATCCAAATGAAAATCTTTTGGGGAGGCCTTTGCCTAATAGTGGACGACACTAGATGATATGATGATATAAACTAGTATCTACGTTTTCAGATTCGAATAGTTTTCTGATTCTTTAACCAATCAGGCTGAAAACGATTTACTTCTTATGGAAAGATAGGGAACTAAACGATTACTTCCCAGACTTCCCAGTCTTTTTTAATACCTATTGAATACTATTAGACTTGTTATATCTATAATAAATAAATGAAATAGTGTGACCCGTCCAACGAGCTAACACCATTTGTATGAAGGTTAAAAATAGGCAGCCGGTTATAATATTCTAATAACGTAAGTGATATTTCGTTACCCAGCGTTTATGCTTTTGTACTTAAATGTTTATTTTAGGAAACAACTAATTATAGAAATGAGCTTTCTGCTAAATAATGTTTCAGTAAACGTCTTACCACACTACCTAGGTGAATTCCAACTATGGTGGATTTAATTACCATTAGATATTTTGCACCGTTCTTTTTGATCCATAACCGTATAACAATAATAGAAAACTTGACATAAAAAATATATATAAACGTTCTTTTTAAACCCGTTTGGAAATCGCATTCATCGTATTTACGATTAAATAAAATATAGAGTTTAGGTAGAGTTTTACCCAATATAATACTTATTACCAAATACATCGATATAAATCCTATTTATACAAGTCCGTAACGTCAAAAGCTAATCAGCCATTGACGTTACGAGCCTTTAGTTTAAGTTGTCTTTTGTTGGCGGTTTTTGAGTGTGGAAAAAAAATTATCCGCTTAATAATGAAAGAGTCAAAATTCCACCGGCTAACATAACGCAGAGACACAAGTATTAAACTTTTTGCGTCTTTTTCGGCCTTCATTAGATTGGCATAATTCCATATGAAGACGATAGAACTGTGCTGTTTGCAGTGTATGTTAGTAGTGTTATTAAGAATAGGCTCAAATGCATACATTAGACACCGAAGACAAATTGAAAAAGCTGTTATATCTGGCTACAAAATTGGAATTATTCCGCATTTGAGATTTAAAAACTAAAGATAATGCATGAGGATATGGACAGGACTGTGGCATGCCCGACGAATTTAGTTAGTTCCATCCCAAAAAAAAACTCCAGTAGTCTCATGTCATCATATAAAAGTTACCGCCGATCCACCGTGCCGTAACCACCAATCGATATACATAGATCTACATTAGTATCTAGTATATAGACACTCAAGTAGATCTGTGTTATGTTTAGTTCCCCATCTTCTTTCTTTTCCTGTGGAATATGGAAATGGAATAAACCTTTATTCCATTTTATTTTAGTTTTAACAGTGCGGTCAATACTTTAGTGAAAAGAATCAACCTCGACATGGCATCCCCGTGATAGTGCAAAACTTCACGGTTATACCGTACATATCATTTAAAAATACTCGTAGTGGAATACTTACTTATCGTATGAGCAATGGTTACCCTAGTGTCACAGTTTTTCAAGCCGCACAGTAGGCCTCTGACATGGTTTGACGACAGTTGCCTAATGACTACAACCGGGACTGACAGCTTGACGTGCCCTCCGTAGCACGGAGACGCTCAAAAACTAAACCACTTTGGCGGTCACCCATCTATGGATTGACCGCGAGTCTAGTTGCTTAACCTCACTGATCACTTACGGACCTGTGAGAACATCAGGCAATGAGCTCAATACTAATGCCTTTACGGGCTATGAGCACTCTATCCATCGTTACCGCACTTTTGGTCTCGACACACAAAAAGAACCCGGGATTTCATTATCTGCGGATAAACGCTATCGCTAGACTAACGGGGCCATCAAAACCTTAACCGTAACCTTGTATAAGTACGATCATAAATAAGGTCATCGGACAAAAACAGACCGTAAAGGAAATACATCAGTTTTAGATAAAAAAATCACTAGCATTGTTTATATTACACTACAATCATCATCATCATGTCAAAGTGTATTTTTTTTAATAGACAGACTAAATTAATTGAACTGTTTGAACAGAATAGCATACACTTTAAGTAAGGTGCACCGGACAACTATATGTGAATACCATATTAAAACAAAAAACAACAACACCCGTACTAAGATATCTAGTCACTGTGTCACGTGGTACTTTACAAACATATAATAGACGGATAAAAATTTATATCCAGGCTCAGAACAACTATTTATGGGTCACACAAATAGTTCTCCGGGGCGGAAATCGAACCCGGGGACATGAAGCGGCGGGGCAACTGTCTTAGCCGCTGCGCCACGTGTTCAGTCAAGTTTTTCTGAGTCTGGGTGTACTTTGTGTTACATTTGTAATGTCCTCCCCTGTAGAGTTTATATCCCTAGTAACCTATCTAAAAAAGACAAATGGTTACTTTCATTATGGGCGCATGTTATGCAATGACACATTTAGTAAAAAAAAAAAACTTGTGTGTACTTATGTACACGCATTAGAAGTTATACTTCTTAATATACAACTTGAACATAGTTATCAATTTCATACCACCTAGAACTAACTTCATGCTGTTAAATTTTTTGGTGTCGGTAGCGCGCGCATCGTAAAAATTCACTCTCATCATTTTTCTCCATCGCGCCAAAAGAAGTATAACTTCAAAAAATTATTATAAACTAATTGTGTACTACATACTTAGTTCAAAGTATAGTGGCTTCAGCAGGTATATTTCTTTGCAGATCTCCAGTTCCAAATATGAAAAAAACATATGATTATACAATACTTAATTAAACTGTATCAATTGCAGAGGTTTGAGTTATCTATTATTGCGTTTGGATATTATAATATTTTATTTATAAACGGTTATTAATAAACGCGTGTGTTATCCCAAAAAAGCATTTATAATGACTAGAAAGAGATTATTTACAATAAGTATTATATATAAAGCTTTACTTGCCATCTTCTTACCTCATCTTTAATTGTAAAAATATAAGACACAAATCAAGAACATATATTTTGTCTCACTTACCCAAATCTATATATATATAAAAATCAATGCCACTTTTCGTTGTAATGTTATAACTCAACAACGCCTTTACCGATTTAGCTAATTTTGGTCTTGAACTATTCGTGGAAGTCCAGTAGTTTTTACTAGCTAGCAATTTAAAATATTTTTTTGTTTGAATAAATGAACTTAATAATTATTTTTTTTATTACTGTGCCTTATACGTAGCGAAGCACGTACTGGGCCGCTAGTCTAATATAGTTTATGAATGGCATTGCCTGTAAATTCCTTAAGATGATCAGCGGAGCGTTTAATATTTATTATAAGAAACAGAGCATATGTTGAGGAAATAAAAAGAGGAATAGTTAATGTTTACATACGGATCATTTTAAAGATGTCAAGAACATAACGGTGTCATTGGAATTTGAGATTTATTTCCGGGAAGATTTATAGTATAGTGCTCGGGTAGTTTCCAAGTAAGCGACTAGCCTCAAACTATTTACAATTTGATAATTTATCTTATTTGCTCATGAATGAATTAACATTTTTATCTAAAGACACCTAATTATAATATTACATAACCTGAAATCTTGAGGTTACAAAACTTATTTATACCTACTTATAATCTTGAAGTCTATGTATATAACGATAACAATAGCTTATTTTATAGGTTTCCGGCCTAATTAAGTTTCCGGAATAGAAAGAATAACAAGGCCTCCCCATACCATCCCGTGGGTGTCGTAGAAGGCGACTAAGGGATACACCAGGTAGTCGGTCAGCAGCGCCATCTGTGTACCGCTACCACCTAACTACGGTCGTAAACTCATATGCCAAGCGCGGTGACTAAGGGAAACCTCTCCAAACGGCGACATTATAGAAGCTTTTGGGGGAGGCTTATGTCCACCAGTGTACGATATTAGGCTGATGATGAATAAAAAAATATATTCATAGCGATTCTGTCTTTTACTCACCTAAACTAATTTTGAATTTCATTACGTCCCTCTTTAATATAGCTTGTATGATAATAACTGTCGAACTGCTCACTTATACGCGTGCCAGACACACAAATAGTTGACAGCTCCTAACGTATCACTTATTATTGCGTTTACATTTTCGCTACAAAACTAAAATGACACGAATAAATATGCCATGTCCTTTACATAAGACCTACGGTACACAGAATAACAATGATATTGAAATTGGTTTACTTGAATTTGCATGGCATCGGGGAATAAATCTTAAACTTTAAATTTCGATAATTAAACCTATAGCTAATTAACTAAATCATAACTATAATGAATTAGATATGATATAGAATGATATTATAATTAGGAAGAGTCGCAAAATTAATAAATTATGTGTACCGTCACAGAGAATTTCACTTTTCTCTAATAATGTATTTTGTATGGCAATTCGTGTTTATAATAAATTACCTGATGTATTCAAAACACTAAATCCCCGGACATTTAAAAACAAACTATTTAATTTTCTATTATATAAATGTTATTATTCAGTTGACGACTTTTTAAAGGAAAAATTCGATGCTACATTTAAATTAGACCATAATGCTATGTAAAACTCAAAAACTGTGCCCTTTTTTCAGTACTTGGGAATTGTTTCAGAATTAATAATTTTGTAAATTGAATTTGTATTAATTATAAGAATATATTTGACCTGTAAAGATTTGTGCGCTGGAAACGGCAGAATATTTTGGCCATTTTAAACTGTAACAACCTGTGACAACAATATTCTTACAAATAAATAATTCTATTCTATTCTAGATGTTATATGTAAATGTTTTCATGCAATCCGTGTACCTAAATATCAATATGTATGTACCTAAAAATAATTATGTATAATTAACTATATTCTTACTA
Source organism: Pseudoips prasinana (assembly GCA_951640165.1). Taxonomy (NCBI): domain Eukaryota; kingdom Metazoa; phylum Arthropoda; class Insecta; order Lepidoptera; family Nolidae; genus Pseudoips; species Pseudoips prasinana. Next base: position 17,384,816 of record OX621244.1, read on the forward strand.
TGAACAGACGCCAGCACATCCAGCTACCCCAATCTGTCAAATTTATTTTATATTTGTTCAACTTTATCACAAAAGCATAAGGTTCACTTTAATTTGGGAAAATTTGACAGATCGGGGTAGCTTGATTTGCTGGCGTATGTACAAGCGCTTTTTTAAGTCTACTTGAATAAAAACTTTTTATTTTATTTATTTATAATTTTATTTATTTATCTGTGTGGACAGCGCTTAATCTTAGTTAGAATAGTTTAAGCTTAATAGTAGCATGACATGGCGTAACAATGATCGAAACCGATACGTGTCTTACGATGTAAGGGGACATATTTTCTACTGACTGACGGCAAATGATTTGGACGACTGACCATGAGCGATAGAACTTTTTCTAGGTCACAATGAATGAAAGCAGAAGGTTCACTTTAATTTGGGAAAATTTGACAGATCGGGGTAGCTTGATTTGCTGGCGTATGTACAAGCGCTTTTTTAAGTCTACTTGAATAAAAACTTTTTATTTTATTTATTTATAATTTTATTTATTTATCTGTGTAAACAGCGCTTAATCTTAGTTAGAATAGTTTAAGCTTAATAGTAGCATGACATGGCGTAACAATGATCGAAACCGATACGTGTCTTACGATGTAAGGGGACATATTTTCTACTGACTGACGGCAAATGATTTGGACGACTGACCATGAGCGATAGAACTTTTTCTAGGTCACAATGAATGAAAGCAGACATTAAGTCGCCTTGACTGTTATACTTAACTAAAATGCGTGATAATATTTTAAGGTTATCTCAAAATTAAATCTTACTTATCTAACAGTTGATAAAAGTATAATAATGAGATTAACGACATTTGCCTTGGAAATATTATAATTGATTAGGGACAGTTATGGAGCATAGAGATAAAGAACATCTATACCAGCATTCGCATGCGTATACAATAAATGCAACATCACAAGCGTCCAGAAATACCGCCACCTAGTGGGCGGAAGTGAAGTTAGATACGAACCATAAGGATTTACCGAAAAATTCGGTGCAAACTTCTTGTTGTTTTAATAATTCAGCTAAGACCGCTATGGGACGGATTGCTTATGTCATTGTGTCAACTGCATACAGTCGTGAGTTGTAAAATATCAGTAACTCACGACTGCAAGCAGTTAACGAACGTATACTGACGGTACCCTAATTTTTATGACAATTTTGTTCCACTTTTATAATTACAAGGAACCGGATAAATGTATTGAATCAACTATTTTTATCGTTCGGAATCACTACTATTCCCCGTACCTATGTATATCTACAAGATCTCGAAGGTAGCAGATCGCCACATGGTCTATCATAAAGGCACACCCACGACGTAAGTACTATTTAATCGAATAAAATAGTATAGTCTTTACATCCATTTAAACCGGACTAGTTTTAGGAGGTAAAGTAAATTAATGTTCGATGATAATAGGTTAAAATGTACGATACGCACGTGTTAACCTCCTAAGTACCTACACATATCAACAGAATCCAGGGATACCTTGATCCTATATTATTAACGACTATATAGTTTAAAATGTTTAATAAAGGTTTTATATGAATTATTAATTTATAATCTATATCTACATATAATAAAATCGTAGGAAAGTCAAAACTGTACATTGAATATTTTTTGAAAAGGATATTTGGTGCGTAATCTACATACAGTCGATATCGAAGCCAAAAATATAGTTTTTAGAATTTTTGTCTGTATGTATGTCCGGGCTAAATTCAAAAAGTATTGCATGGATTTAGTTCAAATTTTGCATGAATATTACTAAGAGGTCGGGTATATATATATGGCCTTTGCGTCTGTTACAGACGATTTACGGCGCATTGTCTGAGAGACATTTCTTATGGTGGCTAAACAAACCGATTCGAGAGCGACATAGCCTGCCGCAGGCCTGACAAGAGAAGTTTGCGGTGGTTGGTGCCGAGCCGCTTTCATGTCGCTTCCGTCTCTTATCAGCAAGTACTCTGAACCAGGCTTCATCACAGATCTTACGACCCTCCACGCAACGTTTGCGCCATTCAACTCTATTTTCAACGAGCTCTTCCCAGCTACAGTGGTCAATTTTAAAAGCGGCCATATCCCGCTTGTTGCAGTCTTTAAAGCGAAGCAGAGGTCTACAAACAACTCGCTTCGCATTCACCATAGAGGCTACATATTATCACGCCTACGGGGGAGAAGCTGTGATAATTTATAAAATTTAGCGCGGGTAAAACCGCGAGGCACAGCCAGTAGATACTAAATTTCTACGGTGATCAAAAATCACAATAAGTTTTATTTTTAATTAAATACCTTAAAATATCCTGTCATTCTGCCATAGTCCACTTACTATATCAGAAAATTATCATAAATTTTTAAATATTCGATGAACTATAAAATTCTGTTCATGTGTGTATACTACACATGAACAGAATTTTATAGTTCATCGAATATTTAGAAATTTATGATAATTTTCTGATATAGTAAGTGGACTATGGCAGAATAATTATGTAAAACGAAGACAAAACATACATCGGTATATGGCATGATATTTATTTATTATAAATGAAGTCATCTAACGAATTAAAAATAAATTCAATAGGTGAGTATGCTGGTTTTGTGACCGCAAATTTGTTAAAACAATATTATTTACTTACTTAATAATAGTTGAATGACTGTAGGATGGTAAATTACATGTCGCGACTGTATGTATACCTATTTGTGTCAAACATCAATGAGAATTATGGAGTCAAGATATTAAGGAAGGTAAATTCACTGTACCTATGTTACAAAATGACCCAAATATAACTCCATATTGCAACAGTACATTATATAATATACATAATATGTAAACATTAACCAACCAACGGGGAACAGTATTCTTTCTGAATTGAAAACTTCTGGCTAACTCAAATCGTTTCGAACCAAAACTTAGTATCTGTTAGCCAATAAAATAAAATTAATCATAATATATTTTACTTTATTGGCTAAAATGGTGGTATCGTATCTGTACGATACCACCATCTGTTTTTCCCTTACGCCCTTATGAGTTGTTGGTACTTTTTATTTCATTTTATTATTACGTCTTCTTGTACTGTCTATTGTTTTGCAATAACTTATGCATATGAACATGTTTACTTTCGGCATTTGGGCGGCCGGTTTTAGGTGCAATTTATCTTCTTTAGTACCCCCACATCCTACTGGGAGCGTGAATTGGAGTCTGAGCATTAACCTAATTTTTGGAATAACACTGTTAAAAAATCGCTGTCCAAAGTTTAGTAAGTTATCATATTTATACTCATGTGCCACAGAGTGTGGGTAAATTTAACACTGTTGGTATAGATATGGTATAGATTACACGTGGTACTGGTACAGAAAATGCATATGTGCTCACCTTTCTGCTGCGATCATGCAAAAATATGGATGACACCATTTTTTTACCGTGTGCCGCTTGTCATAGGTTTTAAATGGGAATATCACACAACATGTTTGTGCTATTGAATCTGTTGACACAGATGCACACTCCGATAACACTATTACGACCGATAACTTAAACTGCTAAAGGTTTTATATGGAATCTAAAATATAAAACACTAGGATTTTTAACTATGTATAATAGCGACAATGATGAAATAAAAAATAAAATAAAATGAGTTTTTATTCACGTAGACTTTAAAAACGTCAAACATGTTTGTAATAATAAAATTAAGTATACATAATGTTGTTTAAGATGTTATGTAAGATTTATTATTTGTCTAAAGTAATTAGTTTTGCAGTTCAAAATGGTCAGATCACTGTAAACATAAATTTATACTTATAATCAAAATGTTCTTTTAAAAAAGGTTTCCTTTTTAAATGCCTAATAGTAATTTAAACAAATACAAATGTATGAATCATTCTTACAACTTGTAACTATAACTGCCTAGTGCCTACTTAATAATGGAGAAAGTTTATCCACCGATGTGCGGTCAATTGTACTTTGGTCATTTAATAATGCGAGTTTCCACAAAATTTTACTCTACTCTAGATACCCATTAGGTTCTTATAATTGTACATTCATTTCAAAGCTACACAGTAATTTAATCTTTTTGTAGTTGCTGTGCCGAACTAAAAATAAATCTTTGTGAAAGTTATACGCTACGTTTTGGTAATGAGTAATGAGCATAGGAACCGCCCACATGTGTTTTGCATATCTTATCTTATTGTAAGTAGGTAGGCCTCATTAGAAGCAGCAGAGACATAAAGTAGTTGGTTCCTACTTAATCACAATTGGAGGTCAGTGGTAGAGTGCCATTTACCTACTCCGATCACCCATTTCAGTTTATGCAGTTTGTGTTTATTGCGACTGCAGTTTAGAAATAGCATCGAGGTTATCCTTCAGCCGTAATCACTGTTAATGGTGCAGAGTTTCTGTTTATCTCATACTATTAAACGAACAATATTCGTAGTTGACTACATGTGTGGTGCAGTGATTATGGTGGCCGTCAACCGAAACGCCAAAGACTACTATACAATCCGAAACACAAGAGCATTGTGATAGACCACAGTGCCCTCGTATTTCGGGTCCGATGCTATGCATGATTTTGGCTCGTGAATTGTATGTTAAAGTTTCTCGCAATGCACATATAATTACATGCCCAGTGCAATTTTAATTAACCCAGTATATATTTCTTATAAAAATACGAATCCCGCACTAGGGAAATGAATATGTTCATCGCGAGAAACTTTACAAACATACAATTCACGGGCTATATCTGATAATGCAATGAGAATATATATATATTAGGTCTTTACCTATGAAATTGCCGTTCTGCAGTACTGGCCATTTCAAATCAAAATAATTTTTGTTTGGCTAAGAATTCTAATTTCAAATTAATTTTATTTTAAAAACATGGATTCTTTTTTCCAAAAGTAGTCATTTCTTTATTGATTAGTGTTACATTTTCATCGCATTTCAATCTTTTTCGTCATCATGGATACGTTAAAAATTCGAGTAATTATGGGATATGAGTACCGTCGTGGCAGCAACGCGGCACAAGCGGCACGCAACATCAACGACGTTTACGGAGCTAACACTACAAACCAACGCACCACCTGTTATTGGTTTGCTCGCTTCCGTTCTGGAAATTTCGACCTGAAAAATGAACCTCGCGGTCGTCCGAAGACTTTGGTCGACAATGACGAATTAAAGGCGGTTGTGGAAGCTGATGATACACAATCTACGGCTGAATTAGCAGCAGCTTTCGACGTTAGCGTCAAAACAATATTGGTCCATTTGCGTCAAATTGGCAAGGTAAAAAAGCTTGACAAATGGGTGCCCCACGAACTCAATGATCGCCAGCGCGAAGTACGCGTCGAGACGTGCCTTGCACTGCTCAACAGACACACAAATGAAGGAATTTTGAACCGCATTGTTACCTGCGATGAAAAATGGATTCTGTTTGATAACCGCAAGCGCTCAGCAAGTTGGTTGGATCCTGGTTCAGCACCTAAACAATGCCCTAAACGAAAACTTACCCCTAGAAAAGTGATGGTCACTGTTTGGTGGTCTAGCGCCGGTGTGATTCATCACAGCTTCTTACCAAACGGGGTGAGCATTACTGCAGATGTGTACTGTGAAGAACTGAGCACAATGATGGAGAAGCTGGCGCATCTCCAACCAGCATTGGTCAATCGCTCGTCTCCGCTGCTCCTGCACGACAACGCGCGACCTCATACTGCACAGCAGACGGTCTCCAAGTTGCAAGAACTGGGGTTGGAAGCTCTCCGTCATCCGCCCTACTCACCAGACCTTGCGCCTACAGACTACTACTTTTTCCAGAATTTGGATAACTTCTTGGCGGGAAAAAAATTCAATACCCGAGAGGCAGTACAAAATGCCTTTGAAGAATTTGTTGCCTCCCGTCCAGCTGATTTCTTTAAGAAGGGCATCAATAAACTGCCACTGCGATGGCAAAGATGCATAGATTGCATGGGTGATTACTTCGATTAATACAAATAAAAAAATTCATGAAAAAAATTCGTTTAAATTTTTTCATACAAAACGGCAATTTCATAGGTAAAGACCTATTATAAACAAAAAAGACAAAAGAAGTCCTCAGGACAAACATAAGCAGAACCCCTTTAAATTTGTATCGAATCCTGGAACCGAAAAATCAAGCAATGGGTTAATTAAAATTGCACTGGGCATGTAATTATAAGTAATTAAATGCCCAGTGCAATTTTAATTAACCCAGTATATATTTCTTATAAAAATACGAATCCCGCACTAGGGAAATGAATATGTTGGCAATCTTTTTCAGATATAGATTATTATGGAGGTATCCGCCACAAGCATAGAATAAAAAAATCTACTTGATTTGGAAAAGTCTATGGTAGAGTCACGCATTTTTTAAGATATAAAATTGGTTAACCCAGTATATATTTCTTATAAAAATACGAATCCCGCACTAGGGAAATGAATATCTTGGCGATCTTTTTTAGATATAGATTATTATGGAGGTATCCGCCACAAGCCTAGAATAAAAAAATCTACTTGATTTGGAAAAGTCTATGGTAGAGTCACGAATTTTTTAAGGTATAAAATTTGTCAAAATGAATGAAGTAAGATTAGACTAAGTTTCGAGGACAGGCAAAAAACTCATTATGAGCACAACGACCAGAGGCGCGGACACGTACTAAATATTCCATTAATGGATTTTTAAAAAAGCATACATTTGACTTCAATTTGAAAGCAAAACAACGGAGGATTCACGTACAAAACATACATACAAAAACTATATATTCGTATTACAACGTCCTTTTCGTGATTGGTTAAAAACTTTAAGATACGTCCACCGTTACCTGCTGAGTTTAATGGCTTTTATATTTTGCATGTATATTTTCTCAGCATGCAGTGATTCAAGGGGCGCCGGGAATGTGGATTCCGTCCTGCCCATTACAGGTTCACGACTTGCAATTTTATGCACAATTTTCATAACTAGAGAGGTACTTACAACGAAATAAGGGATCAAGAGGTAGCAAAAGTTAAGGTTTTTAGATATGAATAATTTTTAAGACATCTTTAAAATGAATAGTATAAACTTAAGTGCGGGTGAGAATCGAACCCACGACCACGGGGTATCCGGCCCCATGTGCGTTAACCGCTCCGCCACCGCATGATTAGAATATGAATATTAATTAGTTCAAATGAAAATGACAAACTCAAACAAAATAAAAATATATTGATGTTCTATGTTGTTTCAGGCGTCACACAAAATTAAAAGCTTTTATAATATTTTTGTTCTATTATCGATGTGTAGCGTTCATTAAAAGTGTCACTCGCTTATTATATACAGCTCATTCTCTTTAATACATAATTGCCTACGAATTTAGGACACAAATCTTAATAATTCTGCGTATATTTTCACATGCGACAAAAATAAACATAAAATTCCCAGAACGTCGTTTACTTTGTCGAATCAGTCTGCTGTCCTCATTTCGTTGTAGGTACGGTTTCCTTTCAAAATAAAGAAACAGTTCCAAATATAACATTGAAAAGGTTCCAAATTGAGAAATAAAAATATTTATATAATTTATCTGCCACAGGCTGATAGACAAACCATATAGTAGAATCAACAAAACCCTACAAGTCCATTCTAATAGATTGTCATCAAGTGCTGAACTGTTTGTGGCGTAGTCGCTGTGCCGGACTGGCAGGAGACGACAATAGGCGAGCCTTCCAAGGGCACGTGTCCCGACTCATCAGGCGCCAAGAGAAGTCCACGGTAGGTTAGGTTTAGTCGGTGCGAGTCGGCGTAGGAGTTAAATATGGTATAACAAGAAAATACTATATAATTTATTTATTTAAAAATTCTAATCTTCTCAAAAATGTTAGGTGCCGGCAATAGATTTATAATACTAACTAAACTAAAATTAAATTCTACAGAGAACGCAAAATATTATTTCTGTTTTTAATATTTTGTAAGTACTATTCATACCTAAAATTTCTGCAAAGTTTAAATAGTTAATTTGGTTTACTTTATGGTTATTATTTCTGAATATATAACTAAAGAATAAATACATGAATAATGAACTAATGCTCTCTTAACGCGAATCTTGAATACCCAGTTATAAAATCAAATGACCCTTTTGATTATCATTGTATACGAAGAATTACTACTAATTTAGTATATTTTGCTAATAAGATAATTTGATACAATTATTTCCTTGATGCGACATAAAAATGAACGCGCTTGGGCACAACATTGAAAGTCGTTGCTTTTCTTTTGTCTAACAAGCCTGCTGTTCTTTTTTAGCTATGGTTTAGCTGTAATCTTTGACACTAGTCTAAACTAGCAGGCCTTTCACCGGATTTGGAACCATGTGCACTGTAAATGCGACCGAAGTAGGTACGCGATGTGCCAGTTTAGATTCAAATTTCCAACATATTTTCGGTACCCGTCTTGCTATTTTCGAATCCATTCAGTGTTGGCGCACTGTAATGCTACTAAAATCAGGGGCGTGACAGATTCATGTGTGACTAGTAAAATGACCGTGAAGATAATCCAGAATACATGGAAAATTGAAACGCACTAAAATATTTGTTTGAGATAAATATCACGACAGGGAAAATGAAAACAAAAAGAAAGAGAGGAAGATCACGACGAAAGTAGTTACGGATTAGAAAGCTTAGTACGATTCCACGAATCATAGCTCTTGGTAGAAACGAAGCGTGGCAAAACGCATTAAAACAAATAAAAAGCTGCTTTTTCATCGAGATCTCGAACTATATAATGAATCATGTCACAGGAGTCTTTGCAGTAGGTATTCTTTTTAAGTTTCTATTCAATTTATATCCAATTTGTTGCCTTTCATAAAAGTCTTATGCTGGAAAAATTCATCCTGTCAGTCAAGAATTTTAAATATATGCGTATTAGCGTGTTATGAAAAATTTCCTGATTATAAGACATCGGTTTTCATGTTGCTGGCGCTTACACCCTATGATCGTCATCACGTGAATAGAGAAGATGATAACCATCTATCTAAATAACAACAGACTCATTACTAGAATACGGACTGTATCTACGTCAGATACAAGTGCGTTATTCTTTTATTTCTGGGTAATCGGCCCAACAGCTGTGTTAACTCCGTGACGGGTCAAACCGCTTTTGTCTGGTTCAAAAGTTACAAGTTTACGTATTAGGAGTCTATTGTTTTCGACGTGTCCACCCATGCGATAGTTCAATGTCATTCTTGATCAATGTACCCAAATTATAATAATAAATCGATACATTCTATTTTATCATGTTAAAACGTGTTATTTAAATAAATCGAAACCTTCACATTGCGTCTTTAGAATTGTTATCAGAACACGTTTGAAAATAGGTTATAATGAAGTTTAAGTTACTTCACGAAATCGCCTAATATAATGGGAATCGGAACCACGACCTATCAAAGAAAGAAGATATAAGCTGGTAAGAAGGACATAGAGCATTCTATAAAGATAAGAATGAGATGGTGCGAATTCAAAAATTAAATTCCTGATAGATAAGAAAGAGGTAGGTGAAGATAGCGTCAGAAGAATTTCAAATCTGGAACATCCGAAACGTCACTGAAGCTAGAAACAAAAAAAAGACTCCTTGAAATGTTTGAAATTTGGAAGAATTTATACCCCAAATGTGTAGATGTACATATCCAGTAGGAATAGATAAAGTTGGAAATGGATTTCAAGTCTTCTACCACTAATTATTGAACGTGAATCACAACTTAAATTTTGTATAAAGTCGTACCCACCTCTCTTATAGACCCTCTCTTTTGCCGATCGGATTTACAAATTAGCTTTTTAAATGTAATAATATAAGCTCGACTCCGAACACAGTTTCATCTCTTACCTCGTATATATTCTTGAGAGATTGCAGATATATTCTTATCAGTATATATACGACGGTCAATACACTTTGACCTTGACAGCGTCTTAACTATCATGACCATTAGTTTGCATTAGTATAAACGAAATAACCTCCTTCGATTACGAATCCCGAATTAACAGAGAGCTTCCCTTGCACTGAACGTCGCACTACCTGATAGCCTTATGCACCACGTCGGCAACTAACCGAGCTTTGAATCCTAAAGAGAATCCCTTCTGACGTGGATTGCTTAGCTTCTAGTCTTATTTGTTACATGACTACCATAAAAAGAAACAAAACAGAAGACCTCATATGCTGATTATGTCATCATAAAAAAATTGCGCATTTAATACGTAAGTATTAAGGCCTGTTTTCATCGCGCAACTGTATCTACTTACGTGGCGTGGACTGTACTTCTCATAATTTCTAATCGTTACGGTCTACTGACTACCCAAACAATTTACTAAGTGATCTTGGTGCAATATTAACAGCATTCTATCAATGAATATTAACAAAGCAGCTCCATGTTTTACCTACTCACCACCAACGTTGTAATGTAAAAAATATCATTATGTCACTATTAAAGAATATAAACGTAAAAAACAAGCGAATTTCCTTAATATATATTTTATTTAATTAGAAATTATGATTACAATTTGATAAATATTTACTAACATACGATAATAGCGGTTGCATTCAAGGATATAAAAATATCACCAACGTCAAGCACCTAGGCACATTATCAATCTGTAGGTGGGTGATAGCGTTCTTTAATTTCTGAACATTTCCACGCTTCGGAGCTATATAATAACACACAACATTCAATAATCCACATCAACGCTCTCTTTGATAGGGTAACCTTAACATCCATCCATCCTTTTTAGACAAAAAATTACATATAACAAATGTACTTAAACGGCACTTCAAAAATGAATATTTTAATGATCCCTTTTTAAAATTGTTCTTTATCTCGCAACTCCTTAACTATAAAAAAATCTTAGTTAATTCAAGATTATACATAGTTAAGTATGATATATTTTATGCATGATTTTTGAAATAAACTGATATTTATTATTATTATTTTAACACAACGTTAACATAGGAGTGGTTGGGGAAAGGGCAAGCTGCTTATCATCCAGGACAAACACAGTTTAGATACAGGAATAGACAAAGAAATGGAAATACATCTAATTTGCAATGCACGACTTTTTTTGGGTTTCATATGCATTACCAAAGACAACACTGGACAGCAATAGCACAAATGACCCCAATAATTGCAAACCTAAATCTCTTTTGTCATTTTTTTTAAATATTGCAATATATTGTTAACAAAGACTAATATCCTACACGGAAAGCAATGATTTAATCTCAGACCGGCAGTCGGGCTTCAGACCATGGAAATTGTGTTTTTGGGCTTAGCCAAGGCTTACGATACACTTGCGATATCAAGACTCCTTAAAACTCGAGGCCATAGGTATTAAAAGGCTGCCTCTTAAATGGTTTGAAAGTTATCTAAGTAATAGATCTCAACGAACAAAGGTCAAATAGTCCATTACAAATTGATTTTGGAGTACCTCAAAGCAGTATTCTAGATCCAACACTCTTTATATATGAACTATATTCACCACTATTCAACTCAGAACTCATATGCTATGCTGATGACACAGTGGTTATATTCTAAAACATTAGCAGGAGTACTGTTTTTTACATAGCCCAAAATGGTATGAATAATATAAAGCTATGGAAGGAATATTGTATCCCTTAATTAATTAAAAATCGAATACATTTGTTTCTCCAAAACATCAGCACCGAACAATTTAATCAATGACCTCTAAGTCTATACCGCGTTTTGTCCATCTTCCAACAATACTTGTGATTTGCTCCAAAATATATATTGCGTAAAATATCTAGCGATTATTAATCTATATAACGAAATCATTACTCAATGCCGCAAATGAAAAAGTTTTACGCCTTACCTATGTGGCTTTATGCGAATCCATAATCAGTTATTGTGTGTCGGTTTGTGGCGGAATCGGCATTACGAGATGTTAGAAATGTAACGAGCGCAGTGATCTGACTTAAAAGTAATGATGTCGAAACCATATCGCTATCCTACCTTCGAATGGTACTCTGAAGCTGTAGTATTAAGCGTATGGCAACTTTGCATATTGAATATAGTTCTAAAGCAAGACAAGATGGTATTGCAGTCACCACGTTATTTTGCTTTAAATTATTCTTATTCTTACTTATCCACGCAAACTATCAGTTAAAGCCATAGTATAATTAGTAAGTAAATATTGAATAAATAGTCGGCAGTAATCTTGCTAATACCTTTTAGCTAGATTAGGTTAATTTACGTTGAACAAGCAAAGACAAAATTCATTTAGCTAGTAAATAAGGAAACATTCTTGCCTAATTGCATGACATTACTGCTGTCCATCATATTACAATACTTTCAAGGCTGCGCCGACAACTGAACGCGTGTTAAGTGAAATAAAAAATGTCATTATCTTAGCACCATTTTTGACAAGTGTGGCAAAATCCGATCGTTTACTTCAAATCAGCGTAATATTTTTATCACAATACACTATGAGATATGCGTATTTACTTTCCATATTGTCAGATATGCGTATGTACTTTCCATGGCAATTAAAGATATCCATTGCTGGTTTAACTTAAATTAACGCAATTATGGGCGCGTCACACTCATCGTCTTAGAAACGACTAGCCACCCGAAAAATAGTTCGCCCTTAAGTAATAAAAGTTCCTACGAGTTATTTGAGTACATTTTAAAGACTTTGATGATCTACATGTTGTAATTTGTACTTACAATAATTGTAAAAGCATAAGCAACATTCTTTCATATCAATGCCTCTAAAAATAGTTCAATCTTAAGTAATAAAATTTCCTACACGCTATTTGAGTACATTTTACAGACCTTGACGACCTTTGTCATTGTACTTATACTTGTTGTAATTTGTACTTACATGAATTGTAAAAATATTAGTAACATTCTTTCATATCAATGCTCCTTAAAAATAGTTCACCCTCAAGTAATAAGATTTCGTACGTGTTATTGGAGTATACTTTTAAAACTTTGATGACCTTTGTCACTGTACTTGTTGTAATTTGTACTTACAGGAATTGTAAAAATATTGGCAACATTCTTTCATATCAATGCCCCTAGTTTCAGAACAACTTACAAGTTGGGCCAATACGATCAGTGTTCTTACTAGTATTATGTTCGTATTTCAAATATTTCATTATCATAATTTAAGTATAAATAGCATTATGGGATCATCACAAAGCTATTTAGTAAATTCACTTTCAAGGAGCACGTGTTAATAGCTATGCAATGATTTCAATCGATAGTCGTTCTGGTTATAACCGGAACGACCGGAGCGGCGTCTTAACTTAGCAGCTTGGTAACCAGTTTTCCGTAAATAATTTATTAGCAGACTATTTTGTACATCGATAAAATTTTCTGACATTTAAGAGAAGTGTCTAATAAACTAAAAAAAATAATTAAATATGAATCTACGTAATTAATGCTGGAGAAAAAATCTACGAGGCAAAAAAAGACAGACAGGCAAAGAAATTTATGGTCTTAAAAATCGTTAAGGATGTCGACCCTGCATCTGGTATCTCTCTAAAGGCAATGTGAGTTAGTTCTTTGGTTTATGAAATTAGGCGAGACAAATAAACAATGCAACTTTTTCACCATAGACCGAGCAAGCAGAGATGCTGCGCATCCGCCAGCCATATGTATAAACGCGGCAACACTTTGTTTTTTTTTATAAAGTCCTGAGTCCTGAGTCACCTTACAGGGTTGTTAGGTAAAAACTGAAGTTATAATAAATCCCAAATGAATGGCTAAATACAGATGCCTAAAGCCAGTAGTACTATTAGCTCCAGGAAAATCGACCTACGATGCAAAAATAACGTCCTATTATAAACGCTGGTTTTTAATTTCTGTTATTGTGTTTATTCAAATTAATTTTACGCCAAATCATCCCATGTCCGTGTAACGTATTATTAATATATTCTATCGGTTTCGATATTCTGCCTGGTTGGTCTAGCAGCGGCGTATTCAATCTCAGATTGTGAGGCCCTGGTCATAGGTCGGGCGAAAAAAGTGTTGTTCGTTTCTTTTGGTAGGAAAAACGCCTGATGGTAAACCGGAATTTCGAAGTTGGCGATTTTATAAGTAAGGAAGTAAGTGATCTTTATTTCGCTCAAAATATGCGATATGCCCATAAATGTTTTAGTGTACTCAATTGTTGGTGAGCCAAATAAATAAATAAAATAAAAAAATAAATAAATATGGTCAGAATTACAATTTCACATATTTTGTCTAAAACGACATGCGAAATTATTTCAAATCATGTACAGCTAACATTAATTATAATATTCTAATACATTGTTCATAAAAAATAACAATAATGTCATCTATCTTAGTATCCATTTCAACATCGTAGTCACTATGAATTAAACAACAACGATAAACAACAATGCGAACAACATATCCTCTGATCGAAGAATTCTTTTTTTTCTAGTCTGCAGTTGCAATTAGACAGCAGTCTAGATGGATGGCAACCACCAGGGTGACCTCTGTTGGGACGTTCGTTTGCAACCGTGTAGAAGATGCTTTAGAGAACTCGCAATGCTGCACATATGTCCTGAGCTATATCACTACCCGGTCGTTATATCCGTTGGTCGGATAATGAGAGTGAACCCGTATTTGCACACTGTAATATGATCTACGTAATTGACTCTCTGTTGAGATTCGCCGGGGTGTCCGAAATTCGGCCAAGGGCACCAATAATTTGTCAGTTTTGTATAACAAGTGTCCACCCTCCAAATTATTTGTTCTGAAGTACCCATAATCCCGAAGGTATATTTAAAATAGAACAGCCAGTCATGGCTATATTAAAACAACATACAATGTATATAGCATATGTGTGCGTTGTATGCTAATTTCTATATAATGACGCTATGTACTAAATAAACCAAATAATCAAACAGACAGACAGATCAGCATTCAAATATTTGATAAATATTACGCCGAATAATGTATGCGTCGTGATGCAAACTTAATAAACTATTTCAAATAAATTTTTCAATGATAAGAACGTTACAAAGCCAATATTTAACGTGGTAATTCTTATTATTTATTGCTCTGGGAGTAGGTATGTGTAATGCGTGCTGGCGTTGGTTGACACACCTCCAAAATGTCTAGTGGATGGATATAGAGTAACTACGTAAGTGCCATTAGCATGTTAGCTTTGTATCAGCTGACTGCGAAACGGAGGCCCGCCGCCGATAGAATGACGCGACAACTTATTTTAAACATTTCCCATTCTTCAAATAATGTCTCTGTTGACATTTCAAGATCATTCACACTACCGGGGTACTTCTGCTCTTTGGGAAGAATAAAATTTAAATATATCTGTGCAATATCACACAATACTGTTGTTGGAAGATAAAACATGTATGTACGTGATCGGTAAGGGAAGAAGACACGCGGTCTTTGTATAATAAATAAATATGTAAATCTATGCATATAATAAAATCGTAGGAAAGTCAAAAATGTACATGGAATATTTTTTTTAAAGGATACTTGGGGCATGATCTACAATCGATATCGAAATAACTACCTAAAAAAAAATTTTAGGATTTTTGTCTATGTGTCTGCTTGTCTGTATTAATGTAAAGTCAAAAAGTACTGCATGGATTTACTTAAAATTTTACATAAATATTACTAAGAGGTCGGGTCAACATATAGGCTGCATATTATCACGCCATCACCTACGGGGGAGGAGATGTGATAATTTATAAAGTTTAACGCGGGTAAAACCGGGGGAGCACAGCTGATAATAAATAAACATCTTGGGCCAACTAACACACTACCATCTGACCTCAAAAGGGCCTGTCGTATAGCAACCAGACAGTTGATAAACATACTTACATATTTCACCCAGACACAGAACAAATATTGGTCATCACACAGATATTTGTCCTTGGTGGGCATCAAATCCATAATATCTGGCTTAGCAGGTAGAGTCTATAACCACTTGGCCAAAAAGCCAGTCAATATGTGACGGCGTAAATGGTTTAACTTCTGAGCTGCCATGTTTCGAAATTCGGTCCCGGTTCTCGTTAGGCAACATTCGGTAAGCCGTACCGGTAACCGAATGGGTGGCTTGATCAACGGTGAAACTAGAGTAGGTAACCACTGCCCATGTAGTAGAGTAAATAATCAATTTTGGTGTGACACCTTATGCGTAGGTAGAGCTGACTGTCAAACGTTTTTCGTAATGAAAGTAGTAATGAAATGATGTAACTTTGAATTAACCATATGGCAACCTTATGGTTGTATGACATGGCAATCGTCAAGATGCGATAGGCCTATTCTTTTCTTAAAGGCCGGCAACGCACTCCTCTGGTGTTGCGAGTGTCGATGGGCGGCGGTGATGACTTACCATCAGGTGATATAATTGCTCGTTTGCCAACCTCTCATAAAAAAAAAATAAACACGCCACGTGTAGAACATTGCATGAAACAGATGTTTGGTACATATGTACGGTGGTTGACTACTACTCGCACCTATCGCACATAACAACATAATAATTTATCACTATGCTGAACTTTAATCGATAAATCACGAAGTGGAATGAAGTAAATAAATTTGTAGATAGTATTCTAGATACAAGCTGATTACTTAATAAAACACTAAGTATATTATTAATTACACTAGGCAGATTCAGATTATCACAACATTGATGGATAAATTGTTTCTGACATTTGGAGTTGGAATAATTGGTCTTATAACCCGGAAGCGCCGGCCTTTTTGGAAAGATCCAGACACCTTAGTCTGTTCAAGGCCATAAAACATTGTAACATGCGATGCGTGGCTAGCTTTCTGACAGTCTTGCCCGCAGAGGGCGACAAAATGCCTACACTACCTACACGTTTCTTTTATTTGTAGGCATCGTATTCTTAATTTAGAATATTATTTACATGGATGTACTTAACATACTGATATGTATAATAAAAGGCGCTCATAGCTAGATGCTCTTACCGGTCCATAAGCAATTGGTGAGGTTAAGCAACTGGGCTCGCGATCAGTCTGTGCTTCGGAGGGTACCTTGCTGTCGTTCCCGTTAGTAGTCATTAGATAACAGTCGTTAAGTCATGTCAGAGGCCTAGTGGGCGGCTTGAACAAGTCTGACCATACGAAAAGTAAGTACGTATACTGTTGTGTGTCAATAAAGAGTTTTCTTATAATAGAACTTGGTGTATGACTGGATTAGTGGCAACATACATAATCCGCAATGCACCTATGGCTCATGCCAATCGATTTGTTACATTGTATTATGCGGAGCTCTTTCTGCGAAATAGCTCCGTACTTAACAAAATGCTGGAATTGTACTATGTGGTGCGTAATATAGTATAACTTTCAATTTCGCTTCCGACCGATGATCTTGTGAAGATCGCTGGAAGTCGCTGGATGCGGATAGCGCAATTGTGAAGATCTTTGGGGGAGGCCTTTGTCCAGCAGTGGGTGTCTTTCGGCTGATATGAGGATGATGATGACGATGATGAAATGACTAATTGACTGACTTCTAAAGACGGACGTTATCAATTCGAATGGACCTATGATTTTTTGTATGTAAGTAGCGTATGTAAGTTAGCGATTTCTCTGTTGTTTGTGAACCAATTTTGAAACAGAATGCTTCCGGGATCGGCAGAATGTTATGTTTTATGTTCTTATACTGTAATTATTTGAAACAGTTGTCACCCTCTATATACTAACATTATCAATATCTTTAATAGGCATATTACCTCTCTATTCACCGGTCTATACTTAGGGGGTTTCGAATTGATTTTGCGATAAAACCCATTACTTTTTACGTTTTATGTCTATTAATTGTTATTACTTTTGGCAAATAATAAAGCGTTTTTTATCTATCTATCTGTTTCTACACCGCATCGACGAATAACGAAGATGAACCTTCTACATTGGAAATCCAGTTGAAAAGGTGAATTTTTGCTTTGTATAATTATACTGTGTGAAAAAGTGACATTGAAAGTTCACCACCTATTCTTTAATATGAGTTAATCATCCATCAGAAATGTAATTCTAACGTGACTTATATATGACATTTCCAATGTTGTTTGCGCAAAAAACAACAAGTTATATAACGCACATTGCAAGTAAAATGTAATATATTAAATGTGTTACCAACACATTTAATATACAATACAATACAAATAAATAAAATAATTATATTAGCATAGATATCGCAAAACTTACAATACAAATAAATAAAATGGTTAGCATAGAAATTGCCAACTAACTCTTTAATAGCTACAATTATTTATTAAAATTAGAAGTTCTATTCCGAGCCTATAACCTACTAAAATGAACGTTACAGCTCGTAAAATATACATAATTATATTGTTTGAAGTCAAACTAAATAGGTACCACAGACAATTAATCTATAAGAATAAAGCAAAATGCTTTGATCCTATACATAGGTATAATATATTCTTTACATTCTATTAAATCGGTAGCTAGAATAAATAATAATAAATATTTGGCAGTTTCAAAGAGGTTAATTGAAGCAACTAAATCGAATGACCTTAATTAATGTATTACCTAATGGAACTAGCAGGGATTAAAGGTTGGTAACTTAATTATGGACAGTTACCTAACGTCAACTTATCAAGGTGACTTGTACCAAAAAAAACTGAAGCACCCTGATTATACTATCAAAGCATCAAAATATATCATTGACATTATTATTATCATCTTATCGTATTGAAACATACTTTTTAGGTTATCTCTCTCATAAAATTAGTTCAGAAGCTAGCACTGCTAACGCCAATAAGTACTAGTTGGTGGTTAATTATGCCACACAGGGTCGCCGTAGTCACGCGAAGCTAACTTATGGCATTTGACGAAATTAACATTAATACTGCATTGTTTTACTTATTCGTGAACTAATCCATCTATGTTGTATTAATGAAATCTAGGTTTAGTGCTTATTTACTAACCAAGACATGTTACATGAATAAAAAAAATATTAACGCAATGCCCTGTAACTATTTCGGTAGAAATACAAGATTTCATGCTTCAATAACAACTTCTTTATGTAGGTCAATGGCTCAATGCGGAATATTTCTCCAAACAATCTCACTTTCATTATTAACTATTTTTTTAATGAAAATACTTCTAAAAACTATAATGTCTTCTGATTTTTTATATAAATATGTAAATGTAGAGTTTACATATACTTACTGCAGTATTCATATAACAGTAAGTAAATCTGGCACCTTTGTTTCTGTTGCAGTGAACGAGTGTTATTTGCGTTAAAATGCGCATATTGGTATACTTTGCCAAGTATCGTAAGGCGTCATTATTTTAGCAATAACGGTAAAAGCATACAGGGACAACCACACGCCAAAACTCACAGTACCTACTCATAAATGTCTGAAAATAAATAGGTACAATAAGCATCTGTTTAACGATAACATATCCAAATGAATATGAATTATGTAAACATTTTATTAAGGCACGTACCTAATTATATGCGAAGTACGCTAACGCATTTATTTAAAATGAAGACTTGAGTACCAGGAGTTATTTTTATTACATACTTAGGGCATAGAAATGAAAACAAGTTTATGAGTTATTCCTCAGCATTACTATTTCTGTCCCATCTGCTAAACCGGCATTGAGGATATGATCAATTAGAAAGGAAAGCGCGGCAATGAGTAAACTTATGTCTCAGACACATGAAGGTTCGCGCTTACAACACTGATCACAATTCTTACTGCAGACAAGATTGACCAGTTGCAACGAAAACGAGGCCAATAAACGTTACTTGCACTGGTTATCCGCACAAAAAAATGGACAAACACGAAATTTGGAACCGTTTTAAAATCGACAAACGTGTACCGTCCATATGTTTATATTTTAAATATGTAATGGAAACTGTAACTTACCGAGTTTCCCCATCATTTCTTCCAAAGCGTGATCCTTGTCCATGATTGTAGTGGTAGTTGCCGAGGTAGCACGTGTATTGTTCGAGATCTGTAATATTCACAAACACCATTGATGGTAGAGTAATGTGGATCGCGCGGCGGCGTGAGTAGTGGCGGACGCCAGGCGTGCGTGCCGGCGGACGAGCGAATGGATGGCAATCGTCGTGTCGAGGCGGCCGTAGGTCGGTTACCGCAATAGCGCGAAAAAACATAGCCTCTTATCTTCATCGGCCATACCTGCTAGTTCAGCGAACGACAGTCAGCCAAGTACGCGGGTATCTTACAATCACTGCAATGAGATACTCAAGTTACATCACCAACATCTAGTCTAGCGTTCATGCTGGATTATTAGAAAATAAAAAATAAGAATGAAAAAAGTTTTTATTTATTACTGGACCGATTAAAAGTGCTTATCAATTATCAACATATTATATGTACTATCAAAACTATATTTAATTGCTTACATTCAACTGTGATATTAAACCTACAGTTTATAGTTACTTTAATAAGTAGATTTAAAAATTATATTATTTTTGTTAATGCAGTGTGGGTCGGGCTTTAATTTCACTACGGATCCAATGCAGCCTAACTGAGAAGATCGGGCGGAACAAACTCAGCGAATTCTCAACTACCGATTAAAACGCGGCCTGTAACACATATACCTAACTTTACTTTTATATTAATATTGTCTGTATCAATACATTGCTTACGATTTCAATTGCAAGATATTGTCTAACAGAGTTACAAAATGGTTCAAACAATAGACGCATAAACCACAACTCACGATCCTACTGACACTATTTGCGGTATGCGATACCAATATCAGGTTGCTTATTTGATTTACACCTCAATGTTCCTATGGAACTAACGAAGGCAATGAACTGGCAAGTTATCACTACACGTGGGTGTGGAGAGATAAACTGGGCCCTCGACTTGAGCACCATAGTAACCTATTTCCCACAGTTGACGCACATTCTACGAGTTTGATTCGATTACGTGAAAGTGACCGACAATATCTCTATAACTATGTGTGAAACATTTTTATTGATTTTTATCAAGACTGGAATACGATTTGACCTTGGCAACGTGTTTGTTAGTTTGTACCGTATTCACTGCATAATTATAATGAGATTCTGCGTTTAAACTCCGGGTTGGGCCAAAAGTGGAAGCTATCTAGATTGAAAAACACCTAGAGTCTGGAAATTTTACACGTTCATGCGTCTGAGAGCATGTAAAGAGATTTGATATAGGCGCAGGCTACGTAGTACATAGTCTAATATAAACATAACCTTTGCAAATCAGAAAAAACGGCTCGAGTAATGGGATCTGGCGTTTATGACTGGCTACCAGGTGAGATCAAAGATGTCGTTTCTATCATGATATTCAAAAGCAGGCGTAATATCTGTCTAATAGAATTCTACGATTTTCAGAGTTTAGAAACTACCGATGACTTAATATTATATTATTTATATAAATGTCCATAAATTAATAAAAAAATACATATATTACAAACATTATAT
Organism: Pseudoips prasinana; assembly: GCA_951640165.1. Taxonomy (NCBI): domain Eukaryota; kingdom Metazoa; phylum Arthropoda; class Insecta; order Lepidoptera; family Nolidae; genus Pseudoips; species Pseudoips prasinana. The sequence goes on from OX621244.1 coordinate 17,406,283, forward strand.
ATACAAAACATAAATTATATTGTAAACGATTTATTGTTATTATTTATTTATCAAATTATTGATTTTGAATTGTAATTTTGTGATTTGTACGCAGTATATAGTAAATGAAAATGGAAAGATATATTTTCCTCAGTTTTGACGGATGAGCCACTAGCCGACCCACCCGATAATGAGAGTGAGGGACAAGAGAATGCACCTTCGGTTCCACACACATACACACACACCTGTATTCCCTGGGTAGTTGACTAGACTCTAGGTACCTTAAATTCAGCCACGAGCACTTTATTATGTATCAAGTAAGAGCGGTTTTAGCACTTAGTACAAATGTATTACTTGATGTCGACTCTATCTTATGTCTAATAGAATGCTCAAAAAATTCGCGGTACTACAAATCCCTATAGCTTTGAAGCTCAGGCACATCCTGAGTAAATACTAAACTACCTTACTAACTCCCAACAGATAATCAGAAATCTATATATATATATAAAAATCAATGCCACTTTTCGTTGTAATGTTATAACTCAACAACGCCTTTACCGATTAGGCTAATTTTGTTCTTGAATTATTCGTGGAAGTCCAGGGAAGGTTTGTACGTAGGGAAAATTTAAAAAAAGTCTTGAAAATGTGTAAAATCAAAATCTTCTCCCATATACAAACAATTTTTACTAATACGACTTAAAAGCGTAGCGAAGCACGTACCGGGCTGCTAGTTAAATATAAAAGTTGGAAAACAAGTTAAGTTAGAAAAGAAAGTTGGACAAAAGACCTACGAAAATTTAAATCAAATCGAAAACAAAAGAGCATGTGCCTGTGTGGGATCCTTGTAACATACTATAAACTTTATATAATAAATGTGCGTATCGCGTGCTGAGAGATTATGTAGCGCATGCAAGCTAAAATTCACTAACCAAACATATTTTTCAGATATTATGAATTCGAATAATATATTTGGTAAAATCAATAGGCTCATGCACTGCAATTGATAATAATTATTACAGATAATTGTTATTGTACGCAAAATAAATTACTAAAATTCTCATGTAACATTTGTTGTCTCCAAATTCCTCCGAAACGGCTTGAACGATTCTTATGAAATTTTTGTGCATATTTGGTAGCTATGAGAATCGGTCGTAAACTAGTTTTTAAACCTAAAAATTGTAGCTTTCCATAAATATATTTATGAAACGCTAGAATTTTAAGTATATAACAGGGTACTAGAATTTGTCAAGATTGGGTGTGGCCTACCTAAATTTAGCGTCTTACTTCCGGACACAGTTTTATATTTAACAAATACCTTTACGTAATGAAACAGTCAGTTTTAAATCTAAAGTCCTTGTTTTAGGAACCTAGTTCAGTGTTTTTATTTCACGAAAAAAGTGTTGTGTAAAACGAATACATGTAACTTGATTATCATATACATGCACTATAAGGTTAATATACGTATATTAGACTAGATATTACTTTTATTGACTCTACTAGTCAATAACAATATAGAATCAACAAATAACAACTAATATGTTTATACAGCTTAAGAAGTACGAACTCATTTTGAATGGAAAAAGACATTTATCTTTTATGTTATTATTCATGATACGTCCCGCAATAAAATATTCCAAATAATAAAGGCTCAGTGTGTAAAAATTATACGTATGTACGTAGAAACATTAATGGATTGTGCGTCACATCCTTGGATAGTAAAGGATTATCTTTGTAAGTAATAGATGCATTCAGAAATGGAAGTATCATTACATTTTACTTATAATATTTCAACTTATTTTTTTTGCAATTGGTGAGTGATCTTATTTTTACATATAGTTTTATGACTGACCATACATAAAGCCCAACAGGTCTAAGGTTCTACCGTAATTCATATTAACCTTAAAGCGAACCTAGTTATAATATAAGCCTTTAAATATAATATTACATAAAGATAGCTCTATACGAATAAAAGATGCCACTTGTAAGGTGGCCATATATCTATGGCCATCATAGATCATCTCTCCATCATACTATCAGTATTTTTTGAGAAGTCTACAAACCCGTTAGAACTTAGGCAATTAGACATAATTGGACTATAACTTTAACGGCCAAATATGCTATTTGCAATACTTTTTCATGACAGTTACGTACTATTCTGACCTAAAAAATATAATGTCAAGTTTACATAAATCAGTTGTTATAATGTTTATATTCTACAAATTCTCTAAATATACATGCAGAACATAAAAAATTACTCATAAATCTAAATTATTAGCCCTGGATTGTAGAAATGTACGTAAATTAAATATCTTCTTTGACGTAGAATTTACATACATCGTGTTTTAGTAATTTATGAAAATATTAAAACAATAATTAATATCTTGGGACAACTAACACTGCCATCTGATTCCAAAATAGATAGAGCCTGTACTATGGCAACCAGACAACTTAGTTAATTATCGTATGGGCAGTAGTTACCCTAGTGTCAGAGTTGTTCAAGCCGCCCAGTAGCCAGAGGCCTACTGGGCGGCTTGAACTTAGACAACGGCAATGGCTTAACGACTGTTGTCTAAGGACTACAACCGGGACCGACAGCTTAACGTGCCCTCCGAAGTATGGAAGCGCTCAGAAATTAAACCACTTTGGTGGTCACCCATTCATGGACCGCTATTAGTGACCAGACAACTGATGAAAATAATTATCTATATTTTTATAGTACATAATATAAATATTATCCAGACACAGAAGAAATAATCGTCATCACACATAGATTTGTCCTGGGGGGATCTAATCTACGACCTCTGGCTTAGCAGTCAGAGTCTCTAACCACTAGACCAACTGACTGAGACCAATAATAATAATAAATAAATATTCAGGGACAATGTCCCCTGTCACCTAAACTATTTATAGCTGTTCTGGAGAATATATTTAACAAAATAAAAATAGACAACGTCTATCTAAGCCATCTTCAGTTCGCAGACGATATTGTACTGCTATCAGAACAACCAGAAGAACTAGAAAAAATGATTCACGCACTTAACAAAGAGAGCTTAAAAGTAGATTTGAAAATGAACGCAGACAAAACCAAGCTAATGACTAATAGTTACGAAATACCCATCCATGTATCGGGTCCAAAATTGAATACGTCGAGAATTATATTTATCTAGGGAAAAAAGTATCATTTACAAAAACAAGCATCGAAGAAGAAATAGAAAGAAGGGCAAATATAACATGGAAAAAGTATTGGTCATTAAAAGAAATATTGAAAGGAAATTATAGTTTTAACTTAAAAAAAGTAGTGATCGACACATGCATCTTACTGTGTCTACTGTATGGATGTCAAACATGGACATACACAAACAAAGCCAAAAGAAAAATCAGATCCACTCAACGAGCTATGGAAAGGAGCCTACTAAAAATAAGAAAAGCTAATAAAGTGCGAAGCGACTTAATTAGAGAGAAAACTAAGCTTACTGATGCTCTTACTCATGCACTCAAGCTAAAGTGGAAATGGGCGGTTCCCAATTCACGCAGTAATGACGGTAGATGGACCCTCCACACCACTCGATGGAAAGGACCACTTGGCAAAAGGAATGTTGGTAGACCGTACAGCCGGTGGGCTGATGATATTATCCAAATCGCTGGGAAAGACTGGATGACCTCAGGATCAGACAGAGATTTGTGGAAAAGGATGGAGGAGGCCTTTACCCAAAAAGGGATCCATTTCTCATAATTAAGAATACTAACAATTAGATGATAAAACTTGTAAACATTAGTACTAACACTTTTATTATTATTACATGTAACTTATACATAAGAGAGACTTGGAAATAAAATGGCTTAATTATTATAATTATTATTATTCAGGGACAATGTCACACAGATCATCCTAGGCCCAAACTAAGCAAAGCTTGTACTATGGGAACCAGGAGCCGATATACATACTTATATAGATAGATAAATACTTTTAAATACCTAGAAAACATCCATGACTCAGAAAAAAATGTTCGTGCTCATCACACAAATATTTGCACTTACCGGGATTCGAACCCAGGACCACCAGCTTCGTAGGCAGGAGCACTACCAACTAGGCTACGGTGACCAATGAAAGTAGATTACAAACGATATACAAATATTCCTTAAATTTAATGCTATGCTATTCGGAGCCGAAAGTGTCTCCGTGACATTTGATAGATAAACCCAATTTGACCCAAGGTAAGTTGGCCTATTACAACGTGATATGTGTGCTTTGGCTACACTTATTATAAGCGATTTTTGACAAATTAAAAATATCCTAAGAAGGCGCTTCCATTGTTAATTAGCGAACAACGATTCTTTAACTAAATATACATCCCATTATCCTATGTCTAATTATAGTTTATATAAAGTAGTATATGTAGTATATCAGTTATCTGATTTCTATAGTACAAGCACCTTTCATGCCGCAGGTTGTAGGTTCGATTCCCACCCAGGGGCTATACCGGCTAAGTCGCCGAACATAGTTTTCGTGAATGGCGTTCAAATAAATAAAGGTTAAAAATGACTTAATCAATCGTTAAATAGGCTTTAACGTTGACAATCGATTCCGGACCATTTATGACGTCACATGTGGTCATGGAAGCCGATTTGACGATTGATTTTAACCTTAATTTGAACGCCAGTTACGAAAACGATGTTCGGCAACTGAGCCGGTAGAGCCCCTGGACAATATTTGGGTGCATGAACATGTCTGTTTGTCTGGGTGTAATTATCTATATAAGTACATATGTATTTACAAAAGACAAGATTTCCATAGCAAGCTCTGCTTAGTTTGAAATCAGATAGTCGTGTATGAATAATGTCCCAGATTATAACACTATTATTTAAAAAAACATCAAAGACTTGACCGCCTTCATAGTTCTATAAAATATTCTCGGCACCATCTCACAGTCAGGTAATTGGCGGTCTATCACACCCGTGCCTAGAAGAGTGCGTTTACCCTGTCGGCTAGCTCGTCCCAGTGTATCGTTGGAGAGCTTATGTACATGTTTGCGCTCACACTATGACATGATAATAATAACTCACGCTCACGCTTACACATATGACAAGTCCATTGAAGCTGGCTGGTATTGCCAAAATTCGGCTAGGTGAATATCATGATACTATTTAAAAATTATTGTAAAAAAATAAAGGTTAATAATAAATAAATAAATAAATATCTTGGGACAACTAACACGCTGCCATCTGATCCCAAAATAGGCAGACAACTGATAAACAGACTTATAATATATTTCTAAATACATACATGTTGTAGATAAATCACACGGAGACACGAAAAATAATCGTGATCATGACACAAAGATTTGTCCCGGTTGGGAATCGAACATACGACCTCTTACTTAGTAGTCAAGGCCACAAACTACTATACCCACTGGGCAGTCTATTATATAAGTACTTCTTTGCAAGTGTATTTCTCCCAGAAATCCCTCTATTGAATTCGAAAATAATAAATAGACAAGACAGAAGTTACAATAGTAATTATGTAAATATTTTTGAAATCACACCCAGGGACGTCGCGTATGGTACCACCGGCGGAATGCAATCTGGCCCGGTAGAACTATTTAGTTTTAATTTACACTAAATAGTTCTACCGGGCCAGATTGCATTCCGCCGGTGGTGGTTAGACATACTAAATGCCTTAGTGTACCTCTATGCCATGTGTTTAACTTAGCTTTACATTACGGACAATACCCAACACAGAGGAAACTATCTAGGGTTAATCCAATACCAAAAAGTTCCGACAAATCTAAAGTGGAAGAATGCCGACCGATTACAATATTATCATCTCCAGCAAAGGTATTTGAAATAATTATCCACAAATATGTACTTTCGCAAGTTGAAAAATACCTCTGTAACGAACAGCACGGCTTTAGACCAAAAAGATCGGTTGAGTGTAACCTACTGACCCTAGTAGATTTTATATCGGCTAAACTTGACCAAAACACTCAAGTCGACGTCCTTTAATTTCGACTTTCGGAAAGCGTTTGATAGGGTCAATAACGACATACTGTTGGCTAAACTTAACTTTATTGGTTTTGCCCCTGGACTGCTACAACTTGTAGCAGACTATCTCCGCGACCGCCAGCAGTTTGTCAGAAATGGTGTATACGAGTCTCAGCGCTATCACACGCGTTCTGGAGTTAGTCAGGGTTCGATACTTGGGCCTCTCTTGTTCTTAATCATGGTAAACGACCTTCCAACCGTCCTTAAATATAGTCGATGCTTAATGTATGCGGACGATCTAAAACTCTTTGCGGAAGTTAAATCTGATGAAGATTGTAAAGCCATACAGTTGGACATTGATGCTATTTATCAATGGAGTCTAGAGAATAGGATGGAATTTAATGCAGCCAAGTGCTGTGTAATGACTTTCGGTCGTATGCGATTTCCAGTCAAGTATGACTACAAGATAAATGGTGACAGTCTGACTCGTCCAACCACTACAAAGGATCTTGGTGTCACATTTGACCGTAAGTTAACATTCCACGACCACATAACTTCGCTAGTGAAAGAGTCTTTTAAGCGCCTGGGTTTCTTTCTTAGATGCTCTAAAGACTTTCGAAACCATCATGTGATCCGGTTAATTTTTGGTGCATTGGTTCGTTGTAAGCTTGAAACCGCTATGTGTGTGTGGAATACTCATGAGAGCACTTATGTGCTTGTACTTGAAAAGGTACAGAAGGCTTTCCTGCGGTTCCTGCGGTGTTTATATCACCTTAATGGATACTATCCATTCATGTATCCCACAAATTTTCTATTAGGCTGTCTAGGATATAATTCGTTTGAAGTCAGACGGAATGCACGTCAACTTGCAGTAATGTGTAAGATCCTCCGGGGAGAAATCCCGTTGTCCTCCATTGTGACCTGTGTCGAGTCTATGTTCCTGATAATTATCGTCGTATTCGCCGCCATGAATTGTTTGTCGTACCACGTTGCCGTACCGTAGCGCGCGGTAAGTCAACTATACCGCGCAGCCTCACAGCACTTAACACTCTCCTGTCAATCCTGACCGTGATTTGTTTGCGGATGGATGGTCGGATATATTGTCAGAATGTTTGCGTTTCTGTGAGAATGATGTATGATTGTATTTTAAAATCAAGGGTGGTGGCTGGAATAAACTAATGGTATTTACCACCTCGGTGCCATTTGGGTTAGGTTAGAGCCATAACCCATTCTAGTTAAGTTACGACAGTACGATGAGCTAGTTACGGCGCGAAGGCGAGCGTGCCGCTGCGGCGGACGTCGAGTGCCAGATTCCCTCTATTGTTGAGGAATCATTTAGTTTTTTTTTTTACAATAGTTTTTCAAGTTAGTAAATTGTTTAGATATGGTAATCGCCACTATATTGTACTACTACATTCTAAATCGGAATAAATAAATAAGCTGACGCATTCTGCATGAGGAAACCAAACAATATATTCATATTTTAAAGCTGTTTTTTGCTTTTAAATATGAAAAATATTGTTTGGTTTCCTCATGCAGAATGCGTCAGCTTCTTGGATGAGAAACTAAGTATTTTTGAAGTTAAAACTTCTTAAGGCGCTTTGTGCACTTTTTGGGTGAACAAAAATCATGGACTCGCGTCATCGTTACCGCACGCTTCCCATAAGGTATATGTATACTGTTTATATACATATGTACATAGATATAGCTCTGTGTGTTATTAGTATACAATATTATATATACAAAGAGTAGGTATATACTCATTGTGAAGTGACAACTATTATATTGTAGATTCGAAAGACTTCCCAAAGTCTGCCCTGATTGTTTTAGGGTTCTGTAGCGAATGGCAAAAAACGGAACCCTTATAGATGTGTCTGTCTGGCCGTACGTATGTCACAGACACTTTTTCCCGAAACTATAAAAGCTGTACTGTTGAAACTTGGTAAGTAGATGTATTCTGTGAACCGCATTTAAATTTTCACACAAAAATAGAAAAAAAAACAATAAATTTTAGGGTGCCCCATACATAGAACTGAAACACAATTTTTTTTTCATCGAGCCCAGCCATGTGCGTTATCCATGGATAGGTCTTCAAAAATGATATTGAGGTTTCTAATATCATTTTTTCTAAACTGAATAGTTTGTGCGAGAGACACTTCCACAGTGGTAAAATGAGAGTCCCCTCTCCCCCCGTAACTTCTAAAATAAGAGAATGATAAAACTAAAAAAAATATATGATGTACAATTACCATGCAAACTTCCACCGAAAATTGGTTTGGACGAGATCTAGTAAGTAGTTATTTTTAATACGTCATAAATCGTAAACCGCAATTTATCCAATCAACTCAAATATTTGCTGCTACGGAACCCTTCATGGGCGAGTCCGACTCGCACTTGGCCGCTTTTTTACTTTTTGCCTATATTTAGCATATCTATATACAAATTAAGCCCCTTAAATTATTTTCACTATTAATGTTATACCTTGTATATTCTTTAGTAGACTCATGATCGTCGTCTCATCTCGAGTCATTTAGTCGGTATTTGAAATAGAATATATTGGTGCGACTGGGTAGGTCATGAGAGATTTTAGACAACGATATTTATTAGGTAATTAACACACTTTATTATTGATTTTTATACCAGCCAGTTGAATCAACTAATAGTCACCTGTATCAAGTGATTGATTCTGTTATAAATCTGTATAAGTTATGGCTTCTGGGAGTTTGTTCCAGGCTCTGACAACTATTGTATTGCAAGTGTTGATTGTTAGGTTCAACCACACCACACAACACATATAGGTTACTTTTATTATTTGTAGATAAGTTTCTATAAACAAGCAGATGCGTATATCTGTGATTTGTATTTCGACATTTTGTGCCCTAAAATTTGGGTCCGTGGCTTAGGCCCCCAGTGGTCGAGGCACCTGTGGCCTACGCCCCCGATTCGATTATTTTAATTCAAAGCAATTTTTGATCAATTGTACTGTCAGGCACAAAAATGTTTTATAAAAATAATAAATGTATATTGGTTGTAAGTACATGTATGTATAATACATGAAATCATAATTATATATATAACATAGCAATGCTTTTATATTGCATGTACATATATTTTTAAAATGAATATCATAGTTTTTCAATTTTGCAATTTTCGTTTCTTATATTTTTTAATTGAGAATGGACTTCTTTCTTTTAGTCATTCATAAGAATGTAGATGTCGGTTTTATTAAATACATCCAGCTGACACTCAGGCTTATGTCATTTTATCATTTGAACGTTTTCACTTTCAGTTATCAATTTAACTGCACCACCACACTGGATGTGGTGGATGTTTTTGAATAGAAGACATGGTCTTCTATTCAAAAACATCCACACACTAGGGTTTAGATTTTTTCTTTAGTTTTTCCACCAATATAAATTAACTATATTGTAATTTTTTCGCACGAGCCCTTGCGAAGGACGTTCGCTCGTCATTGTGAGATGACTTTCTTATCAGTTACATATTGCAATATTCAATAACTTAACTCTGGTGTGAAAGAGATAGACTTAATATCTATTCATACTTCCTTATTGTTTTCAATTTTATGGACAAAAAGACGGAATTTTTATTGTTCCCAATAACTGGTTTGGCTTAGTTAATTAACCATTTGGTTGAAGTTGAAAGATAAAATTTCCACAAGTTAATTTAATAAAAATGTATATTAACAACATTCACTAACATTTTATATAAGTCTTTTTAAGTTTTTGCATGATTGCACATAATAAATATGCTTTTAATGTAGAAAAAGGTGTGTAAGGATAAGGTTTAGTGGCGATCTATTTTCTGTGCTATTTCATAGATAACTTTTGTTTAGCAAGGAAAAATATTATTATAGTGAAATACTTTACACATTTACTGTACTAAGTGAAAAAGCAACGAAATAAAAAGATATTAAGTTAATCGAATCGGGGGCGTCGGCCACAGGTGCCTCGACCACTGGGGGCCTAAGCCACGGACCCTAAAATTTACTGTTTGATGCATGTAAACAATCTCCGATTAGGTTGTTTTTTTAAAACACAAATGCTTTTTAATAGTATAGAATGAATTGAGTTCCAAAGTTACTGGAACGGTACCAGGCATTTACAAACCAAATTGATGTATCTATTATGACTGTATATATTTAGTGACGTTACCACCAGGACTGCATACAAGCAAGTAGGACACCTGATGGTAAGCGATTACCGCCGCCTATGGATGCTCGCAACACCAGAGGAGCCGCAAGTGCGTTACCAGCCTAAGAAAGGAATAGGCTCGCTTTTTGAAGGTTTCCATGTCATACCGGATCGGAAATATGTACCTCCGCTGTGAATTAATTCCAGTGGTAGTGCGCGGCAAAAAGTTTCTTGTGAAACACAAGGTGTTAGATGACCATTCATCCAGGTGATAAGGATGAAATTTAAATTGAATGATGAAACTGTACAGTGAATATTTTTTTTAAAGGATACTTGGGGCGTGATCTACAATCGGTATCGAAGCCAAAAATAGAGTTTTTAGAATTTCTGTCTGTTTATCTGTTGGTCTGTATCTATGTCCGGGCTAAACTCTAAAAGTATTGCATGTATTTACTTCAAATTTTGCATGAATATTACTTAAAGGTTGGGTCAACATATAGGCTACATATTATCACGCTATCACCTACGGGGGACAAGCTGTGATAATTTATAAGGTTTAACGCGGGTAAAACCGCGGGTCACAGCTAGTACTTAATAATAATTATAAATACATCAGGTGCATCCTGGGAAATCAGAGCTATCCACACTTGCAACCTAACAATCTCAAATCCCATTCACAAAACTGGTCTTAAGTAGGTATGTGTAGTGTCGATCAAAGAAGAAAAGTCAGAAATTCTTGCTGGTGTCTATCGGTATAGACACTGCAACGTTCTTTACACCCAAGAAACCCATCGCGGTTTAACTCAAGGTCAGCATTCTGTCACCGAAAACTGAAAGACCACTTAAATTTTGAACACAAAAGCATCTCATTACACATTTTCCACAGAACTAATTTTGTACGTAATAGGACTAAGTATTCATTTAACATAGAGAATATATATGAATGGATTGTAAGAGTCTATGTGTTAAAAAGTGCAACGTATATAGAAGTGTAACAATAATAATGTCGATTTTCAGAGATTAAAGGTACATCTGCGACGGCATATGATAGTGAACAAATATCTATATTACCTCTATTTACTCGCTCTGATGATTCAAAAAGAGAGAAGTCAAATGTAGGACCAACGGCTTTACGTGCTCTCAGAGGCACGCCGATATAACGCCGTCCTCTTTCTAACTCTGGGCTACTATTGAGAATATTCTTAAAGAAAATCTCAATGAAACATTTGATCAACCCGGGAGTTGAACTCGGGACCTTATTACCTACGGGATACTAAATGAATAATATCTTCCAAGAGATTACTTGGACAAACGCTGTATAACTATGTGTAAAAATATGTAAATATTATACTTAATAACCTCCATGCTTGTTCTATGTACTGGCTCTTGTCATCGTTCAGGATAGATTTTGATTTATTTAACAGAAATTAAAAGGCAAATGTTGGTATCATCATCTTCGTTGCTCTTCATTAATGCACACAATCACCAGCCATGTCAGTTCTTTACATGCACATTGAATTGCTAATACGGAATGAATAAATTTCAACCTCGTAAACTTGCTAATAACATTCACCCATAACACGTATTTGCAGTTTAACATTGACAATATACCTAATAGCAATGACATTAATAAAATTTTAAAACATATTACCGTAGCAATCTAGAGGGCCCAAATGTCACGCACAAATTTCCATATAGCTAATCATGTCTATGTATGTATATATTCACAAATATTTAAATAATATAAAGCTCAGATACAAAAGATGTATATGATTATGGTTTGTTTTAGAATTGGAACTGTCTATGAAGACGTAACTACAGAAGTCGTTGGTAAAATCGGTCCCTGGCAGTGGTTAGTGACCTTATTCGCAACATTACTCATGGTGCCTGCCATTTTCAACCAATACCAAGACATGTTACTGTTGAAGCCGTCAGAAGTATACTGCATGCCACAAGAACTGGAGGAGATGAATACAACCTTGTGTTTCATGACACCCAGTAATGACACCAAACAATACAAATGCAATCAATGGCAAACTAAGTTGCTGTGGTTCATTCGGATCAAAAAGACGGTAAATATTGAGTTTGTTCGAACCTAGAAGTACAAGAAGGGTCTTTCTTTAAAGTTTATCAGGTGTAAACATGAGCCCATAACCCCCTTGTATCTTTCTCCAGTCCCAAGGGCACAAAAACCGTCATAGTATGCTGTTAGAAAGCGTGCCAAATGTTTTAAATTTTCCTGATACTTGCTTTTCACACCGGAGGTCATGTGTTCGATTCTCACCCAGGGCAGATATGTGTGCTTGAACATGTCTGTTTGTCTTGAGTCTGGGTTTATTTATCTATATAAGTATGTATTTACAAAATAAAAGTATTTTATGTAGTATATCAGTTATCTGGTTTCCATTGACAAGGTCTGCTTGGTTTTGGATCTCCTGGCCGTGTGTAAATAATGTCTCAGGGTATTATTATTATTATATGGCAAGTTATTTGTCATTAATGGTATCGCCGTATAGTGGCATACCATGACATACCATACCATAACACCAAATGCGATAGCAAGTTATTTATGGAAACAGTAGCTTCATTTCGACGAAGTCACATTCCTTCGTGGGCTAAATAGGTGTAATTTAATACTTGCTCTGCGCGCTTGGACTGAACGTGTATTTTAAATGTTATAATCTCATGATGGTCGTTTTTTTTTAATACTACGCCCGCAATAGGGAAATAATCCCTATGTCGCGGCATACTTTACAAACATATAATTGACGGGCACAAAGTACATCCAGACTCAGAACAAATATTTATGGGGCACTCAAACAGTTGTCTTACGCAGGAATCGAACCCGGGACACGAAGTAAGGTGGCCTTAACCGTTAGGGCCTTTGCTGTTTGGTGGGTGTCGTAAAAGACAAATCGTCTCCTAAAGGTCATTTTTACTTTATCGCATGGGCGAGTAGTGTTGTTCCAGCCACCAAGTAGGCCTCTGACATGGCTGATCGACTGTTGTCTAACGATACGGGGCTGACAGTTAATCGTGCCCTACGAAGCACGGAGACGCTAGACAATCAAACCACTTACTTAACACGAGGAAGGAAAATAAGCAGCAAGTTACGGCCAGTCGGCTTATTATACACTAAGAATACCCTACCTTCTTCATCTTACTAATATTATAAACGCGAAAGTTTGTAATTATGGATGGATGGATGTTTTTTACCCTTTCACGTAAAAACTACTGAATGGATTTTAATGAAACTTTACAATAATATAGCTTATACATCATATAGGCTACAATTTAAAAAGATATTGTGTTAATTGTCCAAAATATAACGATAAGTGTCAAGTAAGTAGGAAAAAATCTACCATCTGCGCGCTATTCCGGCGAGCACTGTCAAAACCACTAGAGGTACACATACCTACTAATATTATAAATGCAAAAGTTTGTAGGAATGGATGTTTGTAAATTTTTCATGCAAAAACTACGGAACGGATTATGATGAAATTTTGTAGTATATAGCTTACATATCCGAATAATACATAGATTATAATTTATCGTTTAACGTGGGTGAAACCGCGAGGCACAGCAAGTACTAGATGTATAAAGATATATAGCGGCGTTTACATAGTTTAGTCGTGTAAGAGACGGATCACCAGCATCAACTAATATATTATTTTCTGCAGTGGCTCGTGTTTTGTGACGACAAGTTGAAAATGCTCTCAATATCAGTTATAAGCAGAACGGGTGCAATCTTCGGTTCAATCATATTTGGCTTAGTTGCTGACAGGTAATAAAATATTTATTTTTACAGAAATAATAAAGCTATCAAATTTGTAATACCAATAACTTTAATGTCAGTAGCTTTATCAAGCTATGTTGAACGCAACGTTCATGTCCATAATTAAGAATGCAAATTAATCTTTTATTGTTATGTGTATACCTATTCCGAGTGTCCACATGGTTGCTGGTATAACTGCCTTCGGGCATACTGGACTCGTCACTTAAAATATAATACCGACAACTCGCAACTGAGTGCAATTAATGTAATAACTCCCTGTGCAATATTACGCTATATTTAACGAGTCAAAGCAAAAGTCAGTCAGTCAGGGGCTCTACCGGCTTAAGTCGCCGAACATCGATTTCTTAAATGGCGTTCAAATAAATTAAGGTTAAAAATGACTTAATCAATCGTTAAATCGGCTTCCATGAGCACATGGGACGTCATAAATGGTCCGGAATCGATTTTCAACGTTGAAGCCGATGTAACGATTGATTAAGTCATTTTTAACCTTTATTTATTTGAACGCCATTTACGAAATCGATGTTCGGCGACTTAGTCGGTAGAGCCCCTGTTTTGAAGCCAGTGCGCAATTTGTTTAATTTGTCACTGTACAACTTTATTTATTTATTTAAACCGCAGTAATTTATATTCGTTAATGGTGTGTTGCACTCTACTTATATTGCATAAATTTCACTTTATACCTAGTATTAGTATTAATATTGTATTGTATATTGTTATCATGTATTGTACTTGGTTTTAAGAAATAAACAAATTATTATTATTATTTTATGCCACAGTTCAGTTGACAATATGCTATATGTCCGATAGCAATCTAACTCTACTTATTCAAATGAAGGAGCGATACAAGATCTACAATTTAGACTTTTGATTGCTAATTGTGAAATAATATTAATTATTTTCATAGGAATGGTTAAATAAACAAAATAGTATAGTGTACATAAATTGTAAAGTTACATTGCATGAATAGATAGTTCAAGTAGCTTTAAGGGTACGGGTACTCCAAAAACCTTTAGTCGCCTATTTAATCGGTTCAGATAGTCCATAGATGTAATTTCAATAGCATGTACATATATCTTGATGAACATTGTTCGATTCGATTGTATGGATCTCTGCGAAATATAAAGCACTTCAGTCACGTATCCTATTAACGAGTCCGCCCGGAAGACCAATAACAAAAAGTTTTCGTGAATTTTTTAGTTTTGGTAATTTTATTATAACCAATTTATAAGTTTTGTTATTCTGCCAAGTCGGCCCACCTAATGCTAAGGGGTCACCCGTGTATCACACATGCCATTAAATACGCGGTGCTGAAACTTTACCCCTCCCTGACGAGCTCTGACAACCTTACCTACACCCAGGACATGAGGACATGACAATGTAAAACAGACGAGGTCCTTATAAAGCGAAACCACTCTCTATATATATAACCAATTCTATCAGTTGTTTATTTTTTGTCTACTGAACCAAAGAGAAACAGAACTCTATTGTATTTTCGCGAATGGAGAAAAATTAATTCCGTGTCTTGAGTAAATAGCACGAGCCATGTGGGTTCCGGCCTAGATAGAATAACAGGGCCACCCCATACAATCCCGTGAGTGTTGTAAAAGGCGACTAAGAGATAAGTAGGCGAGCAGCAGCGCCACCTGTGTACTACCTATCTACCACCTAACTGCGGTCGCCAATTCGCATGCCAAGCGTGGTGACTACGGCAAACCTCTTCAAATGCCAACGTTTTAGAAACCTTTGGGGGAAGCCTATGTCCAGCAATGTACGATATCAGCCTGATAATGAATTAAAAGTAAACGCAAGAAGATTTTTTTTTTTAATAATTTTAATAATTTATTGGACTCAGATAAAACAAAAATACATTCACATGTGTTTACAAATGTGATTACAGATTTTTGTCATGATTAATTACAAAAGGTACTGACACTGTTTTCCCAACTAGGCCTGTGCTTTAGCACAGGCTTCGGGAGACAGTGTCTGATTCCAGAACAGTGATTACAGAACCCATGGAAAATATATAAAATATTGTATGGATTCCGCTCTCAATTAAATTATTCACAACTGGTTTAACAATGTTCATTTATGGTAGGAGAAGAACGACCACAATGAACGCCACGTTTTTAATTTTACAACGCTTCTAATAAACCGGAGAAGATGACAGTAATTTTATTGGACATCAGTCAACTCCTCGGGCGAAAATTAAAACCGGAAAATATTATGCTAATAATATCACCATATGAAAAAGACATGATTACATTATATTTCCGTCAGGATAATGCACGAGTGGCACAAGAACTGCGTAATGGTAAAATACTATGAGTTATCTTCTCACCCAACATATGCCCTAGTATTCAATATCTACGGCAGTTTTCAGAATTGATGATGAAGATAAAAGATCTCCAAAATCTCACTTTATTGAAGGGATCATTTAACACAATTTCAGTTCCATATAGACATCTTAGTGCTTACAGAATGTCGAATAAACAAAAATAAAATTATCCCTACCCTGAATAACTACAACTCATTTCATACAATTAATTCACTGAATCAAAACGATGGAGTCGTAATGTATGTTAGGAATGACCGTCAAGGTTAAGGAAATAATACTACACCACTCGGCTTGTCTACAAATTTCGACTACCGAGTATACGATACTTGGCATTTACCGTTCTCCAGCTAATACCTGTGCTGATATATTTATTAATTCACACCTTGAAACTGTTAAAATTCATAAAAACCTGATCATTACTGGGGATCTGAATATAAACCTAAGTCCTAAATCAACTGAAACCTCCCAAGAGCGCACTAACAGGGAAACCTATCTCACCATGTTGTCCATGCACGGCTTGTTTCCAGGCCCACTAGAGAATTAAGCTGCCTGGATCACTTCATTGTGAAATTGGGAAAAAAACCAGTATCAGCCTTCATTGCTGTCCTTAATACGTCAATTACTGACCACCTTACAATATTACTATGTTTAACAAGCGAGTTTAAATATAAAAAAATGTGTAAATTAAAAAGAGTTGTTGATCTGGACCAGGCCTGCATAGACTTTTATTCCAAAAATCTCACTGAACTATATTCATATACGGACCCCAATTTATTTACAAATATTTTAATCAGTAAAATTAGAGAAAGTCTCGATGACAATACACGAATTTGTACTACTCCTCGGTCGAAACTTTTAATTAAACCCTGGATGACCGAAGGTGTATTGCGCTGTATAAAAAACAGAAACAATATGCAAAACAAAATTAAAAATACAACCCTTTGATGAAATTTTAAGAATAACCTACAAGAGATACAGAAATTATTGCAACGCTTTGATAAAAAAATTAAAAGAAAATATGATCGTGATAGACTAGCTGGCTCAACACGTAATAGTAAAGTTTTATGGAAAACGATTAACGACATAGTTCAATATAAAACTTCAAAAAATTCTAACACTAACTTATTAAACAGTTGTCCATCACCCGGTGAATCAGTAAATAAAATTAATCGGTATTTCGCTGGTATTGGTAAATGTTTGGCAGAAGACATAGTGTCCAGTAATAACGGGATACAATATACGCACGTTTCAATCTTACCATTGGTTACTAAGTCGTCATCATTTGTACTATTCGACACTGACCCGTCTGAGGTAGAATACGTCTTAATGAGCCTTGATTCCAATAGTGCCGCTGGGTGGGATAATATACCCACAAGATTCTTAAAATTAGCTAAAGCAGAATAAGTGCCTTTAATAACTTATCTTGTAAACCTATGTTTCAAATGTAGTGTATTTCCCAATGCTCTTAAACAATCAATTATCACGCCAGTATATAAGAGTGGTGACAGTGAGAATATTAATAATTACCGACCAATCTCAGTTCTCCCCGCTCTATCGAAGATAATTGAAAAAATACTAAACAAAAGAATACTATCGTATGTAGAGAAGCAAAGCATCCTATCATCTTGTCAATTTGGTTTTCGGAAAAATATGTCAACTGAAGATGCTGTGTTATCGCTTAGCTCTATTGTAGTAAACAAACTAGATAGTAAAAAAAAATGCTTATCGGTATTTTTAGATTTAAAAAAGGCTTTTGATACAGTCTTTATTCCCACCTTAATACGTAAGCTTGAGAATATAGGAATAAGAAGTATTCCCCTTGCCCTTCTAGAAGATTACCTGCACAACCGTAAGCAGCGCGTCAAAATAGGCGATCACTTTAGTCAGGATGAAAATGTCTCCTTTGGCGTACCCCAGGAAGTGTTCTCGGCCCAACACTATTCTTAATCTATATTAATGAGTTGTGCAGTATGAATATAGAGGCTGGGGACATTTTGTCCTACGCGGATGACACCGCTGTTATCTTCTATGGTGATACATGGGAAGACGTACGAATACGTGCCGAAAATGGCTTAGCTCAAATTTCTAAATGGTTATTTTCTAATCTTCTCACTCTTAACGCAATAAAATCTTATTATATCTGTTTCTCTATTAATAACACTTGCCAACCCAGTGCGGCCTATGAAATCAAGATGTGGAATGTGTGGAAATCATCAAAATATAAGTTGTAACTGTCCCGTAATAAATAGAGTAAAAAGTGTAAAATACTTAGGCATAAATATAGATTACAGATTGACTTGGTACTCACATTTAGACTTGTTGAAGACAAGAATAAGAAAATTAATTTGGATATTCAAAAATTTACGACATGTAACGACTAGAGATGTGATTAATAAAATATATGTTGCACTCGCTCAACCTATATTAACGTATTGCATTCCAGTTTGGGGTGGAGCGTCAAAAACAAAGTTTTTGGAACTTGAGAGGGCACAAAGGTCACTTCTAAAAGTCATGCATTTTAAGCCGTATCGCTTTCCAACCACAGAATTATATACTTTTAGTAACCTGCTCTCAGTCAGGAAAATGTATATATTATTTACACTACTAAAACTACACAGTACCTTAGTATTTGATAATGAAAAGCTCACAAAAAGAAGATGTGTTATGGTACCCCGCTGCCATCGTGTTACAAGCACATTTGCACGTCATCAATATAATAGACAATCTTCTTACCTATACAACAAAATAAATAGACTCTTGAATATCTACCCAATGAATATATACAAATGTAAGGAAGCAATAACCACTTGGTTAAAAACGCTAACATACGACGAAACTGAATCCCTCTTGACCATCTTATCGTAAAATAACCAAAACAGCACACTCATACACAAATCTTCACATACACACCCTCACATACACACACCATCACTTACACACTCGCAAAACAATTTCGCAACTAACTTATGCGTTTGCCTTTATTTCTTCCTTTGTTTTTTTTTTGTAATTAACTATAACTGTATTTCTTTTTTATGTCTTTGTTTTTATTATTATTTTAAAACTTACGCTTTTTAATCTGTTATGAATTACCTGCATGTGGAAGAGCGGGGCTTCCTAACACAGGCAATGTTATGCCTAAAAGGTATGCCCCAACAATATTGTAATTAGGTTGAGTTAAAGAAAATAAAAACTATTTTATTTTTTTATCTTGAAGTTGGAGAACGTTGGTTGAATTGAATTAAGCTGCTGAGAGAATTGGTAGATGAATAATTACTTTTTGCAAATTTTTACCAGACTACCTTTATGATTACAGCAAGGTGCCATGCAGCTGTATTTGTAGGCTGTACCCTTATAGAGATTTTATAAACTCAATTACTGAATGCGTATTTAACAGCTTTGATAGGCCCTACTGCAGCTCTTTTTACTTCATCATCATATCAGCCGAAAGACGTCCACTGCTGGACAAAAGCCTCCCCCCCAAAGATCTCCACAGTTGCCGGTCTTGCGCTATCCGCATCCAGCGGTTTCCAGCGAACCTTTCAAAACACCTGCCTACGCTGCGTCTTCGACTTCTTATGATTAAATACTTACCTAAATTAATATTAATTGGACTTATATCCAGCAGGTTTAAGGGATCTACGAGTAACTATTAACTTCATAGTATCATGTAGCTGAATTACTAATTTGAATTCATGTATTTATTGTAGTCGTATTTATTACAGTTTTGGCAGAAAAAAAGCTGTGATCGTAAATGTGATAGCAGAAATCGTTTTCGGTTTGGTTCTCACATTCTGTGACTCAGAGGGATGGTTTCGCCTAACAATCTTATTAAAATCGCTATTCGGAAGCGCAATTTATTATATTGGATTAATCATAAGTGAGTATGCATGGATTTTAATAAAGTAATTAATGGAAATGGAAAGAACTCATCCTGATATTTATTAAATATTTTTTACTGTTTTATTCTCTGGAAAAGGTCACAGTTCGTTGGGCTTGCGATAGTGGGTTCATCCACAGATAATGAGGTCCTGATTTTAAATTCCGGGTCGGGCCAATAAGCAATATTGGGATTTTACTGTTAAGAAAAAAAATGTAGGTATCAGCCCGGAATCTGGAAGTTTGCAGTGTGACACGCCCGTGCCTAGGAAGGCACGTAAAGCTAACGGGTCTCCAGCCCATCGGATTATGAGTGAAGGAATGAAAAGTGTACCTCTGTTTACGTACACATGTATGCTCAATAATACATCTCGCACAGCCGCCTAATATCCATTATTGACTGGCCGCAACGGCTATTATTGAGTATACATGTGTACGTAAACAGAGGTAAATTTTAAATTCCAGTTGTCTGATGTCTGATCAGACAACTGGAATTTACAACTACATACTGGGTTTTTGCTGTAGTATCTCTCGTATAGTGTGTAGCGTGTAGGTAATTTTAAAACTCGATAACTGCCAATATGTGACAGAGTAATTTGTCACATAATTGAGCGCCGCTTAACAATATGCATGTAGGGAGAAGCTATATATTAGGCCGAGTTTGCTTATAATATCTAATAATAATAAAATCCTGGGACATTATTCACACATGGGCATCTGATCTCAAACTAAACAGAGTTTGTACCATGGAAACTAGATAAATGATATATTAAATATACTACTTTTCTTTTGTAAATAAATACATACTTATATAGATATTTACACCCAGACTCAGGACAAACAGACTTCAGCCACACATATCTGTCCTGGGTGGAATCCAACCCACGGCTTGCGGCGTGAAAGGCAAGTCCAAACCCGTCAACCAGCCCGTCATCAATATATATTTATATATTTATTCGTATCTATAGATACTCGTATCGCAGTTTTATTAATTTTGTAACCTCTTTTTCAGTTTGTGAAATAGCCAGCAATAGTTGGCGGACTTTACTATCTTGTATAGTAATAAGCCCAAGACTTCTCGCCATGATATGCACGGTCCCGTTTTCAAATAGTGAACCTAATATGGAAACATACATATTTATTGCATGTGTTTACAGCTTATTCTGTCTGATAATATTAAGGTAAAATGATTTAATAATACCTAGATATTATTTTCCTTCTTGTATGTATGAGGTAAACCTCGGTATAGTTCATTCGAAATTCAAAAATATTTATTGCACTTAGGTACCTAAGTGATAAATACACTTACAGTCAGTCAATAAACAAAGAAAAATTTTATAACATAATTAGTCTGTGTATTGAAAATTCTAATTAAGCTACCAAGGGGTTTTGTCATTTACCTATACAGTCGTTGATCGTATAATATACTAAACATTAAATTAGTCCAAAGACATTTGAAGCACATGCATTACTATTTTATTATATAAAATTTAGGGCCTAACCCAACAATAGACCCATTTCAGTAGACGATTGTATTGTGCACAGTTGTACGTTTGTTTCTAGTGAACAGGTTATAAATGTCACTTCTTTTTTAAAATTCCATTCTTCATTTGTATTGTGTGTTAAATCTACGACGGAAAAACTCATGTATCTAAAATCAATATGATACGACATTCTCCAATCCCAGCACCGTATGCCTGGCATTATTATTGTTAAAGACTTGTATGTATCGTATATTTAATTCGGGGTATGGAATCTCCTTTTAAAATTTAGCCAAACCCAATAGGCGGCTTGAGCATTAAGGAATAATAAACACACTTGCTCACAGCCGCATAAATTTACAATATTTTTGATTATTATCTGTGATCATAAAAAAAAATACTATACCCCACTTACTTATATTTTATCTATTTATGTCTTACCGATAATTTGCTGCATGAGCTTACTGAAGGTAACCTCGTTCCTGCGTTTTATTTGTCCACAGTTGTGGATTAAATGGGTTGGATAGCGGTCTCATTATATGAGTGAGGACATAGAAAAAACATCTGTCTTTTGGCATAGACTTGTACAAAAGCAGTGTAATACACTTGGGGCGACTTTTTTCTAAGTTCTTAATGAATATATTTGAAACCAAATTTTCTGCGATACAGGATTTTTACCTGCCTTTGCTCTTAAAAGATAAATCCTAAATTGCTCCAATTGATAAAATCTGGCATAGAAGGAGTCTGGTCAAGTATTTCAAAGACGGCATGTCAAGTTCCAACCGTTGCAGGGTGGATACATGAGTTGGAATGTGGTCTTGATAAATCGAGACATTCGTAGGAAAGACGCAGTGTCGTTTTTCACGAATAATGTGACGCTATTTTTTAAACACGTTTGGTTTTTTTAAAGAATACATTTAACAATTGTAATGCAACTATCATAATTTAATTCATTTTTCTTTGTTATGTATTAATTTTAAGTTAGTATTTTAATATTAATCTTATTTTTTATGTATATGCCTTTTTGTGACAACCACATTTATTGTATTATTTTTGCTATGTATGGTAAGATTTCTATTTTGTGAAAAAATAACATATTTTCATTTCTTTTCATATACAACATGTAACGTAATTAAATGAAAAGAAATAAAAAAGTCAAACACCCCAATTAGAATATTATGTTGCCATCATAACACATACATTGACTTTTTTAATTAACATGTATAACCATTGTTATTTACTAAATTAGTTTCTTGGAATAAAGTTTATTTTCCTTTATTTTATATGTAATGATGGAATTTGTATGAATACAAATGCAACTGCGATTTTAAATGTCTATTACTTTGACTTACGGTCCATTTGAATTTGTTTCGACTGTACAGGGTTAATATGACAATAATTTCCGTTGTTTAAATTATTTTGGAATAAAAAATTACCTATATTAAAAATGATATAAATCGATTCAGTAAACGATCCTGAACAAACTATTTTCAGGATGTGCGTTAATTAAGTTACATGTTGTATATAATTGGAAACTGGAAGTTCTAAATTAACTAACTATTGCTATAGGCCCTATTCAGTTTTCGGAAATCTGTACTTATCTGCTTGGCTCTCATTACAAATGGTGAAGGTAGCTTACCTACGTAACATCCTACTCATAAAAAGTCACCCTAGTGGATTGTGTTTTATTTTCATGTGGTACCTACTTCCTGTTTAAATGGTTTTAAAGTAACTAATTAAGATATAACCGACAATTACATGCACCTGAACTAGCAAGTATGTAATGAATTCAAACAACCTTTTACCATTTCTTAAATTGTTACCAGTACACTGGTAATTTGCACAAGCATTTAGCAATATAGTATATACTAAAACTAAAGAAACCTGGTTAGTGTAATCTATCAATTTGATTGGTGAGACTTGTCTATAGAACTTTCTAAAAAGTAGAATTTGGCTTTTGTGGCATGCTTGATTATCAGGAAGTATTTTACTTTCATACGTCCTTTAACTCTGTACACCAGTGATTATGACACCGTCACGAAATTACACTACAGTAGCTTTAGAACTAAACCTTGTTAGGGATCTGTTTTTTTAAAGACAACGCCCGCACTAGGGAATCTAGTCCCTGTGTCACGAGGTACTTTACAAACACATAATAGACTGACACAAATTACATCCAGACTCAGAACAACTATATATGGGTTACACAAATAGTTGTCCGGCGCGGGACAAGAACCCGCAAGTTTGCCTTATCGTTTTATGAATTTCGTTACTAATTTTTTCTGCATCTAACATGTCTCTAATAGTATCTCCATAATCTAGGTATAAAGTGAAAACTACTTATTGACTTTTTCATCCAAGAAACTAGAGAACCAATGTTCTTACCGGCGGAATGATTTTGACCCACTTTATGGAATGTAATTCTGTTTTCGGGTTGTAATATTTGGAGACACTTTTCAACCATTATTATTAATATACCCAAATAACATAATATGGTTAAAACAATTCCAAATAGAAATATGAAGTCTTATTGTTATGCATTGGAAGGCACTTTACTACATACCATATGCGCAATTTATTTTTATGAGGCGATAGAATTGATATAAAGATTTTGACGTGAACTTCCCACCAAAGGGGTGCCGCAGAGTAAAATTTAGGTATATATCTAATTAAGTACATATATATTTAATTAAGTACATTATTTTGTTATAAGTACCAATTATTTTACATGTTTACTTATCAATTAAATTTTAAAACACATGGACATCTATAACATATAGTAAACGTGAAATATAAATCAACACTTGTATGCTAGAACAAAACTAGTTCATTTATTTTTAGATGGACTCCAGAGTCGCCTCAATGGTTGTTGTATAACAGACAGACTGTAAAGGCTGAGAAAATTATATTCAAAGGTGCAGCGATAAATGGCATCCAGCTTTGCAACGATTTCAAGATAAGACCAGTAAATTATAGAGTACGTCTGTAAGTTTAAGAAAATTATATTTTTGTAGATTCTGTTGCTATTAAGTATAATATATTTTTACCGTGTGATTACTCTGCTTAATTACAGGCCTATATTTCTCTAGATGAGACAACTACATGCGTTGGCATGTTGAGATCTTATAATAATAGGATTATTCTCTTAATGTCTACCTCTTTCTGGATGTTACATCATTTTCTATGGAATATGTTCTTTATAAGGTTATACAGTGAAGAGCATGTCAATAGTATATCGGCAAAAGTGTTCTGTTATACCGTCGTACTCGGGTGCCTGACAGCATTGTCTTGTATAAAGTTGAGCTTGAAACGCATACTATTGCTTCATGTTATAATAGCAGGCGTTTTGTCTGCTGCAGTATTATTTTTCTACGAGGTAAGTAAAATATTCAATAAAATGATTCCTTATTGGTAGTAAATACAATGTCATCTAAGCAAATTTATCATATTACAGGGCACAATACACAATATTCTATCCTCAATGGCTATGGCATCAGGCCTGATGGGCCACTTATTAATTCTGAACATAACGCCTAGATTTGTCGCCATAAATATACGTGCGACAATCGTTGGTTGCTGCCATGCGACAGGACAGCTTGGCTCGATTATTAGTGTCCTTATTTTCTTCTTCAAACCTGTTAATGACCTAACCTTAATGGGCATAGAGTTAGGCATAACGTCTATCCTAGTTGTACTGTGCTTCGCTCTCCCAGATGTAGACAAAAGAGAACTGCCTGATGTTTTGGAGGATATGGATTACTTTTCAGAGTAAGTTGAATAAATTTTTTGGTACCTATAAATAGATATCCCACCGTTACAACCACAAGTAATTGGGGCGTCAATATGGTTACCTACTTATCTTGTTGGAGTCTGACTTTTCTCAGTCCCCAAATGTAGGTATCATAACTTCCACCCAAACCTACTTACTTAAACGTTTCTACTTACCTAAATCCTACTATGTATGCGGGTGGTGACTGGGCAGAGCAAGGACAATTACTTAGATGAGAACTTAGAAGATAAAACGTTCAAAGGACCAATGAAGCCCTACTACCTAATGTTTTTATGCAAAATAAGTGTCAATAAAAAACTGCTTGCTTTATAGACTTTCCAAGCCTCTTCGGTGGGTATCTCAGAAAACTAGCTCCATTTCTCGAGAAGAAACAATAATTAGGATCTACTCATTCGGAAGCGATGGACGCAGTACGTCTCTGTGTAGCCGTATGGGACAGCGGGTACCAGCGACACCTATAGGCTTTATACAGCTTTGGCGAACATGTGTTAGATTCATACGTCGCTTAAATACAATAAGGATTCACCCAACTTCATTTAAATAAAACATAAACCATTTGTAAATATGATAGTGTATTAATCTGATTTAAAAGAATACAGTTTTTTACAACTTTTCCACTAATATGTATTATTCATTCATTTCGAATAATTATGTTTTTACTAAATGCGCCAATTAGTAACTAACTTTTGTACCTACAAAAGTTAGTTACTAATTGGTGCATTTAGTATCCAAATACATAGGACGCTCAATTTATTTCAAAACTTTTAAAAATATTGTACTAAGTACGTATTATTTTAATTATGTGACTTAGTCTAGTCTAGCGCTTGATTTTCGTTATAAGACTCGTAGATTTAAGAAATGGAACTAACACACTAAGTAGCGGCTAGGAAATCAAACGAAACATCGAAGTTTAATACTTTTGTCGTTGAGTATAGACGGGATGTACACCAGCGCATATTAAAAGAGGCGCACACTGCTTGCATTGCGCATAAGCGCGCGCCAGCTTGACGTGAGTCCTGTCTCACCTCGAGGCCTGGGGGGGAAGTAAGGGCGGTTATGTCACCTATAGATTGACTCAGATACTCACCGGACACGGGTGTTTCGTTGATAATCTAAGCCGGTAAAGCCGAGAAGCGACGACACATTGTCACCATTGCGGGAGAGACCTAGGCGCCCGCATGCACTCACCGAGTGCCCAGTCTGCGAGGACACCTTTTGCGGGTGGCATTCGTAGGCATTCCCATTTCGAATATGCTGCCTGAAAAGTACCTGCAGGTACTAATAGTTTGCGTTATAGTCTAAAAACTACATTCAGTAAGTATAATATGCACATAAGTATGTTCCAGTTTATTTTACTACTAGCTGTGCCCGCGACTAAGTCCGCACATTTTGCCATGATTCCGTAAATATTACATCAGAATATCTGTAATAATTTGTTTCTTAACGCAAACTTTTAAAACATTAATATAAACGTTACATATTTACATACAAACTTTCATCCCCTTTTCCCTATTGTTATTTTACACCCTTGGCGGTAAAACTTTTAATATCATATTTTTTATATCGATTCAACAGGCCTAAAAAATAAGTTTCAAGCCTCTTACAACTTTTCATACCCCCTTTCAACCTTTTTTCACATTTAATGTCTTTTGTCAGGCTCTAAACTATCTGTGTACCGAATTTTATTTAAATCGGTACAGTAGTTTTTACGTTAAAGCGCGACAGATAGACAGACAAGAGTAACTTTCGCATATATAATATTAGTAAAGATTTAACAACCACTTTATCTAAAAATACCTAATGTCGTTCTTATTGCGTGAGTTTTTGCCTGGTTTTAGTACCTATTATAGTTTACCTCTAGGTAATTAAATGTCATTAAAACCTTCGTGTAAAATTCCTAATTATATGCTTATTATTATTTATTTTCCAATAACTTTCCTCAAACCATTCCATAATTAAAGTAACTGCGTTATTGATTTAAAAGGTTAAATGCATTATTTTTTTACATAGATTAGATATAAATTACAGATGCTAGTATATTGGACATACAATGAATACGTGCACCTCATTTTTACACACTAACATGAATAAAAGAAAATTAAAAAAGTATTGAAACGAGTTACCTACAAAGGTGCTGCTTTTTTTGTAATGAAATCTCTTTCAGTAGCCACGCGATAGGAAAGATACAAAAGAGTGTAGGTATATAAAAGAATACTAAAAAAGATTACTGTCCGAAGAATATCAAGAAACAGATATATATAATATAATATATATTTATCCTTAAAATATTGAAAGCTAGAGTTCTTTTACTCGTTTTCTAAATAAAGAGACTGTGCCACGAGTGTGAAGCGAGTTCCATAGCCTCAAGGAATTGGAGTAAAAATCAGAATTATTAGTTATCAGTATTATGAGGTTTTAGATAGAATTGGAGTTGATTTTTTACTTATATCAGAGGGCGACAAACGAGCAAGTGGGTCACCTGATGGTAAGTGATCACCGCCGCCTTCGATCAATAATAGTACCGCCCATGGACACTCGCAACACCAGAGGTGTCGCGGGTGCGTTGCCGGCCTTAAAAAGTCAGCAAACTAGTGTTGCCCTTCCCCCCACCCCAATTGAGCTCTGGCGACCTTACTCACACTCGGAAACACAACATTAAAATTATTAATGTTATTATTAAGGAATTTCTTCTGTAAGGTGGAGGTACTTCCCCAATCGGGCTGCTCTTTGAGCGAATGAGATACCTGGAGAGCTTACCTATCAGATGAATAGGTATAGGAAAAGCGCTCCTGCAAGTAGGACGGGGATGATGGTTTGTGAAGGATATCTATTATACAGGAGGCGTACGCATAGACTTTGAACTAAATAAGTAGTTGTATTCCCTCTTTTTAGGTTTCTGTGCCCAAAAAGTACCAACAGAAACCTATTACTAAGCCGTCGCTGTCCATCCATTTATCTGTCTGACTGCTAACAGGCTGTATCTCATGATACGTAATAGGCTGTCAGTTAAAAGTTACACACGGTATTTCTATTGCCATTATATCAATAAAAATTGTCTCTCGACGGTACGGAATCCTTCTATGCTAGTATGATTCGCACTTATCCGGTTTTAGGGTTCAATATGCAACTGCTGGTTCACTAACACGTCTATGAAACTTTCTATGCATTGCAACTGTCCTTGCCAAATCACCAGTCTCGACTACGCAGACGCCAGCTATTTTAACCTTCATTGGTTCAATCTGAAACTTTATGTTTTTGTAAACAATAAAGGGTAGGTATATTATTATTTTATTAGCAGTGAGACGTGATGTCGCGCCGACTTATTAACAAATTAGTAAAATAAACTCCAATTTAATTTTCGATACTGATGAGGTAGGGCAAGTACCTCCACCTTACAGAAGACATTCCTTAATAATAACATTAATAACCTAATTTTGTTTGCCGAAACGTCGGGTAACCAAGGTAATGATTTACCTAAATATTTATCGCGATGAGACCCGTGTCCACAGTATATAAAAAATCTAATTTTGTGTTTCTGCGTATAAGTAAGGTCGCCAGAGCTCATTGGGGTGGGGGGAAGGGTCAGCAACACTTGTTTGCTGACTCCCTAAAGCCGGCAACGCACCCGCGACTTCTCTGGTGTTACGAGTGTCCATGGGCGGCGGTGATCACTTACCATACGTACGCACTTGCTAATTTGTAGCCCTACGATATAAAAGTAAAATATATATTTATTCAGCAATTCGATATTATTGGTAACCTTTAACACTGCTCTTTAAAACTGTTTTTACAAGGATTAATAAAAAAAATATTGTATCTAAATCTGAGTATCTAAATCTAAATAAAATAAAATAAAATAATGATTCTCTGACAAAAGTTAAAACGCGCGCCAATTTGTATGCAGACGTGGAGTTTCCATAAATCCGCTTACTTTTGTTTGTCAATGAAATACTCTAAAGTATACCTACAGCCAATTAAACGACGTCATTAGAAACGTGGCCCTTGAAGCTTACTTGATCAAAAAAATAGTAATGAGCAAGCAATATTTTTATGGCGCATGTAAATCGAGTCGATTGTAAACATTGATACATAATGTACAGACACCAGCACATCCAGCTACCCCAATCTGTCGAATTCCTTTTATATATTTTCAACTTTATCACATACGATTAAGGTTCACTTTCAATTGGAGAAATTTGACAGATTGGGGTAGCTTGATGTGCTACGTAGGTACTACATTATAGTCATGTATAGATAACAAAGCCACGACTACGACTATGGCATGTCGGCTCGGTTACATATGTAATTCAATAATGTTTTAGTTCTGCCATTTGATTACGTTTTAGTAGGTATCCACAAATGACGGGACCGTTAACATATTCCAAATTGTTTTTCATAGTTACGTTGATTTCGGCACTACAAGATCACGACTTACCTAGAACCAGTCGAGTCAAACTCTCGCGAAACTGTACACAACCTGATATACCTAGGTGTCGTACACGCCTCTCTAGGTTCTCGAGAAGCGACCACGAAACGGAAGACGCAGCGTGGACAGGCCCCCTACAAGATGGACCGATGATCTTGTGCAGGCTGCTGGAAACTGCTGGACGCGAATAGCGCAAGACCGGCAATTGTGGAGATCTTTGGGGGAGGCCTTTATCCAGCAGTGAACGTCTTGCGGCTGATATGATGATTCTGATGACACGCCGACCGAGAGTATGACCGCGAACGCTCCGCAAGCTTCACTGCTCTTCATGACTCATAATTTGCAATCGTATCAATCATCCGTGTCTTCGCTTATTAATGTCGAGCTACAGTTAAACTAAATGTCCCTAAAACTCGCATCACGAAATCACTAATCACTAGGTCGTGGTCAAAAACCCTAGGGGGTTCTCTGTTCTCGTGCGATTCACTTAGTTTCTTGTGTTATTTCATTACTGGTAATGCAGTAAAATCCTCCTAGAGCCACTGCAAACGTTACGTTAAAATAAGGCAGCAAATCTGAGTTCGACGGCTTTTCAATCTGCTCCAGTAGTCAATAAATAGGTAAATAATAACTACCTACCCAGACCTCTAATCATATACTTCAACGGTTACAATGATAGAAAAATCATTTTTCAATTGAGTTTTGCCAGTGCAGTGGGTTGACACGTGGCAGCGGATCCATGGGTAACTTTGTTCATCCGTAGACTAGTGGTATAAGTGATTAAATTTTGAGTTCTTCGTAAGTGACGTATTCCTTGGTTTGTAATTAAATTATTAGTAAAAATGTCAGCTGCGAAGGACAAAAAAAACATCAACAAGTTCATACTTACACTATTTACCCAGAATTAATGTATTTTTATTGCTATATTTTATGTTTCGTGTGCCCATTATAACTTGATCATGCCAGCGAAGTTGATTAATAATAAGTTACGCTATTAAGTTGATGTAGTATGCTTAAGAAACTAATAAACAAAAAATATCACAAATATATTTCATAGCCATGGCGGCATCAATACGTCACTATCGGTATCGCCATGAAACAGATATCGTTGCTGCTGTGATTGCATTGTGGTATATTTTTTATATTATTATTATTTAATCAAATAAGCTACATCAACACAATAATGGTTTACATTGCTTGCAAAACGTACTCTTGGAAAGCGACAATTATCTCAATCTTCAAGCACCATTCGCCAGTGATTAGTAGGCTCGTTCGCTGGAATTAACAAATATTATAAAACTTAAAACCCTCACAGCAGTTTCTTGGTTTCTAGACACTACGTAGGCGGTACAAGGTCGTCTGGAACAAATCGCGGCCACGATAAGATTGCTTACTGTACTTCAATATTTCTATTGCGTACAATGATCATTGTTTTACTTAACTTTACCAAGTAGGTAAATATAACATTATTTGGACAGATGTAAAATCAAAATATTATTTACAATATTCTTGTTATAATGTGGTGCGCATTAAGTGCATATGTAAACACGTGGTTTATTGTTTTATGCATGTGTTATAAATTTTATCTATATAACAATGATTTACGGTTGACCTTCTCTTTGCATAAATGTAAGCACAGCAAATGCACTAGATCACGCTATTGGTACTATATCTACTACCCAAATAGTAACCTAATCTATTCTAGGTTCGACAAATAGTAAAAATTCCGACAAATTCTGCGAACCAACAGATCTTCGCCAAGTCGGATTAAAATCCGTGATGGTGGCTCTGCCAAAAAGAACCACAATGCATTAGATGTGTGTCTGCCAGAAGTTACAGATTCCCACAAATTTTGGGAGTAATTAGATTTTCGCTAAGTCGATTTCGAGAATTACCCTCCTAACTTTACCTTTAAACCGAGAAATTATGATAGTTGGCTCTTCCAGAAAGAGTCAGACTCTCACGCATCAGGTCGGTAACCAACCACCCTGATTCAAGGTCCTAATTCCAAAGAGAAAAACTGTCTTTCCACAGGAAAAGTGTCCTTATAACACGATTACCAAGGCCAGTTTATCAAAAGCGTTGAATAAGTATATTTACCTACTTGATGATCTTGTGAGGGTCGCTGGAAGGCACTGATGCGGAAAGTCAAGACCGGCACTTGTGGAGATCTTTGAGGGTGAACTTTGCCAGGAGTGGACGTTTTTCCGCTTATATGATGTTTTATGATATAGGTATACTTGCTCAGCACTGCATCGGGTGTCACTTTAAAGCTATTTTCGCACTTATCTAAGCAACAGGTACAAATAAGCTAATTTCTAATATCGTAATTCATCATTCATCTTTAGTTGTGTCAAATAAATTTTACTGAATCTTGAACCCAACACCTCACAACTGAACAAGTGGTTCTAATGAATTGAATCCTTAATTTTAAATCTTAGAGCTATAGTTATATTAATAATACATCCTGAGCATTTTAATAATACGCCCTAGAAGTCTCCAAGCATACTGAGCACAGTTCAACACCACACAGTGTTACTCTAATATTTCTTATCTACTTCTTCTTCAGTTTGTTCAGCTTATAAGTACTTACTAAAATAACGTAATCATTAAACATAACGCTTTGCTACGGTCCCTGTGACAAGTAACTATCCAAGAAGGGAGAACTTAAAGAAAAAAATCATTTTCAAATTCGGGATACTTTAGACAGCGCCATCTAGCCCAAACTAGGCAAAGCTTGTACTACGGATGCTTCTAGACAGCGGATTACTATAATTGTGCAGTAAGTAGAAAACACCCAGACTAAGACGAATAGACATGTCCACGAACATAAATATTTGTTTTGTGCAAATATAAAATACAAAAAAAGGTTTTTATTCACGTAGACTTTAAAAAAGCGCTTGTAAATACTCAGAATGCATAATTATTTCTAGTGACATAGACATTTATTATTTATACTACACGGATTGTATGAAAACATTTATAAAATTTATTTTATAATAGCAATGATATTTAGCTAGCTTGTGTTAAGTTATTGTCAAAGAGATTATGTTTAAGTTTAATTATCGTAAATTATTCCTAGTTGTAGCTATATTATACTACATATTGTCTGAGTGGTTCTGTCTATATTAAGGTATTCTTCGAACCTCAATACCTACCAACTGGGCAATGGCGACGGTTATTGATTGCTTTATCGCAATATATTGTTAATTTGTAAGTTTTCTCAATGATAAAGTTCTTTGCGATTAACGTAATTTGGGTTTTTATTATAAACGGTCAAGGCAAAGAAATAAATCTAGTTACATAATATTACGGCTAGTACAGACCACACTGTTTAGTAGAAGGCTTCTCTTCGTGCCCTTGGGTGACTCCACAGCCTTAAAAATACTCCCGTATTTCTCAAAACTGAGTGAAGACCCTCTAAGACTCTGGGGAAAGGGTTAAAAATAATCAGCCACACCGAACAAAGTGAAAGACGTTCAGAAGTTAGAATTTTCACTAGAAATTTTTATTTTAAATAATAATATAACTTAATGATTGACCTTAATCTTGTGAGTATGCAAAAGCAAAGGACACGTGAAATGCAAGTTCAAAAATATATGAATCTACTAATTTATGTAATGCTGTTCCATACACATTGTGAAAATTTATTCTCTTTCAACATTTCCAGAAAAACTGCAATCTTGAAAACATCTGTTAAGAACGATAGCGATGTAGGTACCTATCCGACAATACTGTTCTGTGCCTCTAGCACGAGTTCCTGCAGTTTACTTACTCGATCACACGTACAGTTTCCTCCCATACATTGAGCACCAGCGCCTCTCGCGGAAACTATTAAGAACTAAAACTCTGGTGCTCAATGTATGGGACGAAACTGTACGTGTGATCGAGTAAGTAAACTGCAGGAACTCGTGCTAGAGGCACTGAGAGTATTAACACGGCCGTGGTATTTTCAATTCATCTATTTCTTTCTAATTATTACCACGTTGAGTTTTAGTTTTCGTGTAATGTATAAATACAACTCTCCGTCACCAACCATCCTGAGTTGAGGTTAAAACTTTAAATACTGCCCTCTCACGTAATTTATCCCACTAGTATCTAGATTTATTTCATTAGTTGACTTGAGACCCCGCTTGCCTCTATTTAGTGGGATGCAGCCTGAAATGAAAGCCCCCTAGGCTACCTAACTGTAAACACTATGTCAATAAAATGTCTTATTCAAATACATAAAAAAATTCGAATTAGAGATAAAGATTCAAATAAACAAGTTTTTCGCAAAACTTGATTATTTGAATAAACTTTCCTTCAAAGTAGTTACTCGTAAAGAAATAATGTTAGATGCAACCATGCGCAATGCAAACGTGTGTTAACATATGCCCATGCAAGATCTAACTTTATGTCAAAGGGAAAAGAAAAAGACTGCAATATTTAATAATCGAACATATTTAATTTCTAAAATCCAACAGAGGCACGTCAAAAGACATTGGGCGCCGATTACCAAAACAAGATACATTTTATTCATAGATTTTTTTATATTTATAAACTGATGAATATAAAATTAGATTTTTATTAATATATGTTATTGAGATTTAACCCTCATAATATTAGGTGGGTACAATTGAGTCATAAAATATATGTAATTTAAAACAAACCGAAACATAGCAAAGTATGTCAACTTTCTAAAATAAAAACAATCGAACATACTCATAAAAGTTCATTTCTCGAGACACAAACGAAACACGATGAAATTCAAACTCACGATTCGAACGAAGCATATGATAGGCTTAACGTGTGGCAACATCAAAATAACAACAAATCCCAGCGCTGCATTTAAATCGTGAGCTTCTTACTCGTCACTATATTTTTTTAAACTCATATTATTATGCCATGTGCTCAAAGTCATATATATTTTGTAAATTTTGGAAGGATACGTATTTCTAACTCGATTGTAGGATATAGATTCTAATTTAAAATCTTGTGTTTTAGCATATTAACAATATGCAGTCATTAAATTTTAAATTTTATAAGCTCTTAATTGCATAAAATTAAATGCAAACATAAAGAATAAAAAATAACATTAATTAAGTCAAATAAATCTTACTATACGATAGGAACACACATACTTATATCTACTTTAGAAGTATTTTGGTAACGTAGTAGGTACATATCATACTCGAAAAATTAAATTTTAATTTCATTAGGAACAATTAAAGTATACAAAAAATTACATCATTGGCATATTTGAGAGACCCCAGTAAAGATATTCCTCAATTCTGAAGCTAGGATTGTACAGACGCCACCACATCCAGCTACCTCAATCTGTCGAATTTCTTTTATAGAATTTCAACTTTATCAGAAAACCATAAGGTTAACTTTCAACTGGGGAAATTTGACAGATTAGGGTAGCTTGATGTGCTGGCGTCTGTCTTACAGGTAAAAAGCGAGCTTTACGTTCAAATTGTTATTACATAAACTTCAAAATCCATAAAGCTCGTATATATACTGGAATACCCTCCAAACATATTTTATTCTTGGTCTAGCGGTGGCATGTTCAGCAGCAGATAATGATTCAAACCCCGGGTCGGGCCCAAGTGATTTTGAGATTTTTCTGTTAAGAAATTTTCTCAGTATCAGCCCGAAGTCTGGGAGTTGTCGGTATCAGACCTCCGTGCCTCGAAGAGCTCGTAAAGTAGTCGGTTCTGTACCTGAACTCTTCCCGGTCATGTCGCTATTTGTCCCTATGGGATTGATGGGATAGAAAATGCCCCTGTGTTTACTCTCCTGTGCATACTCGTGCACTTTAATATATGCCCCGTAGATGGCTGGTCTCCTTTCAGACTGGCCGCCGTGGATTTTCGACCAGGACGAAATTCGACCACTAGGACATATTATTATTTGGATATTGAACTGTAAACATAGGTATAATATAAAAATAATTCGGGTTTTCCTTCCTGACGCTATAACTCCAGAACGCACGAACCGATTTCCACGGTTTTGCATTCGTTGGAAAGGTCTCGGGCTCCGTGAGGTTTATAGCAAAGAAAATTTATAAAATTTAACGCGGGTAATACCGCGGGGCACAGCTAGTAGGTTTATAAATACTACGTATACAGTGCAGTTTATCTCATAGTTTAACTATTAATATTGATTTTGTTTCACTGCTTATGAACTGGTATCTTCTGCCAATCTGTTCATACGGTTAAATTTGATAAATACACCATTTATTAAATGTGCTTATCGTATAGCCAATATACGAACTGTCATAAAATGCAAAATATTAACTCATAAAAATTATACTAAAACATACTTTCAATTTTATTTATAAGCAAGGTGTAACATAAATAGTGAAAAAGAACTAAGGACCATGAGAATTAAAAAATAAAGAAAACTAATATATAAAATACTTTTGCCTTATACAAACTGGTCAAGATTTTTCCATGTCAAATTAGTCTTTGTTTTGCTTTTTTTAGGTACAAACATCGAATTGCAAAAAAAAAATTGGGTATGAAACTTAAGCTCTTAAGTACAATCCACCATTTTTGTGACACCTTGTATAGTGATAACTTAATCTTGGAATATCTGCAGGTTTAACTACCTACTTAATTATTTTCTATGTGCGCGCTTAAAAAGAATTATTTAACAATCATCATATGTCAACACAATCAAATAAAATACAACGTAAGTAGATACATACAATGGAGGCTCAGTACGAGCCTACAGAAAACTATACGTATCAACGAATTCGAGGTCTCGATGGGAAAGAAGCAAAGTGATGAGCAAAACTTCATCATCATATCCTGCACTGCTGGACATAGGCTTCGCCCAAGGTTTCTATAAAGTTGCCATTTCGAGGGGTTTGTTATAGTCATGCGAGTTGGCGACCGCAGTAAGCTACCAGTCGCGGATGATATGGGTTGGCTCACAATGTCGTATTTGAGAGATTTTGTACTGCAAAAACATTAACTGCAAGATTTACAGAATTCTCCGTGCCTTTATATTAACTAAGTTATGTTACCACTATTGGAAACAACTGTCACTTTAACCATAGCGCCGAAAGCTCGAACTCGTTGGTACATTTAAATTTTTGGAGACATACTATTAGAAAGTTTGATATAGAAAAAATGTATAAGTAATTCTCTCATAAATGCATTAGTTAGTATCCTATTAACACAAGCACTTTTAATTGCCCGACGAGTATGACGACTAAGGACCTATGCACACCACGTTTTTTAAGCGCGCCGTTAACGCGAGTTTGTAGCGATACTGACGCGCGCCGTTGACGCGAGTTTGTAGCGATACTGACGAGCGCCATTGACGCGAGTTTGTAGCGATACAGACGCGCGTTAGCATCGTGTTTGTATCGATTTAAACAAACACCACACTGCTCTGTAGGAAACAAGCGCGCGTTTAAAAAACGTGGTGTCCACAGGCTTTAAGACTCACGTCTTAACAGCGTTCGCTAAACCCCCTCGCTCGCTATCATAGACTCATGCATTTGTCTATTATTTCATTGGTAAATCGCTGTGGAGCAGCCATACTCAACCTTAATTTTTATAGGGCCACAGACACGCCACAGTCATGTTGTGGAGTGCCGCAAGCAAAAATTATGTAGGTCTTAATTAAAACGTAATTTCAAGTTAACGATGTAACTTTAGGTGGGCCAATAACAAAGGACCGGCAGGCCACAAGTTGAGTATGGCAGCTGTAGAGAGACATGCTTCTTCTTTCCAGACATACAAGAAACGAATGCATACAGATCATTTACAGCTTGGAACTACAAATAGGGGATTTTTGACTCCCATGGGTCTTGATTTTTTAGAGGTTACGTTTTCTAAATATAATTATATTATATAATTACCAACTAAAATAATTCTGCACACACTTGCAATTACTAGTATATGTGCAACCACTTCCAACAAGATCTACCACCTTCTCGAAACTATGACTTTTACTTTGATAACAAACTTCATCATAATATCTTCATAATAATTCGGTATTTTGGAAGAAACACCCAAATGATCAAAATATAGCAGTCATTTATAATTGTCACGACAGTAGTTTATAAAAGTTATATAACGATATGTATTTTTATTTATTATTTGATTTCAATGCAGTATGTAAACTTGAAATTTAGCGATGACTATATTCGAATTTTTTATACTTATATACAAATGAATATTAAGTAAAATGAATTCTCTGTCATAAATAAATTATATTCATAATTATAGTCCTTACGTCATCTGTATAACATGGCGAGTAAATGTATCAAATATAGGTCGTCATATTGAAGTAGCTCTAACTGACCTAGGTTATTGAACAGGATTATATTTCTGTATATGATATAAATTTTAGTTTAGTTAGTGGTGCTATACCAAGTAATATTGTTTAAATTTCTTTATATAACTAAATTAGAGTCAGGAAATTTATTGCTTATTTTTTAGTACTCACAACTAACAAATAAGTAATAATCTCTAAGTAATATAGTAATAATCTATCTACCCTTCCGATAAAAACTTATTTTAATAAACATTAAGTAATCTACGATATTATCAAATACGCAAGCATTAACACTCACTCCTAATTTTATTTGTAGGTTAATAAAACGCGAGTCGTTTAAATGTAGGGATCAGATTTAGGACGCAGATAGAGCTTCTTAGATATGACAACCTTTTCATGCTACACGCTGTATTTACACTTTGTTCAAATCCTAATAATAAATCAGAATTATCGCAAATGTCAAGTATATTAATTGACCTCTTGATGTTTTCAATGAATGATAATCCTATCATGAATAATAACGTAATCTCGATTTATAGGGCCGTTAACGCTTAGAAAACAATAAACGTTGAAATTGTAATGTATGTCGTTGTAATCTTGTATGTCGTTAATAGGCCATTTATAGGTTACATGGGAAACGGTCCTTCTTAATCTGTCGCGTCACATACTATATCTTTCTCACGTATATATACTTCATCTCAGTAATACAATATTGCTACAGGATGGAAAATTAAAAAAGAAATATCTTACCCAGTCAAATTTCTAATCAAAATATGAGAAACTTGATATTTTCATTGAAGGTGAAAGCATATTTTTGAATATAGATGTCAGTTTAAAATAAGATGAACTATATCAAATCTAGTAACAGTATACATATATTCTTTGGTTTAAATACTGTATATATATTTATTAGAAATTACATAATAAAGCACTTTAATTTGAAACCAAACACGGATTCATAAACAAAAATTAACAACAAAGCGCTTGTAACAAAACCTCATTTATCATATTAATGGGTCTGATTGTCTATGCTCGAAGGGACTGATAATAGATAACCAGTGTTTTATTTTTCTACTAAGTACCTAAAGATTCTTAACAACAGATTTGAACGGTGAATACTAATTACCTAGAAGCATGTAGTTAATTTGATAGAATTTCGGCATAGACAGACGATCTAGCTAGGTCTCATCTCTGGTAAAACACAAGCGTATCTTAGTTAGGTACCTAGGTAAAAAACTTATTTTGAAAACAATTGAAGAATATTACGCGCTTTTCATACATCTCAATTAACCTATTAACTCACTAAAATATAACAAGGAACTTCCAAATATTATACCTAATATCCAAATTAAAAGTATGATTGTTGTACTTGCAAACAAGAAGGATCAAAAGGATTGTAGGCAGAAAAA
Source organism: Pseudoips prasinana (assembly GCA_951640165.1). Taxonomy (NCBI): domain Eukaryota; kingdom Metazoa; phylum Arthropoda; class Insecta; order Lepidoptera; family Nolidae; genus Pseudoips; species Pseudoips prasinana. The sequence continues at coordinate 17,445,788 of OX621244.1, forward strand.
ATATTCTAAATTATTGCAGACCCTAACACACTAAGTTATTTCAAGATCAGCGAAAGGTCATAGGCCTAGCAGCTAAGACAAACACATTTAAATAAACCGCGTCAGTATTTGTAATGCGCGGTGCTTTTTTGCTTCATTTACAATTCAACTAGGGAAATGACTCCACTCTAATAGCATTATCGATATAAATTTAATCACATTATACAACCAGCGAAATATCATAGGCCAAAGCAGTAAGGACATAAGAACATTTTTTTTTATACCACCGCACGCTAAGATTTCGTTCACATGACCCAGGACCCAGGACCCAGGGTAACACAAAGAGATTTGCAACTCAACTAGGGAAATGTATCTAATAGCATTATCTTGTTAATGTTGTGGTCCTTGGTATGAATCAGGTCGCCAGAGTTCATATGTAATTAAACCACTCTATTTGAAATATAAATTCAAAATATCTGTTTCATTTTGTACAAGGTTAGAACAATTTTTAAAATTTAGACCGTTATAGGTCGCTTCGTGTTACATAACACGCGACACGTCAAACGTTCTGAAAAAAATAAGTTTCCCAATAAATAAGTTACTTGCATCGAATGCTTAGTCTATGATTACCATTAATTAATTACCCTGATTGTATATTGCTACAGCATAAATGTTCTTTGATAAAGACTTTTAGTATTAAGAATAAAAGCCTACGTAAAAAATTAAGTTACGCCTTCATTAAAATGTGTTTTCTTGATTTTGTACTATATATTTGGTTTAGCAATATAATCTTTATTCCCTTCCCTAATTGTGGTTTATAGTAGAGAAACATTCATAGGTTTTTAATTTATGGCAGACTGGCTTTCGAGCAATATTTTTAAACTTAGGAAATATTGACTATTTAAAAAATTATAACTGGCTAAGAAGGAATCGGAGTCATAAGCAGGGCTCTGTATGGTGAATTGGTACGGATCCCTGATTAAATATTTACTTGTTTAATTATTTTAATGGATATTAAAATTACGGTCCTGCACAACCAATTTCCAGGATGGTTCTATAACATAAGGCCCAGTCCACGCCAAAATCCCTTTCAATATGTGTACTTTTCTTTAGCTATAATAATATCTTGCAAGCACACAATTTACACTATTGGTTATCCCTGATTATTAAATTACTATGTAATGTTACGACTATTTAATTATAGTTATAAAAATATAAACAATTATTTTCGTTTGTAAACTTTACACTAGGGTTATTGATATGTTTAGCCCCAAAATAAATAAATAAATCTATCTAATATCTTTTCTTCACTAAAAGGTAAGGCACAAACAAAATGTAGTATATAGCGATCAATCCTACCCATATGAAGCCTACATTTTCAATTTTGTTTAAGTTCTACAGAGATTACGTATAAGCAACAATTTTATTTTATAATTTTGAAGGATAGATTGATTTCTGTTCTCTAATTTCCTGTTTCAACTAATTTTACAAACATAAATATAGATAAAAAATACATCTTTAGTAATATAAATTCCCCTACACAAAAGAACCAACATTAAAATACTCTTTCTATAGTTCCTGCTTAATAGATATTTAACAGTCTATTCCCTATTTTAAATAAAACCTTCTACTTATAATTATACATAATTGCACAGCTATAAGGCGTTTCTATTTCTATATATTCCTACATTTCTTTTTTCTCTTGACATTATAGTGCACACGACGCAATACGGACGCAATAGCTGAAAGTGTTGCGTCATTTGTTTTTATACCTACTCCTGTAGGTACACTCTATAAAACTAACAAGGCATTAATATATAAATGTATATTATCACAATGTAGAGTATGCATCAGTGTTGGGCACAATTAAATTACTGGGGCAACAAAAAATTCAACAGTTAATTAATTGCCAATTAAATGATTGCCAAAAATTTTTCTTTAATTCTAAATTATTATCTATTCTATTAATAAACTCACGAATGACATTTATTGATAAATAAAATTAAGTTTAATCGTGAGTTTCCACAATTAATCACTAATATTTGAATGCATTTGATTGAATTGAATTAAACATGTACATTGTACATGTGGAAGTTGCACATAAAAGACTGAAATTAATCATGACCAAGCACCACATAATCCGCTTTGGTATCTACCATACTTACAAATTGATTCGAATATCAATCTTTTATAGCCGATGACATATATGTTGTCAGGCTTAATTATTTGTTAAACCGATTAAAAACATTAATTGATCATTCGTAATAGCAGTTTAATCACATTCAACATTGATTAGTTCAAATAAATTGATTGCAACGTGCAATTAAATTAATCGAAATGTATTAAATTAGTGAATGCATTAAATTCAATTTAAAAACGCCCAACCCTGGTTTACATTAACAATATATTTGTCAATCTCTCTCATTATTATAGACTCTTGGAGTCCATGGCAGTCATCTAGCTCTCAAGTCACTGACACTGACGCAACTCGGTTACGATGCTGATGGTTGAGCCTTTCCATTTTTAAGTAACGGGCCTGGTGATCGCTCTGTAATTTTAAAATAAGTTACATCATTCACACTATGCCGCCACAATAAACACATAAATCTATTGGATCAGATGTTTCTGTATTTATATTTACCTGCATGTACTGTTGATAGTGCTGTGGTGCCATTAGCATTGGCCTTCCTCCGATCATTTTTTCGAGCAAGGCGAATTAAAAACATAAGACTAGCACCAATTATGGGTGTTATGCCAGCGAGTACAAAAGGCAGATTATACGAATGTGTTCTATCAAAAAGATCCGACGCTATCGGTGGTCCTGCGCTTATAGGTAATGCTGCCAGTCCTAACATGCAGCCAATTGATTGCGCTGCGTGCGCACCACCAGCCAATTCAACCGCAATAGGTCCGATAAGTGATATAAATGCACCATCGAATATGCCCATGCCTAAAGAAATTACAACTAATAATGTGAAATTACGAACAAAAGGAATTATAATAGTTAAAGTTCCAATTGTGTAGAAAGATATTTGTTGCAACATAATACAATCAATCCCTGGCCTATCCGCTAAATATCCAAAGATCAATCTGGCTACACCAGAAGCAAAGGCAATGCACTGCAGAGGTATATTTAAGGTTAGGGTAGATAATTCCGATTCGAAATGCAATGTAACAAATTTCTTTATATGAATATAAGGAACAAAATAACCAAACAGTGCAATGGGCATGAAAAGAGCCCAATATCTATACGCAGCGATTGTCCAAATATGTGTGCTAACAATAGACTTACATATAGCGTTACAATTGTTGTCTTTCTTATTTCTTTTTATAACCATTAATGGAATAGGTTGGAACAAGAAGCCGCACAATACTACTACGAACGTTAAAAGGGTGAGTAGCCTGAACAACCAAATCAACTCGTGATTTTTTATCATATATTCAATAACAAATGCCAGAATGACCGTGAAAACTGAACTTCCAAGGGTTACAAAACCATTAACTAGTCCAAGGCGTTTTTTGAAATAAGAACTGAGAATAGCAAGTGATGGTGTATACGCGAGAGATGCTCCTGTACCGTACATAATACCGTACGTAAAGTAGAGAACAGTTACATTGTGGGAAAAAAAAGACGATAATAACATGCCCGTTGTGGCAATACATCCACCTAGTACTGCAGTCATACGAAGTCCCATAAAAGTAGTCAATACCCCCGCAAATGGTGACATTAAGAACGTAGTTCCCATTCCCAAAGAGCCCACCAGAGCTGAAAAATAAACAAAAGTACTTTAATAAAATTGCCTTAGAAAAACATTAATTATATTAAATGCAATAAGTTGTAATAGAAAATATAGGTGATGGAACGATTTCTTTGTTAGGAGATATAATAAATTATGCAAAACTAAATTTTATGCCATAATCGTTCTACATTAATATTTTTAAATTTATAATATCAAATACAAAATCTGAACTATGGAAATAAATCCCTGTATCGCGAGGATCACACGAAGTACCGGTGGAAAAGGGGGTTACTTTAAAAGTAAGGGTAACTTTCACAGTATATGGGGCTACTTTAACAATGCAATTATTAGATGTGGGAGTCTAAGGGCCTTTGAAGAAACTATGGCGGAAGATCGCGGAAAATGTGAGAAAAAAAATAAAATTAATTTCAATTTCTCCTAAAATATATAAATTATTTTTTTTTTATCAAAATGTTGTCGAAGTAATCCTTACACTTTAGATCTTAGACTTTGATTGCATTTTAACGCCTTGTCAAAGAAATCCCACTTCGGGGTTACAATGCGACATGAAAAAAAAAAAATATAGATAATTGTTGGGGACCTGTAGGGCTTGAATTTGGTATAAGATTGATAGTTAAAGGACACATTGTTCTGTTGGAACAAAAAGATAATTAATTTTGGTTGTTAAAATAAAGTTATTCCCAAAAAACTATCGAAATGTGTGCAAAGTAACCCCGTTTTACGGTAGTTTGCGAGACGATTACCTAAACCACACGTGCCGTCGCATGTGTTAATTTACACAATAAATAGGCATACAAATTTACAACAGACAACAGCTTGGCTACCACGAGTTCATGTAGTTTACTTCCTCGATAATAGTTTCATATTATTCCAGTACATTAACTATTTTTATTAATATTAAATATCTTAATTAGAATTTTTTTTTTTTGTCCTAGTTTCTTTAAATTTTCTCTTTTTGTTTAACGAGTATAATGTGAAGAGCGGGACATCCTAACACAGGTATTTTATTAATTAAAAGGTATGCCCCAACCATTACTATAAACCACACTGTAAGAAACTGAAAATAAACTATTTTTATTTATTTTATTTTTATTAACTAGCACTATGCCCCTTGCGGAAATTCCATTGAACTTACAATGTCTATAAATACTAAAAAACGGTACGTTTCATCGGGTAAGTAAATTGTATGAAGTCGTGGTAGAGGTACAGCAGTAATGTTTTAAATTCAAATACTCGTTTTATTATATTAACATGCGTGATAAATAGGCAAGGAATGCCACTATATACCCTTGCATGTTACGACAGTGTTAAAGACAGTAAAAATGTTAAATACTATGAAACTATTAGACATTACACTATTTTACCTAGTAAAACCTGTCTGTTCCTATTTACGGAAATTCCTAAGCAACGTCAAAACTTGAGCATGTATTATTTAGGGCAACAAATAAGTGACCGTGACTTTTCTGAAAACCAATTCTTCCTAACAGTATATAATGCTAAAAGAAGTGTATTGTGAAATATATGTTCCCACTGCTGGCTAGGGTGTCCAGCAACTAATCTTACTTTTTATCACAATTTGAGAGGCATTAATTTAGCGCGTGGACTAGTGGATAATAATTAGTAATCATTTATTTCAGCCCATTTTTAACTCCATAAGATGTTAGTTACAAAAAATCTTAACCTAATGTTAGTACCTACTTTTACAAAATACTCAATATTCCGGTCCTCGGACTAGTACCGCGATATTATGTATTTTGTAAAAGACGGTCACCGTAGCTTAGTTGGTAGTGATCCTGCCTACGAAGCTGGTGGTCCTGGGTTCGAATCCCGGTAAGTGCAAATATTTGTGTGATGAGCACAAATATTTGTTTCTGAGTCATGGATGTTTTCTATGTATTTAAGTATTTATCTATCTATATAAGTATGTATATCGTCGCCTGGTACCCATAGTACAAGCTTTGCTTAGTTTGGGGCTAGGATGATCTGTCTGACATTGTCCCCAGATATTATTGTAAAATTACTAACATTAGGTTAAGATTGTATGGACTTAAAAATGTCTTATATCTATGTCGTATATCGTGCAGTCGTATCCAGCACTCCAGCATCGGACCGTCCCATTTATCACATAATGCGTTCAAGATGCTGTGTAAGCTACCACGCACCCTGCGTAGGAGGGATGCACACCGTTTGCGGATGATGCCGTGGAATAATGGCTCGTGAAATCGGTGTAATTTTTCTATTTAACCTTCAATTATTGGACGCACTTACGCAATTGCCGTCAATTTGCAATGCCTTCAATTGTACACGACTCATCAGAAACCTAGAAATGGATAGCCACCACATTTCCTCGAAACATATCCATTGTAACATAGAGTATCATATTAAAGTAGGCCATGCTTGTAGGCTGTGATATTATTATGAGTACTTAAGGTTGATAGATTTCGCTCTCAGATTTTTAAAAAAAGTCAGTGCTTATTGCAATTCAGTTCAAAGCAAGTATTCTTTTACGTTACAATGGTACACAGGAAACATATAGTTCATGGGAAATGTGCGGTGACGATGACTAGAGTTCCACGCTTTTTGTTCACCCAAACGGTACACATATATACACAGTACCTATACATATAGCTCGTGAAAAGCGTTCGGTGATGATAACGCGAGTTCCATGATTTCTGTTCAGCCAAAAAGTGCTCAACGAGCGTCAAGTAAGTTTCCACTTCATAAAATTACCATCGCTTTTATAAGCAAGATGGCACACTGATTTTCTCATTTCATTTATTAATTCGTTGACACTTAACAATATACATTGTGTTAGAAATACAATTCACTTATAGCTAGCAATTTTAAATTACATAAATAGGTATATTAACAGTCGATAATATTGACAAAAAGAATGTTACAATAAGTAAATGAAGATTGTACATAAATGAATCGGCTCTATAGCAGGCAGTTGAAATCATAGCCAGATGCTCTCACCGGTCTGTAAATGATTGGCGAGGTCAAGTTGTTTTAATTTCTGAGCGTCTCCGTGTTTCGGAGGGCACGTAAAGCTATCGGTCCCGGTTGTAGCCAATAGATAACAGACGTTAAGCCATGTTAGAGGCCTTTTTTTTTTTTTGATAAGGCAGGGGTAATGCAAATGCATGCCACCCGCAAAAAGTGTCTGCGGGTGGGTATGTCGGACTCGCACCGACTAAACCTAACCTGCCGTGGACTTCTTCTGGCGCCTGATACGGGGAGCCCCGGGAACGCGGGTATGCTGCTCCGGTGCCCCCCTTTTTGCGCCGTGTCCCAGATGGTCGGGACACGCACCCGGGGAGAGCTGTGAGTTGCCCTCCCCATTTGCCGACATGTTAGAGGCCTACTGGGCGACTTGAACCAATCTGACACTAGGGTAACCTGCCCATACGATAAGTAAGTAAGTCGAAAGTCAGATTATTTATCAAAGTGGTCAAGCAGTATTTTTCGTCAAAGATGTTAAAATGAGTCTTGAGCGTACAAAGGATTTGGACTTCCGGATTGGAGTGTGGGATTTAAACTAGATAGAGAACAATATGTACTTTTCACACTATTCATTATTTTATACTGTTTCTTAAACATATTCGACCATCACAAGTAGAATACCAAATACATTCTTTCTAAAGAATTATTACAAATACTTCGTTAGAAAGAATTAATCGTTTTTTGTGTTCAAAATTATTGAACCACTGATTTATAATCAAGTATTATTTTTTTTAAGTTGATGTTTAGAGTTAAAGTATCTAGCAAATAAGACAATTAGGGTAACCTGCGCCGGAGGTCATCGTCTTTGGAGTTCGAACCCCGGCTCAGGGCGGTTACTGACGTCGATTTTTAGGGACATTTAATACAACTATCGCTCTACTTTAATACGGAAACCCGCAGGACGCACGTCGTCACGTTAATTTCAACTACAGGTCATGTCTAAAACAACACTTTGATTTTTGATATTCAAATAATCCTACTAATATTACAAAGGCACTGACACCCTGGATTAACACATAGGCTATAATTTATAGTTTAATGCGGGTAATACCACGGGGCACAGCTAGTATCAAATAAGTTTCAGTTTTTAAGAGAGTTTTATAAATTTCAGTGCTGGTTAATTGACCCAGAAACCCCAGTGTATCCGGCCGCATGCCCATTAACCCCTCCACAACCGCACTATTGCAAATCGAATTTATACAAATGGCACATGGCACTTAAAGGAAAATAGTACTCTGACGAATCCTCAGGCCATGACCAATCAACCAAATCCATAGCTTACTTTTCTTTAAGTCCTTATCTTGCACTATTTTTTTTAGAGTATAAAGAACTTGCTGTGTGGTGACGGCATAGAATATCATACCCCATCTCAACCCGCGGGGGGGGGGGGGCGTAGAAATGGTCCGAGGGAATACCTATCAGAGAACGGGCAGCAGTGTTTTTCTGTGAACTATGGCCATCAAACTGCGATCGCTAACCCGTCTGCCAAGCGTGGCGATTATGGCATATCCCTCTAAATGATGGACTCTATTCTGGAAATCTTTTGGCGAGACCTTTATCCAGCAGTGGACATGATCATATAAACAACTAGAAAGGACTTTAGACGTAACCCAACCCATTGTTCTCATCAATCAATATGGAAGTCGAAAATTCTAAATATATCAAACAGTTAAAGTTGACAAGTGACACACAATGTCTCGTAATCTAATCGGGTCATCACTTCACAGCCACTGTACAACTCACGATATGAGAGATGGCTACTGTTGTAATAAAAATGCAACTAAACTCAATTAAATCATTTATTGCTACGATTTCATATTATCATTGTATTAAATTATAGACAAAATATAGAATGGAGTATCATTAAAATGTATACTTCATTACTCTGTATTATTATTAATGTATGGTCTCGTTGGTCTAGCGGTAGCGTGTTCAAACGCAGATTTTCAGGTCCTGGGCCAAAAAGTGATTTTAGGATTTTTCCGTAAAAAGAAATTTCTCAGTATCAGCCCGAAGTTTGGTAGTTGGCGGTATTACACCCCCGTGCCTCGGAGAGCACGTAAAACCGTCGGTCCTGTACCTGAACTCTTTCCGGTCGTGTCGCTAGGCGTCCCATCGGATCATGAGAGTGATGGAATTGAAAGTGCCCCTGTGTTTGCGCACACACTTGTGCACTATAATTTTACTGAGACGTGAAGGTCTCCGCGAAAGTTAGAAGCTATTGGCCAAAAAATGATAACACGGCTTACTATGTTTTACCGAGTATATTGATATTTAACGAGATTTAGCGAGATTTAACGTTTTGTAAGCCCTGTAAAAACAGGGCTTACAAAACGTTATATCTCTAAATGGGCGGCTTTAACAACTCTGACACTAGAGTAACCACTGCCCATACGATAAGTTAGTGGTGATATACAAGATGATTAAAATGATGTTTCTAAGAAATCATTAAAGTAGCTACTTTAGTTATTACTTAGCAGGTGAATCGGCGAAAGCGGTGTATCCGGCAATACTGTTCTGAGAGTTAATACTCTCAGAACAGTATTGCCAGATATACCGCTTTCGTTCTGTGGTATTAACGGTCGTGGTATTAACAATCCATCTAGGTATTTCTCTCTATTACTACGTTGACTGTGTGGTTGACGGCCATAAAGAATATCGCCACGTCCTCTCATCCCATGTGGGGACGTAGAAAAAGTAAAGATTTTTTATTATCTATTCACGTTTTTAGGGTTCCGTAGCCAAATGGCAAAAAACGGAACCCTTATAGATTCGTCATGTCCGTCTGTCTGTCCGTCCGTATGTCACAGCCACTTTTTTCCGAAACTATAAGAGCTGTAATATTGAAACTTGGTAAGTAGATGTATTCTGTGAACCGCATTAAGATTTTTACACGAAACTAGAAAAAGAATAATAATTTTGGGGGCATCCCATAGAACTGAAACTCAAAAATAAAAATTAATCGTACCCATACATGTCATTCATATCATTTTTGCCGACATATCCATATATACCCCATATATGGATATGTCGGCAAAAATGATATTGAGGTTCTTAATATCATTTTTTTCTAAACTGAATAGTTTGCGCGAGAGACACTTCCAAAGTGGAAAAATGAGTGCCCCCCCCCCCCCTGTAACTTCTAAAATAAGAGAATGATAAAACTAAAAAAAATGTATGATGTACATTACTATGTAAACTAACAACGAAAATTAGTTTGAACGAGATCTAGTAAGTAGTTTTTTTTTAATACGTCATAAATCGTAAACCGCTATTTACCTTTCATTTAATCAACTGAAATACTTGCTGCTGCGGAACCCTTCATGGGCGAGTCCGACTCGCACTTGGTCGGTTTTTTAATGTTGTGTAGATGTTTATTCATGTTTTACTAAAGGTCTATAACCAAAATTTGTTGGTGAACTCATTACATAATGTAGATTTTGGAGCTTATGTGTGTGAACTGAGGGACCCACTTAAGGCAATATATCTATTGAATGATGTCTTTACAAACTCTAATATTCGTTTTACAAATATTTCCACAACTTTAAAAAATTAGCTTAATTTATTTAAGCGAATTTTTGCGGTTTAACTAACAATAGTGCTTAGTAAAAGTTGTGGGCTCTCAGTACACACATACACTTCCATACCTATATAAGAGGACGGCAATATTTTTTGAAATTTATTCTTAGTAGGTACATATTTATTTTTAGTAGTATTCTTTCATATTTAATCTATTATAGCTATATGACATTTCTGTGAACATATTTATTCATAATTTATACATGATACATGTTTATCGAAAAGCATGATTGAAGAATTTTTTTTTTGATTGTTAAATAATTGTTTTGCATAAATTCTTTTTACAATCTTATTTTTGATATTTTATTAATTGAGAGCAAAAAAGTTTGGTTTTTACAGTAGCGAAAGTTTCATACTCAAGAGCATATACGGGCTATTTTATAGTTTTCATCCGCAGCTAGCCAATGTCCTTTTTATTAATTAATATTTTTTGTTTTTGGACTAATAGTATTTTTTCTGCATAAAAAATATTGTTCCTTTAAAACAATGGAATAGATCACAGCTTGTGATACGGCCGCCATTGTGTACTGTAATAATTTGTATATGTTGTCAGTTTGTATTGTTTCTTGAGGTGTAGAGTAAAAAGTTTTATCTACCTATCTAACATCAGCCATCGGCTAGTGAAGATTATACGAAACAGACAGACATGCTAGATAAACAGACAGATATACAAGGATAAAAAAATTAAGAAATATAATAAGACGCAGACGAACCAAAGAAGCCGACATAGCCCGAAGAATTGCCAAGCTGAAGTGGCAGTGGGCGGGGCACATAGCTTGTAGAGCCGAAGGCCGCTGGGGCAGAAAGGTTCTCGAGTGGCGACTACTAAACGGAAGACGCAGCGTGGGCAGGCCCGCTACAAGATGGACCGAAGATCTTGTGAGTGTCGCTGGAATTCGCTGGATGCGGATAGCGCAAGACCGGCAATTTTTGGGGGCCTTTGTCCAGCAGTGAGCGTCTTTCGGCTGATATGATGATGATGATTATTATAACCACCGTATATATGCATTTAGTAAAAAGTTTATTTTGTCATTACAAGCAGACACTACATTTTTATTATATATTGAACTACATAGACGACAAGCATACTGTCTCTAGCGAACTTATAATAATATCGACTGAGACTATAACCAACTAATGCTCTCACCGGCCTGTAAGCGATCGGCGAAGTTAAGCAACTAGGCTAGCGGTCGTTCCATAGATGGGTGACCACCAAAGAAGTTTAATTTATAAGCGTCTCATCACTAGGCAACAGTCAGAGGCCTACTGGGCGGCTTGAACAACTCTGATACTAGGGTAACCACTGCCCATACGATAAGCAAGTAAGTAGTTAGAGTAAATTTAATTTAATCTAAATAATACTGAGAATTAACTTGACGTGAGATGTTGATAACATATGAAATGAAATGAAATAATGAAATAATGAAATTTATTCAGCACTTGGGTATTAACATACACTTGTACTTGTCAAGTTCACAATGGAGTACATAAACATAGTCGAATACAGTATAAAAATTACAAAAATATAATTAGTCTAAAAAAATTAATCTATTATTTTGAAATTAGTTGTACAATATTAAAATTAAAGAATTGAAGGCAATGAGCATTTGGCTAGCGCAGAAGGCTCTTAACCAGTAGCTTAAATTAAACGATTAATACCCGAGGCCACCCTTTTGGGGTTCGGGCCACAGCTCAGGGGGCCGCTGAGGCAAAAGGACAGAATTCTAAGAGAGGGTGTGATCAGTTGCACGGGATCACCGATGACGTGTTAAGGGGCCAAAGCGATCCTCACGGCTGAGGAGCCTACCCTAGCTAACCTGCGGCTTTCTCTAGCTACCTAGGTGGACGACCCGGAGAAGAAAGCCACAAAGAAACTCCGGGCTTGCTTTTTTCGTCTTCTTTTGCTTTTTGTTTTCGTTGTTTTTTTTTTTTTAATCATGTATTTTCTTACAATGTGATGGGCGTTATGTAGGCTAATGCACGCACAGAACCGTTGTCATCTAATGAATCAAAAAATTGTGAGATAATAAACAATAACATTAAATTTCACTCAAGCAATTAGAATAACCTCTTGCTAGATGAGAAAACGGTGGGTACATCCGCGTACATTTACAAAATTAACAAGTCACACGAAGTCAACCAGAGGCAGGACGAGACTGTATGAAAAAATATTATGAGTACCCCAACAGCAGTTCGACCAGTTACCGCAAGCAGCACCCGTTCACGAGTATGACGTGAGGGCCAGCCATCGCCTCCCTCGCCATATTAGAGGGAAGGAAACGACCCGACCCACAACGCCACCGCAAGCATTAACACACAATGGGAGCATGACGAACTTACAACGGGTGGTTCATATTGAAGTCGTTAACAGCCTTTGGCCGAACAGCATATTGTACTCAGCAGCCGAACTAGATATTCAACTAGTTAGATCTAAAAGGTCATTATTGAGACTGTCAAGCACAAGCTTTTATATAACAAGAATATAAGACATATTAGACTTTTAAATTCATTTAGTCGTATTGCTTCTGCTGGCCTTGATTACATCAAGGCCAAAAGCAGCAAAATGATATAATATCAAATTATTTCAATATCAACAAGCATTTATTTCCAACTAGCTGTGCCCCGCGATTTTACCCGCATTATACTTTATAAATTATAGCCTATGTGTTAATACAGGGTGTCAGCTAACTCCATACCAAATTGTATTAAAATCGATCCAGCCGTTTAGACGTGAAAAAGTAACAAACAAACACACTCACAAACTTTCACCTTTATAATATTAGTAGGACTAGCTGGGCCCCGTGGTTTTACCCGCGTTAAACTTTATAATTTATATCCTATGGGTAAATACAGGGTATCAGCTAACTACATACCAAATTTTATTAAAATCGCCTCAGCCATTTAGACGTGAAGAAGTAACGAACATACGCACTCACACACTCACAAACTTTCAGCTTTATAATATTAGCGTTTTAAAGTATAAGTATCAGACATAGTTTTGTTCGCTGATGATACTTCGCTCATATTTAAAGTAAATAGAAAGGATAAAGATCTTATTGAGCATAATACAACACTCAGCTTTATATCAGAATGGTTTTCGGCAAATAATCTCTTGTTAAATGCAGGGAAAACTAAATGCATCAGGTTCTCATTGCCGAATGTGACTCAAATTGTACCAACAGTTGCACTTAATGCGAAAATATTAGATCTAGTCCCATCGACCGTATTTTTAGGATTGACACTTGATTCAAAATTGCAATGGGGTCCTCAGATTGAAAAGTTAGCAGGTAAATTAAGTTCGGCTTCCTATGCTGTCTGGAAAATAAGGCAATTGTCAGATGAACAAACTGCTAGATTAGTGTATTTCGCGTACTTTCATAGCATTATGTCGTATGGCATTCTGCTGTGGGGTTCGGCGGCTGACATAGGTACTATTTTTGTATTGCAGAAAAGAGCAGTCAGAGCCATTTATGGTTTAGGCAGTCGCGATTCTTTGCGAAATTTGTTTAAAGAAATAAATATACTTACTGTGCCATCGGAATATATATATCAGAATATAATGTTTGTTAGAAAAAATATTCATAATTATAAAAAGAAAAGTGAACTGCATAATATAAATACTAGGAATAAAAACAAACTAGCCATGCCAGGCTTTAGAGTAAGCAAAACTAATAAATCATTTTTAGGAAATTGTATTAGGTTTTATAACAAGCTTCCTACTCAAATTACTGATCTGCCTGACACAAGTTTTAAAACACATATTAAACGTATACTTATGGCTAGGGGTTATTACACCACTAAAGAGTACATCGATGACAAAGACGTCTGGCTCTCACTTCCTACCTGCACATTGCTCGCTGGAGATCTTGTAGCCATATAGACATGACTGATCTGCTGTGTTACGTGAACTATCTGTAAATGATTGCTATCATATACTTAATTTAAAATTATTGACTCTGTCTCAAAATGAATAATGTTATTGTTTCGAAGTTTTTCTTTTGTATACCTAAATATAATCTAAAATAATAAGCATTCAGACAACCGATCGAGCATATATTGTGTTTGCCTACTAAATAATTACTCTAATTGGACCAAATCCCGTGTTCATGCCCGCTTGAGTATGTTTCGCCGGACCGTCTCAACTGGGTCGTGTTGAAACCGGTAGTAGATGAACCCACTGAGTTTGTTTCGCTGGGTCTTCTCAGTTGGGGCGCATTGGATCCGGTGGTAGCATTAAAGCGCGACCGTCGTTATTAACACAAGGTCCGTCATAATAATAATACCTTTAATATAGACAGAACCATTGACAATATGTAGTAAAAATATTAGACTTAAACTAGATAATTAAACATAATCTCTTGACAATAACTTGATACGAGCTAGCTAAATATCATTTCTGTAATAAAATAAATTTTATAAATGTTTTCATACAAGATGTACCTAAATATCTATGTTACTAGAAATAATATCTAATGTATACAACTATATTACTACAAACATGTTCTGACTATTTACAAGCGCTTTTTTAAAGTCTACGTGAATAAAAACCTTTTTTATTTTTATTTTATTTATTTAAAGAAAAAAGGCTATTCTAATAGTTCCTATTGAATTTAATCACGTAATACAAGTAGATAGTGATAAAAAGTAAGGGCCATATACAAGATTTAATTAAGGAACATATAATGCGCTTAATCTTGAGGCAAAAGCTATCATCATCAACCTGATTACGTCCACTGCTGGACATGGGCCTCCGCCGAAGGTTTCTATAAGGTTGCTATTTGGAGGGGTTTGCCGTAGTCACCGCGCTTGGCATGCGAGTTGGCCACCGCAGTTAGGTGGTAGATAGTACACAGGTGGCGCCAATGCACGACTACGGGGTGTATCACATAGTCGTCTTTTACGACAGCCACAGGAAGGTATGGGATTGTCCTATTATTCTTTCTAGGCCGTAAACCACACGGCTATTTAGTAGATTACAATAGACTAGATTTTTACTTTAAAAATATAATAATAATAATGTATTTATTTATCTCTTTCACAAAGGTTTGGTGTACATATAAGTATTATGTAAAGAAATACAGAGCTAGAAATACAGAAACTATCATACCTATGTGAGAGACTGGCGTCTATAGTAGGTAAGACCTGTGTTACAGATCACCAGGCTGCCACCTCTGGGTCACATCTTGGTGATAATTACAAATTATTGAAAATACTATGTACTTAATCTAAATATATTATATATATACGTAACTTTATGAAATAATTAATATAGTAAAAATGAAACTTACTAATTACAATGTTTGTGTAGTGTGAGGGTGTGTGTGTGTTTGTGTGTGTGTGCAAGTGAGAATTTGTGAGTGTGTGTTTGTTTGACCGTTTTGCTTACTTATTATGTGCTATATTTAATTAGATGGTAGAATTAATTATCATTTTTAAAGTAAAAATCTACCATTAAAAAGGATTAAGAAAATAATCAAAGTCACGGGCGCAATGGTTTCTGTGGAAATTATCTTGAACCTTGACTAGGTTTCTAATCTGAATCTTGTCTGCCTACGAAATATTAGGACCTGGTGTATCCCTTAGTCATCTTTTACGACACCCACGGGAAGGTATGGGGTGACCCTATGGTTCTTGCTGGGCCGGAAACCACACGGCTAATTAATTCTACCATTTTTAAGCACAATCTACCACTCAAAAGGATGAAGAAAATAATCAAAGTCACGGGCGCAATCGTTTCTGTGGAAATTATCTTGAACCTTGACTAGGTTTCTAATCTGAATCTTGTCTGCCTACGAAATATTAGGACCTGGTGTATCCCTTAGTTATCTTTTACGACACCCACGGGAAGGTATGGGGTGACCCTATTATTCTTGCTGGGCCGGAAACCACACGGCTAATTCATTCTACCATTTTTAAGTAAAATCTACCATTAAAAAGGATTAAGAAAATACTAAAAGTCACGGGCGCAATCGTTAATGTGGAAATAATCACATTAAAACCTAGATTAGGTTCTAATCTGACCCATGTCTGCCTACTGAATATTACTAAGTTTAAGTTTTATTCTTATGTAATGGTAACCAAAAATGAGTCATGGTCACTCGACAATAAAGGATGTATTATTATTATTACTATGCGCCCCGATAAAAGCAATTTAATAACTTCGTTAAAAACACCTATTCTTTTTACTCGATGTTAATAAAATGGAATGTTATTTATGAATTCTACATTAGTTTAGTGGAATGGTCCCCATTATCTCTCTTATACATATTATTATGATGATAATACACGGTTCGCGGTAACTGATTGTCACAGCTTGTAACGAATAATGATTAAAAGTAGGTACAGTCAACGTGACAGCAATCGAAATCTTTTTATTTGAAAATAGATCTTATTTTGAAAGCCTAAGGTACTGTTACCTGCTGCACTAAAAGGTTAGGAAACATAATTGTGTTTTCTTCCTAACCTAAAACTATCAATGCAATTTGATTATCTGCGGTGCGTCACTGCATGTTCATATTGTATTATATTTATTAAATGAAGAGTTTACATAATATAATTAAAATATTAGTACACAACTTATGGCAACACTGGGTATAATAGAACATCGAGGAACTAAATACCTTAAACAGCTATTCGCTAATGCCAATTTTAGGACTCAAACTAATAGGTAGAGGGAGAAAAAATAGTCACTCCTGTTGATGACCAGATGCGATGTCATGTGCCAGATGTCTAGTCGAAAGGGAGTCTCTACGACTCCCTTTCGACTAGACATCTGGCACAAAACCGAAGGGAGCGAAAGAAGAAATGCCGTAATAGCATAAGTATAATTTATATTCCTAGCTTTACCAATGCAGGCAGAGTACCAGTAGTTGACTAGAGAACGTTTAGTTACAAGTTGATGAAATATAGACATTAACAGCCGTAAAGAGTCCACAACAATCACACTGCGCATGTACTGTTTCATAACTTAGCATACTCGCACATCTCTGGTCGAAACGCCGGCTAATCGCTGAAACTAATTCGGAGCCGTACTTAAACTTCGTCAAATTAACGTACCAAATGTAAGCACTGTTCAACCCTGAAGTTACAAGCTTCTTATCTTACTAATATTATAAATGCGAAAGTTTGTAAGTATGGATGGATGTTTGTTACTCTTTAACGTAAAAACTACCGAATGGATTTTAATGAAACTTTACAATAATACAGCTTATACATCAGAATAACACATAGGCTATATAATTTATAAAGTTTAACGCGGGTGAAACCGCGGGGCACAGCTAATTAGCCATATCTGCAACTCGGCTCAGCTTATTAGTTGATCAGCTCTTCAAACGTAATGTTAAGCATTCTAAACCTAGATTCAAAATAAAAGTTAAATTAAAGTTTGTGGGTATAAGCGTTCTCTCTGGGGCAGAATAGGTATGTACCATAAAGTAATACGAGTAATACCATAATAGAAAAAGTTTTTAAGAGAGTATATAGGAACACGTGCGTCGTCATAACTTTTTTTGAAAAATATACATAATGATTTGGAATGAGAATTTCTCAGTCAATTTCTCAACCACTGATCAATATCATCAACATAGTAAGTTTGCCCTTGTTTTCAAGTAACTATGGACCAGTAGATTTAATGTAGGTTAGATTAGTCGGCTTTTCAGATTAATGACTATTGATGAGGATAGTGAAGCATTGATTTACAAAAGTGGTAAAATTACGAGATTGACGGTGCGTCAAAAGAATAATGAAATTGGCCTTCGACGCGGTCGACGGGCGGCGCGCCGTACCACGTGCGTCGACTCTGGCGCCACATGACAATCTGCTCCTAATAGTTCTTATTAACCACGAGTGTACAGTAGTTTCTCAATTGTACTTCAGGTAAATTACATCTTCATATCAAATAGTGAAGCACCAATTCATATCCTCAGATATAAACGTAGTACTCCCAAGTGGCGCATATTATGTTAAGGATAATGTCATAATCCTACTAATATTATAAGATAGTGGATATTAGATATATGGATAAAAAATTTGCTGAACGGATTTTGATGAAACTTTGTAGTAATATAGCTTATATATCCGAATAACACAAAGGCTATATTTTATAAAGTTACTGCGGGTGAAACCCCGGGGCCCAGCTAATTACTTGGAACGTCCCGATACCGACTGGACACGATAAAAACTATCAAATTTTATATAAATTTTCGCAATACAACTAAGCCGCGGACGATACACGCCGAACGATCAAATTGGAAGTTGTCGGTACAATCCATCGGCTTTGCAGAAGCAAAGACGATGCATTACCTACAACTTCCAAGTTAATCTGCGCCATCGAACAATCTATAGGAAGAATCTTTCTAGATTCCTCCCACATATGTAGATGAAAATTCGACTAACAGCTTATATTGTATATTTAGTCATCCGGGGGAATCGATCTTGCTGATGTGCAGTTAATCTGAAAATGAAAATCCGACTAACAGCTTACATTGTCTCATAACTGGGAAATCATATATTTAGCCGTCAGGGGTACCGCATCTTTTATTCGATACTAGCTGTGCCCCGCGGTTTTACCCGCGTTAAACTTTATAAATTATCACAGCTCCTCCCCCGTAGGTTATAGCGTGATAATATGTAGCCTATATGTTGACCCGACCTCTTAGTAATATACATGCAAAATTTTAAGTTAATCCATGCATTACTTTTTGAGTTTAGCCCGGACATGCATACAGACAAACAGACACACAGACAAAAATTCTAAAAACTATATTTTTGGCTTCGATATCGATTGTAGATCACGCCCCAAGTATCCGTTTAAAAAAATATTCAATGTACAGTTTTGACTTTCCTACGATTTTATTTGTTAGTCGAATTTTCATTTTCACATTAACTGCACATTAGCAAGATCGACAATCGATGTATTGATAGTGGCTGAACCGTACCTAAATGTCAAAATTTTACCATAGCAAAAATTCTGTAAAATTTGAATTGACAGAAATTGCAATTCAAACAATCCATTATAAAAAACCAGCCAAGTGCGAGTCGGACTCGCCCATGAAGGGTTCCGCAACAGCAAGTATTTCAGTTGATTAAATGAAAGGTAAATTGCGGTTTACGATTTATGACGCATTAGAAAAAAACTACTCAATAGATTTCGTTCAAACCAATTTTCGTTGTTAGTTTACATGGTAATGTACAAAATATATTTTATTTAGTTTTATCATTCTCTTATTTTAGAAATTACAGGGGGGGACACTCATTTTTCCAATTTGGAAGTGTTTCTCGCGCAAACTGTTCAGTTTAGAAAAAAATGATATTAGGAACCTCAATATCATTTTTGAAGACCTATCCATAGATACCCCACATGCATGGGTACGATGAAAAAAAATGTTGAGTTTCATTTTCTATGAATGGGGAACCCCCAAAATTATTATTATATTTCTATTTTTGTGTAAAAATCTTAATGTGGTTTACAGAATACATCTACTCACCAAGTTTCAACAGTACAGCTCTTATAGTTTCGGCAAAAAGTGGCTGTGACATACGGACGGACGGACAGACAGACAGACAAGACGAATCTATAAGGGTTCCGTTTTTTGCCATTTGGCTACGGAACCGTAAAAAGTATGAAAATAAACACGTCACGTCCGTAGATACATTTGCATTACAAAACCGTCTCTACCACCTACTGGATACGGGGTCAAGGTCAGTGTATCCGCCGACACGTGGCTTAGACTGTACATGGGACGACAGAACAGAAAATCTGCGATTTCATGCTAATTCCGTTCCATACTACACTGTGAACTGATGGATTTATCGCTAAAGCAAGTAACATTCGTACTCTGCCAGCGAAATCAATTACAACGAAACGTTTTAGTTCACCATTTAATAGGCTCCTGAGCCCGATTCGATGTTTAATTGAACCTTAATACCGCGATGCCATATTGGAATTTCAATTCATTAGGATCTCAATTAACGAAATCGTTCTGCATCTTTAATTTAAAGGAAGTAAGCAGTGTAAACGATTATAAACTAAATATGCCCCGCGGATTTACCCTCGCTAAACTTTAGAAATTATAGCCTATGTGTTAATTCAGAGTGTCAGCTAACTCCATACCAAATTTTATTAAAATCACTCCAGCCGTTTAGACGTGAAGAAGTAAAAAACATACATACTCACAAACTTTCGCCTTTATAATATTAGTGTGATAAAACCCTAATGCCCGAAATTGATTACCGATCCTTATGCATTTTGTTATTTAAAATAAGTTGCTTTGATTTATAATAGGTCTTTACCTATGAAATTGCCGTTTTGTATGAAAAAATTTAAACGAATTTTTTTCATGATTTTTTTTATTTGTATTAATCGAAGTAATCACCCATGCAATCAATGCATCTTTGCCATCGCAGTGGCAGTTTATTGATGCCCTTCTTAAAGAAATCAGCTGGACGGGAGGCAACAAATTCTTCAAAGGCATTTTGTACTGCCTCTCGGGTATTGAATTTTTTTCCCGCCAAGAAGTTATCCAAATTCTGGAAAAAGTAGTAGTCTGTAGGCGCAAGGTCTGGTGAGTAGGGCGGATGACGGAGAGCTTCCAACCCCAGTTCTTGCAACTTGGAGACCGTCTGCTGTGCAGTATGAGGTCGCGCGTTGTCGTGCAGGAGCAGCGGAGACGAGCGATTGACCAATGCTGGTTGGAGATGCGCCAGCTTCTCCATCATTGTGCTCAGTTCTTCACAGTACACATCTGCAGTAATGCTCACCCCGTTTGGTAAGAAGCTGTGATGAATCACACCGGCGCTAGACCACCAAACAGTGACCATCACTTTTCTAGGGGTAAGTTTTCGTTTAGGGCATTGTTTAGGTGCTGAACCAGGATCCAACCAACTTGCTGAGCGCTTGCGGTTATCAAACAGAATCCATTTTTCATCGCAGGTAACAATGCGGTTCAAAATTCCTTCATTTGTGTGTCTGTTGAGCAGTGCAAGGCACGTCTCGACGCGTACTTCGCGCTGGCGATCATTGAGTTCGTGGGGCACCCATTTGTCAAGCTTTTTTACCTTGCCAATTTGACGCAAATGGACCAATATTGTTTTGACGCTAACGTCGAAAGCTGCTGCTAATTCAGCCGTAGATTGTGTATCATCAGCTTCCACAACCGCCTTTAATTCGTCATTGTCGACCAAAGTCTTCGGACGACCGCGAGGTTCATTTTTCAGGTCGAAATTTCCAGAACGGAAGCGAGCAAACCAATAACAGGTGGTGCGTTGGTTTGTAGTGTTAGCTCCGTAAACGTCGTTGATGTTGCGTGCCGCTTGTGCCGCGTTGCTGCCACGACGGTACTCATATTCCATAATTACTCGAATTTTTAACGTATCCATGATGACGAAAAAGATTTAAATGCGATGAAAATGTAACACTAATCAATAAAGAAATGACTACTTTTGGAAAAAAGAATCCATGTTTTTAAAATAAAATTAATTTGAAATTAGAATTCTTAGCCAAACAAAAATTATTTTGATTTGAAATGGCCAGTACTGCAGAACGGCAATTTCATAGGTAAAGACCTAATATTTTAACAAAAGTATTCTATGTTACATTAGGCCTCCTTTCGATGCGTTTATGGCCTTTGTTTGTTAGTGCAAGCTTTTTTTTTGAGCTAGTTTTTTTTATTTATTACTAGCTGTGCCCGCGACTTCGTCCGCGTGTTAATTAGTTTTTTTTGTTTTATTAGTAAAATAAATGACTTTTTCTAAAATAAAAGTAGCCTAAGTTACTCCTTATTACATCAGCTACCTGTCAATAAAAGTCCCGTCAAAATCGGTCCAGCCGTTTCAGAGATTAGCCGGAACAAACAGACAGACAGACAGACAAAATTTTTAAAAAATGTTATTATGGTGTATGTACCGTATATATATTCATATTTATGTAGTAAAAATCGGTTATTTCAATATTACAAACAGACACTCCAATTTTATTTATTTGTATAGATTTGTAATTAGCTTTAATAATGAAAAATACGAATGTTGTAGCTGTCTTTAAGAACGCGTAAAATTGTATGAGTGTATGTAACGTTGACGATCCTAAAATGCAATTCCTCCAAATAAGGAACAAATAGTGACCATTTGGAGAGCGGATTATAGATTTATTGGGAAGTGACAGTTGGACACTTTGAGATTAGATTAGGTTAGGTATAGGAAATATCAATAAAATATAAATAATGTATAATAGT
Source organism: Pseudoips prasinana (assembly GCA_951640165.1). Lineage (NCBI taxonomy): Eukaryota > Metazoa > Arthropoda > Insecta > Lepidoptera > Nolidae > Pseudoips > Pseudoips prasinana. The sequence continues at coordinate 17,468,337 of OX621244.1, forward strand.
GGCTATTTATGAACATACCTGCACATGCAACCACTCCTAAGTAGTTGCTACTTCGCGCCCTCGAGTTTCATGTTCGATTCTGGCAAAGGTCAACTATTTACGTGACCCAATAGAATATCTTGTCTCTCTTATATCTTGACAATAACTTGATACGAGCTAGCTAAATATCATTGCTATTATAAAATAAATTTTATAAATGTTTTCATACAATCAATACAATATGTGCCTATATATTTATGTTACTAGAAATAATAATGTATACAACTATATTACTACAAACAGGTTCTGACTATTTACAAGCGCTTTTTTAAAGTCTACGTGAATAAAAACCTTTTTTATTTATTTTATTTTTATTTTATTTAGAAGGCGCAATATAAACAATGGACATAACGTAAAGAGTTTAATTTGCCAAATTGTACGGGAAAAAAATATCTGAATATTTCCGAAACTTAAATTGACTACTTACATTTACGTTACACCTTGTATAATGCTTCTGAATCATTCTAGATGTGCGTTCGTTTCCGGGAATTGTATGTCAGTATGTAAAGTACTCGAGGTTCCCGGATTTATGTACAGACGCCAGAACATCAAGCTAACCCAATCTGTGAAATTTCCCCAAGTGAAAATGAACCTTATGCTTTTGTGATAAAGTTGAAAATCTATAAAACAAATTTGACAGATTGGGGTAGCTGGATGAGCTGGCGTCTGTACCATTAATCTGTTTTTAGCACCAATATCTGATTAAATTCAAGTCAGATTTCGATTTCATTTAACGATGATACCAATAAAAAAACCGGCTCATGTCAGGGCATAAATTATCACTTTAATTGTTTGGGACTACTAATACGATTGCGCAATATTTAATTATATATCATAAGATGAGAAATGCAAATGAACTGTTCATTCAGTCATATTTGAATAGAGGCCTCTGACAGAGATGTGAAGAAATTAAAGCGTTTAGGCGGTCACCCATCTATCATATGAATACTAAAAATAAAAATCTAGTTTTCATCGTACATATGTAGGCATTGTTAACTCAAACTAAACCAAAATCTTTATTTTAAGGTAATAAACTAAAATTATCTTAAAAATAATCTGTGTTCTATAAATTGGCGCTAACTTCCACAGAATTGCCGCATCGCGGGTGTTCCAGTTAGTTAATCAAATAAAATTCACCAATTAAACCATTAGTATTCCGTAGCAATAAATGTCCTATGCCAATAAATACAGTCATAAATACACACTCGTACTCACTTTAATATACATATATACGAGATATATTTTCCCGTTTCCTCTTTGAATCAAAGTGCGATACTTAATGTATTAAGCACCAATAAATATAGGTACTCAGACACTTCAGTATAATTTTAATATTCATATTATGTTTAATGTTTTCTCGTATTAGGAGGATACCTACTTGCGAATTTTATTGTTATTTATCACATAATAACATCGTTTGTGTTGCTTATTTTTTAGGGTTCCGTAGCCAAATGGCAAAAAACGGAACCCTTATAGATTCGTCATGTCCGTCTTTCTGTCCGTCCGTATGTCACAGCCACTTTTTTCCGAAACTATAAGAGCTGTACCGTTGAAACTTGGTAAGTAGATGTATTCGGTGAACCGCATTTAGATTTTTACAAAAAAAATGAAAAAGAACAATAATTTTGGGGGGTCCCCATACATAGAACTGAAACTCGAAAAACTTTTTCCATCATATCCATACATGTGGGGTATCTATGGATAGGTCTTCAAAAATGATATTGAGGTTTCTATTATCATTTTTTTCTAAACTGAATAGTTTGCGCGAGAGACCCTTCCAAAGTGGTAAAATGAGTGTCGTCTCCCCCCCCCCCCCCCCCCCTGTAACTTCTAAAATAAGAGAATGATAAAACTAGAAAAAATATATGATGGTCATTACCATCCAAACTAATAACGAAAATTGGTTTGAACGAGATCTAGCAAGTAGTTTTTTTTAATACGTCATAAACGTTACCCGCAATTTGCTTTCATTTAATCAACTGAAATACTTGCTGCTACGGAACCCTTCATGTGCGAGTCCGACTCGCACTTGGCCGGATTTTTTTTTGTTTTTGTGTACTTAAATCTGTAATGTTTATAAATTATTTATTTATTTTAACCACCAAACTACCGAAGTTTTGTGTTTCTAGATTTGATAGGTATTGAGAGATCTTAAATTTTTCCGATGTTATGTGATTATTGTTCATTTACTCATCATTGCCTCTTATTAAATACATTTTTATATAGACAATAACAAATATATACATTTAAAAATATAAAAATAGGATCTGCAGTCGTGCACGAACAGGCTCCATGCTACCAGATGTTACAGCTCCAGAGACAGGAACCTGTTGACAATGCGGGCCGTGTCCAAAACGTGCACTGCTTTTAGAATCTGGTTCTTTATCCAACACATAAGCCTCTTTAGATGTATTTCGATCTCTTTGGTTGATTGACATTGAGCCAATGGCAGAAACATCTATATCGGCACAATGATAGCTAGTCAATATCCCATATGCTGACTATTGCTGACCCTGGGCTTTGCCTTTCACAGCCTTCAAAAGCTTTACAAAAGAATACAAGTGAGTGTCGGGCCTCGGAATCCAAAGATTCCTTAAATATTACTAGGAAGCAAACAAAAAAGGATAATAAATTGTTTCATTAGGGTGTGTTCAGTGTTTATTGTTTATTTAAGTGCATAAGGTCCATTACAATAGAAAGAATACACCTTCAAGAGATAAATATGTCATACTAGCTATGCCCCGCGGTATCACCCGCGTTAAAGCAGTTTCGCATATTTTATAATATTAGTAGGATGTACTCTAACGGTTTTGGCAGTGCACGCCGGAGTAGCTCGCAGATGGCAGATATTAGGTCTTTACCTATGAAATTGCCGTTCTGCAGTACTGGCCATTTCAAATCAAAATAATTTTTGTTTGGCTAAGAATTCTAATTTCAAATTAATTTTATTTTAAAAACATGGATTCTTTTTTCCAAAAGTAGTCATTTCTTTATTGATTAGTGTTACATTTTCATCGCATTTCAATCTTTTTCGTCATCATGGATACGTTAAAAATTCGAGTAATTATGGAATATGAGTACCGTCGTGGCAGCAACGCGGCACAAGCGGCACGCAACATCAACGACGTTTACGGAGCTAACACTACAAACCAACGCACCACCTGTTATTGGTTTGCTCGCTTCCGTTCTGGAAATTTCGACCTGAAAAATGAACCTCGCGGTCGTCCGAAGACTTTGGTCGACAATGACGAATTAAAGGCGGTTGTGGAAGCTGATGATACACAATCTACGGCTGAATTAGCAGCAGCTTTCGACGTTAGCGTCAAAACAATATTGGTCCATTTGCGTCAAATTGGCAAGGTAAAAAAGCTTGACAAATGGGTGCCCCACGAACTCAATGATCGCCAGCGCGAAGTACGCGTCGAGACGTGCCTTGCACTGCTCAACAGACACACAAATGAAGGAATTTTGAACCGCATTGTTACCTGCGATGAAAAATGGATTCTGTTTGATAACCGCAAGCGCTCAGCAAGTTGGTTGGATCCTGGTTCAGCACCTAAACAATGCCCTAAACGAAAACTTACCCCTAGAAAAGTGATGGTCACTGTTTGGTGGTCTAGCGCCGGTGTGATTCATCACAGCTTCTTACCAAACGGGGTGAGCATTACTGCAGATGTGTACTGTGAAGAACTGAGCACAATGATGGAGAAGCTGGCGCATCTCCAACCAGCATTGGTCAATCGCTCGTCTCCGCTGCTCCTGCACGACAACGCGCGACCTCATACTGCACAGCAGACGGTCTCCAAGTTGCAAGAACTGGGGTTGGAAGCTCTCCGTCATCCGCCCTACTCACCAGACCTTGCGCCTACAGACTACTACTTTTTCCAGAATTTGGATAACTTCTTGGCGGGAAAAAAATTCAATACCCGAGAGGCAGTACAAAATGCCTTTGAAGAATTTGTTGCCTCCCGTCCAGCTGATTTCTTTAAGAAGGGCATCAATAAACTGCCACTGCGATGGCAAAGATGCATTGATTGCATGGGTGATTACTTCGATTAATACAAATAAAAAAATTCATGAAAAAAATTCGTTTAAATTTTTTCATACAAAACGGCAATTTCATAGGTAAAGACCTATTATTTTCCTACTTACTTAACACTTATCGTCATATTTTGGACAATTCACACAATATCTTTATTAATTGTAGCCTATATGTTATTCTGATGTATAAGGTATATTATTGTAAAGTTTCATTAAAATCCATTCGTAGTTTTTACATGAAAGAGTAACTACATCCATCCATACTTACAAACTTTTACGTTTATAATATCAGTAGGATATTTGAGAACAATTATCACAATTTTATTTTTTGTTTTAGGCAAACCAAAGTACTTGCTTTGGCCTTATCTATCTCGGTCAAAATACATAAAGAAACGGTTAGGCGCAAACTAAAATCCAGGGTGGAGAACGAGGAATACGTTTGCATGGGGAAATGGTAGCTATCAAGCTAGCATGTCTCTACAGCGTTCGACCAATCGCCACGGTCGCTGTCATAGACACGTGTGTTTTTCTGTAATTTCATTGGTCAAAAGCTGTAGGGAAATAGGTACTCTCTTTATGACGCAATACAGTACGAAACATTACGCACGAGATGTATTTATTTGGTCTGACTATCGCAAGCATCGGCATTGTTGCCTCATTTTCGCTCACTAAAGTTACTGCGATATAGTTTTATGTTACTCACAAGGTCTCATCAAAATATCAAGTGACACAGGCCTGCTATCAGCAATTCAAACACGTTATAATATAAAGGAATGTTATGTAGGTAGTAAGGTATTGGGAAAAGGACAAAAATCACAATCATCATTCATTCATCATTTTCACCGTTGTCATAATGGAACATATGTGATCGTTGATGCACACGCCTTCAATTTCTATATGAATTGTTTTGATAACACAACTAATGAAAGCGATTCTCGGAATGAAATAATATTACCTACAGAGACTATATTAATTACGGTGGTTGAGAAACGCCGCATTTACTTCATCGTTTGACTTTATTACTTTTAAGGTAACCATTCTTTGAGACATTTATTTTATACAAATACCCTTATAAATTAGCAGAATTAGCTCTTTGTTAATCTGCCTATTCAGATCTTTTTTCAGAAATACGAAGATGTTTTTTGTTTAAAAGTCCGTTCATGTCTGAACATATTGAATGCTTTCAATATGTTCACATATAAGGTTTAAATAAAAATGTCAAATCCTGTTGAATAAAAATGCGATATCTACAAATGCACATCAAAGAACTCATCACATATCACGCATCAATTTATATTTATGAATTTAATAATTTCCATATGGGTGCACAGCAAATTTACCTGCGTGTAACTAAAAATATATTTCGCTACTAGAAGGGTAGCTTAGGTTAGAACTGCGACCATACAACATAAACAATTGTTTTTTCAAAAGCATTCCACTTTTGACTTAAATTGCTGCTAAGATTATAATATTTTGAGGTAACTATTTTGCACTCAGTATTTTAGCTTAGAATACGGATTATTTTGAATATAAAGGGTTTAGGATTACCCTATAAAAACTATTATCAAAATCGTTTAAAATGAACGGAGAAAACGCATAACATACAAAAAAAATTAAGATGCTGTCAATTCATAACCTCCTTTTTATAAGTCGGTTAAAAAAGGAGTTTAATTAGCTGGATGCTATGTCTGGCTATCGCATTTCAATGCGGTTTCTTCCATCTGAAATCGCTTTAATTCGACATTCATAATATCTTTCTTTGAATATGTAGAGTCGTTCAAATATTAAGTCAGTGTCGAATGATTAAGAGACATACCTATATTTTTTTTTGATATTCGCCAATAAAAGATTGTCTTAGTAGATAAAGCCTTATCTACTATTACAGCATATTGCATAAATTTTGCAATGAAGATTGTGATTAATACATTGACAATCTTTGATATAAATCCCTGAATGCGTAAATCTGATTTAGCATATTATATTTCATTAGAATTAACTTAAGCATATCATTCAATATAACAGTGTTTTTGTGACCGATATATGACTAGAATATTTTATCTCGATTCAATTTAAATTTGGAAATGACGCAATATATTATTACTTTCACACAAAATATGGTTAGAGCTATTCATTGGTTCTGTGCTCGAAAACCATGAAATCGGAGACTTTACCGTATTGCAGGTCGCGGCATTTATGGCAAAACGACCTTTTTTTGGCATAGCCTCTTTTTATCTCAAAAACTGGAGAATTTAGCGAAGATTTGATTACTCCCAAAATTTTTCGTTAAATATCAGATTTTTTTGATATCTGGTTCAATATTATGAGCAACTTTAGCTGCCGGAAAGAGCTCTTTCACCACGTTTATATCGCGAAAATTGGACTACTAGGATTTTTCGACATCCATTTTTTGGATAAGTCTCAGGAAATTTGATGTAGACGTTATCAAATTTCCCGAGACTAACTACTACAGTAATCTTGACTGATTATATCTGACGTCACATGTTAACTTGTTCATACTTGATAACATTATATGACGCAGAGGAATAACCTATTTAGACCCCTTCAAAATTACCCATTATTTATTCTATATATTTACTATATTTGGCGACAAATTTCGATGTTATCAGAACGGAAATCCGTGATGGTGTGTCAAAGTCAAAAATTATTTATTCCGTAAAAATTTTACATTTATGTGGAATCGTCATATTTTTTTACCCTACCGTGCAGTGCATGACGTGGCAGCTACTGAGAAACACTGCCAGAAAAATCAGTAGGAATCCCTTTTTTAAAATAAAATATACTTAGGTACTTAAGATTAATTACAATCATGTGTGTTGACTCAGAACAACTCAATCCCAAGCACTTTTATGGCTTAAATAATCAGAAATTATGTAATACGCCCTGCTTCACAATTTGGCTTTAATAATTCTTTTAAACTTATTCGTAGTTTCTGCCAGAAAGCGTCACTCGCGGGGAACCTTGGGCTGAACGCTTTAGAGTGCCTGGTCTTCAGTTTTACTAATTAGCGCCACGAGTGTTAAGTTGAACATGACTCAGTTAGCTAATGAGTCTCATTGTGAGTTGGAGTCATTAGGAACTACAATCATACGCTTTCCGGTAAATGACCCACATATTAAGCACTTTTGCCACAATGCCTACTGCTAAACGTAACCATACAAAATATGCTATTATCTCGTAATAACTATAGAAACCTAACTAAACGGTCCTGCATTAACGGGGTAGGTATAAGTAAATATCGGGCTCGGACGAGCAGGTTGGCGTGGTTGGTAATATTTGTCTTTCACGCCGCAGGTCGTGAATTCGATTTCCACCCAAGACAAATATTTGTGTGCATGAACATGTCTGTTTGTGCTGAGTCTGGTTGTAATTATCTATATAAGGATGTATTCACAAAAGAAAAAAAGTATATGAATCAGTTATCTGGTTTCCATAGTACAAGCTCTGCTTAGTTTGCGATCGGATGGCCGTGTGTAAATAATGCCCCAGGATATTATTATCATATCAAGTATCAAAAGAATATTAACTTCTCAAATGTCTTACATTTTTAACATAAAACAAGTATGCATTTTATAATTAAAACACAATACGAGTACACGCAGCTATTCTGCCATGTATAGTTGTGAGCCACGTGCAAAATTATGGTCCAGATTACAGAGATAGACAGTAGGTACTTCGAAATAAAGTTAATACATGGTATCCAGCGATATAAAATAGTAACTTCAAGACCCTTTAGATTCTGGGTAGAAACAACTAAACCATTAAGCTTTTGTTTTAAACCTCGGTGACATTATAAAGGTAGCAATGTCCGAAACCTATCGAACGATAACTTCGAAATCGGTATTTGTGAATCTAGAGCTTGTCTATCTAGTTATCTGTAAATTACGATTACAGTTAGCCCATGAGGCTTTCACAGCTTAAATGGACAATCGTTACGCGCTACATGTCTTTAATTCACCCACGTCTTTTTTGCTCTGACCATTGCAGAACGGCCGTGTCCTGCATTGTATCATTAAATAAATCTAATCGCAGGAGCCCAGATAACACGCTGATATACATGTTGATTTGGGTCTATAAGTGCAAAGTGCGCTGCGAATGCTGTGAACAGGGTTGCCAGCCGCGGTCTAGAGCGACCGGTGATACGGAAAAACTTAGTAATATGGTGCTTGCCGGGTCTAGAGTCAGGCGCACGGATAAACTGCGGTCGTCGCCAGCGAGGTTCGGAGTTGACTCAAAGTATGTGGAACAACAGAACGTCAGTAACATTATCGAGGAGGTAGTATTCACAAAAATAATAACTTAATATGTACATAGTCATACAGGCTATCTAACAACAAATAATCATGTTCTGTTCTGTTGTAATTATATCTTATATATTTTTTTAATAACACCAGGTTTAATTAGTCATTTACAAGTAGATTAATTAAGCAATTTAATTGAGCAACTAGTAAAACACAGCAGTGTGAGCATAAGCTACAATAGGTTTAATACTTCATCACCAAAGGTAGCTATGTACACAGACCAGTGTTTTAACTTGGAAGCTTTGTTTTGTGAAATTTCTTGATCAAGTAACTAGCTGTAGTAATAGTGTAATGTAGTAACTTGATCAAGAAATTTAGTTATTGCTTACCCAAACTATTGGAAAAAGTAAATATGTAAAAATAAAAAAGCAATAGAGTTTGGGGTCAAAATTTAAATGGTGGATCAAATGGTTTATCATTTGCAAGGTCTTCATTGTTTACTCCATATAGATTTAGTTCGTAAATTAAAATAAAAAATATCATTGATTTCTCATATCTTTCTGGCCTTTATTCTGAACTTTGTGATGCAAAACATCTGAACACTTTACAGATTGATGTTATAAAAATTGCATAGATTAATGTTTCTTATTTACTCATAATAGATGTCTGGGGATAATCATCTAGTTGTAGTTTAACTTTCTGGATAATAAAAAATCTGCACATAACAAAGCTAACTGTACCCAATCAAGGGTTAAATCGAAAAGAAATAATATAATGTAGAACTTGTAACTTTTATCTTACTTAATATGTAGATCAAGCAGATCAAGTGTCAAAAAAAATTGCACTTGCAAAAAGAAACTTGACAAACATTTTACTACTGAAAATACACAAGTGTAGTGATGTACATGGATCAGCTCCTAGAGCTGCTAGTGTATAAACAAATAATAATATATACTGAACTTAAATCTATACTAATATTATAAAGAAGTAATGTTTGTGAGTTTGTGATATTGTAAGGGGTAATCTCTGGATGTACTGAACCAATTCTCAAAATTATTTCACCAATAGAAAGCTACGTTATTGTGGAGTGTCATAGGATATGATTCATCATCATAATTTTTATTTATCCTGAACTTTTAGGGACAAAAATATTTATAATGCGGAACGAAGACCGCGGGCACTGCTAGTATTTTATAAAACACAAGTTAAAGAACATTAGATAATGACATAAAAGTTTTCTAGAAAGGAAGGTGAATACGTAGGACTAAACCCATTTTGTATAATCACCACTCAAATTGTATGCCTATGAAGTGTAAAGTATAAATAAAATTCCAATAAAATTGTAAACAAAGATATCTTGTCATAGATACCAACCTAATTACTTTGTTTATTAATTAAAAACAGTTCCTATATTATAATAAGTGTGCATGTGCTAACCAATTATATAGTAACAAACAAATAAATGATAACCCTCCCCAGTCATTCAACTGACCAGATACAAGTACATTATGATAACAGAATATTCTATTGAACATTAATAACTGTATGTGTATCTGCATATATGTATCTAAAATTACTTGTTACTAAGCACTGTTGTAAACTGCACTAATGCATTTAACTGCAGAATGTAACTGATTTTATCTCTTTAATGAGCATAAAATAACAATTATTAATAATATCCTGGGACATTACACACGGCCTTCTGATTGATAAACTAAGCAGAGCTTATACTATGGAAATCAGATACCTGATATACTACATTTTTTTTGTTTGTGTGTATTGATAAATTACACCTAGACTTACGATAAACAGACATGCTCATGCCCACAAATATATGTCCAGGGTGGGAATCTAACCCATAACCTCCGGCGTGCGAAGCAAGTATTTGCCAACAATTAATAAAATAAAATTATGATAATTTAACAGAAAACCAATCATTTATTTGTTCTTTTTTAATGCTATAAAAAGCTTCTATTAAGTTCAATAAGCCCAATGTCAGTTAAATAATACATGCTCAAGGTATACACAATGTATTTGAATTCTAATTTTAAAAAAATCTGCAGGTTTTATTGTCTATTGAATGTTATATTCAAAGTTTATCATCAATAGTGGATGAAACATAAGGAACTTAATTTACCTATAAAACTGAACAAGCTTTAAGCACATCAACATGCAAAATTCACAAAAAGTAGATTAACTTCCATATGTAACTTTGATATGGAAATGATGATAAACTGATGCACTTTGTATGAGGATTCAGATTTTTTTTAAAATTTTAAACTGATTTTGTTTGTTAAGTTTAGATAGTGCTCCTTAAGTTTGCTGCTCTATTTATATTGTAATGTGTATATAGGTATATTATTACAAGAAATGGTGATGAACATAATTATAGATCAGCAATATTTTACTAATTGACATGTTAAATAATAATAATTTCAAAATTCTAAATTGAATTAATTTACTTCATAGTTCTTTGTCACACACATAATTACATTCATAAATTAAATAATGAAAATAATTTGGATTTAATTCTCCATAATTGAATACTTAATAGATTATAAGTACATTAATCATTTTATTTATTTTATTTACGAAATTTTGAAATTATCGTGAGAATTATCAATTAGAATTGTAGTTACACTTACCAGCTCTACTTCCTGCATTATCTCCATCTCCTTTGTCCTTTAATTGGGCTTCAAGGACCGGGTAAATCAAACCACATGAATTGATAACTCCAAAAACAAGGCCATTAGTCAGAAAAGACGCAACCATCACGGCATATGCTTTGAACCCCCCATCAGCAGGTTGTGCTAGCTCTTCATGACTTAAATTTCCATTAATTTGGGGTGCATTTCTTTTTTTAAGTAAATCGGAACTTTCTTGTGGGTCTGTATCCATCTTGCAGTTATATAAATTGACAGAATCGTAAATTTAGGTATCCTTCTTCAGAAGCACATGGTATGCCGAAAAATATAATAATAACAAGTTTCACTACTGAACAGACAGAGATAATTATACAATGTCCCAATTATTTGGAGGCGACTGATTCTAGCTATTTTATATCAAACAAAGTATATAACTTTATCGTAAAATTTAACTTCGAAAAACAACAAGTTTACTACTAGATATACATTCATTGACTGATTTGGATTTGTGACGACTCCTCTCAGTCGTCTCGTGTTGTGACATTTGTCTGACATAAAAGCGAGTGAAATCACATACGAATGAAAGGTAAGTAGAATGAATGAACAACGCCCATTGATATTATTTGAATTGTCTATGATCAGTAGGTAGGTACCGTAGACAGAGAAACCAGAAGAGAAGAGTTTCTCTGTCTACGGTAGGTACACATTTTCATAGGCACCAAAGAGTATTTAACCTACAGTAATAGGCACCATCAAAGAGTATTTTAACCTAGTGATTATATTCTCTCTGCCATAGCCACAAAGTTATAAATATACTGAATGAATTTTGCATTCGAATTTATTGAAACTGAGGCGCGTTCCGTATCTATAGCCTTGTATATCAAGTATCAAGTGATTGAAAATTATTAACGACTTCTATTTTCATTGTACAAAGTAGGTACATACTTATATACCTACCTATGCCCACTAAATTGTCGTAGACAAAGAGTATAATAATAAAGTCGTTGATTTAAGCGACAACCGACAACTCTTATTGTGATGTGACAAATAAATGATTTAAAACATCTTCGGAGTTTTTTTTATTCTTACTTCACTCCAGAATCGTAGTTTCAGCCATGGTAGGTAAGGTACATATGGGTATTTTCGCCAAACATTGCCGACGTGACGAAAGTGGAATTTTATTAACTTTGAAAAAAAAATGTATTATTAAGTGGTTATATACATCATAAGATTATTAAAGTGTTAGAATATTTATATTAATCGTACTTCTCTGCATGATATCACGAAAAAAATAGCTTTTTTCGTGACAGAGTAAGGCCACCCATTCCACATCGTCACTAGATTTAAAGAAATTTTATAATGAAACTATGTAATTTAAGGGAATATTTTTGTGTTATAATTGTAAATACAGAACAAAAGCAACGAAAAATAAATCTTCTTAATTATGTATCCTCGTAGAATACGAACAGTCACTAGTTTTATCTCTGAATCGTCACAATTTTGGCAATCTATTAGCATTACTTTTCTTTAGTAAATCAGTCTTTCATTATATATCATATATATATTTTTTATAATCAAACTTAAATCTCAATACCTTATTATGACTACAAATTTAAAGCACTTTTATATTAAATTAAAAGAAAATAAAAATAATATTTGGTTCAGAAAACTAGGACAGTTACTATGTAGGAACACATTGTGACTTAATGGAAATGTAAAGCAGAGTCTACATTAGGTACTAAAATATTATTAGGAGCACCTACATATTTCCTGTTAGTTAACAGGAACTATTATTATGATAATAATCACAGATAAGCTTAAAATAATACTTGCAAAATGTTTACGGCTTAAAAGTAGAATTAGATTCAGAAATATTATTCTATGTTTAATACAAATAAACTGATTATGTTATATTCTTTAACCAATAATGTTAAAACGTGCTGCAAAATGTTCAATTAGATACCAAATTCATGGACATGTCTGTGAGTGGGTAGAGTGGCCGATTCCTAGCCCAAAGTGAGCAGCTTACCCATTTTGATAGCTTTTACTACAAATAAACACACACGCGTTCACCCTGACACACACACACACATATCCTTATTCATTTTTCTGTACACACACATTGTATAAAACTGCCGCGTTGGCCTAGCCGTAGCGTGTTCAAATGTGGGTTCGATTCCCGGATCAGGCAAAGTGGTTTTGAGTTTTTCTGTTAGGATATTCTTAGTATCAGCACGGAGTCTGGATTGTGCCAGGTAGACGGCAATGGGCTCGCCACCCATTACGTGGGACTTATAAACATATCTGGCGAAATATGGATATTATAAACTTCTGCCAATCCCTACGGGGATACAGGCGTGATTTTATATATAAAAATATTATACCAAGGCAATGTCATGATCTCAACCATACCGTTCGTTTTAAAGTACTGAAGACATAACCTTATTTTGCGCTGTCAGTTAAACTACGATGTAAACAAAGCTTTATATTTCCATATCGTCACAATTATTGTTCCGCCTATAAGTAACGTAACGATATGGACGTGACGCTAGCAGTCTGATGCAATATTATTCTGATTTTAATTATTTTTACCGATTTATTCTTAATCAATTAGTTATTCACACAAAGCCAATTAAATAAGTATTAAAATGTAGCATTAATACACCAAAAAATACTGACATTTAAGCAGAAAAGCCGAAACTATCGTGGAATCATTTTTTCATTCCAACTATCAGACGAACCTGTCGTCACGAGTTCCATTGCCAAAAGAAATAATATCAACAAGATTGCGGTTTTAATGGGTAAATAATGTGACCAGGGCTAAAAAAATAGTACGTTCTGGTAGATTTTAATAAAAACATAAGTTCAAACTGTCGTTTTATTGTCGTGACTATGTAGGATTTTCCACTATGCGAAATTCATGTACAGTTTTAATTAATTTTTTTTTACATTTTCCTTAAATATATCTGCTTAGCAATGCTACTTTTAGGCTTAAAACAATATCTTTGTATTTAATCATCTTTAATTTATGTCGAATATTTCATATATTGTCAATTTTAAAGCGTTCAAAGTTGGTTGGAACAACATAGGACATAGCAAATTTGCATGGTTTGTAACTCTAAAATGAAGGTTTCGCTTAATTAAGTTAAGGTAAATCTAGGTTTTATAATCCAGTTATATTAAACTACATATTTTCTAATCACAAAAAATAAGCAACCGTGTTTAATGCTCAAAAATAGATAGCATTGCTGTATTGAAGTTAGTGGACAACCACTTTTATCCTGGGGCAACATTTGGCGAAAATACCCATATACCAACTTTATTGCCATAGCACGCTGGTATAAAAGACAGAGTATATTTGTAGGTCGGTAGAAACTTATATGTTTAATTTTTTGATGATTTTTGTTCAAATAATTAATAAATGTTTAGATTACATTTTGTTGTGTAAATGTTAAAAATATGTGTACCTACCTACTTACATTTATGATCAAAATAATTATGTTGCCTCTATTATTATAGGTATCGATATTCATTTCAATTCGGTAGTATTTTTACACCTTTCAGTTTCAGACAAATACTTTAAATTTACTGTACTTTTAATAATTGTTCGAGGTAACAACCCATCGATCAAATGTACCATCGAAGAAAAGACCCGTCGAGGAAGAGATCCTTCGAGGTCCTAGTGATCTTTCGAGGTAACGAACCATCGATGAAGTGTACCGTCGAGGTAGAGACATCGAGGTAATGTCATTCGAACTAGAGTATCAAACTCCGTTGTGGTTGGGACGCCTAGCGACTAGGGCATGTAATTATCCGCTCATTTTGGTATTCAGATAAATCGGATAGTTGGATAATGTTATCCGGATAAATACGGATAATTTGGATAGGAGTGATCTAACCACAATATCATCAATCATTTACATTCAGTACCTACTCAGTCTAACGATGGAAAAAATTAAATAGGGGAAGCATAGCGAATAGTCCCCACTACATCTAAACTATTCGTTTGACATCAACCACGGGCCCATAGAAACGTTCGGGCATCTTATCTCAGTGAGCGGCAAACACGTAAGCGAGAGGCCACGTCGCGCGGCGGCTGCAGAACGGCAAATTGTGGTTACGTAACATTATTTTCGAAATTTAAGGTAATTGTAATGTATTATATTTTGTGTGTTATTTGCTTATCACCCTTGAGAGTACTTATGTTTCATTACGTGTCAAGTTGCGCTAATAATATGTATTTAACAGAGAGTAAGCAATCGTTTTTGTGTAATTTGACTTAACTTTAGAAATGGCTGTATTGGGCAAAGTGAATAGGGCAAAGTGGATATACTATTGCCCGAGTTTATTATTGAGTTACAGTATAACAAAGCTCATATTTTATTGCAGATGGTGAATAATTATAAAAAAAAAACTAATCAAGGCTCTTGAGAAGAAAGCGTCATGCAGACTGCTATTAAGTCCGGAGAATCGGTGAAGGGTACAGTAGCAAAGTGGAAATGTTACTGCAAAACTTGGCAGATTCGGACCTGTTTTTAGTGAGGTTACGTCACGGATATATTCTGTGTATTTTGGTTTGCGGTGAAATATATATTGAAGAAGATGAGCAGCCAGTTGAAAATTGGATTCGATGTGGTACCTGTCACAGCTGGTGTCACGAAACATGTACTGCTTTTGAAGGCGTTGGTGATCATATTTAAAGTGACAACTGCCAGTAATAATCTTTAAGCTATTTCCTATAAACTAATGTTATGTTTCTTTAAGTTTATTATATTTAATAAATAAGGTTAACTTTAGTTTTATGTGATTAGAAGGTATTTATTCACTTTGCCCAAGTACCATATCCACTTTACCCGGGCATCAGGGCAAAGCGAACACTAGCACACCATTTCGAATTCTTGTTTTAGTTCCTAATTGTAAGACATTTAAGGTTATTTGATTATAATATATGTAAAATCAATTAATAAAGACCTATTTGATACATTAATTTTATTTCTATCACTTATACTTTTTATGATAGTCTTGAATATCTTAAGGTATCCACTTTGCCCGGTCTTCCCCTACTTAATTTATTCTTTATAGCATTATTCGTAATGCAAAGCGTTTCTGAGATTCAATTTACGCTACGCATTGTGAATAATAGCGCAAGACCGGCAATTGTGGAGATCTTTGAGGGAGGCCTTTGTCCAGCAGTGGACGTCTTTCGGCTGATATGATGATGATGATTGTGAATAAGCCTATAAAACAAAAAAATAATACTTTTGAAGATGTTCTCAACATGATATGATCTTTTACATGCAACTGTGAACAGAGGTCACCCAGGAGAGGGCTGTCCTCTCCATTGCTCTTTGGGTGACTCTGAGTAGGACGGGAAGAAGTTCGCCACCTCTCCGGGTGCATGGCCCTTTACGGGCGCGTCCGTCTGGTCTGAACGCTTGACGGGTGCCCGCCGCTGCAGAGATATTGTATAAATAGCTTGCAGCGTGTTGTGGCCATACGGATCGCACGAAGATACTGTACCTACCGTATCTTTCGAGGTCTCCCGCCAATTGATCTCCTGGCGGCAGTTGACGCGGCAGTTTTCGCTGAAATCCGCATTCGCCATGGATGGGAAGGAGGAGTGGTTGCCTCACCCACAGCCTGACTCAGATACTCACCGGATACCGGTGTTTCGGTGAGTATCTGAGCCGGATCGGCCGAGAAACGACGACACGCTGTCACCATTGCGGAAGCAACCTTGACTCTTCTCTTCTCTCAGGAGTGACCGCCCTGGGAAGCCGAGAGACGAGTCCTGGTCGCTGAGATCGGACGGGATCTTTCACCGCCAGCAGTCGTGTATTCGACTCCACCAAAGGGGACGCCGAGGTATCCTTCTGTGAGGCAGTCATGCTCCAGAAGGAGGCCGCCGAACGGGACCGAAAGCGAGCCGATCTCGCTCGCAGACGGAGGAGGCGTTGGGGCGGCGGTAGCAGCCGGTAGCCCAACTACCCTCGGCGCTACGATGGCAGTATGAGAAGTGTCCTCTACTGCCACCACATAATTTCAAATAGGTTCTGTAGTTTTTGAATTTATTCGTTACAAACCAAAATACTTACCTATATAATACTATAATATTTGTATAGATAAAATATTTTTTCAACCTTAATACGTGTACAAATTAGAGTA
This sequence comes from Pseudoips prasinana, assembly GCA_951640165.1. Lineage (NCBI taxonomy): Eukaryota > Metazoa > Arthropoda > Insecta > Lepidoptera > Nolidae > Pseudoips > Pseudoips prasinana. The sequence continues at coordinate 17,485,486 of OX621244.1, forward strand.
ATCAAGAATGCAGCTTTATAACATATTTCAATACAGGATTTATGTAGGTATAATTTGTAATTACGAAGATATGTCTTCCCTGTCCACTTCTTCTCCAGAAATATATCCTATACCGCAAAGAATCGTTGGTAATTTATTCTTTAACATTTATAAATAACTTATGACAACTAACACACTGCGAACTGATCTCAAACTAAGCAGTAGTTCTTCGGCAACCAGACTATAAACTTGTGATAAACATAGTTATGTATTTCTATGTACAGACGCCAGCACATCCAGCTACCGCAATCTTTCAAATCTCTTGCATAGATTTTCAACTTTATCACAAATCCATAAGGTTCACATTCAATTGGGGAAATTTGGCAGATTGGTACGGTAGCTTAAGGTGTTGGCGTCTGAACATACATATTATAAACTAGCTGTGCCCGCGACTTCGTTCGCGTGGATGTCGGAACTTACCAATGTATTTTTTAGTGTAAAGCGCTGTGGGAGGATACCGAAAATATTTTTTTTATTTAATTTAGTGCTTCTTTATTTTACCTGTGGAACCATCTGGAGCGTACACAAAAACGTTATTGGGTTAGTTTACGCGTGAAAGAGCTACGTATAGTTGACCATGGGAAAAGCATCCAATACTTAGGTCCACCCCCGCAACGGATAATGTCTGGACCTGAGCTTTACTAATCGTCGTGGCATAACAGAGACTGACTGGGAATTGCACTCGTTTGAAAGAGAAAGGAAAGTTTTTAGGAATTATAGGTATCCTTGGAATAAAAACAATATCACCGGCGCCGCAACGTGTTAATATTTCAGCTTCGATAATGTTGCAGATTTGTGACTTTGAGCCGAGTGCCGTTACAAAGTTTGGGAGGACATAAATTTCTGAGGAGAATTATTGGTACACCAATTTTCAAAACTATTTTGTGGGCTGAAAGTCCGGGTGTGCTGAGGGAATCCAAAAATTCTACCGGGTAGTGCGTGGCGTTATCTTCTTCCAGAAATGTATTTATTGAGCTATATTCTCTACTATTACCGGACGCATGACTCAATATTTTGAAATTAATTGCCGCAGCTTGGTCATTGTGGGGAGTCAAAATAGCTCGCTGACATAGCCAAGAACCGGCTTGATTTCCCATGTTTGTGGTAACTCCGTACACAGAAGAAATTAGCTCCTGCTGTGATGTAACGTAAGATCAGAGATTACCAATCATAATAACTTTTCCATCTTCTTGTACGGGGTATGTGCCATCGCCTATTTTTAACAATAAATTGGAAAACTCCTGTGCATTTTCGCAGCCTCTGACTGATCGGGTTCCCTCCTATACTTATAACTATCATTTGAATAGCCAATAAGGACCTGTTGTGACAATTTTCACGTACCCTGTCATTAATTTGTCCATCAGTATTTAGTTGTACATGTCTCATAAAATCTTCAGCAAACTTGTCATGGTACTTTTGCCATAACTATTTAGCGTCCGATAACGCACAAAAGGTCAATAAGATGGCAAACAAATGTCGCAAGCGATGTGGACTATCGCTCACGCATGCTTCCGCTAGAGCGTCGTCCCAATGCTGACCTCCAACTAATAAATGGCGTGCTCGGCAAGCGGCCTGGTATGTGGGATGTTCAATATCATCCACTTTACGGCGCTCAGCAAAAGACGTAGGTCCTCGCTCTACATGGATCAGACTGTGGAATGAATTCACACGTGAGCACGCCACGTGAACCTGCCCGCCTTCCTCAAGTCAATTCCAGCTAACTTGAGAGTTTGACTTTGCGATTTCTTGATGGTTATCGCGACACACACTTTTATAACGAACTACAGTATTTTAAACTGAAAAGGGAGATCATTTGGCACTAACGGAATACGTGACACGAACACTGTTTCTCCCTGGGCGGATCCAGGCATAATAGTAGACTCTATAACATGATGCAAAGTTTTGACTTGAAGCCTCGTGCCGTTGTAAAGTTTAGGTGGTTTCAAATTCCTCAGAACCACTATAGGTATACCCACACGCAACATACATCCCCTATTATGCGCCCTTAGGGGCGGAAATTCCTAAAATCCTGAAATACATACTTTTTATTTTTAACGGAAAGGCCAAATACCAATTTTCATGCTTTTCACTTAAAAAATTATACACTTTTCATACAAACTTACATCCCCCATCGCCCTTGGGGTGGAATTTCCAAAAATTCTAAAATATTTATTTTTATTTTTAGCTGAACTACTAAATATAAGTTTCAATGCCTTTAACTTCAAAAAATGACGGATTTTCATATAATCTTTCAGTCTCTGTTTTACCCCCTTAGGGTTAGTATTTCCAAAAACCCCTTCCTTAGTGAATGCATACGTCATAAAAAGTACCTACCGGCAAAATTTCAAGTCTCTAACCCCAGCCGTTCAGGCTGTGCGTTGATAAGTCAGTCAGTCAGTTTCCTCTTTTACATAGGTAGGTATATAGATTTGTGCTGAGAAAATTATGAGAGACCGGGTTAATTTACTACATTCAAATACATTCAATCGGACAGGCTCAATAAAACTCGAATCGTCTGTACATTCGCGTTACAAACGAATCGACAGCACAAACTTTCGATCGATTGACATTATAATTTAAAATTAAATTATAACAAATCCAACCTTGTACATAATTCAATTTGCTCAAAGAAAACAGAATATTTTAATAACCAATTTTGGACAACGACATACTTCTAGCCAACCAAGACCTTATTTCGAAACAATTCGGAACATTCAAAGCCCTACGTAACTCATGCAATTAGCAAACACGGGCAAATCTTAACACCGCGGGTCAAAAGCAATGCACAACGACATCTATCGAAATAAAAATCAACTACCAAGCACAACAACATGTATCGAAATAAAAATCAACTATCAATTATTTAAAATTAAATTATAACAAATCCAACCTTCTACATAATTCAATTTGCCCAAAGAAAACAGATTTTTTAATAACCAATTTTGGACAACGACATACTTCTAGGCAACCAAGACCTTATTTCGAAACAATTTAGAACATTCAAAACCCTACGTAACTCATGCAATCAGCAAACACGGGCAAATCTTAACACCGCGAGTCAAAAGAAATGCACAACGACATCTATCGAAACAAAAATCAACTATCAACCTAGTTCATTCAGTAAAGAGATGTCATAATATGCACAATGACATCTATCGGACAGTTTAGTTCAACTATAAACATTAGTTCATCTTGAAGTACCGAAATGTGTGTTATTTTTCTCCATGATTACTTTAAAATGTAATATCTTTTGATAGACTGAACCGATTGCATTAAAACAAAAACTAAATGTTACCTCAAGTTACGTTCAATCGTTGTGTATAAAAGTTATTTACATTGCTTTCGTATATTTTACGTGATACCCGAACATATAAACAGACAAACAGACAAACAGACAAACAGACAAACAGACAAAAATTCTAAAAATGCTGGAAATGGGTTCTATTGGTTGTTCTTTAATACCCTGGCTATTTTTTTCGGATTTATTTTTGATGTACAAAAATGATTTTTCTACAGATTTATTATATGTATAGATAAATTACACCTAGACACAGGATAAATAATCCTACTCATCACACAAGGATTTGTCCTGGGTGGGGATCGACCCGCGAGACCTTTGGCTTAGCAATCAGGGTCCCTTACCACTAGCTAGTACATCAGGCCAGTGGTAGAATATAACAAACTACCTGTATTGCTCCCCCTGATTCAGATCAGAGATGTTGTTCAGCACAACATAATAATATGTAGGTAAATTTTTCTACATGGTAAGTATAATCGACATGTTTTCATAGTATGAATATCCCGGGATTAAAAAATAATGTTAAGTTTGTCATGATTTTGAGAGGTTGTACTAGTGTAAGTATATGTATGCATATCTCGCAGGTTATATCTGAACTTTGTGATCCGTTCTGGCCCGGCCACGATGCCAAACAAGGTTATGGTTATGGCAGTGGACTTACGTACGGATTTGTACCTTTTGGTACAAGAAAGATAGTAGTACCACATTATTACATGACTTATACACTATTTTCAGTTGCCAGGCTACAGCGTATCCCTCCTAGCACGGCCACACTCAGATTGGCTGAAAGCTACAAATTTAATGGGTGATTCGTGTCAGTGATAGGTGTACGTGTTATGTACCTACTATATAAAAGACCTATTATATTAAAGATAAAACGCTTCAGATCTATTTAATAGTCTGCAATGTTTCAGGTAAAATACTACCAAGGTAAAGTACCTACCAAGTTAGGCGTATTATTAACACAAATAAAGTTAGGTAAAGTAAAATGGAAATCAATTATACTGATAATAATATAAATACACCCAGACTCAGACTAAACAGACATGTTCATGCACACAAAAATGTATCTGCTCTGGGTGGGAATCGAACCCGTGTACCTGCTGCGTGAAACGTAACCATTTTACCAACCAGGCCAACCGGCCAGTCTGATTAAATCATAAACTTATGTGATTGATATGTAATTATACAATTTGGGATTTCCCCTAATCCAGAGGGCCTACTCATATATGCTATACGTGAAGATCGTAACGAAATTTCGTTGTTCGGAGAAAGCGAGTAGGCCCATGCCCATATGCATATTTACGTTTGCGGTTGTTGGACAGATATAGCTCTACCTACTCCGATCACTGATCATCAGTTAAAATGCCTAGCATCAAAAACGGCCATTGCCAAATCTTAGCCAAAAGGCCGAGAATAAAGTATCTTGATTTAATTAAATTATGATTTATAAGTGTACCTAGTGCTGTACCTCTCGCTCGTAGCAAATTGTGGCGAGTGTTACGTGGTGGAGGCGCCTTGCTGCAGATCCACAATTCAAAAGTATGATGTTGAAGAGAAGTAGCAGGAGCATGACGATTGTATACCTACATATACAATTTTAAGGTGAAGTCAAATAAACAGTAAGTTTTTACTTAGTAGATGTATGTAGTGCGCTTAAAGAAAAACCTAAGTTTTACAGGTCCAGACTTACACATTTAAGAATTGCCGGTTTGTGTTATCTAAACCTACACGTTCTACAGGCGGCGGAATTCCCAGAAAGGTGGAAAGTGACCCGTGTTGATCTTTGGCAATGTTATCTAGTGCTATCTAGTGGATATAGTGAGGTCAAATTGACACCGCCTTCAATTATTTAAAAACAAGTATTCGACTAAGTCGTTAATGACTTTTTTGCTAAGACAATTCGTATTACCACACATTTTCTGCATTTTGAAGGGTAGGAATATGCGGGACATACGTCTAAACGTTATTTCACGAAATCCGAGGGAGTCTATATAAATAAAAAGACAAGTCCTGACTGACTGACTGACTCATCAACGCCCAGCCCAAACCCTTAGACCTAGAAAGCTGAAATTTTGCACAAATGTTTGCTTTACAATGTAGACAAGGAATAAGGAAGGATTTTTCGAAATTCAACCCCTAAGGGGGTAAAACAGGAGCGCTAAGTTAGTATGAAACTTTGCCGTTTTTGAAGTTTAAGGCATAAAAATTGGTATTTAGCCTTCCAGTTAAATATAAAAAATCACGTATTTCAGGGTTTTTGGAAATTCCACCACATTTACATCCCTATTTTTCGCCCTTGGACGAAAAATAGGGATGTAAGTTTGTATGGAAAATGCGACAATTTTTAAGTTAAACGCATGAAAATTGGTAATTGGCCTTTTAGTTAAAAATAAAAAATATGTATTTCAGCATTTTTGGAAATTCCAGCCCCAAGAGCGTAAAATAGGGGGTGTAAGTTTGTATGAAAAATGTGACAATTTTTAAGTTAAATGCATGAAAATTGGTATTAGGCATTTCAGTTAAAAATTAAAAATATATATTTCATCATTTTTGGAAATTCCAGCCCCAAGAGCGTAAACTAGGGGATGTAAGTTTGTATGAAAAATGTGAAAAGTTTTAAGTTAAACGCATGAAAATTGTTATTTGGCATTTCAGTTAAAAATTAAAAATATATATTTCAGAATATTTGAGAATTCCCACCCTAAGAGCGTAACGTACGTAAGTTTCTATGTAAACTGCGACTTGAAGTTAAACGCATGAAAATTGGTACTTAGCATTTCAGTAAAAAAATTAAAATATATATTTCAGGATTTTTGGGAATTCCACCCCTTAGGGCGTAAAATAGGGGATGTAAGTTTATATGAAAAATGCGACATTTTTGAAGTTAAACCAATGAAAATTGGTTTTGGCCTTTCAGTTAAAAATAAAAAATATATATTTCAGGATTTTTTAAATTCCATCCCGAAGGGCATACAATAGGGGATGCAAGTTAAAAATTAAAAATATTTATATCAGGATTTCCGAGAATTCTACCCCTAAGGGTGACAAATAGGGGATGTAAGTTTGTATGAAAAATGTGACATTTTGAGGTAAACTCATCAAAATTGGTATATGGCCTGTTTCTTTCAGTTCAGTTTCAGTTTCATTTAGAAATTATAAATATATATTACAGGATTTTTGGAAATTCCACCCCTAAGGACGACTAGAATAGGCGATGTAAGTTTGTATGAAAGTCTGTATTTTTTTAGTTAAACGCATGTAAATTGGTATTTGGTCTTTCAGTTAAAAATAAAGCAATCCAGGGAATAATTTGTTGTTAAAAAAAGGTAATCCAAAACTGATTCAATAGATCGCCACCAACAATTTAAACAAACTCAAATTTAAAAAAATAAGTTTCTTAAAAGCTTAAGCCAAGTAGCTTAAAATGTCGTGGCCATAGTCGTCTAAGTAAAGATTTAGCGTTTTATAAGATTTGTAACTTCTTTTTTTTTGGCAAATTTTATAACAAATTAAAAAAACGGCAGTTTATTCAAATTGGGATAAAAAACTAATTTATATAAAATTCGAGTTAGCGTAGTATAAATTGTTGGTGTCGAGATGATCGCACCCAAGAAACATCATCCTAATTTTACTGATCTACAAGTTCACAATTTTGTAACTAGATGGCGTTAATATCGTTTCAGATCGCGGAACTTAATTGTCATATCGGTTAAAATAAATAAATGCTTGAAATAAAAGGTAGTTAAAACTGAATCAATAGATGATCGCCTAAATCTCAACCAAAATATATGCACACATCTTAATTTTACCGCTTTACAAGTTTATATTTTTGTTAGTAGATGGCGTAATCATCGTTTTAGATCGCGCTATGGTTTTGTTCACAAAATGTCGCAACCTAATCTAATGAGAATTACCTTTGTGATTAAGGCATCGTTGATTATTATTTTACTTTATTTGACTTACTGACTATACTTAAGGACAATTTATATGTATTCTTTGATTTTTGCTTGATGATATCGGGTCCTTTTTGTAAATATCAGTAGCAAAGTAGTATTTCATTTATTTCTTAGTAAGGTTATCTATAGGTTAGGTTTTATTCAATTTATATTGCTTATTTGTTTTAAAAGTTATATTTTTTAGATTGAGCTAGAAGTAAGTACGGTCCATTTTTTCTTACTTGTCTTATTTGGTACACAAACACTACTCGGCACGAAAATCACTAGTTTCGTCATCAATCACGCACTTTTAGTTAGGTATGAACATCTTGATTGTTGGAAGAAACACATACTATATAAATAACACCAAAAACTGCTTCAAATTAACCATCCAAACACATTAATTCTCTTAAAATCAAAATAATATCAGGATCCATTTTCACAGATTAATAATTATATTGGCAATTTGACATTTCAAAATGCTAGTTTGTCTTCGGAACTTAGAGAAGGGAAAAGCGAATGAATGATTCTGACCAGTGTGAACTGTATAATTTTAATGTAAAAAACTGAATAATAAAGCAGAATGTTTATATATATATCTCAAATTATATGTGTGTATGGTAATGTAAGGCATTATTTTTAAAAACTAAAGTTTTTGTTGTAACTGGTCGTAGACTAAAAGTATTATTTGACAAGTGATTTTTTTTGACTTGACGGGATACGTCCTGTCATTCGTCTCGTCGCCTCGCTTTATGTTGTACTTTACGGGTGCTCTCTGTGTGTGTTTGAAGTGTAACGATTTGGCTTTCTACTGGACTCTGTTGATTCTTTCTGTGATTTGGACGGTTTTATTCTTTAGACTGACGACCTTTGGCTATTCTTCAAGGACATCGATATTGCATACGACTGTTATTTTAGTGCAATTGTTTTGTTTAAACAAGGTAAGTAAATTAATCTTTTTTAATGTTATTTATTCATATTGGGAATTCTATAAACAATCCTGAATAACAATAATAATTGGAATTTATTTAATTATTTCTCACCGTAATCCAACATAAACCATAAATAAAAAAACATACTTATGCTACTTAAGCTATGCAAGCATTATGGTTTGTGGATAAATAATTAAAGAAAATCGTGTTATCGAACATTTATTAGCTCAAGATGAAAATAAAATAATGGAATTATCTGCATTACAGGTTTGAAAAAATTTTGAGTAAAGTGGTACCTGGCTCGGTTATAGTACTAGACAATGCACCGTACCACTCCAGACTAGCAGAACGAGTGCCAAACATGAGTTGGCGGAAGGCAGATATACAAGCGTGGCTACAGGAGGAACATATCAATTTTGAAGAGAATGAGATAAAAGCGCAACTTTTATCTAAATTTAACAGAAATCTATTTAATACAAAAGTTGTGGATCAAATGGCGGCCCGCAAAAATGTTATCGTTTTACGCCTTCCGCCCTATCATTGCGAATTAAACCCAATTGAACTGATATGGGCGCAGTTAAAATCTTATGTTGGCAAAAATAATAAAACTTTTAAAATGGCTGAAGTCAAGGAGTTACTAAAAGAAGGCTTAAGCCAAATTGGTACGATGTCTTGGAATAATTGTATAAACCATATAAAAAAAGAAGAGGATAAAATGATGCAGCTTGACGGACTTTTAGATGCTGCAACAGATGCACCTACCCAGGGTTTCATTATACACCTGTCAGAATCGGAAGACTCCAGAAGTGAAGATACACGTAGTGAATCAAATGAATAAATAAATTAAAAATAGTTTTGTTTTATTTTTTATATAGGCCAACGATATATTTCAGGAATTATTTCTGTGATTAAGATAATGTGTGATATTCTGGCAGCTTACTACAAAATTATCAACGCTAATTTATTCCCAGGGCCATAACTAAAATTTTATTTGTCAGGAAATCCTACATTACTAATATCATTCGGTTACAGCTGTATGAATTCGTTCAGTCCTTCATTCGATAATTTCCCAACTCTATCAATTGTCTTTGGTTACCAGTACGCCATATTTGTGTACTAAATAAGACAAGTAAGAAAAAATAGACTCGTAGTTACAAATACAAATATTTATTGGAACCAAAAACAGATAATATACAATATTGTGTGTACGCAGCAGCAGCTACATTAGTTAGGAAAAACTGTGTCGTAGCTGTTAGCGCCCATCTCCGAGGTAGACAACAATGTTCCATTATTAGGGTAATAATTAGTTAAACATTTATTTAAAAAAAGTGAAAAGTAGTAAAAATGTAAAATCTTATGAACAATCAGATTACTTTGCGTATGTGTATGTGCGTATAAGTGGGTGTGTGTGTGTGGATTATGTGTGTTTATAGAGTTTAAAGTTAATAAAAAGAGTTTATGTTAATTACAGTAATAGAAAATTTTGAAGGAAATCAATGGGTGTATTATCCAATACACCCATTAATCTCCCTCCAAACCCCCCACCACAGCAATCAACACAAACTCTCGAGTCTCGTAGAGTCTTAACATCCGTTAAGACTCTACGAGACTCTCCAGCTCTGCAGTTACATTGGTCATCATTCAAAATTGTCGCGGACAAAGTCGCGGGCACCAGCTTGTATTATATATTTCTTACATTGCATTTACCAAAAATTATATTTAGTATATTAATCAAATCATTTTTACTTCTGTTTTTTAATATCTTGAACCAAACTCTTTAATGCAGGAAGTTCTTCATTAAGTTTTTCTTCCAGAATTTTCTTCTCGTCTTCATCAGATGTTGTTAAAAACTTTGTGACCAATTCTGAAAGGTGATGTAATGATAAAAGTTTATTTAATAATTCAGGGTACATTAACGTCTCTTGAAGTTAAATTTTAGGGTCACTGTCGCCACACGGTTCTTCGTCCAAGAGTCATGTGTTGCTGTAAAGGAAATGTCACCCTCTTCTGTCAAGTTACAAATTCCTATTCTCTCCATCATTGTACAAAGTTGACAGAGGTATAAAACAACTAGCGCTCCGCAAAGAGTCAGCAACAGCAGGGATAAAGAATTAGTAAATCAACTGGGGTCAAACGTTAAGACTTGTAAATAATAATAATATGAATAAACTAGTGCAATCAGTTATTCCCAGAATTGGAACGGAAAAGCGCACGAAGGATCTTTAGAGCTATCGGTCCACAGAGAATTTATGTGCACAACTTTGCGACATACTTGATTTGCGGTACGTGGTGTCCATTCCTAAAACATCTTTTCGGGCACTTAGGCATGACAAAAGAGACCGCTTGAAGATTATTCATTTCTGTCTTAAGAAATAAATAAATAAATCTTGGAATACTACAGAAATAAATTATGGATGCAATCATACCTTGGTAAGACTGCAGCTTGGCGCAGTCTTCTTCCTTGAGTTGCGTTTTCAAATATGCAATAATGATTGGCACTTGTCTCCCAGACGCATGTAGCATGCTCTGTGTCACTATAGTGAAGATGGCCAGGACAGACAGATGTAAACTCAAAGCGGGGTCCTCACAAGTTTCCAGCTCCGAAATCAATTTTTCTCTATGATTTTGAATAAGGAGTCTGAAAATACAAAAAGACGACTAATTTTACACTGAATTCGTTGTTATTAATTCCTGAAATTAATAACAAACTTAACTTAACTAACTAGTGAAAACCATAGGATTCGCATATGGTTTTAGTTATGAAAATATGCTATTTTGATGCTGTTTCTGCCTGCAGTGGGAGCTCTCACTTTTAGTTTAAAGTAGCACTTTAGGTTTAAAGTGGCAGAAAAATAGTCTTGGTTTGGTCTATTCACTGGGGCTTTTATTAAGTATCCCTTATATTTACTGCTCAAACTCAGTACTATTTCAATCAGATAAGTATTACACATGGTTTAAAACCTAAATTACTTCTAAAAATAAGCATGGTATAAGAATTAATTTATGAAATAAAAACAAACAATTAATTTAATTTAATATACGAATGTTTATAGAAGGTAGTAAGCTGGTATGGTAAATTATGCAGTTTATACCAAATAGCAACTCGTTATTACACACCTCACTTTTGAATTCTGAATTTAAGCTTTTATTCAAACTGATTGTGTATGCTGTTTAATGCAAGCCATTTGGTGAATAACTCTACCATAGTCTACGATTTGGCATGATTTACGTCCCTGTGGTAGAGTTGACGATGATGACTGCAGTGAACATCAATGTTAATTTTTTTTATATTTTTCAAATTAGTCTTATACCCAAGAGCCTATGACAACCACACCTTCTTTATTTTATTAAATTAAAGCTGAAACTTTTTCTGTGCATGTTAGTCTTCATAAGGTATAAATTATATTGACTTTGTTTATACTTACTTATCTTTCTTTTTATCAATTTTCTTCAAAATCATACCAAATTCTGACAAGCATACATCAACCGCCTGATAGAATGACTCCATATTCTGATCTGATAACACTCCATTTAATGAGAGGAGTGGCTTGGTAAATTCCTCAGTCAAGTCATTGATTATTTTGTTTCTCAGCTCAACTGTCAAAACATCAACCTGCACCGACAAGTTACACTGATTTGCAGCATACTTGCATAATTCTGACAGTATATCACCTCCTAATGACTTGAGTAGGTATTTGATTAACTGTGCATGCTGTTCAGTTGGTAATGACTTTAAGCCCTTTTCATAAAGTTTTATATCATTGACTAAGATATTAATTTTATCTTGAGCTGATGTATGAGTCTGCTTCCTATTCTGGTTTGCATCTTGGAGCAATTTATCGGAAGTTTCTTTAGCTATTGTTAAGCCGATCTGGTTGAGGTTCCTGAAAATTAAATATGCATAATTATTACTATTATTATGTAGGAGAACAGGCAAACAGTTGAAACAACTAGTATACGCCTGTATCAGGTTGCTTCTCCACCTTTCTTTCTTTAATTATGTATCTTTCCAGGTTATTTTCATACACATCTATATATGTAGTAATATGTACCTACAACTTTTGTTTAGCGTCTCTGCGTACGTCAAATTGCGGCTTGTAGCCGGTAGACGTGCAACCCGCGACATAGCAAAAATTTTAGCATCTATCAAACATGTTTGCCCTATAAACCCGATTGTTTTCAATTAACTGCAATATATTTGTAGTTACTTACAAACTAAATTGAGTTAGCTAATAAATTACCTTACATATAGCAACTTGTACCATATAAAATCTATGGGGAAATAACATTTTGACTGCACATAAAATATATGTCAATGATTGGTGGTGAAAACTACCTAATCAATAAGTGGCCACAATGAGCACAGGTGTTAAGTGGCCTAAGACAGGAAAACTGTGAAGACGTCAGCTCTAGCTTCCAATACAATTGTTATATATTTTAAAACAATACATTCACTAATGAAAACTCTCTCTCTCTCTCAAGACATTGTACTAATTATAATATTTGTACTCTTAATTCAAACTAATATCTGAGTCTGTGAATCAAATTTTGATACTAAAAATTAAACAGATCTTTACCGCTACAGTTGTAACTACCTGCATGCGAGTTAAGCATCTGTTGTTTTCATCAACAAAATTCAACCTGCTGAGCAGGCAGCAGGACATATAAATATTGTATGTGTATTCCATAACGCCTTGTGATGTCTTTTTGCGAGCCCCAAAAGGCATTTACTTAGTTAAAATCAAGCAAAATATTTTAGACGATTTTATAAGGCAATGAATACCAGATATTATATAAAATTATACCCACCCATGAAGATACTCAGCAATTCCTGTGAGTAAATCTTCAAGTCCCTCATTTTCTAAGGCTTCCTTAATAATATTCTCAATATCTTCAACAGTGATAATTTCTAGTTGTGCTTGTGACTTCTTGGCTACAGCTGCACCATCATCAGAATCCGAATCATGAGCTTGTTTAGATCTTGAATGTTTCTTAACAGCCTTTGTTTTAGTTTCACGACCTTGAGTTCCACCACCCCCTTTCCCATAGGCAGCTTTTCTTCGCCTTTCCTCACGTCTTTCAGCTTTGTGGTCTATATGAGATCCCTGTGAGAATTCAGCAGCCTTATTAATCTGCTTTTCCATGTAAAATTGTTGGTATTTACCAGATTTCACCACTGCTTCTGCTTTCTTTTGAACCATGGGCATGCAACCTTGCTTTAAGTTCTCTATGTAGTGATTACTGAAAACTAAAATTAATAATGTTTTAATACATGAATAGTTTGGTGTTACAATTGAAATATAGTCGGAAAACCTTTGCACATTTTATAATAAATACTGTGTAATAGTGGTGGTCAATATCATCCAATATCTCACAATACCAATTATTATTTAATTCTATCAAGACATTTTTATGATTTATTTACAGAACAATTTTAAATATAAATTATACATGTGAACAGTATACAAATATTTAATTAATCAACTCAAGACATAACAAATAACCAGCAGTATTCTCAGAGATTTTATGATATGCAAAAACAACAAAACCTAGTGTCCGTTATGCTAGCGTACACCAGAACTGCAACGAGTTAGTTTCTATGCCAAAAAACTCTGTGTAAATACTGCCTAATTACTGTAAAAATAAAAAAAAATCTTCCTCTTTAGTTTAGGAAATAAACACCATTTTCACTATGTACGCTAGCGTCACGATCAAGCTAGCGTACACATGGCCGTACTCGAAAACGGCTAATTGTAAAGCAACAGATTTGGACACAAAAATACTGTTCTAATACTTCTCCCGCTATGCAAAATTTCATAACGATTGCTCTTGTAGGAACAGAGATATTGAACAAGACTTTTCAATGACATTCGGAGCTGGCGTCATGGCAGCGTACACATAGTAGTTCTTATAGAAAGGGAACTTTTCTTGTAATGAATGCTATATATATAAATAGTGCGTGAAATTCTGCCTCTATTAGTGTAAATACTTTATGCGAATTCGCAGGGGAATAAGTAAAAAACCCTGTTAATTTCTGTTCATAGTACAGGTACAGATATGCTCAAAGGTGCTTTGTCAAGTTTTTTTTAATAGAGAACTAAAACTGAAACGTGATGAAGTACTGAACTAGGAGTATGTACACTTCATTGTAGATATAGTTCTGAGTGAAAATTAAATAATTGGAAAAATTCAAATAACATTTATTATGCCAAAAACAATTATTTTTTAACACAGTATAATCATATTATTACTGATTTGGTACAATAATGACAATTTACTTCTTTTTAGTACTAGTTTTTGTTTGTGTT